>OV743440.1:19745694-22145694 GCA_928269145.1 Agriphila tristella | reverse complement strand
TTCGAGGATAAATAAATGATCCTAACATTTTAATAGCCTTAGTTAGACTATAACTTTTCTTTGACATGAAGCTTGCTTCTCAATATCTTATTTTTCAAAATTATCAGAGCATTATCAAGTGAATGCAATTATATCATATATGTTTATACATTGTCTGCTGTAAGAAATAAATACCTAACTAAGTAATAAAATCATCTAGGGTAGGATTGACTTACGAGGCTTGAATCTGATAGCAATCTTTATGAAAATTTTTCGACTTAACTTATTCTAAATTACTTACCTACCTGTTTGTATTATTTAAACATTTTGCTATGTTAGATGGACATAGTCTAAATAAGTTCATATCAAACTACTACATTAAGTATGTAGCGTGAAAAAAAAGCTGTTTAAGTATTTGGTTTTTGAACATGCGACTCATGCAAGTTCGCTTAATTTTGTTCCACTTAAAATATATTTTTTTCTTAACTCTATTGTTTTACAAGCAAGTGAAATTATTGCGAAAACCTTAAGGTAATTTTTAACAAGTTTTCTAGATTATAATATTATTATCATTTCTATTAAATCTAAATCATCATATTGTTTTATCATCATTATTGTTTAATATATCACTAAACAATCATGTTTTATTAAGTATTACTTTATTTTGATGACAGTAAATTATTAATTGCTGTGTCCTATGATACGAAGGAGAAAGTCTATAGTAGATTCTTTCAAAGTCCTGTTTACTGTTTTGTTTATATTATTTTTCTTATTTAAAATGATATATATTGATGCGTAAAACGAACAATAAAACCAGTAGAAACAGAGATATTCTAGATATTTGCAACTCATAACTTATCCATACTTACTTGAAAAATCCCTAACATGTCCTGGGTTTGCTGGAACCTGCAAGAAAGCTATCTGACGGCTAAATCCACTTATCCTTACAATGATTTAATTAATTATTCCTCTGCAACACTTTTGTGAGTACAATAAAGAGCAAATAATTAAGTATGCTGAATGTAAATCCTCTCTAAATGTATTTACCACAAGAGTCCAGCCAAGTATTATTGCCAATTATAGCTATACCTACCGTTTTATAAATATAGTAGCAATACAATTTCAAATATTATTCTTATTAATTTTACTACACTATTATCAGCTTATGCATCTGTTGCCAAGTCCTTTAATGAGTAATTAATAAGTCATAGAATATGATGCCATTTACAATAGAGTATTGAGCGTATATATTGTTAAATGGCCATGATGAGCAATGACCTACTCTACTAAAGTTTACTGGTAATAAAAGAACAATAATAAAATTCATTTATTTCAGATAACAATAATTAATCCAATTTGATGAAAAAAAATTAAACAAACAATAAATAAAAGAAATAGTTACAAATAAATCCTAAAATAAAACTATATTCATTATACACATTAATACAACAGTAATTTTACCATACTTGATATTAATTCTGATTCTTCCTTCACATATAATATTGAAAAACAAAACTATTGTCCTTTTTATTTCATAATTTAATATGCAATAAGCAAATCACTTACATATGTTTTGTATCGATTTTTTTTCTGCGAATGGTGCTATTTAAATACTGTGTGTTAATATTTCAAGATAATAAAATTACAGTGGAATTACATATTTCTAAAGCTTTTATAGGTGGTAAGTTTAGCCTTATAAAGTATCTTTAAATAAATCAATGTACATGAATTATCTAAGTACTTGTTACAATATTATTTTTTTGTAATATGAAATACAGAATTATTAAATGAAAAAAAGAAATAAAATTTCGTAATAAATGATACAATTTCTAGACAAAATAATTATTTTCGTATTCATTGCACTTTATCTCCGATAACGCATTATTATAATTTTAAATTAATCAAAAAATAATTTTCTCACATCAGTCATGTAGGGGTAACTTGACTTGTTATTACACCCCTCGCTTTTTGTTGGCGCTCTAAAATTAACAAAAAAGAACTATAATATTATTCAATAAATTGTGTTACCTACTTTATGAAAAGAACTCAATTATAATGTTTTGGCATACTATCTTAATATTTAATGAGAATTTAGAACCTTATTTTCAAGATCATTAAATGTGTTCTATTTAATCAAATAATGGAAATAATGAAGTAGGTATTCTAAAATTGTAGTAGGCTTCAAAAATTGGCCCAACTCCAATAGTCGAAAATAAAACTTATAAGTTGTACCAGTGATTGGTGAGAGCATGCCAATACTTTAATAATGGTGCTGAGAATAATACCTATAATTTTATTAACTGTTGCCTGTAAATTATTGGCGTAAGGTGTACCAGTAATTTGATCGGTACATGCCAATAATAGGGTGAAGGGTACCAATGAATGGTCTATTTATTTATACATATAATGGTGTATGTATGGTGGAATATGTTAAAACGACATACATACAAAATACAAAAAAAATGAGTATCTGTATTGTGTATTGCGTGTAACACTCACAATATTTATTTTAAATAATGTTACTAGGTATAAGTTTTTGTATCGGATTGCTCTAAATACCAATAATTGGGTAATTTACCCTGCTTTTCTTATTTGAGAAATTCCAGGCGATCCATAAACTAGGTGAAACTCTTCACAAAACATTTAATTAATTCTGTAGTCTCGCGCACGGCCCTGGTGATGACAGTGCTCCTCGTTAAAATGAAACTATAATAATAAAAATAATAAAAAACTTTTATCATAATATTTCTTGTTCCTCGTGACTGAGGGTCGCGATAGAATGAAGTAACTAGGTACTTAGTACGACAATTCAATCTGCGTTTAGAACACATTAAAAACTTAAAGCAGATAGATAGTAAGGGTGGTGCTTGTGTGGAATTGTAGCTAATTACTTTTGTACATTGATTGATAATATATAATATGATTTGTATTTGGACTCTGTGTGCCAGCTATGGGAAGTAAGATTTCCAAAATACTGATTACTAAAATTATTCATTACATAGTGTTTATTCTGATTGAGTTTTAAAATGTGCAGTTATATTCGAGGAAAGTACTTCCACATAACTTACTGTGTGTAGTGGAGTCACTTCTACGACATCTAAGCTCCTCTTTAGTACTTATTACATTTACATATCCATTGTATAGGGAAGTATGCTAATGCATATATCTAAATAAAAGGTTAACCAGGTTAAATTAGTAAGGGTAAATTTTAAACCATTACAAATTTAAATGACCTTCAGAATACTAAGTAAATATTTTTTACCTTGTTGTAATGTAGGATACCTATATTTTTATAAGTTCAAGAAGTAAAAAAAAAATTACTCTTACTGAGTTGTGTCGCAAAATACATAATAGTACAAGTGTTATGTACAATAACTTCTAAAAGGAAAGAAAACTTTTTCCATTTTGATGATTACAATTATTGGATACCATAATAGTTGATGACATGTATCACTGAAACATGCTTTTTCAGTCACTGTGTTATACTAATTGGAGCACTGGGTGCACCCCAAAGTTATCTTAAGCCAAATTTTATGAAAACGTATACTCCATGCAATTAACGCTGCCCATAGTCATATCATAGCGCCGCCCCGCGCGCCGCTGCGAAAGCAACTCTTTCATTAATTTTTTACTAAATGGTATTAAAACTATGAAAGTTGTTCAAGCATTACATATGGTATGAGAAAGATATTACATTCAATTTAATGATATATGTATATACATATTTACAGAATATTTACAGCTGAGCTGGTTGCCTTTTTGGTTACCGTTACATAATAATACCTTACGTTTAAGTATCCTATAAGTGAATGTTTTTGTAAACCATTTTGTGTGTAAGTAACCGAATAAAGTTTTATTTATGCATTCACTCATTCAGAAATTGTAACATTAACTTCTAATTTAATGATGAGCCTTTTATGGCAATTTGATGACTTTTTGTTGATTGTTAGTAGGTATTTTTCTAAACTAAGTTTGTATTGGAGACAAATATTGAAATGCTTACACATAACTAATTATTCTGAGACTTAAGTTAATAAAATAAGTTTGCAATAGGTAATGACAAAAAAATATATATTTCTAAGTTTGCAATCTTTATAATTCGATGCATTGCAAATTAACTTTTTCGCAATTCATTAAAAGTATACATCAATTTTAAATAAATTTCTAAAGTATCTTTTAATTATATTAATGAATTTTGATGTTAACAATATATAGTCGAACAAACTACTGCTCGTGTTTATAACGTGCCCAGATGAAATGCCATATGACTATATTTTTATTGATGCTAACAGAATTGTATTGAATTGTATAGTTAAAATTAAGTTAAGTAATATAATTATGTTAATTGTCACTTTATATACCTAACATTTCTGTTATAGGATGTTTTCTGAATACCTACTTATATATAAATAAAAACGTAATTACGCTTTGTGTCATGCAATAAATATGTGTAATGTCATTAAACAATAATTATGACCTCCGCAAGAATGCGAAATATTTTGTTGGAATATTGGCTGCTATTTTTTCTTCTAATAAAATGATGTTTTTTATTTAATAATATTTTATGACTATTGCCTGGATGTACTCAGAATTATATAAGTAAAATTACAAAGAGATTGTTTCACGCGATGGGACTCGCTCTAGCAGGATGGCCGACTGTAAGGTTACTGTATAAATTACTTTGATTATTATTCGCCATGAACCATGTAGTATACTAAATTTGTATGTTTATTCCATTAAAAGTGCTTAAACGGTAGTTGTAGTAATCAGGCGACTGCAGTGGCCCCTACCACGCCACGCATAACTTATAAATATGCGGTGACAGGGTAGAGGAGCACTCAGTCGTGCTCAAGTCGTCACAGTGAAAGGTTCAACGGTGGAATAAGTGTTAAGTAAAGTCGTAATATCAGGAAACTTTGATGAATTTGTCGTGACACGCTATTCCTTCTGGAGAGATACCACTGCTTAAGGTCAGGTATTAGTGTATTATTTTTCAATACTGTTTAAATTGGTAATAGTTCTACTTTCCCATGATATCGAGTAATTGTATTCTGTGGAATTCTTGTTGAACGTCAAAAAAACCATTATACATTGATGCAATTAAAACTGTAACTTTTAATTGCTGGTGATGTTTTATTTAACCCCTTTTATTTGTTTGATTGAATGTGTTGTTTTATTGGCATTTTATGCAATGTTCGTTAGAATGAATAATAAAGACTATTTGTTATTTCATTGTAATACAATAAATTTAAAATAGAAGTGATTACAAAAGTAAAGTTTAATGGTTTATTCATGATGATTAATGTTTTATGATTCGTTTATTGGCTATGCTATTATTCACTATGAATAATAAAGTCTAATGTGTTGTTTTATTTGTAACACCATTTAGAATGTTAGTGATTATAAAAGTTACGTTAAAATATAGTGATTGATAAGATTAATTATATTTTCTTGTAAAATCTTGGTAAATCAAATATTATAGTGATTAATAAGGTCTAAGATGTTGCGAATGCGAGTATTGCTTTAGTTACTCAAATATATCCTTGTTAAACAGTGACTTAGTGCTTTTAATTATGTATGCCTGATCCCTTAATTTTAACAACTTATATGAAATTATCTGTCAAGTAAGTTAATTGGAACTTTTTTGAAACAGGTCCATAATGTCGAGTCCGTACACTTGATATACTTTTAAACATCATGGAAAAGTATGTCGAATTGAAAACATTTTTTTAAGACAAAAGCCGTTACGGTTTGGTGATTAAGAAAAAACCAGTGGCTAAAATAAATTTTCAGACTGAACAAAGGAAGATACCTACCTACCTACTACCTACTTGAAGATGCACAGATACTTAAAAGAATAACTATGCCGAAAATAAGAAGTAAAGTAGAGCCACTTTAATAGGTCACATTTGACATTTGTCAGTCCATAGTTAGTCAGTGGCACGAATCATGAAATTTTTTCGACGGAGTGGGGATAAGTTCGCGCATGTGCTCTTGTGAGTTTTTATTCTGCCATTGTAGGCGACAGTTTGGCAACCTGCCACAATTCGGTGCACTAAATTATTCAAAGGCCTATCGTATGGAACTATTATGTATGTGTTTCTAACAATAGTTACTTTAGCTATAGCATTCTATTGCAATTGATTAGGATGTGCAATTGGGTCGGGTTATCACTCGTCAGTTTCCCTAATTCGTCAGTTTCTCAAACTGGTCAGTTAGCATCTTCGTTTTTAAAGAAAAAGCTTTGGGGAGAAATTAAAATGTTAGTAGCTAGAAATAATAGAGAAAAGTCTGTTAATTCTTAATTTCCTTTTATAATGCAGAGAGCATCAAGATCAAAGCAAAGAATATTTAAATTAAGAACGAATATGACCTAAAAAAACGAAGCTTTTTTATGATACAATAAAATAAGTTAGTAAAATTTATGGTATAACTCATCACTTTCCTTTTTGCATACTCTGAGTAACCTGTTATGCTTCACCTTTAGAGGTCGTTCACATTGACTGGTAACCAGGCAAGTCCTTTTGACATTGCATGACTATTTTCGAATTGATCTTGGTGACAATATTTGGTCATAAACATTGAAACCAGCCAAAATTAATTATTCAAGTTTTGTATGCCACGTAATCTTTCAAAAATAGCCTCTGGTCTATTGTTACAAGATGGTTGGACAAAGTTGGTGATTTTGTAAAATGAACACCATCTACTTTCTAGACCAAAGACACAGAATAGATATAAGTACTACAGTACCAAAGATAAAAAGAGTTTGATATGGTTATTTTATTACGATTGATTCTAGAAACGAACGGAGGACGTGTACAAATATTGGGTAAAGTGATAAATTTATTTTTTACTTGCAAAAAGTGCTTGAGCTGGAAATAAAAAAGAAAAAAGAAACAAATAAATGAAGATAAAACAAGAAATGCTAGTTAAATATTCATAATTCAACAAAACTCTGTAAATCTGTAATTGATTTAATATGTTAATCATTGCCCACACGCAAATAAAGCTTGTAAGCCTATATGCTTACACCTCTCATTATCATTGTCTAGGTAAGATCATATATCTACACCAATTTCGTATAATTAACATAAATCTATAATTAGGTTAACACGTTTGATTTGTGATTAACAGCGACGTCAATGTATTATCTCCTAGTATGCATGTTTATTAAGTGATATTCTTAGTTAAAATTGACTTTGAATGACATTTCACTGTAACTGATCATTTATGTGCCTATCAAGATGAAAATATAAAAAAAAATCACAGATTTTGCAGTATCCGTAAGAATCGGAGCATTGAAAATGAATACAAAAATTTACGAAAAACCAAAATCAAATCAAATGCAAAATCCTATTATATTTTTAAAGTTACCTAGGTAGTACCTATTTATTTTTACCGTTGCTGAGCTGATTTATTTTTAAAGCGCCTGCTGACTGCCTCGACGTAGCCGAAATATTATTAACCGATTTTCAAAATTCCAACGAATGCATTTCTCGTCTACTTCTGCATCTTTTAACACTATTACCATGACGATCGGTCAGTACCTAATCATAGAAGCTACATAACATTTTATGTACGGAAACACCCATTTTTCTAGAATTACAAATCTAAAGGGACCACCTAAAGGTCACAATTATTTACCGATTTTCAAAACTATTTCGCCATTTGGTAGCTAATCTAATACCCTAGGACCCTTTTTTTCATTTTTTCTTAAGGGCCCTATATCACATTTTTTCGTCGAAATTTCGATTTTGACGGATTTGAGCGATACAACCTAGAGAAACCTTTGGGTCTACTAAATACATTTATATGGGTCCGCGACAAAAAGTAATATGATGGCTTTTTTAGAGTCAACTTTGAACATACACAGAAAGCCACACAAGTACAAACAACAAATAAAAGTATGCAATTTGATTTTCTAATGAACTAAAGATTATTATGATATAATTTTTACGTAATAATAATAATGTATCTAGGAGAAATCCACAGTTAATTCTGAGCTTTTTTAGTAGTTTTATGGTTTTTGATTGGGATTTTTTTTCTCATATTCTATACATAATTTCAAAATTCCGAGGCCGCTATGAACTATTCGACTATATAAGAGAAAACATTTTTTTTTTTTTATTTCAATTGTTTAGCACAGTTGTTCAATCCATGAGCCCAAAAAAATGCCTTCACGCATTTTATGAAAATCTTTCTCTGCAATATCGGGTTTAATTATAAAGTTAAGCAAATTTTCAAAAAAGCGAGGCCGCTATAAACTATTCCAATAGCTATTCTGTACCATTCAATAAGTCAAAAGTGTTAATGTATTTTTGTTTCTGAGATCGATAACGCCAAAATTGGCCATTTTACGCAAAAATCACAGTCGAAATGCCTCTTAAGTCAGTTTTTTTTCCGAAATATTTACAATTTAGTAAACAAACACCCCCCAAAAAACCCGGAATTTTTGGAATTTTGCAAAATTTCAAAAAAAGTTACCAGTAGATTTTCAAAATTCAAACGTTCACACGTGTCTCGATAAATTCCTCAACTTTTGGTACTATTTTCTTCTCGATCCTCTCAAAATCCTCGGAGATATGGTCAAAAATACGTCTCAGGCGATTTGCATCTGATAACCATTTTCAATGGTAAAACTGCACCACATTATTTGAGTGAGTAAAGTAAAAAAATCTATTACGCAAAAAAAGAAAGATGCAGAAACACATTTATTGTGCGAGATATTTTTTCGTAATAAAACTCTTTAGTAAAAACTGTTATGTTAATCACTGATCGAACTTGTTCGATTCATGTTTTGGTCAGGTTAAATCTGTGGGTAAAATACAGTATGAACAAAGACTAAAAATTCTTAATTCGCAACTGGTTACGAATTGCAGTTGCGTAAACGGCCGGAGGAATTTTTTTGTTTGCACAAAAATCCATCTCTACCTACTAATTTCAATTATAGTCTCAACAATATTGGTCACGAGGCATATCTCACAAACATTGTTCGTATCTCGGTCAAGTGCATGTTAGTTACGCCATGCACGAACACTGAACACATATTGATAAGTCCATCGCAATTCGCAATTTACAAATACATTTTATTTAGTAGCAGTATCAATGTACGAATGTATTAAAATTGAATATTGTTAAAAGCACTGATTACATAGACAGTACAAAACATTTTAATTAATGCATAATCTGTAAGTGCAAACTTAATAATTTGTATTCAGAGCAACACAAACGTTGAAAATTTAGATTTTTATGCTGATGTTCATATCAGAATCAACAAGAATTTGTGTACTTTCTTGATCTCTGTAGTAATAAATGTACTGATTATGGTATTGAGTTTTTAGTGTAACTTTATAGTAAATAGTACTTAATAAATATACATACCTACCTAACTAATGAGTTAGGCCACATTAAAAATGGTGAACGAATGCATTAACAGATTATTCACAAAGATTTACCTTGCCCCGTTTAACCGTAACTAATCTTCATAATTACCTCGATAGTTAAAGTTTAACTACTCCAATAACTGTGTCACTGTTATGTGCATAATGCACAAATTAAACTTCAGTCCGTGCCAGGCAAATGAAGTCATAGCTATTTACAAAGCGACGAATAAATTGCTTTTGATTACTCGTACATAGTAAGACAGTCTCCATTTGGGGGGTTACTCCCGATGAGATCGAGTTCACATCAGATCGAAAAAAACGTAAAAAAAATATTACTTCTCCAGCTTACAAGCTCATTAGAGGGCGTTCATTAATTACGTGAGGTGATTTTGGCGATTTTTCGATCCCCCTCCCCCATTAGTGAGATGTCGTGAGATTTAGCTCGGCCCTCTCCCCCCCTATAAATCTCACGTGAGATTTTTCAAAACGTGTATTTTTTTGTGTGATTACGTTAATCTGTGCTTGCTTGCTTTGCATTTATTTAAATAAACATTATTGTTTAGGATTTAGCCATATTTTGGTATGAAAAATGTTTAACTTTATTTAACCTAGTTTTTTCGCGATACTTTTCCTGCAGAAAAAAAAATACGTGTTATTTGCCGAGACCCCCCCTCTCCCCCACGTGAGATTGGGTGAGATTAGGCTTGACCCCCTCCCCCCCTAAATGCCTCACGTAAATAATGGACGCCCCCTTAGACATGAAATAAATCACGGTCCCCCGTGACCATGGCAGCTGTGAAGGTGCCGAAAAATTAAAAAATCAAACCAAATACCAACTAATTACCAAAGTACTTTCAATAGAACCGCGCTGGTATCCGTTAAAAAGTGTTTTATTTCAGTAAAAAAAATGATATGTTGTATTTGGTACTTGAACGATTTCCATGGTTTCCATAGTATGGTTTTGACGTTTATTTGATTCGAACTCGATCTTG
Source organism: Agriphila tristella (assembly GCA_928269145.1). Classification (NCBI taxonomy): domain Eukaryota; kingdom Metazoa; phylum Arthropoda; class Insecta; order Lepidoptera; family Crambidae; genus Agriphila; species Agriphila tristella. The sequence goes on along the minus strand of OV743440.1, from coordinate 22,135,340 downwards.
ATCGCGTCGGGATAGAAGTCCCCCTAATATCTATCTCACTCTTTTGCATGCTTAGTTCAGTAGTTTGAAGTAACTTAAAATTTTCGAAATATTAACTTAAACAAAAAAAAACTTTGTCAGAACTGTAGTTCAAAAGTCACATTTTGGCCTGAGGAAAACAAAATTGCGATATAGGTACCATAACGTAATCGGTAGCTCAATCACGAATGAATTTCAAGACTATTATTTTAAGTCTATGCTATTCTATATATATATAAAACTCTAAATTGATTGATTGTTGGGATAGGTGTAGAGCTCTAACGGCTGAAGGTAGATACACCATTTTTTAGAGGGTAGATACCTTTCATGGTGTAGGTGAGCACTAAGAAAGCGTTTTGTAAAATTCCCGTTATACAGGGTGCAACAGGGTGTTCCAGTTTGAATCGGGATTTGTATGGGGCTGAACCATTTTTGTTGGTAGAGATACCATTTTTGGAGGGTAGATTCCTTTCATTGTATAGGTAAACACTAAGACAGGGTTTTGGAAAATCCCCGTTAAACAGGGTGCTACATAGTGTTCCAGTACATGATTTTTTTATGGGAAAATTTAAATGTGTGAAATAAGGTTTACTGATAAATACCTAGGTATATTGGTAATCCGTGACTTTCAAAACCGATGCACAACTATCTTAATCACGCGAACGAAGTCGCGGGCAAAAGCTAGTGTATAGTATAACTGAAAACGGCTCCTGAAAATGGAATTAAAACGGTATGAAATGCAAAAAAAAACTAGCAAAATGTTCCAATCGGTAAAACATTCTGTCACCGGGGCGGCCCAAACACACAATCTCATGAGGTTTAAACATTTTTGCCTTCACATTCCTTCCTTCCTGTCGAATGAGGAATAGTGGCCACCTCTGGTGTTAGTTTATCAAGCCGCCTGTAAGACCTCCAACTTGGCTTAACGACTATTATCAGATGACAACACTGCCGTCCTTACGATAAGTGCAATAACTCGGGTTTTTAGGCTAACTGACTTAAGTACATATCCATAATCAGGAAAATGAGCTCTATATTTTCTCCTTAGATGTTTTTTTTGTATTGTCAGTAAATTCGGTTATTTTGTTAAGCATAAATGCAATATCTAATATTACCATTTGCAAGTTGCATATCATAAACGAAATAACTTGAGTTATGGCATGGTTAGCTATAATATTTTTCGATATTACTAAAGATAACCACGATAAGTCCAGTTATTGTACTTATAATTAGTGCATTTATTCAATTAAGGGCACATTTACTAGTCATTAGCGCAACAAGTAAGAGTTCATTAAACTATTTTGCTAATGAAAACCGCAATAACTAAGACATTTATTGCACTTATGGTTAGAAGAAAACTTCAGAACATAACAGTTTTTGCAACTCAAAAGTGCAATAAGTCGGTTAACTAATGATAACTGCAATAAGTAATCTACTTATTGCGGTTATGATTAGTCACGCTTTATCAAAACAATAATTAGTCCTAAATATAAACAGATTATTGTATTTTTAATGTATTGTAAATTGTATATATAACTATATAAACAAATATAATGTATTACACAAAATTTTGTATCATTTTATCTGTCGTATATTAAAAGTTTCAAGTTAATATTTATAATACCTATAGTTATGAAGATATACACAAAACAAAATTTAAATATTTAATTGCGATTATCTCGAATGTAGTAGTGGTCTCACTGTTATAACAGCCGGCCGGGACCGACAGTTTAATGTGCCCTCCGAAGCATGGAAGCTCTCATTTGTAATGCCATTTAACGGTCACCCATCCGACACCTGGCTGGAGTGCGTTGCTTAACAAACGTGATCGAGTAGGATCAGTCTCTCAAGTTCCGCTATGAGCGCTTAACATTAAATATCATACTTACTAGAAAAAAAAACACAGATTTCACGCTTCCCGTAACCATCAAAGGTCATTGAAAATTACTTTTAAGATCTGTCATAGGTTTTTGATAAAATCAGGTAGATCAGAAACCTACCTCAATCAAAGAATGTAAAAAAGAGGACAATAAGGATTTATTTATTTTTATTTATCTACTTTTCTGTATCTTCTCCAAGTATCGAATAGCTATCAATTTATTTTCTTATGTTTCGTTCCACGCTATTCTTTCTTTATTCGTCAAGCTCATGGTCATCTCATGACAGTTAAAAACTTACATCATGATGTTGTTAAGTGTAATGACTCAGTATCATTAATTAAACAACCAGGAAATTAACTATTGACAATTATGTAATGGCGGTTTAGTATGACGCAGCGGATTTTGTAAGACGCAGGATTATTTTTTTAGGGTTCCGAGCCCAAAGGGTAAAAACGGGACCCTATTACAAAGACTCCGCTGTCCGTCCGTCTGTCTGTTGTCTGTCTGTCACCAGGCTGTATCTCATGAACCCTGATAGCTAGAGAGTTGAAATTTTTACAGACGATGTATTATGTTGCCTCTATAACAACAAATACTAAAAAAAGTATAAAATAAATATTTCAGTGGGGCTCCCATGCAACAAACGTGTTATTTTTGCCGTTTTTCGATACGGAAACCTCCGTGCCGCCCGAGTCCGACTTGTACTTGAACAAACGTTTTTTTTGCCGTTTTTTGGCGTAACCCTCCGTGCGCGAGTCCGGCGGGCTGATTATCTAATTAGAAACCGCCTAGCGACCGGTCGCAGTTCACAGATGAACGTAATACATTGCTACTTTTCTTTGGGGTAAAAAAAAACATACCAAAGAAAAGTAGCAATGGATGTCAAATGCAACCGGTCGCTAAATAGTTTCTTTTTAGATAATCAGGGTGCGGATCGCACTTGGTGGGTTTTCTGTAAGTTTCCTCTGGGTGTCATTATTTTGTAATAACAAAAAATCCCTGTTATAATAAAACAAAAGTAGAAAAGCAATTTTATTTAGAAAAGAAAAATAAATTAATAATTATCTTTTAAGCAAATCTGAAAGTTAAAATAAAGCAAACATAATAAATCTGAAAGTTATCATCTGTAAGCTGTAAGTTAAAAGCAACACAAACTTTGAAAATTTATATTTTGATATACTGATGATGTGCATGTCAGTATCAACAAAAAAATTATACTTTCTTGGTCTCTGTATTAATATATCTACTCATTAAGTTTTTAAGTAACTTTATAGTAAGTAAGTAGTAAATATACTTAATTGTGCTTTTCATGCGATCAAAAGAATTGACCAATTCAAAATTGTGTGAATCTCAAAAAAAGAACTTGAGTAGAATTGAAAGACCAAATTCGATTCAAATAGATAAAGACTTAAAAAATATAAGTACACGAATAGTCCGTTCTAATATTTATTTTGTCTGTTTGTCTGAGATAAACTTGAACTTGAAAAAAGCGATAACAACATGAATGATCCAGTATGACTAAACGCCGGTGGGTAGATAAATCCAATTTTTCCACGACACCCTTATCGTCTCGTGCATCGGAAACGGACATGTAAAAAAGTTACGTCAAAAACTTCGATAGAATAGTGATTAAGGTGCGGCTTACTTTATTTCCAATATAGACATATAAATGAGTTGACTGCGCCGGCGCACTCACTGTCACGGTCGCGTGCCCAACATTGCTGTTCAGTCTACCACGAAACTCTCAAACGGGCGGGTGTTCGCAAGCGTTGCGTAGTTCCGCATTTGTTAATAATAATTAATAACTGTCCGTGTTTGTGATTAGTGCGATCTATTTATAGGTGCCGAAGTCTATTTTAAATCGTTCAGTTTCAGTTAAAGGTACGTACTTTGTTGTTTTGTTTGGTTAGTGTTCCAACCAGTTTTTCTTCATTGAAACGGTTTCTTTCATCGGAATTCATCCTACGGCCGGTGGGCAAGGTTGGATGGTGATATATTACCGGGTTTTGGTAGCTGTTGTAGTGTAGAAATGTATTTTTAGCCAATGCCAGTGTCACATTGTTTGTGTTTTGTTTTCTGATCGAGAAAAATGCATAGATGAATTGATTTTTTATATTAATAGAATTGAAAATATTTAAAAATCCACCCGTTTGGGACATTCAATCATTTAATTTAAGTTTGATAATGGTTTTTAAGTACCTATTTAAAATTCACTATTTAACAAGCTGTCAACAGACTACGTTGCAATACAGCGGCAACGTAATTACATTTTAATATGAAAATCCATTTGTGGATGGTAGCCTTATGAAGATTGAAATAGTCGTTATTAATAATTTATTTCGCTAACAAAATATCAAAATGTTTTATTAATTTAAGAACAGGTACAAAACAACTCGTATTTAATAGTTGCTCAAGCTGGTTTTAAGGTCAGAACAACGATAATAAAAGATGACGTTTTCTCAATTTTATTTAAATGACATGTAAGATTATATTCAAAACAAGTAGCCATGCCTTTTTTGTTTAAAACCGAGAACTATCTCGATCAGTATAATATATGTATTAACAATTGTCTTGAGTCTAGTCAATTTATTAATCCCTTAAAATTATAAAGAAAAAGGAGAAATTCCAAAATTTACTATTTGTTTTTTTTTTCTGTTTCAGATGAAAACTTTGTTGATAATTCTTGGAGTCGTGCTATGCTTAGCCATAGTGCAAGCTAGACGCACAGAAAATAATGCAGACGAGCAGTCCAATGGGGAACCAGAAAGTATATCGTCAACCAGAGATTTCCGCGCGGGTCAAATGCGACACCGGAGGAAGCGTTGGCAAATGAACTACGGGTACGATTACCCTGCTCCGAATAATCCTTACTACCCAAACAGGAGGGTATTTGAAAGCGATCAAGATCTGATGCCGAAAATCTTAAGGCTACTGGACGAAATTGCGGATTACGTGAAACGCCCGCCACCCCCACCGCTACCCCAACCGATATACGTCCCGTACCCAGTGCCGTATCCAGTGCCCCAGAACTGCACATGCAATGTAAATCTGAGCACAGACCCCAACGTCACTGTAAGGTTTCCGGTTCTTGAAGACTCCAATCAGAACTGGGGTATAATGGACACGAACGCAGAAGCAGTTGAGCGGGACAACCCCAATGACGGTGCTAGACCGATTTCCTTTGACCCGATCGAGCCTCCACGACCGATGAAGAGACCAGCTCCTAAGGTTGATCACGGCATTAGCCAATCCGCTAGTGTAAGTCCTTGAATGTTTAACAATCGGTGTGGAATAACTTGACTAACGTAATTTGGCGTAACTAACAATAAGGTGTAGTGTATGTTATTAAGGCGACGAATTGATAAACGTTTTTCGTATCGACTGTCTGTGTATGTTATTAAGGCGAGGCATTGATAAACTTTTTCCGTATCGACTGTCTCGTGAACTAAATAATCAGGTTATCAAATATCACTTTCATGTGTTTTGTAATTGATGACAAAAATCGAGATCCCTGACACGAAAATATCCAATGCGTCCTCTTAAATTAGTAAGCTTTCCATGTGAACTAATTTAATGCGATTTTGCGAAACTAACTTTAAGGGTAAATACTAATACAGACTGGAATTCCTTAACTTAGTTACTAAGCTTTACTTTATTGTTTATAGACTATAGTGACGACTCAAGCACCTAGGCAGGAAAAGACGACCGGGGCCGGGGCAAGTTTGGCTGGTGGGTGTAACGCGGCCATTTTGACCTGCTGTAACGACGAGAACCCTCGCCAATGCTTCACCAGGTTAGGCTGTTCCATGACTTACACCAGGAGAAATGCGTGTTCCCGTGAGTCTGTATCGGCAGCCATTGAAGCATTCAGGCTTGCGTACTCTCCTGCATGAGAATAAGATTATGATTTATAAAACCTGATCAGTATTTCTTTACAATGTGATTGTGGATTTTTGTACTTACTTTTTATTAAGTCAATTTATATCACATCGCATTTCGATATTAAGTTGTAACTATTTTAACACTTTTTGCCTTTGATTTGATACAATCTGTTGAGTCATTGTTATAAATTGTGGAAGTAGTCTTGTAATGTAAGCTTGCTTTTTGTACTCGGTCAGTTACCCCTCATACTTGCATTCCTGTTTGTGGCCAGGAGGCCATAAACTAAGTACACGATAATGTATATCTTAAATGCATAACTGTAAGGTGAAAATTTACATATCACCTAAATACCGTGAGGTAAAATTAGTATTTCATACTTTTATCTGTATAAGCCATGTCTTATGTGTTAATTCGTTACTGTTGTCCTATAAGGATATATGTTGCCATAATAATGTTGTTCCTTACGTTATTTCTTACTTATTTATTTTGACAAGGGGGTCAAGTCTGCTAATGTTTTCGTCAAAATCGTAGTTCAATGGTGTTCTAATGGTCAGGCACGTATCCAGACTTTTAATTCGGGGGGGGCAACTGCATCCTAAAAACCGGAGAGTGCCTCGCCCGCTAAATTTGAATTTCGTCCTGTACTGTGTGTTCTGGATTTCGGGGGGGGGGGATAAATCCCAACTATCCCCCCCCTTGGATACGTGCCTGCTAATGGTAATGCTTTTTGACACAGTTCTTGATTCTTAAACCCAAAATCTGAAACACATTGTGTTTCTTAAACCCAATACGGAAACATATTGTGTCTTGATTTTGGATTTAAGAAACAAGAACTGTGTCAAAAAGCATTACCATTAAAACACCATTGAACTACGATTTTGACGAAAACATTAGCAGACTTGACCCCCCGGACTATTGTTGTTTTATCTAAAGATTTGTTTAAACAATATTATAGCTCTAACAACGATAATAAAATTGGCGTTATGAATGATGCAGAAAATATTAATGTAATTTTATAATTTATGTAAAAATATTTACAACAATATTTTTTATTTAAGCTGTAAATGTAGTTTTTCATACTCTTCTGTCAAAAAATCTACGAGTCAGTCTTGAGAGTCTCATTGTTCAATATTTGCAAAAGATAATGTTTCTAATGAATAATCTATCTATAAATACATATTTGTGTAAGATTCTAGTCTGTATGTGTTTAAGTAACAATAAAGAACAATAACTACTTAATAGTTTATTTTTATTAAATCTAACAATGCTAAAACCCCTAATATTTTATTGCAGCGAGAACGCCGGTGACCGTTTGGCCTTTAAAAATAAGCTAAAATAAATAACTCAATTATCCTACTAATATTATAAATGTGAAAGTTTGTGGGTTTGGATGTTTGGATGTTTGTTCCTCAATCACGCAAACACTACTGAATGGATTTGGTTGAAATTTGGCACACAGATGGTAGATAGCCTGAATTAAAACATAAAATACTTTTTATCCCGATATTCCCGCGGGAATAGGAACCACGCGGGTGAAACCCCGGGCGACCGCTAGTTATTGATAAATCTATTTATTTACTGTTTAAGTAATATTTTGTGATATGATTCAACCTATGAATTAATACTGATGTTTTCAGACTGATAAATATTAGACAAAGTAAATACTTAAATTGGCAAAAACCAAGATTAGATTTTTTATTATGATTTAAAGGTTTCAATTATTATATGGCTTCTTTGAGTTGTGCAAATATATAGGTACTAGTGACTTCTGTGTAGTGTGGCATTTGACACCATGCATTATACATAAAACCTTCCTCTTGAATCACTCTATCTATTAAAAAATTCACAAATTTTACAGTCCCCGCAAGAATCGGAGCATTGAAAATGAACACAAAAATTTACGAAAAACCAAAATCAAATCAAATGTGAGTCCTATTTTATATTATATTTTTAAAGTTACCTAGGTAGTTCCTATTTATTTTTACGATTGTAAGGCGCCCGCTGACTGCCTCGACGCGGCCGAAATAATATTAACCAATTTTCGAAATTCCAACTTCTCGTCCGCTTCTGCATCTTTTAACACTATTACCATGACGATCGGTCAATAATCATAGAAGCTACATCACTTTTTATGTACGGAAACAGCAATTTTTCTACAATTCCAAATCTAAAGGGACCACCTACAGGTCACAATTATAAACCGATTTTCAAAATTATTTCGCCATTTCATAGCTAAACTAATACCCTAGGACCTTTTTTTTATTTTTTCTTAAGTCGGCTTTTTTTCCGAAATATTTACAATTTAGTAAACAAACATCCCCCAAAAAACCCGGAATTTTTGGAATTTCGCAAAATTCCAAAAAAAGATACTAGTAGATTTTCAAAATTCAAACGTTCACACGTGTCTCGATAAACTCCTCGACTTTTGGTGCTATTTTTATTTCGATCCTCCCAAAATCCTCGGAGATATGGCCAAAAATACGTCTCAGCGATTTGCATATGATAACCATTTTCAATGGTAAATTTGCATCTGATAACCATTTTCAATGGTAAAAAACCGCATCAAAATCCGTTGCGTAGTTTTAAAGATTTAAGCATACTAGGGATATAGGGACATAGAAAGCGACTTTGTTTTATACTATGTAGTGATACGACAAATAGTTAAAGGACCTTGATGCTAGTGACTTTAAGCTTTTAGTGCTAACATAGTTTTGTATTTGTTCAACAAGTTCTAAAAAGCAAAAACAACAAATAAGTAACCAGTAAACTGTCGTGCTAACCACACTTGAATATTAACCAATTCATAACTTTGCCAAATATAATATAAATCCATGACTGTTAACCTTTTAGCCTATTGCATAAGCAAGTTCCGTTAATTAATGAGTGAAGTTGCACTTTATACTCGTATTTAACAACTTCTACGTAAAATCACAAAAGTGAATATATTACGCGATTCATTTAGGCCTTTTTCTCGAATTCGGGTGCATTTGGGAGTCGGGCTTGCGACTAGTGTAAGCAAACTTTAGTTAGCCCCACTATCTTACAAAGTTAGCCGGATTCGTAGTCTGATCTGCCCCCCTACTCAAATGGCCACTTTTCTACTCGTTCGCTAACTTAAAACTTAAAAATAAGCAATTAAACGATCAAGTCACACGTCGCAAGTTTATGTAAATTACAGACATTGTTGTATTGTTTAGAATTGACAAGCCTACGACACGTAATTTTGGAGTTTATGGCTTATTTTTTTTTTAAGTTTTAAGTTAGCGAACGAATAGAAAAGTGGCCATTTGAGTAGCCCCCCCTCATGATCTGGCGAAGATCGAGGGAATCACCGCAGAGAGAGAGAAGCGATCACCGCAGGACCGATCTTTGTGGAGATCTTTGGGGAGGCCTATACTCTGCAGAAGTTGTCATGTGGCTGATAAGATTATATGATGTTGTAACGAATACAGGTGCACATAAAATTTGGGCTCACGCTTAGAGCATTATGTTCTAAAGGCTCACGACTAATAAGACCTGAATGTGTTGTGCGTACCTATGCAAATAAAATATAATGATCATAAATATTCGAGTAAATATTAAAATTGCAACAAAACTCTGATCGTCTCCTGGTCGTAGGTACTTGTGATTTTTTATAAACTAAGTGATACTACTTATGGTTTCCATGAAAGCAGTTATACTGTAAACCTGTCCAGTGCAACGAGTTAACGGTGAATTTCCTCATTTTAGCAAAAGTAGGATAACTGACGAGTTCTTCCTTGCAACTTGCACTTGATAACCTTTACTTAGGTCAAGTGAGCAACGCTATACAACTTGTTACAAAAAAAACCCTAAATCCGAATTAGTAGATAAGGTAGGAACAGGAACCATCAAACTCAACGACTTTTACTATGGGAGTTATTGGACCAACTCTGAAATCACGAAAAAAATGTCAGCTGTTTTATACATCTTGATATTTTCGTTAAGTATTCATTTATTTTTGTATGAAATAAGTAGCTGATTTTTTTAGTGATTTCAGAGTTAGTCCCATAGTAAAAGTTGTTCAGTTTGATTGTCCCTACCTACCATATTCGGTTTTAGGGGTTTTTTACACTTGATTTTCAACATGAAGATTGTTCTTAATTGAAAAAAAAAAAATATTAAAAATGTTTATTTCTTACAAAATCAGTACACAAGCAATATTCTGAGGCTGGAACCAACCAAGTAGGTATTAATAGTACCTGTATTAGGCGGCTCCGCTCCTCCATAGCAAAAGGTACATATGTATGCAATTAAAATAATAAAATAACAAATATTCTTACCAACTACCTATTTAAATTATTAGGCCTTCTTACATAAATTTGTGTGTGTGTGTGTGTGTGTATGTGTGTGTATGTGTGTGTGTGTGTGTTTGTTTAAGTGCATAAATGAGAGGGTGAATTGGGTTGGTAAACTTTTTTAAAACTGTTGTGAATTATATATTTTCTGGTAGCTTTTGGCTTTGGAGTCAGGAATAACTAATTACGGAATTTTAATAATACGTCATTTTAATTTAAATAATAATTTAAAATTTTAATTTACAGCATAGTACTATAAATCGCTATTACGGCTGTATGCGTAGGTAGTGCTTTTGCTCAAAAATAAAATTAAAAGTTTGGCATTGGCAATGTCAACTAGTTGTCATGTCAGTCACAGTCCGCTAAAATAAATAAAATAACTCTAATTTGCGAGTAAATTTGTAGATATACATATATTTACGTGAGCATCACAAACGTATAAAGCTCTCTGAAGACAATTCCTGTTTAATCCTCTGCAAATTTGTTCTGCGGATGGTCACATCTATATTTCAAACAAAACGGAACAAAGCAGTGTAGGTACTTCATCGGCGTGATAAGCTGGATAATGGGTTTCTTCAAGCTGATCCATTTCCCATAACTGAACAAGAAAACCACTAGAAAATCACAATAAATAAGCTGAAAAACAAACAACAACATTAGGTCGTGATTAATGATTACCAAAGAGTAAAATAATTGGATTACTCTTTGTCACTTTCTGTCAAATCTGTCCTGTCAATCAGTTTTTTATCAGTAAATGCAAGGGAACTTCGTGCTCAGCCGTTCGTTTGATATTTTATCGCAATAATAATATAAAAAAAATATATTTGATTAACAAGGTGAAATAAAAAAACATAATATTATTTTCACCTCTCCAGCACGAAAAGGGTGCTTTTGGCGCGTAAAAACTCGCAGCAAAATCGATTTTTGCTGCGAGCGTGAGACAAAGTGCTTTTTTTAATTTCTAACACCAACTTTTAAATGAATAAAAAAAAACAAATAAAGTGACAAGGATGGCACTTGCAAAATTGATATGTGAGAAAAGGATAGATAGAGTGCTTTATGGTGTCATACACGGATTAAAAAGTAAAAAAATAAAATGCACGGATTTTAAATAAGGATTGTTAAAAAATAAGATTGATAATTCGAAATATAGAGTATGGAGGTAATGAGGTCACATGTATGAAACAAATATGAAATAAGAAAAATTAATGAAATTTATTAACAAATTATATGTTTTATGATTATAAATAAATAAATAAGACGGAATATTAATGAATAAGAGAAAACACACAACGTAATGTAATCAAAACGACGGGAATCTACTTAACTGACTCTATGAATAAAATTTTTCAGCATAGGTTTGATTGAATTATTTTTGTGATAAATTACAAAAATGAATGCGTTCAACGATGAAGATAGTTTCCTAACTCCAAAAGAGTTAAGTGAACAAGTTTCTAATGCTGAATTAAGCTTTTTTACCAGGAAAGTCACGTGACAATTTTTTCGCTAGTCGAGGTGAAAAGTTGTATGTTTTACACGAGACCAAAATGTTGTTCTGCCTCGTGCCTTTAAGTCGCCACTCGCAGCAAAATTTGATTTTGGTCACTTGTATAATAAATAACTATTTCTCTATTCTTCAAACTTGTGCTATCAAAAAAAAAAAAAACAATTCTCTTCGAAAAAGTTTACCAACCCAATTGTTCAATCTTATTAATTAAACGTCTAGAGTTTTGGTTAAGTCTTATTAGTTTTGGTTAAGTTTTCCTGAAAATCTTTGACTTAGCTTTGGTACTATTGTTGAAACTTTCCATTATTGTTTTTTTTACAATGGGTCCAACTACTTGGCCTTAATATCACCTGTTATTAAGTGACAAAAAGGCCAAAGGTGGAGGCAAGGGTGAAGTGTCACCCGGACTCCTCAAATACTGAGGATATAATGCAATAACATTCATAATATCATTACCATTGATAATCGTTTCGAACAGTAATAAAGATTTTGGAATGTAACTGCAAATTGTTACAAACCCACGGTAAATAAAGGATTTTCTAAAACTCACTGTTCAATTTATGTGCAGAAAGGTATTAAAACATTTGTTATCAAATATTCATTATAATATTAAAATACATTTTTCCCATTACCTAAAAATAAATCATTCGACACACATTTTTAAATAGGTATGCAAATTCATTGCGCTAATTAATTCCATCAGTATCCATAACCTTATTATAACATGGGAAAACCCACCATACACTATCAAAGGAAATGACACACTTATCAGTGACACAGTACTTAGCCCACCAAGTGTAGCGTAACTACACGTAATTGTGTTAATACATTATAGTTCTTATAACAACGGAAAAAGACAGTTTCTTGATAAAATCTTGTCGTTGGTTGTAAATTTTAGCATGAATCATTGTTTATTTAGGTGTCGGAAGTAGAACGTCTTTGCTCTACTTATATGAGTGTGTTATTATTAATCTGAGATTACAATAATACCTATTTTCGTTTGGAATTGATATGACACATTATTTTTTATTTATGGAAGTTGCTTTTTTTCTCCTTTATGCTAGTTTCCAATATTCGTACAGTAAATATTGAAAGTTTAATTGCTAAAGTTTAATTTGCACCTCTTAATAGTGAAAACCATGTGAAGACACGCATGACGCATGTGATTCAAATCTATGAATTTATGAGATTTTTTTTTCTACATAAGAATAACTGGGAATATTGAGTCAGGAACCATCTCATAAGTTACGACAACATATTTTGACTACTCGATCACAGAGGTCACATTAGATATATATATTTTTCAACCTATTTATAGTTTGTACTTTAGTTTTTTTAAATAATAAAAAAATACAATGTTTATGTTACAGTTTCATTTTAAATGTAGTATAATTGTTAACTTACTCTGTGAATTTAATTTAGTTCAATTTGCCTTGTAGTTTATTAACGTTTTCATTAGGTTGCTTTCGTGTTTGTTTGTTTGTTTGTGTGTTTCTCCACAAAGTTTGCGAACGATTTTATCCTAGCTTCCTGATGAGTTAGAAACTTGAAACTTTGAACATAGGTCAAAACTGGAAGGCAATGCAATATTATGGTGTCATTGAGCTGATCCGATGATGGAGCCGGAAGAAGGCCACAGGAACTCTATGATGAAACCATACAACCCCATCGTGTTTGGTCTTGTTAGCATCGTCTTGACGAGTACTCTAATGGGAGACGAGGTCCAGGGTCTGATAATGAAGCCGAAAGACCATGCCATAGGAACTCAATACCTATACAATACCGTTCAACGCAAATAAATTAACCTTAAATGTATCAAAGAGTAACTATATATGCTTTAGCAAATATAATAATTGACAGCCTCTAGAAAACTATAAAATTGTACTACATAACTGTGATAAACGCGTCACCACCAGCTGTTCGTGTACTGAACTAAAAAAAGTAGCGCACGCAAGATATCTAGGCGTCATTATAGACCAGCGCTTATCCTGGCACTACCACATCGACCTTACGATCGGCAGGATAAGAAAATTAATGTGGACATTTAAAACGCTGCGTCACGTGGCTACTAGAAGCCTTTTGTATCAAACATACAGTTCATTGGTCCAATCGATTCTTGCGTACTGAGTATCGGTGTGGGGGAGTGCCACCAAAATGAGATTTTTAGACTTGGAAAGGGCACACAGAGCGTTACTAAAAGTCATGTTTTTTAAACCATATAGATTCCCTACTGATACTCTATATAAGATGAGTGGTATCTTATCGGTAAGGAAGCTGTATTTGTTGAACATAGTTTTGAGAAAACATAAATCCCTTTCATATGATCCAAGCATACTTTCCAAAAGGCGGAAACGCCACTGCCACAACTTAAATCAAAATTTGCCAAACGTCAATTTAATAATATGTCATCCTCCCTTTACAATAAAGTAAATAAAACTTTAAATATCTATCCCCTGACACAGTGTAAAGCTAAAGTTGCCTTGATAGAATGGCTAAAAACACTGAGTTACGAAGACGTCGAATGTATTATTATTAATTTATGTAACATGGATTGGTAAATGACACTTACACACACACACACACACACACACACACACACACACACACACACACACACACACACACACGCGCGCGTTTATTATCGTTTTTATTAATGTAAAATAGGATTATTCACTTATCAAGCTTTTATTTCATGTAAAAATAGGTTACCTACGTATTTTTAAGGAAGAGCGGAGTCTCCTAGTACAAGCAAGCTATTTTTGCTTAAAAGGAAACTCCGGCCACAATATATTGTAAACTAGCGGCCGCCCGCGGTTTCACCCGCTTGGTTCCCGTTCCCGTGGGAATATCGGGACAAAAAGTATTCTATGTTTTAATCTAGGCTATCTACTATCTGTGTGAAAAATTTCAACCAAATCCGTTCAGTAGTTTTTGCGTGATTGAGGAACAAACATCCAAACATCTAAACATCCAAACCCACAAACTTTCACATTTATAATATTAGTAGGACTTACACCTAAGCTGTTGAAATAAATATATTTTATTTGATTTGATTTGATTTGACCTACAGAAATTTTAACCCTAAAAACGTGGGGCGCATGCTAAAGACAACATGGATGATAAATTTTACAAAATGCGCCCCACGGTTTTAGGTTTAAAATTTCTGTAGGTATAGGTTTATAAATATTTACAGAAAATTTTATTTGATACTTTTTAGTTTGTTTTTACTAGTCCGTTTTAATGTTTTAGTCCGATTTTTTTGTAATAATTTAGTCCGTCTTAAAAACGTGTTTTTAAAAAAGTTTTTTATTCAGTAAATTTTTGTATGTTCTAATTATTAGTGGAAACTTTGCTGATCACTGTTTTATATTATTAGGTAAAACTAAATGTACTGTGAAATTGTTTGTTTCCCAAATAAACTAAAAATAAAATAAAATATTTTTTCTTACAATGAAAAGTAATCTAGGTAATGGACCATATTTTGTATACTACAATATATGTTGTACAGATATATATTTTTTTCAACCTTTGTAGTTTGTATTTTAACCCTTAGTTTCTGAGGTACTTTATTGAAGGGATCCACATTGTCTGGTTTAATTAAAGTAATAAAATTAACTTTTAAAGTTCAAACCAGATAAACTGGAACTCTCCGATAAAGTCAAACCTTCGATAAGTACCTACATCAGAAGCCGGGGTTAAAAGTAATTTACAATAAAATTTGAAAAATTACAATGTTTTTTTTTATAATTAAAACAAATGTAGGTATTTACAACATTTTGTAAACTACAATGTAAAAAAAGTCAAAATAATCCAGACAAATGGATTTTTAATAAAAATATATTATTCCTATGAATTTTCCTCGTACTGAACTCACGAATATAATAATATTACGTAAGTATTTTTTGTGGTCGTAGGTAAATATACAAAACTTTACGTAAACAGTGGTACATAACCTTTATGACAAATATTTTTTAAGTGTTTTACAGTATACTTACCGATTTCACATTACTTCATTCAAATTATTACGACAAATAAGGAAATTTTTTTCAATACGCAAAATGCACTAGGTTTTTGCATTAAAACGGTTATAAATGACCGATTGTAATTCTAATACATAATTTTTATAAAACTTTGCTTGGAAGTTTTAGGGCCCGTAGTATTATTAAACGGTATTGTTACATTCCCTCGTAGTCACTGCTAGAAGTAGATAGCAAAATTGCAAAAAGTGCCGTTTTTGACACATTTGTTACTACGAATGACAACGAGGGAATTTAGTGCTATCTTCTAAAAATTCTAGACCATGGGCCCTAAAACTTTCAATTAAAGTTTTATTAAAATATTTTTTCGTTAACAACTTAAATAAATAAAATAAATAAAAACCTCTGAAGGTGCCACTTTCGGTGGTATAACCACCTTAAAGACGCAACAGAATTATTCAAAACTATATATGTATAGTTCCAACATCCGTGATTTCGTCTGGTAAACAATTTTTTTTTCTATCCCTTGAAAACAGAATTTCTGTACCCCTGGAAGCGATCGTGAAAACAACCTAACAAACTTTCGCATTCATAATAAACGGTCAGACCGCTCGACCGTTTGAAATACTTGCATTCCATATTTTTTATACCAGACAGACTGATCATTGTTTCAATCAAGTCGCCTATAATTAATTGTATTGCAGTCATTGTTGCAAATTACTTACTTTTTAGGGGTGGTTGGGGATCTACCTCCGAGCGGTCCACCCCGGGCAACGACATCAGGCTACCTGTCTTGGCGAGACAAAAATGCGCTGAGTTTAGTTTTTGTAGCTAGTCTTTGTCTTGCCAAGATCTGTAACTAGTTTTAATTAAGAAATTCTTCTCACTCTCTTTATAAAGCACATAAATGAAAATGAGTGAAACTATGTTTAATTTTAATGACGGGAAAAATATTTAGAAAATCAAACTTCAATGGGAAAAATATTTAATAAAAATCTTATTTTTTATAACTTATCTTATTGTAGGTTTTCATCATAAATTTTATTAAGACGACCTATTATTTCCAATAATTATTTAGTGTTGTTCATAGTTCAAAAGTTACAACGTTTTGTTCACAGTAGCATATAAGAACTTAAGATATTTTTTATTTTTATTTTCCCGTCGATAAAATCAAGCACAGTTTCTCTCATTTTCATTTGTGCACTTTATAAAGGCTGTAAGTGTATTTTCTGATGTACTATCCCCACCACAAAATTAAAAACAACTTCTTCGACTGACAAACCATGAGATTTGCATCAATACATTGGGGTATGCATTACAATGCCGAAAATTCATAATACATACGACCGAAATATCGACGCATAAAACACCTATTTTCAAAATACCGAACATACTAAATGTCGAAATCCGATAGACCGAAACTTGAAAGATCGATTATCAAATGACCGAAAGTTCGAAATCCCGAAAGTTCGAAATCCAGAAAGTTTGAAATCCCGAAAGTTTAAAGCCCCGAAAGTTAAAATGTCGATACCTACTTATAACTTACTTTTCATACACAAACACATACATTAATGAAAGTAGTCGTTGCGGTTAATTTGTTTTACACAAAAATGCTTGTAAAATGGTCATTATTTTGACAAAATCCACCAATCGAGTTTGAAATAGTTTTTCTTTCTGGCGCTTCGCCGGCCGCTGCTGCAGCACACTCGCTTCGCTCGCTCAGCTCGCGCGCTGGGTTCATGTCAACCTAACATGCTCATCGCTACGCTCCTCGCACCTATCTCGTGACCTATGGTCTACGGTTTCTAAGTCCCAGTAGACTAGTTTAGACTCATTTCTGGCAGCTAAATTTGCTATAAAGCATTTCAGGCGAAGCCCAAAGACACTTCCACAGCCTCAATTAACCTCGAAGAAGGCGACTCGACTTAAGATCCAACCCAATTTAATTTTTACCCCTTTTTTAATTATTTACAGCTTGTTGTTTTTAACTAATTCGTTAATAAGTAGTTCGGGGTATAAAACGTAGGTATATTAACCTTCGGTTTTTTATGCTTCGGGATTTAGTATTTTCAGTAAAATGTCCTTTCGTGATTTGAAACGTACGGCTAAACAAACATTCGACCTTTTGATTTTCGGGATTTGTGGGTTTGTATTGTAATGTTTTTATTGTAAGAAAGTAAGCGCACAGATCTAAGTAGAATGCGTTAATATTGAACAGATTCCTTGGTTAAAGAATGTCTCATTTGTGCCAATGTAGTTGTAGGTAGGTTCATGTAGGTTTTAACAGTGATAAGCGTTATCTTTATGCGCCTGGTCGAAGGTCGGTCCTGCATCATTTAATATATTTAGATCGTACTGTGTCTGCATAGTATAACTGTATTGGCGCACAACACTATATAAAATTCATGGCATGTGTTTGCACTTAGTGTTGAGATAACTTTAGTTTAAATTCAATCGTGTTAGAATCGATAACTGCATGGAAATTTTAGTTCCTTTCAAAATTGATAAAATAAAAAGAACTAAAGTTTCAAAGTGTTTTAACACGAGAATGACAACGTGATTGTTATTGACTTTAACTCTTAATCCTTTAATCTGAGTTATAATGAAATAAGAAAGTAAGTAAACAGTTGAGGGGTGTCATAATGAAGTAGGTACTTAATATACAGCGTTAATTTTTAAGTATATCTGAAAATTAAATGGTGATTTCAGACCACGAAAATGATCAATTTTTACGCTATAGTAGAGTCGATGTTGTACTTTTCTATGGAACAGTTGATTTGTTTTTTCGATATTCCTTGGTTGGCCCCATAGTAAAATTTGTGCATTTTCGCGGTCTGAAATTATCATTTCATTTATAAAAACATACTTAAAAATTAACGGTGTTTTAGCGATTAAAAGCGAATAAATAAACTAAAAAGATATACTATATTAAATAATGTCCATTTTAATACTGATGAACAGCGAGCATTGGCTTTTTAAGTTGGTCATATCTATTTTCAGAATAATTAAGGCTGATGTAATAGGTCTCCCACCAAACGAGTTGTTCAAAGGAAGAAATTGAAATCATCAAAATTTACTGAACTGAAACGGCAAAAACAATCAATTAATACCAATTGGTTTGACAAAAAGACTAAGTGCTAATCACTTTGTGACTAAGAGTATATGACTTGAATATCATACAATTTATACTGGTTAAGAGTAAATTATAGCATATTTAGCGATCGTTACCATTTTTAATTGACTTAAAAAAGGGGGTTCTCAAGACGACTGTATTTTTATATGTATGTTTTCATTAGTAAAACATCATACAAAACATTAATTAAAATTTACCATAGGTATAAGTTAGTAGACCTGTAACTTCTGTTAGACTGTACTAACTGCCGAATGCAACTTTAGTGTGTCCAAATAAGTGAATAGTAAGTACACACTTAAGTTGTATTCGGCAAATACTACAAACATACCTATTACATTAAATGAGATAATTTTACTTTAATAACATAGTTCATAGTTGTCAGAACACGCTAAAATATATTGTGTAAAAGCTAAAATCCTGGGAAACCACGTGCCTACAGTTGCGAGTCACGTGCTAATGTATAATACCCTTAATGCTAAAAAAATAAAATAAAAAAAAACAAAGGAATAATGGCATGAAGCGAGTAGCATAAAAAATATAGCCGCATAAAAATATAGTAAATACGGAACTCTAAAAAACACCATTAGACGCATTTTACGCAAACCCTATGAGTTGTCCTATTCTAATCAGCGGCGGGCTGATTATCTAATTAAAAACCACCTAGTGACTGGTTGCAGTTCACAGATGATCGTGATCCATTGCTACTTCTTTTTGGGTTAAAAAAACATACCAAAGAAAAGTGGCAATGTATGTCAAATGCTACCGGTCGCTAAATAGTTTATTTTAGATAATCAGGGTGCCGGACGCCATACAGAGACTGATTTTTTTGTGGATTAAATCTGCAGTTTGCTATACTTTCGCACTTTAGATATGTTGGACAAACAGGAGTAAATAAAGTCCTTTCAACATACATGACGTGGACACTTTTTTATTAAATTTTTATTCATAAACGCACCGTGCTCGACAAACCTAACAGGAATATATAAAATCCCATCAAGATACGTACGTGACGTGACGTGGACGGACAGCGAAAAATGAATATAGAAAAAGTTAAATGGATAAAGTAATTAAGTTTTCTTCAGTGCTGCAGTAAAACTAACTGCAGGGCCATGTGTACCACCCATAAACGCAAGTGCATCTCGAAGAGTGCAAGTAAAAGGAATAGCTATTTATTTTATTGCACTTTTGGTTTTATAACCTAGATTGAACTTGTTAAGCGGTTGAGCGGTTACCTGACCGAAAGTGGTGCGGGTGAATTTTATTTAATATTGTAATTTCTAATACTTCTACACAATTTGAATTAAATTTTACGTGGAATTTTTAGGGCTCATAGTCTAGTATTTATAGACGGTATCATTACATTTCCTCGTAGTCGCTGCTAGAGTAGATAGCAAAACTGCTAAAAGTGTTTGTGTTGACATATTTGCTAGAGATCTATTTCTTAGAATGTTAGACAATTATGAGCCCTATAAATTTCAAGTACAAATTTATTAAAATCCTTTTCTATTAACAACTTCCCTACATATTATAAAACAAAGTCCCTCGCCGCGTCTGTCTGTATGTCTTCCTGTCTGTCTGTTCGCAATAAACTCAAAAACAACTGAACGGATTTTCATGTTGTTTCCACCAAATGATAGAGTGATCCTTGAGGAAGTTTCAAATGTATGATAAGTTGGAGTTTTATGTAAATTGGTAGAAATACGACGATAATTCTTGAAGATGTTTGCAGCGAAACGCTGCATAAACCTTCTGAGATATAACAACATAATGTAGTATGTAATAGTTCCTCTTTTATAGGTCTATAAAAAGTGCGCGATTGCATACCTATCTTTTAACAATAGCTTACTATACCCTAAATACATATCTTCTAAGAAATTGGCCACGCTCAATGATGATTCTTAAAACTTTATTTTTAAAGTATAGTATGTTAAAAACGGACATAAAATACTTTAAGAATAAAGTTTTAAGTTCGTTATTCGTTAAAACTTTGGGCAACATAGTAGTATCTCAAAAAAAGTCAAACAAAACAAATTTATTTCTTAACGATAGTTAAGAAATAAAATTGAATAGAAATAAATATTTTAATTTATAATTTTATTGTTTGCCGAAGTAAGCTACATATATTTCTTTTATCACAATCGTTTGGGAATTCCGCCAAGTGACGCCTGATTCTATCAATTATTTTACCATTGTAACTTTGCCGAAATAAGAATGTAAATATATGGAAAATGCGACTTCTTAAAAATTATTAATAGAAATCGGAAAAGTCACATTTAATTTTATTTTTAAATACCGAATATGAACATACATTATATAAATGAGTTTGACTAGTGGGACCTTGACTGAAGCATGATTGTTTAAAGTACAAATAAACCTTCACATTTTGAACGCGACTGTGATTCTAAATCGGTATATTTCGTGTTCTGCCCATATTATTATCAGCTTTAAGCGAAATCTTATTAGTTGTAATAATGTGTTGGTTTATAATTTTGGAGATGATTCGATAAAAATTTAATATTGACATAAATTAGATAATATTAATTGATTCAGAAGTATAATATTTACAAAACAAGAGACGGACACAATATGAGTGTCAAATTACAAGTAAAAAAAATATTGGCCGTGAACAAGTGTATTTGTACATTGTATGTACATTGTACACACGAAATCTTTATTAGTTTTTATAATAATTAGTTTTATAATTTTGGAGATGATTCGATGTAAATTTAAAATAAATAAGATAATAATTTAATTGATTGAGAAGTATAATAAAAAGATATAATACGTATGAGTGTCAAATTACAAGTAAATAAATTGAACAAGTGTGTTTGTACTACTGCACTGTTGTATGGTCTGTGATTTGACAACACTATTGAAAGTCGTAAGGACACAAAAAAAATTGTAACATAAGCCCTCGTTGTAGGATAAAGCTCTATTTAAAGTAATTAGCCCCTTCATGAAGTTAATATACCTAACTTTATGAGCCCCCTATAGGGGGCTGTATGTAGTAACGTCTGAAAATCTTCGTTAATGCTTCGCTTTTAAAAGGTGTATGGATTTGAAGTTTGTTTAGTACCTAACTAAAATTTTTGAGGCCGACGAACAGTGCACTTCCTATACAAACGTAATACCAAAATGATTTGCAATTTGAGCATTATTAACTCTTCTTGTGATGTTATTCCCTCTTGCGTGCCCGATAGGGTCCAAAATGCTCTTACGAGGGTGGTTTGATAAATCCATGACTTTGAAAAGAAGAAATACTTTTTTTTTATAATTTATTTTTGTGTCTTAAAAAGAAACTCCTTAAGGCATCTTTACACTACATTTTTTTTCAAATTCGGCAAAAAATTATTATTTTTGGAAACAAAAAGCTCAAGCGAGTTCTAACTTTTCTAAATGACCCTGTCGACCCTCTCGGCGGCACTCATGACATGAAAACTCATCGAACGAAGATGCGGATCCTTCCTATTCTCTAAATTCAACCCCAGTGAGATTACCAAACATGAATAAATGTCTTGATAAATGTCTTGGCGGGCAAAGATTTTCATCAAGCCAAAAGGTGATGTCTGTAATGGGCCCTCATTTCAGTTACCAGTTTTCAGGCGATGAAAGAAAAAAATAATGTGTTAAAGATTATGCACAGAAATAAAACAAAATATTCCGAAAAAAAAGTATTTCTTCATTAAAAAGTCATGGACTTATCAATCCACCCTCGTATATATAAAAATGTACCATCCTCTGTACCCACATTATAGCTGCAAATAAAATATTGAGTATTATTCAAATTAAGACAATATTTGTCTATGGTTCTATTAAATTAAAAATCAAAAATACCAAACCAAATTAAAATTAATGCTATTTACAGTTTTGATTAAAAAAATGTAATTAATTTAAATTGGGTTAGAGTTTTGGATTTTTATTTAGTAGAACCCTTAGACAAATACTGTCTAAAATCCGAATAACGTGTTAAGAAGAGTTAATTATCCTCATATTGCATTTAGTATTACGTTTGTATAGGAAGTTCACTGTTCGCCGGCCTCTTAACGAAGTTTTCCAAATCTGACGTTGGCTACAGGCACTATTAAAACTATTGTTATATTTCCTCCCCACATTAAGGATAACTGTAATGCGGTTGAGTGGCTTTCCCACACTAGTGACCGACGGAAAATGATAAGAATATTAAATAATGGTACCGGGCGAACCAAGAGTATTTTAAGGTTTGATGGTACAGTACCCTTAGCACAAACAGCTATCGAAAAAAAAAGCGCGTAAAAATCGATGGAGTAATTGTATATGGGAAATTTGTACAGCGCCATCTCCCGCCGAAAAACGAAATGAAATTTTCCATTGATTAATTACTCTATCGAGTACTTTTACGCGCGTCTTTTTTCTCGATAGATGTTTGTGCTAAGGGTACAGTGGCTCTACCATGAGTTGATGCAAACTGTTTACGTTACGTAAACTATCGGATATACTGCTCTAATACGAGTGAAAGAGACAAAACGATAGTTTACTGCAACGTAAACAGTTTGCATCAACTCGTGGTAGGGCCATAGACCGCTCTATTTCGAAGCGTACCTATAGCAAAATTTGAAGGTGTGAATGTGTTCTAAATAAATGTATGGTGAGCGATTTTGTTGAAATAAGCTTTACGAGTGATAAAAATTGGAGTGTAAACTAAATTATTAACCCCTCTTGGCAATTTTGGTGTACTAGCGCCGCCAGTACATTTATTTTTATTAATCGTAAACCACGTAAATATTAAAAAAGGAAACAACCATAGCCTCTTAAAATATCTCTAATATTTTTTGATTTACTTTTTAATATTTTTCATTCCTTGTACTAGTTTCAAAATGCAATCGAAATAACATTTGTCACTTTTGGTTTAAATGGATTTTATAACTTACAGAAACAATGAAAACTGTTAAAAAGTTATTAAAAAAAATATTAGAGACAATTTAAGAGAGCATGGTTTTTCCTTTTTTTTATTTTGACTTTATTGCAATCAACTCTGCCAGATATCGCAGTTACATTGCTGCTTTAGTAAGAACCAATGTGACAACTATCTTACTTAAAGCAGCAATGTAACTGCGCTTTCATTCGATTTCAATCGAGAATTGTTAGCAACAGAGTTACGTAATCTACGTACTGGTTTACGTATGATATAAAGAAATGAATTGGCGGCACCCAGTTGACGGCTATAAGGGCCTTAACGACATAACGTTAAATAGATACTTAACCAAATTTCGTATGGCGTATACTCACTATGTTTATTCATGAAACTGAACTCTTAAGAAACGTTGATAATAACATTTGCATTTTTATGACTCCATTACGTAAACTTTAAACTGTTAAAATATGAATTTAGTCTTATTCGTAACACACTGTTGCTTTCCATGCTCATTATTATTTAGCAAGTATTATTAAAATTGCACTATGATACAAGATGTTGTAGGTTTTCAAGGGGCGGCGCACAGAAACATATAAGGCACTGTCAAAATATACTTCACATTAAAAAAAAACCTATTGAATTTTGAGATTTTAGGATTCTAGTATATTAATTATCTTAACACTCTATTCCATAGAAATGGCCGTATGGGACGGTTAAGATTTTTCCAAAGATTTTAGAGTTAGTCAGATCGTAAAATGTTTGTATGTAGTAATAAAAAATTAAGTGTGTGGTTTTATTAGTACCTACCTAATATTTTTTACGGTCTGCTTCAAACACCCCTTCCTTTTTTAAATAATAAACTACAATGCATTTTTTATAAATGAAGGGTAGGAAACAAGCATGACCGCACGCTACCAAGAGCCCCACTTTTTGTTTGCAGCTGGCAAATAATAAAAAAAGTTTTTTTATTAAACCTCCTTTAAAAAATTTTACGTTTAAAAAAATCCCGTTTCTTACTTTCTCACAAAGCCACAGAAAAACTATATATATTTCGAATGTTCATATTTTTATAATTTTACTATTACCTAACAGCTGGCTAATGTCTCATCTTGGAAAACCTTATTTTCTTATGATTCGTTTTGAAATAACCACTTTTACTTGATAAATAACCTACCTACCTTACTAGTCAGAAGAAAGTAAAAAACTGATGATATTGCATTTTATTTTATAGTGGTCAGAATTTGATACGGAGTCTTGAGAGGAAATCTTTGACTTTAATAAGATCAGCCCCCCTACTCAAATGGCCAACATTCTATTCGTTTGAACGCTACGCTACTATTAAAACTTTAAAATAAGCAGTAAACTATAAAATTACTTGCCGTAAGCTTGAAAATTCCGTACAATACATCGAAGGCTATGATTTACATAAGTTTGCGACATGTGATTTGCTATTAAGCTTTAAAAGTAAGCGTAGCGTTCAAACTAATAGAAAGTTAGCCATTTGAGTAGGGGGGCAGTTTTGTTTTCGCTTGATTTCTTTATTAACTAATTTGAAATCTGTTAGTACAAATATAATATCCATTAGAGAAATCGTTTTATAGCCTTATAATAATAAATAAATAATAACTTATGATAGTAAATTTTTGTTAAAAAAGTAATTTAATTTGATTTTTCCCGACGTTTCAGTACCTACCTTTGCAGCTGCCGTCACGGCTAAAAAGTAATTTGTTTGGAACCTATTAAAAATAGCTTGTAGATAAACTGATGTTTAGACATTTCATTAATAATTGTTAAAATTAAGGGATCAGGCATACATAATTAAAAGCACTAAGTCACTGTTTAACAAGGATATATTTGAGTAACTAAAAGCAATACTCGCATTATCAAGGAAACAACATCTTAGACCTTATTAATCACTATAATATTTGATTTACCAAGATTTTACAAGAAAATATAATTAATCTTATCAATCACTATATTTTAACGTAACTTTTATAATCACTAACATTCTAAATTGTGTTACAAATAAAACAACACATTAGACTTTATTATTCATAGTGAATAATAGCATAGCCAATAAACGAATCATAAAACATTAATCATCATGAATAAACCATTAAACTTTACTTTTGTAATCACTTCTATTTTAAATTTATTGTATTACAATGAAATAACAAATAGTCTTTATTATTCATTCTAACGAACATTGCATAAAATGCCAATAAAACAACACATTCAATCAAACAAATGAACAGAGTGTTCTGAACAGAATAACATCTTAGATGTAACACAGGTATTCAATACTTATCTTATTATTCGGCGAGGCACAAAATCAGACTGACCCGTTACACTATTTCGATTTCACTTTTATACATTTATTCTTGGCGGGAATTGAGATTTCTTTCACCGTTACTGTCCATAGTCATTTCACTACTTATTATCTCGATAATAACTGTAAAACATTAATTTCCAAGAAAGCATGCGTAACACAATTTTGAAATGGACAGTAAGAGTTATTGAAATAGAATCACGCTCATAAGTGTGCTTAAATATTTCTATAAATTTAACAAATGAACCTTGCTCTAAAGCCAACACTTCCGTCAATTTACATACTTTTAATCAGTGCACTAAAATCTTATAATTTGTTACTTAACATTTTTACACTACTACAGTTCGTCATAATATTTGTGATCATTAATATAAAATGGTAAATAAAAAGTTTTAATAAAATTAACAATTAACCATTACACAGTCAAATAATTCAACCGGAAACCAATAAATATGTTGATAAAATTAAATAATCACTTTCGATTTATTTAAATGCTTATAATTTTGCGAAGATATTAATTTCAGTAATGAAAAATATAAATAAACTTATAATTCTGTACCTTCAGTGAAAAGAGGTATAACTCTAAAAACATGATTTTTGGGAAATTGACTTTAAAGTTTAAAAAAATCCTACTCTTCGTCTGAGATAGATAAAATAAAATTAGTGCTTGTAGACTGTAGATAGTTATGCTAGCTTTGTTTTCTTGTTTAATTTACAGAGAAAAGTTTAACAGATTTTTCAGTATTCAAGAAAATGTTCAGTTATATCACTTAGCACATTTATTTATTTTGTGTATATTGATATAATAATACTTCTATCATTTTACACCAGGCACATCTGCTTTTATGTCAAATGATACCTTACCTTTACTTTTTGTGTCAACTTTTTTAATTGTAGGTTTTTTTTCAAGTTGTCGAAGAAACATTGTTAAACAATCTCTAAATATGAGTAATTAGAGTTTTGTTTTCTTGAATCGTTTAAAAAATTCGAATTATATCAATTTACACAACTATTTTGAAAAAAAACGATGTGTAAATTGTTTCAACCCTTATCACTAACGATATAACTACTATATTTATTATGTGAATAGTGATATAATTCGTGAAAAATAAATAAAATATTAAATAGACACCAGCAAATTAGACTAATCATCTTCATATCAGCCGCACGACACCCACCGCTGAGTATAAGTGATGTGTATGCGAACCTCCCTCAAGGATCTCCACAATAATCGATCCTGTTCTACCTGCAACTAGCAGCTTGACGCGACCTTCACCAGATCGTTGGTCCACCTTGTCAGGAACCTATACCAATGAAGCGTCGTCGTCCGGTGCGCGGTCGCCATTCCAGAAACTTTCAATCCCATCAGCCATCGGTTCTTCTCGCTATGTGTCCCGCCCACTGCCACTTCAGCTGAGCAATTCTTCAAGCGATGTAAGTTACATTAGTTCTCTTACGTATCTACTCAAGTTTTGGTTCGATTACATAGGGAAAGGCCGAGCATGGTTCTCTTAAGAAATCCATAGTTTCACTGTTTCACGTTTCACTGCCGTAAGTCATCACTGGCATCACACATTGGTCATAGACTTTAGTCTTGAGACATTAAGGTAAGTTAGACGGAAAGAGTTTTTCAAAACTACCCAAATGCTGCATATCCAAGTTGGATTCGACGAAAGATCTCTATCTTGAAGTTCGACTTACTTAACTGGACTGCCTGTTCTTCCTAGTTATACGTAATGAACTACAACATCGAGTGTAGTATTCCCAATTTGAACTAAAGATTGTACAACATGGGCAATCGACTAATTTTTCGTCTTATCCATGTTCATTCTAAGACCTAATCTTTGGGAAGCACTACGAAGATCTACGAGCATTGTGTTAGTATTCAGTTTAATTCAAACTAGATACTTTTAATACTCTTTTTTCGTTTGTCACGCCAAATTGTTTACAAGTACGCTATCGCGTTCATAGGTACCTCGTATAATCACAGGTTTGAGTAGAACTAAAAGTCAACTTTTAAGAAAATATCATCATTGTATTTATTTTATTGTATTTCGCCCAAAAATAATAATTCAATGGATTCAAATTAGAGCTTGACGACAATGGCCACTCATTCGTACCGATAGAGCCTGGTAAATTGTTAAGTTTTATTGTAATCATTGTCATTACCTGAAGGCGTAGCAGAGTACTGATGGAAAATACAGTTTTTGCTGTCAAAACAAGCGGGTTTCTGAAATGGTTTTGACACACATCCACACTCTGCGGCAGGTTGTATAGAACACCGAATAGTAAAAACTGCCACTTTGCTTGGCTTTCCTGGTCCAATCAAAGCTTTTAATTAGAAAGCTTTTAATTCGATCGAGACCTGGGCGGTGCTGCATTCTCTCCAGAGGTGCCAAATGCTGAGGTAACTACTTATACAAAAATGCCACCATATCAGACTGATTACAGAACCGGAGCACAAATCTCATCAAAATTTAGCATTCGGGAAGTTTTTTGAACATCTTTGCGTTGAACCTGCCTCAGTCTTAGGACGACCGACGTCTTTGGCCAGTGTATGTAGACAGTGAGAGTCATGACTTATGGCAATGAATCGTGGTTAGTTTCTTTGCGTGATCGAATTTAGCAATGAGGAGATCCTTAGGGAAACTAAGGTAATCGATATCGCTCAAAGGATAGCCCAGTTGTAGTGGCAGTGGGTGGGAAACATTGTGAGAAGAACCGATGGCCATTGAGATGGAAAGGTTCTAGAATAGTTACCACGCACCGGGATGACGCTTCTTTTACTTCCGACTAATGATTTGGTGAAAGTCGCGGGAAGCTGCTGTGTGCGGGCAGTGCAGTGCATGACCTATCGTTGTGGAGATCCTTGAGGAGGCCTAAACCCAGCAGTGGGTGTCATGAAGTTCTGTACCATTGATATTAGCAGCACGACACCCACTGCCGATGAAGAAGATGCTAACTACTGAAATCGAATACTAATTAATTTCTTGTATAAATACAACGTACAACAGTATGAATAGTTAGTGCATATTGATACAATTCATTTTATGCATCGAAGCAATCTCACTCTTATTTTAAGCACTATAGGTCAGATATTGTCCAATCAATAACAATTTAGATCATTATAAATTAAATGGCACAATCCATTATGCTTTGTGTAAAGTGATACAATTTACGTTTCGCTTCATATTGTTCGTGTCGCGAACTCTCGAGTGTAGTAACCGTAGCTCAGGAACGTCGGTGTAACACTGAGGCAAACAACACAACACAATGTCGTGTCCATGCAGGCGGCGGGGGAAGGGTACGAGAGAGAGGAGGGAGATTAAGAGGTTGCGGGGGGATTTTAGGCAGTTATATCAATTTACACAAATAATAATCAAACGTTTTACTTCTTGTATTCTTGTATTTTTTGATATAAGTCAATTATATCATTTAACACCTTTCCCAAGTTTATGTGATTATTGATATAATTGAAATTATATCGATAAACACGAAGTAAAAATTCATTATTTTTTAATTTTCAGTGCTATAAGTCGAGTTGAATCAATGTGCACAAACTAGCATACTGTGAAATTATATGTGTGTATTGATATAATTCTAGATAAACCACTACGCACAAGTCAAGTCACTTGTTATTGAATTGTGTATAAAGTATTAAATCGAGTTATATTTATTGACACAATTTTTTTTAAGAATAGTCTCGGTACACTTTGTTTAAAGTAGAGATATATTAATTTACACAATTTTTTCCTAAAAAAACACAAAAAAAAACAGCACTTATATCACTATGCACAAAACTTATTTCTGTTAATATAAGTCATATAAATACGCCAATTAGACACAAAAAAAGCTAATTTTTCAACGATTTGAATAGTGAAATAAAATCAAAATCGATACAACTCGAGTTAGATCAGTTTTCACTGAAGGTACAGAATTAAGCCTAAAATTGTTTGAAAACATCCGTATGACAAATTTATTATCAATTGTTACCCAGCCGGAACACTCGATATATTATAGTTCGTCCATCCTGACAAATTTGCGACCCCGCAAACCACGTGGTTTCTGTAGGAGATATCTGTAATGAGAAAACATTTTGTATTACATGTTATCAATGATCCAATTTCCATTGTGATGATTTACCTATTTTTTTCATCGTCTGGTCCGACGGCCTATGTTATTTATTTTTAAATAGAAAAATCTCAACAAAATATCGTCCAATATTTACTGAATGTTATTTAAGTTATCAATATAAATACAACGGACAATTAATTAACTTTTAATATTCATGAAATTAATTAATTCGAACTACTACACATAGTTTGCCCATGAAAGTTCATTAAATTTGGTATAATTCATTTAAACCCTTAATTTCTGATAAACTTTATTAAGATGGTCCCCGTTACATGACACCAAGGTGGTCCTTAATACTTGCCAACCAGGCGGCCCTTAGCAAATAAAGTTCTTTTTTCCATCGTCAGATGAGACGATCTTTAACAAGATAAACCCTTTTTTTTATCGTCAGATTAGACGGCATTTAACAAAATAAAACTTTCCGTTTTCATCGTCAGGTTAGACGATCTTTAACAAGATAAACCTTTTTTTTTATCGTCAGATTAGACGGCATTTAACAAAATAAAACTTTCCGTTTTCAGCGTCAGGTTAGACGGCCCTTAACAAATTAACCTTTTTCCATCGTCAGGTTAGACGGCCCTTAGCAAATTAACCTTTTTCCATCGTCAGGTTAGACGGCCCTTAACAAAGTAACCTTTTTGCATCGTCAGGTTAGACGGCCCTTAACAAAATTATAAGGTGTTCGTATTACTGTAACATCCATTATTTTATTATAATTCTATTAATTGCAGTAACATTATCCTTCCAACAAATCTATAAGTTATCTGTGCTATCAAATTGACTCACTAATCTCACTATCACTTGCCTTATGCATTTAATTAGGATTCAAAGCAACTACTAATACACTTATACTCATTGGGTCCCTCAATGAATACTATTATTTATATAAAATCAAAATAACTGGAAACTTTCGACATTCATATCACCCTAAGGCCGCTATTACATTATCATATTTTTATCATTTATATATTATTTCATATCTGTCAAATTCTACGATCATAGTTAAATGATGCTGTCCTTCATTTTTACTTATTACACTTATGATCCACCTATGATCATATAAACGTCATAAATCAAGATGGATAACGATTTAGCCGTGATTCCCGTTGCTATGAGTGCAATTTTATTAATAGCATTAAAAAAGGAGAAAGCTGTTAAGAACAAAACATTAAATAAAAGACGTATTTGGGTTTTATATAGACGTATTTTGTAATCTGGAGCAAGATTATTATACATATAAACACTTATTTTCCTCGTAAAGAGTAAGTATTTTTGTTATTTTAATATTCCAGTCAAAATTAATGCACTTGAAAGATGGCATTTATTAAGGTTAGGCGCATAGAGGAAAGAAATAATTAAGACTGGGGCGACGAATATGATCCTACTTGTACGCTCGCTGTCAAATAGGATCCCATAAATATGATCATAGACAATATAAATCATATGTAGTTATTAGATCGTCCTAGTTTCTTCATATAAAAATGACTCATACATATATGATCATATTTCTATGATAGTCTAATAGCACTCTAACACCAATTTAACTTTTCTAGCTGACAGGAAACTAATTTTCAGCTTCTGCAAAGATAAGTTCAGTAGCTTTATTTACATAATATGCCCACTCGTAATTATTATTACCAATTTTATTAAAATACAGAGTTGCAACCTTGCAACATATTTATAAAAAATAATACTATAAAGTCAAATGAAAACAAGCATTGCTGTCTTTTAAATAATTTTGTAATAACCCTTGCTCGTGAGCAAATTTTACCATGTATTTTAAATCTATACGAAGGCAGCTCTATGCTGTCGTGTGCTCGTGTCGCAATCGCAACTATGTTGTGAAATTTCATCAACGAAAGGCAATGCCTTTCGACATATAGTTTCTGTTGTCTAAATCTTGGAGCGGCAACTTCATTCTATTTCCCGTATTAAAACAATGGGTATCACCTTATCAATTGATCCGTATTACTAACAGCCTTAAACTAAACTCCTTTACATATCAACATATTAATTTTTCCTTAAACAATTCTCTCAGATAATCCCGCAACAAAGGGTGTACTATTGTGCATTCTGTGGTACAGCTTGCCGTACAGACGTCTTAAACATATCTTTTGAAGTAAAAATTATATTCTCAATACTAGCTGCTGAGATAAAAATATATTTTTATTGAATATTATTCATATTACAGTACACTATGAAAGCAACTAAGGTTGGCCAACCCTGCCTTGTTGCTTTAGGTAAACTGTAAATGTCACAAAACAGTCATCTTGATAAGATAAATATGTAGATTGGATACAATTGTCGTCGTGAATCATTACATTTTTATAGGTACATTAGAGATTTTGTATTTTCAACAAACTCAAACTATGTCTGCATTCAAATTAATATTAAAAAGTATATTAGGTAATTTAAATAATATATTTTATTTTCTTCGATTGATCATTTATATTGCTTCAATGTAAAACTTAAAAAGGAGCACTGATTTCGTCGTTAGAACAATTTCATTATCAATATCACTGTTACCTTTGGAAAAAATTAAATTGAATCTTATATTGAATATAAATAATTGGGAAATATTCCAATAATTAATAGAAAACTTTGAATTATTTTCTTTTCCCATTATTTTACTGGGTACATGTAATTATAATATACTTATAATATGTACTACGTACAGGTACAGGTAAATTGGCCTAAAAGTTAGGCTCACTTTTTATCTCCTGCTTCAAACAAAGTAACCAATTTTATTTACTACATATTTTCCACTGGGCCAGGAAAAGTACCTCCTTTAAAATAAATGTTAACTATTATTGCATCAATATTAATGATTAAAAATATTGGTAGGATTGACCCAGAGCCTCGGTTTTTTTTTAATCTAAATACCTCAACACCTATCGACACCTGATTCAAGGAGGTCAACAAGACAACAATGTTAAGACAAGAATTTAAATTTCTGACATTTTCTAAGAGAACCCAAGTGAATGATTTTCCCAACCTTATTCCTAATTTTAAGAGAGAATGACTATACCATTTGTTTTTCCAGTTTCTTGATTAAAAATTTTCACAAAAAGTTCTGATTTTCATTCGACATATTATACTTGGAATTTGCTAGAATACATGCATGTCAAAATGTTCTTGATGAAGTAATCAATACATATTCAAAGCTATCAGGATCGAAGTAGGTCCTTTTTGAAAACTTATTTAAAACTCAACATTAATATATAAATTAAGTTAAATATTACTAAAAATTTGTTCAAAGCATTGTATCCACTAATTATTATCTTTTAGCTCTAGTTGTTATTTGTTATTAGGTTTTCCACAAAACAAATAATAAATAAAATTTATTTCTACTTCTTTGATGATCAGTTGTGGCTAAATCTCATAAATTACTTTGTTTGGACCACTCCAAATAAAATATGATAACAAAGGTTATCGAGTTTCCTAGTAGGGATTGGTGCAATTCCAAGTTGACACAATTTATAGTTATTGGCCTATTTACTACCCATTCCGCGTTTTAAGACAAACATACTTTTAAGGTATAGGTACTTATGTAATTGAATATTGATACTAGCCATTGTTAAGCTTTTATATTTCATAATAAAATAAACTTGATAGATTTAAGACATATTTTCGTAATGTTGCATACTGATTGTTCATCGAAACATGTTGGCCAATATAATGTATATCTACCTATATCAACAATGTTAGCCACGTTTCTATCCAAATGAAATTATTCTATTCATTTCTAAAACTTGCTCCGCAATGAAATGAACTCAAACGCCGGGTGTTCCCCAGGCAGTCTGTACGTATACACTACACTACACATTAATAATTATTTATTCCAGTTACACACATAGTAACTAATTGTTTTGTTCAAATATATTGGAAACTTTTTATCTTGAACTATGTAAGAATATAACGCCTACGTCTCTTAGGGGGATTCCTACTAAACAAACTTGCATCCTTTTACAACTTTCCAACTACAGAATTTTACAAACCGCTAATAATAATTTAGGATATATTATCATTATAATTGCTTATAATTCTAATTATCATTATAATTTATAAAAACGGACGCAATTATCAATATCAATATCAGTAGGTATCAACATCCACATTAACACCAACATCAACACCAACATCGACATCAACATCGACATCAACATCAACATCAACATCAACATCAACATCAACATCAACATCAACATCAACATCATTATCGTTATCATTATCATTATTGAACAGTTTTTGCAAAGCGTCAATGTACTACCATATTAACTAACCGTTCATTGAAATTATTAAACTCAGCAAATAAGATATTAAGTATTTGTATAAAAACCGACATTTGAATATCGAATCTCTTCGGATTATGTTAATACCAAATACTGAAAAACCTTTAATATTACAAAGCTAGCCTCTAATGTTTCAAGCGGTAGTTTTAAATTAATTAAAAAAATGAAAAATTTCATCATATTTAAATAAGCTCCAACTAAAATTATTTTTTTACTTGTAGCAAACTTAGACTACAGGGAAATATTAAGACTTCAATATTTCTAACATTCAGGGAACACAATGTATTGAAAAACCACTTCATCCTACTCCCAACGTCACCTTACATCCCTAACATCGCATTACATATGCACTGAATTTGATCAATGTATGCCTATTTATAATAAATAATCGGAACGGACTTGCCTTGTGTTTTGCTTGCGTGCCAATAATACCCTGCTATCGTCGGAGCTGGAATCTTGCGAAACCTCTCTTGAACTCACGGACGCAATCGCTTCTGTTCTGGCTCACAAGGATTCTCGGCTCGAACTCGTTGGCACCTTGTCTTCGGACTTACTGGTTATCACCACTTCTGAAATTGTTAAAATTAAGGGATCAGGCATACATAATTAAAAGCACTAAGTCACTGTTTAACAAGGATATATTTGAGTAACTAAAAGCAATACTCGCATTATCAAGGAAACAACATCTTAGACCTTATTAATCACTATAATATTTGATTTACCAAGATTTTACAAGAAAATATAATTAATCTTATCAATCACTATATTTTAACGTAACTTTTATAATCACTAACATTCTAAATTGTGTTACAAATAAAACAACACATTAGACTTTATTATTCATAGTGAATAATAGCATAGCCAATAAACGAATCATAAAACATTAATCATCATGAATAAACCATTAAACTTTACTTTTGTAATCACTTCTATTTTAAATTTATTGTATTACAATGAAATAACAAATAGTCTTTATTATTCATTCTAACGAACATTGCATAAAATGCCAATAAAACAACACATTCAATCAAACAAATGAACAGAGTGTTCTGAACAGAATAACATCTTAGATGTAACACAGGTATTCAATACTTATCTTATTATTCGGCGAGGCACAAAATCAGACTGACCCGTTACACTATTTCGATTTCACTTTTATACATTTATTCTTGGCGGGAATTGAGATTTCTTTCACCGTTACTGTCCATAGTCATTTCACTACTTATTATCTCGATAATAACTGTAAAACATTAATTTCCAAGAAAGCATGCGTAACACAATTTTGAAATGGACAGTAAGAGTTATTGAAATAGAATCACGCTCATAAGTGTGCTTAAATATTTCTATAAATTTAACAAATGAACCTTGCTCTAAAGCCAAATACACTTCCGTCAATTTACATACTTTTAATCAGTGCACTAAAATCTAATAATTTGTTACTTAACATTTTTACACTACTACAGTTCGTCATAATATTTGTGATCATTAATATAAAATGGTAAATAAATAGTTTTAATAAAATTAACAATTAACCATTACACAGTCAAATAATTCAACCGGAAACCAATAAATATGTTGATAAAATTAAATAATCACTTTCGATTTATTTAAATGCTTATAATTTTGCGAAGATATTAATTTCAGTAATGAAAAATATAAATAAACTTATAATTAAGCCTAAAATTGTTTGAAAACATCCGTATGACAAATTTATTATCAATTGTTACCCAGCCGGAACACTCGATATATTATATAATCGTTAAATAAGCTCGGTTTAACATCATTCCTAATATGGATAGCCTCGGTTAGATATACACTTTATTAGTTTAAATGTTTACTTACAGCTGCGTTTTATTACTGTTGACGTGATTTCAAATTTACGATTTCCAATAATAAAACTTGGTTCGTCACCACACCGTATGAAAAACAGTAAGATATAGGAAAAGACTAACTCATTTCATTCCAAGAAACTGTCAAAATGGAATTTCGATTTTTGTTTTAGCCAGTTGAATGACATGTGCGTTGATCGTGCCAAACGTCGTAGCTAGTTTCTCCTCGTACTATTTATAAGATTAGCTCTAAAATAATCGACTACAATAGGGAATATGCATAAGTCACCGATTTTGATGAATTTGAGCTTGATCGCTGCGGACACTTATAAAAACATGATGGAACAGGAAAAAAAATAAAAAAAATGTATTATTTTAGTTTTATCAAACGATGAAATCAGGGAAAAATAACAATTTCTTTTTTTCATTTTCGGATATAATGCACTTTACAGTCAGATAGAATATCGAATAAGAAACAATATTTTGTATGACACATATGTACTTAAACGCAAAATTTAGGGAGATAATTGAAGATTATTGGCTAACTCCATATTAAACGCGCCGAAACACATCTGAAACGTGATGTGTGACGTCACCGTTTTGTATGGTGCGTTTTCGGTGGGTGCTGCTGCGCGCTAACTTCAAGTAACTAAACTTTTAGATTTTTGCATTCACAATGCTATTTTTATATTAAGATGAATAAATAATGAAAAATATTAGAAAAAATCGGCTCACCCGTAGCAACTTAGACGGGATTCGAACCCGCACCCTTAGGATTCCGGTCCAATGCATTGGACCGGAATCCTAAGGGTGCGGGTTCGAATCCCGTCTAAGTTGCTACGGGTGAGCCGATTTTTTCTAATATTTTTCATTATTTATTCATTCAAGTAACTAATATCACGAGAAAAAAACGCAACAGAAAAGTTTTAATATTACAGTTAATTTTCTCACGCATTATACTTTTGATTAAGATTAAAAAAAAATTGATGCATATTCCCTATTAGCGATAAAACAATCCTATTGATTACTCACGATTATCGGATTCCAATGTTTTGCCTCTATCATTCAGGTATTGTATGGAAATGTCACTTCTGTCATGCACACGTAATTATAAATTAAGTTGGCCTTCTGAAGTTGTAGAAGGGACTACAGTTTCTTCAAATAAGACGAGGCCAAGCCGCAAGCACGATGTAAACTTTGAAATCAATATACCTAGTTAAACATTGCTCAAAATATTTTTTGGTGTTTTTGTGCTTGGCTACCTATAGCCCGGAAATATCAAGAATAGTTTTATGCAAAAAGGCACTCAGTGCTAAAAGGAATTTAATTACCTATAGTTAAATATAGGATGTTTGAAAATAGCCTTATAAAGCCGAATATAGTAGAAAAGAGTTACGTTAAGTTACCAATTTCAGAGCGCCTGCGGCACAAAACGACGTATTTTAATTTGTTAAATTTTCTTTTTGCTATACATTCTAGAGTAAAATCGCAATCGAAAAAAAAAAACAATTTGCCTAAATATTTTTTATAGGTAGGAATAAGCTGGCTTAGTATTAAAAAAAAATAGAATTTTTGGTTGCTTAAAAAAATTAAAGTCTCTTCGACTTCACAAATGTATGAAAGTAACAGCAGAATGGAGATAATACCTTTGTCACCACCTGCCACAACTTGGTATTAAAAAAAGTTTCAACACAAAAATATCATAACTTTTTTATAAATACTTGTTGTGGTTCTGGCAGGTGGTGGCAAAGGTATAATCACTATTCTGCTGTCTGCTGCTACTTTCGTTCTGAGATCCTTGTACATTAGTGAAGTCTTTAAACGTAAAATCCAGCAGTTTTTTGAGAATAGTCTTGCCATATAATACTTTGCCCATTTTAATTTAATTTATATGATTTATTTTTATTTTTTAATTAATTTATTTTATTTTAATTCAATTAATTTAATCAAATCAATTTATTTTATTTTATTTCAATTCATTTTAAATCAATTCAATCTAAACTTATCAATTAATTTTTTAGTCAATTAAATTTGATTTATTTTATTAATTTTAATGTAATTTATGAATTCAGTGTTTTATTTTAATTTTAGATTTTCTTATAAAATGTTGTTATTACCTAGGTACTTATAATTATTATTTCAGTGCTTTGATTATTTTGTTTCTGTGCCTGATATTAATTTGGGAATGCTATGTACGCCGTTATTATGGCATGCATCAGAAAGTATTGGAATTAGTTTGTAATGGATGTATTAATGTTTGCCATGTGGCTGTACTAATAATAATAAATAAAAAAATAAATAAGTCGAAGAGACTTGATTTTTTTTTAATTTTCCACGCAACCGAAAATTCTGAACCTTTTTTGAGCTTATTCCTACTTATAAAAAAATATTCAGACAATATGTTTTTTCGGACATTCCCCATTGTCAATTCCTCCAACAATAAAATTGCATTGACCAAAAAATTGACATACCGGCGGCCTGATATTATGTATTTAAATATACAAATGCAAATACTTGAAACGAAAGTTTTAGTATACCTACTAATAATATACCTGCGATTATAAAAATAATAGCTTCGTAAAAGAACTAATACGTGAAAACAAGCGAGCGACGACGGTCGCGTATTTTACCACAGAATAAAAAAGTTGCAGCTGTCACAGAATGAAGTACATTATCTTTAGTAATCAGGCACATATAAAAATACACCGTGACTGGATATTTCAGTGGCTCATATAAAAAGCAATGAAATAACGTATCACAAGTTAATGTCGTTGGATCCAAATTGTGTAGGGTCAGCGTGGTAAATTTACGGGGCAATTTATCTGCGTTCGCTGAATGCCACCGCCATTTTGTGTCGATGATTTCGTTTTTCGGGTCAAGGTGTATTTTATATTGCGAAGGGGTTAATGTTTTCACTATACCCGTTGATTTAGTACACGAAGTTAAAATCTATCTTACATTAACGTACGTTCTAAAGTCCCTACTGTCTGAGACCGAAGCAAAATCACTGTGCGTAAAATATGGGCGGTGAGTTGTCATTCAAAATTCCGATTGACAAAATGTCAGCAGAATTCTTTGAATTTAAGTTTTCGGTACTTCCATAATCTTTTTACCATTGAAAATGGTTATCAGATGCAAATCGCCTGAGACATATTTTTGGCCATATCTCCGAGGATTGTAAGATGATCGAGATGGGAATAGTACCAAAAGTTGAGGAATTTATCGAGACATTTGTGAACGTTTGAATTTTGAAAATCTACTAGTAACTTTTTTTGGAATTTAGCAAAACTCCAAAAATTCCGGGTTTTTTGGCGGTTGTTTGTTTACTTAATTATAAATATTTCGGAAATAAAACCGACTTAAGAAATAATGAAAAAAAAGGTCCTAGGGTATTAGTTTAGCTACCAAATGGCGAAATTATTTTGAAAATCGGTTAATAATTGTGACGTGTAGGTGGTCCCTTTAGATTTGGAATTGGAGAAAAACGGGTGTTTCCATACATAAAAAGTGATGTAGCTTTTATGATTATTGACCGATCGTCATGGTAATAGTGTTAAAAGATGCAGAAGCAGACGAGAAGTGCATTCGTTGCAATTTTTAAAATCGGTTAATAATATTTCGGCTGCGTCGAGGCAGTCAGAGGACGCTTTTGTGACACGAGGCGGAGCCGAGTGTCACAATCGTAAAAATAAATAGGCACTACCTAGGTAACCTTAGAAATATAATAGGATTTTGCATTTGATTTGATTTTGGTTTTTCGTAAATTTTTGTGTTCATTTTCAATGCTCCGATTCTTGCGGGGTCTGTAAAATCTGTGAATTTTTGATTTGATGCCACATTTATTCCCAAACTTTTTTTAACTCTAATTTGTTTGTTATCGGATAATATAGCTGAGATGTATAATTTTGTACCGTGACACATAATATAATAATAGTACTAACGTGATACAAAATCATAATAATAAGTATATCCCTACGTAAGTTACAGTAAGAGACAATAATAAATAATAAACAAAGTGGTTGGTTTTCCCGTTAAAATCATAGAGATATAGTTTTACGTAAACATAGACTTAAGTTGCGTCGGCAATCTGTCTGAGTAACTAGACTTATGTGTCACATGCACGCAGATTTTGTATTTACTTCACACCAAACTGTTTGTACTTCATAATATTCTTTGTAGGAGTATACGTGCTTTAGAGCATGTTACCTAGGTACTACTCGGCTTTATATTCACACAAAAACCTGGAAATCTGTTTATAGGTATCCAGAACCAAGAAAACTATTCGGAGAACGCTCGGACAATAGGAAAATGTCAGAATTTCATTTTGCAATCCAGAAAATATTATCTAACAGGTATTTACCTTTGAAATTGCCGATTTGGATGGAGAATTTTCAAGAAGTAGCATTTTTCATATTAATATTTTCTCTCTTACCTAAGGTAACCTACCTACCTACTATCTTTTGGGTTCTGTAAACTAAACAGTAAAAATTATCTTAGTAAATATATTATAAATTCGCTTGTAATAAAGCTTTGAATTTGACTTATAAACGTTTTATCTCTACCTTATCTTTGCATCAAGAGAAAAGATCGGAAATACCCAACGTGTTCTTCGAACTATACTTTTACAACTGCGTATCCGAACGATCGTGAACGTGACGTCACACACGTCTGCGAAGCGATGACGCATGCGCATACATTCATCACTATTTTTTCAATGGACTGCCACATGAGTGGTTTGTTGTT
The DNA here is from genome assembly GCA_928269145.1 of Agriphila tristella. Lineage (NCBI taxonomy): Eukaryota > Metazoa > Arthropoda > Insecta > Lepidoptera > Crambidae > Agriphila > Agriphila tristella. Next base: position 22,094,409 of record OV743440.1, on the reverse strand, counting down.
ATGTAATGCCGGGATGTTTTGATTGTTTTTCTATTAAAAAGTTTGATCAAAACCAGGTATTTACAAAAACCTGTTAATTGAACGATCAACTAAGATCGGAATTAAAAAAATACCTATTGTGGGTGAAATGATAATGGGCCCCATAGGATTAGGGAAAAACTTTATACCATCATAGAGTAATGTAATCTAAGTAAATTGTATAAATTAGATATTTATATGGGTTATTCAAATATTTTGTTAAGAGTAATACCTACCTATTTAATATAGGAATGATATTTTATAAAGGCTGTCCCAAAACTTAGCCACACGGAGGGAAAGAATTATTGAGTTTGATGATTAAGAAAAGAAAAGGTAACCCTTCCGGCCAGTATCGTTGAAATAAAAGATTGTTTTTTCTAATTTGGTGGGTTCGATTGCTTCAATATTTAAGATACTTCCCCTACAATGTGGCAAAGTTTTGGGACATCCTGTATACGTACCTAATTATAAATTTTCTTAAAAGAACATTATCAAAATAATGAATGAAAATAAGGAAATGATTTTGAAGTATAAAATATAAAACACCTACCTTACAGCTTCTATTTATTAATAACTTGACAAATGTATCCTTTGACAGATTTACTATAAGTTTGCGGTTTTACTACAGGTAACACCCTATTCTAGTAATTCTACGAGGAAGTTTTGACACACCTCCGAGATGACGTAGGTAGTTGTACCGTTATGTGATATTGGTGTTTTACGCGACGAATATTTTGAAGGAAATATTAGTTTTAAATTATTGGTACCTAGTGAAAGTTACAACACTAAAGTGAAGTGTTTGAAGGAAAGTGAGAGCGAACTTCGGAGTAAGTGTTTTGGTATTTTATTTCGTAACGATGAAGCGAAGAGCAAACGAACGCATGAATCAAGAAAATTAAAAATATGTACAATGTTAAAAGTGAGGCATAATAGTACATTATGAGACAAGTTAGCTTAGGTTGCTCATTGCACACAGGTGAGGGCGTAACTCAGTCGAGTGTGCAAGAGCTCACGAGTTTCATACGACATTTTTCAACACATTTGCGACGAAAAAACTAGTAGAAAAAAAGAACGACTCGCCACTACAATATTCTTGACAGAGATTCGTTCAAGAAGTGTATGAAACAAGTTTTATGAAAAGTTATATTTCTTACAAATGTAAATTTATAAAACGAGGCAGCGTTTGGATACCACTTTCACTTTATATTGGATGAAGTGGTATATTTTTACTTCTTTTTAAATACAAAACACATACTTAGATGCTTCTCTTTTATCATACAGCGCGAAATTTTAACCATTTGGTTCCCGCAGTGGGGTGGTTCCACTCGTGATTACAAGCAACTTTTATTATGGAGCCAACTCTGATATCGCAAAAAAACAGCTGTTCCATACAAAAGCGCAATACCTGGATGTAGCACTTCATACAATAACAAAGCTGAAATGTGGCACATGCCGTTTGACCAAGAAGCTTAAACCCACAATGGAGATTGCACGCCTAGTATCATACTGAAGATTGAAAAAGACTCTTTAGTGACGTCACGGCGTATTGCTATCTCTTTCTTTTCGTTTTACAATACGTTTTCGTTTCTCTTTTTCGAACACGTATTGTAACACTAAAGAAAGAGGTTGCAATAAGCCGTCACGTCACTAAAGGAGCTTTTTTCAATCTTCACTATGACATATGGCCGTGCAATCTCCATTGGAGGGAGGTATAAGCTTCTTGCGTTTGACAAATCACGCGACACTATGTCAAGTTGTATGACAAGTCTTGGGGGACTTTCATAGTGGGCTGCGTTTTGGGGGAGTTAAAAGTGTCCCACAAATGCCATTGTCATACAATATCCACAGGTATAGATGATCGAAGTATGGAACAGCTGATTTTTTTCGCGATATCAGTGTTGGCCCCGTAAATAGTTTCGTATAGTCATTAGTGGAACCACCCCACTGCGAAACTTAAAATTTCAACGTGTATTATGACTCAAACATTATGATTACATTGGATTTAACGCGTAAAACGGATATTTAAAAAAGACGAACTTAGCGTCATATTAAAATAAAAAAATTTTTCAAGTACCTATAAATTTTATAGTGTGGTTTTATAGGGAAGTCTATAGTTATTTGTATCGCGTGATGAAGTCATGGTTCCTAGTTGCTTAAAGTAATAAAATAAATATTGTCATAGGGATGAGAATCCAAAAAACATGTATTCGTACATACGTAGTACGTAGGTAATTGCACATAGAGAATTATTGTCAGTATGGCATACTATTTTACACCTTTACCCTTAAAGGACAATAAAATAGCAATAAAGTATATTAAATAAATATTATGTTATGGTACACAACATATGAAAATTATAATAGATAAGTTTTCCGAAAATTAGTAAATTTTCATTAAACTTCTATCATAAGAAAAGTCAAAACAGTTTTCCAAAACTAAGTTAACTTTTATAAAACTTCATAAAAAAGTCATTTATAGCTCGCGCAACATAACTTGAACCAAACCATTAGACAATGAAACTTGCGTAGTGGCAATTTTCTGTACAAAAATTGTAGTGCGCAGGTCAAGGGGTACTAAAACCGGCCAAGTGCGAGTCGGACTCGCGCACGATGGGTTCCGTACCAAAAAACGAAAAAAAAAACACGTTTGTTGTATGGGAGCCCCCCTTAAATATTTATTTTATTCAGTTTTTAGTAATTGTTGTTATAGCGGCAACAGAAATACATCATCTGTGAAAATTTCAACTGTCTAGCTATCACGGTTCATGAGATACAGCCTGGTGACAGACAGACAGACAGACGGACAGCGGAGGCTTAGTAAAAGGATCCCGTTTTTACCCTTTGGGTACGGAAAATTGAGTAAAGTTATGTTGCGCGAGCTGTACATTTTGACTCGTTGTAATCACCACTGACGGGCTTTTTTTTCAAAATTGTTTTGACTTGATATGATGTCGAAGATCTGAAGGTGTAGCTTGACTTGAGACCGAGAATCTTATATTAATATTCTACTTGAGACCTAAGTGCAAAAATAATGTGACAGCCCTGTTTCAGATATTTGGTATGTAGGCAGTAATAAAAGATTTTAACTTCCGAAATACCAGTTAGTTTTGTCACTATCGTCTTTACATCGTTTTCAAAAAACACTTTAATGTTTGTTTTTATGTTCATCGTAAATTATTTTTTAGTTGAATCTGAGGGCCTATTACAAAAAAAATATCACGATAGTCGGACGAAATTTTTCGTTCTATTTACTTGATACTGAACCCAAAGATTTACATTAGATTATTTTTAGTAGAGTGCTTTAGTAGCGTGCGAGTCGACTCGAATGCGAGTGCTTTAGTAGTTTTGGTGCCTTTCCAGTGAGCGTTTACATGCTTCTAGTAGAGTGTCATTTCACCGCCAGGATGGACAACAGCGTCGTGCGATAAGTGCCATTTTACGTAAAATTTTAAGCATAATTCATTGTTGTATTTTCCGACCATTTCGCCATAATATTATTTAATTCAATAACACGTCACACGTCCTTCACGCTTTCACTGGCAAATGGACTCTACTTAATACGCTACTAAAATATCGATTTACATGCTTCCAGTGCGAGGAATGTGTCACGCGGGGGGTGAGCGGGCGCGCAGGGGATGCTTGGAAAGCGATGATTCAAGTTGAAAGGCAAGTAGAACGTTACTCTCTTTAGTCATAAGACGCCCGTTTACATGTTTCTACCAAAACACTCTCCTAAAGCACTCTACTAAAGATTAAGATAATATAAACCAGCCTGTATACGTGTGTCAACGGAGTGGGACGAACATCATACGCTTATCGCCATGCTTTTTTGTTATAGACCCTCTTCTTGCAATTTATTTTTAAGTTCAACTGAAATAGATGTTTAACGTTCTAGCTGCAGATTCATACTTACCTGGTTTACACGAGAATTCCTAAAATAATAAACACGTTTAGTATACTGCCAAGTAATTACATGAAACAGATGTTTTAAATACGTCAACAGCATGTTTATCTATTGTTCTAAGAAAGTGTTACAGAGTATTTCAAACAAAGTTAGTCTGTAACAAATTTTGTAGGAATAGAAGTTAACAGATGTTAGCATTCTGAAGAACCCAGTCTATTTGATTAAAATAATAAATAGGAATTTTGGATGAAATCATAGGCGGTAGAAAACATGTTCTGTGTTATTACAAAAGATTTTTAAACACTGTTTAACTAAACACCTGTTTAGATGTGAATCTGTCTCTGTCAAACAATATTGTCAAAAAAGTGACAGCATCACATTTAAACAACTTAAACAGTGTTTAAAAATCTTTTGTAATAACACGGGTTGTGTTTATGTTAGGTAGGTAGTAAATTTTTGGTGAGTAATCAACAAGTTTTTGAAAATCTCGTTTCCGCTACTGATTCATATTAATAAAAAAATATTAAGCAGTGCTTGTACTGTAGGCACATCTGTTTGGGTAAACCTTCGAAGGGACTTAAAGATCTTCTTTGCATCTTGACAAATGTCATGTCTTAGTAATAATTTATGCTATTTACTTACTTAACAAATCACGTACTAAATTGTCATGCTGCTAATATACAGGGTAATTTTGCGACCCCTTTACAAAATCAAATAATAGTTCAAGGAAGTAATAAAAAAAAATTAGGTGAGATAATTATAAATTATTTATTTTTATATTCACAGTTTTCAACCACTTTTTATATCCTAAAAATCTAGGCGCGTACGCTCACCGTCACGAAACTCACGAACGGGACGCGAGCGGGGGAAGGCGAGTGGCGGGAGAGGCCCGCTCGCGCGGGTCGACCGTGTGACGCGCAAACGGTGACAACAATTTCAATTTGTGTAGGGAAAAGTTTGGGGTAAAAATGTAAAAAAAATATTTTTGTTTTACTTCATAAATTGATTGTACTGCTGTTATAGAATGACCTGACAAAGTTTGAAAAGGGGTCCAAAAATTACCCTGTATAACTGCATGATGCGCTATCAGTTACTTATAATTATTATTAAATACTTATTATTATTTAAAATAATCTAAATTTAATGTGCGTCACAAGCTCCTCACATGAGACTCGAACCCACAACCTTAGAAAATCGGGCTCAAACTCTGTCAATTGAATCATAAAAAAATATCGTAGAAGATTCATAAAAAAATCTATTACTTTTAATACTTTCGCTTTAAGCCAGTGTTATTTCATTGTTATGTGTGTGACACGTTATTTCACTAGCCGTCCCACCACTTTTTTTTATAAATGGAGATAAAATGCATGGAGAGCCTCACAATAATTATAAATTTTAAAAGTCGTGGGTATTTCCGCATATTTATATGTTGTTTGCACTTCATTTGTCCTGTTCGAAATATTTTGGAGTCTATCAGATTAAAAATAGTGTAATATTTAATTCAAAACTACTACGCAAGTGATGATGAAATAGTAAAAGTATCTGAGTAACACTATGTGAATGAACCGAGTTTCAAAGGACTATTATTCATACAAACATTAACGTAAGCTGTTAAAATATCATTAAAAAATGAACTAATGATCGCCTTGACAATTGAGTAAAAAAAAACCCATATTACTCGTATCTACTTACATACCACTATGCTATCTGGATATGCAGACACTTACCTGAAAATAAAATAGCAAGAATAAGTGATAGTTTTATTTGTAAAAATAATTACTTAAGTAATTACTTAAGTAATTATTTTGTTTGTCTACCACCACCATCTTCAATAAAAGAAGATGACCATGACCATAACCATCGGTCATTTTTAATGTCTCCACTGCTAGAGAACAGGCCTTCCTTATGGGTGGATGGATAAGGAGAATCAGCCACGCGGGCTAAATGCGGATTGGTGGGTGTTAACGACTGCAAACGCAACCGGGACCAACGGCTTAACCTACCTTCCGAAACACGGAGGAGTCGAGATATTAATTTTTGGTCACTCATCCTATGACCGACCCTTCTGAAAGTTAACGTCCGTAATCACTGGGCCAGGCGTTATACCACTGCATACAAGCTTCTAAACCAAAAGAAGATAAGGCACTTGACATAGAGTCTAACTAAAGACCACGTAATCGCTTGCCTGTCATTCTACCTAAAGAATAAATAAAACTCTAACAAAAACATAATTAATTTTACAAATATAGTCATCAAAGTCACATAAACGATACAACATTTGGTTTGTCAAGAAGTGTTTTTTTATGCAAATATTTGCGAAGGTGTAATAACTTGTATCCGCTATTATTGTATTTACTTGTATGTATATAAATGTGTGATGCTCCGTGGCGGGACCACCTTAAGCTAGGTAAATTTAATAAGCCAGAAAAAAATGAATTTAAAATGTATATAATTGTATACTCAATTAAAAAAATTGTGTATCTATAGTTTCATTGTAAACATTATATCAATGTGGGTCCGCTGGAGAGCATACTCCCCAGCGGGACCACCACGATAATTCCGTTACTGGAGGCTTTTCAAATTCATTTATGACACCAAAAAAATGTATATTAAATGTATACAAATCTACTATAGTCAATTTGTTATTTACGAGCACTTTTAAATTTTCTTCCGGAACATTAAAGAAGCGTCTACCAAAAGGTTATAGCAAAGGATAGGAGTAAGTAAGCGTATGTTACAAAATAAATAAGTTAGTGAGACTGGTGACGCCCATAATAATATCCAAAAAATAAGACTTCGACCCGAGGACCTCGGTGGCGCAGTGGTTAAGTGCCTGGCCTAGCGATTGCGAAGGAGAAGCAACTTTCGCTAGGGTCGGTCATGGAATGGGTGACCAAAAAAATATTATCTCGAGCTCCTCCTCCGTGCTTTGGAAGGCACGTTAAGCCGTTGGTCCCGGCTGCATTTGCAGTCGTTAACACCTACCAATCCGCATTGGACCCGCGTTGTGGGTTATGGCCCACCCTCCTTATCCACCCATAAGGAAGGCCTGTGCCCCAGCAGTGGGGACATTAAAAATGGCCGATGGTCAAGACTTTGCCGTAACATTTTAGTAGATGGCTCTCTAATGTTCCGAAAGGAAATTTAAAAGTGTTCGTAAATTGGTATAGACTTAATAATAAATTGACTATAGTAGATCGGTATACATTTAATATACGTTTTTATGGTGTCATAAACGAATTTGAAAAGCCTCCAGTAACGGAATTATCGTGGTGGTCCCGCTGGAGAGCATACTCCCCAGCGGGACCACCACGATAATTCCCACATTGATATAATGTTTACAATGAAACTATAGATATACATTTTTTTAATTGAGTATACAATTATATATATTTTATGTACATTTAATTCTGGCTTATTAAATTTACCTAGCTTAAGGTGGTCCCGCCCCGGAGCATCTCCTATATAAATAGGTGCTTATACACCGCCATTTTGTTGTCGTTTTAATTAACTTAAGAGAGTGTTCTGCTAATAAAATTAAACATTTTTGCCAAAGAAACATGGTTAAAAAAAACATTTCCCATTACAATGTTTTAGCTGTTTAGTTAGCATGGGAGGAACTTTTTAGGACTCATATTTCTTCGCAAAAATATAGTAGAGCTTTTTGGGGGCTTTATGCATAGCAATAAAAAGATAATTTAAATCTGTTTAATGTCTTCAAATGTAAGTCGTTTCTCAGCAGTAATTTAAATTGTATCCTGTCAAATTGTTCGTGGTGTATTAACCCAACATTTTAAACAAACAATGTTTGATTACGTATCAGACGAAGCCTAATCTTGTCCGCCATAGCACAGAGCTAATGAAAGCCTCTTCATTTGCCGTCGGCCTCACTAATTGGCGGATTGTCGCGAGTGCACGAGGCCGAGGCCGAGGCAGCGGTCATCGAAACTTGTCGTTGTGACACAATATGTATTGAAACAATTTCATATTATGTCATAAACAAGGAAGTTATAAGCACTACGAAGTACTTATAATTTCCTTGGTCATAAGTCATAACATACAGGGGGCTAATTGTCTAATTTCAAAATCTATCGCAATCGCTTTCAAGATGTGATACATAGATGCTTCGTTTTGGCTCAAATAAAAACTTCTTTCTTATCAAAGAAATGCAGCAATGTGTCACATCCATCTGTCAAATGAAAGCGATTTTGAAAATTAGACAACAAATAGGCAGGGCTGAAGATTGAGCTATATTTATATAAAATTCCTTAAAAAGGAAAAGAAGATATTTTTTAAATATTTTTTCTAGTATATTATTTAGTATTGTTTAAAAATAGCATTGTGAATGCAAAAATCTCAAATTTAAAAAATATATAGCTATTTAATCTTAATCTATTGTCTTAATATCTGGAAAGATATTTCAATTGAATGTCGAGGTAATTCCTCACATTGGTGAAATAACGCTGGCTTGCAGCGTAAGAGTAAGATATACTAGAAGAAATTCGACGATGTCACTAGTGACTCGGTAGCTCAGCGGTCAGAGCATTGGACCGGATATCCAAAGGGTTCGATTCCCGTCTGAGTATTGATCTGCTGCGAGTCGTATTTTTTCTAGTATATTATTTAGTAAAGAAAAGAAAAATCAAAAAGTAGGCGATCTAGGGCCTATTTCACAAGCAAAAAGTAAGTTCTGAGTAGCTTACTTGACAGATGATTTGATACGTCAAATCATCTAAGCTACTCAGAACTTATTAGTATTTCCATATTATCCATCAGCCATTTTTGATGTCCCCACTGCTGGGGCACAGGCCTTCCTTATGGGTGGTAAAGAGGATGGGCCATAACCCACCACGCGGGCCCAATGCGGATTGGTGGGTGTTAACGACTGCAAATGCAGCCGGGACCAACGGCTTAACGTGCCTTCCGAAGCACGGAGGAGCTCGAGATAATAAACTTTTGGTCACCCATCCCATGACCGACCCTTGCGAACGTTGCTTAACTTCTGCAATCGCTGGGCCAGGCGCTAAACCACTGCGCCACCGAGCTCCTCATTATCCTCCTATTAGTATTTGATGGTCGATAAACTTACTCTACGGTCAACTACATAAACTAGTTACGTTTATCTCAGCTTGTTACCCATAATGTTTCTTTAATAAATGTTTCAGTACATAATGGAGAAGTTTCGTGATATTGATAATATTATTATATACTTAATTTAACTGAATGGGATTAAAATATAGGCCAAAACTAATACGACCGTGTTTTTTTTTTTAAATCTATCAAGAAATGGCAGAACAATAAATAATTTAAGTTGACGAATTTTTGACGTCACCCCACCTATCGCGAGCAGCCGGGCCGCTCGAGATGTTCCGCAGATGACGTCACGCCACTTCGCCCCCATCGCTCTGGAAAGTGTACACGGCCGATGAGCGAAATTATCTTAAAATCGTAACTTTAACATCCTGAAACTTTTTCATTTTTAGAGATAATTTGATAATTCTTTCACAGTTGTGTATAATTTGGCCTTAATTTTAATAATAGCGAATAAAAAAAATAAGGAAGCTTCTCCAATCATGACCATCAGTCATTTTTAATGTCCCCACTGCAGGAGCACAGGCCTTCCTTATGGGTGGATAGTAGTAGTGATAAAATTACTGTATTTACCATAAACTGAGCTCAACTTAAACTCAAATTTGATAATTAATCTTAGGAATGACAAAAAAAGTGAAAAAAATAACAGATTATAAAATATGAAAATAAAAAAAAATCCGATTCACCACATTCAGGGGCCGATTTCAGCAAATAATGCCGCATGAAGTACATCTTTTTTTGTATTATTATGAAAGCTTAAGCTGTCGCACAGTTTTTAAAGCTAGCCAGAAGCTATGGAATAATCTTTAATTAATTTATTTTTACACTTGAAGATTCCATTCTGTTTTGTTTGTTCCCAAATTTTTTACTATCGATCAAATTTTTTGTAACTTGTATCAAAGTAAGGAAGGTGATTATTTTACTCATAAAACTACAATTAAAAGGGATTGTGTTGCAAAAAAAAATACCGAGAAAAGCTCACCCAAAAAAAGATATAATTTTTTAAAGCCGTTCAGTCCCTAAATCATAAAAAAATAATGAAAAAAAATTATAACTCCTAAACTAAAGAAAATCGCGGAACATACATAGGGGTTCAATCGATAGGTCTAGTACTCAGCTATCACCTCACATTGACTTTAAAAGAAACACCCTGTATAAGTTAGTTTAGTTTTTAACCGACTTCAAAAAAAGGAGGAGGTTCTCAAGTCGACGGTATTTTTTTTTTTTTTTTTTATGTATGTTTTAACATAGCTTCGTCAGTTGTTACCCGATTTGTACAATTCTTTTAAAACCGACTTCAAAAAAAGGAGGAGGTTCTCAAGTCGACGGTATTTTTTTTTTTTTATGTATGTTTTAACATAGCTTCGTCAGTTGTTACCCGATTTGTACAATTCTTTTTTTAACTCAAAGAACATAGTTTGTGTGTGGTCCCATAAATTTTTTACAAAGATCTGGCCAGTAGTTTTTTCATAATCCTGAAAAATATCAATTATTTAGCTCGCCATCGCACGAGTTTTTATGGAATTTCGGACATAACTTCTTTGTTTATGAACCGATTTAGATGATTATTTTTTTATTTGAAAGGGTAATACTATTTAGGGAAATACTTCAAGAGTGGTCACAATTTAATTTCATTGTTATTGGACTTCGAACTTCGAAGATACATAAAGGAACTCTTCAAAATCAAATAGTATAAGTAAAGTGATTTGGGTTTTGGTAAGTTTATGGCAATCCAAAACAAACCAAATCATGGTTTGCGATGCAACGTTCTGGACTACGATGACACAACGGAACTCCTCAAAAACAAACAGCGTAAATTTGGAAATTGAGTTCTGGGCATTTTACCATTGAAAATATTATAATTGAGTTCTGGGCATTTGAAAATATTATAAATAAAGCAAAAAAATATTTACACGCTGCGCTTACATACCTACCACTAAAAAGTTGAAAATAAAAAAGCTTTTTAAAAAAAAAGAAAAACCGCCTTCAAAAACTGAAAACAAAAACAGCTTAAAAATTAAATACCTCTAAAAAGCAAGAAATAATATTCGAATCATTCGTTACACAAATCAATATTAATAAAACACGTCTAATGAAGTCGGGTGGGGATTTAAGAAAAAATGAAGTTGTCCTCCAGCCCCACCCGACTTCAATAGACGTGTTTTATTAATATTGATTTGTGTAACGAATGATTCGAATATTATTTCTTGCTTTTTAGAGGTATTTAATTTTTAAGCTGTTTTTGTTTTCAGTTTTTGAAGGCGGTTTTTCTTTTTTAATAATATATTGTGAATGAATGCATGAATTTGGTTTTCGAATTAATGAAATTTACAAAAGTTTTGGATAAAGTCGCAATCGCAATCGTTCTATTCTGGCCTTATTAATAAACAAAGAGTCAGTTTACACCCGGTTTAACCAAAAATAATGCTCAGCAGTATAAATCCTTACTTTTGATGTCTCAAAGCCTTATTTTGTTAAACTAGGTGTAAAGTTTGGCAGCATTCCCATTTATAATATTAGACAAAAAAAGTAGCTTCTTACTACCTATAGTGTGATCAACTGATCACTTTACGGGAAAACCCATAAGAATAATTAGTTTGATAAAAAAAATCTAAGATTACAAGGATCTGTTATTTTATTTTATTAAGTGCTTCGTAATAACATTATTGAAAAAATCCATATCATGACTAACTTTTAATAAAAAAGACTCTTATACTTAACCACATATCAACTTACATAACAACTCCTTATATTGATGGATTTTCCTAAAAACCTATACCATAAAATACAATACAATGACATAATAATTAAAACCACATACATCATCATCAAGTCAAGTGCTGGTCAATGACATTATTGTGATACTTGCCTTGAGAAATCACACAGTTTCAAAATATTTTTTAATATATTAATTACAGGTTATTTTGTAATGGAAATATCATAATAATACAGGTAAAGAAAAAAGTTTCGTTTTTGTTTTACAAACACAATAAATTTTTATAGAGGTATAGTTTCGCATCAAGAATCTTATATTCTTTCGCACTCATTAGTAATATTATCAAACCCATTGAAGGCTAAACGATACTTATCAATGACTCCATAATTTTACTGTTAGTCATTATTTACACTCAAAGCAAACAAAACTGTAATTATCGGTTTTAAACAATTACCGGTATGAGTAATAATGATCGAAACAAAGTACATAGTACAGAGATCAAATAAACATGTAATTTTAATAATAGGTGATCAGAACAATCATTTTCATGCTTTTAGTATTCTAATGTTTAGGATTTGTTTTATTTTTGCTATAACATGAGATCTTTGACAATATAATTTTAATAAACCGGCCAAGTGCGAGTCGGACTCGCGCACAAAGGGTTCCGTTTCAAAAAACGGCAAAAAAAACACGTTTGTGTATGGGAGCTTCTCTTAAATATTTATTTTATTCTGTTTTTAGTATTTGTTGTCATAGCGGCAACAGAAACACATCATCTGTGAAAATTTCAACTGTCTAGCTATCACGGTTCATGAGATACAGCCTGGTGACAGACAAAGAGACAGACAGCGGAGTCTTAGTAATAGGGTCCCGTTTTTACCCCTTGGGTACGAAACCCTAAAAAAGTATGCTTATCCGTGAGTAGAAAGAAAAGTAAATAATTATTAAAATTGTCGCCCATTTCACTTGTTTGGTCACTACTTTCTAAATAAGGGTAAACAATAGCAATAAACAACAAGCTTAAGCATTTGTCCAAAACTTTTCTTTCTAATTGTTTCTTTTCTCTCCTAACTTTTTTGTTAATTCGTCCGTTAAAATATTTAAGAGGGCGTCCAACGCTGGGAGAAATTTTTAATAGTCGAAAATTCGAAATTATTGAAAACATTATCGTTTTTAATTGATTACTAAAAAACTATTTCTTTTTTTGGGAAGCTAACAATCACAAAACTAGAGAGCTAAGCTTAGTTAGTTTTAAGATTATAGGTTTGATAATGGATTTAATGGAATGCCCCATTAAAAAACTACAAAATTGGAGGTCACCTTACGATTTTCTTACATCGAGAAATGTTTTAGCTATCATGTTTCTGTCTTATAAACTAATACCTACATCATTTTTCGAAATTGAAAAATAAAATCAACATACTGTGTGAAATCGTTGTACAGCCCCTTAAGCTCATTATAAGTTCTTCAGTAATGGCAGCACAATCACTAAGTATGAAAAGAAAAGAAACTTCAACGTTCATGATTTTGACATTCAAAAAGGTGCAAATAATTAGTATAATGTATGAGATAGCAATGCCATTCACAACACGAAAATTAGGAACAAAAAAAGTCGGCCAAGTGCGTGTCGGGCCACGAGCCGTAGGGTTCCGTAGTTACATTATACCATATCATTTTTCGTCTGACAAAGTTATATATTTGCAGTTTTGGAAAATTTGCTATATCTCGAAAACTAATTACTTTATCTTATTGAAATTAATTTTCGTTGAAAATGTTTATTAAAATCTATAGCATTTTTTTTTTTACATTTTTAACTTTCTTATTTCAAAAGTTAAAGGGCCCCTTTTTACCACTTTGTCAGTGTATATCTTTCAAACAGTTGACTTTGAGAAAGAAATATCTTAGGAACCTCAATGTAATTTTTAAAGACCTATCTATAGATACACCGCACGAAATGGTATGAGAAAATTTTTTCAGGTTCAGAATATTAAGTTTCAACTGTGTAATCCTAATACTTACGGAATAAAGTGGTTGTGACATACGGACGGACAGACAGACAGGCATGACGAATCTATAAGTTTCCGTTTTTTGCCATTTAGGCTACGGAACCCTAAAAAGCTGCGGTACACATGCTGCTCCAAATTGTATGAATTATTGATGAAGTACTATATAAAGAAATGTCTTTGTGTTGTATTTTTATTATTAAAAGAAAAAAAGTTCGACATATTTTTTATCTGTCACCAAATAAAAGGTCAACCAGAGTCTAATAAATTATCTATTTTCAACCAACTGTTAAAAAAAACCACTAAAGCCGAATATGGTAGATATAGGGACCATCAAACTGAACAACTTTTACTATGGGACCAACTCTGAAATTGCGAAAAAAATCTGCTGTTATACAAAAATTAATACCTATATATCTAAAATATCAAAATGTAAGAAAGAGCAGATTTTTTTCAGAGTTGGTCCCATAGTACGCTAGTACTATTATCTATTATGTGCCCATAGTAAAAGTTGTTCAGTTTCACGGTCCCTATTTACCATATCCGGCATAACGAGTTTTTTTTTGTAACACGTTGTATACTGCTCAAAAGAAAATAGGAGCCACTATCACTATAATTATGGTTTTCCATACAAAAGAGCCAACTTCTAAAAGGTTTTTTTTTTGATAAATTCAATCTAAGTTTATTTGTATTTGATGTATTGATGTTTGAAAGCTGTAATAGAATATGCTAACTTCACTAACAAATTTACTGTATATTTTTTCCTATTTGCCGTGTCAGTTAGAATTGAAATGATAAAGGATATCATCACGTTTCATACATTTTTGGTCCAAATATGATCGTGCCGGCCAAAAGTATGAAAGTGCCGGCCAAAAGACAAAAGTGCTTTATTCTGATAGATTTTCTCCATCTAAGCATTTTTTATTTTGGCACCGAAGCTGTTGCACCGCTTCACATTTGTGTCAAAATGTATGAAAAGACAGAATTTTTGAACTCAATTAAAATCAAATGCAGCGGTGCTAGAGCTTCGGTGCCATAATAAGAAATGCTTATGCGGACAAAATCTATCAGAATAAAGCACTTTTGTTTTTTGGCCGGCACTTTCACATTTGGACCAAAATGGATGATGTCCTTTTGCGTATTTTTACACAACTGCCCAAAGCAAAAAGAGTGTATATGTGTTCAGGGTTCATGTATGTTTGTGGGTATGAGTTTCTTTATTCCACCATAACTTCTAAATGCCTGAACTGATTTGGATAAATGGGGTATCGTTAAAATCCTTACTACATCCCGAGTGACACTGGCTATATTTTTTTTTAGAAAAAATCAATATGGCGACTGTACGACGCCATTTTCAAATGTGAAAAATTTTTTTTTTTCTTCTATTATTACAATATGGGCATCAAATGAAAGGCTTTGATGAGCACATTCCAAAACTATATAATATGTCACTAAAATGTGTGAAATAAAAATAAATAAATTAAAAAATATTAAAAACACGACTGCCCTGCCAAAAACGAACTAAAAGGTTAAATAACAAGTGTCATTGCAGTCGGGGGACCTCTTTGATCAAAAATTGTTCCATAATAAGGTCCCCCGACTGCAATGACACTTGTTATTTAACTTTTTAGTTCGTTTTTGGCAGGGCAGTCGTGTTTTTAATATTTTTTAATTTATTTTTGTATGAAACTTTTTCTATTTAAACTGACACACGGCGAATAGGAGAAATTATACAGTAAATTCAAATGTTAATTCCGCATCGCATGTTGACTATTAGAGCTTTCAAACAATATGAAATTTAAATAAAATCAGAGTTAATTTATATTAAAAGGCTTTTCAGAAATTAGCTCGTTTCTATGGAGAACCATAATAGTTGGTCCTTATTTTCTTTTGAGTAGTGTATATTGTAAAAGTATTTTTTGTTTAATTCGATTTCTGGAACAAGGGATGATACTGAAAAACGAAATTTTGAAATTAATGTTTAGCTCAGTTAATTACAACTACTTTAAAATTCATAGTTAGAAAAAACCGCACAAGTGCGAGTCGGACTCGCCTACCGAAGGTTCCGTACAAAGTTGGTACTTAAATGGAGACTATATTTTCTATGATTTAATTACAAATATATAGTTTTTAGATTTTTCTCTGTACTTGTAGTATAAGAAGATATTACTTGCCAAATTTCATAGTTCTAGGTCAACGAAAAGTACCCTCTGAATTTTGATTCCCTTGAGGATGTCTAAATATGAGTTTTTTGCGGCACAAACGTCCGTATCTATTTTTACGTAAATTTAGAAGTTTCATTTTTTTACAGCTTCAAGGGACCGTAGACTTGAGTATATGGTTTTAATTTCAACTCGATACCTCCACGCGTCCCTGAGATAAAGGGTCTTGACAGACAGACAGACAGACGGACGGACAACAAAATGATCCGATAAGGGTTCCGTTTTTTTCTTTTGAGGTACAGAACCCTAAAAACCGCACTTCACGGCAGCACGCGCGCATTCAAAATGTTTTTTTTTCACCTTATAAAATAAAAATTTCCTTTGTCTGTAAATTTTAGGTCATTAACCTTAAATTGTAAATGCAATTAAACTTCATGGCTCTTGGTTAAACTTCCTAACTAGTAAATATAAATAGAACTGTTTTTTCTGTGTGTGTTTTTGATTTGCATTACTTACATTTTAGTACATCCGTAAAGCAAAAACACTGCAAATATTTGTGTAAATAAAGAAAACGTATAAGTAAACTCAAAAACCGGTTTAGCACATTCGGTGAAAGTTAGTGAAAAGTAAAATTACCATCACGGAGCAGCCTCTAGAAGCAGGCTAGTTCGCATAACTTACTCCATAAAATAACAATAAAGATACGTTCCTCTTAGTTCATACCTCCACTATTCCATAATAGCCATCTTCTAACACGGTTGAACTCACCGTGTTATCGTTTTAAGCACGTACGGCGATAAAGCTTCGAGTTGCCAGTCGAACATAACGGTAAGTCGTAACACTCTTTGAAGTTTGAATGAATGGAGGTGGTGTGTGGAGCTCGTGCATCCTATCGGAGCAGCCACTATATACCATTCTGTTGCGCCTGCGCAACCAGTCGCCACTTAAAGACCGTTTGCCGCACATTGCCAGTAGAAAAATGTTGCGCGATAAATAACTTTGTTTTTTTAATGTGTATCTTATGTGCCAGTGTTGTGTTCTGAATTGTATTATTTACATTCGAGGAAGGAATTTTTAACAAGGTTCGTATTGATTGCATTTGTAGATAATAAAAAGATTTATTTTCTGTAGTATCACTTTCTCTCACATTGGAGAGAAAATAATGAGTGTTTTTATACAACTTGGAGACAACAATGCAGTAAATTAAATATCGTATAGCTAAGAACGCTCCCAGTCTTAAAAAATATCCAATAGTTTAGTGACAGGAAATATTTTCCAGTTATCGTTTTCAGTACAATTAATTTTCGTGCTATTTGGTTTGTTTGAAAAAATATTTTTTCGATTTCGTGCCCAGGAATTATTTGATAGTTTTAAAACACTACAATTGCACTAGACTGACCATTGTTTTCATTTATTTTATCGTATCGTCGCGGCGTCGTTTCCACCACCCCGTATAAACCACTATGCTCTTTGACTCTGTATTTAATTGTAAGTTTATCAGACAATCTATTCATGAGTTGTTAGGAAGGAAAATGTTATAAATCACCTTTGATTACCGAGGAAATCCAAGGAAACATTTTTCTGCTCTACAATGTCGAGCATTACCATACAATTAAATAAAGTGAACTCAAATATAAACATTTATTTGCTTTTAAATTGATACCTTTTATTTCAAATAAGATGCAACTAATTAAATAAAAAAATAGTGATAATTATTCTACAAAATTTAAAAAAATAATCTTTAAAGAGTTTTACACAGTATTAAACTCCAATAACAGAATACTGTACCGAATAAAAGAACTAAAAGTACCTATGTTATAGTTTCTGCGTAGAATTATAATAGACTGGGTACTTACGGTTGAGAACAATACAATTTACCATAAAAAGGACTAAAACGTTAAATAACCCTAGCTAAACTAATCATCTTATCAACAAAGTAGTAGTTATTTTGTTTCTCTTTTAAGGGTTTTGTTAGAGTAGTATTTCCATGGTTGTATTTCATATATGGAATAATCCGAAGCAAGAATAATAAATATCGTTCTTAAAAACAGAAATACTATTTTGACTTTGCAAAATGTGCGATAATTAGAACGACACGTGTTGTATTTACCTATTAGGATTTTTTGCAATAAATTTAATTATATGGATTGACCAGAAATGCTCCAATTCTTAATTGGTCTAATGGTATTTATATTGAGATTACAATATTTTCAGTTAGTATACCTCATATTGGAAGTTGGTAGGCAACACAATGTTTTTTAAATTCGCCTAATAAAGAAAACGTTGCAAAAAATCTAGCTAGTAAGTACCTAAATTTGGGTTTAGCCAGTACCTGACTTCACCTTTTCGATTTATATTTATAAATTGAGATATTGCAAAATCGTGTATCTCCTTGAAATAAATTAATTTGCAATTAACACCACATCACGTTTGTAAACGCACTAAATCAAACCAAGACAATCAAGACGCTAAAAACTTTTTTGTTAAAAAACACGTAAAGCCTTTGTTAAAAAATGTCTTCACTTAACACTAATTGTATTTTAATTAACACACCAATAATATTGTATTAAACACGTAAGCCACTGAAAATAACACGCTCTTTATTTAGATTTCGTACATAAATATGTACTAGATACTAAAATACTAGCAATCATTATAGTTGCAGTTTGAAATTTTATAAATTAGAGGGATTAATAAAACTTACATTTAAGTTACCTAAGTAATTAACTAATATAAATTCAATGTTGTGCACAAATTGTTATTGGTTTCAAGTTAATATCTATTTTAGTTTTAGTGTGATTTTATGTACAATTCAAAATGTGCGAACTATTATTGTGTCTGTGTCAATAAATTTAAGATTCGGATCATACAAACAAATAATTAGTTTCCAGGGAAAGGTTTAGCTAAAATACCAAATAACGGGTGTAATGTAATTGTAACAGAAATAAGTCATAGAAAAATTGGTCTCAAGTACAAATGATCATGTGTTTCACTGACTCTATCTGAGTTGTCTACTTATCAGGTTACTAACATCTTCATCTAGCTAGATTGTAGCATCTGATAATTATAACTTTTTATTTTATATAAAGGAATTAATTAACAATCACTGAAGTAACGACCAATTTGTTCTTTTAACTATGACATCATTGTACCTACAGTGATTTTATAAAAATCTTGTTTACAGTACAGTTAACAGCATGTTAGATAAAAGAAAATTATTGAATCTCCCGGTTGATTTTAAATCTTAACATTTTAGACTAAAGGTCATTTTTTGCTGCTGTACCACCGTCATGGCGAACAATGCTATAACTTAACATAATAATTTAGAGCCTTATACATATTCAATCAATAGCGACATCGTTTGGTTAAAGTTGCCGTTTAACTGGTCCCAATAGCCTACATTTTAAATTTTCATCACATTCCATAAACTTAAGGTTACGGCGACCATTTAAAATGTTGTGGTCCATGAAGTTAATATGTGTCTTTGTTGCAAAAACTTTAAACAAATTAGTACAGTTCTAAACTTTGAACTTACTTTAGCTATTACTTCGGGGTTTTGGAATAATTTCAAAAGATGTTCATTAATTTTCCAAAGATATTTTTCCTTAAAAATAAATAAGTATAAATAAGTAATAATTCCTCCAAAGATAAAAGTCCTTTAATTAAACTCGAATCGTGATTTTCTTTTCTAAGTATAAAATTGTGAGAAGTATCCTACCTACTTAAAAACGTACTTCTGGCTTCCTGACTCGACGACTTAATATGGGTAGCTTTAGTATGTCATGCTCACTTCAAACATTTCTGCGGTGGTGTCGTGTGAGGCGGGTCGTTACGTTCCCTCAAATATGGTTGAGCGAAGCGATGGCTGGTTCATGCGTCATGCTCGTGAACGGGTGCTGCCAGTGGGAATGGGTCTGCTTCTGTCTGCTTGTATTAAGGGCGTCGTATAACTCGTATATAAAAGATCTGTTTTATATTGTCTGTATGTATGGCACTTCTTACTCAAAAAATATAATTCTTAATAGCTTACCTTGTTTTGATTTATTTAATTGCAATATTTTTACTTTCTATAGTCAGTAGTTTAGTGAAAGACCTATGAAAAGCTTTTGGATATAAATTTTCAATTCGATGCCTTAACATAGGTAGTCTTAGTATGTCATGCTATCTTTAATCATTTCTGCGGTGGTGTCGTATGAGGCGGGTCGTTACGTTCCCTCAAATATGGTTGAGCGAAGAGATGGCTGGTTCATGCGTCATGTTCGGGAACTGGTGCTGCCAGTGGGAATGGGTCTGCTTCTGACTGCCTATCTTAATGCATATTGAATTGTATGTTTTTCTTTTATTTTTATTTATTGTAACAGCCTAGACTGAATAACAAGTTCAAACTTTGAATTTAGCTTAAAATCTGTAAATTGATTAAGAAATTTGAAACTCATTAAGAAATGAGCTAATTCAATAATGTTATTTATTTGTTAATCTTTGTTAATATAAAGTCTGGAAACGATATACATATTTGTAAATATCGTTCCATCTGATTGATAAAGCTGACAAGTTTTTTGCGCCCATTTTTCTTGTCGGTTAAAAGACGTCATAATGGGTGGTAGGGTAAAAGAATTGACGATTTAAAAATGCTTATTATGTGAGCTTATTTAAATAAAATATATTTCATTTCATTTCATTTCATTTCATCATTTCATTTCATTTCATTTCATTTCAAGACAAAGGAGTTTCTAAAACTACGATTTTTCATTTTTCATTCAAATATTTCTTAATTTATTTACCAACCGCGAACGGTAATGACCCAAAACTATTATGTAAAAATATATGAACACTTAGCTAACTATAATTTAAGTGTTTAGAAAAAAATAAGTCACGGCTAAGTAACTACGAATAAAGTGCTAATTTTTGCTAACAAAACTAGAGGTCTCAACTCAAGACTCTACAATGTTGACTGTGATGCTTAATTTTTAAGTTTATTTGAATAAATATATTTTGACATTGACTTAACAAATGATACACAATAGTATCTATTATTAAAGAAGTCCCAAGATTTACAGTATGTTAGTAAGCTGGTAAAAGATAAAATTGTCGTCACAAACAACGACTTCAATGATTTGAGATACACGACAATATACAAAATGAAGTTTTCTTCATCTAGTTGGTAAATCTTGAACCCGGAACTACACGTCATAATCGTGATGCTAAGCTGTTATGTAAAAAAATATATCTGAAAGTAGTCATTATAAACGTAGGTACTTTGTCACAATATTTATTCTGTTTTGTTGTCGACACTTTGTTGCTCCATCAAGACGAATTCTTTAAAATTCTTACGTAAAATCACACGCATGCACTGCGAAACGATTTGAAGATTCAAAAAATATAAAAATTATTGACATTTGAATAGGCCCGTGGAATGAGCTGTCTTCACATACATATTTTTACCGAATATGTATTTTATTTTTGTTTCTAAATAAAAGTTCCTCTAAAACGTAATAACTATTAGGTAAGGTCTTTTTATTGGGAAAAACCAAGTTCATATA
This sequence comes from Agriphila tristella, assembly GCA_928269145.1. Taxonomy (NCBI): domain Eukaryota; kingdom Metazoa; phylum Arthropoda; class Insecta; order Lepidoptera; family Crambidae; genus Agriphila; species Agriphila tristella. The sequence goes on along the minus strand of OV743440.1, from coordinate 22,072,976 downwards.
GATTGTCGCTTATCGAGCTGTCCACTGCGTAAATTGGTTTAAATATTTCTTGTTTACAAATCGATAAGGCAGTCATTTATGAATGTCAGCTTTATTATTCATGGTGGGCGCATATAATCGTTGGCGAGACATACGTACTAAGTTTTTTGTTGTTCAAAACGCCTATAAAAATAACAATTTACTAGCAACAACATATAAACACTCGTCTAAATTACTTGGTCACGAAAACCGGACCCAGTGTATGGTGTGGTATCAAAGCTTCAAAAAAATCATAGGTAAGCAATCTAAGTTAGTGTTGTTGAGGCTATAAGCGCTCTCGGTTTTGAGTTATATTTTAATGTTATTGTTAACATTTAATTAAGTTTAATTACTAATTTAGGCTTTGTTAAAAATAACATTATTTTTTATCGAGTACAAGTTGTGTGCAAGTGATAAGAAATAATGATGGAAAGTGATTTTAAATATTAGTTACATTATCAATAGGATCAATATATACAGGGGTTATTTTGGGGTATATGTGTTCAGTTCATAAAAGTGAATAACTTCTCTATGGAACATAACGCCAAATATGCATAAAAAAAAGAATATCGGAGGTTAATTAATGTGTAATGATAATTTTGTTCTGTGATGGACGATACATTATTATTTATTATTACCCCAAAATACGGGGTTATTTTTTCTCACCATTAAAAATTTTACGACATGTTCAGTCCATGAAACTAAACAACTTTCTCCAAACAGGTCATCCCTTATCAAACTATCACAATGACCTCTTTGATTTGACAAATATAAGAATTATTATGGGGAAATAATAATGTATCATCATCACACAGAATAAAGTATCTTTACACATTAATTAACCTCTGTAACACTTAATCACAAGCCACTTAAGAAATGATTGTTAAGCCAGCAATGTTACGCAAACCTTCGTTTTTCTCTCGAGTTTGGCAAACTTATTGTACTTGCGTGAGAAGCAACATTTTCTAGCGAGTATCCTCATTAAATTTTTATACAAGAATCAAGTACAAAGCTGTCACAAAAAAGTTAATATACAGCATTCATCAATTAAGTTTATATTTAAAAGAACACAGGAAGGTATTGGTCACGATAGCTTTAATCGGTCATCCATCAATCAGCTGAAGTTGTTTATTTTAGAAGTAGCAAAAAAATTGATATGAACCACGTATAAGATTTGTAGGTACTTAAAGAAATCGTGTATTTCAAATGTCGTGCTATAAAAGGGTTATAATGGGATTGGTTGAATGCTCTAAGGGAAATATAGTCGTAGTTTAGCTAAATTCTATAGAACAATTTTATTAATATAAATAAAATATATTTACAAAGGGAAACAGAAAACTGACTTTGGGACCAAAAATATTGCATGACATTTGGAAGCACCCAATGAAAAAAAACTAAAAGTTCGAGAATCAAAAGCAGCAAGATAACAAAAAATCGATGTAAATTAAATGATGAAAGTTAAAAATAATTGTAGTTATTATTTCTGTTAAAAAAATCCACAACTTTCACATTGAATCTAGTATATTTTCTCAAATTTTCTGATTTAAAGATTCTAAAAAAGTAGAAATTGTACAAAAATGTTTAACCCAGCCAGCAGTACAATCGGTTTTCCGTTACAAGGATTCTGTGACAATTTTATTTGCATCGAAGTGTACCGCGAGTGCTTTTTATGCACCCTGTTGGTCACTATAACGTGTCGCAAATGGACCATAGAAAAGGAATTTAGAAAACATAAATTTCCTGCACGTTCCTGATGGTATATCAATGCTCAAAAAAGAGTAGAGAAAATACGAGAACAATATTTTAAAGAAAGGAAACTTTTAATGTAAACAGAAGCTTCGATTTTAATTTAATAAAATATATCGTTTTTTTTTCTAGAACACGTACAAAATCCGACCCACAACTAAATCAATTTGGGTAAGCTATATGAGTCATCAATTGAGGTACCGATAAAGGCATTGGTAAGATGTCTTTAGATTTCCTAGCAGGTTTAGCGAATCCCAAAAGGTATTGTTATCGAGCATTGTTTTTTTTTTTTTACCGAATTGTTTTTGGAGACACAAAATACATTGAACTTATCCGGCGTTGGATTAGTACAGTGGCTACAACAATAAATTCAATATTCAGTACCTATGAAATTTGCACAGCGGCTTTAGCCGTTACTATTCTATACTAATTTTGTCTATTCAAAGCAAAGCTTCAAATTCAAAGCTTGGACGCAATCGCTAGCGAATGTCTAGTCTGTAAACTTAGCCTTTGTCCTGTAGCAAATATACTACTTAAGATTTGCCGATGCTCAGTGCACGTCCATTTTTGCATTGAATGTTTTGTTCTCATGGATCGCATCAATTATTATGACAGACAGCATTCATCCTTTGCAACCATCACGAAAAACATTAACGTCGTGACTCTACAGCGAAGGTCGATGCAAATATTAAGATAATCAAAAAACTGTTATAGTTTGAAAGTTTAAAGTTTTTGTTGTCTGTTAACCGCAAACCGATAGAGGTTAAAATGATGTGCACGCATGCCAAAACAACATTATAATAATTTTGATGATTTATTTCGAAATAAATGCTGCACCTAAAAGTCATGCGCATCTTTATACCATACCTATCTGCAGTAACAATCAATACCTCCATGTAGAAGTATTATTGAATAATACCTTCGATCATTTATACCTGTGGATATTGCATGACAATGGCATTTGTGGGACACTTTTAACTCCCCCAAAACGCAGCCCACTATGAAAGTCCCCCAAGATTTGTCTTACAACTTGACATTTAGTGTCGCGTGATTTGTCAAACGGTATGTGCCACATTTCAGCTTTGTTATTGTATGACGTGCTACATCCTTTTAACCCTACTGTATTTTAATGCAATCTATGTTATTCAGTTTTTTTTCTACAATATTGAACATTATAAATATTTGCGATTTAAACTTCTATAACGTAAACTTGTGCTTAACGATGTATCTACTTAGATCCTTTTGAAAGCAGAGTTTTTAATAAATGATAATAATGCCAAAATTAGCTTCGCAGCAATCGCAGCACTATTTATATTTATCTCACAATGTTTGATTGTATTGAGGTTTCCAATCCCAGTTTTCACTCATAAATAGAGAGTGTTAATGGAACTGGTATCTACTGGTCACAGGCGACTTGTTCGAAAAGTAACAGCGGGTTTACGCATTGAACCAAAACAACACGTTGGTTAGGTACTACCTCCATATTTACGTTTACATTTTTAAAGTATTTCAATAGCAGAATAGTTGATAGTGAATTTTCATATCATCACAGTGTCTCGTTCTTGCATTTTAAAACGTGAATATAACAGAAATTCGGTTGTATTGGTGAGAAATAGAATATCACATAATAAATACGAATTATTGTTCATATTTACATTAACTTGGAAATAAATAACAGTTAAGTCTCTAACAAGATGAAAGTTTTCCTTCATGACATAATTAGTGAAAGAACATAATTATTACAGACTGATTTATCTTTTCATCATAAACTTTTTGTTCCAATTATTTGCATAATTATGAAAAGATGGTCTAATAGAAAATTTGCATGGAAAAACTCGACCGCTGCGCTGCTCTATTCCTTTGAAGAGTAAGAAATTGAAAACAATAGTAACTATTTATTTTATTCAGCTTTTCAGTGCCCAATATGTTTTGGCTCACGCTCCAAAAAACAAATTTTTTTCACAGTCGTATGGCATTTTATTATTTTTTGTATTTTGAAAAAATAACGACAAGGTACAATATATAAAAAAACTTGATTTGTAACGTGTTTCATGTTTGGCCATGCTAAAACAAGTTTTTCCTATATCCTAACTGAAATATCTTAAAAACGTGGCAAATGAGAATGTACCTTTTGTTTTCCCTTTATTACATTTAGGTGTTTTATTTATTTTAAAATTTGAGTGACGTCTTAATGATACGATACACTCTGGATACACCGTTTGATTTTAATTTTTCTCGACTTTTGGAAATACTGTCCCCATTTCCAATTTGTATATTCAGAGAAAACTTAATTTAGTATAGTTCGGATCACGAAAGATGACCACAAATGGCGCCCATCTTCGCGTCATAGCTCATGAAGCAAAGTCTTTAGACAAAATAATATTTCATATTCATATTGTTATATCGATACTATTTAAATATATGAAATATTATTCTGTCTAAAGTCTTTTCTTCATCAGTAATGACGCGAATATAGGCGCCATTTGTGGTCATCTTTCGTGATTCGAACTGTAATACATAAACGTTATATATTTTTATTTCATTACATTTATTTCGTCAGCTAGAGTATATTCACAACAATTAGATAAAATTAATACCCACATACACATCACAAAATAATAATCGTACCAGCTGTTACTGGCTATAGAAACTGGATGGATGTGAGATGACCGTCAAAAACTGAAAAGAACCATGAAGCGTATCTAATTCACATATATGTGAGTAATAACGAACGTGAACTTCCATCGTGACATCACTAGCATTCTATCAATGACCTTTGGTACCATGTCTCACTAGGACACCAGTGTATATGTCGTACGATTCTTGTATAAACCGGATCTTTGCAAAAGTCCTAAGTTGTTTGTAAAGGACCTGGTAATTAGAATCTAAGAGAGATTTTCGCAATCGTTCGAGTAATTTTTGTAAAGATCCGATTTGAACGAATATCCTACGACATATACAGATGGTACAGATGGAAGGTATCACCCTGGTGTACGCTTGGTTAGGCAACCAATTTAGAAGTAGCAAGCGAATCACCCGTCAAAAAAGTCAGGAATGGTAGGAAAATGTTTGAAGATTCAAACGCGCTTAACTTTTATGTTGATTGGAATAAAGATTATTTTGACTACCTACTTGTAACAAAGCTGACATAATATATGGTTCCAGACTAGAATAATTACTACCTAGACTACAAATTCTACCCACGTCTGCTTTGTGTCTAGTGTAAATATAGTTTCAAAGTAATTGAATGTTATCATAATATGGTTGGAATGTAGCAATCAATCTTAGAGAAGATAAAAAACAGATGAATGTTTCATTGACATTGCGTTAATAAGAAACACGCCCAAGGTCATTGTGACATGATCAGAGTATGATATTTTAAGATCAACTATCACATTGAAGTATCAAACATAAAAAGTCAACAATTTGTATACCTATACCGGCCGCTCGCGAATACTACTATTATAATAAGGCATAACTCGGCTTATGACAGATAGCGTATCAAGATGAAACATGCCCCAAATAGTACTTATAACCCGGTCGAGTTAACTCGGGACCAGAAGCGCGATAGTCCCCTCGGGTTTTCTCCTTGCCTCGCGCCACTGTCGTCATGCCAATAGCGTTAGTACATTCTTTAGCGATAATTTATCCATAATCTATCGAAAACTTTCAAAAAAATGACGACAGTGGCATGAGGAAAGGAGAAAACGAGAGGGGTCAATCGCGCTTCAGGTCCCGAGTTAACTCGACCGGGTCGTACTTTCAGCAATAAAACTCTTAAAACCGCTTCCAATTTCGTGCAGTTAGCTACGAGACAAAGTTCTAAGGTTAATTTGTTTTAACTTTTGTGGCTCTTAAAAAGCCCCATTTTTTCATAAATATTTCCTAATTACCTACACACACTAGGTCACTGTCACAGTTTATTACAGATTATGTAGGTAGGTACCTAAAGATACAGTCACAACTTTAGCGATGCCACGTGAGATGAATAAAACATTCATTTGCCATATTGAGCCAATTCAATTATCTAGTTAAAAATCAGAAAAACGTGACTGCTTTGTAATGAAATCCTTGTGCGCAAATTTTTAGTCATCAGTGACAAACATACCTGTCTATCTGTAATGTAACATTTCTAACTGACGTATGATGATGTAAGAATCTGATCATATTACTGATGTAAGAATAGGATCATCATCATTAAAAAAAAATAAACAACCTTTATTATATATAATAATACTTTAAAAAAATTATAGTAGTGCATGCAAAAATATATAGTAGAAAATAAAAAATATGTGAAAAAATATTTTGAGAATCAGCAAAAATTTTTTTTCCAAGATCAGAGTTATTATGAAAAATACTAATTTTGTAAAATTTCGACTATGTAGCTCGTCTTTTGGGTCCTTCCTATTTTTTAGGGTTCCGTACCCAAATGGTAAAAACGGGACTCTATTGCTAAGACTCCGCTGTACGTCTGTCTGTCTGTCTGTCACCAGGCTGAACCATGATAGCTAGACCGATAAATTTTCACAAAAGATGTATTTCTGTTGCCGCTATAACAACAAATACTAAAAACAGAATAAAATAAATATTTGAGTGGGGCTCCCATACAGCAAACGTGTTTTTTTTTGCTGGTTTTTTGGTACGGAGCCCTTTGTGCGCGAGTCCAAGTCGCACTTGGCCGGTTTTTTGTTTCTAAACCACCCTAGTAGTATAGCGAACAAAACACAAAAATATATTCCGTATTTTTTAGCCAGACTAACGAACAGCAATTCATTTTTTAGGGTTCCGTACCAAAAGGTAGGTTCCAAAGGGTAAAAACGGGACCCTATTACTAAGACTCCGCTGTCCGTCTGTCTGTCTGTCTGCCTGTCACCAGGCTGTATCTCATAAACCGTGATAGCTAGACAGTTGACATTTTCACAGATGATGTATTTCTGTTGCCGCTATAACAACAAATACTAAAAACAATATTTAAGGTGGGCTCCCATACATCAAACGTGATTTTTATTGCCGTTTTTTGCTCGATATTAATAACTACTACAGCTAGACAGTTGAAATTTTCACAGATGATGTATTTCTGTTGCTGTTATAATCACAAGTACTAAAAACAGGACTAAATAAATATTTAAGGGAGGCTCCTATACAACAAACGTGATGTTTTGCCATTGTTTTGGCAAGGAACCCTTCGTGCCGCCTCCGAGACCGACTCGCACTTGGCCGGTTTTATATAATATAATAAGATAAAATAACACTTTTATAATAATGGCTCCAAATTGTTAAATTCGCTATTTTCATTAAATATCAAAGCACTTTCCGCCTAGGTCTAGGACTTTCCAACGTAATACTTATTTATTCTCCGACGCAATCTAAGTACTTATACAAATCCTATCGCCTGGCCGTTCGCCCGGAAGATTTTACTTAGCACAGGAGCAATCAAAAGGAAAATGGGGCAACCTCGGTACTCCTCCGGCCCAATGGAGGCTAACGATTTAAGCCACTATACTTAGAAGCAACCTTTCCGTTTTTATTGTGCCATCTAAATTGTATTTTGACCTTCGATGACAGAAAAAGGTCTTTGCAAATCATAATTCATATTCAATGTATTGGATTGATCCACAATAGTTTTGAAATCGCAACATCTCAAATTGAAATACACGCATTTTATTTACTTGAGATGTTCTAAATTGATAAATTGCGTTGAAAGGTCACCTTCAAAATGTCATTGTCTTGTCAAAAATTCTAAATAGTGTGACAAAAATCCCTTGTCTGTTTAAAAAATGTGTTCTTAATATTTATTTTCTTTTATTTCAGAAGATGGCGAATCTTGTCCAGTGTGTTTTCTTCGGCATCCTATTACTTCAATGGATCTATGCTGCTCCAAGTGAACTCGCACCTGAAGATGCTACAGATCTAAAGAAGGTGGATGAAAACGTAGAGAACAAACCTGAAACGTTATTGGACGAAAGCAACGACAGTCAAACTGCGCAAGGACAACGACAGAAAAGGTGGTATAATTTTTACGGATTCCCTCCTGTCAGTCCAGTTATTTATAACAAAAGAGATGACTTCCCGAACACTGGCGTTTATGGATTGGAAGATCCATTTGTCCATATTCACAGGAGACTCCAAGAAATAAGTGGCTTTGTTAGACAGCCGGCACCACCGCCCCTACCACCAGCACTGCCTCAGTTCCCACCGTTCTTCCCAGTTTTATATATTCCACAAGTAGGCTGCGCTTGCACACCAAATGATACACCGAACCGTCCTGTCAATCCACCACCAGCACCTCCCCAAAATAATAATCAAACGACAGATAACCCAAATGTGAATAACAGGTGGCCTGAAATGGAGGACGAGCGGCAGAATTGGGGTTTCGTGCTGAACGACACGGTTTACGATGATAATGACGCTGACATAAATGACGGAGCGAGGCCGATTTCTTTCGATCCCATCACACCACCCAGGAATTTGAGTAGACCTGCCCCTCCTGTTGACCGTCCGACTCAAGGAGACTTGAATAGTCTGACGACGACCACAACGGTATCACCACTGCCAGTGACCACATCCAGGCTGCAGCCACCGAGTACTTGCGATGGTGCAGTACTGAGTTGCTGTCACATGCCACAAGTGACATACGATTGCTTCGCCGCCCAGAATTGCCTAGACCCTTCGGCTTACGGCAACCCTTGTGATCCTAGTGTAATCATCCGAGTAATTGAAAGATTTAGAGAATATTATAACCAGAGGAATGGATGAATGTTACGTACTTTAACTTAAGGTGAATCACATTTTGCATTGAGTTTAGCTGTGATGTTATATTAATTTAGTTTTGATAATGTTATGAGTATATTGAAATATTATGTGCTTTTTGTAAAGTATTGTGAAATCTGATGAGAACTTATTAAATGTTGTAATGTATAAGTGTCACGATGTTTGCTATATTTGATAGATAAAAACAAGAGACTTTTGGAAGTGATTTACTTATACTTCAATAAAATTAAAGCAGTGGATTTACGATTAAATTAATTTTATGTGACAATATTTAGTTTACAAAATTAGCCAATCTAAAATGTTCTTTATGGAAGAGTTACGTTATGACGCCAATTTATTTTGATGTATAATAAAATATTATTTTAAAATAAATAATTTTATAAATATATGTAAATACCCCATAAAATAACGTACCTATATACTTGTTTGGAATTGTATTAGATGTTGAGTGTTGCTTTAAGATTTTACTGTCATTCTGATAAAAATTTCAAATCGATGTTTTTCATCCAATACGAGTATTTCTTTTATTATTGACTATATTTTAAAGTTATGTTTTAAATTACAATTAAATTAGTCCGTCAATCTTATTTGGTACACAGAAGCAGAGAATATTAAAGCTTAAAGTATTCTTTAGTATTCTAGTATTCTAAGTTTGTACAATATTTTGTACAAAAATATGAGATGTTTTGTAATTTTGTCAACACTGACAGTTTGGTTAACAAATCTTTTGTAAAAAATTCAATTGCTTATTTTTAAGTTTAAAAAAATTAGTCAATTATAAATGTCAATACCTTAAAAAAAACTAAAAAGGTAGCCTCGAAAAACGAAAAAGCCTCTAAAGGAAAATCCTTTCATAGTGTAAGTTGTTTTGTTTTGTGTTACGAAAAGCTTTATATTTCTAATATTTATAATTATTATCCTTATATCATCATCCAGTGCTGTCATCTGAAAACTTGTACAAATAGGTATTATGTTTAACAAAAAAAAACTGCAAATCATGCTATTGAAATGCTTGTCTAATATATTTATTTGTAAAAAATATAATTAAGTTTGTTTTATTAAGATTATTTTAATATAGGAAGAGGAAACTCTTTTAAAACTGCTTCAAAATATAAATTGTACAAAATGCTAAATACACTGCTTAATCCAAAAGTCATGCTTTACCAGAATCAATCACATTTACAAAATATTAATGATAAAATTAAACGGTTAAGTTAAAATATTATAACAGAAGAGTACAACGCAAAAAAGCAAAAAGTACCTCTGTTCCTTTCGAATATACTTTTTTTCGACGAGACCGATTGCATTGCACCCGACGAACCAATCTACTATATACGAACTACAATTCAAACCCAATTGGTAAACAATAAAGGAATTAACCAGAGGTCGAAACAGAATTGGTAAATAAAAGAGAATTGAAAAAGCCGCTGTTTTCGATACGATTTGTTTGAATTCAAAGTGCCCCAAGGAATATGCACTAGTATATTACGTGGATCAAACAAAAATCACACTGTTTTATTTACCAAGGATGAAATTATATTTTTTTTTGTTGCGAGTTCTCATCTCAAAAATAAATTGGGGGAAGAAAGTTCTAGTCTAGAAATATTTGATAGTCGAATCAGTATATATGTTACGGCTAATACCCGAAGTGCGGCTAAACCTAGTTTTAGCCGGCTAAAACTAGGTGTAGCCGCTAGCTGTTGGCTAAAACTAGGTGTAGCCGATTTGCTCGCGGCTAATACTAGGTGTAGCCGGCAGTTGGTGCAGCATGGGATATAAAAAAGTTTCTTCTGTTGTCTGTTAAAAAAAAATAACCTCGAAATTTAAGGTTCACGCTCCGCTGCGCTTCGCGCTCGCCTTAAATTTCTAACCTAACCCGGGACCTACAGGAGTAAAGCAGATCGGTTACACCTAGTTTTAGCCAACAGCTATCGGCTACACCTAGTTTTAGCCGACTAGAACTAGGTTTAGCCGCACTTCGGGTATTAGCCGTAACATATACTTGACGACCTCCGTGGTCGAGTGGTTCGCACGCCGGTTTTCAAGGCGTCACCATCTCTTGAGGTCCCGGGTTCGATCCCCGGCTGGGTCAATGTATCACTCAGAAAAAAAACGTCTAACAAAGCGACAATAAACGCTTTGTTAGAATTTTATTGTCACCCCACGTAAGTGAATTGTTGCTGCAGCTATGTGGCCATTGTGCCAATTACAACTTTTTTATTGTTGAACAAATTTTTGTCATTTCAGCAAAAGAAACATTGATCCTATGACTAAGTATGTGTACTTAAACGGGGTAGCAACGGAACGTTGTTAATTTATCAACGTTGTAATGTGATGCTATAGCAAAGTATAATCTATCAAAATAACAGTTGTTACTATGTTTAGGTAGTGTTGTCAGTAAAGCAACCTTTTTAACTAACAAAATACAAATTAGTCATCTGCACAAAATAGCCTATATAAGATTACAATAATGACATTGTCGCAATCGCAACCTGTTTTGTCTACCTGGCAATTTATTTATTAATCGAGTTAGTTTGTTCTTGTTTTTGGTCAGAGTAAGACGCGTGTTGTGAGGTCGTGCTTTATATCAAAAAAAATATGAGCTGCCGCACATTGAGCCACTAGTCGTGGCCACTAAGAGACCACAAGCTGCGGACGAGTATTTTCGGCGCAAACCGAGCGTCCGAGTGGCCGCCTTCGAGCCACAAGCTGAGGGAGTGGCCCGCGCTCGCTACTTCTTATGGAGGACATACAAATTGCCTGGTTATGCAGGACCTGGAACAGTGCGTTACAAGTTGCCCAACTATGGAGGCTGGAACAGTGCGTTACAAGTTGCTCAAATATCGAGGCTGGAACAGTGCGTTACGAGTTGCCCCACTATGGAGGCTGGAACAGTGCGTTACAAGTTGCCCAACTATGGAGGCTGGAACAGTGCATTACTAGTTGCTTAGCCACGGAGAACCTGGAACAGTGCATTAAAAGTTGCCTAGCTATGGAGGACTATGAAACTTTTACCACCTTATTCTATTGTTGCGATTTATACCTTTTAGCCCACAATATTAGTTTTTCGTTTATTTAATTGTAGTGGAAACATAAATAAATAGTTTTATGATTGGAATATTCATATATTTTCATTATTTTACCTTCTCATAATCATTTTTCTTTGTCATTATGCCTTTTGCAATCACAGTAAAGTAACATTGCCTGTCTTTATCCCTGCACTATACTTTGTTAGTGGTACACCATGGAAAAACTGATACTCCTCGTATCTTCTGCCTTTATTATTACAGAGTATGCATATTGCGTATCTTGACCGGAGTTCTCTGGCACCATGTAAGTGCAAATGCTGCAATGCAAATATGTGATGTACAATGAACTCCGTTCAGGGTACGCATACCCCTGGAATAATATGCAGAAGCTTCGGGGAGTATCAATTTTTCCATGGTGTACCACTAACAAGTGCAGGGATCGAGACCGGCAATGTTACTTTGCTGGGGTAGCAAAATATATTCGACAAAAGTGACTTTGTTGGAGCAGCAACAGTGATGTTGATAAAGTAACAAAGGAAGATTGCTAATACAACTAAAGAAAAGTAGATCTAGGGACAATTTGCTTTTGTCATTTTAGCAAAATCCTTTGTCATCAGAACAAAGGCAAAAGCAAGTATTGTGATAGGATCAATTTTAGCATTGTGACTGCATCAATTTCACTTAGATAGTATGACAATTTTTAATTGCTATAACATCAATATTGGCAACTTAGTTCCATTGGCAATTTAAAAAATGACAATAAAGACGTTGCTCTTGTAACTATTTACCTTTGACGGCTCCCTAGCAACAAAGTTTTTTTGTTGCAATAGCAATATTTTTTTCTCAGAAAATGAACTTTTCAATATTGTCTCAGGTCTGGGTGTGTGTCATACCACCGTTGTTTCTGATTTCCATAACACAAGTGCTATAGCTAGGTACTTACTTTGGGATTGGAGCAATGTATGTGATGTTGTCAAATATTTATTTATTTATTTATTATATACATCACTCACTGTTACATCCTTACTTACCGTTTGTTTGTTTGTTTGTTACGCCTTCATGTCTTAACTACTGAACCGATCGTCATGAAATTTTGCATACACGTTGTAAGGGGTACAGAGAAGGACATAGGGTACCTTTCATCCCGAAAAAGAGTGTTGTTCCCGAGGGATAGCAGAAAAACTTACCTACCACGCAGACGAAGTCGCGGGCGGCCGCTAGTGATTTAATAAAGATACTTTAACTTTTTATTACAATACAACCCAGTTAAAAAGTAATCGGATGAGTTTTTAACTTGTACCTATCTTGTACTAACATAAATAGTGCTAACGATCCAGTGATAATATCTATCAGTTCAAATGCCCCGAACATGAGGTAAGTAAAACTGAAAAATTTTGACTTGTATCAATATTGGTATTCTATTCTTTTAAGGATTCGCAGATTTGAAGGAGTTTGCCTTTCCTTTTATCGTAATTAGTATATTATATAGATAGATACTTTATGTTCGTGACAACATAACCCTGGAATACAGAATAAATAGTAAATTGTTTCCGTAGCCGTTCTAGTAGTTCGGTTCTGAAAGAAGTATCTATAAAAAAAGGTCTCGACAGACGGACAGCCGGACAACAAAGTGATCCTATAAGGGTTCCGTTTTTATCCTTTTGAGGTTCGGTACTCTAAAAACAAGTAACTTCATGAACTGCCATTTTATGGTTTTTACACGGGTCAACTTGGCAGGCAACTTGCTGATCGATTTATTCAATTAGCGCTTTCTATTGATAATTGCTTATAAAATATATTCACAAACCTAATATCAATAAGGTGGCGATTCGATTTTACAAGCGACCAAAGGCGCGAGTTGACGTTAAGGCGCCCTATACTACCCACTACTAGCGCCGCCAATACATTTATTTTTATTACTCGTAAACTAAGTCAAAATTAAAAAAAAGTAAGATCATGCCCTTCTAAATTGTCTCTAATATTTTTCGAATAACTCTTCAACAGTTTCAATTCTTTCTGTAAGTTTTAAAATCAATTTTAGCTCAAAGGCCACTTTTGGCTAGAATGGATTTTAAAACTTACAGAAAGAATGAAAACTGTTGAAGAGTTATTAAAAAAATATTATAGACCATTTAAGAGGGCATGATCTTAGTTTTTTTAAAGATTTATCTGGTTTACGAGTAATAAAAATAAATGTGTTGGCAGCGCTAGTAGTAAAAATAAATGTGTTGGCAGCGCTAGTAGTAGGTATGTACTATAGCGCCTTAATTAACCATCAAGTCGCCTGCCAATTCGATCCGTAGAAATTTTTGCACTACTCCCAGAATCCTCAACCACTGAGGAACTGGCTATCTAACTGCCGGAACACAAGAATGTTAAAGTTATGGCGTCAGACTTAGATAGGATGGTGGTAACTAGCCTGGCAGGCTTGAAACAAGCCCTTCAATAAACCAAACTTAGTACAAAAGGACGCATCCCTATCCTGGGAATCAAATCAAACCCGGGACTCCTTCGTCTTACACTGTGGGCCACTAGACCAGAGAGGCGGTTATGTCATTGAGAGGCTTTTATATTTACGGGTTTTTGAGTATTCCAGACAAAAGGAGGCATTTTATTATTTTTATTTCAAAGAGTAACTGTTAATAATAATACTTTTTATGAGCTATTATTATAAGGGCGACTTGCACCATTATTTATATATTTTTTAATTACTTTTGCGGTTATTAACGTACAATACTAAAGCTAGGGTCTCCTAGGATAGCGGTCGCACCATATTACGGCCGTAATATGGCGGCGTTGAATGTTGTCTTTGTAAACAATACTGCGACACCGTAACGTCAGAAACCGCGCCGTATTGTTTGCATAGACAACGTTCTACACCGTTAAATTGCGGCCGTAATATGACGGCACCGTCATCCTAAGAAACCCTAGCTTAAGTGTAACAATGTAATTGTTCCAAATTAACTATTATTATCATTATTAAGTACCATTTAAACACAATTTTCGTGTGTTGATTGGCTGAAATTGTGCTTAAGTGGTACTTAAACAATAATTAAATAATGGTGCAAGTTGGGGGTCTTTGTACTGTAACATAGGTTTCACGTGTCCGAAAGGGTATAACAGAAGTTTCGTCCCACGAGAAGAATCTGCTATAGATAATTAAGGTTTATGTAGCTTCTGGGTGGTTATTGGTATTGGTGATGGGCTCGTTTCTCTGCATGTAGACTCCCATTTGGTCCGTTTTGCGTGAACATATAGCATCGGTATGGCTGGTCAAGCCATCCCAGCTCCTTCAAGAAGCGCAGAAGCCTCCTGGGACGTTCGCAGGCTTCTAGGAGCGACCTCACGTCTTTGGGGATTTCTGCCCGGTGTGCGGCCAAACCCACGCATTTCAGGATCACGTGGGCGGCTGTTTCCTCTGCGTCCAGGCATCCTCTATATAGGGGACTATCTGTCGCATTCATGATGAATAGTTGTCGGTTTAAAGCTAGGTGACCTGTAAGTGTACTTTTTTTTTGATAGGAGGAAACGCGGTCTTGCTGCCTTCCGACCCATCACCCCATTGACGGGAGGGGGTCAGCGAGTTCTGAGCTCTCCATTACCTGTAATAGACCAAGCTCCCATTGCAGAAAACCTTACCTCATCCGATTACAACAGGGCAGCACAATGTAGTGAAAGATAATGTTTGGGAGCATCGGTCAATGACAGGTTGCCATGGCGTAACCTGGAAGATGTTTTTTTGTGAGTTCTTAATTCCAATTTTGACTCAAAATTACCTAATAAGATTACAAATCAAAATGTTAACCTGACTGATGACCCTGTCGACCCTTCCGGTGGCACCCATGACATCAAAACTCATCGAATGAAGATGCGAGTCCTTCCTATTCTCTAGATTCAACCCCAGTGAGATATTTTCTCCTACCAAACAAGAATAAATGTCTTGATAAATGTCTTGGCGGGCAAAGATTTTCATCAAGCCAAAAGGTGATGTCTGAAATGGGCCCTCATTTCAGTTCCCAGTTTTCAGGCGATGAAAGAAAAAAATAATGGGTTAAAGAGGTAGGAACTTCGTTGGACTGAATACGCAGAGGTACCAAAATATAGGTAGGTAACAAAATATTCCGAAAAAAAGTCTTTCTTCATTAAAAAGTCAAGGACTTATCAATCCACCCTCGTAGGTACCAACATTATTGCACATCATACATAATAAAAAAAATATAGGGTCTACGAAAACATCTACGAAGGCATATCTTTCACTGCATTAACATTTTGATTTGTAATCTTATTAGGTAATTTTGAGTCAAAATTGGAATTAAGAACTCAAAAAAAAATTGTTCTTCTAGGTTACGCCATGGCAACCTGTCATTGACCGATGCTCCCAAACATTATCTTTCACTACATTGTGCTGCCCTGTTGTAATCGGATGAGGTAAGGTTTTCTGCAATGGGAGCTTGGTCTATAAGTGTACCTACAACTATCCGGAGGTCTGGACGATTAAGGCTGAGCAGTCTTCAGGTCAACCATGCCAACCGGCGAGACTGCAGTCATCGCCAACTTGGGCTGTTTACAGCTTGTTAGATCTACCCAACGAGTATTATGTGCAGCACGAGTACGTTGTCTTACCCATGAGCGCAGTTGGCTGAACGGGAGTGGCAGTATGGGTATGGCTCCTGCCACTACTGGAAGATCCCCTTCTAGCCAGCTCATCGGTGGCGTAAAAACAATATAAACAGTTGTCTAAACTTCAATGGTTATTAAAGTTTATTTATAGCATGGAGGCTATTTTATACAAAAATAGGTATTTAAGGACCTTAAATTTCCTTGTGATTCGATTGAACTACGATGAATCCTCGCTATTCGATTAATCGAACTTTAAGGGAATTAAGTTCCGCGTGATTCGATCATTCTGACAACGTGATCGAACTTTGAGGACGAAGTAAGTTAGGTTAGGTCAAGAATCTTGGACCATCGCTCGCTCAAGATCACATAAATAATTAACATTTAATATAAATGTTTACGACATATTCACGCCTTAGCATATCACGTTTCTCGCGTAAATGCAAAATAATGTTGAAATAACTAATTTAAAAAAATATATGACTCACAATAACGAATAAAAAAGATTCCCGAGAACCCTTATTCGAAAACTTTATGAATGATCGATAAAAATGAATAGGAAAAGCTTTGACGCCGTCGGTAAAACCCGCGCAGATGCTCACCTAAACTTTGTTACTCAATCAGATGAACAAAATATTAAAACAACTTTTTCCCGTTTTTTAAATACTCTTAACTCATTGCTACAGAATATATGAAGTTGGTTTTATATCGGGGCCATTCAGACAGTCAACGCATCGGTCCACAAGCGGTCGTTTGTGCAAAACGTATTTTTTTCATCTGTGTCAAGGATAACTTAACTGTGGATAAACAGCATATCGGAAGCAAACAAAGTAAATAAAAAAGTAAGTAAATATTTTCTGTCAACCTAAAATATTTTTACATGTAAAGATATAGCATATAATTGCTTGTGGTTAATTTAGTAATTGTTCTTGCATTTTGAATCAATATTATTGTTTACTTTGTCACATGACATTTAACTATCAGATTTTATTAGCTTTAACTTTTAACATTTGCCTTCTTCATTTATATTATTACAAAGATGTTACGTATGTGATTTGACATTTAAGAGATATCAAGTAGGTATGTGTGAAATCTTTTACCGGCTTAATATAGGTAAATTAATATTTACAGAAAAATGTAAAGAACGTTAAATATATCAAAGCCAAGCAATTTTTTTGTAATGAAATAACAGTTTTCAATTGTTTCGCCTACATTAAAAGGTAATATTGTGAATTATTTAATGTTTAAAAAAGAGAAAGCATCATAAAATTGCTTTTACTTAAAGGAAACTTACAGTTATATGTAAGAGATCTGAAAATCCACATCTATTTATTTTTTATTCAACTTGTTGTTGTTATAGTTGTTAATTGTGAGACTTAAACGCTACGTGAGTTGATACGTTTTGATAAAACATGCGCATGCACATGCGGTGCGTTGTCCCCAACTGGGAAAACCGATTGCCTTTGCCCGGCACACTTAACGTCACGTGCGCAGTTCTCTGGCGCGTATGAAACTAATCTTGGCAGATAATTATTTATATAAACAAGCTTGACATTCGGGTTTAATTCAGTCGCAAATGCAATTAATTGTACACATTTTAAATTACTAGAAAGGTATTATAATAAAATTTTGTTCATAGAGCTAAATACTTTGGCACATTCTTATAGCTGCTTTTTTACAGATTTCTAGTCAATAACGTTAGACCTATTGATGTTTCCAAGCTGACCAAGCCATGTTACACCAAATATTGCATTTATATCGTATAGTGGCATGGCATCTTAGAGACAATATTCAAATTAAATTAAAATGTACTGTTATACATTATTTTTAAAAGGTACTTTAATAATGAAAAGAAATACAAATGAAAATTATAATTCTTCATAACACGGGGAGCAGCTCTGAGAAGTACAAAAATCGTTCAATATTTTCAAAAAATCAACGGTTAGAGAATATACACTAAAACGCGATCTAGGTAGAGTTACTGGTTTCTAGGACGTTTTCCTTGACAAACTTTAATACGCGGAAGAAATTTACATGACGCTATTTTTGAGTTCAAGAACCGAAAGGGCCACTGGTAAACGCAGTAGGTACCTTAATAAATTAAAGATTTAGATTTACATCAAAATTTGAATATTAAATGAGATGAATTTTTAAATCATCTGCATGATTGAACAAGAAGATTAATTCCCCTTTTCATAGACGAGGTAATTTCTATTTACCAGTTTTACTAAAATATTTTCACTTACACGTCATCGTTTCCTAGAAATCAAGTAGTTGTTATTTAAATAGGTGGTACTCTAGTTAAGTTCTTCCTTTTCCGTGTAGATGTTACCGTTAAAGTACGGAATTCGTTAAGCTGCACATTAACTGGTGAATTTGCAGATTAACTGGTCGAGTCAGTGAAAGTGCGAAATTTTTCTTAAAGTAGACGATTTCCGCACTTTAACTAGTTAATCTCAGTGGCGAGGGGTCCATTCAAGCCGATTCCCATTGGCTTACCTTTTAGAAATCCCACCCTACCGATCCACTATGCAGATCATAACACTTTTGTTGACCTTCGCCATAATTTCACCCCTCGCCACTGGTTAATCTACACATTTAACGGATGCTACACCGTTAAAGTGCGTAATATAGTGAGTGAAATAGACTAGTAAAACACCTGTATTAAAAGTTTATTTTACAAAAACTTCGTTTTTATGGCGCTTCGCCAGCCGCTCCCGCGGCACGCTCGCTCCGCTCGCTCGGCTTGCTCGTTTTTGGTCGCAATACTAACCTAACACATTTTTTTCAAAAAAAGAACCTGTTTCCGTACTTTAACTGATCCTTGGTCGTTAATCTGCAGATTAGCTAGTTAATCTGCAGATTCACTGATTTCCGCACTTTAACGATGACATATATAGTATTTACATTTTAATGTTTATTTTCAGATATGACGTGCAAAGCGATTATAATAATGGCAGCTCTAATCGCACCTGCGATTTGCGCCCCAGCCGAGGTCAAAGGAAGTGACAGACTCGACACCACAATCAAAAGCCCAGCTAATCTATCCTACGAAGAGTTAAGCTACATACTCCGAGTCAGAAGTGGCACAGACACTCCTAATATAAACCCTATTTTCTTAACACCATGTGCTAAAGCCATTCTTTCGTGTTGTAAAGACAATGTCATGAATGGAGATTGTTCCGAGTCGTTAAAGTGTGGAGCCTACTTCTTCGATGCTAATCCATGTGATGTGAAATTCATAAAGACTGCGTTAGACGCTGCGAGTGAATTCTACGACCAGTTTTTTGATAAACAGACGTTGTGAGTGTAAAAAATAACGAAATTAAAAGACTGCCTAGTACAAGTATTTAGTTGTGAATATAAATAAATTATTTTAGCTTTAACTTTCATTGAGTCTTTACTTTTGTACCTTATCTTCTTTTGCCTGTAATGGATGTATGTTTAAAAACTAGATCTAGTAAGGAACGATTTCAGTCCTTAACTTTCTTATTTGAAAGACAAATAGCCAGAAGTAATTATAATATTATAAAAGATCAATAAGTACTGGTTCTCGAATATAAAAAGAACTAAAATGAAATTCAACGACGTAAAGTTGGTATACAACGTGGATTTGACAATGCAACAATAAATGATAACACTGTAGACACTAGTTCATAGAAGTATTTTGAAACTATCAATTAATTCCTAGGAGCGAAATAAAAAAAAAAATTTTATTCGAACAAACTAAATACCACAAAAACAAGTACGAAATTAAACACCCTTTGTAAATATTGGTTACTTACATGGTAAGAGCGGCAACAGCGCGATGTTAGATCACAGGATCATCATAGAATAGTATTGACAGGTGACAAGCCGCGAAATGAACTTTTGGCGCCATTTAATGCTGAATTAAAACAGTGTTTTTCTTGATATCTACGGCAGCGACTCGAGCTACGGCATCATGTAACAACGCTGTCCATACGGCAATTTTCATTGCTGAGATTTTCCAAAACCATGGCAATAAATTATTTTTTTTTTTTGCTTTTCACGGTAACTTTTTATTTTGCTAAATTTGTTTGAATCCTAAATCACTGATTTAAAGTTATTCTGTCCACTGAATACCTAGTCACAAATTGAATATTTCTTGTATCCTTTGGACAGCGGACAAATACAAATGTTACCATAATATCTCTCTCGGTATGTCCGTAGAGCTAAAAATAAATTAAAATCAGGTAGGTGTACTCGAAAACTGTGAAATAGTAGAAGTAATACTTATTCGTATTATATCAGATTTTAATAAGACTGCGTCAATGAGACGTCAAGTCATCATCGACATGCTCTTTGGACGTTTTTGTGTTGTGTTGTACAAAAAGTATAGAATAAAAATAAAATATTAAAAAGTCACAGACTAAAAATTACAGTATAATAGTGAAAACATTATACCATAGTTGAATGAATTTTCTCCACTACTAGCACTTAGAGAACACATATCGTCATATCTGTTGCTATGAAAAATAAAAAACCGGACAACGAGCATTCACAAAAAAAACTGTCGCTGTCAAGTGTCAACATATTTTCCGCTTGTGCTTTGAATGTTTTGAATTGAATTGAGTATTTTAGGTTATTTTAACTTATTCGAAAATAATATCGGACTTATAATGGCTGTTGTAATGTAACAGTCCCTAAGTGGAGTTCATGATACTACTAAAACCGCAGTTTTCAGCGAAACGATATTGTTAACGTTTGAATCTGTTTAATAAAATACAGGTTGGTTTGAAGTGCATTTATTTCAATTTCCATAAAACTTTAAAGAAACATCACTGTAGGTAAACGTGTAGACAAGGTGTAGGACTTTGGCACGTAAAAAAGTGTTTAAGTAGTTTAATTAAATTAAGTAATTTAATCATAATAAATACAGGTAAAAGATTTCGAAACGTTGTCAACTTTATTGTTTGTTCGAAGTAGATTTTGTCTCATTCGCACATTTTTAGATGACACGCAATTAAAAATGACTCTTACGGCTTGAGCATAAGGTACAATTCAGCAACAGTGTGTTAATTTATACTGATGTAGGGGTTTTTAACTTGTCGGCAATAGCTTAGTAATAGATACAGCATGTAGAAAATGTTAAAAACGAAAAAATGTTTCTTGTGACTAAACTACTGGATATTTTTCATTGATATTTTACAGGCAGACTAGGAGCGTTACTAGATATACGAAATTTAATTTATTGTTGCATTGACCTCTCCACTTTGTATAAGGTGGTACCAAATTATCTAATGATACTTAAACAGGTGATAGTGTTGCTTAAACTGAACAACTTTCTCCATAGAACATAGGTCGAAAAACGAATTTTTTTTTTCGCCTTTCCATAGTAAGTTGATCAGCTGACCAGTACATTTTGTATGGGAGTATAAAATTTTTTTTTCGTTTTTCGACCTATGTTCCTTGGAGAAAGTTATTCAGTTTAAGCAACACTATCACCTGTTTAAGTATCATCAGAACATTTGGTACCACCTTATATAATTATTGTATTTATCCCACAGACTAGCTAGAGTAGAGTATCAGTAGCATCGCTAGGCAAACATGTCTTTCCATAACAGAAGTCTATGCATATGGATTTCAGAATTTACATTTTGCCAATCATGTACAATTGACCTACAGCGATGTGTTTAGCATACAATTTCAACGTTTTGAATCTGGGAAAACACAGAAAAGATCGATCTGTAGGTAATTATTTTGTATTTAAGTCTCCAAAGCATGCAAATTGCTTTTTTTTATCCATAATATAAATTCAATGAAACGAAATATTTTAAAAATGTTTAAACTTGCCTAAGCTATTAAGTAGGTAGGTACTATTTACGTTTCTGGAATTTATTCGGTTTAATTAATTGAAAATAAAATCTGTAACTTTCTATAAGTTGAGAGTTTTCAAGAAAATTCCACTCATTAAGTACCTACTTTAATTAAAAAGTTTACATTTATGAGGTTTTAGGTTTAAAGTCGTTAAACAAGTAAGTGGCTATATTGTACATCGTAGTAATTATTATGTATTTCGATTCTCCCGCAGATCAAGTTAATATTTGCAACATAAATCTCGCCAAACACATAAATATCTCACTGCGGTTCGGGTTAAAAACGAATAAATTCAGTTGGCATTCTGCCACCGGCCGCCAGACGCGATGCCAGAGGCAACAAGTGAAAGATATTGTTGGTATAGGCGGCCTCAGAAGTGGATGAACACTGGAGTACTTTGCCATACTAACTATAACCATAACTTGCTCTGTAAGTTGCAACTCTCTACTACAGGAACATTTGGCGTGGCATGGTACTAAAATGATCCAGATACTTCTGGGGTAGATGTACTATCAGTAAAATAGAGTTGTCTTAAGTCGAGTCTCAAATAATGCCCGAAGACTATGAAGTTAACAGTGATAAGATGCATATATTTGCTGAGGAGGGTTTATCTTCAAAATTAGTGAAAAAACCTCTAGGTATAGTCGTGAGGAAATGAAACTACTAAATAAATATTAGGGAACTGCAGAAAATGAAATGATTTTGTATATGATTAAAATAATCCTTACCTAAGCGTCTTAAAAGACCGCTGTAAGAACATTTTAAAACAAATGTCTCGTGGGTTGTATTTTAAAGCTTTGTGTAAGTAAGTATATTACACTTCAGTGGTACTCAAAAGTTACAACTCACTAGAGCATATAAAAATATTACTTCATGATATTTAAACGCACTTTACGAGTATCTACGTGTTACTTCAAGTTCGTTTCACACACCTAGAGGATTTATAATATTTCCATTTCGTCGATAGAAATTGTAGAAAAGGGTGAATATTATTGGTGTTATCTTTAATGTTACATTAAAAAAAATGTGGTCAAGATATATTTGGTGATATATAGATATAGATATAGTCAAAATATGATTGATATATTTAGCTAGAAAAATTTACTTCTATTTTGGTTGTTAAGAGATAAAGTTTTTAATAACTTACAATCATTTTGAATGGCAGTAATTATTTAATTATTTAGTTAAAATAGTTGGAAAATTCTACTTTTAATAAAAAATAAACATATTGAAATAAAGTATACAATAAAGTTATGACAAGAACAACATCAAGGCCTGCCTGACGACTTCCGGTCATCAATAATTTATTACTGTAGTGTATACCTATAGCCTTAGATACGTCGCTGACCAAACATGTTTTATTTAGCTAGCCTGAATTATTTACAAAATTGTTAAAATGAACATTACATTATGGACTATTAGCCGATGCAATAGAGTTTAGGTACATAAATAAATCACAACACCATTCTTTAGATAGGTACATAAAAATGCGGAAGGCTGCGGCTAAGTTTTCATCGTTTTTAAGTAGGCAAACGTGTTCTAGGATTGTCATAACTTTATATAGAAAATGTAACGTAAACGTAACGAAAAAAAAACATGTAGCTGCTAAAGAGTTTCACTAGTTGACGATACAGGTACAATCGAATTGAAGATCAACCTTGTAGATAAAGGTAAAAAAGTGAAAAAGTGCAACAAGCACTCTTGTATTGTCATAACTTTGCCGTAAATAAGAACAAAAACCTCCTAAATAAGTCGACAATAAGTATAATAACAATTTAATAAGTCACTTGAATCCGTGTTATAATTTGTTAATTAGTCTATATTGTATTGACTTTAATCAAGTCACAGAATATATACTCTATCAAGTGGAATTGATTTTGCAAATTATAATGTACTAATCAAATTAGCTAGTCAACAAACATTAAGATAATTAATATATTAGAAATATATTCGACGTTTTCCGTAACAATACTTTTGTTTTGCGTAAAAAAAAACACGAAAATGCCGATTTTTTTTCAAGTAAGAAGAAGTCCTTTGGTTTGTTTACTGTCCATACAATCAATGGGGATGGCAACGCAAAGCTAACGCAGCGGCGATCCGGCCGCTATCAATACTTTTGATTGGTTAAAATATGTCAGAAATAACATTTGACATTTGAAACAACCAATCAAACGATTTAGCACAAACGCTTGTGGCGTCATTAGTTCTTCGATCAGATACCTAGGTAGATGATCGAATCATTAGTTCCTCAGTTTGCATCCCCATTGAAACAAATTCGCGCCTAAGAATTCAAATTTCAAACTTATGGAAAAACCTTACTTAATTCTATAAAGTTTATCCTCATTTCGATTATTATAGGGCCTTGTCCAACTTTACATATCTAGTCAAGTGTATTTTTTTCGTGGCAACTATTTTACAAGTTTCAGAACGCTTTTTCGCTGTAACCGACACTAAAGGTAGTTTTACAAAGTATTGTTGTCAAGATATCAACCAATGTGGCAATAAGATGCACAAACTAAGTCGTCCTAATTGTTCTCCTAACTCAAGAGTAGGAACTGCAATTGTTGCAATTTCATTTAATACCAGAGACGGCCGCTCACTACCGCTTGTTTATTGACATTTACTATAACAGCGAGCGGTGTAATAAGCTCTTACATTAATTCTATTTCTCTTAAATATTAATGTTTTTGAACGTGCCTATTGCTTAATAAGTATTAATATCTCTTTAATACTTGGTAAATTCATCTCTTATTCGAGATATGAAAATATCAAATATCATGAGTGTAAAATTATAAATAGTCTACTTAATCTAATAAACTTATGTTAAAAATATACTTTCATCTTTCTTATAGAACATCCAAACTAAAATAATTTTCTGCTCTGCAATAATATGGTATACAATTCCATATTAGGTACTTTTGAACCAATTGATCATTCAAAGTAACTTACTTTCTATGAGTTATCATTATTAATCAAAACTTAAGAATTATTAAATCATATTTGAACTCCTTTTTTCTATTTCGAAATCTTTTTCTTTATCACTAAACTAACATCTTCACAGAAGATTTTCTTACCCTGTACTAACATAGTTTACTATCACTATCAGCTATCAGGCCTATCTCCGCTATCAGAACACCCATACGCCTCATTTTTGCTCATAAAATATCTTAAGGCTCTCCGAATGTTTTCATATCTCGGTCCTTCAAACAGCTATATAACTTAACTGCCAAACCACCTGGGCTGTTTTACGGTTGTATAAAATATGTTTCATTTCATCCTTTTCGGATGAAATAAACGAACTATAAAGCAAATGTTCACTCGTTACTGAAATGGAGGGAAATGATAATGAATTGAGTTAAGCAAAATACGAGTTTTCTGCCTCTTCGGTGTTTAAGTGCTTTTTAAGGGCAGAAATAAGGCTGTTAAGTATTTTAAGTTCATAAAGTTTTATTTTACAGAAATGGAGAGTGAAAAGTCCTGACAAACAATTATAATAAGAAAATTGTTTATGAATGAGTAAAATATACAAACTTCTGGGTTTAATAAAAGAAGAAAATTCTATGCCAATGTTTTCCAAACTAACAGTTCTCTAAAAACTAACTTCGCAGCTAAAGCCAGCCAGCCCATTTTATTTTAAGGTTCAATATGAAAGCAGAATCTAATGCTAGGGTTGTTTCTCGCGTACAAATTGCTATTTTCTGAATCAATACTTTCAAGATTGGAAAATAAGGATTTTAGTGCAAATAAGGCGGTGAAAAGGAGACCGGGCTTTAGTTTGTATAAAGAGATGAATACACATTTTGTTAGTAGACTAATGAGCTTTGCAAATTGAGTAGCTAGAAGTGAAGTTGAGAAGTATGTCCAGGATATTTAGACTATTCAGCTCTAAAGTTGTGGATTTTGGACTGAATAGTTTTAGTCCGCAGCTACGCTAAGCTTTCGGGAGGTAGTTTATCTTTGTTTTGGAGTATATATATACAAATTGAATAAGATAGAAAAACTAAATGTCCTGTAACAAAAGAGCTAATTTCACAGGTAGGTACCTGATAAGTTCCAATTATATTACTTGACAGAATAATTTCATTGAAATACACAAACTATTTCAATTTCAAATATATGTACAGTTGACAAACATTATTTCAATATTATAGCCAGAAGATGCTATTCGGAATACGTGAAATAGCTCCTAAGTGTTTAAAAGTCCTTTAGAGTCTTTTAATTTTGAATAAAAAATTTGCGTTGTATTTTGAATAAAAATATTGTATTAAATAAAAAGAACAATCATGCTCAATTAACGAAGTTTTACAAACTATTAAAATGTTTCCCCGTTTAGCGTTGAACAAAGGCCGTTTAAGCAGATAGGGCCGGCATGACGTCACAACTTTTACAGCGGCCCCGCCGCGTCATGGCGGAACAATATTTATTATCAACATCGATCAATCAAACGACAAACCAGATTTTGATTTTTTTGTTGAGAATATTTGTAAAGTTTTAGCGCAAGTGCGGAAACATTAACAATTTGAAATTTTGCAGGCATCGTAATGGTTGAGAATTCGTAATCCATTGATTAAGCAACTGTTGGAGAGAAAAATAAAGATTATTTTATTTTTTATTTATTTATTTTGAAGCAGATCTCGAATGGAATCTTGTATGAACAGTTACTATCATAGAGCGCAGCGAACATTTTTCTAAGTCTATGGTTACTATAAAGGGAAAGACAAACATGAAACATGCAATTAAATATGCTAGGATTCTTAAAAGTGACATCGGAATATATCCTTACTTTTGTGAATGCCCAGCAAAAACTAAGCGTATTATCTACGGCTTTGGAAACACGGAGCTGAAAAAGAAATGTGAAATAAACAAAGCTGGAAAAAGGCTTTTCTGGCTCAACGAAAATTACACACGTGACATTGAGGTCGCTTTGATATCTAGATGTGCATTTCAAAAATAAAAAGTTACAGAACTGCTATGAGATGTTGGGTTATATGTCAGGATAAGGTATCTATATACTTTGCTCGGTTGTATGTTAGCAAGTTATCTGTATATACCTTGCTAGGTCTTTACATTTTAGTGGCAGGGATCACGATTTTTCTCATCAATTACAAAACATAGTAATATTTGATGACCTGATTATTAATTTCATTGACTTCATTTTGTCAGTTACAGCAACACTATTCGTTACTTTTTTAACAGAGAAATAATATCAAAGTAACCGCTTTTTAACAGAGATTTGCATTTTACAGACAAACCTGACGGATTTAAGCCTCTAACAAAATTTTCAATATATTATAGATTTTTTATTTAAACAAAAAAAAAGCAGTTTGGCATCGCATAACTGCTAGTCATGAGTGAGATAGTTAAGTGTAATTTACGAGAGTTTGAGCGAGACAGTCGATCGATGCGTCGCCTTAAGGCGATAAAAAGTTCGCGAGCTCATAATGGCCTTAACACTGCCCTACATAGTTGCTAAATAAAATACTTTGGCAGTGGTTTGGTGCATTGGTTGGTCATCACATCAGAGTTATCGATCAGTGGCCAAAAATTTACTGTCTCGAGCTCCAAAAAAATTGGGAACGTCATTCACTTATTTTGTCTTATTCAATGCGCCTCAATAAGTTTGCCACAAATTTCTGCTGTTCACACTCTGTTGAAAAAACCCCAAAAATCTCAATTAACACGAACAAAACACATCAAGTTTACAACCATGCTAGACATTGTGTATAGGCCCTCGTGTCGACATATCGTGTACATAATATTCGCCGTGTCGGCCATTATCGGGGCGAGTTTACGGTTATCGCTCCCAAGCTGTAACCACAAAATATAAAGCAGACAGAAAATCCTCTCGGGATAAATCCGTGCACATACACATAGACATATCGTACAGACAATTTCAGGCCGATACAGACTATTTTCAATATTGCAGCGCTTACGAAGGGGTTCATAGCGCAATAGAACAAAATGACGTAGCGTATTTTGAATACGGCCAAAGCGGACCTTCTGACTATGGACATTCATTTTTCGCTGTAACACTTCCTTACCTGCGTATGTTTC
This sequence comes from Agriphila tristella, assembly GCA_928269145.1. Lineage (NCBI taxonomy): Eukaryota > Metazoa > Arthropoda > Insecta > Lepidoptera > Crambidae > Agriphila > Agriphila tristella. Next base: position 22,044,903 of record OV743440.1, on the reverse strand, counting down.
ATCGGAAAATTAGGGTTTACGTGTTCTCCGAGCTTACTTTTATTTGCTTTTGGGATAAGTTAATGTATATATATATATATCTGTTGATACTAATTGTGTAATATAATGTATTGCACATTTTTATGTAACTGCACTATATACAAAGAAATTACTGAACTAAGGTCGTTTTAGATTGTACTAAATGCGCTACACAATATGTTTGGTTAGCGATGTCGGAGCTTTTAATTTAAAAGGCAGATAATGTGATCATTTTTATCGACAAAACCCCCACATGTTGGGGTCTATCCCCTATCTTGTTGGAATGACCGGCATTTTAAATTTGAATTCAGAGCAATGATTTTGATGTTATTTTGTAGATAATATTCCTGTGTATTATAAAAATGTAAAAAAATGCAGATTAATGTTCTGCTTTTTGAGATTTGTGAGAAAAATAAAAAAAAGTCGACTAATTTTGGATTAAAATTTATTTTAGTTATTTTTTATGATAGGCCGTGAGTAGGCCCCCGACAAGGTGGACCGACGATCTGGTGAAGGTCGCGGGAAGCCAGTGGATGCAGGCAGCGCAGGACCGATCGTCGTGGAGATCCTTAGGGGAGGCTCAGTTTAAATCCACCGAGGTGAGGACGCGAAAAGACGGTTCATGTTATATAAAGCTGAGGGTGCCTGTAGCCTTGGCCAAGGCAGTGAGTGACCTTGGCAAACTTCAGATTGGATGGAGTGTTGCTCACATTAGCGTACTTGCTCAACGCCCTCTGCGCTGTTATAAGTGTATGGGGCTTGGGCATACTAAGCCGAAGTGCACGGAGATGGATAGGAGCAACGTTTGCTTCAATTGTGGAAAGCCTGGCCACAAGGCGGAGGTGTGTTCAGCAGAAGCAAAATGCTTGGTGTGTTCTATGCACGGGAAGCCGGCCAATCATTTAATGGGCAGTCGACTGTGCAACCCCCCGTTGACGAAGGGCATGGGCCCCGGGAGCCAGGTTGCCAGCACGCCAGGAGGAGAGCGCCCCACTAGTGGGAGGAGTGAGGGGATGTCGGAGTGATTGGCATCCCCGGTGCGAGGGGGTATGCCTCGGGACGCTCCCAACACTTCTCGTTCGGAGAAGAGTACGAGAGCCGATTGGGGGGAGACATTTTGTCAGTTTCCCCAGTATGGGGCCAAGCGGGCGGTGGGGGGTGAACCACTGCCTGCCTTGCACGGCCCTGACAGGTTGAGGAGATGGCTAAACTTGCTCAGCCATCTCCCATCAGGGAGGAGGCCTGGTTTACCGGGCAGGCCGCCGGGTCATGAGGGTGATTGCCACAACGGACCCCTATAGACCAACCGGCGGCGAGAGGGCAAGTGCCGGAGTTTTTAGTGGGTATTCCCTCCTCCCGGGATCCCACCGAGCCAATCGTCTGGGTGGGATCGCGGGAGGCAGTCGTGGAGGGAGCCGCAACGCTGAATGTTGCGGTTCCCTCCTGGCGAGTCCCACATACCCCCCTTCTGCTCACCTGCGGAGGGGGAAGCGCTTAAATGCATTTTCTTCGGTTAAAAAAAAAAAAAAAAAAAAAAAGGGGAGGCCTATACCCAGCAGTGGGTGTCGTGTGGCTAATATTATGATGATGATTTTTTATGACATATTGAAGTTAAAAATTTACATACCTACGTATTTCTTATAATTTATAGGTGATATTATTAGCTTTCAAAAAGTATTTTTTCATAACTGCAGGACTTTTAAATCTGGAGAAATTAATATTTTTCGGCAAGGCCATCTAAAATAAAAAGTCAAATTTAAAATGCCGGTCATTCCAACATGAGAGGGGATAAACCCCAACATGTGGGGGGTTTTGTCGATAAAATTGATCATATAATCCGCCTTTAAAAGCTTGACACCGCTAACCAAACATATTGTATAACCGTAAAAGTGTTTTTTTCCAAAGAATTCTGAATAATCTAATTTAATACATGAATATACCACACAAATCTTTTGATTTAGAGCCACAGAGCCACTTTTTCTGAAATTCATGAACTTATACGGACTTGAGGAAAAATCTACAATTTAATTTTTTCCTTACCTACGTACGCGTATAACTGAGATTTTACGTCGATTCTAATGAAATTTTGGAGCTTATATCACACGCTTGATTAAACACGTGATAAATATTACATAAATACAGCTGAATTACTAACTGTAAACCTGAGCCTTTTCAGTTAAATTTAAGTAATCCGTGAAGCGACGTGGAAAATTAACAGTAAAATATGAAAAAGACAAAAACAATATTTATTTTCTTCTACAAAGTTTACATGGTACATACATACAGTGTTGTGTTAGTTTCATTATAAACTATAATTAGTTATCTTAAGTAATACTTTGTGGGAGACTGATGCCTAAACTAGATATAAAATGCCTGTAAGTATGCCTTTCTGTAACGTTACGTTAAGGTCCTTCTTAAATAGTGCACATAATTTTAAGGGGTTAATGTACTCATGCATACAAACAACTTTTACTATGGTTCCAACATTGAAATCGCGAAAAAAAATCAGCTGTTCCATAGAAAATTTAAAATCGAATAGATCAAAATGTATGGAAGAGAAGAGGGCCTAATACAAAAAAGAATTACGATAGTCGGACGCAATTCGTCGTTCAAATTACTTGATATTGAACCTTATTCGTGAGTTAATAGTGCCATGGAGTGGGACGAACATCGTACGCTTATCGCGATGCTTTCTTGTAATAGACCCTCTGATATTTTTTTTTAAGATTTCAATGTTGGTACCATAGTAAAAGTTGTTTGTATGCATGAGTACATTGACCCCTTAAAATTATGTGCACTATTTAAGAAGGACGTTATATATTTTTTTATTTGGTCTACTTGGTCTACTTAACTCCAAACATACGTATAGCATTATTACCTGACCACAAGAACTTTAAATTCATTCTACGACACAGATGAATTTAAAGTTTTTGCCCGACCCAAGGTGTGAACGACAGAATAAAGAAAATAAATTCCCTCTCTATGTACTGTGGTCCGAAGTAACAAAACAAATATTCGGTGTGGTGACATTTTTGTTCTGTATTACCAACTTTGAATTTTAATTCCACATTATGCACATTGTTTAAAATTCGCAAGCATTAGAAATGGCGTCAGTAGGCTAGCGCGGGGTGGCGGTGCATTAATGAGAGCCGCTCGCAACATGAAGGTGCTTTCACACAATCAAGCAAAATTCTCGAGCAAGTATTTAATAGTGCTCGTTTCAGCGGTTATGCCAAAGTTAGTTTTCGATTGCGTTAATTGAAAAGGCTAAATTTGAAGTACCTGTCATAATGAGCTCTACTGAAGCTCCCGAATAGATTTAGTTTTATTTTATTTAGCGATTGAGCCAGTTGAATGAAAATTAGGCGACCACAGAGGATACAATATCAATTCTTTCTACTGGCAATATTTTTATGTAGCTGTAGCTATTAACTCAAACTAGATCGAATAGCATATTTGAATATACGCTGGAGGGAATCTATGGGCTCGTGTGTTACGGCCACGGTGTGTTTCGCCCCCGTGGTGTATGCACCCGATTTTTTACTAAGTAATAAATAACTTATTACTTAACTAAAAATCGGGTGCATTCAACACGGGGGCGAAACACACCAGGGACGTAACACACGAACCCGAATCAGGGTTCGGGTTCGTATGTTACGCCCCCGGTGTGTTTCGCCCCCGTGGTGTAGGTACCCGATTTTTTACTAGTGTACTAGTTGTGTTAAGCTCTAGTAACAAAAAGTAATCCTTAGACAAAACAAGAATGCGTATTATGTAAAACGTGTTGTTCCTTCATTTATAAATTAAAACGGTTCAAGCACTTTTAAGCTCGGTGTGTGCTCCCCGTTACCCATTCTACTTTCAGATGGAAATGCAAAGTCCCTTACTTTTTAAAAATAATAAAAAGTATTTATAAAAGTCCCGAGTTCGTTGAGTCGCAATATGACTTCGCACGCATGAAAATTGCTTTCATTTAAAATTTCACACTGTGTCTTTTCAAGGCAACTTTTTAACGGAATAAAAAAAAATGAAACAACGCTTATAATTTGTAAGTTGTGGTTATATGGTAGGTATCAATTTTATCACTAAATAATATTGCTAAATATTATATCAATACATTAGTTTTTCTTGTTGAATGGTGAGGTATATCGTTTATCGATGAATACTAAAGTGCTAATTATGTACTAAATCACTGGTAATTTGCGGTATTTTTAGTTTTATTTTTTAGTATTATTTGAGCTACAATAACATTTACAAATTACACAAATGACCTACCAACACCAATAACGAAAGCTTTTTTGTTGTACCTACTTGGTGGATATCATGGTTGGGTTTTTATTGTTTTACTTTTTTTTCAATATAAAGTTCACCAGTCAACTCTTTATTAGATGCGTACGAGATAACATAACCAAAACACATGTACGTTTTTCTATTAGTCTGTTATCCCTACTTGTCTTATTTGGTAGAAAATCTTAACCCAACTCTTTATTGAATAAATCAATTATAAAATAACAAATTGTTTTTCAGACATACCGGGTGTAACAAAACCCTCTACGAAGCCGAGGTCTACGTATTCTGCCCATCATCAGGACCATTTCTGTTCAAAATTATTGCTGGGAAAAGATTTTAATTTCTGGTGTTAAGGGCCCTATCACATTTTTTCGTCGAAATTTCGATTTTGACGGATTTTAGCGATACAACCTAGAGAAACCTTTGGGTCTACTAAATACATTTAGTTATTTTGTGTCAGCCACAAAAAGTAATATGATGATTCACTGGACAGTTAAAGGGTTAGAAAGGAAAATGAAAGTTGGTGAACGATTTCTTAGAGTCAACTTTGAACATACACAGAAAGACAAACAAGTACAAACAACAAATAAAAGTATGAAATTTGATTTTTTTATGAAGTAAAGATTATTATGATATTTTTTTTACGTAATAATAATAATGTATCTAGGAGAAATCCACAGTTTATTCTGAGCGTTTTCAGTAGTTTTGTGGTTTTTGATTGGAATTTTTTTTCACATATTCTATACATAATTTCAAAATTCCGAGGCCGCTGTGAACTATTCGACTATATAAGAGTTAACATAAAAAAAATCATTTCAATTGTTTAGCACAGTTGTTCAATCCATGAGCTCAAAAAAGTGCCTTCGCGCATTTTTTGAAAATCTTTCTCTGCAACTTCGGGTTTAATTATAAAGTTAAGCAAATTTTCAAAAAAGCGAGGCCGCTATGAACTATTCCAATAGCTATTCTGCACCATTCAATAAGTCAAAAGTGTAAATGTATTTTTGTTTCTGAGATCGATAACGCCAAAATTGGCCATTTTACGCAAAAATCACAGTCGAAATGTAATTTGCCTCTTAAAAAGCATTGCATACATTTTACCACGCAATGTAACGCGTAGATACAACAGACCGCACCTGCGAGTGTTTGCTACACCTGCGTGCGGCCGAGTTGTACAGCGCGCGTTTATGAGCGTGCTCATGAGATACATTGAGTGATGACGTTTTGAAGCCATTGTTTGTTACGTAATACTTAAATAACGATTATAATAAGATTTCACAAAAAAAAATTGATCTTTAATAACTTCGTAGCTAGGTTTCCCAGGTATAGTCTAAAAGACAAATATGGTCTTGATGATGGGCGGAATGCGTGGACTTCGGCTTCATTGAGGGTCTTGTTACACCCGTTACTAGGAGAGAAATTACTAAAAGTGACAATTTGATTTAATAGTCAACATATAATTTTTAAATAAGGATTTAAATTTAAAAGACGCATATAAACTGTCACAATCTGTTTACTAAATAGGACAAGTACGGATAAACAGTCTATAAATAAGAGTTTTATTTAAAAAAAAAAGATCTCGACTGAACTCTCAAAGATTTTTCCGTCTCAGCAATAATCTTTTCTTACATACCTACTAACGGACAAACGATAACTTAAGGAACATTTACTTACATTTCACTACACGCTCATTGGAGGCTGACAAAGTAAATATATACGTTGAGAGTAAACCTCAGATTCCAGCATCTTCAAGTCCTATTAGGATCTTATTTACACCAATTTACTTATTTACACTTGTATAACCAAACTAATTTACTTGGAATGGACATGGTTTGGTAGGTAGGTTAAAGTAGTTCTCTTGTATTGATATGTTGAAATGAAATCAATCGTAAATCAAATAATATTGGGACATAAGGATTTTTGAATCGCCAAAGCCGTTTTACCTACAACTTTTTTGAAATATGAGATACATATACACAGATAATTTTTAACACTAACGATATGGTGGATTAAGTTGTAGGCAAATAATAGATTTTATTAAAATAATAATAAAAAATAAATATGTAATCGTAAACGCATAACTGAATGCATATCATGGTTGGGTCCTTGCTTATGAAATTGGTGATTTTTTTCTCACACACAGAGAACCACATCACTTCTGTGTTTTAAAATATTCATCAATTGCTGTATATTACATCTAATTATGACTATAGCCGTCAACTAACAGCATTATTAAAGTCTATTTATTTTGTTTTCTTCACATTGAGAAAAACAATGAATGTGATCCCTTTTTTTGTTAGCGAAAATGACCACTTTATCCGTTGTAACTTCGCCTAAACTAATTTTTTTCGCTTAAATTATGTTTACTAAGTTAGCTTAAGAGGCATATTACATTTCGACTGTGATTTTTGCGTAAAATGGCCAATTTTGGCGTTATCGATCTCAGAAACAAAAATACATTAACACTTTTGACTTATTGAATGGTGCAGAATAGCTATTGGAATAGTTCATAGCGGACTCGCTTTTTTGAAAATTTGCTTAATTTTTTAATTAAACCCGAAAGTGCAGAGAAAGATTTTCATAAAATGCGCGAAGGCACTTTTTTGAGCTCATGGATTGAACAGTTGTTCAATCCATGAGCTCAAAAAAGTGCCTTCAATTTTTTTTATTTCAATTGTTTAGCACAGTTGTGCTAAACAATTGAAATAAAAAAAATTGAATGTTATCTCTTATATAGTCGAATAGTTCATAGCGGCCTCAGAATTTTGAAATTATGTATAGAATATGTGAAAAAGAATTCCAATCAAAAACCATAAAACTATCAAAAATGCTCAGAATAAACTGTGGATTTCTCCTAGATACATTATTATTATTACGTAAAAATTATATCATAATAATCTTTACTTCATAAAAAAATCAAATTTCATACTTTTATTTGTTGTTTGTACTTGTTTGTCTTTCTGTGTATGAAGTTGACTCTAAGAAATCGTTCACCAACTTTCATTTTCCTTTCTAACCCTTTAACTGTCCAGTGAATCATCATATTACTTTTTGTCGCGGACACATATAAATGTATTTAGTAGACCCAAAGGTTTCTCTAGGTTGTATCGCTAAAATCCGTCAAAATCGAAATTTCGACAAAAAAATGTGATAGGGCCCTTAATTCAAACATTTGTACATAAAAGTTTTGTTACAATAGCGTTCACGGTTGTTAAATAAATTATGAAAAAGCTAGTATGGAAAATGCAATTTGTTAAAATTCTCCAAACCAAACGCAAATTTCATAGGACCTAATATTTACATTATTACCTACATCATATTAAGCGGTCGGATAAAGTCGTTGATTTAAAAAAGAAACTTTAAAATATTAAAATTGGTTCGGTCAATTTATTTAGCTATCCCCACTGCACCTTGGGACTTCGTATCCAATACCGATCAGCATGTTGGCTACATATTCCATGCCTTCAGTTTGACGTCTAATTAGCCAGTTCGTCAATTTAGTTCCCCAGACACATATGGCTGTGAACTTTGATATATATTAATTCAATTTCAAATTTTGAAGTAAGCAGGCTACATGTAAAGATAGGTGTTCACATCACGTCAATTTAGCTCCACGGTACTGAAACTGCTTAAAAAAAATAACATATCTATAAGAAATGCGCGGGCTACACTTAATAGTTGGTCGGAGGCTTTTTCGGGGGCTATACCAACATATCCACGAAGTGGATACCCACCTTTATGTGTCACCGAATTGCTGCTATTCTAATATGTAAATGCAGTTTGCTGCCGAGTGAACTAATGAAACGGACTGCAATCCGGTCGTGTCGTTGCCATTCATGAGCTTTCAGATTTGAGTTGTTGCTCGCAAGTATTCATTAGGTTTCAGCAAATACGATGAATAATCAAACATTTTTAATTATACTAATATAGACTTAATATTTCAAAAGAGAACTGCCTTTGCCTATTGGCAACAAAATAAAATTGTTACATAGTTCCTTACAATTTTATTATACACAGCTATACTTACGTTTAATGACTTGCATATTTCTTTATTTAAAGAGTTGGCCAACAATCTTCTGATTGGATAGGTAAAGTAAGTCAATACTTATTTTAGAAAAATAATTCCCCCTAAAGTAATGGTATATGACTGTGTAGACGTGCCTTATAAAAGTTTCAAGATTTGTGTACATTCAACAAAGTTGCACGTGAAGAAGGGAGGTTGATTAAAAGAATCGGAAATTGAATAAACTTCCAGACAATTTGGGTGATGGCTTAAATTGGGTACGAAATCTTTGCAAAGTTCGGGTTATTTATTTAATGGGTAAAGTTGAGTGTTATAATTTGGTAAATTTAGATTCACACATTTTTAAATGAACAACACGTTATCAAGTATTTGAAAATTGACTGTAATATTTAGAACCCTTAAAATAATAAGAAAATGATACTAAGACACTAATATATAGGTAATAAGGGAAATGAGGAGTTTGATAGCGCAGTAGTTTAGCGCCTGGCCAAACGATTGCGGAGGTTAAGCAAGTTTCGCAAGGGTCGGTCATGGGATGGGTGACCAAAAATTTATTATCTCGAGTCCGTGCTTCGGAAGGCAGGTTAAGCCGTAGGTCCCGGGTGCATTTGCAGTCGTTAACACCTACCAATCCGCATTGGGCCCGCGTGGTGGGTTAAAGCCCATCCTCCTTATCCAACCATAAGGAAGGCCCGTGCCCCAGCAGTGGGGACATCGAAAATGGCTGATGGTCATTGTTTGCGCACTTTGACATATTAACAGGAAGACTCGATTATCGAAAAGCAGAAAATGCCAATAATTTATTGTATTCGTCTCCGAATAAGGTTCATCATCATCACATCAGCAGCATGACACCCACTGTCGAGTATGCTGGGTACAGGCCTCCCCCAAGGATCTCCACAATCATCGGTCTGCGCTGCCCACATCCAGCGGCTTCCCGCGACCTTCACCTGATCGTCGGTTCACCTTGGTTGGGGCCAATCCACGAATAAGGTTATAATAATTTTAATATGGAATGACATTTTTCGGGAGGAAATCTTTTGTTTATTGACCGAGCGAGCACGAAGTGCGAGCGAAGCGTCTCTGCTTCAGTTTGGGCAAAAATTTTTTCGTATGTCCGGCTGTCTGTTCTCACCTACGCAAGAAAAATCTGTTAGGGCTGCCATTACCTAACCCCAAATGAACTTATATTGTGCAGTTGTGAATTATTATGTTAATAGTTACTTTAGAGGGATGACAATATCAGTCCCCGACGGATTTTTCTTGCGTTTGTAAATGTACCTACATCACTAGGGATTTCTGTAAAAATTATTGTACTCTTTTTAAATTAAGAATAACAATTTTAACCGTCGTGAGTTTTTCCAAAATTTTTAATTTTGCTTTTTACATAGTAATATTATATAATTTAATTATATCAGTTGTGTTGTATCGGTTACACAGTAAACGTGACTGTGAATTTCGCTCGCTCCAAGGGAGCACTAAATCTGTAGCGTATGATGGAGCACCTCGTCCGGGCTCAATTTACTGATATGTGTTGAGGCACTTTGTAAGATAGATCGCTGCCAAAATTCACATGCGCCAAAAGCTTCTAAGATTACGCGTTTTATTCGATACTACGAGTCCTACCACAGAATAAGTATAAAGTACGAAGGTCTACTTATACACTTCTAAGGCTTCTGCGCGTACAGTTTACTAGAAATAAATAGTAGATTATACAACAAGTGAAAAAAGAAGGAATTTAGTTCGAGGTACTATGTTGGATCCCGGATTCAAAAGTAGAATCCTGAGCGAAACGAGGGATACAACGGACCGAGATGAATTTTATTTTTCACGAGTTGTGTACTCTACTTTTTACCATTGACTGCGAGAAAACATAATAGCAGTACTTACACCTATAGTACCTATTTCTCCCTGTGAGTATAAATGTTCCTTGACCTATTTATAGTTATCAAATTTTATTATTTAGATAGATAATCGGTAATTTAACCATTAGAAAATAGTGAAACTATAAAGTTTCCAATGACATAAAACAACCATGCTATGAGGGAAATTACATGATCAGTCTGACATCAGTCCATTTCATTAGTTTGTATAGACTTTGAATTTTTACAGACTGAAGATCGTACCAGACTGATGGAATGGACTGATGCAAGACTGAACATCTAATCTCCCTCTAATATAAAGAAAAGAACCCAAAGATAAGATACTAAAAAGAACCTAATTAATTTGGCGACATATTTTTTTAGAAAAGAACCCAAAGATAAGACACTAAAAAGAACCTAAATAAAATTGGCGGGTTTTTTTTAATTCAATTGTATAACTATGGCTTTATCTATGGAATAGCTCCATACTTTCAGCACGTTTTATTTTTTTTGTACATAATTCATACGATACGATGCGCGCTTGTTCCAAATTCAAAATATTTTTATTCACTCGGTGAATAAAACAGCGTTTTATTCACTCTTATCGTTGAATTAAACGCACTTTTTCGAGTGGCAATGGTAAAAACACTTTTTTTACCATCGCCACTCTGAAAAGTAAGAGTGAATAATAAGCGATTTTATTCACCGAGTGAATAAAAATAATTTGAATTTGGAACAAGCAGTACAAAAAAGTGCGGAAAGTGTACGTACTGGCTGCTATGGAGCTATTCCATAGAGCCATAGTTACACAATAAAATTAAAAAAAAATATCCCGCCAAATTTAATTAGGTTTTTTTTGGTGTCTTATCTTTGGGTTCTTTTCTATCTATTAGAGGGAGATTAAATGTTCAGTCTTGCATCAGTCCATTCCATCAGTCTGGTACGATAATATTCAGTCTGCAAAAATTCAAAACCTATACAGACTGATGAAATGGACTGATGCCAGACTGATCATGTAATCTCTCTCTTGGCGTGGTTGTTTTATGTCAGTGGAAAAGTTCGAATTTGACTATGTTCTATGTTTAATAAAATGTGATAACTATAAAGAGGCGCTCGACGGCACAGTTAAGTAGTTTAGCGCCTGGCTCAGCAATTGTGGAGGTAAAGCAACTTTCGCAGGGGTCGGTCATGGGATGGGTGACCAAAAATGTTTTATTCGAGCTCCTCCGTGCTCCGGAAGTCACGTTAAGCTGTTGGTCCCGGCTGCATTTGCAGTCGTTAACACCCATCAATCCGCATTGGGCGCGCGTGGTGGGTTAAGGCCCATCCTCCTACCCATTAGGAAGGCCTGTGCCCCAGCAGTGGGGACATTAAAAATGGCTGATGGTCAACTATAAATACTATTAGTACTGCTAAGTATTTGTTTTCTCGCAGTCAATGGTAAAAAGTAGAGTACACAACTCGTGAAAAAAAATTCTTCTCGGTCCTTTGTATCCCTCGCTTCGCTCAGGATTCTACTTTTGAATCCTTCGCTACTCTCGGGATCCAACTTAGTCCCTCGAACTAAATTCCCTTTTTATTCACTTGTTGTATAATCTACTATTTTACCATCGCTACTCGAAAAAGTGCGTTAAATTCAACGATAATAGTGAATAAAACGCGCTTTTATTCACCGAGTCTTTCGGGTTCTTTTCTATATATCAGAGGGAAATTAGACGGTCATCGGTCTTGCGTCAGTCCATTCTATTGGTCTGGTACTATCTTCAGTCTGTAAAAAATCAAAGTCTATACAAACTGATAAAATGAACATGTAATTTCCCTCTTAGCGTGGTTGTTTTATGTCAATGGAAAACTTTTAGTTATACTATTTTCTAATGTTTATATATTACCGATTTACCTACCTAAATAATAAAATGTGATAACTATAAGTACTGCTATTTGTTTTCTCGCAGTCAATGGTAAAAAGGAGAGTACAAAGCTCGTGAAAAAAAAAACATATCGGTCCTTTGTATCCGCGAACCAAAGTCCCTCTTAACGGATTACAGCGCAAGGTCTACTCCTAAAAAAGCAAAGTTTGGGCAAAAACTGTCACTGCTCCTTCGACTTGCACGTGAAATTTGAAGTTATCGTTTAGCACAAGTGGTCAAATTCGGAGAAAGTATTATTTATTAACAAAACCCGTCTTTTTATTGATAATCGATAAAAGCCGTTTGAAACCTACAGTGCACATATCACAATTTCCAACTGTCATGACAAACTTGTTCCAATTGTGTCCTGGCTCAGAAATGGACGCGTCAGTCGATATTATTGGCCAATTCATCTCGGCCCCGGCACACTCTGGGACCGCTCTGTCCGAATGCTGAACATGTTTTATTTTAGCAACCCTGCAAGTTAAATTTTACACTATTTTAAGCAGTTAGTTTTGGTACAAATGACAAAAGTCAACAATATTTTAAAAGGTAGAGCTTTTTCATCGGTCCTGTATGTCTGAATGTAATCCCAATTGCATTACTTGACAAATAATTTCATAAAAAATATCATGAAATATAATAAAAACGTTTATTTTCAGTCAGAAATACTAGAATATTAATATTAATCACCAAAAAATACTAGAATTGCAAGCCATTGATTTAAAAAAGATGTTTCATGTACAATCTTCATGTACAATTATGTATCTTTTTATGAATATAATGAAATCCGGTAGCAAACCAAAACATATTTTGATAAAGATTATGTGAGACTACTGTTTCCCTATTTTAACTTCTCTCAGACTATTACACTAGGTGTAAGCATGAATGAAACTTCTCTTCATGATTGCTTTTGAAATCGAGCCAGTGGCATTTTCTGTTCATGCTACTGTCGTCGCTGTAGCATTGGAATAAGGTCGTCAATCCGTGCTATTAGATTCGAGATGCAATAAGTCCCTGCCATTCGAAATTTCCATCTCGCTCCTGTTGAAAATGCAACAGATTACCTGAAGGATTAAAAGGAACGATTTAACGGCTATCGTTTACATTCTTTGAGATTTACGATTTGAGAGGATAAACTTTTAACCAATGAAACTGAACATTTCTTCAAATGAAACATGAGTCGAAAACGGTAAAGAAATTTGAGCCTTCCATCACTAATTACTGCAAGTGTTAATTTTACAATGGCTAAGAGTTCAAATTATTCTCAACTATAAAATTGGTTTTAGTTAGGACTTCTAACATCTTGCATAAAATAAAAAAGCGTGATTAGCTAGCGGAGGCACTTATTCGAATGGCGCAGCGGACACGAGAAGCCTCACGAGGCGCCGCTGGATTGACAGACCTAGATATCGCAGATCATGTAACCTAAGATGCCACAGACTGAGTAGAATTTAAAAGAGGGAAAGATTGCCGTATTTTTTACTGGAGGCCATTATACAATTTGGATCCCTTATCCAGAGCGGTTCATAAAAGTGGTGAATATTTTGAATTTAGGAATAATCAATAATCATCCTGACAACAGTCTGTCCAGCCAGGGTAATAAATTAGGCAACAGTTGCAATCAACAGTTGCATATATAGCACAATTGCGGTCATCTCATAGGGATTACAGATAACAATGACAAGTCAACCATGCACTCTGACATGTTTTGATATGTTATTACACTAGTTATTTTATTTATGTTTATAAATTATGTATAAATAATTATAAAGTGTAAAAGTTCTTTGTATTCATTGAGGAATCTAAAATACGTAAAAAGGAAAGAGTACGAGAATCAAGTACAAAAGAATTTAAAAAATAGATATATTTTAAAGGTTTTATTGATCTCTTTTATTCCTTTTATAAAATAAAAGAGCTCGAATGGGGTTAAAAAACAATTGATGAAATAAAATACCAATATCTTAACAGTTCTTTGACATCTCACGTCCTCGTGAAGAGCGATAAAACTGAAAAGCACTTTCAACTTTGAAATCAGAAGCTTTGCGATTTTAGCCTGAAACTGTTTGGTAGTGTCAAGCCCAGTTCAGTGCATTAGCAGTTCCATTGAGAAATGGACGTGTTAATCGCTGTAATTGTTAGGTGTATTCCTGCTGGGTGCAGGAATACAGGAATACCTCGATTCCCACAGTTCGGAAATGTAAAAACTTGCTTCTTTCCCCAAAGGAAAAAACGGACTCCTTATAGGATCACTTGTTGTCCGTCTGTCTGTCTGTCTATCTGTCTGTTTGTCTATCTGTCTGTTTGTCTATCTGTCTATTTGTCTATCTGTCTATCTGTCTGTCTGTCAAAACCCTTTATCTTGGGAACGCGTGGAGGTTTCGAGTTGAAATTAAAACCATATACCGGGTGTCCCAAAACTTTGCCACATGGAGGGAAAGTACCTTAAATATTGAAGGTAGGGAATTTTACTGAAATAAGACTTCATTTTGATTTTTAAAATAATTGGAACTGTATTCAAAGATTTTCGAAAAATCGCATGCCTTAACCAGGAATCGCTACCAAATTAGAAAAAAATCAATCTTTTATTTTTACGATACCGATCGTTTGAATGCAGTTCGCATTAATTTTTAAAATAAAATCAAGTCTTCTTTCAGTAAAATTTCCTATCTTCAATATTTAAGGTACTTTCCCTCCATGTGGCAAAGTTTTGGGACACCCTGTATACTCAAGCCTACGGTCCCTTGAAGTTGTAAAAAAATCAAACTTCTAAGTTTACGTAAAAAAAGATACGGCCGTTTGTGCCGTAAAAAAATCCTATTTCAACGCTCTCAAGGGAATCAAAATTAATAGGATACTTTAAGTTGACCTAGAACTATAAAATTTGGGAAGTGATATCGTCCAATACTACAAATATAGGAAAAAAACTGAAAACTATACATTTGTAATTCAGTCTTAAAAAAATATGGTCGTTTGTCCGTCCGTCTGTCAGGACCCCATTATTTCGAGAACGCATGGAGGATCGAGCTGAAATTAAAACCATATAAGTACCATAACGTAGATGAAATTGTGAAAAAATCAAACTGCTTAGTTAACGTGAAAATGATACGGCCGTTTATGCCGCAAAAAAATCACGATTCTTGTGAAATCACACGATTTTCGTGAAATTTTCTGAGTAGGTTTGATAATTACCTACATATACACTTTTTATTGCGGAGCCAGTTTTTCGAAATTTTTCGAATAAAAATTACCCATTTTGAAATGTGTCTAAAATTAGAAGCGCCTCTAGCCTCGAATAGATAAATAAAAGAATACCTACCAAACAACACTCTTAGCTTTAAACCTCGTGGCGACATCTATTAGATAAATTTTTAAGCAATTACGTACAGTTTGAGCTACTTTTTAACGCACAAATGCGAAGTCTACAGCCACAGACCATACAACAATACTACGTATATCTACAGCTCACTGATCCACTAGTAAGTAGACTGATTCTACCTAACAAGATTACAAGAACAAATTGCTTTTCTTATCTTATGCTCTAACGGGGAGGCTTTAAGCAATATTAATAACAATAACAATTTTGTTTCATGAAGCTGTTTTATGAAAAGGGAGTTCTGCAGAAACATACCTTTATTTTTTTTCCACCTTACACATTTTTTTTGGCAAAGTTGACTATGATTGACCTGTGTTTTATTCTCTGCTCTAACAGTGTTCCGTTAAAAAAAAGTTGGAATCCACCTGTCAAAGTGAAATAAAGGGACGAATGGGGAGTCAGCGTCAGGAACTGGGTTGTGAAAAATGCTGAATCGGCGAATTATTTTTGTGAAGCCAGCCATGAGACAAAGGTTGGTATTCAGTTTTTATGCAATTGTTAGTTTCACCAACACTTGTCAATTTATTTAGACAATTTAATTTAATTACAACTTAATTAATACCTACTAGTGGCCGCCAGCTTGGTCTTCTTAGGCAGTTATTTTTCTATCCCTCGGGAACAGTACATTTTCTGGATGAATTAAGTTTTTTGTACCCCCGACAAAGTGTATGCAAAATTTTAAGATGATCGGTTGGGTAGTAACATTATTATAAAGACGTGAAAGCGTATCAAACAATTAATGTTTTTAGGGTTCCAAAGTCAAGTCAACCTTTATTGACTAAGGGTTACTAACTAAGGGTTCTTGAACCCTTATACATAGTTTCGCCGTATCCGTCTGTCCTGTCCATCAGCGGCTCAGCTCAGAGGCCCTTAGTACTAGAAAGCTGTAATTTAGCATGAATGTTTATTAATATTGCTGAAAAATTTTGTAATAAAATCTTGAAAAATATTTTTTTTGTGTACTTCCCCTACATAAAGTGGGGATGATTTTTTTTCATATCAATCTGATATCTGAATCTGAACAACCTACACTGGGTTGTTATGTCGTAGATTTGTAAAGACTTTACGAGTTGACGATTTATGGATTCAATACTCGGAAAAGTTTTTGTAAGTTAGTTATTAGTTTATTACTTTAGTTGTAGTCGTAAGTAGTTAAATATTAGTGTTTTTACTAAATACTTAGCTTTTTTCTTGTTCTGTGCTTCCATCAGATCGAAGACTAAATAGTCATAGAAATAAGCTACTTACATTTCTGCGAGTCCTGCTTGTGTGGCAGCTTCTTGTCGCGCACCATGTTGGCGGGGCGGTGCGTGCGGGGCGGGAGGCGCGCGCGCGCTCCGCTGTACTATCGGCCCCGGCCCGCCCCCGCGCCCGCGCTCAACGCCACCGTGTTCTCGTGGTTGTGCCAAATGCCTGGAATAGTTTAGCCGTTGTCATTCTCACACATTTTTCGCCGTACTATCGATGACACGGACTCCTTAATCTATCTCTCTTAGATCTATCAAGGCTTTTAAATCTATCTCCCTTAGATCTATCAAGGCTCCTAAATCTATCTCTCCTAGATCTATCGAGCCTTCTAAATCTATCTCTCCTAGATCTATCGAGGCTCTTAAATCTTTCTCTCCTAGATCAATCGAGGCTCCTAAATCTATCTCTTCTAGGTCTATCAAGGCTCCTAAATCTATCTCTCCTAGATATATCGAGGCTCTTAATCTATCTCTTCTAGATCAATTGAGGCTTCTGAATCTATCTCTCCTAGATCTATCGATGATCCTAAATCTATCTCTCCTAGATTTATCGAGGCTCCTAATTCTATTTCGCCTAGATCTATCGAGGCTCCTAACTAGTTTTATGGCTAAAATTCTTGGACGATGGTTTATTCGTCCAAGCTAAAATCACTTTCATGAAGCTTGCACACCGCGTCGTCCCTAGCGCCTGTAATATTCCGTTCTTGAATTGGTTTTCGATTGAATTGCTATGTCGATACATAGCCCACCGGATTAGCAAGCTGAAGTGGCAGTGGGCCGGCCATATTAGCCGTAGAACCGATGGCCGCTTGGGGAAAAAGAGTTCTTGAGTGGAGACCGCGTATGGGCAAACGTAGTGTGGGACGCCCTCAGATAAGGTGGAGCAACGATCTTCGCAAGGTGGCTGGCAAAAACTGGATGAGTATAGCCACGGATCGTGCTCAGTGGCGTGCATTCGGAGAGGCCTATGTTCAGCAGTTAACGATGATAGGCTGATGATGATGATGATGAATAATAAGTAGTACCTTTCATTTAGGTGTCTATACCACCGAAAGCGGCGAGGTTTTTATTTAATAAGTTGTTTATTGAAATAGGGCCCATAGTTTAGTATTTTTAGAAGGTATTCTCACGTTTCCTCGTAGTCATTCGTGGAAGTAGACAGCAAAAAATTGGGGCCCATAGTTTAGTATTTTTAGAAGGTATTCTCACATTCCCTCGTAGTCATTCGTGGAAGTAGATAGCAAATGTGTCAAAAACAGCCACTTTTAGCAGTTTTACTATCTACTTCTAGCTGTGACTAGGAGGAAATGTAATGATACCGTCTAAAAATACTAGACTATGGGCCCTAAAAATTCCACGTAAAATTTTATTAAAACTATGTACATATTAGACTTACGAAAATTCTCTGCGGTGCCACTTTCGGCCAAGGTGCTACTATTACGTAATCGTTGATCCTATTTGGTCTTCATTATTCCCTAATAAGTAAATTTGTCCGCCGCTCATCCTTTCAGCGAACAATTTTAATTGAGGACTTAATATTAGTTACATAGAGGGCGCTTCGCTGCTCAGTCGGGAGGCTTACTGGAGCGAGAAAATTCATTAACCATCCGGAAAAACGATCAAAGCAATTTAGAGACCATTACGTGGATATAACCTCGACGTGGGCGGTTCGACGAGCCTTGTTCAACATGAACCTCGAGGTGAAGCAAACATCGTGCTTTACAGTTTATCAAATCGATTAATTACACTGTAACCTCATTGCTTATAATCGTTGCATACTTAGCTGAAGCTCAGTAGCACTGTTTTCGGTCATTTAAAAAATCTTAAGGGAGAACTCTAAAATGTTTGCATTTTTAAGTGATCGTATTATTGTCTGGCTGTAAGTGTAGATTATACTTATTAGAGAAACTAAAACAAATGCTATGTGGTCGCCACATTTGCTTATTCATTGTTCATAGTGTCAGATTTACGTCAGTTTCATAATTCATTAGAAGAAAATAATTTAAGTTTTGCCAAGTTTTCCACAACTTGGCGATAAGAGCTGAAATGCATTTTTGAAACGAGATTTTTTTCAACTAACTGTTTTAATATTAATATGTTATAATATTAGAAGATTTTTTATTTTTTTTAGCCTCATTCGAGAACCATAAGGCTAAGAAGAGGCTGAAGGTGGAGCTAGCTGGCCCAGAAGAAGCCTATTCACTCGGGCTCTAATCCTTGGGAATCTAATCCTTCGCAGGGAATTCCAGTCCTTAGCTGTGCGCATTAAAAAGGAAGATGAAAAACTGTTCGAGCTCATGCGTAGAATGCCAACCAAATAGGGGTGAAACCCCTCCGTGCGTCTGGACAACCGATTGTAGAACGGGGATGGTGAAATGAGCTCATGCAGCTCAAGAGCACACTCTCCGAAGTATAAGCTGTAGAGCACCGCCAAACAAGCTACATCACGGCGGTGGGAAAGACTGGGAAGCTTGGTTTTTAATAGCTTACTATCCCCTATGAATTTTCTAGCTCTGCGTTCAACTGAGTCGGGTGCGGCTATCTGGTACTTTGCGGACCCATCCCACAGGTAGCAGGAATATTCCATGTATAATATTCGCTTCACGAATGGACTTACGCTTTGTAAAGAGTTAGAAGCTGTCCCGGCGTGAAATATCGTTTAACCTTGTTCAAGATGCCCAGTTTTTTTTTGCTGCAGTTTGAGCCTTAGACTTGTTTGACTGTGTTACCAAAGTTCAGCCCCCCTACTCAAATGGCCACTTTTCTATTCGTTCGCTAACTTAAAACTAAGGAGTAAGCAAAAAATTAAACGATCAAGTCACACGTTGCAAGTTTATGTAAATAACAGACATTGTTGTATTGTATAGAATTGATAAACCAACGACACGTAATTTTGAAGTTTATGGCTTATTTTTAAGTTAGCGAACGAATAGAAAAGCGGCCATTTGAGTAGCCCCCCAGATCGGAAGGTAACTTTATGCCAAGGAGATCGATAATTGTCGGTGACCGATATAGTTAGATTAGTATTTCAAAAGCTATTTATATCAACGAAAGATACAGATTTAAAGCTTAGCAAGTACAGTCAGAATAACAAAGCAGGCACTATCTTAAAGGTTTCTAACACAGCTGCTGAGTAGCTCGAAATAGATTTTACTAATAATTTATGTAGTGGCTGGCGACAGAATTACAATTCTGTCATTTTGTGTTCTGAAGCTATGATTTATGTTAATCTTTGTATTTAAGAATTAATCAATGACATTAAAAACAATTAATGTTACTTATAGTTGCTTTATTTCAGTAGATTACAGTGACATCATAGCGGACATTGTTTGACTGATCAGATAAAATTCATATTTTTAAAATTACCACGCATTCTTGTTTCCGTAGGAACCGTAACCTCCATATCCGTAACCACCATTTCCAGCAGGCAGACCAGCATTATACGGACTTACACCTCCATGGACACCGCCATACAAGCTGTTAAGACCTGCAGCACCTGGTAATCCATTAAGACCGGCGTAAGACCCAACGCCATTATATGCTGCATTGTAAGGTCGTGGAGCCGTGTATTTCTCGAAATTTGAGTATGAAGTGGCTACACCGCCATTCGCTCCTGGGTAAGCGCCAGAATAACCAGCTCCAGTGTTACCAGGGTAAGTTCCAGCATGACCGGGGTACGCTCCAGCGTAACCGGGGTAGGCTCCAGCGTAACCGGGGTAGGCTCCAGCTTGACCGGAGTAAGCCCCAGCGTAACTAGGGTAGGCTCCAGCATAACCGGGGTAGGCTCCAGCCTGACTGGGGTAGGCTCCAGCATGACCAGGGTAGGCTCCAGAGTAACCGGGGTTAGCTCCAGCGTAACCTGGGTAAGCTCCAGGATATCCTGAATATCCAGCACCAATGCCATAGTTGAGTGCAGAGTTCTGCAATGCTCCCGATCGAGCTAAGCCGATCAGGCAGGCGATAACTGCAATCTAAATATAAAAGACGATTAGATAACAGTACAATGTCAAAAAGCTGTGAAATAACCAAAAATCTTATAGGATTATTAAAACAAATTATTTTTTTACTCGTTTATAAACAGAATAAAAAAAATGTTCCTCACCTTAGTGAACATTTTGTAGGCTTCTTTGTTTTTCAAAGACGTTTGAATGATGTTGATACAAGTACTGCTTCAGGCTTTTATATGAAATATGTAGGAAACAAGCATCATATTCAAGGTCTCGTTATTAGAATTTTGGAAAACGGAGCGTGACTAATAGCAATAATGCGTATACTTAACAACGGTAGATAGCTGTAAGGATGCTTAATATGATAAATGGTACATGATGTTACATTGTAATATTACATTCAAGCTAATTAGGTAATCGTAAATGATAATAATTGAGGTGGAAGAGAAAAAAATATTCATTATTACTCAGCCGCGAAATTGTGTAATTGTTAAATATTGATTAAAATAGTAATATCAGTATTGGGGAATAGATCCTCTCTTTGTGAGCCTTTTGACTATCGTAATATAATATAGATTAAAAGGATACCTAGTAACATATTGGATTTGAATACGAAAAAATCTATAATATTACAATAAATTAAAATATCATTATTCATTGTGTGAGAGTGAGATTTGTGAAACATAGTTTACACCTGGCTGCTGCGTGCTGTCGTAAATCATGTCACTTAAATTTAAAAAAAAAGCCAAAACAAAATAGTTACTAGATAAAACATAAAAATGATTTCAGTACCTACCTACGAGATATTTTTATGAATGCATTGTCACTAACAAATATACACCGTCATTTTGTAGTCGTTTTAATTAACTTAAAGGAGTGTTCAACTAATGAAACTAAACATTTTTGCCCAAGAAACATTGGTCGAAAAACGACAAAAAATTTTGGTCCTCCCATACTAACTAGACAGCTAAAACATTTTATTAGTATGGGAAAGTCAAAATTTTTTGTCGTTTTTCGACCCATGTTTCTTTGGCAAAAATGTTTAGTTCCATTAGTAGAACACTCTCACTCTCCCTATGCATTTAACTCAGCCAGCGGCTTTTTTATGTGAATTTCGCTAGTATCTATTTAATTGTTTTTCAAACAGACTTTTTTATTTCGGTACATTATGTTACCAACATCGCATGAAGCGCTAAGCTCGTTGCTCAGCAACTTCCAATGTGAATTATTTCGCTTGTCTAGTTTCTCGGACCCTAAACATATTTTTATCTATAAAGGGTGTTAATGAATAAATCAAAAAACTTTTATTATGGGACGAACTCTGAAATCGCGATAAAATAAATCAGATGTTTCATACATTTTGATATTTTAATTTTGATTGAAACAGCTGAATATTTTCGTGATTTCCGAGTTGGTCTCATATTAAAAGTTGTTCAGTTTGATGGTCTGAAGAATCAATTTTCCCATTTTTGGTTCATTCAATAACACATTGTATTTTTAACCGACTTCAAAAAAAGGAGGAGGTTCTCAAGTCGACGGTATTTTTTTTTTTATTTTTTTTTTTTAATGTATGTTTTGTGGTTTAATTTGGTTGGTAACATACTCATGTTACCAACCAAATTAAACCCCTGTTGGATATATGTAAATTACTGTAAATATTTAGTTGGTCACAGTTACTGGGAGGGAGGCGTTATAACAAAATACACAGCAGAAAACTTCTGAACAAACGGCCGGTTTATCTGTTTCAGCATAACATTTGTTATCTGCCGGCCGTGGCGCGACGAGACGCCTGTTACTACCCCTGTACTATGATCGCTTTAGATAGTATTTTGTGTTCCAATCTTAGCTCAGATTAATAGAAACGTTAATAGTTCAGAGCTTTTGGTTGCAGTTTTTACATATTTTAATAGTTCAGAACTTTTGGTTACTTTTTACATAATTTTTCGGCAGAAAATATTAAGGAATTATAGCATTCGCAACCTCGTATAAATATTGTAAATAACACAGCGGCAAACTTCGGAACAAACGGCCAGTATATCTGTTTCAACGCGGAACATTTTGTTATCTGCCGGCCGAGGCGCGATGAGACGCCTGTTACTACCCCTGTACATGATCGCTTTAGATAGTATTTAACCGACTTCAAAAAAAGGAGGAGGTTCTCAAGTCGACGGTATTTTTTTTTTATTTTTTTTTTATGTATGTTTTAACATAGCTTCGTCAGTTGTTACCCGATTTGTACAATTCTTTTTTTATCTCAAAGAACATAGTTCGTGTGTGGTCCCATAAAATTTTTTCAGAGATCTGGCCAGTAGTTTTCTCATAATCCTGAAAAATATCAATTATTTAGCTCGCCATCGTACGAGTTTTTATAGAATTTCGGACATAACATCTTTGTTTATGAACCGATTTAGATGATTCTTTTTTTATTTGAAAGGGTATACTTCAAGAGTGGTCACAATTTAATTTCATCGTTATTGGACTTCGAACTTCGAAGATACACAAGGGAACTCCTCAAAGTCAAATAGTATATGTAAAGTGATTTAGGTTTTGGTAAGTTTATGGCAATCCAAAACAAACCAAATCATGGTTTGCGATGCAACGTTCTGGACTAGATTTGGACTACGAAAACACAACGGAACTCCTCAAAAACAAACAGCGTGAATTTGGAAATTGAGTTCTGGGCATTTTACCATTGAAAATGTTATAATATAAAGTTAAAAAATATTTACACGCTGCGCTTACATACCTACCACTAAAAAGTTGAAAATAAAAAAGCTTTTTTAAAAAAAAGAAAAACCGCCTTCAAAAAACCTGAAAACAAAAACAGCTTAAAAATTAAATACCTCTAAAAAGCAAGAAATAATATTCGAATCATTCGTTACACATATCAATATTAATAAAACACGTCTAATGAAGTCGGGTGGGGCTTTTAGAAAAAAATTAAGTTGTCCTCCAGCCCCACCCGACTTCAATAGACGTGTTTTATTAATATTGATATGTGTAACGAATGATTCGAATATTATTTCTTGCTTTTTAGAGGTATTTAATTTTTAAGCTGTTTTTGTTTTCAGGTTTTTTGAAGGCGGTTTTTCTTTTTTTGTGTTACAACTTTAGCTCAGATTAATAGAAACGTTAATAGTACAGGGCTTTTGGTTACTTTTTACATATTTTGAATAATTATGATAATTACTTACAAACTGAATATAGCTTTTGTTTTTTTTTTCATTTATTGGGGTAAACAAACGGTTTCACAATATGTAATACATAAAAAAGTATACATAATTTCAAGAACTAAATAATTGTAAAACCAACACCGTTAACCACAAATAAGTTTTAACACGTTAAGAGTACATGTTAGGTAATGTGATTTAAATAGGTAATGAAGTTAAATTTGAATATTGCTTATGTTGTAAGGTACATTTTTTTCGTTTCTCATGTTTCCTTTTAACTATTTTTACTATTGATACTGTGAAGCTTCGCCATAATAGATTTCTTAAAGAAGCTAGTTTTAGGTATAAGTATATCAATATCATTAAAGTATTTGTTATAAGTGTCAGTCAGCCGAGACAAGGGCGAACGTTTACCAGCGTTAGTTCGGGATCTGGATATAGCAAATAGCTTTTTGGTTCGACAGGCCCGTACTTGCGGTCTGACTGGCACTTGGTAACTGATATTATTTACTAAATCGATGCAATCGTATTTATTGTGACATAGATCATACAACAGCATCGCTTGCAGTTGTAGTCTCCTATATTTGAGATGTTGCAATTTATATGTTTCTAACAATATAGGGTAAGAAGATCGACTACGATGACATTTGAACTGCATATGTCGCAAAAATTTTTTTTGGACTCGTTCGAGTTGGTCTGAGTACTGGTTGTAAAATGGGTCCCAAATGGATGTGGCATATTCCAATTGTGAACGTATTAATGATTTATATAATTGGATATATGTAGCAGGACGGTTAAAGTCTTTACTTGCACGAATAACAAAACCGTACATTTTGTAGGCCTTGCTGCAGATGTTTTCTATATGAGAATCCAGTGTCAGTTTTGTGTCCAGTGTCACACCTAGGTCCCTAATGCTTTGCACCCTTTCCAGACTCGTACCACACAACGAGTAGTTAAAAGTAGTTGGACATTTTTTTTTGTAAATGTTATGCACTTACATTTCTCTAGGCTGAGACTGAGTTTATTAGTATTGCAGTAGGCCGTCAATCGGTTTAGGTCGTCTTGGAACTCGTGGTGATCATTGATATTTTCGATAGTACGGTACATTTTAAGATCATCTGCATACAATAGAAATTTACAATTTAACAGACAGTCATTTATGTCGTTTATGAAAAGAACGAACAGTAAGGGTCCAAGTAAAGCTTTCGCGACCTCATATAAATATTGTAAATAACACAGCGGCAAACTTCGGAACAAATGGCCAGTATATCTGTTTCAACGCGGAACATTTGCTATCTGCCGGCCGTGGCGCTACAAGACGCCTGTTACCACCATGTACTATGATCGCTTTAGATAGTATTTTGTGTTCCAATCATAGCTCAGATTAATAGAAACGTTAATAGTTGAAAGCTTTTGGTTACTTTTTACATAATTTTTCGGCAGAAAATCTATACTTACAATCTAAATTATAGCTTTCGCGACATCATATAGACTTTGTAAATATTCAGTAGGGCGTTAAAACAAAATACACAGCGGCAAACTTCTGAACAAATGGCCGGTTTATCTGTTTCAACGCGGAACATTTGTTATCTCTGGCGGCCGTGGTGCGACGGCTGTGCTGGTACTATGATCGCTATAGATGTGGTTTTGTATTCTAATCTAGAAAAGCTTCGGTCTATCGTAACGTTAATAATAACTTTTGATTGTATTTCATTATCTCAAACTTATTGACAGACCATTAAGTATCATTTTATTGTGTCAGTCCTATTTAGGTGGTGTTAGCGTGACCCGCTTAATTTATTGTTACAAGTGATTATTTGTATTTTATTTTAGGATTATTTTTAAGTGGCAATTATTTATTTGAATTGTTGGCTTTGACGTATGGCAACACGGGCGCGGATGGCAACACCGAGGCGGCAAACGCGAGAGCGTGAGGACTTGCAAACGTGTTGCTGACATGGCGAATGAAAGAAACAAGAAATGGGATGTGTAAAGTAAAACATTTGTTATCGGATCATTTAATCAAAATAAACGAAAGTTATGCTGCGAAGGTACATCGATTTTAACCTCCCATTACACCGAAAATGGCGCCTTTAGAGGTTTTAATCTAATAAGTTGTTAATAGAAGAGGATTGTTTTGAAAGATGTCGGTTACTTTAGTTCTCCTACGGATCTCCTCATTTCTGATTCTATCACGCAGGAAAACACCGAGCATGGCTATCTCCATTGCACGCCGGGTGACCTTGAGCCTCTTTATGAGACGCTTTAGTTAGCGAACATTTCACTGCCGTAAGTCATCACTGGCAACACATACTGGTCATAGACTTTCGTCGTCTTGAGACACTGAGGTCGACCCACAGTCTAGTATTGTTAGAAGTTACAATTAACTCCATTGTAGTCATTACTAGAAATTAATAGCAAATGTGTAGAAAACGGCCACTTTAAGCAGTTTTGCTATCCACTTCTAGAAATAACTACGAGGGAATGTAATGTTAGGCACCTTATAAAAACACTAAACATGGACATTGTGTAATAGGTTTTAAAAATTCCACGTTTAGTTTTGTTGAATATGTATTATAATTACAATATTAAACAAAATTCATCGCATTGCGCAACTTTTGATCTAGGTACCTTCTAAGCAAAGAATCGAAAACTCTAGCAACATCGCGTTTACATAATTGCCCTGTCATGGGCCCAATACAGACAGGGTTAGGTTTAGAAATTATAGACTACCTACCTAGTTACCTTCACGGGTTACGTAGTCTACTAAAATGTAAAGTCTATCGAATAATGAGGTCACCTCCCCATATACGGTCAATTTAGAAACAAAATATGCATTTTAAATCTAACGCAACGTATATTGTTATTGTTAGTATTTCAACCCCTACGGAGATAAAATGGGGGTAAAAAGGGGTAAAAAAACCTAAAAATAGACATGGATGTCGTTATTAGGGTTTTCTGGGATGACGATTGCAAAAATGACATTTATTTTGAACTCTAACACGGACAACACGGTGGACATGATTTAATCCCTCAGGGGGTGAAAATGTGGTTCAAATTTTGTATGGAAAAATAATATTAAATGAACATTACAACATTAAACTTCGAAGGAGCACGTCTAAAAATAAATAAGCAAACATATATTTTGTGATTTTAAAAACCAACCCCTTAGGGGTGGATGGGGTGAGTAAACCTAAAAATAGATATGTATGTCGTTTTTGGCGTTTTCTGGGATGACGATTGCAAAACTGACATTTATTTTGAAGTCCCACACGGTGGACATGATTTAACCCCTCAAGGGGTGAAAATGGGGTTCAAATTTTGTATGGAAAAAAATATTAAATGGACATTTCAACTTTAAACTTCGTAGGAGCACGTCTAGAAATAAATAAACAAACATATATTTTGTGATTTTGAAAATCAACCCCTTAGGGGGTAAATGGGGTAAGTAAACATGAAAATCGATGTGGATGTCGTTCTTGAGGTTTCATGGGATGGTGATTGCGAAAATGACATTTATTTTGAAGTCCAACACGGTGGACATGACACATCATGGACCTGGACCTGGACAAGCACATCCAGGGAACGGGAACGGGAACGGGCAAGGGCACGGGCACGGGAACGGGACGGGACGGGACGGAACGGAACGGAACGGAACGGAACGGAACGGAACGGAACGGAACGGAACGGAACGGAACGGAACGGAACGGAACGGAACGGAACGGAGCGGAGCGGAGCGGAGCGGAGCGGAACGGAACGGAACGGAACGGAACGGAACGGAACGGAACGGAACGGAACGGAACGGAACGGAACGGAACGGAACGGAACGGAACGGAACGGAACGGAACGGAACGGAACGGAACGGAACGGAACGGAACGGAACGGAACGGAACGGAACGGAACGGAACGGAACGGAACGGAACGGAACGGAACGGAACGGAACGGAACGGAACGGAACGGAACGGAACGGAACGGACGGAATGGAACGGAACGGAACGGAACGGGAAGGGATCGCGAATGAAACGTGAACGGAAAGGGAACGGAATGGGAACGGGAACGGAACGGGAACGAAACGGGAATGGAACGGGAATCGAATGGGAAAGAGAAAGGGACTGGAACGGGACGGGAACGGTACCGGGAAAAGGAACGGAAGGAGTACGGTATGGGAACGGGAACGAATCGGGAACGGTATGGGACGTAACGGAACGGAAACGGAACGGGAACGTATCGGGAAGGAAACGGGAACGAAACAGGAACGAACAGGAACGGAACGGCAAAGAGAACGGGACGGGAACGGGAAAGGAACGTCACGGGAATGGGACGGGAACGGAGGGGGAAGGAACGGGAACGGAACGGGAGCGATACGGGAACGGAACGGGACGAGAACGGGATGCGATCGGTAACGGGAACGGGACGGGAACGGAAATAGGAACGGAAGGGGTACGGGACGGGAATGGAATGGGAACGGGAATGGAACGGGAGTGAAACGGGAACGGAACGGAACGAGAACGGTACGGGAACGGCAACGAGAACGGGACGGTAACGGTACGGGAACGGGAATGGCAACGGAAGGCGACGGGACGGAATGGGAACGGGAACGGGAACGGAATGGGAACGGGAACGGAAGGGGTACGGGACGGGAACGGAACGGGACGGAATGGGAACGGAACGGGAATAGAATGGGAACGGGAATGGAACGGGAATGAAACGGGAACGGAACGGGACGAGAACGGTACGGGAACGGGAACGAGAACGGGACGGTAACGGTACGGGAACGGGTATGGCAACGGAAGGGGTACGGGAACGGGACAGGAAAGGGACGGGAACGGACGGGAACAGAACGGGAACTGGAACCGGAACCGGAACGGGAAACGTAAAAATGACTGGTCAGATCCTGGTTGAAGGTTCTCTTAGGATTTTCTCTAACATCCACGCGGACAAAGTCGCGGGCAGAAGCTAGTCTTAATATGTAAAAGAAGAAACTGACTGACATATCAACGCATAGCCCAAACCGCTGGGTCTAGAGACTCCAAATTTGGCACACAGGTTCCTTATGAGGGTTAGTTTTGAAGCTAGCATTTTCAAATTTTGTGTTTAGGCTGAAGATTAAAAATTGATTTATACGAATCTCAGCTTTTTTGAAAATTCTGCCCCTGAAGGGGTGAAAAGGGGGATGGAGTTGTGTATAGAAAATCCTTCATTTTTGAAGTAAAAATCCCTAAATTTATAATTCAGGCTTATGAATCGACATTTAACAAAACGTAAATTGTTTTAGGTAGTATTTCAACACATATGGGGATGAAATAGGGGTGAAATGGGGTAAAAATACAAAGAAAGATATGGATGTCGTTATTGGGGTTTTCTGGGATGACGATTGCGAAAATGACATTTATTTTGAAGTCCCACACGGTGGACATGATTTAACCCCTAAAGGGTTGAAAAAGGGGTTCAAATTTTGTATGGAAAATTAATATAAAATAGACATTACAACTTCAAACTTCGTAGAAGCACGTCTAAATATAAATATAGGCAAACATATATTTTGTGATTTTGAAAATTCACCCCTTAGGGGGTAAATGGGGTAAGTAAAAATGAAAACCGATATGGATGTCGTTCTTGAGGTTTTATGGGATGGTGATTGCGAAAATAACATTTATTTTGAAGTTCAACAACGTTGACATGATTTAACCCCTAAGGGGGTGAAAATGGGGTCAAATTTTGTATGGAAAATAATATAAAATAGACATTACAACTTTAGAATTCGTTGGAGCACGTCTAAAAATAAATAGGCAAACACACATTTTGTTATTTTGAAAATTATTCCTTAAGGGGTAAATTAGGTAATTAAAAATGAAAATCGATGTGGATGTCGTTCTTGAGGTTTTATGGGATGGTGATTGCGAAAATGTCATTTATTTTGAAAAGAATAAGGAAATGGGAACGGGATATTAATATCTCTGGACTCAATTCTGATTATTGTAATAAACTAGCTTCCGCCCGCGACTTCGTCCGCGTGGATATTAGAGAAAATCCATAGTGAAAGTGAAAGTGAAAGTGAAATATATTTTATTTAAATAAGCTCACATAATAAGCATTTTTAAATCGTCAATTCTTTTACCCTACCACCCATTATGACGTCTTTTAACTGACAAGAAAAATGGGCGCAAAAAACTTGTCAGCTTTATCAATCAGATGGAACGATATTTACAAATATGTATATCGTTTCCAGACTTTATATTAACAAAGATTAACAAATAAATAACATTATTGAATTAGCTCATTTCTTAATGAGTTTCAAATTTCTTAATCAATTTACAGATTTTAAGCTAAATTCAAAGTTTGAACTTGTTATTCAGTCTAGGCTGTTACAATAAATAAAAATAAAAGAAAAACATACAATTCAATATGCATTAAGATAGGTAGTCAGAAGCAGACCCATTCCCACTGGCAGCACCAGTTCCCGAACATGACGCATGAACCAGCCATCTCTTCGCTCATTTGAGGGAACGTAACGACCCGCCTCATACGACACCACCGCAGAAATGATTAAAGATAGCATGACATACTAAGACTACCTATGTTAAGGCATCGAATTGAAAATTTATATCCAAAAGCTTTTCATAGGTCTTTCACTAAACTACTGACTATAGAAAGTAAAAATATTGCAATTAAATAAATCAAAACAAGGTAAGCTATTAAGAATTATATTTTTTGAGTAAGAAGTGCCATACATACAGACAATATAAAACAGATCTTTTATATACGAGTTATACGACGCCCTTAATACAAGCAGACAGAAGCAGACCCATTCCCACTGGCAGCACCCGTTCACGAGCATGACGCATGAACCAGCCATCGCTTCGCTCAACCATATTTGAGGGAACGTAACGACCCGCCTCACACGACACCACCGCAGAAATGTTTGAAGTGAGCATGACATACTAAAGCTACCCATATTAAGTCGTCGAGTCAGGAAGCCAGAAGTACGTTTTTAAGTAGGTAGGATACTTCTCACCATTTTATACTTAGAAAAGAAAATCACGATTCGAGTTTAATTAAAGGACTTTTATACCTATGAAAGAACCCCGGACTTTTTCTAATCAATACTGAGGTATTAGAGTAATAATTAACAATACAAAAGCTATGCCCATGCCTTTTTATCCTTCAAATAATCGTCAACAGTGTAATAACCTTTACTCATTAAATTGGATTTAACAGTATTTTTAAATTTTTCCAAGGGCAGTTCTGTGACTTGTTCGGGTATCTTATTATAAAAGGTAATACATCTACACAAAAAACGGAACGGAAGGCGACGGGACGGAATGGGAACGGGAACGGGAACGGAATGGGAACGGGAACGGAAGGGGTACGGGACGGGAACGGAACGGGACGGAATGGGAACGGAACGGGAATAGAATGGGAACGGGAATGGAACGGGAATGAAACGGGAACGGAACGGGACGAGAACGGTACGGGAACGGGAACGAGAACGGGACGGTAACGGTACGGGAACGGGTATGGCAACGGAAGGGGTACGGGAACGGGACAGGAAAGGGACGGGAACGGACGGGAACAGAACGGGAACTGGAACCGGAACCGGAACGGGAAACGTAAAAATGACTGGTCAGATCCTGGTTGAAGGTTCTCTTAGGATTTTCTCTAACATCCACGCGGACAAAGTCGCGGGCAGAAGCTAGTCTTAATATGTAAAAGAAGAAACTGACTGACATATCAACGCATAGCCCAAACCGCTGGGTCTAGAGACTCCAAATTTGGCACACAGGTTCCTTATGAGGGTTAGTTTTGAAGCTAGCATTTTCAAATTTTGTGTTTAGGCTGAAGATTAAAAATTGATTTATACGAATCTCAGCTTTTTTGAAAATTCTGCCCCTGAAGGGGTGAAAAGGGGGATGGAGTTGTGTATAGAAAATCCTTCATTTTTTAAGTAAAAATCCCTAAATTTATAATTCAGGCTTATGAATCGACATTTAACAAAACGTAAATTGTTTTAGGTAGTATTTCAACACATATGGGGATGAAATAGGGGTGAAATGGGGTAAAAATACAAAGAAAGATATGGATGTCGTTATTGGGGTTTTCTGGGATGACGATTGCGAAAATGACATTTATTTTGAAGTCCCACACGGTGGACATGATTTAACCCCTAAAGGGTTGAAAAAGGGGTTCAAATTTTGTATGGAAAATTAATATAAAATAGACATTACAACTTCAAACTTCGTAGAAGCACGTCTAAATATAAATATAGGCAAACATATATTTTGTGATTTTGAAAATTCACCCCTTAGGGGGTAAATGGGGTAAGTAAAAATGAAAACCGATATGGATGTCGTTCTTGAGGTTTTATGGGATGGTGATTGCGAAAATAACATTTATTTTGAAGTTCAACAACGTTGACATGATTTAACCCCTAAGGGGGTGAAAATGGGGTCAAATTTTGTATGGAAAATAATATAAAATAGACATTACAACTTTAGAATTCGTTGGAGCACGTCTAAAAATAAATAGGCAAACACACATTTTGTTATTTTGAAAATTATTCCTTAAGGGGTAAATTAGGTAATTAAAAATGAAAATCGATGTGGATGTCGTTCTTGAGGTTTTATGGGATGGTGATTGCGAAAATGTCATTTATTTTGAAAAGAATAAGGAAATGGGAACGGGATATTAATATCTCTGGACTCAATTCTGATTATTGTAATAAACTAGCTTCCGCCCGCGACTTCGTCCGCGTGGATATTAGAGAAAATCCATAGTGAAAGTGAAAGTGAAAGTGAAATATATTTTATTTAAATAAGCTCACATAATAAGCATTTTTAAATCGTCAATTCTTTTACCCTACCACCCATTATGACGTCTTTTAACTGACAAGAAAAATGGGCGCAAAAAACTTGTCAGCTTTATCAATCAGATGGAACGATATTTACAAATATGTATATCGTTTCCAGACTTTATATTAACAAAGATTAACAAATAAATAACATTATTGAATTAGCTCATTTCTTAATGAGTTTCAAATTTCTTAATCAATTTACAGATTTTAAGCTAAATTCAAAGTTTGAACTTGTTATTCAGTCTAGGCTGTTACAATAAATAAAAATAAAAGAAAAACATACAATTCAATATGCATTAAGATAGGTAGTCAGAAGCAGACCCATTCCCACTGGCAGCACCAGTTCCCGAACATGACGCATGAACCAGCCATCTCTTCGCTCATTTGAGGGAACGTAACGACCCGCCTCATACGACACCACCGCAGAAATGATTAAAGATAGCATGACATACTAAGACTACCTATGTTAAGGCATCGAATTGAAAATTTATATCCAAAAGCTTTTCATAGGTCTTTCACTAAACTACTGACTATAGAAAGTAAAAATATTGCAATTAAATAAATCAAAACAAGGTAAGCTATTAAGAATTATATTTTTTGAGTAAGAAGTGCCATACATACAGACAATATAAAACAGATCTTTTATATACGAGTTATACGACGCCCTTAATACAAGCAGACAGAAGCAGACCCATTCCCACTGGCAGCACCCGTTCACGAGCATGACGCATGAACCAGCCATCGCTTCGCTCAACCATATTTGAGGGAACGTAACGACCCGCCTCACACGAC
Organism: Agriphila tristella; assembly: GCA_928269145.1. NCBI lineage: Eukaryota > Metazoa > Arthropoda > Insecta > Lepidoptera > Crambidae > Agriphila > Agriphila tristella. Next base: position 22,011,419 of record OV743440.1, on the reverse strand, counting down.
ACCACCGCAGAAATGTTTGAAGTGAGCATGACATACTAAAGCTACCCATATTAAGTCGTCGAGTCAGGAAGCCAGAAGTACGTTTTTAAGTAGGTAGGATACTTCTCACCATTTTATACTTAGAAAAGAAAATCACGATTCGAGTTTAATTAAAGGACTTTTATACCTATGAAAGAACCCCGGACTTTTTCTAATCAATACTGAGGTATTAGAGTAATAATTAACAATACAAAAGCTATGCCCATGCCTTTTTATCCTTCAAATAATCGTCAACAGTGTAATAACCTTTACTCATTAAATTGGATTTAACAGTATTTTTAAATTTTTCCAAGGGCAGTTCTGTGACTTGTTCGGGTATCTTATTATAAAAGGTAATACATCTACACAAAAAAGAGCTTCCGGTTTTATGCAGTCTGCGCCTTGGAACAGCAAGTTTGTTCTTGTTTCTTGTATTGAGTTTATGAACATTACTATTTTTTACAAAGCTATCTAAATTTTTCTTTACATACATTATATTTTCATAGATGTATTGGGAAGCTACCGTTAATATTTTAATTTCTTTAAATAGGTCACGAAGAGTATCTCTAGACCGTAAGTTGTATATAGCGCGCACTGCCCTTTTTTGTAAGATGAATATGTTATTAATATTAGCAGCTGAGCCCCACAACAACAAACCGTAGGTCATAATACTATGAAAATAACTGAAGTAAACCAATCTTGCTGTTTCAATGTCGGTCAGAAGCCTTATTTTCTTAACTGCAAAGGCAGCAGAGCTAAGTCTGCTTGACAGGATATCGATATGAGGGTCCCATTGCAACCGCGAGTCTATGGTAATACCTAAAAATTTTGTTGAGTCAACAAATTCGACTGCTTCGCCATTTACATGTATAGTCATATGAACCTGCCTCACATTAGGAAGTGAAAATTTGACACATTTAGTTTTACTAGAGTTAAGCTTCAGATTATTAATAGTAAACCAATGCATCACCTTGGAAAGAGTGCTGTTTACATCGTCACTGCAGTTACATCCTCTATCAACTTTAAAAATTAAAGAAGTATCATCAGCAAACAGTACTATTTCACATAAGTTTTTAGTATAGTAAGGAAGGTCATTAATATAAATAAGAAAAAGCAATGGACCCAATATCGAACCCTGCGGCACGCCCATGGTAATAGGTGCTTCATAGGATTCTGTTTTATTTACAACAACTTTTTGGGTTCTCGCCGACAGATACGATTGCATAAGGCTTACTGCATTTTTTGATACACCATAATGTTCCAATTTATCTAATAAAGTACTGTGACTGACACAATCAAATGCTTTAGAGAGATCACAAAATATACCAATTGCATCCTGTTTACTCTCCCATGCTTCAAAGACGTGTTTGAGAAGTGCAATTCCAGCATCAGTTGTGCATCTACCACGAGTAAAACCAAATTGTTTCTCGTGAAGTAGTTTGTTGATAAGAAAATGTGCTAATAATTGATCATAAATGATCTTTTCAAAAATTTTGCTTAGTGCTGGCAAAATGGAAATGGGTCTAAAGTTAGCGGGATCGCTTTTGTCCCCAGATTTAAAAAGAGGGATGATTTTACTATATTTCATTAAGTCTGGAAATATCCCTTCATCAACACACTTATTGAAAATAAAAGCAAGATGGGGAGCAATGGTAGTTATTATAGACTTAATTATGTGAGTTGAAATGCCCCAGAGATCTTCAGTCTTTTTTATATTTATTGAATTAAATGTTTTAAGAATGGTATCACTATTGATATGTCTTAATTTAAATACATTATTGCACTTATCAACACATGATTCCAAGAGGGAGACAGCAATTTTTGGAGATGAATTTAAATTACTGGTAGTTGCAATAGGTATTTTAGAAAAGAAATCTTGAAAAATTGTTGCCACTCCTTCATCTGACTCAATAATTTTATTGTCTGATACTATTGAGTATTCACGGTCATTATTTTTAGTTTTCCCAGTCTCTTTATTTATAATATTCCAAGTGGCTCTTATTTTATTATCTGACTGATGAATTATTGTAGATATACATTTTGCTTTTGCTAAAGTACATACTTTATTAAACATTTTTGAATAGTTTCATATTCATGAAATTCGGGATCATTTGAAATTGTTTTCTCATAGGGAACCATTAAACAGGATAAAATTGTATTCCAGGTGCATACAACGTGTTACTAAATAACCCTTAATCCCGAATATGGTAGATAGGGACCATCAAACTTTTGCTATGGGACAAACTTTGAAATCGCGAAATAAAAAGCAGTTTCATAACTTTCATACAAAAATTCATAACGAAAATATCAAAATGTATGAAACAGCTGTTTTTTTTTTCGCGATTTCAGACTTAATAATAGAAATAATGCATTATGTCTTTCAGCGTAGGTATGAGATTTACTTGAAACTTGATATTAGTGCTCTTCTTCACAATTTATGGTATACGTAATTCAGCGTTTTACAAAGTTCATCTCTTAAGGGGTGAAATGGGATGTAAGTTGGTTTGGGAACATAGGCTGCTTTTGACAACGGTAACCGATTACCACGCGGACGAAGTGCCACAAAAAAACCATAGGTAAACAAGTGCTACTGCCACGCGTACGAAGTCGCGGGCAGCAGCTAGTGTATGTATATTTGTCCGCGATTATCTCGCATTCGGCTAAACCGATTTTATTGCGGTTTTCAGAAAAGTATTTATTAGATTTAGGAGAACGTTTTGGTGTTTTAACCGACTTCAAAAAAGGAGGTTCTGACCCCACTTGATCCTTATGTATTCATGAATGTTTGTCCGCGATTATCTCGTGTATGGCTGAATTGATTTTGATGCGGTTTTCAGAAAAGTATTTTTGACATTTTAGAGGGTTTTTAACTGACTTCAAAAAAGGATGTTATCAGTTTGACCCATATGCATGTATGTCCGCGATTATCTTACGTTTGGTCAAACCGATTTTTCTACCTAGATAACATATCTAATACAGAAGGTACCTTACACTAAAAAGAATGAAATAAAAAAATGTTTTAAAAAACAAAAAACCGACTTCAAAAGCCTACGCTACCTCTAAAAAGCAAGAAATAATATTCAAATCACTAGATACGCATTATCATTGTAAATAAAACACGTATATTGAAGTCGGGTGGGGCTTTTAGAATAAAAAAAGTTGTCCTCCAGCCCCACCCGACTTCAATAGACGTGTTTTATTTACAATGATAATGCGTATCTAGTGATTTGAATATTATTTCTTGCTTTTTAGAGGTAGCGTAGGCTTTTGAAGTCGGTTTTTTGTTTTTTAAAACAATTTTTTTTAATTTCAATAATTAAACTTCTAATTTAATTGTTTGATATGAGTTTCTTTTATCCACTATTCCTATAGGTAATAGCTAAAAGAAAAGCAGATTATGCACCTCGCCTTAAGTAATTTATATTGCCCTCGTGCCTGTTAGATTAGAGCCCTCGCTAACGCTCGGGTTCTAAGTCAGGCACTCGGTGCAATAATAAATTACTTTGTGCTCGATGCAATAATCTACTATTTCTACCAGTAATTATGGTGCTGTTAAGGTGGGGAAAGACTAGAAGGCCTAGCCGAAGTAACATTTTGCAATTTTTTGTTATAGAAAAAACGGATCTAAAAAAAAGTAGGTCCGCGGTCGAAACATGTATCGTCAAATCCATACATGTTTCGAAGCGAAGCAATAATGAAACGAAAATTTGCAAAAATGTTCTTTGGTTAGGGGGCCGGTTATTTAATAACGAGATTTACAGAAGAACTTAGAAAAAATATTTTGACGAAATTTTTGTCAAATAAGACCATGTAGAAGAACACTGTCCCTAAATTTTGCTCTTAGGGATAACGCCCACGAGCGATTAATCGCTAAGCGTTTTTTTTTCGCCGAGGATAGAACATTCAGAATTCAATACGTAAACACCCACTTCAATACATAAACGCGGCGTTCATCGCGGCGCTTTTTTTTCGCTGGCTAAAAAACCTTTGTCTTGTCATTTCGCGGGCGACTATCGCCGCGATAATTGCAGCTACAAAAAAGCGCTCGTCTCGGCGGAAACGCTTAAATTGAAAAAAAATCCTTAACTTTATGAAATGTTTTTAAACGAGTGCTTAAACATCGTTCCAGATTTGTCGCAACTGTTCTTAGCTGTGATAGTGTGAATATTGTCCACAACACTTTAAATAGGCCATGCGACTCCCAGGACACCATAAATCAAGAGGCAGCGTCCCACAGCATCCTATTAGTCAGTTGGATTTATTCACAGCAGTCTAAGTGCTACGTTGCGAAATGTCTGTATTTCTAGCGAGCTAATTTTAATTAGGTACATCTAAGAAGACACGACAGAATATTTTTTGATAAAAATGTGGGTTACAATGCAAAATATTACACCTAAATTTGCCCATGGTGTACATTATTTTAGTCAAAGCACCTTCTCTGTATCTTTTACCGTTTCGGCAGGCAATTGACTATCTCCATAAATGGCTGGATGGATTTGCATCAAATGTAGTTAAGAACTATCTCGATTAATTTAGCTTTCAATTAAAAAAAGCCGCATTGAAATCGCTTGATCCGTTTACGCACTACGATGATACAGATAGACAGATATAGGCTTCAAACTTATAACACACCTCTTTACACTGCGTCGGGGGTTAAAAAGAAATATTGAGTCATAGTACCACACGGATGAACTTTCAATTTACATCAGTGACATACATACCTATACACTACATATCTATATACAATAAACACACACTTTACACACTAGTGGCTCCGTGAGCTGTAGACCTCACGTTAAAAAGTAGCTCAAATTGTATGCTGTTTAATTTTTTTTTGAGAAATGCGACCTGTATAGGAAAATGGTCAGCTGGAAAGTTGGACTGAAATATGTTTTTTACAATTCTCCGTCATTATGAAAAATTTCAAAAAACTGGCGTGACAAAAAAATTCTATGTAATTTTCAAACCTGCTCACAAAATTTGACGAGAATCGGTTGAGAAATGCGACCTGTATATGAGAACATCCAGCGCCAAAAAGCCAGACTGAAATACATTTTTCTTACATATTATCTCCGCCATTACGAAAAATTTGGAAAAACTGTCTCAACTTAAAAATATATATATGACTAGCTTCTGCCCGCGACTTCGTCCGCGTGGATGTTAGAAAAAAATCCTTAGAGAACCTTCCGACCAGTCATTTTTATGCTTCCCGTTCCGGTTCCGGCTCCGGTTCCGGTTCAGGTTCCGGTTCCTGTTCCCGATCCCGTCCCTTTCCCGTTTCGTTCACATCCCTTTCCCTTCCCGTTCACCTCCCGTTCCCGTCCCGTTCCCGTCCCATACCCGTTCCGTCCCCTTTTCCCGCTCCGTTCTCGTTCCCGTTCCGTTCCGTTCCCGTTCCCGTTCCGTTCCCGTTCCGTTCCCTTTCCGTTCCCGTTCCCGTTCCCGTTCCCGTTCCCGTTCCCGTTCCCGTTCCCGTTCCCGTTCCCGTTCCCGTTCCCGTTCCCGTTCCCGTTCCCGTTCCCGTTCCCGTTCCCGTTCCCGTTCCCGTTCCCGTTCCCGTTCCCGTTCCCGTTCCCGTTCCCGTTCCCGTTCCCGTTCCCGTTCCCGTTCCCGTTCCCGTTCCCGTTCCCGTTCCCGTTCCCGTTCCCGTTCCCGTTCCCGTTCCCGTTCCCGTTCCCGTTCCCGTTCCCGTTCCCGTTCCCGTTCCCGTTCCCGTTCCCGTTCCCGTTCCCGTTCCCGTTCCCGTTCCCGTTCCCGTTCCCGTTCCCGTTCCCGTTCCCGTTCCCGTTCCCGTTCCCGTTCCCGTTCCCGTTCCCGTTCCCGTTCCCGTTCCCGTTCCCGTTCCCGTTCCCGTTCCCGTTCCCGTTCCCGTTCCCGTTCCCGTTCCCGTTCCCGTTCCCGTTCCCGTTCCCGTTCCCGTTCCCGTTCCCGTTCCCGTTCCCGTTCCCGTTCCCGTTCCCGTTCCCGTTCCCGTTCCCGTTCCCGTTCCCGTTCCCGTTCCCGTTCCCGTTCCCGTTCCCGTTCCCGTTCCCGTTCCCGTTCCCGTTCCCGTTCCCGTTCCCGTTCCCGTTCCCGTTCCCGTTCCCGTTCCCGTTCCCGTTCCCGTTCCCGTTCCCGTTCCCGTTCCCGTTCCCGTTCCCGTTCCCGTTCCCGTTCCCGTTCCGTTCCGTTCCCATTCCATCCCGTCCCGTTCCCGTGCCCGTTCCCGTTCCCGTTCCCTGCATGTGCATGTTCAGGTCCAGGTCCATGATGTGTCATGTCCACCGCGTTGGACTTCAAAATAAATCTCATTTTCGCAATCACCATCCCATAAAACCTCAAGAACGACATTCATATCGATTTTTATGTTTACTAACCCCATTTACCCCTTAAGGAGTTGATTTTCAAAATCACAAAATAAATGTTTGCCGATTTACTTTTAGACGTGCCCCTACGAAGTTTGAAGTTGTCATGTCAATTTATATTCTTTTTCCATACAAAATTTGAACCCCATTTTCACCCCTTTAGGGGTTAAATCATGTCCACCGTGTTGGACTTCAAAATAAATGTCATTTTCGCAATCGTCATCCTAGAAAACCCTAATGACGACATCCATATCTATTTTTAGGTTTATTTACCCCATTTCATCCTCATAGGGGTTAAATACAAACAATAACAATATGAGTTGCGTCAAATTTCCATCCAGAAGCCTAAATTATAAATTTAACGATTTTTACTTCGAAAATGAAGGATTTTCTTCTATACACAACTTCATCCCCCTTTTCACCCCTTCGGGGGTAGAATTTAGAAAAACGCTCAGACACATATTTATAAGTTTTCAATCGTCAGCCTAAACACAAAATTTGGAGATTTTAGCTTCAATACTGAGGGACGTTCATACACAATTTCCTCCCTTTAGGAATAGAATTTTCAAAAATCCTTCCTTAATCGATGCTTGCACTGTATAAGGTATCTGTGTGCAAAATTATAAGTCTCTAGGTCCAGTAGTTTAGGCTGTGCGTTGATTTGTCAGTCATTTTGGGCTTTTTTTGCCCCAATTACCACCTAAAGGGTTGATTTTCAGAAAACCACGAAACACGTGCTTACTTATTTGTTTTAAGGAGTACTCCTACGAAGTTTCAAGTCGAAATGTCTATTTAATATTTTTTTTCGTGCAAACTTTGAACCCCCATTTCACCCCTTTAGGGGCGGAATTTCCAAAAATCCTTTCTTAGTGGATGCTTACACCGTGTAAAGTATCTTTGTACGTAATTTAAAGTCTCTAGCTTTAGCGATTTAGGCTGTGCGTTGATTTTTCAATCGATTTGGACTTTTTTACCCCATTGACCCCCTAAAGGGTTGATTTTCGGAAAACCACGAAACACGTGTTTGGTTATTTGTTTTAAGAAGTACTCCTATGAAGTTTCAAGTCGAAATGTTATTTAATATTTTTTTCCATACAAACTTTGAACCCCCGTTTCACCTCTTTAGGGGCGGAATTTCCGAAAATCCCTTCTTAGTGGATGCCTACACTGTGTAAAGTATAAATGTACAAAATTTCAAGACTCTAGGTCTAGTGGTTTGGGCTGTGCGTTGATATGTCAGTCACCCCTTCACTTTTATATAAGAGACTAGCTTCCGCCCGCGACTTCGTCCGCGTGAATATTAGAGAAAATCCTAAGGGAACCTTCAACCAGGATCCAACCAGTCGTTTTTACGCGATTAGGCGAGTCCCCACCAAGCGAGCAGCCTCGTGCGAGGCCCGCCACACGCGGCAAACATCTTGCCTCGCACGAGGCTGCTCGCTTGGTGGGGACCCGCCTAATCGCGTAAAAACGACTGGTTGGATCCTGGTTGAAGGTTCCCTAAGGATTTTCTCTAATATTCACGCGGACGAAGTCGCGGGCGGAAGCTAGTTTATTACAACAGTCAGAATTGGGTCCAGATATATTAGTAGATATCCCGTTCCCGTTTCTTTACACTTTTCCGATCCCGTTCCCGTTCCCGTTCTTGTTCCTGTTCCCGTCCCCTGGGGCTGAATCATGTCCACCGTGTTGGACTTCAAAATAAATGTCATTTTCGCAATCACCATCCCATAAAACCTCAAAAACGACATCCACATCGATTTTCATGTTTACTTATCCCATTTACCACCTAAGGGATGATTTTCAAAACAATAAAATATGTGTTTGCCTTTTTATTATTAGACGTACTCTCACGAATTTTAAAGTTGTAATGTCTATTTTATATTATTTTACCATACAAAATTTGAACCCCATTTTTAACCTTTTAGAGGTTAAATCATGTCCACCGCGTTGGACTTCAAAATAAATGTGATTTTTGCAATCACCATCTCATAAAATCTCAAGAACGACATCCATATCGATTTTTATATTTACTTACCCCATTTAGCCACTAAAGGGTTGATTTTAAAAATCACAAAATATATGTTTCTCTATTTATTTTAAGACGTGCTCCTACGAAGTTTAAAGTTGTAATGTCTGTTTTATATTCTTTTTCCATACAAAATTTGAACCGTATTTTCACCCTTTTAGGGGTTAAATCATGTTCACCGTGTTGAACTTCAAAATAAATATCATTTTCGCAATCGTCATCCCAGAAAACCCCAATAACGATATCCATATTTTTAGGTTTATTTTCCCCATTTCACCCCCTATTTCATCCCCATTGGGGTTGAAATACTGCCAATAACAATATACGTTGCGTTAGATTTCCATCCATAAGCCTCAATTATAAATTTAGCGATTTTTACTTCGAAAATGATGGATTTTCTTCTAAACACAACTTCATCCCCCTTCATTCCCCTTCGGGGGTAGAATTTTGAAAAATGCTGAGACACGTATTTAATAATTTTCAATCATCAGCTTAAATACAAAATTTGAATATCCTAGCTTCAAAACTGAGGGACTTTCATACAAACTTTCATCCCTTATTTCATCCCCTTGGGGATGCAATTTTCAAAAATCCTTCCTTAGTGGATGCCTACACTGTATAAGGTATCTGTGTGCAAAATTTCAAGCCTCTAGGTTCAGCGGTTTGGGCTGTGCGTTGATATCTCAGTCAGTCAGTCAGGACTTTGAATTTTATATATATATAGATTTTCGAACCCGCCCACAAAATTTCACGAAATTCGGTTGAGAAATGTGACCTGTAGAGGAGAAAAGACAGAACCGGGAAGCTGGAATGCAATATGTATTTTTTTACATATCTCTGCCATTTTGAAAAAAACGAAAAAGTTGCATGACAAAAAAAATCTATATTATTTTCAAACCTGCTCACAAAATTTCACGAGAATCGGTTGAGAAATGCGACCTGTAGAGGAGAACATCCAGCGCCAAAAAGCCGGACTGAAATACATTTTTCTTACATATCTCCGCCATTACGAAAAATTTGGAAAAACTGTCTCTACTTAAAAAAATCTATATGATTTTCAAACCTGCCCACAAAATTTCACGAAATTCGGTTGAGAAATGCGACCTGTAGAAGAGAAAAGACAGAGCCGGGAAGCTGGAATGCAATATGTTTTTTTGAAATTCCGCCATTTTGAAAATAATCGAAAAAGTGGCGTGACAAAAAAATTATATATTATTTTCAAACCTGCTCACAAAATTCCACGAGAATCGGTTGAGAAATGCGACCTGTAGAAGAGAACATACAGACATACGAAAGAATTTTTTTTTTTGCCCAAGCTGAAGCAGAGACGCTTCGCTCGCACGTCGTGCTCGCTCGGTCAATTATTCTAAAATTATGTGGAAAATGCAAGTATGTACACAAACGCATAAAAAGTAAGCATTAAAAAAACTACTTAGATAAAAAAATATTTCATATAATTGATTTAACAATAATTGTACTCCTGATTTTAGATTTTAAATAGATTCTAGATTTTATATTTTATTTTTATTAAACATTGTTTTATGTTATGGAAGAGCGGTGCCCCCTAATGCAGACATTTTTATGTTTAAAAAGGGACACCAGCTACTTTAAGTTAATGTTTGGATCGTAAATAAATGTTTTTGTATTTTTTTTTTGTATAGTAGGTCTAAAGTCAAAATCGTCGCTTTATCCATCCAGGAGGACCTGTGTCGCAGCAATGGGGACAATAAAAATGACTAATATAATAATGTAGCCAAAAGTAGGCAATAGGCATGTTTGTGATGCAGTAGGAAACTGTGTTATTTGTGCCCACCGGGTGGACTGGGTGAATCGAGTTGGCGTAATTTAAACCAGCGGTCGCCGGTGACATCTCATTAGTCAGCTGAATTTATTAACCAGGCCCAATCCCTACGGTATCCTGGGCTCTAGGGACGACTAACATTTCGCTCTTAAAGTGTTAAGTATGTTTTGAAATACGGCTGGCAATACCTACGCGTATTTTTAAATATACTATTCGATGTTATATTTTTTGGATAATAGTTTTAGTTTAATTTATCCAGAAATAATCCTTACGGTATCTCAAGTTTTAGGGACGAGTGAAAGATGTTGCTGTCAAGCTGCTTAAATAAATATTCAGTAAACATTGACTCATACATAATTTTATAAATCGATGTCTGTAAACTTCAATCAGAAGTAGAGCATTAGGTTTTGGCCGCTTTTGATAATTACAATTACTTTTTCTCTCTCAGTGAACAGCCCCTTATTTTGTAACTTTGTTGCAATCAACTCTGACAGAAATCGCATTTCCATTGTTGCTTTAGTAAGAAACAATGTGACAACTCTCCTCCTTACCACCCATAAGGAAGGCCTGTGCCCCAGCAGTGGGGACATTAAAAATGGCTAATGGACTGGACTGACAACTATCTTACTTAAATTAGCAATGTAACTGCGGTTTCAATCAATTTCGATCGAGAATTGTTAGCAACAGAGTAACGTAATCAGCCCCCTTGTGTCAAACGCAGTTTTAATGACATGTAACGTTGTAAGTAACATGAAATCGTGTTACATTTGACGGCGGAGCAAAAAATCCCTATGTCATTGAAATTTGGTTTGCAATTAAATTTTACAAGCGATTGCCGATAAAAAGCGCTATTCAAATAAAGTCACCCAGCACGTCGCCTGGAAAATTGACCCGTGTAAGTGTTCCAGGAGGGATTTTGCCTGGTAAATAAATTCAGCTAGCTAATGAGACGTCAGCGACGTCCACCGCTGGTTTTAAATTACATCAACTCTTCGTATCCGCCGTGAAACGTGATCGACAGATGTAGCACGATTTCGTTCTACAGTTACAACGTTACATGTCATTAAAACTGCGTTTGATACTAGTTAATTGAGAAAAAAAGCTTTAAAAAAAAGTAAAACCTTCAAAAACCTTAATAAAACAGCTCTATAAAAAGCAAGAAATAATGTTCAAATCGATTAATTAAAACACGTCTATTGAAGTCGGGTGGAGCTCGAAGTATTTTTTTTACTTATTGTGATGTTTATATTCTAAAAGCCCCACCCGACTTCAATAGACGTGTTTAAATTAATCGATTTGAACATAATTTCTTGCTATAGAGCTGTTTTATTAAGGATTTTGAAGGAGGTTTTACTTTTTTGAAAAAGCTTTTTATTTTAAACTTTTTTGTGGTAGGTATGTAAGCGATGATTTGATAAAATAAAACGTTAAGTATAATGTTTTACATTTTTCAATGGTATACCCCGAGTAACTCAATGTCCACAGGTGTTCCGTTGGGTCTTCGCAGTTCAACTCTAGTCCAGAACGTCCTTGACAATTAATAAACCTACTAATATTTCAATCACTGTACAGTTCCTATTTGATTTTGAGGAGTTCCCTCGTGTATCTTCAAAATCCAAAGTCCAATACCAATGAAATTAATATGGTATCATTCTTAAGGTGTCTTCTTTCAAACAAAAAAGAATTGTCTAAATCGGTTCATAAACAAAAAAGTAATGGTTGAAAATCGGTCTCAATTCATATAAAATGGTAACGAAAACGACAGTATTTTCAAGATTACTTGAAAACTACTGATTCGATTTCAAAATTTCAAAAAATCGGACCAACTTGGGAATAAACCTCAATTCAATCGGTTCAGCCGTCTTTGAGTAATCGGTGTACATACATATAAAAAACAAAAAATATACGCGACGAATAGATAACCTCCTCCTTTTCAAAGTTTTTGAAGTCGGTTAAAAAGTAATTGCAATCATCGAATGCGGCCAATATCCAACGCTCTATTGCTGACTATAGTTTAAAAGTGAATCATCATTTTCTTTTTAGTTTACAGGAAAATGCTTAGACATGAAATTAAATAAGATTTGAAAGAGTGAAATTTACACCAATCTAATCCGTACTAATAAATAAAATCAAAATTAAATCAAATTAAAAGCAAAAATTAAAGTGTCATAAAATATTACAAACAAATTACACTCTATGAAGTTTGAACACCTAATCAGTTTATATTTTCGCCGGATTCAAATTTAATTTCTCCGTAGAGCAACGTCACCTGTGAAACTCTTGGGAAAATGTATTAACTTGATTCACTCGACCGTTATTCAATTCTGCCTTTAAACCCGCAAATTATATTGAAAATACATTTTATAAAGTTACTAGCGGCCGCCCGCGGTTTCACCCGCGTGGTTCACGGCGTGGTTCACTTTCCCGTGGAAATTTTGAGAAAAAAAGTATCCTTCCTTAGGCTATCTACTATCTGTATGCCAAACTTCAATCAAATCCATTCAGTAGTTTTTGCGAGGAACAAACATCCAAACCCACAAACTTTCACATTTATAATTCTAGTTGGATGAACGAGAATGTATCTATAAATTATAGGATAAGAAATATATATCAATAGGCATGTAATTAACCGAAATTTGAATCCTGGCCAAGGTGACATAATTAGGGAAAAATTACAATTAATGTGGATTTTCACGTGTCAATAAGTAGTGGACAGTGGTACCATTTAGCTTAAATTTATAAAAGGTTATGTAAAAGGGGGGTGTAGTATAATGCAATATTTTATTATACCGGGCTGTTAAACTACGTTTTCACTCCCGTTTGCTACGTGAAATAATATAAATTAAAGCCATAAAATTCACGCCAACCGTGCAATTATTCCAGAAGGATCTTAGAATGTAATTTGAATTTAGAACAGGGCTACATTTTCAAACTTAGTAAAAAGTATCACCAAATGAAAGATATAGGTATTTATATTTTAGATACTAACACTAGATTCTAATGAAAGATAAAAAAACAATCTTTGAGTATCTTCATACAAATTAGTCAAATAGAGGTCAGTATTAGATAATCCGTCTCAAAAATAGTATTATCTAGTTACGAAGAACCGAAAATAATCTCGAATTATTGAAATATTATGTCGTTAATTACCTAGAGTTACCAAAAATTAATTTTAGTTGCAGTTGATAAAATAAGTAGGTAATTAAGTATTAGGTATTTTAAAATATTTTTTATTCGTTTGTACATTTTTGGTAAGCAATATTTTCTTTTCATGAATAACAATCTTTATCCAATACCATACGTAAACATTAATATCCAATACCCAAATAAAGCTAGAAAACGAAGTAAAATACGAGATTTTTCTTCTACATAGTAGAAAATCCTCTTACGTATTTGTTCGTGGGTAATAGGGTCATGTTTATAAAGTCAAATGAAGGATTGATCCTTGCCCGCAAGGAAGTAAAGTAATAAAACTTTGTAATTACTTCCTCCTGTTGCAAACATCTAGAAGAAAACAATTGATTATGGAGTGTTAAAGGAATTCCCATTTCTGTTGGATGATGATGAATGTATTTATTAATAAGAAACAAATGTTCAAAACAAAAAGTCTGGCCAATTCTAAAGAATTAAAGTTTGGCAGCCATTGTGGGATATTAAGATATTATGTAAGTGTATATTTTGAAAATACACATATTAGTTTAGAATGTAATTTTTCAAACAAAAAAATAATGCCAGCCTTTTTTTTTGTAAAATAAGCTCAACCTGTACATGCCGCGCTTAGACGTTTGTGTGTGTATGTGTAGTTGGTGTGTTGAAGCATAGCGCAGCGCATGTCCATGTGTGCATTAAAGAAGTGCGCATTTTTTTGAATTTGAGATTTTTACATTCACAATGCTATTTTTATACAATTACTAAATTATTTAGTAATTGTATAAAATAGCATTGTGAATGCTAGAAAAAATACGACTCGCGCCAGATCAATTCAATCAAATATCTGCCCCCCTACTCAAATGGCCAATTTTCTGTTCGTTTGAACGATACGCTTACTTTTAAAGCTTAAATACTTATGAGCAATAGATGATTAAATCACATGTCGAAACTTATGTAAATCACAGACTTCGATGTATTGTTTGGAATTGTCAAGCTTACGGCACGTAATTTTATAGTTAACTGCTTATTTTAAATTTTTATTTATTTTAAGTTAATACAAAGTTTACATGAAATTCTTAAATTAAAATATATACGGTACAAACACAAGTTATTATTAACTTTACCGTGTACCGGTGGTGTAGTTAAAGTTTTAATAGTAAGCGTAGCGTTCAAACGAATAGAATGTTGGCCATTTGAGTAGGGGGGCTGGAAAGATATTTCAATTGAATGTCGAGGTAATTCCTCACATTGGTGAAATAACGTTGGATTGCAGCATTAAAGGGGGAAATACTAAAAGAAATTCGACGATGCCACTAGTGACTCGGTAGTCGGTAGCTCAGCGGTCAGAGCATTGGACCGGATATCCAAAGGTCGCGGGTCCGATTCCCGCCCGAGAATTGATCTGGTGCGAGTCGTATTTTTTCTTGTATATTATTTAGTATTGTATAAGTGCGCCAATGTAGTAGTAGATAAGTAGACGATTATCTTAAAGATCAAAATGCGTGGACATGATGTAACACTTAACTTGCTACTATAAGTACTTTGTTGAAGTAATATAATAAGTCTATGTTGTTGCCAATAATCCTGTCACCCTGTTGTAATTATCTGGTAACGATATATTCAAGTTTGTAAATATCGTTACTTATGGCTGTTACAGCTGATAAGTTTCTTGCGCCCGTTCTTCTTGTCAGCTAAAAAAGTCTAGAACGGATGGTAGGAAAATATAGACGATTCAAAAGTACTTAATAATTAAGTTTATTTGAATAAAGCTTATTTGACTTTGAATGTTTTTAAGTCGTTGTAAATGTAGGTGTGGTAAACTGTTGTCTTTAGGGTGATTTTTTTTTGTAATTAAGTACCCAAGTTGACTTCCTTAATATCTTTAAAACTAATACACCATTTATTGCTGACCTATTATGGACTTGTACGTTCAGCCCTGAAAATATTTAACACTAATCACTAGGCAACTTTCATAATGTATATCAAAAACCGGCCAAGTGCGAGTCGGACTCGCGCACGAAGGGTTCCGTACCAAAAATGGCAAAAAAAAACTGTTTGTTGTATGGGAGCCCCCCTTAAATATGTATTTGTTGTTATAGCGGCAACAGAAATACATCATCTGTGAAAAATTCAACTGTCTAGCTATCATGGTTCATGAGATACAGCCTGGTGACAGACAGACACTGTCAGACACACGGACAGACAGACAGACAGACAGACGGACAGCGGAGTCTTAGTAATAGGGTCCCGTTTTTACCCTTTGGGTACGGAACCCTAAAAAGTATTTTTAATAATACTTATGGTGAAAAATTAGACTATCGCTTTGATAGCGCTCGAAGTTAGTCTTTCCATTGTATTAATCCTACTAATATTATAAATGTGAAAGTTTGTGGGTTTGGATGTTTGTTCCTCAATCACGCAAAAACTACTGAACGGATTAGGTTGAAATTTGGCACACAGATAGTAGATAGCCTGGATTAAAACATAGAATACTTTTTATCCCGATATTCCCACGGGAACGGAAACCACGCGGGTGAAACCGCGGGTGGCCGCTAGTTATCTATAAAAAAATGTAAGTAAGATAACGTCTTAATTATAAAGGTTTTACAAACCCTTATACAATGCGATTAATTTAACAATGTACAAATGAATTTGCTAACGTACCAAATGACGTATTTTAAACTGTAAATCTCTTTGCAATACAATGTTTGCAAGAGCACAGTACGATACATGTTCAGCATATTTATATAATAAAATAAATAAAGAGACATATATATATATATATAATAAACCTATTTACGAGTGTAAATCAATATTAATAAATTGGATACAAAATTTAACCTATATTGAGATAGAAAGTTTATTGGAATATATAAAGTAAATCAAAGTAAATTAATATACTACCTATATATAACCTTATTTAAATCTTTTAAACTTTTGTTTAAAATTGATAAATAATATATAACATAGAACCATTTAATATAGAATACATACATAAACATACATAATTAACATTAGTAAGTACTTACCTTTAATTTATTCTAAACCTAAAGCACCATATAATTAAGAGTATTTTTTTTTTCTCATTTTTTAATTAACTAAGTACAATATTTAGATAATCTTTGACTGTGTATAGAAAATAAGTAAATAGAGCGGAGTCTCCTGGCACAGGCATCTATTTGCTTAATAGGGGGCTTCAATAATTTTTGTTATTTTAGTCATAAGAAAGTGAATAAAAATTATTTTATTTTATTTTTATTTATTTTATACATTCTGAAGTGAAGTTGCTATCTAGATGTCAATTTAATCGCACTGTGTACGCCTTATTTTTTTCACTATATTTGTTCGTAATATACCCTGTATTAACACTGCTCCTAAGTACTTGTACTCTGATACGATCCTCCTCACACAAATGATAATGGCTTTTTCCCATTTCGTGAGATAAAAGTTGATATGCCCGCCGTAATTGGCCTTCTTTCAGTGGATTGTCGGGATGAAATTACGTTGGCCCCTGAAATTCTGGATTCTGAGCCAAAACTAAATTATAGGCTGATTGAATTGACAACGAAAATAAATTAAAGTAACCGCTACTTTACTACCTAAGTACCTCGTCTGAGTGGAATTTTGTTTCCCATAGGAATTCACAAACATTTGTAAAATACACCCTGTATTTTTTATCCTTACTAATATTATAAATGCGAAAGTCCGTTTGTTTGTGTGTTACGCCTTCAAGTCTTAACTACTGAACCGATCATCATGATATTTTGCATACACGTTCTCAGGGGTACAAAAAAGGACATAGGGTACCTTTCATCCAGAAAAAAGTACTGTTCTCGAGGGATAGCAAAAAAAACTTTCACGCAGACGAAGTCGCGGGCGGCCGCTAGTATTCCATAACTCTGAGGTTATTTGATAGGTCAGAATAACAAAAAAAAACTCTTAGAAAATGTAGTCCACAAATGCATAGTTTTGGAGCTATTATCAATCTCAACATTACTCCAAAAGTTATTACCCTTATGACGATTACTTATTTTTGCATACACATACTTTTTTACTATCATCTTTATCAATGACTAGCGGCCGCCCACGGTTTCACCCGCGTGGTTCCCGTTCCCGTGAGAATATCGGGATAAAAAGTATCCTATGTTTTAATCTAGGCTATTTATTATCTGTGTGCCAAATTTCAACCAAATCCGTGCAGTAGTTTTTGCGTGATTGAGGAACAAACATCCAAACATCTAAACATCCAAACCCACAAACTTTCACATTTATAATATTAGTAGGATTACTAACGTAAAAACTACGTTATAACTTTCATTGGCAAATACTTATAGTAAGATTTTCATTGATGACTTAATTCATATTATTTAGATTCACGGAAGTACGACGTTAAAAATGAAAATAAAAAATATTTCCTATGCTATTCGATTTTATTTCATGGTCTCATTAATACCTTAGATAATGGGATATAATAAAACATGTTGTATATCCTTGTGAAAAATTTGTAGTCCGAATATTATTTTTGTGTCTGGCTTCTTCCGTTTTCTACAAAACTTCCGCTAAGACTGTGCGCTGATATGTCATTTAGTCAAGATACATACAATGTTATATGCAAAACCAAATGACATTGCAATCATGTCTAAAGTTGTTTTACCATTTTACACTTTATGTTCGGTGCATCCAAGTAGTATAATAGTGAAACTGTTTTTTGAAATTCAATTACTATCAAATTCCAATTTAAAACTAGCAAGACAGCCAAATTACTTTCAGTGGCGATAGCTCGGCTTATTTCATTTCCTGTTTTATTTAGGTATCATTTAGTACCAAGGAAACTAGTTTCAGAAACGATATAAAAACGATAATAAAATTAGATGTTCTTGTTTCATAAAATCTTACCGTTTATAATAGTCGCTGATTTATTGTAATAAAAAAAAGAAAAGAATAAGAAAAGAAATCTCATTTTGGATTTAAATCAAATCAAATACATATATTCCACCTTGCTACGTAGTTAAATCAAGTCTTGCTACATAGTTGAACCATCACAACATAATACACTTAACTAGTAACTAGTATGTGGAATTTATAAAGGCCTAGCGGCCGCCCGCGGTTTCACCCGCGTGGTTCCCGTTCCCGTGGGAATATCGGGATAAAAAGTATTCTATGTTATAATCTAGGCTATCTACTATCTGTGTGCCAAATTTCAACCGAATCCGTTCAGTAGTTTTTGCGTGATTGAGGAACAAACATCCAAATATCCAAACCCACAAACTTTCACTTTTATAATATTAAGTAGGATTACTTCTGAGTTTCTATATCCATAGGCTTTTAGAACCCTTTCATATCCAATGTATATTTGCACAATTAACATAAATTATGAAAAGCTTGAAAACCTGATCGTATAATCAGATAATAGTCATAAATATAGTCCTAAAATAAAACAATATTACCATAATAATTTAGCGTAGTTATGCAAACTTTAGGGTCAGCTTCTAAATTTAGTGACCTTTACTCAAAGGCAAGATTTAATTAGTTCTGCTTGACTTTATCGTTACATTGTTTAAGATCGAAATAACATTAATGCGATAGTTTCGAAAGAGGCAGGGAATGATAGTTGATGCCACAAATTGTTAAAACCATCACAACATAATTATCTCTGCATTAAAAATATTATAATCTATACATATAAAACTCTAAATTGATTGATTGATTCATTAATTGTTGGGATAAGCGTGGAGCCCTAACGGCTGAAGGTAGAGACACCATTTTTGGAGGGTAGATACCTTTCATGATGTAGATGAGCACTAAGAAAGGATTTAAGAAAATTCCGGTTATACAGGGTGCTACAGGTTGTTTAAGTTTGTATGAGAATTTGTATAGGGATGAAGTAGAGACACCATTTTTGGAGGGTAGATACCTTTCATGGTGTAGGTGAGCACTAAGAAAGGGTTTTGGAAAATCCCCGTTATATAGGGTGCAACAGGGTGTTCCAGTTTGAATAGAGATTTGTATAGGGTTGTAGTAGAGACACCATTTTTGGAGGGTAGATACCTTTCATGGTGTAGGTGAGCACTAAGAAAGCGTTTTGTAAAATCCCCGTTATACAGGGTGCAACAGGGTGTTCCAGTTTGAATAGGGATTTGTATAGGGCTGAAGGTAGAGACACAATTTTTGGAGGGTATACCTTTCATGGCGTAGGTGAGCACTAAGAAAGCATTTAGGAAAATTCCCGTTATACAGGGTGCTACAGGGTGTTCCAGTTTGTATGGGGATTTGTTTGGGGCTGAACCATTTTTGCTGGTAGAGATACCATTTTTGGCGGGTAGATTCCTTTCATTGTGTAGGTAAGCACTATGACAGGGTTTTGGTAAATTCCCGTTATACAGGGAGCTACAGAGTGTCCCAGTTTGTACATGGGAAAATTAAAATGTGTGAAATAAGGTTTACTGATAAACACCTAGGTATATTGGTAATCCGTGACTTTCAAAATAAATGCACAACTATCTTAATCACGCAAACGAAGTCGCGGGCAAAAGCTAGTGTTATATAAATTTAAGCTAATGTGGGATTTGCACGGGTCGATATTCCAGGTGACTTACTGGCCGATTTTAGTTGACTAGCACTTTTTATCACCAATTGCTTGTAAAATCTAATCGCAAACCTAATTTCAATGAGGTGGCGATTTGATCTTACAAGCAATGCAATCTGTGAAATACTAATATCTCGTTTGGTATTGGTAAAGCATCATTTTTATTTCATATCGCCTATTTTGTATAACAAAGTGAATAGAAAGCTTAATATTTATTCTCTTCCGAAATACAAATGTAAAACCATATTATGCGAGTGGCTTCTTGGCCTGGACTATGATACAGCTGAGTCCTTGGTTAAATAAATATTTTTGCAAATACATGCACAATTATTCACACACACACACATATACACACACACACACACACATACACTCACACACACACACACACACACACATTTACATATTCTATAATTTCATATTTTGCCTAGCACTCTAATTAGATAAGTAGCTAGATATCATTTAGGCCGCTGATTGAACGGCGTTAAATGAAAAGGCTAGGCCATTAATTAAACAACTAATTTAGTTGGCTGCGTGCGACATATACATTGACGCCACCTTGTTACTAATGATTCCATCTTAAATAAGAAAGTGAAATCCTTGGTGTTTCGCAAGCTGGTGCAGTTAACACGATATTTTTTCTTTCTAATGAAAATTTAAAAGAATACCAACTTGAAATAAATGGTCTCTTAATTATTATAGCATTTTGTTTTCAGTGCCAAATATCCAAAAAGTGACCTGATAATTTACTAAAAATCGCCGTAAACACCAGCTCCAAAATGCACAGGCAACATTGGCCCGATGCCAGGCCTGCGTTCCGCTAGAACAACCCGTAACAAGCTAATTTGGATAGCATAATTAGCTGCATGCTAACAGCGATAACGTTAATCTCCACAAAATGCTGGTACGGTACGCTTTATAAATTGCTATAAACATTAGTACTATGTCAAAGCGTACTCAAAGAAGAAAAAAATTATAAAATTGCAACGTTGTCGCTTCGATCATTCATTCCTGAGAATACCGCACGTCATACAGTATCAAAACTGAAATGACATGATGACTGAAACTGAAAATGCACATGCATTGAATTTCACCATATTGTGCTTCGACTGGTTCTTTCCATACATTGCTGGTGACACTTAAGTCCTATAAAATTTCTTCGGTAATTAAGCAGTATTGTAAAACGAATAGTCAGTTGAAGCTACGTAAAATAATTTTAGGTAGTTGACTCGATCTTTAAAATTTTTACTTACAGATGATACGTAACACCATATTTTTTTAAACAAATTGAGTTGTGATTTTTACAATTTGCTATAGAGCACTTCGGCATGTTTACCATTTGACAAATCACGCGAGACTAAATGACAAGTCGTGAGTAATGGGGGACTTGCAGTGTTTTGGGGGAGTTTGAGGTGTGCCACGAAAGCAATTGTCATGCAATATCCTCAGGTGGATGATCGAAGCGTTGTCGTCACGATTAGAACATATCGAAAATATCGGGAAAACTTGAGCATATACAATATTAGAGTAAAACATTTCGGAACATAGGTATTCATGTCCACTGAATAAGCAAAACACAATAATACGTGTAGACAATAATAAAATTAAACAACCACCCGTATAAAAAAGGATCCACAACTTTTTTTAATAACGTAGACTTAGGCCTAGATCTAGATACAATAGTCCAAAATATACTTTAACGTAAAAATGTAAGACAGTTTTATTGCACTACGTCTATTGTTTTTTATTTAAACCAATATTAAGGTACTTATTTACGATACGAGCAACCACATCAAGACTTATTCCCGAAGTCTGTAGATCCTAATCACACTAGGAATTTGCTGCAGCAGTGTCCCAGGGGAAATTCGGGTTTACTTTGTTCGAAATATATCCGAAGGCGTTTACAGTGTTAAGGTACAGTCGTCGTCAAAAAAGGTTTTTTTAAATGATTAATTATTTAATAAATTAATTTCATATTTTGTTTATTTAGTTATTCACCTATTTATTTATATCTTTATGGTGTCTCCCTTGTATCTTCTGGTAGTTTGACAAATCACATGTCGACTGCCGCATCGAACAGTATCGAATCTACAAAATCTCGATTTTTATTTTATTGCATCAATGGATAGAGCAAATATGATACTATTAGGAAAATATTTTTATTATTTAAAATAAGTGTTATTTCGTGAGATTTTGAATCGAAAAATATCGAAACTTCACACTGTGAGCGACGAACATTATCGATTAAGGTAAATTCGATACGTTATTCAGTCGTGCTAGGACATAGCACGACGGTATACAGGCGCAGATCGAAACTGGCTGATTCGTCAGTGTTTTTTGGGATGTGAAAAAGGGAAGGCGCGTTGGTTTAGTTCAGGTTAGTACGTTATTATTTAGTTGCTATTTGTTTTTTTTTTTGCATTATAGTAACTTTAAGTAACGGTTAATGAGTAAAACTATCGAAAGTGGTAGATTCGATAGTGACCTTATAAGTTCGTGTAACGAATCTGCCACTTTCAATAAAATTTCAGATTTTAAATGCATCGAACACTATCGAATCAGCCACATTCGATCAAATTTCTGATTTTAAAAACATTGAATACTATCGAATGTGAAATATCTCGGAAAAAATATATTAAACATTAAAATCGTTATAATGCTTAAAAGAGTAAAAAATAAGCTATCATTCAGTAAAGAAACTTTTACGACACGATTCAAAATTACGACATTGTGTCAAATTTTGTGCCAAAAAAACTTTAAACTGCTCTACTGTAAAGTACGTGATTTGCAGTTTCGATACTATTCGTAGCGGCAGTCGATGTATTTCTGTGAGTCAGTTTTGTCAATACTTTTATTATTGTTTGTATGTGCTGATGACTTTCATAAATTATGAAACCTTAAATACCTAACTTAACGACAAAAAGAATAATGCCCCCCGTCCCTTATAAGTGTAGACCTCTTAAATGTATTTTTTTTAAAGTGGATGTATAATGATAATATTATTATAAGTATTTGAATAGTTTCTATGACCGTAAAACACTAGGATTTATTGAATTTTAATTTGGCGATAATATAAATAATAAGCCAGAAATAAATGTAATAGGATAATCAATATGTTCTAGTTGTAATTATTGCTAACCTTTATTATATTTTTTTCTATTTATACATTGCAAATTTGTATTTTAGTTATCAATTGATAAATAACAATAAAAATTCAATTTTATGAGTTATATTACTTCTCTATACACGACACGATAATGGATAAAATCAGCATTTTGACAGGTCAAAATGGGCGTCCTTCTTTGAACACTTTGCTTATAACCTTATTATTGCTTACTTTCGCTGTTGGGACTGCCTCTAACTTTTTGATGTTGACTGTTCTATCCAATACAAATTCAACAGTACCTACAACATAAACTAAACTAGTAGGTAAATATGGTGGCTGCGATGTTAAAACCAATAATTGAAGCAACGGCATTGCATGAGAGCTGGTCTGGCTGTTACTTCTTATTTGTTCAGTAATGCACGGGTCTCTGTCCTCCGCTGAAAATAAATGCAATTGGAAAATGTAGCTGAAACTGTGTTTAGCTTTTGGGTAAATACTGACAAGCGGCAACTTTTTATTCTACCTTAGAATTTTATTAATACGTTAGTTGGTAATTAGTCAGTAAGATATTTGAAGTTCGATTAAAATCTTAATATTTGATTGCTGTCCAATATTGTTCAGGTACTTTTTCCGGTTTATTTATGAGACTTCTTAAAATAAATTTCGAATATGAATTTCAAAAAAAAACAATTTGCATCCATTATAATAGACTTCAGCAAAATTAGTCACTTTCAATGCCCTCTGTCTATTACGATTAATATACGATTCAAATTGGGATGTTTTTGTAAAATTTTGACTTCTTTTAATTAGGCAGGGTCCTTAATAATGTACAGTCAGCGTTCGTCGTTTAACACTCTAGTACTTTGTCATAGCAACTTTTTTTGGAGATATCTCACAGTTTGAAATATTGTTCAAAAAAGTTAATACGCCAAAGTACTAACTTATCAATCAACTTTTGTTGCTGACCGTACCAAATTTTTTCCAATGTCTTTTGTTAACGTGTTTTTTTTATATTTTATTTTTAATCACTATATACTCTTTATTGCATTAAAAACATAATTACAAAGATAATTAAAATTATTGTGAGCTATATCAGCTATTGAAGTTTAAATTGCTCAACACTCTACAATCTTAAAATGATGATCTTTTGTTATTATTAATATAATCGAATTCATTTTTATATCTGCCATTAGGAGATATCCAAGTCAATCTATTCATTATTCTGTTTTTGTAATGGCTGTTTAGTATGGTTAAATTATTTTCGAATGCAAATTGATCTGTTTATCCTGTTTCTATTTATTAATTTATTGAAAATTAATTCGAATTTACCGGAAAAGATTTTACAAGCAAATTAGAATTTAGCGGAAAAAATATCACAAGCAAATTCGCCGTTAGACAAAAGGAAGAGCGAAGCTGTAGCAGCGCGAATGAAAATTAACACCTCTGACTACAATGTTATTTGCGCACTTTAACGAGCTCTAAAACTAAATATGAATACATTTAGTTCTGCAAGTTAAAGTTGCGGCTCTGAATTAATTAATTTCTCTGTATGTGGAATCAGCTAGTTGGTTTGGCACTGGAAGATAGATAAAATTAAAAGGATAAATAAAATTTAACTTACAAATTGGCATAGAGTTAGACAACGTTTTATTAAAAATGAAAATATAAAAAAGAAATGTCATGACAAATCATTATAGGTAGGTATACCATACCGATTTCAAAGTCTTTAACGAAAAGGTATTTACTAACAACTAGTTCAATTTGATATCCGGTTACCTCATTGTGTTATAAATAATTATTGTGTATAAACATCTATAGTAAATTATTCCCCGAGCCCCATTGTATTGTTACGACCATTATTGTGGTTTTTCTTATCATATGTGGTATTCCTCATGATAAACTGCTGTATAAAAATTACAGAACTAAATCTTAAGTTTATTACTACTATCCTTGAGGGTAAAATAGTCGCCTTAAAACATAAATCGTAAGAAATATATCCTTACTTCAAATGGCCTCATTTGCTGCCGACCTAACCACGTAAAAATGGTACACACTTGCTATCTATTTGAATATGCGAATATCATAAAGGTATCGATATTGAAATCATAAAAAGCTTCAAAGGCGCACATAATGAGATCTTGCGCGGCATCATGTTCCCTCTTCGCCTTGGGGATAATATTGAATGTCAAAAATGTGGGAATAGTAAGGAATAACTGGCGGTTGTAACGTTGTTTTTGTAAATTAGGTTGAATGCTTGAGGATTCATTTGCCTGTTTTGACTATCGTAATGACAATTAAAATCTCATACGCTTACGCTACGACGCCGTACGCGGACTTCTTTGAACGTGTACGTGCTCGTATTTCTCTCGTACGACGCACGTATTACTATACTTACGCTACGACGCCATGTGCGGAGGGGCTTACGCTACGACGCCATGTGCGGATGGGCTTACGCTACGACGACATGTGCGGAGGGGTCTTCGAACGTACGGTTCGGTGTGAGCATGAAGCGTTATGTTTGGGAGAATGTCTTTTTATAAGAATGAGTATGGATATCTCAATAAAATATGTGTTGAAGACGATACTAGAATTAAGGAATTGAATCAGACATTGAAACTTTCGCATACTTAATCAATTAATAGGATGTTATATTCAATTGAAATTTAATATAATGACTAGCTAAAGCTAGTAGCTATACTATTCCACTAAAGATTGTGAGTTACATCAAATAACTCTGATTTTTCTTTTTTATAATGTTTAGTACTCGTAAGTTATTAAGCATTTATAGTTATTTTAACTCCTGAAATTCATACTATTGAATTGTTCTCATTACACACATTCTTAAAAAAAATTAAGAATGATGAAAACTAATTATAAAAAAAATTTAAGAAAGCCTTTTGCATAGAATCGATTTCCATTTTCCTGCCATGACTAATGTATAAAATCTTCATTTTTATGGTTCCGTAGCCAAAATGGCAAAAAACGGAACCCTTATAGATTCGTTATGTCTGTCTGTCTGTCCGTCCGTATGTCACAGCCATTTTATTCCGAAAATATTAAGATTACACAGTTGAAACTTAGTAAGTAGGTGTATTCTGTTAACCGCTTAACGATTTTAACATAAAAATTAAAAAAAAAAATAAGATTAAGGGGGGGGCTCCCCCATACATGGAACTGAAACTAAAAAATAAATTTTCTTCATACCAATACGTGCGGGGTATACATATATGGATAGGCCTTTAAAAATGTCATTGAGGTTCTTAAGACAATTTTTTCTCAAAGTTAACCGTTTAAAAGATAAACACTGCCAAAGTGGTAAAATGTGTGACCCCCCCCCCCCCCCCTCTAACTTTTGAAATAAGAGAGCGAAAAATAAAAAATATATATGCTTTAGATCTTAATAAACACTTTCAACGAAAATTGGTTTGAACGAGATAAAAGATTTAGTTTTCGAGATATATCATATTTTCCAAAACAGCAAATATAATTTTGTCATTCATACCAACACTGTGAAAAACAAAGTTATTTTTATAGACGAAAAATGATAGTGGAATTAAATAAGGTATGGTATGAGATAACTACGGAACCCTACGGCGCGTGGCCCGACACGCACTTGGCCGGTTTTTTTTACTAAATAAGATTTCTACATTCAATCGTGAAATGCAATAACGAAATACATTATTTCATTTATTCGCTCTGATTTCATCCCGTTAGATATAATCGAGCTAACTGTCCCTTTATCAATACAAAACAGTCAAGAATTAATTCCCCCTTCCCTTCCTTCAGATAATATTATTATTTTGTCATAACGTACTGAGATTTTGTTAACCCGGCGTCATGGGGGTACAAAATAGGTACACGGACGACGGGGATGGGTCATTATGACCCGAATAATCTTTTTCAGATACTTCAGAATTGTATTAAAAAAATAATTTGTAGTGTCTATCACATAACGTACTAATTAATTTTACGAATTAAAATAATTGAACAAAGAAAATATTTTTACTCGTAACGTAGAAATATATAATTACCAATCAAATGTTTAAAAGGGTTTTATTTTTTTGGTTTGTCCTCCTTAATCTCTCCGAGAATGTATTGATTTATCAAGTCTTATGTTTTGAATGGCATTGTACCTATAAAAGTTAAATATTTGTGAAAATAATAAAAAATGTCATACACATACATAACGCGACATTTCAACCATAGCGCAAAAATGTTACAGGGGATGTGGGGTTGGGTCATAATAAACTTTTTAAATTTTGATCAACTAAAGCACTTAGTAATTACTGCCCGACTGATTTCCATTAAAAAAAAAGTTAGTTACTAATAAATCAAACTGTACCCCCTTGTTTTAAAGCTTGGACTAAACAAATAAATAAATAATACTTTATACTAAAGTTAGATTTGGTTTCTGACACTTTGATGATAGGAATGAATCAGTTTTAAACCAAGTTTAATTATACATATTTCACGTGTTAGAATAAAGAAGTTTCAATTTAGTTGTTTTGTTTTTGTTATTACAATCAATGATAATAAGAAAGAGTCACGTTTAAGAAAATGACGAAGCCGCCAGGGTTGAATGCTCTAAACGCCAGGGGGTAATTTTCACGCGGTAACTAAATATCTCTGTAAGTATTTAGATGTGCCATGAAAAGTTAAATTTTTATTTCTTTTGATAGCTACTTTGATTATTTCATTAGTAAGTCTTCTCGTATTTTAGTGATTATGGCACTATTGGGAAAAAAATTACAAAAAAACTACTGAAAACCAAATAAATCTTTATAAAAACACTGAAACACAAACAAAATTGAAAAAGTTCCGATTTTTTGTTTGTTTCCGGCTTTTGTAACAAATATAATTCCGGCGGCGGCGTAGGAATTATATTTGTTACAAAAGCCTCTGAAACCTCTGTTGAAAAATATTCTATCAACTACAGGGGTAATAATTGATACTTAGGTATAGAGTTTTAGGGTCATAAAGTTTCAAATTATTGAACATACCCGATGAAAATTAATATCAACTATGGAGAAAGCTAATCCTTCTCCATTGTTGATATTAAGTTTAATTGTATTTGCTCGTATGTTATTTTAGAAGTTTCCGAATTATTGGTTCTGAAAATTTTAATACTTCCTGACAACAGCTACAAGTTCTCCAACTGATAAAAAATACTCTACTTAATACTAAATTTAACAGTAAGTATTTTCTTTCACGTAGTTGTTGTTATCTAGACCTTACATAACAAGAACTTACATTTTCACTTTAATATTTCAAAGTTGTGACGTCATAAATTTTAGCGATCCTCGTAAAATGGAACAGTCAGGTTGATTAATACCTTATTTTTAATTACTTTGGGCAACATAAATTAAATAAACACCGCGTATCACGCGCTAAACAACATTTCCGAAGGTAACGTTTAAGCTCCTATCTTTTATCTTAATTTTGGAGACAGTAAATAATATAATATTATTATATCTCTTTAATTTTTACATACAACCATTCTACTTTAGAAAAGTAAAAGTGATTATACTTCTAGCGAGTAAGTAATAATTAAAATTAAAAAAGGAATTTAATAACTCAGTTTTGGATAAAAAATATATTTAAATAGGTACCTAAGTCGTAGTCAAGTTCAATATTATATGCCCTTATAATATACCTTTGACAGTTTCATTGACATGCCTTTGTATTAAAAGTCATCGTCCTGTCGAAAATGCCAACATAGGTACCTACTAAGCCTGGATATCCAACAGAGACGGAATTCGGTACATAAATAATTCCGAACGCAGCTAATCCATACAAAATACAAATCTATGGACCTACCACACACATGCGCGATTTTTCCGTACGGAATTTTTATAATAATATATTATCGATGTTCCGTTCGGAATTCGGAATCTCGATTACGTCTGTATGTTGCCGGCTTAATGAACACAGTGGAAAAGCATTTACTATGGTTACTCACTGGTGATCAACTTATATGGGCCACGCTACAGGACCAATCGGGAATATGATTTTGCATGGCTGATCATCGGCATAATTCATAATGAGTTGTGATAAAAAGTTCGGTTATCAAACTTTCATCGATTTTCCTGTTTTTTTCCCGGCAATCTCGAGTTTGCCCGGCTTTTGGCATTATCCACCACCTGTTGTTCACCGAACCCAACTAATGCTATAAATCTGGGTATTTCTTCTTATGCCCAGATCGATGTCTTGGGGTTATAGAAAGTAAGGCCTTTGATTGAATTTATTACCATCTTTCTACAAAAATAAATTCGCAAAAAACTAAACTAAACTTTTATCAAATAATTATATTAAAATACCGGCCAAGTGCGAGTCGGACTCGCGCACGAAGGGTTCCGTACAAAAAACGGCAAAAACATGTTTGTTGTATGGGAGCCCCCCTTAAATATTTATTTTATTTGGTTTTTAGTATTTGTTGTTATAGCGGCAACAGAAATACATCATCTGTGAAAATTTCAACTGTCTAGCTATCACGGTTCATGAGATACAGCCTGGTGACAGACAGACAGACAGACAGACAGACAGACAGACGGACAGCGGAGGCTTAGTAATAGGGTCCCGTTTTTACCCTTTGGGTACGGAACCCTAAAAACCCAGTGAGTGATTTACTTGTTTGTTTTAAAAATACAACAAAGTATCAAATAACCTGCCAAGTAAATTAACCGGGAACTTACCTAGAACCTGTGAAACCTAGCCCTATGTATCGTTTATTGAATATCTTCGAAAGTATTACCTATAATACCTATGTTTCTATCTACCATTGTTTTTACAAACCACCACAAAATTTCCCGTAGAAAATAAAAAAATATATGACAGAAAATATGTGAAATGTATCAAAGTAAGTATTTTTTATATTCCTTTATTTAGGATACTTACTTATGTGTCAATATTTCAAAGTGCGGTGAGCTAATGACTTTTATAATTCATAAAAATTACCTTTCTAGGATTTTAAAAAACAAATGTTTCATACTCATACGCAATATCATCATAATTATATTATTATCATAATGTCGTTTTAAATCTCAGTAATCAAAGTACATACAATATTATTACCTATTAATAAAAACAAAACTAAATAAGTAGATAGCAAGCATTGCGATTCATTCTCTTTATCAACAAGCTAAATCTATATAGATAATTGCCAATTTGTTTGGATGTTTAAATCACGCAAAAACGGCTAAAAGGATTGGGATGAAATTTGGTACACAGATAGTTTATCTTTTATCCCTCCTTAAAGATTTTCCAAATGTCAACGCGGACGTAGTCACAGGCGGAAACTAATTTCTTCAAATACTTAGCATAACGTATTATCTTGTTGGTGCATCAAATATTGTTGCACTGACAAGATAATTAATAAAGAAATAGCCAAAAAAATATGTTTTCATTTAAAAATTGTAGCAATAAAGTAGCTTTTACTCACCAATCATTCTATCCCTTGATCGACTTCCAAAATCCTCACCCCTTATATAATAGTTTAAAAGTTTTTTCCACACTACTTTTAAAAAGAAAATTGTCAAGCGACCGGCGAAAATGGGTTCAAATAATCATTTCCACGAATAAGAAGCAAAACGGCTCGATTGAAAGCAATAATTCTCCTACAACAAATTAAAGCTCATGGGAATACTTGGGAGAAAGAGGGAAGTTCGCGCACTGAATGTCCCGAAGCGACTGAACCACATCCGGGATGGCTTTTCCCGATTTTCTCCGCTGGCAGTGAACAAGGCTAAGCAAAGGACTTAAACTAAAGACCGCATGAGCCTCCGTTTCCGTGACAACGCCATCTATGGAAAACATGAACAGACCTGGAAAATGTCTGCC
This sequence comes from Agriphila tristella, assembly GCA_928269145.1. NCBI lineage: Eukaryota > Metazoa > Arthropoda > Insecta > Lepidoptera > Crambidae > Agriphila > Agriphila tristella. Next base: position 21,980,549 of record OV743440.1, on the reverse strand, counting down.
GAGACAAAGAGCACAGCGTCGACGCCATCTAGAGTCGATTTCCTCAACTAGATGCTACGAATGTGTTACGCTGGAAAACTTAGATGGCAGTACGAGTACAGACAAAGCAGCACCTAAATTATTATGCTTATTTTGGAGAGATGTCGGCGTTTTTTGCGACTCGAATTAGTCACAAAAACTAGCAGCTAGATAACTACCTATAATAAATAAATAATAATAAATTATTTGAATTACCAAACTGAGAAATTTTCCTAGATCTTAGGCAACTTCTCGAAACTTTTTACTAAAAACGACTTACTTTTGTTCGAGTAAAAACTATGAAAGCTCTTACTTTAAAAGTTATATTTAACTTGAACAAAAAACAAAGGCAAGGTGTTATACTAGAAAGGAAAACATAATAACAACATAAGAAAAACTTTACAAAGTTTATGACAAAACGAGATTGTTGCAGAAAAAACTGTTGCTGTTAAAATGTTTTGTAGGAAAAAACATTTGAAGGAAAGAAACTTTAACGAGAAAACTTTCATTTTTAGATTTATTAAATTAAACTTGCTAAGCACAGAGTTCGCAAAAAACTTATTGTTTAGAAGTATTACAATTACAACATAATAATGTGGAAAGTTTTTTTTTTCATAATTTAACCTTAAACTTTATCTCCATCTTGCTACACGTAAATCAATTGTTTTCCTTTAGTTTTAGTTCAATGGCTTTTTTTCCAAAACCTGCCTTTTATTTTTCACAGCATTAGCCAAAATTTATGTTAAAAGGCCCACTAAAGATAATATAACCTACAGTTTCGAGTGAACCAACATGTGCACTCAGTTAATCTTTCCTAATGTCCGTCTAACCTTTAATTGTGGCCCTACGGTTTCTCCGAAAATCTATTATCTGCCCTATTATTAGCACCTGATACAAATCTCGTTGGAGAAATAATTATATGGGAGATAATCTCTTTGGTTTTCCGTGTCATGGCTTATAAATTAAAATATATTTTTTCACAAGTTATACCTTTAGTTTTAAATTAGAATTATCCATAGTTTTATGCATTAAGTTATTTATCTTGTTATTTCTCAAATAAAATAAAATGGAAAATATTTTTCAATTGCTGTTCATTGGACAATAACTTCCACCCGCGACTTCGTCCGCGTGGATATTCGGAAAAAATCCATAGGGAACCTTTGACCGTGATAAAAAGTATTCTATGCCATACAAGCTGTGACGAATTAACCTTCGTCCAAGCATACAGGCTTTAACTATCTGTGAGCCAAATTTCATCCAAATCAGTTCAGCCGATTTAGCGTGGTTGAGTAACGAATATCAAAACACACAAACATTCATAATGTTAGTAGGATTTTAATTTAAAAACTTGAGTACGAGAAATTAGCACCATTAATAAATAATTCTAAAACAAAACTTACTTTGGGTCCAAAACTCGATGTGCTTTTGTTTTTTTATTTTATTTTGAAAAAAGAAATTTCTTTTACACTTTGCGGAAGTAAGCTACATTATATTTCTTTTTTTAAAATGGTTTGGGACTTCCGCCACGTGACGCCTGATTATTATTTTTTTATTTTAGGTTTCGTAGCAGTATTCGTAGCAAATAACTAATATTTATTTTTATTTTAGCTTTCGTTGCAGAATTCGTTAGAAATATCATCTGTAACGAAATCTGCAACGAAAGGTAAAATAAAAAAAACATAAGTTAATATGATTTTCATTTTAGCTCTCGTAGTAGAATTCGTTTCAAATACGCATAATTTGATTTTCATTTTAAAGTCTTGTAGCAGAACTCGTATTAATTCATGAATAATTTGAGTTTTATTTTACCTCTCGTAGCAGAAGTCGTAGCAAATAACTAATAATTTCTTTTTTATTTGAAACTCGTAGCAGATATAGTATCAATTTACATAAAAAATATTTTCATTTTAGATCTCGTAGCAGAACTCGTAGCAATTGACGAATAATTTGATTAAAGATATTAATATAATTGAAAAATATTAGAAAAAATCGACTCACCCGTAGCAGCTCAGACGGGACTCGAACCCACACCCTTAGGATTCCGGCCCAATGCACTAACCAATTATGCTACCGAGTAAAGAATAATTTGATTTTCATTTTAGCTCTTGTAGCTAAATTCATAGCAATTAACGAATAATTTGATTATTATTTTAGCTCTCGTAGCAGAATCCGTAGCAAATATCGAATAATTTGATTTCTATTTTAGTTCTCGTAGCTATATTCGTAGCAAGTTACGAATAATTTGTTTTTTTATTTTATATTCTCGTAGCAGAATTCATAGGAATCCTTACTAATATTATAAATGCCAAAGTCCGTTTGTTTGTTTGTTACGCCTTCACGTCTTAACTACTGAACCGATCATCATGAAATTTTGCCTTCACGTTGTCAAGGGTACAGAGAAGGACATAGAATACCTTTCATTTCGAAAAAAAGTTTTGTTCCCGAGGGACAACAAAAACCTTTCCACGCAGTCAAAGTCGCGAGCGGCCGCTAGTTAAAGAATAATTTGACTATTATTTTAGCTCTTGTAGCAGAATCTATAGCAATTAACGAATAATTTGATTATTATTTTATCTCTCGTAGCAGATTTCATAGCAATTAACGAATAAATTTCATTTTAGGTCTCGTAGCAGAGCTCATTGCAGTTTTTAAATAATTTGATTTTTATTTAGCTCTTGCAGCAAAATTCGTAGCAAATATCGGAAAATTTGATTTTTATTTTAAAATCTCGTAGAAAAACTAGTATCAATTTACGAAAATTATTTATTTTTAAAAACTCTCGTAGCAAAACCAGTATCAATTAACGAATAATTTGATTTTTATTTTAGCTCTCGTAGCAGATTCATACCAATTACGAATGTCTTTAATCATCATATCAGCCGCACGACACCCACTGCTGGGTATTGGCCTCCCCTAAGGATCTCCACGACGATCGGTCCTGCGCTGCCTGCATCCACTGGCTTCCCGCGACCTTCACCAGATCGTCGGTCCACCTTGTCGGGGGCCTACCCACGGAGCGCCGTCCGGTGCGCGGTCGCCATTCCAGAACCTTTCCGCCCCAACGGCCATCGGTTCTTCTCACTATGTGTCCCGCCCATTGCCACTTCAGCTGAGCAATCCTTCGAGCGATGTCGGTTACTTTAGTTCTCCTGCGGATCTCCTCGTTTCTTATTCGATCACGCATCGTTTCTGAGTCTTTAATCATCTGTGATTATTTGTTATGAATCTAGATTATACATATAACTATCGTTTTATACGTTAAGAGCTTAGAATAATTAGACCTAGAACGATAATTCCCTACAAAGCGCGCTGTCAAAAGTGAGGCAACTAAAACAGCCAAAATGGCGCCGTTTTCAGATTTTTATTGTCGATTATTACCTAATAAGTACAAAACAGTTTCAATTTCCCTACCTTAAAGAGATTAATTATTATGTTACTAGCTGATGCCCGCGACTTCGTACGCGTGGACTTTATGACTCCAGCGTAAGCATATAAATATGAACTAACTAGCGGCCGCCCGCGGTTTCACCCGCGTGGCACCCGTTCCCGTGGGAATACCGGGATAAAAAGTATTCTATGTTTTAATCTAGGCTATCAGCTATCTGTGTGCCAAATTTCAACCAAATCCGTTTAGTATTTTTTGCGTGATTGAGGAACAAACATCCAAACATCCAAACCCACAAACTTTCACATTTATAATATTAGTAGGATTGGACTTTAGTTACGATTAGGTAACGTATGAAGCTGAAAACTGAGCCATTTTGGCTCAGTATAAGTTGCCTCACTTTGCATACGCGGACACGGCTTCTAGGTGTAATTATTCTAAGGTTAAGAGCAACTTAAGTCAAGGTCAAGTGCTAAAGTTTAAAGGTTTTCGGAAAATTTACTTAACTTTTGTTTGTCATATTTTATGATTGTAGATCTACGGTTCTGATTTATTTTTAAGCGGCCGTATTTTTTATTGTTTTGATAAAGAAGATTGATTTTTTGACTAACCAGAATGCGTTATAGTATTTTATGAAAATCAACTTGATATGTCTTTGTGTTTCGAGAAAAAGTGTTTTGATAATTAATAGTGATCAAGTGTCCGTTTTGAGGAAAGAAACGCTAAAATCGACCTTATTAACAAAGCATGTCAATAAAGTGCAACAAAATGTTAATATTGGTGATATTAATTTATATAATTAAATTTAATGTTACGCGACTCGTAAGTGCCAATATGTAAACTATAATGGGTACTTTTCCTTCCTTGTTACAAAACTTTGTCTGTTTAATTAAATGCGTTTAATTGTTATTGGTGATTATGAAGTTAGCCACAATGCGCGTAACCGTAGGTACCCCCCAGTCTCCTCTCCTACCCACTTAATATAAATTCATTACTTACATTTATAAGTTATGAATTTATTTATTAGATAGGAAAAGATATTTTTCACTCCTCTTGCTCTAAAAGTCCGTCATTGTAAGGTACAAGAGCCAGGATAAAATAGCAAAATTACCCCTAGGGGATAAAGTTTTTTCTTTTTTAATGTTTGTCTATTACCAATGAGCCTACTAAATTCTCATTTTTATTTTTGAAAATGGAACTAAAAGCAGCGATCTCTTCGGTGAAATCATAGACTTATTTATACTCTGTGACTTTAAGTTTGATCGTAGAATGCGTGCATTGTGTTTCTTAGCTGCTACAGTAGAAATTAAAAAAGGCGCGAATTATTTAGAATTTTTCTCTAATACCAAACTGATTTCATGAATTGTGTGACTGTAAGTAAGTAATAGGAAAGAAATAATTTTAATCTTTTGCCGTCAAGCACAAATCATTTATTTAAATACTGTATGAAAAGTTTATGAAGTGGAGGATAGAAAAATGAGTGGATTCATTTACGTAAGTATAAACTAGGTATTTAATATTGTATTTCATTTTCTCGCCTTCGTAGTGAAAAGTAGAGTGTAACACACGACGCTAAAACCCATTGTAACTCGGTTTCTATTTATTCCCTCGCTAAAGCTCGGGAATAAAACTACCTCGTATGGAATGGGTCATTTTAGCGTCTTGTATAACAATCTACTATTTTAATTATTTGCAATAAAATACTTATCATTGTGTTCAAAAATTGATCGAACGAACATTTTTTGTTAAAAAAAAAGATTATCTTTTTAATATTAATCAAAGTTACAAATGGTGTAAAGGTAAAAACCATCAGTAAATTAATAAAACAACATCCGTTTCAATGAAATAATCTTGCAATAAAATAATCATTGCATTTTACTAGATGCAAATACAAACACGTGTAACTATCTCATAAATGCAAGTAGATCCTCAATAAACACTACTATTTATCTCTTATCTTTGGTTTTACCAAGGCTGTTTGTACAGAACTTCTAGTATTTAAATTCTTAATGGGAGAGTACGTTTGCTTATCGAAATAACATTCTGGTATAAGACAAAGTTAGCAACGTTTCAAAAAGTGGCGCGCTCGACACGTGCTGCTGTGCGCTGCAACCTGCGTACGCGAGGATCAAGGACGCTTGCGCCTGCCCGCCTACACACGCTTCGCTCCGATTAACTGTGAAAAGAATTTCGGACTATTATAAATGCGAAGGCGAGCCGAGCGGCGCCGAGCGCGGCCGAGACGCCAGTCACACGACGCTCTATCAGCGGCGTCTCCCTCCCGCCGCCTCCCAACCGGCGGCGCCCGCCGGAATTCGCGACGCGAGGCGCTTCCACCAGCCAGCGACGTAGTTCAGTCAGTGTACGTGCGACTGTCCGCGGCCGACGACGATACGCCGTATACGCGCACCGCTCACTTATTACGCAGTAGCCGACAACACTGACCGCGTGGACTCAAATCTAACACTTTTTGTGTTTTAAACCTTATTAAAACTATTGTAAACATTCAAAAATAAGGTCTAGAAATAAAAGTGATAACTCTCATCAGTGTCAAAAAGTTCCAAAGTGCCCGACGAACTAGGAAGGACACCGAATTTACGAAGTGACAACATACACAGCATCGTCAGTGACTCGTATCATAGTAATTTCAGTGTTTTTGATCGTTTCAAGCCACGTTACAAGGTTATCGCGGCTCTAGTCCGCTAGTGATGAATTGAAAAATCGGCGCGTAGTCGCTCACGTGGTGCGCCCCGCCCCCGCCTCGCCCGCGCTTATATTTAGCGAAAATCGTCTCTCTGGAGCGGCCCGACGGCCGACGCTCGGCGCACATCGCTGTTTATGAACAGTGAGACGCCACATGTTATTGGCTTCGAATAACAGAGCAGATAAGGAGAAGACAGATAACCTCTTCGGACCGCTGATCGAGTCCGGCGACGTTCTAGAAATAGAGAGAATTATAAAAAATATAATTCAGAAAAGAAAGTGCGCTGGGATTATGATCGGTGACGGCACGCGCCGGTGAGCGCTCGGTGGACACACCTTCGGAAAAATTCCACTGGTCGAAATCGAGGCGAGTGCGATGTCGCTTCAGGGGAGCGGCGGGTTCCACAGCCCGTGGTCCTCGCAGCCGGGGCTGGCTGAGCTCGAGGGGACGATGGCGGAACTGGAGCCTCTGGGCGAGCTCACCGAAGTAGGGTTCGAGCCGCAGACGCGCGCGCGCTCCAACACGTGGCCGCTGCCAAGGCCGGACAACTACGTGGACCAAACGGAAGACGCGGGCTCCAAGAAGAACTCGAACCAGAATCTGCCCGGTAAATATGAGTCGTCCGATAGCGGGGTCGCGGTCGCCACACGCTATTTAGGTCGCCCACGTACCTAGGCTTGACGCCCCGTTCGTGTATAAGCCCAATAACTAAATAACACAACCAGTCACGATATTGAAACGAAAAATTATTACGAGAATTGCAAGGCACACGAAATTAGTAAATGAAAACTCTAGTCTTCGAAATATTCTGATAGTGGGAAAATGTATACAAACAAAATGGATACAAAGAGTGTCATACGGTCCTTCGCAGATAATATGATTCCAAAACAAACAAAATGTACCTACTGATTAGTCTTGTTTACAATTTAAAAAGTTCCACGAATTACTGCATATCTTAGCAAACGAAGTGTTATGAACGCACATCAATTGATGAATTATCTTTTATGTAGTAATACAATCATATCGTATTACCCAAGTAATTTCTACTAAGCGTTCTTGTAAATACGAGTTGGTATTAGAAATTATGTCAAATTGCTAGTCAAGAATGAAATTCAAAGGGATATCCTTTACTAAGTACTATACTGTACTATTCTGTTATTTGTTTGTTGTTGTTAATACTACTCGTAAGTACTATTGACAATATACAACAGAAAAATGATACTGCATTTTTTGTCAACAAATCGTAGCTACCTACATACATGAAAATATGATAAATAAACAAAAAATTTAATAATAACTGTCAAGAATATAAATAATGGAGTTTATAATATAGCATGTCAATTATTTTATCTATTTTTATCACAAAATCCACAGCCCTTAGATATTAACAATAATAATCTTACAAGATTAACATGTTGTTGGAATAAATAAATAAATTGTAGGTCTGGTACAATGCCCATTATTAAATATTTTATTTCTAACAGTCACAAGTATCATTAGGAGATTGAGAACCACAAAAAAGTATATTTTGTATTCTAGTTAAAAAGATTTATATGAAATTAAATACTTTAAGCAAAGTACAACACGGAAAATGCAAATACAAAACAGACTATCAGAGGCTCATATTAGTATAGTAAGGAATTTATTTTCGGAGAAATAAGTTTTTAACTTTTAGATTTTTGCATTCACAATGCTATTTTTATATTAAGATGAATAAATAATGAAAAATATTAGAAAAAATCGGTTCACCCGTAGCTGAGCCGTTTTTTGCTGCTCAGACGGCTGACCCGTCTAAGTTACTACGGGTGAGTCGATTTTTTCTAATATTTTTCATTATTTATTCATCTTAATAAGTTTTTAATTGACATATCAAAACTTCCGACCTTTTTACGAAAACATTTTTCTGAAAATTTTATCACAAATTTTAATGAACGTAAATTAATTTGTGAATGCTTTAGAGACGAAAAAGTACCAACAAAGCATTTTAATATATTTTGTTATCTTAAATATAATAACAATATTATGTAAACCAACTTTTTAAAGTATGTACCTATACACTAACACATTGATGAAATGCTATTTGAAAAAATTATGTAGTGGTTACTTAGATAAAAACTAATAAAGAATATTAATTTTCCTCTAAAAACAAAAGACTTTAAGTAAAAAATATTTTAAGTTAAATTAACCAATGCCCTTTACTTTCGTAATAATAAACCGTATCATTTTATTCAATATGAATTCAACTTTTTTCACCTTGCTTCAAAATAAAAGATTGGAAAAACCTAATTAGGTATAAATTAAAGAAAACTTTCTTCAAACTGAAAAAGTACTTATTAATTACTAAGTATATTATAAAAATAGTGTTAACCGTTATTTAATTTTAAAATATATAATTACGAATTGTCTTTAGTTATTTTGTTACTAGCGGCCGCCCGCGACTTCGTCTGCGTGGAAAGTTTTTGCTATCCCTCGGGAACAATATTGTTTATCGGAATGAAAAGTCCCTCTCTGTCCTTCTCTGTACCCCTGAGATGCAAAATTTCATGATGATCGGTTCAGTAGTTAAGACGTGAAGGCGTAACAAACAAACAAACAGACTATCGCATTTATAATATTAGTAAGTAAGGATAGTAAGGACTAGCGGCCGCCCGCGACTTCATCTGCGTGGAAAGTTTTTTGCTATCCCTCGGGAACAACACTTTTTTCGGGCTGAAAGGTACCCTATGTCCTTCTCTGTACCCCTGGCAACGTGTATGTAAAATTTCATGATGATCGGTTCAGTAGTTAAGACGTGAAGGCGTAACAAACAAACAAACAAACGGACTATCGCATTTATAATATTAGTAAGGATAAGTAAGGATAGGATTAAAAAACTATTTTCATCGTTATCTTTGATCATCTCCTGTAAGATTAAGGGCCTGTTTCACAAATTTTACATAGCGATATACCTATTCTGGTTAAAGTGAATAGAATAATGACTGTGAAATTATCTGCAGAAAAAGTAGATTGGGACTTAGCCGGAACATGTGAAATAAGCCCTAAGCCCAATCACTTTTTTTTAGTTACTTATCTCCATAGTTACAAGAAATACCATTCGTCCGTTTACTTACATTGTCGTATTTATTCGTTTGTTTTCTTTTATTTTCATCCTTCACAAATAAATTGCTGAAATTCCACTAACACTTCATTATTTTCCACTGTCGAGTCTTTGAAGACGACAGGACATTATTAAAATTTTGGATTTTTATATCAATAATTTTAATAATATTCATGTAAGTATCATGACTTTCATATTGAAATTCTAGAGTTTAGACATTCACAATGCTATTTTTATATTAAGATAATTATCAGATGCGATCCCGTCTGAGCTGCTAAAGGCGAGTCGATTTTTTCCTTAGAGCATTGAATGGTCTAAGATTTTTTCTATTAAATTAATTATCTTAAGACTTTCATATCCCCACAACTGCTCCTGTTGTGCGATTGAATTAGTTAACAAACAAAAATATCTTAGGTTAATAATCAATGACCGGAACATGTTAGCTATGTGTGCGACAAATTACGAGTAATACTGGCCAAGCGCAAAATCCCCTACACCATACTCTTGAGTTTATACAAGGCGCTGGGTGGTATAATACAGTACGGTCTTAGCAGCTCTGCTAGAACATGCAAAACTCATCTTGATCCATTATATAGGTTACAATTAAGAATACTGAAAGCTATTGTCCCGTCAAAAATTAAAACTCGATATCAAGAAACTCACAATGAGCCTTTCCATCACTGTGCTGTACTACCGATACACAGTCAGGCCAAATATCTTTTGTTGACATATAATTTCTTCAACTGTGATCTTTGTAAAGTCATTCACCGTAATAGACAGACACGCAATGCTGCTAAAGTTACATATACTTTATATCCAAGGTTTACTAATCTTTACGGCAAACAATTGTTACAATACCAAGTTCCAAAATTAATAAATGATCTTCCGTTTTTCGTTTATTTCTTCTAAAAAAAGAAATAAACAAAAGCAACATCAAAATTAAACTAAAACAATTATTCTTATCCTCACTACTGCACAACAGATAAATAGTTATTAATAATAACATGATTTTTATTAATAACAACTGCTAAATTTGAAAATTTTAATCTTAAATTTTAATTCAATTTTAATTACTGAACTTTTAGATTTTAGGCATTCACAATGCTATTTTTAATTATAATAATAATAATATTTTAATTTTCAATTATATTAATAATGTTAGTTTTAATTTCTGATAATAATAATAGTAAAATGGAATATATAGTAATAATAAATATTAATTAATTAAATAAGTATAATAAAAATAATATTTACCTAACTAATTAAATTAATAATATCAATGATTATAATTATTACAGTATTTGAATGCATAATTTACAAATTAACGTTAATTTCTAATATTATTATGTTTTAATTTGCACGAAAATGGTCCATCCAACCAAACCACCCGTGAGCTTGCGCTCGCGGCCGTTGGTACGTTGGTCGGACTGGGAAGGTAGAGAGAGAAAATAAAATACTATTCGTAAGCATATCGTAGGTAATGAATGAATACCCTACAAATTTTATTGATTGTTATTATGAATTCAATGATTTTTGTTCAAGATGATGAATGCAGACAGTGTATGGTGAAACCTAAATAGGTTTTTGTGACACTGTTTCATGTAATTTCGTAATGTATTATTATTATTGATGTAATTTAATAAAATAAAATAAATAAATAAATATTTAAGTATTTGAATTTTAAGAAAATTAAATAGAATCATTGAATTATGAAAAGATATTTAACAATAGTACATTATGAGACAAGTTAGCTTAGGTTGCTCATTGCACACAAGGCTGTGGGTTGCAGCCCGAACCGCAAGCGAGGGCGTAACTCAGCCGAGTGTGCAATAAGCAAAAGCTCACGAGTTTCATACGACGTTTTTCAACACATTTGCGAGGAAAACATTAAAGTAATTTACCACATAGCAACAAATACGACAAAAACAAAATATGATAATTATGACGGGAAAAAGCGTGCAGGTTTTTTTTTATTTTTTCACACGCCCAATGCAAGAATATTTTGCGAACAAAGGGGTTAGTGATATACAGCCACTTCAAAATTATATTTTTTAATGATAAAACGCAAATATTTTAATATTTTATAACAAAATATTGTGAATGATGAATAATTTGATAATAATCAATATTAGTTTGATTTAATTAAGGACTTACACATTTATTTATTCCAAAAATGTATATGAATTTTCAGCGGCATAAAACCTCTTTGTTGTAACTAAAAAATAAGTGTATTACCCGGTTAAATTGGGAATGCTCTGTTTATTCGCATAGAACTTGCAGTAAGGTACTTATTTAACTTTGCAGGGATAATTTTATAACCAACTAGTGTTTTATATGTTATTGCACGCGTTTGTTATAGCTCGGTTTACGGCCCTAAAAGCGATGTATTAGGACTCACTTTACGAGCAAGTGTGTTGAAAAATTATTTTACTAACAGCTAGAATAAAAACGCAAACGCGAATAAACCCTATATTTTGTTTGACTATAGGAAAATGTATACTCACTCTGTTATATTTATTTATGTTAATGAAATTTGAAACCATACTATTCCGACAGATAAGAGATAATAACTGTCATATATTTTTATAACAATTATTATTGTCACAAAAATATACGACATTTATTCGGTAGCTCCAAGAAACATTATTATATTTTTTAATTTGAGTTTTTTTATGCTATTATTTTTCCTATTATAACAGTATTATTGTAAAATATTATAATGTTTAATCAGCCACTGAATTAACGGCCTGGTCATTTAATTGAACAGCACCGTTAAATCAGCGGCCTAAATGAAGTTCAGCCAAATAACAACATTTTAATTAACGGGCAGGCAGATGCTTAGCCCGTTAAAACACTAATCAAATTGACACAAGGCAATAGTTTGCCAGTTCTAGTTCTAGTTAAAATTATTTTAAAAATCTTGGCTTCTGAAAAAAATAAATACAAAAAAAAAACAAAGACATTTCGCCAAAAATAGAAAAGAACAATTTCTTTGATAATCTTTTAATTTGTGAATGATCTTAGAATTTTAGAAATGATGATAGATCGTAAAAAGTTAAAAACACTTAAATAGACTGTGAGCATAGAAAGAACATCTTTATAAAGTCTACCTAATAAAATGTCTTAAAAACTTTTGGATCTGAAAATTTTCTAATGACTTGCCTATATATAACTTAAACCTGTGCAATCGCGTTAATATTCAAGTATACAAATCAAAACGGGGAAAAAAAAATAAGTGTTAGATACCAAAACTGACCAAAACTATGGACCCAGGATGCCAATCGTGGCTAATTTCTGTAAAATTTTACAGAAAACTGAACCAAAGATTATAGGAACGCAGAAAGTTTAAAGTTTATGTAGTTGTTCAATATTAAAAACAATTTCATTTTCAAATCAACCTTGAGGGAAAAGTACTTAAAAGGTTTTTGCGACTTCAGTTTTTTCTGATGAATAGCGTCATAAGTCATGATAAGGGTCAGATGTTTGACGTCAAACAACGTCGTTTTGATTTTATTATATTTGTTGTAATTTGAGCAATATTTAGTAACTTTTATATTATTAATTTCAAAATCTAAGCGTCAAAGAGGGTGAAAAAGAAAAAGATATATGTAAAAATCATAAAAAAACGATTTAATAATTTAAAATAGTGTTTTTTTTTTAATAATAATGTATTTTAAAAAGAATACAAACACATTTCGTCTTAAAAAACACTACACGTTTGCTTGTTGTATTTTCACTTACCCAACTAGCGTAGTTGGTAGAGGGGTAATCGTGAATTACCCGTCCACCCACTGGTGGGAAAGTCCAGTGGGTGGACGGGTCATGAAGGAAAAAAACATCCTTTTTTTGCGAGTTATAAATTATTAAGTAACACTTATTTCATTAATTAAAATCCGAGTATTCAAATTGTAAGATATTTTTTTAGAAATTATTTACCGTTTACTTATAAATGATATACCTATGTTAAATTATTAGGAAATACCACAACAAAAAGTCAAATTATTATGAAATTATAAAGACGTTATTCCAATTTTGTAACTGCGACCGCGTGAAACGGTGAAAAAGAAAAATAATTTACGTAAAAAATATAAAAAGATAACGATTCAATCATTTTAAATTGTATTGTATTAATAATTTGTAAAATAATAATGTATTTTAAAAGATGTCAAACATTCACACTTCGTCTTAAATACTAAACGTTTGCTTGTTTTATTTTCTTTCAACCAAAGATATGTGAAAACTAACATTATCCTTATTTTTGCGAGTTTTGTAACGTGCCTCCTGCAATTGCATAAACATTTTACACATCTTACATGTTACGAAATAATTATTTTTATTACCAATTGAATACAATTTTTTTCTCAAAATCAATATCCGCAGGTACTACCTATACAAAGAATAAGATTATGACGATTTATTTGTCAAACTATGTAGAACTGTCAGATTTGTATGAGCAATGGGCTCACTGCAAGAAGCTTATACCCACAATGGAGATTGCACGCCTAGTATCATAGTGAAGATTGAAAAAAGATTATTAAGTGACGTCACGGCTTATTGCTATCTCTTTCTTTTCGTTTTACAAATTTAACAATACGTTTTCGTTTCTCACGAACGAACGAACGACGAACAACGAACACGTATTGTAACACTAAAGAAAGAGGTTGCAATAAGCCGTGACGTCACTAAAGGACATTTTTTCTATCTTCACTATGACATTATGGCCGTGCAATCTCCATTGGAGGGAGGTATAAGCTTCTTGGCTCACTGACGTCCATTATACAAAGTACGCTGGACTGGCTAACGTCATTAATCGTTTGTGCTGATTTGAAAATCGACATATTGGCGCTGAGAGCAGTAGATTCTACTATGGCAGTAGTGAGTGCACTTGGAACTAATTAGTTCCAACGTTCCAAGTACACTCATTCCTCCTGAGAGCAGAATCTACTGCTCTCAGCGCCAATATGGCGATTTTCAAATCGGCACAAAAAATTGCTGTCATTTCATGACAATAGCCTGTCCAGCGTTCAGTGAATGGGCTGCTTACTGCTCATTCATATTTTGACGACCTGAGTGGTGCAGTGGTCAACATGCTTCACGGGTTCGATTTCCCGGCCAGACAAAAATTTTAATGATGAATTTTAATTTCTGTGACGGGTCTGGGTGTTAAGTTCAAAATATCATTTTACTGACTCGAATTAATGACGTTAATTTCTCTTCGGTATGACTGGCAGTTCTTTTGCATTTTATTAAGAGAGACTTATCTCTCTTAGTCGCATCGTCTTAACATGCGAGCTTTTAATATAAATATCAATGGATCACGATAATCTAGGAGGGGGGGGAGAATTTTTCTTTGTTCTGTGATGATAATAGTTACTTATGCAACTGTACTATAATGAGGGGTATTAAAACACCAATGGGGGGGCGCTCCTCCTCCTCCTCGTCATAAATCATCCAAACGAGTGTTATAATGCTGTACTGAATTTCATTATGTAACTCGTCGCGCGGGGAGGAGCGCGAAATGCTCTCACTCGCATATTGTAATGTTGGCAGTAAGCTAACTGTCACAGAACCTTTTATAGAGGATTTAAACATTTAAAGCATGGATGTAGAGAAATAATATTTTATAATAACGCCTATGTTCTTTTAAAGGCTTTCTAGGTGATAAGATTGAATTTAATTTAATAATTATTAATTTCTACTAGAGCATTCAACCGAGTTACTTGAGATGATCACTTTGAGAATTTTAATATATTGAAAACCAGTGCTTTCTAATTTAATTAGTTATGTAATAACTAAACAGCTGGATACTAAAACGAAAGAAATTCAAATATTACAGTAATGTGTTACATTATATTTCAATTTAAGGCGCTTACGGCGCCGCCAATTCATTTATTTTTATTTTACGTAATACTATGCCCTCTTAAATAAGCTCAATGAGGGCTTTTCAAAGTGACATTTAAAATAAAAAAATTGTATCTATTTGCTTCACTAGATGGCGTTGATGAAAAGAGGAGGGTCAAAATCGGCATTAAAAAAATTGTTTAATAACAAAAAAAACCGAAAGAAAGAAGAATAATATTCAAATCATTAGATACGCATTAGCATCGTTATAATACCGTCTATTGAAGTCGGGTGGGGTACGAACGTACCGTACGTAGTACGGGAAGTACAACTTCCTTTTTTTATTCTAAAATCCCCACCCGACTTCAATAGACGTTATTATAACGATGATAATGCGTATCTAATGATTTGAATAATATTTCTTGTTTTTTTGTTATTAATCAATTTTTTTATTTTTTATTTTTAGTAAGTACCTTCTGTATTAGGTAGTGTAGGTAAGTATATTATTTAGGTAGAAAAATCGGCTCAGCGAAACGTGAGATAATCGCGGAGTATCATACTATTTACAGGTCAAACTGAGAACTTTTTTTTGTAGTCGGTTAAAATGACTTCACTAAAGGTATCCCAACACAAAAAAAAACTTCATCTAATTCGGTTCATAAATAACAAAGTCGTCAAGGTAGTTGATGCAAAATCATAGTATTTTCAGGATTACTTGAAAACTACAGAACCGATTTGAAAAAAAATCAAATGGGACCATTTCGCAAGTAAACTCAATCGAACAAAAAAAGAATCATCAAAATCGATCCATAAATGTCGAAGATAGGCGCGAACAAAGATAAAAAAAAACGTACAATTGAATTGAGAACCTCCTCCTTTTATTGAAGTCGGTTAAAATAAACCGCATGTACCAAAGAGACAAGTAAGCGCTCGCTGGCGAACGTCTGCCCAAAGAGAAACATTTTAGTCTTACATCTGTCTGCCTACCTGAGTACCTACTCTTCGAAGCTTAGTTAAAAAAAGACACATTGACACATATATTTTTATCAACGCAATCTATCGAGACTACTGTTTTTTGTCATTTTGAAAAGCCCTCATTATTTTTTAATAACTCTTCAACAGTTTTTATTCTTTCAGTAAGTTTTAAAATACATTTAAATCAAAAGTGGCCACCACAAGTGATCGTTTTGATTGCATTTTAAAACTAGTACAAGGAATGAAAAAGATTAAAGAGTCATTCGAAAAATATACGAGACAATTTAAGAGGGCATGGTTGTTTCCTTTTTTAATTTATTCTGTATTTGTATTGACTGTTTATTGGGTTTTTTATGCCTTTGAATAAATCATTATTATTATTTAATATTGACTTGGTTTACGTGTAATAAAAGTAAGTGTTACTGGTGGCATTAGTGGACCGCTATAAGCGCCTTAAGTAACAGATAACTGAAACAAACTATTGATAAACAGTTTTTAAAATCTCGGTATGTTGATATTAACATCTATATGCTATTATTAACATCTAAGCTATTATAAACTGATTTGAAAGACCTATATTATAAGTGTTTTGTTATGCATTGCATTCATTAAGTGGGTAGTTCTTATACAAAACTAAATTAATAGTGACTAAAATTTATGAAATATCTAAATCTCAAATTAAAATTTTAGGTATAGCAAATAAATTAATCAATTTTCAAAATATCTAGAAAGATCGAGTTAGTTCCTCACATTGGTGAAACAACGCTGGCTTGCAGCGTAAGAGGTTATACTAGAAAAAATCAACGATGCCACTCGGTAGCTCAGCGGTTAGAGCACTAGACCGGTCATCCAAAGGTCGCGGGTTCGATTCCCGACGGAGAATTAATCTGGTGCGAATTGTATTTTTCCTAGTATATTATTTAGTATTGTATAAAAATATCGTGAATGCAAAAATCACAAATTACAATAATGTTTTTTTAATAATGCTGTTTTTTACAGGAGCTCCTCCACTCCCTTCCACGGCTGTAGCAGCCAAGAAAAACTCTTCCCGCCGCAACGCTTGGGGAAACCTATCTTACGCAGATCTCATAACACAGGCCATCACCTCGGCTCAGGACAACCGGTTGACGTTGTCCCAGATTTACGAGTGGATGGTCCAGAATGTGCCATATTTTAAGGACAAGGGTGACAGCAACTCTTCTGCTGGATGGAAGGTAAGTGCTTGCAATATTCCTTTGAGAATATCTTTTGAGATATATGGGTGTGAAACGGGAGAGATAGATGCATTATAAGGTCGTCCGGGTACACGTCACGGGAATATAGATTGCTGGTTTTCTGACGGGCAGATGCTTGCAATGCACGAGTAAGCTCTAATCTACCTTATATCGACCCGCGCGCGTCCCGCTTAACGCAGCGGACGCCCTAATACGTCGGCAGTCCTTTGTTAGGAGGTTAATATTGGTGTAAACTTAAGCCCGAGCTACTGGAAATAATTTTAATTCTTATTTGATCAAAACGCTGCATAAGTAAAATCCTTAACAATCATAATATTAAAGCGATTAAAAAAACAATTCCTTCACCACTATGATTCTGTAATTCAGCTTTTAAGCAGACGATTGACTCATAAAATAACAGACAATTGCAAATTTGATCGAATTGCAAGTTGCAATACAAATATTATGCTACTAATTCTTTATGTGAGAAATCTTAATATATAAAATCGTAAACTGAATGACTGACTGACTGACTGACTGACTGACTGACTGACTGATCTATCAACGCACAGCCCAAACCGCTGGACCTAGAGACTTGAAATTTTGCACACAGATACTTTATACAGTGTAGGCATCCACTAAGGAAGGATTTTTGAAAATTCCATCCCTAAGGGGATGAAATAAGGGATGAAAGTTTGTATGAAAGTCCCCCAGTTTTAAAGCTAGAATCTTCAAATTTTGTATTTAGGCTGACGATTGAAAATTAATAAATACGGGTCTCAGCGTTTTTCAAAATTCTACCCCCGAAGGGGTCAAAAGGGGGATGAAGTTGTGTATTAAAGAAAATCCTTCATTTTCGAAGTAAAAATCGCTAAATTTATATATTTAGGCTTATGGATAGAAATCTAAAGCAACGTATATTGTTTTTGTTAGGATTTCAACTCCAAAAGGGATGAAATGGGGGTGAAAAGGGTTAAAAAAACCTAAAAATAGATATGGATGTCGTTATCGGGGTTTTGTGGGATGACGATTGCAAAAATGACATTTATTTTGAAGTCCAACCACGGTGGACATGATTTAAGCCCTAAAGGGGTGAAAATGGGGTCCAAATTTTGTATGGAAAAATAATATAAAATAGACATTACAACTTTAAACTTCGTAGGAGCACATCTAAAAATAAATAGGCAAATATATATTTTGTTATTTTGAAAATCAACCCCTTAGGGGGTAAATGGGGTGAGTAAACATAAAAATCGATATAGATGTCGTTATTGGGGTTTTCTGGGATGACGATTGCAAAAATGACATTTATTTTGAAGTCCAACACGGTGGACAATGGACATGATTTAACCTCAAAGGGGTGAAAATGGGGTCCAAATTTTGTATGGAAAAATAATACAAAATAGACATTACATCTTCAAACTTCGTAGGAGCACATCTCAAAATAAATAGGCAAATATATATTTTGTTATTTTGAAAATCAACCCCTTAGGGGGTAAATGGGGTGAGTAAACATAAAAATCGGTATAGATGTCGTTATGGGGTTTTCTGGGATGACGATTGCAAAAATGACATTTATTTTGAAGTCCAACACGGTGGACATGATTTAACCCCTTAAGGGGTAAAAATGGGGTTCAAATTTTGTATGGAAAAAGAATACAAAATCGAAATTACAACTTTAAAATTCGTAGGAGCACGTCTAAATATATATTTTGGGATTTTGAAAATCAACCCCTTAGAGGGTAAGTGGGGTGAGTAACATAAAAATCGATATGGATGTCGTTCTTGAAGTTTTATGGGATGGTGATTGCGAAAATGAGATTTATTTTGAAGTCCAGCGCGGTGGACATGAGACATATGGACCTGGACCTGGACATGCACATCCAGGGAACGGGAACGGGAACAAGAATGGGCACGGGCACGGGCACGGGCACGGGAACTGGAACGGGAACGGAACGGAACGGAACGGAACGGAACGGAACGGAACGGAACGGAACGGAACGGAACGGAACGGAACGGAACGGAACGGAACGGAACGGAACGGAACGGAACGGAACGGAAAGGAACGGAACGAAATTGGAATGAAACGGGAACGGAACGGGAATAGAACAGGATGGGAACGGGAACGGGAACAAGAACCGGACGGGAACGGAACGGGAACAAGAACGGGAACGTAAGGCGTACGGGACGGTTAGGGGACGTTTACGGGACGGGAACGCAGCGGGAACGGAACGGGAATGGGAACGGGAACGAAACGTGAACGGAACGGGAACGGAACGGGAATATAACGGGACGGGAACGGGAACGAGAACAGGATGGGAACGGGACAGGAACGGGATGGGTACGGGAACGGAAACGGAAGGGGTACGGGACGGTTGGGACGTTTACGGGACGGGAACGGAACGGGAACGGGGAGCGGCAGCGGGAACGGGAACGGGAACTGGAAGCCTTGTGCGAGGCCCGCCACACGCGGCAAATGTTTTGCCTCGCGAGGCAGCGCGCTTGATGGGGACTCGCCTAATCGCATAAAAATGGCTGGCCGGATCCTGGTTGAAGGTTCCTTAAAAGGATTTCGTCTAATATCCACGCGGACGAAGTCGCGGGCAAAAGCTAGTCACACTATATTAAGCTGCTTATTTTTGACTTGCCTCATGCCTCAAAATATCAATTTCATTTTCTATGACATATAATGCTTATATTTCTATTACTCAAGAAGAATGGGCGATAATTGACCACGCGATGCGAGCCCACTGTGGATTGGTGTGTGATGACAATTACTGCTGACTAGCTAAATGTGCCTCCCGAGGCACGCAGCAGCTCGACATATTAATTTTTTTATCACCGGCCATCGATCTCCTCATCATTACTATTATTCTATGCAATAATCCTCTTAAACCCTGTTAATAAGTTAATAACAACGCCTAATGCCAAATATGGTAGACAGGGAGGGACCATCAAACTGATTTTTTTTATATTTTTTGATATTTTCGTTATTAATTTTTGTATGAAACAACAGTTTTTTTTTGCGATTTCAGAGTTGGTTCCATAGTAAAAGTTATTCAGTTTGATGGTCCCTATTTACTATATTCGGCATTAAGTATATTTTTGTAACACGTTGTATTGCACTTTTATGTCATCGTGAGCAGACACCGTACCGTCGATACCTTTGCACTATTTGGGCAAGTGTGTAGCTAATTATTAATAGGGTTTTCTCTCATTAAACAATGGCATTCAGCCAACTTATTTAAAAGTGACGCAATTTTAAGGAAACTAACTACCTATATACCTAGGTATTACCTACTTTACAAAATTAACACACTGTTGTGCGACAAAATTTATAAGGAAATTGTTTATTAAATCAGAAATAGTTTAGAAACCAATAATAATAAATGATAACAGATTTTCAACTTCTTAAGAACATTGGAAAATCTTTCATAAGTAGGTATAAGCAAAAAAAATTAACTCAGCTAAGTATAAAAAGAAAACGGATAGATAAATGATTTAATTAATGTATTTAACCACAGCTTTAAGACGGTTCCCTGACCGAAAGTGGCGCAGGCAGCCGTGAATTTTTTTTAATATTCCTCAATTTTTTTAAATAACCTCCCTTTTTTGCCAATTGCGATTCCAACAACACCCAAAATGAAACCAAATACCTCCTAGTCGTCACCTCCATTCGCTCCAAAAATCTGTTTCCATCGCCAAGTGTAATGTTGGTTCTTTTTACACGACTGCCCAAAGCAAAAAGAGTGTTATGTGTTCAGGGTTCATGTATGTTTGTGGGTATGTGAGTTTCTTTATTCCACCATAACTTCTAAATGCCTGAACTGATTTGGATAAATGGGGTATCGTTAGAATCCTTACAGCATTCCGAGTGACACTGGCTATATTTTTTTTTGAAAAAATCAATATGGCGACTGTACGACGCCATTTTCAAATGTGAAATAAAAATTTTTTTCTTCTATTATTACAATATGGGCATCAAATGAAAGGCCTTGATGAGCACATTCCAAAACTATATAATATTTCACTAAAATGTGTGAAATAAAATTAAATAAATTTAAAAAATATTAAAAACACGACTGCCCTGCCAAAAACAAGTGTCATTGCAGTCGGGGGACCTCTTTGATCAAAAATTGTTCCATAATAAGGTCCCCCGACTGCAATGACACTTGTTTTTGGCAGGGCAGTCGTGTTTTTAATATTTTTTAAATTTATTTAATTTTATCTACTCTGTTGGACGCCACACGTTCCTGAAAAAATATTTCATGAAAATAACACTTTTTGCGCGTAAAAACTCGCAGCAAATAACACCACCTTTTGAAATAATAAAGAAAAAATAAATTTAGCGACAAGGATGAGACTTGTAAAATTGATATGTGTGGACGAAATGAAGTCGCATGTATGAAATAATAAATATAAAATTTTCATATTTTGTAATATAATAACTCAGAAAATCAGTTCTGTAGAAATTGCTGTAGACTAGACACTCATTCTAGGAATCACTACGCATTTCATAGTGAACTGCGCCTTTGCTCCCGTTATCTCCATCGACGATGACGCGTCTGATAAAAATGATAATAAAAATGGAATTAGCTGCTCCGAATTGAGATTTAATCATATTTATACTATCACACGTAAAATTGTAGTTGGCTGTATTTCGACTTAACCGGCAAAGAAACATATTGTTTATGGAAATTTCTTTTCGTTACCGAAAATAACAGTTTTAACATTTGCTTCAGTATTTTAAAGATTGTAATAGCTGTTTAATTTATTGAAGTTTTGCTTACGAACTCGACGACCTTCGAAATCGTACCCATGGCATTGATTAATGTTTACGCATACAATACCCATTCAATCAGCTAAAGGTGGTGTATAAATTTAGAATGTAATGCTTTGATTTAGAGTCCTATTTGTTTTGAAACGGATCTTTCGTTGTGTGACCAGCTAATTAGCAAATTGTTGGAACAGTGCATCGCGTTCTGACTTAAGGCTCCGTTATGCGAAATCATTTGTCTCGGTCTTTTTCTTTACGTGTAAAGAGTATGGAAAATAACCTCACTTCTGCACTTTTTCGATGTTTTTCGTTGTTTTTAGGGTTCCATACCCAAAGGGTAAAAACGGGACCCTATTACTAAGGCTCCGCTGTCCGTCTGTCTGTCTGTCTGTCACCAGGCTGTATCTTATGAACCGTGATAGCTAGAAAGTTGAAATTTTCACAGATGATGTATTTTTATTGCCACTATAACAACAAATACTAAAAACAGAATAAAATAAATATTTAAGGTGGGCTCCCATACAACAAACGTGTTTTGTTGCAGTTTTTGGTACGGAACCCTTCGTGCGCGAGTCCGACTCACACTTGGCCGGTTTTTTCATCATAATCTTTAGCACAATTATCTTACTTGAAAAAAATATTAGAGCAACTGCACAGTACGTTAAAGTGTATTTTGATGTAGAATTCAATACGTTTCCGCTATTATTTACGCCAAAAATATGATTTTTTACATTAAATATGTAATAGGTTTTTTTTACAATCATACGCAATTTAATACTTGTAGGTAGCTACTAGATAATCTCTTTAGCTTAGTATGTTTTTTTGGGTACAACTTAACGTTTTCTATAAAAAAAATATAGCCCGCGCAAACCATGTTTCCCTATTATGGCCCCTTAAAGGCGTGAGGCTATGCATGAAGAGAGCAGATGTGTCACTTGAGGTGAATGAATCGTAAATTGCTAACACATGGACTCTAATTTCTAAACTTCGTAAAACACTTGAATGATAATCATTTCAAACAAAACAAATTATCTTTTGTGAATAAGAATGTGTAAAAAATAACGGAAGTTTATAGTTAAATTACAAACATTGAGGTTGTAAATGCTCAAGCTTAAAATATTAGTATCGTCAATTTTCTCAGCAGAAGAAGAAAACTAAACATACCTCTATCACTTATATTCATTAAGACACCTACTTCATAAAATACGTTTTCCTCATTTTTATTATAACTACATAGTTTAGACTTGCTTGTGCTATACTTACAACATGTCAAAGTTTCAATTCATTTTATATAATTATATCAACAAGAGTACTTTTCCGTTGCTTTTAGCAAAAAATATGTCTCGGGGATTTTACATAACAAAGTTATGAAAACTTGGTTGTAAATCGTATACTATTTTGTACACGATGGAGATCTGGCTTCTAATGAGTTTCTATGTCAAAACCCCGAAGATAATTCACGCGTTTTTGATCAAACTTTCGAACAAAAGATACGGTAAAAAGGCCATCTGAAGTTGCTCCTACGAAAATTCTTGGTTTTGCAAACGGTAGGTAGGTCTCTGAATGGCAAATGAATGCTACCGTTAAACGCACCGTTAGCACACATCCAAAAATATTACTCCTTATCCACATTCTCTAAGGATAGTAAATGTTGTTGAAAACTATTTTTGTTGCTGAACAAATAAAGGCGTAGTGGAAGTAAAAATGGCAACTTTGATTATTATTTAATTTAAAATCGATGACCGTATTAGGATCAATTTCTTTCAACGCTTTCAACTATGAAAGTAGTTAATTTTTTTTAAATTGTTTTATTTCCTTTTTAGATGTAGTTCGCTGCTATAGTTATTATGTACCCAGGTGGGAACTTAATAACTATAGCAGGTGGGTACTTAATTAACTATCGTTTAATTAAACTAAATTAAATATAGGTTATAAGGAGGTCTATAAAATGTAAAAAAGCAAGAAAATTACTACCGTTTTAATGATCGGCGTTTTCATACGAATCGTAGGAAAATTCCGATCCAACCGAGACCTTTCTTAATAGTATAATTGAGGTTACATTGATTTACTCGGTCGCCATCTTGCGCTGATAAGGCTGAATGCTATTTGCACAGTGGTACAAGTCTTCGATAACAAAACACATGACGCTCATTCATGGGCATGCCATGCAACAAGCGGTCTCAGATGAGAACAACCATAGACAATGCGGGTGCTGCCAGTGGGAATGGGTCTGCTTCTGTCTGCTTGTATTAAGGGCGTCGTATAACTCGTATATAAAAGATCTGTTTTATATTGTCTGTATGTATGGCACTTCTTACTCAAAAAATTTAATTCTTAATAGCTTACCTTGTTTTGATTTATTTAATTGCAATATTTTTACTTTCTATAGTCAGTAGTTTAGTGAAAGACCTATGAAAAGCTTTTGGATATAAATTTTCAATTCGATGCCTTAACATAGGTAGTCTTAGTATGTCATGCTATCTTTAATCATTTCTGCGGTGGTGTCGTATGAGGCGGGTCGTTACGTTCCCTCAAATATGGTTGAGCGAAGAGATGGCTGGTTCATGCGTCATGTTCGGGAACTGGTGCTGCCAGTGAGAATGGGTCTGCTTCTGACTACCTATCTTAATGCATATTGAATTGTATGTTTTTCTTTTATTTTTATTTATTGTAACAGCCTAGACTGAATAACAAGTTCAAACTTTGAATTTAGCTTAAAATCTGTAAATTGATTAAGAAATTTGAAACTCATTAAGAAATGAGCTAATTCAATAATGTTATTTATTTGTTAATCTTTGTTAATATAAAGTCTGGAAACGATATACATATTTGTAAATATCGTTCCATCTGATTGATAAAGCTGACAAGTTTTTTGCGCCCATTTTTCTTGTCAGTTAAAAGACGTCATAATGGGTGGTAGGGTAAAAGAACTGACGATTTAAAAATGCTTATTATGTGAGCTTATTTAAATAAAATATATTTCACTTTCACTTTCACTTTCACTTTCACTTTCACTTTCAATGGAGTATTTACTCTGTGTAAAAAAATCCACAAACCAAAATGCCAACAAGTTGCAAAAAAAGAAATTAGGGTGATTAACAATTGCAAGTTGAATAACATCGTTAGAAAAAAATAAAAATAAAACAAAATATATTTTTGTAATTTTTTGATAAAATGTTGTGCTGTTGTTATTCACCCCGCAGTAGTTAGTCCCCTCAGTTTACCGTAGATTATTAAAAAAAAACTGTTTTCTTCTAGAACTTCCGCACTTTGATAAAATTTTACTTATCATAATAAAGATGAAATGTGTTGTAAATGAGATTAGAATCCTAATGACGGATTTACACATTATGAAGATACTTAGTAGACAAAAAACACATAAGTACCAATTCTTTTCCGATGCCTGATTGTTAACGCTATAACTCAATTTATCCACATATTAATCCAATTGATTTGAGAATCTTCCAAATAAATAAACGAACGTGGTATGAGTTAAGTTAATTTTAGGCTGTATTTCACTCTTTTAGAAAATGGCTAGCTAACAAGTTTCAGCTACGTCGAAAACAAAAATATCCCAACTAGCGTTAAAACTTATTCAGTGACTGTCCATATAAATAATTAAAAAAAAAATATTTAAAAGGTCCAGTAGGATAGTAATCCTCAAAATAGACCTCGGTATCTCAAATCAAACACAGAGTTAAAACTTTCCCCAAAGCAGAAGTCGATAATACAATCTTTAAATAAAATACAAATTATCAAGGTTTGCCCCACCACGTCTCGTCGTTTAAATGGACTATTCAAATTCGTAATTACATTGCTCTTTTAATATTTGACGATTTGATACATTTACGCGTCTAAGCTGCAATGAAGATAACGCACAAGCACAGAATATAATAGTACCTACTGCACAAGTAGGTACATGTGGTTTGATATCACACAAACGAGACGTGATAAGATATGACGGTCGGGGCCACACTGGCTGCTTCGGGATTTAAATATGTAGTTTTTATATTTGATATTCAAGTGTGACTGACTCACAATATAGAGTAGAACGTAGCATGCACACGGCCAAACCGGAATTCTATGTATTTTTCAAAAAGTACTGTGTGGTGTGTGGTTTCCCTTCGAGATCGAATCAGAAATGAGGAAACCTGTAGAAGAACTAAAGTAACCGACATCGCTCGAAGGATTGTCCAGCAGAAGTTTCAGTGGGCTGGACTCGGTGAATTTTACCATTGAAAATGGTTATCAGATGCAAATCGCCTGAGACGCATTTTTGTCCATATCTCCGAGGATTTTGAGAGGATCGAGATGGAAATGGTACCAAAAGTTGAGGAATTTATTGAGACACGTGTGAACGTTTGAATTTTGAAAATCTACTGGTAACTTTTTTTGAAATTTTGCAAAATTCCAAAAAATCCGGGTTTTTTGGGGGGTGTTTGTTTACTAAATTGTAAATATTTTGGAAAAAAAATAGACAAGAAAAAATGAAAAAAGGGTCCTTGGGTATTAGTTTAGCTACCAAATGGCGAAATAATTTTGAAAACCGGTAAATAATTGTGACCTGTAGGTGGTCCCTTTAGATTTGGAATTCTAGAAAAACGGGTGTTTCCGTACATAAAAAGTTTTGTAGCTTCTATGATTATTGACCGATCGGCATGGTAATAGTGTTAAAAGATGCAGAAGCAGACGAGAAGTGCATTCGTTGGAATTTTGAAAATCGGTTAATAATATTTCGGCTGCGTCGAGGCAGTCAGCGGGCGCTTTTGTGACACGAGGTGGAGCCGAGTGTCACAATCGTAAAAATAAATAGGTACTACCTAGGTAACTTTAAAAATATAATAGGATTTTGCATTTGATTTGATTTTGGTTTTTCGTAAATTTTTGTAATCATTTTCAATGCTCCGATTCTTGCGGGGACTGCAAAATCTGTGTTTTTTTTATATATATATGTATATCTTAAAATTTTTCAGAATATTATTCTAATTTAATTAAAAATTAAACACCGTAATAAAAATGTCCAGACAATCGTTAAAGATCGCTTTTTGTAAATATTAAATACCTACAACGAGTAGCTATTTCTTCAAATGAGTTAATTTCTCTAGCTTGAATATCGATTCTATTGTTTTTAGGTACACAAACTGACAAATGTCCACAAAATTATTGTCGCTTAGATACGTGCTTAAAACGTAGGTAGGTATTACAGAGATTCGAGAACATACCTAAGTTTGAAGTTTTGAACGTTGCCATGTAATAAAAGTTTTACCTTAACCGTGTGAACTTAAAAAAAACTTAACGTCGTGAGTTCGTGACGTCAGCAATTCTGCAATTCTTGAATTATTCCATTGAATTGTTTTTGCAAGCTTTTTTTAATCGTATCTAACAATTCGCATATGAAAATCAACATAGTCATACTCAAAAAACGTAGTTTCGATATATAGCGTTTCAAAGATTAAAAAAAAACATAGTTCCTGACTGTCAAGTATTTATGGCTTGATTGTTATGTTGTTAGAAAGCTACATTCTTCTACTTTGTATACTTTATATAATATACTTTATAAAATAAAGTCTATGGAACTAATAAATATAAGGATTTACAAATTACTTTATAGAACCACTTAGAGTTAATACCATGTTGGCTCGCCTATTAATAAAATCAAAATAGTATTGACTTTATTTACAGTATCAAGTCAAAGTTTATACGCTCATATTTGTAAATAATTTTCCAATTTTGTGTGTTACTTATTTCGAAATGCGGCCCAAACTGATGTCGTGGTAGCCTCGGTAACATACAAGACTGTCTTAAAACAATGCAAACGACTTAGAATTATGATTGTTTTACCAGTTTGTAGAGAAAAAATGTTGATTCTGAATACAAAATAATTCTTTTTTTGAGTTATATGACTATGTTATTGTCATGTGCGAATTGATGACGTTGCGTGCAACACCTCATAGAAACATTATAAATTATAATATAATCAATAGTGTAATCATTAGAATAAGGTTTTTGTTTTTTTTAAATACTAAAAATCTCAAGTAAATTAAATATAAGTAGATAAAATTGTCACCATTTTAGAAAGGTTTTGCGATATATCTGCTTATAATAAAGGTTAAATATAAATCAAAACTTGCAAATGAAACGGACCACCTGAAACACTTAACGAGTTCAGTTAACCAATAAATTTTCCGATACAAATTTCGCTCCACTTTTGATATAGAAGAAATTGAGGGGGCGCCACGGTTGCAATACTGCACGCCACCTTGCCTTGATTGATTTATATATCTTGTTTGTCACAGGGCCGATTTATTTGAATTCCTGCCAGAGCCTCGGTAGCCAACGGATTAATATCGGGCAGACCTCCTCGATATATCCCTGAGTTACGGCAATAATTCAATATTTCATTCGCTCAGCCCGGGACCTCGCCGAATTAACATACAAACGTCAATCGTTTCATGAATAAAAAATGTATTGGATTTAGTAAAATGCGCGCTATCGCTGCGCGTTTAGTGTTGGGACCCAAACTGCTTATAGCGGAAATATAAAATTTCTTCGTATTACCGCTACTGATTTCGACCGATCGTACACTGTATTTGGATGAGACACGCGAATTGCCTTCGTTTTGCATTCTTCATATTATTGGATTAATATGAGATATAACATGTAAAATGCTAAACAGCATGCCATCAAATGCAATACGAGGAATTTAATAATGTAGGTACAACAAAAGTTACTAACATCAGTGCAATTGCAGTACAAAACGACGTATTTTTAATCTGTAAAATTCTCGAGTGAGGTGCTAATCATAATTTTCCTGTAACCTATGAAAATAAGATAACTAGAAAATTAGAAAAACCGGCCAATTGCGAGTCGGACTCGCGCACTAAGGGTTCCGTACCAAAAACAGCAAAAAAATCACGTTTGTTGTATGGGAGCTCCCCTTAAGTATTTATTTTATTCGTTTTTTATTATTTTTTGTTATAGCGGAAATAGAAATACATCATCTGTAAAAATTTCAACTGTCTACCTGTTGTTTTTATTAATATAAAGCAAAAAACGACAAAAAAATCACGTTGTTGTATGGGAGCCCACTTAAATATTTAATTAATTTTATTTTTAGTATTTGTTATAATAGCGGCATCAGAAATACATCATCTGTGAAAATTTCAACTGTCTAGCTATTACGGTTCATGAGATACAGCCTGGTGACAGACAGACAGACAGACAGACGGACAGCGGAGGCTTAGTAATAGGGTCCCGTTTTTACCCTTTAGATACGGAACCCTAAAAAGTTAGTAAGATCAACTTATACGAGTAACTTATACACTAAATCACAGAATAAATAATGGTACACTAAATAAGATGTTCTGACAGAATGATTTATCATCAAACACTTGGACGAATAGAACATGCTAAGAAAGCATTTTGGAAAATTCCTACAGTAAGTATTAGTATTCCACGTGGACAAAGTCGCTGGCGTAAGCTAGTTACGTATAAACGAGAGAGGATAGGTTCTCGCACGCACCCAAATTGTATCCGCATCGTGGATCGGGTGCGTGTGAGCCGGCACCACTTAGTTAGGTCATCGAAGCGCTGACGCAGTGAGAGTTCCAAGGGCCTATTAAAAAAAACATGACGATCTTTGTCCTTCCATTTACTTCATTTTGAACCTTATCACGAGTTAATAGTGCCATGGAACGAACAGCGTCCGCTCTTCTTCTTTTGTAATAGGCCCTCCCGATAGGTCGATTAAATGAAACGTTATAAGCGATTCGGAACCGCCGCACCGCCATCGAGTGCGCTCGCGTCGTTTAACTGTGTCGGAGCGAAAAATTCCACGACGCATCGTGCCGAGCAGAAACCAGTTTTATATTTAAACCATAGATGAGTGGATATTATTATAGCACGTCGTTTTGCCAACGTTATGCGCGCATTCCTACAGGTTCCGTTTTCCGTATAAGCGAGTAGCAAAGGGTGTAGCCTAGTTTTTTGATGTATTTAAGGGCTAATTTTTCAATGCCTAGATAAAGATTTATCCGTTTGATAGCGAATTATACCGCCAAATTGAAAATGGTTGTATTTTTTTAGGATGACTTTTATTATATTTGGTTAATATTTAAACTGACATCTGTTAACCGAGGATTGTAAAAAACAGCCCTGAGAGTTTCAAAGACACTTTCTAAGCTACGGAAAATTCTTCAAAGAAAATATAAATGATGCTACAAACGAATTCCATGAGCTTGGACTTAACAATATTATGATAGAGGTACCTATCATAAAACTGCACAAGGCCAATTTTTTATTTGGTTTTTTACAACATATTTCTTAAGAAATCTTACAACTATACGTCACTTCATTAGTGGTTCAAACTTAACACGCCTAATGCTATATAATCAGATCTTAATTGTACAGAATTATCTTAGATCCTTTGTTATTTTGAGTCTTATTACCTACGCGCTAGAAGTTAAGCCTAATCCCGAACTAATTGAGTAGGGCCACGACCTTAATTACTCGGGAGAATTATTAATAACGTTTAATCACGAAATTATGAATGTGATGATAGCCGATTTCCGAGACTGACTTGGTTGTCTGCCCACTGACGACCTTTGACTGTACAGAAGATATCAAAAGTAAATTGACAGTTTTTTCTAATCAAAACGTTAGATTTAAAAAACATAACTTTTTTGACGGATTCATTATTGAGTTAAAAAAAATCTTTATCTACACTCACAACGTTATGTTCCAAATATGAATTCAAAAAAGGTAATATAAATACGTACTTTATTTTCGTGGATAGGTAAAATTAAAAAATAAACTCATTACGATGCAGTCAACTGCATCATAAAATAACTTTTTTTCTCATTACGATACAGGACAAATCCAAAAAGAAGGCAGTGCCGTAACATTAAAAAAAAACAACAATATTTTCCCACATATTTTTCATGATTAAAATGTACTCTATGGTAATCAATGACTTTAGTGCGATTAGTTTGTTGAAATGCACTGATCATTTTTTTTTCTAATGGAATGCGCGCCAAGCATTTCCGATAAAGTTTTGATTTCAATTTTTACATATTGTTATGCTTACTGAATTTTGTAGATTTTTTTATTCTTGCTTTAAAATGTGAAAAAAAAATACTCTGCCCGATATTTTAGTTAAGATGCAGCTAAGGAATTGACTTATTACAAGGTTAGTTAGTTAATACAAACAAAGTCTCTCTCTCTTTTCTAACGTTGATCTTTTATTTAGTAGGTTCAATCCCAAATGTATGAGTGTAGATAAAGTAGTGTATGAAACTGCACATAACTAGGTATTAAAACACTCGTGTGATACTATTAAAAACCTCGCCTACGGCTCGGTTTTTAAACACACACTCGTGTTTTAATACCCCTCTTTATGTGTCAGTTTCATAAACTACTATTATTCACATTTTGCCTACATTTTATCACTTAGGCTGACCAAAGGACTAAAGTCTTCAAGTTAAGTATATGTATCACTTAAATATCCATGTTACCAGGAATCAAACTCAAAAAATGCCCAAACACCTGTGATTTGTTTGTATTTTGAGTTTTAGCTAGTCACTTCATTTTTGAATTTGAGATTTTGGTATTCACAATGCTATATTTATTAAAATACTAAATAATATACTTGACAAAATTTGACTCGCAGCAGATTATATTCTCAGATGGGAATCAAACCCGCGACCTTTAGAAGTCCCGTCCAATGCTCTCTCACTGACCTACCAAGTCACTAGTGGCATCATCGTAATTTTTCTAGTACATAAGTACTAGTATTTTATAGTTATTTAATTTTTCTAGTACATACGTAGGTACTAGAAAAATTACGATTGATTAAATCAAATTGAGGAAATAACTTCGACATTCAATTGAAACATCTTTCCAGATATGTTGACCATTGATTATTATGAACAGTTATATTATATTTTTTTAAATTTGAGATTTTAGCATTCACAATGCAATTTTTAAACAATACTAAATAATATACTAGAAAAAATTCGACTCGATGAAATAACGCTGGTTTTGATAGCTTTGACGCAAACTTTAATAAATAAATAACGCGGGCTTGCAGCGTAAGAGTAGGTTATACTAGAAACATTTCTTCGATTCCACTAGTCATTTCATTATTTCTGTAAGTTAATAAGTACTTAATTTAATGTCACAAAATCAAAATTAAAAATAAACGAAACTTATTTTTATAAGTATTATTTTATTTTAAAAGTATCTACTGTATAATAATATCTATGAAGCCAGTATTCGTAGTTCCGCTCGACTGTACTCTTAATGGGACTACGTTTTATCATAACCGGTCCGTACAGTGATTATGCTAATCCGTAATTACGTCTCAGCTTTTAATGCTCTTATAAGAAGTAAAATGTCTAGTTTCATGGGCCGATGCAAGGTCAGTTTCGAAATAGGGGAAAAAATTGGTACTAAATAATATACTAGAAAAAATTCGACTCGTCACTTGATCATTTTCTCAGGCGGGAATCGAACCCGACCTTTGGATGTCCGGTCCAATTAATGCTCTTCCAACTGCTACCAAGTCACTACATTCTAAGAAAATTATCTGGTGACGAATCGAAATTTTTCTAGTATATATATAAAAAATAGCTAATACACTAAAACCTCAAATAAAAAAAAATTAGCAACTGTTCCTTGTTCTTGTAACTTTTGTTGTTGTATGAGCCTTTATAGTAAAAAATGTTTGAGCCTATAAAGGCTCATACATTTTTTGTATTAATTACTTCATTAAAGCTTAGCAGTAACTATTGTAAATAATAATAATATCGTATATTTACTTTTAAAACATATTTCAATGAAAATAAAAATGCTTTTTAAGTTAAGCATTAAAAATCATTTTTTTCTGCAACTTTATACTTTGTACGTACATCACATAAAAGCTTTAAAAGCACGAAACAAAAAAAAAAGATTGAAATTTCTGCCCAGTCTCAACTTATATAATTTACTTTCATCTTACATCGTTAGGAGTAACGTTAAAAGCAATTTTATTTATTTATACCAACAAAAATAAAAGTAATAAAAATTAATTTGCTGCACCAGCTCGTGCCTTCATAATTTTATTACAATAATAAATTATTCGATACAATCTAAAAGTTCAGTTTCTACTCGATGTGTTCGAGCCAAAGAATTTCGGGGTCGAATCGGCCCGGTAGCCAGTCCTCATTTATGCTGGTGGAGTGAAAGTTGATCGATGGCCTGCACCGATACATTCATATTATCATCAACCTGTAGCTGTCCAACTCGCTTATTACTTTTAATTTATCATGACACACTGAGATTTCCGATTTCGGTCTAATGTCTAACTAATATCTTTATTTGAACGGACGATTGAATAATTCGAGAGTCCAGTCGGAAATCTTTC
Organism: Agriphila tristella; assembly: GCA_928269145.1. Lineage (NCBI taxonomy): Eukaryota > Metazoa > Arthropoda > Insecta > Lepidoptera > Crambidae > Agriphila > Agriphila tristella. Next base: position 21,947,137 of record OV743440.1, on the reverse strand, counting down.
GTTTTATAACCGCTTTTCTCGTCTTTTTTGACACTTTCAATATAGTTATGAATACATGTAACGATATAAAAACGAAGTTATTTATCGTAGCCGTATGTAAGGCCTACTATGTTATATCGAAATCATTTTCATTGATATTATTAGAATTGCTTCCGCGATAGAATTTCATTATACTAAATAATTGGACTTTTACGATTTGTACTTTAATTTATTTATTTATTTTTAAAGAGAATTCTTTTTAATCTTCTTACTAATACAAGTAACATGATGACTAATGACAATTTTCGTGAAATGAACTAAAGTTTTTACATTTTTACCTGATTGCCTGACTTCAAAGATTTATAATTTAGCAACAAATCTTGTTATGTAATATTATTTCCTCAATTCAATAACTACATAAATATACTGTTTATATACAGAATGTACGCTCATGACATTGATTATGTGATAATAAATGTATCACGAGAAACATTGTTTTGTTTGCAAACTAACGAGGCGCGTGTGAACCTACGACACGACAGTTTGACGTCACACGAATGCCATTGAAAAGTACATGAGGACGTTCATAATAATTTTATTCATAATCTGTTGATTATACCTAATCTGCCACGAACTATCGACGTTTAATGCTATCATATATTCTGTGCTATCCGTAGATATTATTCAGTATAATAATATTTCCACTGCTATCGTAATTTATTTAGGCCAGTTATCTAATAGCTAACCTCATTTGGGTTTGCATATTAACTTGAAAATTACATTTAAAAGTTTTATTGTTGTTTAAAAAAGATAATTTAATTATACCAGATATTTTTATATGATAAAACTGCATGTATTGTACGGAGTAAGTATGTGGATAGACTTTTCGATAATACCTTAAATATAACAACGGTGTACTGTCGCGGGGTCGAGCCTCTTCGGTCTGACGGACTGGCTGACTGACTACAGATCTATGACAGACAGGAGTACCCCGGACAGGCGACGATCAAGCAGACTGGATGGAGGAAAACTGATTTCAGTGTCTATACGAGTGAAAGAGAGAAAACGATAATTTTCGATAGCGAAAACAGTTTCCACCTGTGACTGACGACAGTACGACTAAATAATCAGGTACTCTGACTATTATTTATCTCAGGTATTATTTGTTAAACACCAACAACCTAGCATGATAGATTACTTGCATCATAAACAATATTTGTTTTAGAACTTTTCCGAAAAGAGACAAAAAAGCGACTTATCATACAAAACTCGATCAGCTGTTCGGATGTAATTTGTATGGAAAGTCGTTTTTTTATATCTAATTTAAGTTAGATGGCGCGCCTAATTTTGTACATTTTTCGAATGGGTGATTTTTTCGCAAATTTTTTAAAAACTGGCTTAAAAAATCTTCAATATTTGACAAGAATCGGTTGAGAAATGCGATCCGTAGAGGAGAACAAACTGGAATAAACGGATAGCTAGCCGGACACTGGGAGGACATGCGAAGATATTTTTCCCAAACTGAAGCAGAGACGCTTCGCTCGCGCTTCGCCCTCGCTAACCGCTAGCATACCATTTCAATTTCACACGATGAAAGCAAGATTTTCATACCTACCTTTTATTTTTTACGCCTTTTATTATGTACTTACACTTTTTATAGGGTATTGCAGTGTAACAGAAAACATTTTACGTTTTTAAGTTAGATTTGTTAGGTTTTTCCCTTCAGCGCGTTATAATATTATAACACCGAACAAGCAACCTCCGCTACAATTACGTATTCTGTCTCTGTGCCTCTGCGCAAGCAACCATTTTTATTTTTCTGTAATTACGATCGTCTTTTGTTTAGTGACGCTCTCAGCACCAAAGGGTATGTAATCATTCTCGGCTCATGTTTAACACTTTTTTACCATTGAAAATGGTTATCAGACGAATTTTTAGCCATTGCTCCGAGGATTTTGGGAGGATCGAGATGAAAATAGTACCAAGAGTTGATAAATTTCTCGGGACACGTGTGAGCGTTTGAATTTTGAAAATTGGCTGGAAACTTTTTTTGGAATTTTGAAAAGTTTAAAATAGTCGGGTTTTAATGAGGGGGTGTTTGTTTATTAAATTGTAAATATTTCGGAAAAAACCGACTTAAGAAAAATTAAAAAAGGATCCTAGGGTATTAGTTTAGCTACATAACGGCAAAACAATTTAAAATATAGGTTAATAAATTGTGGCCTGGTAGAAAAACGAGTATTTCCGTATTTAAAAAGTGATGTAGCTTAATAGCTTCTATGATTATTGACATTCGTAGGAATTTTAGAAATCGATTAATATTTTTTTCGGCTGCATCGAGACATTCAGCGGCGCTTTTGTGTAACAATCGGAAAAATAAATAAAATAATAGGATTTTGGATTTGATTTGATTTTGTTTATTTCTTTTTTTTTCGTAAATATTTGTATTCATATTCAATGCTCCGATTCTTGCGAGGACAGCGTAACCTGTGAATTTTTCATCTAGACTCTTAGAATGCCGTTGTTATGGATTATTGTAAACTCGTCACTGAAGTTAGTTGTTGTTATTATTCTACGTTTTTTATGTCATATATTATCCATTTTGTCGCCGTTACAGCACAGTTTACTTCCAGTCTGTAAGGACAACGTCAACGTCTTCGGGAACACCGTCATAAAATTGTGTAATGATTCTAGATGTTACCGTTGACAAGCGTGGTTTAGGTGGCTGTTTACAAACATTGGCGGTGACGTGGCGGCGGCGTGACGTGGGCCGTGTCGTCACGCGCCGCGCCCTCATCCGATCCTACTGCGTCTTAAACAATTGCACTCAATTGTTTTTCTAGTTTTTATTTTTGGAACGCTCATCATTGCCAGTTCTATCAAACTATTTTAATAAAATTAACAAACGTAGGTATTACATCTTACCGAAGTTCTAGACACAAAAATATTTCCTTTTATATTCGAGTTTAAAATCGAAAAGTATTCTAACATAAATAGCGTTCTATTTAAGAAAAACATAGAAAAATAGACATGGTACCACTAACTTTTATGACGTCAAATGTTTTTATTAAGTAGTTTTTTAGTTATAAAAATAAAATTAGACAATCATAATATAATCTAAGCAAAATATCTTTTATTACAATCATTGCACAAGAGAATGTTCATCTGCGAAGTCCGAAAGCCAAAAATATAATTTTTAATAATGGTGATTACATTGAAGTGATAAAAATAGATAAGACATATACGAACTTTCTGTAAACAACAATTTTGCATTTCGTATCCACTTTTGAGAAACATTTATACTAAAATGAAAAACTAGCGACCGAAGGTTCGGTACTACGAAGCGAAGCGAACGCGGGTTGCTAGTGCTAGTATTATACACGTAAACCTTCTTGAAGGATAGTGAAAACCGTAAGTTTTTTTACAATCTCTTTGAACGTATTGAAATCCGTTGCATAGCTTATTTATCAGAACTAAGCGACCAAATTATTGACTGACACCTTTTAGTGAATTGACATCGGTTTCACGCAAAAACAATTTGTTCGAGTATTTTAATAAGATTTTTCCTGAATGCATACGTTGACCACACGTGATAATTTAATGTTGCAAAAAAGAAATATTAAAATAGCCTGAAAAACTACCATATTTAAATGGCTATAATATAATGTTAGGCCTATACCCAGCCTGCAGCAGTGGGTGACGTGCGGCTGATATGATGGTTGATGAATATAAATATATCCCTATTTACATGTGCTTCGTACGTGTGATATGCTTGGGTTGTCAATAAACCGCTTGCTTTACAGCGCAATGTAATAAAGAGTTAACGTAAAAAAATGCGGAAATCAGAAGATTCCGTCGTCTGTTCAATCGTGTGATTTACTTAATTTTAAACCTTATTCCTGAGCTAATAATACCACGAAGAAAAACGAACGTCTTCGTAGTATCGTAGTTCAGTTTTCGGTTTGAAAAATGCGTGAACAGATATTGATATCTAGCATCGCGACAGCAATTTAATTAGTTACCATCACAGGCACTTATTGATTCGTCGATCAGAAGTGACACAATTACAGCGGGAACTTCTAATGATTTCTCAACACCCGACCAAAGAATTAGGTACTTATCTTTGAGTCAATAATGAACTGATTAATAAATTTTCTTAACCCGTTATAGCAATACGTCGCCCTTTGCTATAACTACCGATGTCTCGTCTTGTTGAAAAGTTATAATAGTATGTTGGTGATTGATTACCCAAAATATTTTGACCGTTTGCTGTCCTTCCTAATTTTCTTACAACTTATATGCTATGTAAGTTGACTTTAAGTCAAAGTGAAATTTTCTTTCAACTTATAAAACGTGTTAATGAATTAATGCAAAATGAGAAATCTTTTCTTCGGACCATCAAACTTTTACTTTGGGACCAACTCTGAAATCGCATGCTTCATAAATTTTTATATTATTGTTATTAATTTTTGTATGAAACAGCTGATTTTTTTTCGCGATTTCAGAGTTGGTCCTGTAAAAGTTGTTCAGTTTGACGGTCCGAAGAAACGGTTTTCTCATTATTTAATTTATGTAGATAGGAAAATTCAATTGTAAGACTTGTACTGTAAACTGAATTTATATCCATTAGTCACTAACTATTTCACACACTACACTAGCCTATTTCTATAACGCTTTCAAGCGACCGGCCCCCTCACAAAAGTGACCTTTGATCTTATCAGAACTATACGAACTCAATTTATTTGCTCCCTACAATATATTTGGAAATTCTGAAACTATTAATAAACGTATTATTATAATCATGTAACTCAAAGTATGTCAACTTTTATTAAACTAACTAGCAGCCGCCCGCGGTTTCACCCGCGTGGTTCCCCTTCCCGTGGGAATATCGGGATAAAAATTATCCTATGTTTTAATCTAGGCTATCTACTATCTGTGTGCCAAATTTCAAGCAAATCCGTCCAGTATTTTTTGCGTGATTGAGGAACAAACATCCAAACATCTAAACCCACAACTTTGACATTTATAATATTAGTAGGATAAATTAATTTACGTTACTTACAAATCTAGTTTAGAATCAATATCATAATTATTCTTGATCAAGCTGAAACAATAAAGGGAGTACAATAGCATATCTTCATATAAGGTCAATTTCTCAGATCCGGATATAAGATAATTGACCTGAAAGATAATTTTATAAGTACAAATAAAGTCCAGTAGTTTGAGCTACCTGTGATGAATTACTTACGACATTATTATTTTCTGTATACATATACCTATACTTTAATTGATTCTTCAGCACCGAAACATAACCACAAGTAAGATGTTACTTATAACTTGTTAATCTAGAGTTGACGCGTTTGACCTTTCAGCGGTCAAGCGTTTAACAAAATAACTCTATCGTGCGTTATCACCACGATACCCGTTTATTGCGTTCGCTGGCAACCATCCAATAAATATTTCAGTAAAATATAATGCATTATCATGAGTCTAGCTTACAAAATACTTAGAACCCTCAATTAATTAAGAAGTACCGATAACCATCAACTCAATGATTTGATACCGTTACCGACTATTATAACATTTCTGTTTCTTTCGTTGCGAAAAAATAGGATCCAAAGTTAGCTATCGAGTGCCAAATGCACAACATAACAAGAAAATATAATTTAATAAGTACACCTTCAAATCAAATGCATTATTAAAAACTATAAACGCCAATTAATTTAATAAAGTAATTATTCCGAGCATTTAGAGATAATAATGTGTGTTGATAATACATAAAGATAAAAAGTAAAATGAAGTAGCTGATTAGTGTGTCAAAGAAAAGATAACTTTGTCGACCTGTCCCTCCCTCTTTGACTTATTCACGAAAGATTATAATGTCATAAGGTAAATATGCTTATATGAAAAACATAGCATTATAATATCGACCACATATTCATTTTTGTTTTTACAGTGGGTGCAGAAGTCGTTGAACATTAAGGCTCAGTTGCACCAGCTTACTTTAACAATAACAAGCTTGTTAAAGTACCGGTTAAGCACAAGTAAGCCAAAAAAAGAGGTTGCCAGCCAGCATGATGTCATTTAACAAGTTTGACGTGACAAATAGGTAGCATTATTATTTGATGATAACTTTGACAGCATTTTGATGCAACTCACATTAAGTATAGGCCTCGGCAAGGATTTTGAGCTGTAACATTTATTGAGCAGAAGTATTTTTTTAGTGCAGGGCGACTGCAAACATGCTCAATAAACCTCTCCATTTTTTTATCAAGATTCATGCCGGCACCTATATACCATACCGTGACAAAGGTTTTCGCACATAACACCATCTCTGTCAACTTCAATTTTACATTCTAGCCACTGACGAGACGTCCATTTGGCAGACGTCCAAACGAAATACTTCCAAATGGAAGTACGTCCAATTTAAGCCATCGTTAGGCATCGTTGACAATAGGAAATCAATTTGGATTGGACGCACCAACACAATTACTTCCATAGCTTAAATAATTATGGCCGTAATTTCATTTGGAAGTACCTTCCATTTGGACGTCTGCCAAATGGATGTCTCGTCAGTGACAAACTTAATAACTTTACAGTTGAGTATTGAATTTTAAAGCTTTATAGCATTCTTTAACGACAGATATTAGATATGTATAGGTAGATTTTAACAGTAAGTTAAAATAAGAGTTATAAAGAGTTGTAATCACGCGTTGTCCACACCTATCAAATGTTGGAAATCCCATCGTAACAAACATGATTTTTATGCTTTCTTTTGAATCGAGTCGCTGTATTTATTGCACTCCTATACTTTTAGCATTCAATTTTCTGCATACTGGGCTTAAGCAATGTACTTCTCTGTGGAAATCAGAATCTTTCGCCTTTTTTGTAGATCCATTATTGTCGTCTCTATCGATTGCATCATCAAACATTGTTTTTGAAACTATTTATTTACTTTGTATTTTGCCATTAAGGAAAATTGTGAAAAGTTTTTCTTGGGAAATCACTGTTATTTCAGAAACTTCTTAGAGTCGCCAATTGACGCACTAAAATATCGTTAATCAGATCAAAATGGGTCACTTTGATCTGATTCTGAAAAGTCTCTCTTAATTTGATGAAGTTTCATGAATTCTAGTTATTTAGAACTACAATTAAAGTAGAAGTAAGAAAAGAGTGTTTTTAACGTTTGCTGCTATTTGAGTCAGATATATTAGAAAATATAATGTTTGTCACTCCGCAGTCAACGTGTTAAATGTGGGTGTACCCATTGATAGTTTTTTTTCATAAAAAGTATAATAATCGACAAAACCATGTTTTGAAATTATTCCGGTGACTAAAGCCAAGGTTACTCGATATTATGTGGTCTACCAACAACATCGTTAATAATCTAAATGTTGGAAAAAAAATGTACATAATCGATATGTCACTTTTGATCAAAGCGATTTCCATTTGAATTCGAAGCAATATTTTTTCTACGTTTTACTTATTTTGTCTTGAAAACTGTGTTTGAAACAATAATAAAACGATTGAAAAAGCATAACGTAATATACACGAATTTGTTTTGCAATCGTTACGCAAATCGTAACGATAGTAGCAAAAGGAAAAAAGGAAAGAAAACGTATGCTTTTGTAGTCCACTTCTTGTCTTGGTCACTCAAATTTCTATCTCAATGGCTGGCACTAAAAACTAATTTGCTTTACTGCGTAGGTAATATATTAGTTCATGGAATGCTACGTATTTCGAATGTCAGGCATCGGCGCCAGCGCGCAGGGAGCGTATTCTTACACTCATTTAAATCAGCGTAGCAGATATTGTTGTTGAACTGCGCAGTACAACATTACGAGACTAGTATAATTGAAAAGCTAAACATTTTGATGGTGTGCATTCTTCACTTATCACAAGCGTAAGTAGTTATACTCAGGCATAGAATGTTTGGATATAAATTAAAGTTTCTATAGTCAATCTAATGCCAGTCACTGACATTATTATTTAATAAAAAAAAACAGTTTGTTATTTGTCAATTTATTAATAAGAAACACTCATTTTTTACTTAAATTACCTAATTTACTTTAGGCTCGGTTATGAGGAAACATATGTCTCTGCCTTTTTCTTTGCGTTTAAAGAATATGGAAAATAACATCACTTCTGCACTTTTTCGATGTTTTTGGTAGTTTTTTCATCATTATCTTTATCACACTTATCTTTCTTGAATAAAAATTATTGGAGCTACTACACAGTATGTTAATGTGTATTTTGATGTAGAATTCAATACGTTTCCGCTATTATTTACGCCAAAAATATGAACCTACGTAAGCGCGTTTGATGATATTCTGTTTTTTTACAATTATCTGTGAGGATTATAAGCAATTTAATACTTGTAGCTACTAGAGAATCTCTTTAGCTTGTCGTATATTTTTTTGTGGCTACAAGTTTACGTTTTCTATATAAAAGTATGACTCCCGCAAACCATGTTTTCCTATCTTGGACCCTTAAATTTTTTTGCAGTTGGGTGACTGCACTATAACTAACAATACTAGATAGAAAAAGACTGATAGAAATATTTACTCAGTTAAATAATATACTAGACAAAAACGACTCGTCACCAGCTCGCCAAGAGGGACTCGAACACACAACCTTTGTATTACCGGTCTAATGATCTAGCTACTGAGTCGGACATGTTTATGTTAATATTGCCAGTGCAAAGTCAGGGAGGATCGCTAGTTTATTAAAACACATTATGTAAATTAAAATGTTTGAAAGGCGGGTGACCTTGAGGGGCTCCGTGCATCGGCGACAATCTTGCACAGATCACACACTTGTGTAGCTTCTTGACTTTTATAAACTGACTTTAGAAATTATTATAAAACAGTGAAATTAATTTAGTTAAAAAAAATCACATATTAGGTAACGTTTACTTTACATTTTACGGATATCTTTATAGTACCTACTTCTAAAATTACACAATAAAACAAATCTGTGTCATGTACAGTACAGTCCAAATTATGTATAATATTAAGTATGTCCAAATAAATATATTTTCTTTCTTTCTTTCTTTCTTTACAGCGTGCTAACTTACTTAAAAATATATTTTATTGTATTTTATTTATTGTCATCAAATCCACAGCACATATAAATAAATAACTAGTTATAATCGTTTTACAAACTAAATTTACTAAGTGCCAATATGATTGGGATACTCCCAAGCCTCTGGTGTTTATATAGTTTACATATTATGTAAGAAAGTCATAGTTAATTGCATGACAATGCATATACTACCGCGTTTCATGTCAATTGTAAACAGAATTATGAATGATCGATTTGTTTACGTATTTTAACGCTTACACTGTACTATAAACACTTGGTAATGTAATAAAAAACGTGTTTCGACCGCGCAAATTATTTTGAAGTTCTGAGAAACGTATAAAAGACACTAGTCACTACGCCACAATAGCGAATTTACTTACGTATGGCGTGTGACGTCATTAATGTCTTCACATTACCAGTTCGACGACATGTAGTCAACTCATGGTCAATGCGACGTTTTTTTGAACGTTGAAAACTTCGTAAGTAAGACTATTATGATATTTTAATGCTATTGTGACTCGAGTTGGGGCGTACCTAGTAGAGTCGGTGTAATGTACGAAGACGTTTATGCTGCCATTTACAGAATCTTGTAAACGCTCGCAACAATTATCGTAATTATGAGAGGAATGATAAATTATTTAAGTGTTGGATGATTTTTTTTTTAGATTGTAAAAAAATTGAATAGAAAGAGTTTTTACTTAGACAATAAACAATATTGATGTTAATTTTGGTTGGTAGCAAAATATTTGGCAGAATGAAGAAGTATCATCCCATTTTTTATGTAATAAATTGAAACATCGTATCATTTAATTTCTTTAGCTGTTCCATTTTTCTCAAAATACATTAAGCTTTTCTTCCTTACTATGTTTCAAAAGTGAACCGGTTAAACGTTTTTATGGATACCTAACTCGAAACTTGGTATGGTATTAGTAGTGTTATTATTTATTCTGTGGTTATTAAGTCGGAAACAAGTTTGGTTGTCCGGAGCGTGTTACCACAGAATATAAAATAGACAGAGAAGCTGCTCAGAACAAGACACCGGTTTCCGTACGCACACATAAATCTCAGCCAAACCCAGACTGTTGTAGTAGCGTTTTCGAATACGGCCATACTTCGGCCAAAGCTCTGTTTATTTTGGTGTCAGTTAAAAGTCTGGAACCAGTGGTAGGAAAATTACGATTCAAAAGCGCTAAATTACTAATAGTTTATTTGAATAAATATATTTTGACTTTGGTGTTTCTTACGTGGGTGGCTTACCCATTGATAAGACGTCCATTTGACAGTCATCCAAATGGAAGTACAGCGGCGGCGTTATACGTACTTCCATTTGGAATACCTCTGTTAAAAAATTACGTTTCGTCAGTAGCTAGCTTTATACTCGGTTATGGATGTAGCGCGGCGCCACTATATCCGCTAACGTAATTGAGTAGTAACGTGGTATGGACCGGTACAATCAAACACATAATATTTTGTTTCAATATTTTTGAAATAATAATAAAAAGTTAAAAAAGAGTTTTCAGATAAGAATTTGATTTTTGATGATATTAATTCATATAGTAGATCTGAAAGTTTTTTTATAGTATTCACTTCTCAAGCTTACGCGCTCACTAGACATGAAATAAAAGACTTTTTAACGGATACTAGCGCGGTTTTATTGAAAGTACTTTGGTAATTAGTTGGTATTTGGTTTGATTTTTGATTTTCCCGACGTTTCGGCACCTTTGCACCTCAATAAAACCGCGCTAGTATCCGTTAAAAAGTCTTTTATTTCATTTTTTTATAGTAGATTTTTATTAAGTAGATTTTTAAATGTCATTGCCCCTGATTTCATAAGGTGATGTAAACTTTTACCTACTGGTTTTTTTGAACAGTTATAATAAACTTTTCTACGTCTAAAAATGTTGTAATAGATCAAGAGAAAATTAATTAGCTAATGTTTTTCATTGTAGCCACTCGCTATATTTTACGTATGTACATTTTATTTAAAGTAGTACTTTCAAAAAACGTACATACTACAAGTACTGTGGAAATAATAAATAAATTATGTAAGATACGATCTACATAAAGAGCAGTTCTATTGTTGACTGTACCCGTGTAAAATTGGCGCTAATGCGTACAGTGTTGTATGCTGTACGTCTGTCTGTACGTAGGGTAATTTGTATATAGTGCGTAGAAAAGAATAACTATTATTTCATAGAACTATTAACACTTATATCCCTGTTTATAATAAGTAAGATAAATTATGGCATGAGAAATAAAAAATAAAACTTAACATTATTAATTAATTAGCCTCCTTGTTATTTACTTTTTATTTGTTATTCGCTTTCACCCGCAAATTCTTTCACCTGAAATTACGTTTTCCATCGCAATTAAGGGAGTAATAGTAGCTTCATATCCTTCTTCAAGTTTAAATTATTTTGACAAAAATTCATCAAAATCTATTGTACGAAAACGCGAAAACATAACAAACAAACAGGCAGAGCTACTTTGGCATTAAGAATTTAAGTATAACTAAGGCTTAAACAGTACAAAACGAATTTGTCATCAGTAATAATCGTCTTTTAATTGAACTAATTATATCCCGCAGTTTTTTGTCATCAAGACATTGATCATATTGTTAGAGCAATTTCTTTTTTCTGACACTAAATAATATATAGAAAAAAATCGATTTCACTTGGCTCAGCAACAAATATTTTTTCTGATCTTCCTATAATTTTAATGAAAGTTTGATTGCTGTTTGTTTTATTAACTATCGACATGTTATGATTTTTTTCTACACTAATTTGATAAGTATTATCTTTAACCTATGACATGATAACGCATATAAATAATTTAGGAAGGTTTGTTTACAGTGTCTGCAAACAGATTTTGTAATATTATGTCTTTTGTAAAAAAAAAACATTAAGTATACAAATTTATTAATATCATCCTGAAAATCTTCTAAACATAATATTCAATCTCGAATTCTTTTATTAAGCTTGTTGTAATTTTACTTTCACGAAAACAACTAATGTGCGTGAAAATCATTGAATTATTATTACGCATTTTTTTTTAAATGCCGACAAAAAAGGGTATCTAGGTACTTAGATATTTTTAAATAGAAAACAACCGCCTTTTCAAGGCTAGAGTGAATAGGCTTCATCTAAGTGAGCATGCTCCATCGTAGTCCGCATCATCACTTAACACCAGGTGTGATTGTGGACAGATGCTCACTTATTTTCAATAAAAAAAAGAATAAAAAAATAACTACAGTTTTGGAAATGCGTATTTTTAACATTAATTATTATCTCGTTGGCCTTTTTAAAGTACACATTCGTAAATCGGCAATTGTACAGCCTTGACAACGTGACATAACTGTAACAAGGCAACATTGTTGCTTTTTAATTACATAATTTTATTGGAAGGGACAGCAAGTTACCAACCTTTTTATTTTATTTTTTACACAACCATTTTTTTGCTTCTATCTGTGATAAATAATAAGGTATTTTTTAGGGTTCCGTACCAAAATGATAAAAAGGAACCCTTATGGCGCAACTCAGTCCATCTGTCTGTCTGTCACAGCTGGATATATCGAGAACATTATTTAATATAGATACCCTGCATGTCCTAGTATCCCCATATAATTTTTAAGAACCCCTTTCAGTATCGGTTGCAAAAAAATATTTTCTCATTTCTTTTTTATTTGAAAAAAAGTTGCACAAACATCATTTAAAACTATTCCAGAATTTCAAGTTGATAGCAAGTCGTTCTTGAGATATACATATACAGATATACAGATGGACACACAGAGACGCACTATAAAGTGTACCTTTTTTCCATTTTGGCACGGAACCCTAAAATTGATCGTCCTCCAGGCTTCGCCAGCCCACTCAAAAGTACGCCGCCCGTGAACTGCGCGAGAGCATTGAATCGTAGACTGTGACATTTTATTGACATTGCGCTTCTATTGCGCGTCTGACATTTGCGGCCGGTTCCAACCTTGTACGTACTGCTGTAGGGACACACGAATAAACTATAAAGTATATTACTGACAGTTTAATGGAATCGACGGTTTATAATGTTCCAAGACTAGTTGAAATTATATACATACCTATGTAGACGATAAAACCTTGGAAGCTAATTTTACTATTAATGTTAAATTATGGCAGTTATGATTTTCATAGTTAGGTACTGCCTTTTATCACAGTAGTATAGTATACACCGTTAATTTTTAAGTACCTATATCTAAAAATGAAATGGGGATATCAGACTACGTTTCTGAATATGAACGAGCAGTTAAAAAATAAAAATTAATAGAGTGAAAATATCGGAAAAAATCTTGATTAATCGGCAAACTCACAAAAATAGCAAGATGCGTGCGTAGATTCATTCTCTTTATTATTTACGTAGGTAAAAAAGATTGAAAAAAAAGATTGATTACGCGCATGTAGGTACCTAATTCTATGAATGAGCTCTAAATCCAGAAATCAGTAAAATTTTGGGACATAAATAAACCTCAATATCTTGACCAATTATTAAATATTGAAAGTTTTAACTGTACATACTCAATTATAATAGGGAAGAGATATATTCTTTTAATTTTTAGATATACTTAAAAAATTACCGTGTATATTAGATGTGCTTATATGTAACACACTTTCAATGAAACCTTATTTTATTTTAATCTTAGCAATCATTAACATATTCAATTAAATGACTCGAAGTACAAAGTCTCTAATATCTCTTACGTTATTGTTCTAAAAAGGTATTTTCAAACTGCCCCAAAAACGCAAAAAAAAAGATAATTTTATTTGCCTCACTTTTGACGATTCGCTTTGTAGGGAACTATCGTTCTGGGTTGTTATTATTCCAAAGAAATAAAGTTTTCTCTGAAAATACATTGAGTATCATATGCAAACAAGGACCACCAAAATCGTAACCGTTAGTGGCCATGTTGGCTCAGTTGGTCAGCTAGATAGTGAAAGGCCCGGGCTAAAAAACCTTCATATTTCTCGTATTTTTTTTGTGTTAACCTTTTTTGCATAAACTTATTCGTACTACCGTAAATGAGAACAGGATAAAATAGTTTAAAACGTAGTGATTACTGTGCCCTTTGATCACCTCGGGGATGCAAACTGAGGAACTAATGGCGCCACAAACGCTTGTACCAAAATCGTTTGATTGGTTGTTTCAAATGTCAAATGTAATTTCTTAAAAGTTTTAACCAATCAAAGGACGAGCGTATGCAGCGACATCTACAATTAGCTTTGCGTTGCCATCCCCCAGAAAAGTAGATTTTTCTATTTTTCATATCATTTGTATTTTATAATAATATAGCCTTTATTCAGATACTTTAAATAAATACGTTACATAGCTTACATTCTTAAACAATATCGACAACTGCATTTGTTTGCCTAACGACAAAGGCCTCTTCCATCTGTTTCCATTTTTCTCTGTTTCTGGCTTTCCTTGACCACATTTTCCCTGCTATCATTTTCAGTTCATCTTCCCATCTTTTGTATTTTTTTATTTTTATTTATTTATTGATTTATATTCAGGCAACGATGGCCCATAGATATATACCTTAAAAACTAAACATATATAATTTATAAAACAATATTGTTAGTAAATAAAATAACTTAAAAAAATATGTTAGTAAAAATCAATTTGACACTTTGTGTGTCGAATCGGTGGCACACGGCAGCGTCCCTCTGAAGCGCCTGTACACCACGCCCTGCGGCCAGAAGTCCTCCTTCATGAAGAGGTCCAGCCTCGCTGTCGGGATGCGCACCACAAACGCCTTAAAATTGGTATTATGGCGCGACTCCAGTGGCTGAACTCTCAAACAAAAGTTGGATTTCTTCTTTATGTACTCGATCACGTCCTGCGCTGTGGTGGTATGGTGCAGGCGGGACAGGTACACGGCCGTGGTCGGTATGGCAGCTCGCAGCAGGAAGTTGGGCCCTGTCGGTGCGGTGCCATGGTGGTTCTTGCTCTCTCGCTGACGACGTCGCTTTTTGTTCCGAACCTCGAGGAATCCATCTTCATCTTGGTATTGCCCACCTCGTCTTCTTTTCAGGTTCCTGGGGTACCAGTTTATGATCGACTTAAAAAAAACTAGAGAATGCCACTTTTACCATTAGGAAATGGACGGGACATACATTGCGAGGGGTCGACAAGTGGAGCAAGTCAATCATTTGTATTTTACAAGTGTTGGAATATTTGTAATTATGCTCCAGCCTCTATCAACGCAAAATACTCGAGATTTTTCATCAATTGTAGATTTTGTAAATCGTATTAATGTTTTTCAGAATTTTTACCTTTTATCATGTTTTGCCTTTAAAGAAAAATCTACCAATATTCTAAAATCCAAAGATTCTAAAATATCTACCAAAATCTACCAAGGTCGAGTATTACGCCGGTTGCATCTTGGATATGTTTATCATTACGTACTATTAATTTGCACGTGTATAATCAGCATCGTGTTAGTTTTATATAATAAATGGTACTGAAGTTTGACAGGATGACGTCATATTTGTGCACATTCTTATTTAATCGCATTGTATTATGCTTTAGCAAGAGCTAGCTGACGCATTCACAGGTCATTGACCCTGCGCGCGCGCTGCTCTGCGATGTAACCTTGCCAGCCAATGCGCAGTCTTTTCTTTAGGTGCATTTCCCTGCCAATAATTTCAAATAAAAACGAATACCTACCTAGTATTAGCAAAAAATCAAATGATTGGTAATTGTTTTTTTTATATTTAGCATTTATTAGTAGGTACTTACTCGATAAAATATTTTAGTTTGTTAAGTGCTCAAATTAAGAGTCCATATTTTTGCAATTTTAACTTTCAAAATGTTGAAATTCAGCTTTCGAGCTAAGCGTTAGTATCATATCATGTCGCTTTTTTAGTGTAAAGGACAAACTCTGCAAATATGTATCTGTCATGCAGTAGCAGCATGCAGCAGTAGTTCATCCCAGCAGCTGGGATGAACTACTGCTGTTTATAAATTACTTCGCTACAAATCAAATTCTTTTTATAAAAAACAGTTGTAAAAATCCGTTACAATTACCACCCTGTAGGTACTATGTAGGTATAATATTAGCATTCTGATTAACTATTTAAGATAAATACTACGTAAATGAGAACAGGATAAAAATGCTTGGAATCAACATTAAAAGTTTTCTAAAAAAAGTGTTTTCTGAAGGCTTTTTCACAAAGCTCCAGAGTCGATAAAATATTTAAGTAAGGATGTTCTAAATTGTTATAACATTCTTGTCTTTCGGTTCACCTTGGAACATCTCGAAAACCAATAGGTACTTTGACCTTTTGTAGATGAATTCGAAGCCAAATGCAAATTAAAAATTACATTGAAAAAGTATTATTTAAAATATAAATTCCTATATACCAAAAGTCGGATCCACATCCAAATTCCAAGCTAACTAATAAAAGGGCAACTAGGGCTTCACAATCTTTAATCTTAAGATTTGCCTGCTTATGTATATTGTTTAATTTTATTTTTTTAACCTACCTATACCATACCATACCTGCAATGACCCGTGGTCATTTATCTAATTACTAGCGGCCGCCCGCGACTTTGTCTGCGTGAAAAGTTTTTTTGCTATCCCTCGGGAACAATACTTTTTTCGGGATGAAAGGTACCCTATGTCCTTCTCTGTACCCTTGACAACGTGTATGCAAAATTTCATGATGATCGGTTTAGTAGTTAAAACGTGAAGAAGTAACAAACAAACAAACAAACGGACTTTCCCATTTATAATATTAGTAAGGATACATACGTGTCTTTTATATCATAACTTTTGTGAAACTTTACTTGATTAAGACATCATTGTCATGTTACTTAAATTCCTATATCTCTCAACATTCAGACAGCTTTATTTATTTCACCAAACTTTTTTTTGACACCGGTACCACTAAACTAGCAAAAATTCTCAATGGCATCAACTCCGCCATTTAAACCATTTATAACGACCGTTCGTTATAAAGATCAAAAATAAGTGTGAGGAATACCCTCAATTTAAAAATATTAATAAGCGGTAAACTTTTGTTTATTGTTTACCAATCGCCGCAGTGATCGTTTGACATTGTTTTGGTGCATAGATAATTATCTTATGATCATAATTTTGAAGTGATTTTGTATTTTGATTCTTATTAGCGTAATTAACTTTCACTATGTCTTCAAAACGGTAAGTATTTACAAATTAGCTTGTGATTGAAATTTGTTTTATGCACGTTTTTTATGAATTTGTAACCTGTCCAACAAAACTGTGAAAAAATATTTGATCTTTTCATGGCTTTTATAAAAAACAAATAATATTATATTAGATGATCGTTTTAACGATCGGTAGTAATTTGGGGATGTATTGACTTTCATACCCAGAAATACAAATAAACATTGTCTCTCAATGAAGTGATTGACGCATTGGAACAATAAGATGAAGTTGCCCCATTTCCTATAAATATAACCATTTTTTCACCAGATAACGCAAATGCTGATATCACAGATGAAGATTCTGATGATGAAGAGTTTGTAACTCCGAAAAATCTTCCAAGTTATATTTCATATAAATCTTACGTTATTTTCTCATGTCAGTTCTTTTATATATCACACCTGGAAGATTAGATTAGTAGATAAGATGAAAATATTTATACCTATATATATTTTTGTAAGAGCTCTTGCTGAGATAGACTACATGTGTTTCAACAGTGACGAGAACAGTGTACCCTTGTCTTCTTTAGCAAAAAAAAGTCAAACCACCGAAATACCCCTCATTGTAGAAGGTCTTCAACCTGACCCATCTAAATGTAATTCAGCTCCAGTTATTAGCAGCACGTCAGCTGTTTCTTTTGGTGATTCAACCGTACCAAAAAATAAAAAATGCTCACGACTGACCACAGTAGCAAGAAAACCAACTGACCACAATAGCAAGAAAACCCCATGGTTTTCTTTCCCCATTGGTTTTCTGGGCCCATGCCCAGAGCCCCAGATACCTTCAAATGCCCATGTATTACTTTTACTTGTATGTTTGATAACTGTTTTATCAAATTATTGGTCAAATATACAAATATTTACGCGATATAAAGTGGGCAATGTAACAACGAGAGAAATGAAATGTTCCCTTGCTTATACTTCTTTACAGTGGATTCCCGAAGATACATGTACTTGGGATAAATAATCAGACACTGATTTCACTATTATATATAACGCCATGTCAAGGTGTAGATACTTACAGGGAAACTTCAGGATACGATAGAATTGAACATCTAGTAGAGTACAATGACATCCGGCTTCGATGTTCGCTTTGCAAAATAAACTTCATTTGTCAAAAATGTGAAATCCCTTTGCATCCTAAAACAAGTTACCATACTCCTACATAGACTTGTTTGTTAATTAACGTTTTTCAATTAGATAATAAACCTTTTTTCATAGTGATAACTGTGTTCTTTTAATTTAAAATAAGATACAATCGATAAAGTGGTACTTGTATGAGCGTTAACCTACCTGCCTATTACTACTGATCGTTAAAACGATCCGCATTTTCCGAGCTTTCCTGAAAACTCAGATTTTTTTTAGTATTTTTCCATGTTTAGTTCATGCATCAAGGTAACAATACTAAAAAACTGCTGTGATACGAGATAAAAAAAATGTTTCAGTAACAACTGGGTTAAAGAAATAAAATTCTCATCATTGTAGGTAGCGGTTTGTATTGTATAGAATCCTACTAATATTATAAATGTGAAAGTTTATGGGTTTGGATGTTTGTTCCTCCATCACGCAAAAACTGCTGAACGGATTTGCTTGAAATTTGGCAACACAGATAGTAGATATATAGACTAGATTAAAACATAGAATACTTTTTATGCCAATATTCCCACGGGAACGGGAACCACGCGGGTGAAACCGCGGGCGGCTGCTAGTAACATCATAAACGTGTCGTTACAGACAACTGGGGCTCAATCGCGCTAGTTTTCAACGATCAAACCTATAGTATTATATTATCTGTGATAAAACGAAAATTAAATCGCTACCGTTTCAGTTTCGTTTACAGAAAAATGCTCGCTTTAGTTTTGTTAAAATTGTCGAAAGGCATACCCAGGGAGCCTAAGATGCCAATCTTAGACAAATTAAATGAGAATTATAAATGAGAATTATAGGTAAATATAACTTAAATGACAACGTAACGGTTTTGGTGACTTATGCACTGCCACGAACCATAAAATGGACTGCAGTGTTTTACAATGAAAATGATCCAATATTGAGGTTGCGAATATTTAGTACCTCCTTTAAGTAAGCGAGCCCTAACGTCAAATCCCTCCAGCCTGACGGTGTCTTAAGTACTGCGTACTTAAGAGCCGTTTTCAGCCACATGGACGCAACAAGTGGCTCCTAACGCGCATGCGCTGCCACCCACGGAAGCCCAACAACGTGGTACTTTTCCACTTCGATTTCGAATATCAAAAGGCACTGTTTTAATGACGTTCATTACTGATTAGGAATATTAATGTCGATAATTGACGAGTGTGAAAATATAGGATTTTACCAGGAGTTTACCTCTGAGCGTAACTTGATCCTTAGAATACTTAGTGTTACATTTACATGCCTACATACAGCCTAGATGCTCGCTTGTCTAATATAATGTATCAAAAGAATCTTTCAGGCCAACTAAAATTTGAGTAGGAGAGACTACGGTAAGTCACAACACCGGCTTCAGGCAAAATAATCTACAACATTATAACTGAAAAACTGTTTCGTACTCAAATTTCAGTTAGCTAAGAGTATTTTGATCTAAATAAATAGAATCGTTGAGCAATAAATAATATTTCGAGTTGATTTATCATTTTTCCGTACAAAATGTATGAGGATTTTTGGCGATTTCTGACATTTCTCGTACTCATACCTAAAATGGTCTCATAAAGTCTTTTGATCCCCACATGAAATAGAATTGATAAGTAAAAAATCTTGGTATTTCAGCAATATTTTTTATGACTGTATTTTTTTCCAAAATCTGAGTGTCAAATGCAATTTGGAATATCTTAAAATTCTTATAACAGTTAAAGTACCTATACCGGCCTTGTCGTCTCAAAAATCCACCCTGTATAATGTAGAGTCTCAAAAGTCCACCCTGTATAATGTAGAGCATCCCTCTGCAATTAGAAGACTGTAACGATTGTTCACCGACTTGTAAACACCTTGTAATTAAGACGTTGATCGGTCCCATTCCAAATTATGGCGGAATTAAGCCGACACCCAAGGGAGCTCGATAGTTCTGTCCTACATTTCTTTGAAAGGATTCTATCAGAATTTAGCAATCAGAGCGCCACTTTTGATATTTATGTCTCGTGAAATTTGCTTGAATGTTCGAAACATTTCCTTAAATATTGTGTAAATGATTCATTAATGATAGTGTCCGTTTCTTAATTTTTCATATAATTATATTTTTAGGCAGACATAAAATAAATAGTTTTGTTATTCAGACACATTAAAAGTACAGTTTTTCTATTTCACTGTATATTTCGTTATTTCAATTTTCAAGATTGCCAATATTACCTATTTTTTTTAAACTAAGTACTATCCCCGTCAATTGGTAATGCGCTGTCGGAACCTTGTCAAATTAACATACACATCAACATCATCCGCAACTAAAAATGACAAAAAACAGTAAAATTCTAATAGGTAATATAATAAATTCATGATTGAATTCTTATTTTTAGTAAGAAAGGACCTAGGTATATGAAAAAATTACAATTGTTTTTCGTTTTTGAGGTTAAAATCATGGCCGCCAGGCACATTACCAATTGACGGGGATAGTATCTAACCGCGATATTGATAATTTGATAGGCAATTTTAGTCGAATAGGGCTTTTTACGCGCGGAATAGGGCGCAAGACCGATCATCGTGCAGATCCTTAGGGGAGGCCTATACCCAGCAGTGGGTGTCGTGCGGCTGATATGATGATGAGGGCTTTTTATAGACACTCGCTTGTAAAATTGAATCGCAAACCTAATTTCAATGAAGTGGCGATTCGGTTCTACAAGGTATTGTCTATAATAAAAAGCCCTATTTAACTATAGTCGTTTAGCAAGTCATCCGGAAAATTGACCCGTGTAAATGCTCACACGGATCGATTTTCTAGGCGACTTCGATTTCACCCTGTATAACCAACAAAATATAAGCTTGACATTGTCAGTAGGTAGTGTTTTGTTTAGTCTAAAAAAAATATTTTGATGAAAAGAGATAAAAGATAGCATTGAAGGTTATAACCATTTCGTAAGAAGGTTCAATAAATTAATATATTGTGATATTGGTGACTCTGTTGTCCTTAGGTGGAAATAGAGTAGGCGGCTAGTACGTACTAACCTTGGGAATATACAATATCGGAATACTACCCTATTACACCCAGGCAATACTCCTAGCTGGAGTATTGCCTGGGTGGTAACCATGGCAACGGGCGGTGGCGTCCCAGCGACGCTCCACTGATTCGATAAATACGCGTTGAGAGATGTTTTCTACGACTATAAAACTAAATGAAAATACTTATACTTACTGCTTTGGTATTTCAGACGCTTATTTTGGTTTAGTAGTGCCACTAATACATGCATTTTTATTACACGTAAGCTAATTCAATATTTAAAAAAGGAAACAACCATGCCCTCTTCTATGTTTTAAATATTTTTTGAATAACTCTTTAAAATTTTTCATTCTCAGTAAAAATCCACAGACCACTTGTTGTATGGTCTGAAACCACACTGGCCACTTTTGGTTTTAATGGATTTTAAAACTTACAGAAAGAATGAAAACTATTGATGATTATTCAAAAAATATTAGAAACAATTTATAAGGGCATGGTTGTTTCCTTTTAGTTTACGTAGGTACAATTAAAATAAATGATTTGGCGGCGCTAGTGCATAGCTATAATGGCTATAAGCTCCTTAAATAGACTATAGAGATTGTTTTATGCAAATATTTGTGTAGTTTCTAACTAATCTGCAATTTACCTTAGAGTCATAATTCAAGTTAAATAAGAATAGATCTTTTTTTTATTGACGTACTTGATTTTATAATGTTTCTAATATCAATTTGAAGAAATAAAATTACCATGTTTTTTAGAGAACATGTAATTTACACTATTGAATTCATAGGTTTTATGCATTCACAATGCTATTTTTATATTTAGATAGTTATTATATTAGAAAAAAAATATTAGAAAAAAAATACTAGAAAAAAATCAACTCACCCGTAGCATGCCGTCTGCTATGGGTGAGTCGATTTTTTCTAGTACTTACATTTTTTTTTTCTAATATAATAATTAGGTATCTTAACATGTCATTTTCATTATTCTTTTTTAAATATTAACACTTACTGCAGCTATTTAAATAGTCATAATAGGGAATATGCATCAAATTTTTTTTAATCAAAATCAATAGTATGCGTGAGAAAATCAACTGTAATATTGAAAATTTACTCTTGCGTTTTTTTCTCGTAATATACCTAGTTACTTGAAGTTAGCACGCATCAGCTCCCGCCGAAAACGCTCTATACAAATATGTGACGTCACTTATCACGTTTCATGTGTGTTTAGAATCTTCAATTATCTCCTTACATTTTGCGTTTTAGTACATATGTGTCATACAAAATATTATTTCTTATTGGATATTCTATCCGACTTTTAAGTGCATTATATCCGAAAATGAAAAAAAAAATCGTTATTTTCCCCTGTTAAAAATCGTTATTTTCCCCTATTTAAAACTAAAATTATTCATTTTTTTATTTTTCTTTCTGTTTCATCATGTTTTTACAAGTGTCCGCAGCGATCAAGCTCAATTTTATGAAAATCAGTGACTTATGCATATTCCCTATTCTTTAACATTCAAGAATTCTTAAATGTTAGTGTCACACACATGTCGAAGTTTAAGTTTAAGATTTTTTTTTTATAAAAAATAAAGGATAAAAGATTTCCCCTTGTGACGTTATTGGTAGTAACTGAAAATCATCACTTTTTAATGTCTTCACTACGTCTATCTAGACTATGATAACAGTTTTTAAAGCCGATATGTATGATGTAGGTATCGCGTGATACAACACAATCAACAACAAAAAGTCGATAGTAATAATTGGTTGTTGATCTTAGGCGAACAACACAAAGTTTATTGAGGAGGTCGCTTATGTTGACAAAAGTGATTTGTTAGAAGTGGCATCTCATTTTGTTGTCATTATACTAAAATTTAGAGATAAGGATAGATAAGGATTATCGTTGAATATTATTAAATTACTAGGTAATGGCTCACTGGAGCTGTAGACTTCGCGTTTGCGCGTTAAAAAGGGGAACTAGTACTTTAGCATTGTTTGGTATGTATTATTTTATTATATCTATCCAAAGCTCTAATTTTGAAAAATTGTCGAGTGTTTTTTTTTTCAAAAACTGAGTCGACAAAAAATTAATACGAATTATCGAACCTGCTCACAAAATTTTAGGAGAATCGGTTGGGAAATGCGACCTGTAGAAGAGAACAAATGAACATACAAAAGCATTTTTGTCTAAGCTGAATAAGGTTCTGCGCTCGTCACTTCATAGTCACTACGATAAAAGGAAGGTTGTTATTATACCTGTTCATTAGATTCGGTCAGCATAGGTATTCCACAGCCCTCAAAGGGAGTCCTAACTGCTGGAGACTTGGGTCTTTACTGGCAGCAAATCAAAGTACAGAAAGTCGTTTTGTTCAACCTGTAAGTTACGAAAAAGTTGGTGTTATGCGTAGTATGTATTTTGCGTAAGTCAAAGTTGGTGTTCTGCTTAGTTGGTATTTTGCGTTAATGGTATTTTGCGTATATGGAGTATTACGTAAAGGTGGTGTTCTGCGTAGGTGGTATTGTGCGTCTAAAAGGAAGCAAAGACGCTTTGCGCTCGCTCCGTCAATTATCTTTTAATTACAGAACGATGTGAATTTGGAAAGAAAAGGAAGAAATACTTAAATTATTATTGAGAAAATTAAATGGATTGTGCAATTCTATCTGAAAAAAAACTACAAAATAATAATATCGCTTCACAAAATACAAAATACATTTGCTGACTCATTATTTTTTAATTGTACAGTACTGCCATGTTGGCATCTGCCAAATTGCATTAGCTAGTACGGCGCACACGGAGTTGTAATAAATAACTGTCAAATGTTTATTTTTATTTAAGAAATAAGTTCTTAAATTTATATTTGCGCATAACCTTGACATTTAAGGTCGATTCTTTTTTTTATTTGATTGAGATGGTATCATCAAATGTTTTTTGAAATCGGTTCAATAGTTTTCAAGTAATCCTGAATTTAGCAAAAAATTTAGCGCCTGGACCAGAGAGTGTGGAGGTTAAGCAACTTTCGTAAGTGTCGGTCATGGGATGGGTGACCAAAAATTTATTATCTCGAGCCGTGCTTCAGAAGGCACGTTAAGCCGGTGGTCTTGGCTGCATTTGCAGTTATTAACAACCAATCCTCATTGGGCCCGCGTGGTGGGTTATGGCCCGTCCTCCTTACCACCCATAAGGAAGGCCTGTGCCCTAGCAGTGGGGACATTAAAAGTGGCTGATGGAACATCCTGAAAAACCTTGACCTTGACCATTTTAGGTTACCACTGCACGAGTTTTTGGGTAAGTATAACTTCTTTGTCTATTAACCGATTTAGTTTTTTTTGTCAGAAAGAGTATACCTTCTTCTTCTTCTTCATCTATTTTTATTTTGGCAATCTACTTTCCTGTTGGAAGTAATTTTTGGCAGTGTCAAGTGTTGAATCGTTCAGTGGCAGGTATTGTTTCATTTTAAGTATATCAAGACAGTTTACTCGGTAAGTTCTGCCGAGGTAGCCACCACTACAATAAAAGTCTCAGCTTCACACAACCAAGATCGCATCTATTTCAATAGGGAATATGCATAAGTCACCGATTTTCACAAAATTGAGCTTGATCGCTGCGGACACTTGTAAAAACATGATGGAACAGAAAGAAAAATGAAAAAAAATGATTGTTTTCGTTTTATCACACGATGAAATCAGGGGAAAATAACGATATTTTTTTTTCATTTTCGGATATAATGCACTCTACAGTCAGATAGAATATCGAAAAAGAAATAATATTTTGTATGACACATATGTACTTAAACGCAAAATTTAGGGAGATAATTGAAGATTATTGGCTAGCTCCATATTAAACGCGCCCGAAACACACCGAAACGTGATGTGTGACGTCATCGTTTTGTATGGAGCGTTTTCGGCGGGAGATGATGCGTGCTAACTTCAAGTAACTATATCACGAGAAAAAAACGCAAGAGAAAAGTTTCAATATTACAGTTGATTTTCTTACTCATTATACTATTGATTTTGATTAAAAAAAAATTTGATGCATATTCCCTAATAGGGAATCCCACATATTGTTCAGTTGCGTAGACTCTTGTAGCACAAACTGCACCAATTTTAAGACACAATATCCACTATGAATCAATTTTCAAATAATTAAAATAGACACCAAACCGCACTCGACAAAATGGCGCCAAAAAATTTAAATGTCAGCTTCGAAGCTTAGTAAAAAAATCACATTGTCACCTATTTTTATCAACGCCATCTATCGAGCCTACAGTTTTTTGTCATTGTGAAAAGCCCTCATTTCGAAGTTACACAAGGGAACTCTTCAAAGACAATTTTGTACTGCAAGCGCTCTGAAGTTAGCCACTTCTGTTGTACATTGTTATTGTTAAATTAATCGCATTGTAAAGGGCCTTATGGAGCTATGTAAAAAATAAAGCGTAAAGCGAGACAGCAATGAGAAAACTTCGCGCAGAGCAAGACCGATTTTGCAGATTAGGCGAAAAAATCACAAAATCAATTCGTAGTAAAAATTGATAGTGATTAAAGAGAAATGCTACTACACTATTGTGAATATTGATGATACACATTATTTAAAGCAATTTCGACCTGCATACCTAACGCTGTTTCTAAGTAATTTCAAACTAAAGAATTTTATGAGGTATTTTCGAAATTAAAGTGTATCGATCTAAAATAACTGAATCGTGTTTTTGGTTTGATACGTGTCCAGACACGTATCACGATACAAAAAAATACACATACAACGATAGAAAGATACAAAAAAATAAATATCTTAATTTCAGATCTGTAGGCTCTTTCAGCGACCTATGGGATCACATCAAAAAGTGTCATTTTTTTACGTAGGTATCCCCTTAATATACTTACTTGATGAGTCATTTCATATAAATACTGTTCTTTTTTTATTGAATCAAACCAGAAGTTCGCGCCTAATCATAGATAGTGCTTAGTAAAACAGAAACTAAGTACCTATACAAGGTTATTTTTAGTTAATACAAAACCTCCCGTAGGGTTGATCAGACCATCAAACTCAACAACTTTCATTACGGGACCAACCTCGAAATCACGAGAAAAAAATCAGCTGTTCCATACAAAATTAATTAAAATCCTACTCCATCGAAATGTATGAAACAGCTGATATTTTTTTCGCATTTCAAGGTTGGTCCCATAATGAAAGTTGTTCAGTTTGATGGTCTGATCAACCCCACGAGAGGTTTTGTAGTAACTAAAAATAACCTCGTATATTTAAATAATTTTATTTTTGTTTTCTTTATAATAAAAAAACAAATGACTCATTTTTTTATTCTTAAAAATTGCCATTTTATTAAGTTTATTAGTTGTAAACTTATTTTTTCGATTAACATAATGTGTCATAAGTTAGTTTAATGTTTAAAGTAATTCAACTTATTGGTAACTAACTTATAAGATTTGTTACATAGCGTTCACGTCATGCTTGTTAGTATGGAAAAAGTCTGCAATTTCTTTAAAATTTTTGGTACAAATAGGAAATTGTATAGGTACCTAAGCACCTAATATTTTAAACATAAGAAAATTGTAAAAAGTAAGAAAATTTATGAGTTGTTTGAACTCCTTAAGGTAAAGCATTAATTACTCATTCTCAATGTGAAATAAATCTGTATTAGGTGATATAAAATCATGTGCAGGAAAAACATAGAGTTGATAAGACAGCGATTGATATGTATAGGGTTCATAAAAATGAATAAAAATAGTTTTTTTTTTAATTTTTCATGACAAATTGATATTAAAATCAATTATAAAACTAAGGCCCCTAAATGCCAATAAGTACCGAATTCAAAATAACAAGCAATTTTCAGAAGAAAATATATTAAATATGTAAAAATTAAAATCAGGTAAGTACTCAACTTTAATGTATATAAAATGAAAATAAGTTACTTACGTAAACCCTATTAACTTGAATTATTTAACCCACGCTAGTCAAGCATATAATTTTTATCCTACTCAATAATAACTGTTGAAATAAAAGTGGAAGAAAGAAATTCATATTGTTTTAATCATTAACACTTGAATGGTTACGACAAGAAATGGCATTTGAAGGGTATTTATAATGGCCTACGTCACGGAATGTTTATAAACATGGCGGCGGCGCGGCGTACTGATTTTATTTTTAGCAAAAACCTTTTACTTTAAAAAAAGTGTAGCACAGGTTATAATAATTATATTATACTACAAACCTGGTAACCCTTTATTGTTTACGTATGCGAAAATAACTCTTGGGATCCAAATTATGTAACAACAACAAAATTGTTTTGCTTCAATAACAATGAACGGCCTTGAATGTTGAACTTGTTGAATTCGTAATTTTTGCAAGAAAATAGTCCAACTTAGTAGTTGTTTAATTTTGAGAGGGTAACACTGAAATTTATGTAAGTTATAAGTACGTAATGTATCCTTGACGTGCCAAATCACTTCGTACTTGACCAACTTTTAATCCTACGATGATGTAATTTTCCCATTACAATACTAAATTACAATACTAAATGAAAAGAATCGCGAATGTCAAAGTCAAAAAGGTCTTTCAAAAATTTAGATTTATCAATTTGATTTTGATTACAATACGGTTGATTTTGAAAACGGAATTAGCGAAAGTACCTATCAAGACTTCTTGCAAGTACAAGTAGGAATAGCCATGTTTATTGTCGCTACTACTGGGGCACAGGTCTTCCTATGAGTGGATAAGGAGGATGGGCAATAACCGACTGCAATAAAATGCAAGCGGGATCAAAGCACGGAGGAACTCTTGTTATTTATTATAGCAAGTAAATCGTCGAAAAATTTCAAGATTAAAAAACTGCCAATTCACTCGCCAGCCAAGCGTAAGAGCGGCAACGTCGCGGGGAGGCGATTCGAGGTGGGCGAGGTATGAAGTGCGGGGCGAGTAGCAACAGGCGCCTAGCCACGTGCTACACGGCCTTGCCACTGCGGTGGAAGCTTCGCGCCTTTTTATAGATAACAACTTCTAATCAACTCAAACTCACAGGCTGTCCGAGACCCGCGTGCTTCGAATCAAAGAAACAAAAAAGAATCAAATAATCACGTTCTCACACAGGG
This sequence comes from Agriphila tristella, assembly GCA_928269145.1. Classification (NCBI taxonomy): domain Eukaryota; kingdom Metazoa; phylum Arthropoda; class Insecta; order Lepidoptera; family Crambidae; genus Agriphila; species Agriphila tristella. The sequence continues at coordinate 21,918,622 of OV743440.1, read as the reverse complement.
GTGTATAGCTTTGAGTACCTACACAACAAGGTCATTAAAGCCTTGTACGAGAAACTAGGCCTTGAGTAAAACGTGGGCAGTGGTAGGGTTAACCTTCGATTATAAGATGATATTTAAATTACTTACACCTTAATATTAAATATTGCAAGCTTCGCCTTTTCACAGAACACATTCCATTAGTTGCCTTTTAGAGCTTCTTACTTACCTACTGTTTTATCTTAGAGATAATTCGTTGAAGTTGAAAGAAATATTTTTATAAGTTCACGTCGAATTAAGTGTACTAAGAAGGTATAGTTTAATATCATACTCTTACGTATTGATTACTTACTAGCAGCCACCCGCGACTTAGTCTGCGTGGACTTTATAGGTCCTCTACATGCACAGGCCCGGCCTGCAGGATCGTATTGAGAGGCGCGGCCTTCCGGTCAAATCTCAGCGTGTGGATGGCGGCCTCTTCAGTCCTGAGAAAGCCACACCTCTCCTTACACATGTATAGTTTTGGCCGAGAGGCCCCGGGAGGCCGCGCCTCTCCGTACGATCCTGCAGGCCGGGTCTGTGCACGTGGGGGCCCCAGATTTGTACTACTCTGTGCCCTAAGACCTTTGACCAGGATAAAAAGTCGATCCAGTCTTAATCTGCCTACCAATCAAATTACATTCAATCCGTCTAGCCATTTCGGCGTGAAGAGGTAACAAATATGTGCACATACATACTAACACACACAAATACAACACTTTCACATTTGTGATAAATAGTAGGATATGATACCTACAAAATTACATCTAAATCTGTCCAGCCGATTAGGCGCGAAGAGGTAACAAACACACACAAACTTTCACATTTTGTAATATTAGTAGTTTGCCTCCCTGCAAGGTTTTCAGTTGGAAAGAATCTGTAATAATATAAAGGCGTAAAATATACCTAATTTTATCGCCCACATGTTGGGGGTCCATCCCCTCTCCTGTTGGAATTACCGCTTTTATTTTTGGAGGGCCTGCGAAAAAATATTGATTTCTCCGGATCTAGAATTCCTACAGATATAAAAAAGACTATTCGAATGTAAGTAAAACTAAAAAAGCAGACGTATTTCCGATTAAAACTGACTTTAGTAATTTTTATGACGAAAGTTTGTGTATGTTTCTTTTTCTTGATTTGTGGTATTTTTTTTATATCTGTAGACTTCTAGATCCGAAAAAAAAAATTTTTTGCCGTCCAAAATAAAAAGTATTGGTAACATTTAAAATGATGGCCATTCGAATAGGTTTTGTCGATAAAATAAAGTATATTTTATGCCTTTAAATTAGTATCGTTACACCAAGACAAAAGGCATTGTACCTAATATATCTACTCGAATCGAACTCGAAAATTAAAATGAAAGTCAACATCTTCAAAAAGTCAATACATTTTTAAGAGTTACCTGTACCACTTCTTTGACCTTCAGCTTCGCTTTTGAACTTGAAATAGAAAAAAAAATTTAGATATACAAACTTTGAACTAATCTGGTATACCAACCATTAGGTTTACTATTACGTCATTAGGGAAATAAGCCAGCAATACTGGCCGTCCCGCGGCGCAAGGTCGCCGAACGCGAACGACTTCCGTATGGAATCCTATCTACATAATAATACACATAATTACTGGGCCAGTTTAGTTCGGCTGATGCGTGATAACGAATCTCTGGGCTTGTATTATGAGTTTGCACCATAGAAATCGAATGCCAAAGAACAACAATGTCAATAAACAGGTAATCCGAAAAACGAATATATACATACATTTTATATGAGATACGTAAAAAAATACTTATATACATAAAATATGACTATTTATGGCAGAGGAAATCAATAAACTATGTTCCATACTGTTCTCTTCGTCAGTAAACGAATAAATGTAGCGAAATTTGGTTTTAGAGAAATGTGTGGCAACATCTTATTTACCTTTGAAAAGTGTGATTACTTGGATTGTTTCTTTTTAACCGACTTCAAAAATTTGAAAAGGAGGAGGTTATCTATTCGTCGCGTATATTTTTTTTTATTTATGTATGTACACCGATTACTCAAAGACGGCTGAACCGATTGAAATGATTCAAACGTTATAACATGACATTTGTTTCCAAGTTGGTCCCATTTTTTGAAATTTTGAAATCGGTTCAGTAGTTTTCAAGTAATCTTGAAAAAACTGTCGTTTTTGTTACCATTTTATATGAATTCAGGCGGATTTTCAACCATTACTTTTTTGTTTATGAACCGATTTAGATGATTCTTTTTTTGTTTGAAAGAAGATACCTTAAAGATGATACCATATTAATTTCATTGGTATTGGACTTTGGATTTTGAAGATACACAAGGGAACTCCTCAAAATTAAAAAGGAACTGTACAGTGATTGAAATATTGGTAGGATTATGACAATCAAAAACAAGTTAAGTACCTATTTATTGTCAAGGACGTGCTGGACTAGGGTTGAACTGCGAAGGCCCAACGGAACTCTTGTGGAAATTGAGTTACTCGGGGTATACCATTGAAAAATGTGAAACATAACGTTTTATTTTATAAAATCATCACTTACATACCTACCACAAAAAAGTTTGAAATAAAAAAGCTTTTTAAAAAAAGCACAACCTCCTTCAAAAATCTTAAAAAACAGCTCTATAAAAAGCAAGAAATAATGTTCAAATCAATTAATTAAAACACGTCTATTGAAGTCGGGTGGGGCTTTAAGAATATAAACAATACAATAAATAAAAAAAATACTTCCAGCTCCACCCGACTTCAATAGACGTGTTTTAATTAATTGATTTGAACATTATTTCTTGCTTTTTATAGAGCTGTTTTTTAAGATTTTTGAAGGAGGTTGTGCTTTTTTTAAAAAGCTTTTTATCACATCACAATTACTTAGAGCACAAGACACCATGGCTCCACGATACCTTTATTTGAAATTCTAATAAGGATTAAACAAACTGTGATTGCTCGGGACGCTAGGGGCTCTTACTGTAAAAATGTTGTCACATGTCACTTGATTCTTTGTCTCTTTTTTTCATAGACCGTGTCCGTATAATGTTAACTTCTCTTTTCCACGCTTTGTTGGTCTTCTTGAGCGCAGCGAAAATTTTTCTATGTCTATGGTTTGCACAGTTACGTTTGCTATACCTACTCTACACAACACGTTACAAAAAACCCCTTACGCCGAACATGGTAGATAGGGACCATCAAACTGAACAACTTTTACTATGGGACCAACTCTGAAATCGCGAAAAAAAATCAGCTGCTTTATACATTTTGCTTCATCATATCAGCCACACGACACCCACTGCTGGGTATAGGCCTCCCCTAAGGATCTCCACGACGATCGGTCCTGCGCTGCCTGCATCCACTGGCTTTCCGCGACCTTCACCAGATCGTCGGTCCACCTTGTCGGGGGCCTACCCACGGAGCGTCGTCCGGTGCGCGGTCGCCATTCCAGAACCTATCTGCCCCAACGGCCATCGGTTCTTCGGTTCTTGAATTTTGGTTCATTATTTTTTATAAGAAACAGCTGTTTCTTTTCGGGATTTCAGAGTTAGTCCCATAGTAAAATTTGTTCAGTTTGATGGTTCCTATCTACTATATTCGTTAAAAGGGGTTATTTTGTAACACGTATAGCGACTGAAGTAAGCAGTTTTGTATTCAATTTGGCACAGCGCCTTTGGCGGTAAGTAATTACACTAAACTAAAAGTTTTCATACAAATGTTAACTACAATAAAATTGCAATCGAGTATAGTAAGCGTAAACACATAATACGCATACTGCTGTTGATTTTATTTTGGCAAATTCGGAATCATACTTAAGGCGCTAAGAAGGGTCAAATCCCAATATTCAATTCAAATTATTGAAAGATTACGCGCGTGAAGCTATCATGGAAAAAATATATAATGTATTTGGAATAATGCACAATAGATTTAATTGAAAGCATTTGTAAAAATGTACCACCTTTGATGTAAAAAAATATTCCGTGGACCCTGTTTCTGGTCCTATTTGCAAAATTTCTCGGAAACAGAACATTCGTTAATGTTTAAACCAACATATAAAAATCGGCGATGTTAATACCTTCAATCTCAATTGAACAGATTTTTAATGACTAACTTGAAAGCGAAGAAATATAATAAAAACATGTAAAAATTGAGAATTCGGTGCTAGTTCTCGACGCAACCGCCGCGTTGGAACGCGCACTGATTTGAACTCAAATTGTGTAGAGTTACGGTCGATTTCACACCATCACGGATCGACCCGCTCGGATTGAGGCATGTAAAAGCCTTAACTTTCATTTTCCGAGGAAATGTCGATATTTCCTCTCCTATCAGATGCTTTATAAGACATAATAACTATTATTGTATCAAGTAAAACTATACCAAATAAAGGAAACATTTAAGTCATAATAACTATATATGTTACAAGTAAAACTATAGCAAATAAGGGAAATATTTCGTCTATACCTTTAAAATACCTTATTTTTTTCATCATTTCTTAAAATAAAAATTTATTGTCCGACAATTTATTTCTTTTTTATTGCTTGCAAGCTAAGAAGTCTACTTTTTGCAATTTGCACCTCTTCTGTAAGTATATTAAACACGTTCAAATTGCAATATTTACCTAGTTGCTTGTGAATAAATAGATAGCATATGTTTAGAATACGTAATGCGGAAACAAACTCATATATCTTTACATCTAAAGGAGCTTTTCTCATCTGCAACAATTGACGTGTCCTTATAACTACAACTTTTTTCATAAGATTAATTAAAAATCATATTCACACACTTGTGTACACATAACTCACGATGTTAAGTACTTCATTTGAAGAAGAGAAAGATAAGCCATTGTGAAAATCGACTGATACGAGAATTATTATAATGACGTAGATAACAAAATAACGTTTTAGCTATATCTCGTGAAAGAAGTTGCGAACATTCACCACATATCACACGTGAACATAAAAATCGAAAGTAGTTGCAATAAAAATAAAAGTTACCAAAACCACATTTCGTGCCTCCGTAATGTAGTTACGAAGTTGGTAGACTTTGGCGCGATTTCAACTGGTTCCCGTTCGCAATCTATAAATATACATTGCATCGATAAATTGTGGCCGGTGAAAAAAGGACCTAAACTCCCCTTGACGGCGTTTTATTCATCAAATGCGTTTGGAAGAAAGTTTTATGCAAAACTCAGAGGAACGTCTGCACTCTTGCAGTATTCGGTTGGCGTTTGTCCAAACCAAACGACAGTCCATTTCGGTCCACAATCGAGGGATAAAGTCTGTCTTCAATTTATTACTTTTATATAAATTTCAACTAATTTTACCTTTTTCTTTTTCAGGTAACATCTTTGTCGATATCGCTTCTTATATTACTGGTAATGTAACGTACATAAAATTTTTAAAAGGTTGTAAATTTTTTATGTGCTTGTTACAACTGTTTAACGACAACTGCTTATTTAATTAAGTATTAAATATTGACCGTGACTCATATGCTAAGTTTGATCAACCTACAAGTTACTTGAAATGAAAGAATTATTTACTTATTTTATTTTTAAGAATTGATACTGTTTAGATATGACATTGCGTTTGACCTTATTATTGAATTGTTAAACATTAACTTCGCATGTCGGCTTATATCTAATCGAAGAAACACATTTTAAACAATGATTTGCCTATATCGGGTTCATACATAATAATATTCATCACAATTCACATTCAGATTATGCTACTGACACTAATGATCTTTGAATATCCCCACTACTTCTATATAATCTATATACTTTTGCAGTAATCCAGCGTACAATACAATAATCAAATAAGAACAACTTAGTCTTAAAAAATAAAGTTAGCATTCTTCTTGAAAGTTATTTGAATTTATTTATTAGGGTTTACTGAAAATTATGCAACACTAGCGGCCGCACGCGGTTTCACCCGCGTGGTTCACTTTCCCGTTGGAATACAAGTATTCTTTGTTTTAATCTAGGCTATCTACTATCTGTGTGCCAAATTTCAACCAAATCTGTTCAGTAGTTTATGCGTGATTGAAGAACATACATCCAAACCCACAAACTTTCACATTTATAATATTAGTAGGATGATAATATGCTCCAAATCGATATTTTCTAAAATAGCATTTCATACACATATACACAGCTATGATTTTTCTAGGTTATGATATGATAACAATTTTAAACATTTTCAGAACAATGTAGATAAGTTAAAATCCTTTACAAGCATAGGAATGCTTCAGTTCTTGTGATAAATAGCATCCAATTATAAAATAAACTTTGATATGCGGAATCTCATTTTACCTATTTTGTAAAATAACTGTAACATTATGAAAACTGTGGTATAATCGCAGAATTACTAACATACCATCTCATTTGTCGCTTACGTCAATTTGCATCACAGTTTTTTTAACCAACCACGAAGGTTGATATTAACAGCTGGTACATCCAATGTACGTACAGGTGAAATTGATAAGAACACCATTCATCGTGTGACTACGCAGCTGGCAACATTACGCCACCTGTAATCAGATATAAGTAGTGAGTTATTAAGTACCCTGTTATTAAAGTTGGTTAATAACATAATCACCTACTTACTTCCCTTTGAAGACGCTTATGATCAATACCTGTTGTATATTTGAAAGCGCATTTAAGATTTGCACGACTTTAAAAAAGCGCTATTTTAGGTTTTATAAAATTGATACAGGAAATTAAAAAAAATAAAAAATCCGCCTGCATAAAAAGACAAGTCAACTGAAAAGATGGAAACAAGATTAAATATTAAAGGCAACATACTAGCATGCAGTCGGAGGCATGCTTATAGAAAGTGACGTTTGAATGATTTGAATTATATGGCTCCGACTGCATGTTATTATGTTGCCTTTAATATTTAATCTTGTTTCCATCTTTTCAGTTGACTTGTCTTTTTATGCAGGCGGGTTTTTAATTTTTTCAATTTTTTTTTATTTATTTCTTTTTAGTTATTATATATTACGTTAATGATATACTTTTTTGAAATCCTTATAATAAGCCCTTTAATTTGACACCCATATTGTAGTATTCTGAAAAAAAAATTTTTTTCCACTACGTATAATAGCACCGTACAGCCGCCATGTTGTTTTTTTTATAACGCCACCTTCTTAAGAACACTTGGGCTGACGAGACAAATCTAACGATATCTTAATTACAGAAATCCATTCAGCCGTTTGAAAGATATGAGGTAATTAATAATATTACATACAAACACACAAACAAACTTACAAGATACGCGCGAAAAACATAACCCCCTTGCAGTCGGGTAAAAATAGGGAATTCATACGGGATTGTGTGGTAGTGTGAATAAAAGGATAAACTTTAAAATATAAGAGATATTGCTTCTTATTGAAAACCGAATAATTATACTTTTTTATGAACAAAATTTTTCATTTGGTTTTTTACTTATTTTTCAGTTTTCGGTAATTTTTCAGTTATCCGGGGTAGGGTATATAAGGGTAGTAGTATATTTGTAATTTATTTTTCTAATTTCTACTCGAGAGCAACCCGGGATGATACCGATCGTTCCAAACTATGCCCGAACATTCCACCACATTTCAGAATGTTTCAGGATGTTATGGAATGCTCTCGAATATTCTGGACTGTTCTAGAAATACCTAGAGGGCGAAACTTCCAGCCCTTTCGAGCCTTCCAGCGATATCTTCAAAAGCTTTGAGGACCTCCGTGGTCGAGTGGTTTGCACGCCGGTTTTCAAGGCGTCACCATCTCTTGAGGTCCCGGGTTCGATCCCCGGCTGGGTCAATGTAGAAAATGAACTTTTCAATATTGTCTCAGGTCTGGGTGTGTGTCATACCACCGTTGTTTCTGATTTCCATAACACAAGTGCTATAGCTACTTACTTTGGGATTGGAGCAATGTATGTGATGTTGTCAAATATTTATTGTTTATTTATTTATTTATTATAAGCACCCCCTTCAGGTGAAAACGGGAACTTTCTTCATAAACGAGGGATACAGAGCTACCACACCATAAACTCCTTTAAATCGTACTGGAACTAATTCCTGAATTTTAGCGACACCAATTATACAATACTAGCAGGCGCCCGCGACTTCGTCTGCGTGGACAGGTTTTTTGCTATACCTCGGGAACTGTACGTTTTTTCTCGATGAAAGGTACCCTATGTCCTTTTCTGCATCCCTTATAACGTGTATACAAAATTTCATGATGATCGTTTCAGTAGTTACGACGTGAAGACGTAACAAACAAATAAACAAACAAACAAACGGACTTTCGCATTTATAATATTAGTAAGGATGTTTGGTTAGCGATGTCGGAGCTTTTAAAGGCAGATAATATGATCAATTTTATCGACAAACCCCCTATATGTTGGGGTCTATCCCCTATTTTAAATTGCAAGCACAGCATGCATACAATTATAATTTAGACTGCAGAGATAATTAAACTAAAGCAATGATAATTAAGTTAGTACCTAATGATAATTGTTATCCAGTCTATCGACCACTAAATTGTGAATGAAATTCTTATAAGGATAACACAAATTTATATTGAAACTACTCAACTTCAATAATTTTCCGTTCAAATTGACATTGACTGGTTATCAGATAGTGATAACTCTAAACTGCTGTGCTGATAATATAGGTTAATATCTACTTACGCAACTAGTTTTACAGTACATCAAGTATATTCACTAGCAACATACATACGCTCACGCCTGTTTCCCATGGGGGTAAGCGCAGAGACTATGGATCGCCACCTGCTACGATCCTTGCACACTTGTTTCGCTTCATTCACATCCATCAATCTTTCCATACATGCCCTGCGGGTTTTGTCACTGCGTACACCAACCTTTTTTATAATAACCTCTATTTGATCCGCGTAGGTTTTTCTAGGTCGCCCTTGTGCAATCGTTCCTTCCACATTCGCACAATATATATCTTTCGTGATTTGCTTTACATTCATCCTCTCTAAGTGACCAAACCACCAGAGCATTCCTTTCTCAATTCTTGTCGCTATATCATCCTTCAGACCACACCTTTTACCAATCACCTCATTGCTCACTCTATCACTCAATCGCCTCTCTACCGCTTATTCTGCTTTCATTCTTCTTTTGCCCAAGATTCACTTCCATACATCAGTGTCATTCACTAGCAAAACTAAGTTAATTTATAACTGGTCAAAAATCTTGATTCTTACTTTGAAACTTTCCTTTGGTTCGACAGTGCTTCCTAATTTTTTTCAATACCTCATCAATTATGATGGGTACTATTAAAAGGTTTTGGAAGTTTCCAGAAACATTACCATGGGTACCATGGGCAACAGCGTCACTTAACCACTCCTAAGGTTAAAATCGCTTGCACGCCGCGCCGTCACAACATACGTTTAGTTCGTGCAAGAACGATACGCGCGCAGACGAATTACTGTTGCCCATAGCACCTGATCATTAAAAAAATCTTGAATCGTAACTTGAAAAAGCAAAAACACCATAACTTACTTAAATAAACAATTTACGAAAATCAAAATTATAATAATTTTCGGGGCTTAACCGTTCACTGCTACTAAAGACTTTTATCTGTCTTATGCTAGCTTATTACCGATCATCTCCGGGTTGAACGGCTTAATCCGATTTCGATAGCCGTCCGTGGTCCATTATTTTCACGCTGCGGAAAATGGATATAATTTTTAGCCGTCCATACTCTTTGCGATGCTACGCCACCGGAGGAAAATTGAATTTTTTGCTATGCCTCAGTGGACTAATTCGACTAATGCATTTAGTTCTATGCATGAACCACGTACAGGGTAAGTCGCTGGCCATTTTGCTGCCAGTAAATTGCTATATTGATTTGTGAGATTTTACGTTGCACAGCGGTTTTTTTTGGGTTCCGTAGTAAAGTGAATAAGGAACATATATTATTATATCATACATATAGTTTTGCCATGTCCGTCTGTGAGTCTGTCCGTGAGTCCATCCGCGGCGTAGGCTCTTAGTACTAAAAAACTTTAATTTGGCACGAAAAAGTGGTCGAATAACCCTGTGAAAAATATTTTTATAGTATTGTACTGCACCTCCCTTTCATGTTAAATGGAGTTTTTTATTGTTATCAATCCATAGTTTGGGGTGTTGTTTGTAGATCTTTTGAAAATATTGTAGGTTTGTAAAGACCACTTTTCGATTCAAGGATTCGTTTGTGTTTTAAGTGCAAAATTTTATTAGAATCAATCGCACAATGCTATTTTTTATATTAAGATATTAAGTATATTAAAAAAGTACGTACATACTCAAAAAAATCCGCTCACCCGTAGCAGCTCAGATCCTCAGATCCTTCTGACATCCTGTCTGAGCTGCTACGGGTGAGTCGATCTTTTCTAGTATTTTTTTCTAATATATTAATTATCTTCATTAGTTAAAATTATAAAACCTATCAGGAAATAAGTTGAAGGTTGTGATTCAGACCTACCAAGGTTATCGACTCGTTAAAGGGCCGGCTGCCGGCAGATTTGTGCTATAATTATAATATGGCAAAAATCATACGAAAAAACTAGGAAGGGACGAACGGCAAAAAATACGACCATGATTTATAATTGGATTTTTGTCGTTTGTAGAATTCTTACAAAATTTACTTAAATGATACAACATTTTAATGATAATAACAAAATGTAGACTTTTTTGCAATATTGCTTACCTTTTAACTGTGTTTCTAAAATTAACTATTTATGTTAAGAAAGTTTTCGCTTGGAATCGAAGAAAAAAATGCGCATGTATTAACTGGATTGGATAGAGGTATTTTTTATGGGAAATCTTAGTTCGCTTTACGATGGTAGGTGGCGCTGCACAAATTTCCATACAAAATTACTATATCGAGTTTTTTTACATGCGTTTTTCTTGATAGATGTTCGTGCTAAGGGTATACATTCCCCTGACCATTAAGAACCAATATTGTGAAGTTAAACATCGATCTTGATAACAAAGTAAGTAAGATTTAGAATGATACTGAAATCTCTGCTTATGCATTGCGAATCTATAAGATTCCTATGACCATTAAGAACCAACATTATTCAGACAGAGCTATAAAATGAATCCCTTTGCGTTCTTCGAATTCTCTAGGTTCAAACGTGATCTCTATCCAACAGTTTATCACCACACCCTCAGCATTATGACATTCTCCAAAATTTATGGTGATATCTCACTTTTCTCTAAAGCTTATTTACATTTCGTCGTTTAATGCTCGTAAAGGCGTAACTTACATGGAGCTATAAAATTTAGTGCTATAAAACACATATTAACATAACGACATTTCTTTGGTGTTTACGATAGTTTTTTTAAAGATAATGTGATTATTTTAACTATTATTTCTGTATTATGGAAATCGCATTTCTTCTTTATGTAGTATTTTATACATATCGTAAGTACCTACCTATTGAAATTATTTAACACAATGTTTCCAAGTGGATCGCAGATTCCTTATTTTTATTATGAAATCAAAATTGTAGGGTAATATATAGGTATATAATAAATAAAAATAAAGATAAGCTATAACATCAGATGAAGACATAAATAAAAAACATAAATATCCTTACTAATATTATAAATGTGAATGTCCGTTTGTTTGTTTGTTTGTTTGTTACGCCTTCACGTCTTAACTACTGAACCGATCATAATGAAATTTTGCATATACGTTGTCAGGGGTACAGAGAAGGACATAGGGTACTTTTTATCCCGAAAAAAAGTAACGTTCCCAAGGGATAGTAAAAAATACTTTCCACGCAGACGAAGTCGCGGGCGGAAGCTAGTATGATATAATAACAATTATTATTACATTGCGTTATTACTATAAATTATTCAAACGGACAATACAATTGGAGCTTGATTTGATAGTGAAATAAAATAATTGTCTAGTTAAATGTTAACACGCTACGACTACGACTTTCCCAATATATATTTCAGCCACTCCGCTACAGGTGTCATCAGTGAGCTTCTTCACACTACCGGGGGAAAAGGCTTTGGTCCAAGACCGGTGAGGCCTTGGCCCAAACTCTTTTCTATTCAAATACTTTGCGACAACCCTACGAGTCCAAAAAAACCGTAGCAAAATGTGCTCCAGGCGCTACAGGCTTGCCGTAGCAACCGTAGCGCTTGCCTATTTAAGGTGGATCCACACTTGTAACATTTTGGCGTGTCTTTTTCATACATCGCTAGTTTGGTTGGGCGTGTGCTGTGGTAATACTGTATCAAAGAGATCACGTATGATAAACTTCGATCAGATAACCTGATGTTAAAGGCACGGTGTTCTGACAGGCCAAAATATTATAAATTTAGATTTCCACTATGATCGAGTTCTCTTTAATTTTTATTTTGTATTTTTTTATATTTTTTTTAATCTTAAATTTGGATAGACTTAGTGTCCAAACCGTAGCAGAAGCGTGTGTAGGTACTCCAGACGCTACGGGGTTGCCGTAGAAACCGTAGAACTTTTATTTAACTACAATCGGGTGTCTTTAATCTCATCATATCATCATAATATCGCACGACACCCACTGCTGGGTATAGGCCTCCCCAAGGATCTCCACGAAGATCGGTGCTGCACTGCCCGCATCCAGCGGCGCACCGCGACCGCGCACCCTCACATCGGTGCACCTTGTCGGGGGCCTACCCACGAAGCCAAGTCCGGTGCGCGGTCGCCATTCCTTTCTTTAATCGAGCTTGTTTTAAACCTTGGATATGTTTAGGTTTATTTAGGTTTCTTAAAACGTTTTGCATTTTGACAACTTTCTTTAAGAAAATAATAACATAAGAAAAAGGTAACAAACAATGTATCCTATTTAAGCATCATAAAGATTACGCCTGTAGCATAAACATGACTATTTTATTAATCATTATGAGCTCTCAGGAAGACTTTTTATCAAAAAAAAACTAAAGAAAGGATTAAATAAGTATCAGTTTTTTTACTTCTCCAACCGTTACGGCAATTTACGGCAATAATACGAATGTTTCGAACACAGACCATACAACGAGTACTTAGTGGCTTCGAAGTAGGAAATTCAAAATGGTTTGGAACTTCCGCCAAGTGACGCCTGATTCAATCAAATAGGAAATTTTTGTCACATGAAATGGGATTGCTGTTAGTTAGTCTAACGCGTGAAAGCACTAAACTTTCGCCTAAGTCTTTTCTTATCTACAACTCGACCAAGTTAACTTAGCGAATGACAGCTACATGACGGCTAAGTTTATGACACCGTTTTAATTTGGTCGTGTTGTAGTTAGGAAAAGACTTAGGCGGTGCTTAAGTTTAGTGCAATCGGCCATTAGTGTCTATTTTTTTAATTTGAGTTATTAATAAATTTTATACCTCAAGTGAAAGGTGAAGAAATGAATATATTTTTCAAATATATTGCTAGCTTAGTTATTAAGTTGTTTTTAAGATATTTGCTGTTATTGTCAAAAAATCTGGAAAAATAAACAAATAAAATACATTTATGTATTTTTTTTTTATAAACGCCTGTAGTTTTGTCATTTTTTTATTCAATTATACAGTCAATTTTTTTTCTATCTTAAAATGTTAGAAACGGAGTCGAATGTGTATTTCTCGTTTATTGAATTTTTTGTGCCTTTAATCGTACTTTTGGTATTAAATTACTTAATTTCAATTGTCTCAAAAACGAAGCACCTACTTATTACATTTTCAAGAAAAAAATATCTAACAAAAATTTTGTTTGTTTTGTTTTGACCTGTATAACCCCTTAGCAGGAATCACAGACCATACAACAAGTACTGTGGCAGAGGCTTCTGAAAATTAAGTATAAAATATTTGTGACTATAATTCGTGAATAATCATAATCTTGCAGCCGGTCAAGGTATCAAACTGCGTCATAATGTCTCATTGATACTGCTTAATATTCTGACAACCTGCGCACATTCGCCAAAAGTCTTAAATTAGAAACTTGATATTTTTATACACTATTAAATTGGTATGGTACCAGTTGTGATTTTGCTTGTCATCATCATTGCAGCCCATTTAAAAACTGTATTTTTATTCACTCTCCAAAAATTTAAGGATGTGTTCACTCCATGACACTGAACAACTTTCTCTTAAAAACGTCCATAGATCACGTGATAAGTTTCGCAAGGGATGACCAACATTTCGTGGTGTTATTTTAACACACGTTTCTTGTTCATTTTATTCAACGATCTCAGAGTTCTGAGATCGTTGATTTTAATCGACTAAACACACCCTTAAAATGTTGACAGAGAGACGGAGAGTCAATAAAAATACAGCCTATTACATATTTTAGTCTACACTACGATTTTTTTTTCTTTGTTCTGTGACACACGTGTCACACGTAGGCCTATATATAGGATGCTCTACTTTATCTAATTTTATTATTCGCAGATTCGCCAACAAAATGTAGAAAAATTTAAGTGTATCCGGTTTTTTCATTGAAAATCTCAATACTAACAACAGAACAAATGAATGATTCCCGCATAGATATTTGACAGTGCGTTTCCGATGCATTAACTCAACATTGTCAATATAAACATTTTGACAGATTTGTGCTCTCACTGTCAGACTGTTTCTAAAGTGGAAATCAAGAAGCACATGGAGATTGCACGGCCATATGTCATAGTGAAGATTGAAAAAAGCTCCTTTAGTGACGTGACGGCTTATTGCAACCTCTTTCTTTAGTGTTACAATACGTGTTCGTTGTTCGTCGTTCGTTCGTTCGTGAGAAACGAAAACGTATTGTAAAACGAAAAGAAAGAGATAGCAATACGCCGTGACGTCACTAAAGAGTCTTTTTCAATCTTCAGTATGATACTAGGCGTGCAAACTCCATTGTGGGTTTAAGCTTCTTGCGTATGCCTATATCCCATTCAAGGATGCTCTACTTTATCTACTTTTATTATTCGCAGATACGTCAACATAACTTAGAAACATAACAGAATAAATGCAGGATTTCCGAGCACGCACGCATAGATATTTTGACCGTGCTTTTCCAATGCGCATTGACTCAACAATGTCAATATAAAACATTTTGACAGAGTTGCGCTCTCACTTTCAGACTGTTTCTAAAGATGTATGGATGTAGGTATATAAATTATTAATTGACTAATGGAAATGCACAGTAAGGCTACTCCTGTTAGCAGTTATCATGGAGCGCACCAAAACAAATTGCAATCAAATTTTCCAATACGACATTATTTCCAAAACATACTCACACAGTGTCCTTGAAATAATAACTTTTGGCCGTTATATGCAACAGGGCAGTCCATTGACTGTCCTGAGTTATGAAATGTTAATAATGGTTTCAATTACAATTCAAACAAAGTCAAAAATCAAATCAAAATCAATAATTCTTTATTATTTAAATAAACTTAAGAAATTAAGTGCTTTTGAATTGTCTATATTTTCCTACCGCCCGCCCGTCCGTTCGAGACTTTTTTTAGCTGACAAGAAGAGCGGGTGCAAGAATATTATCAGCTGCACTTACAGTGTGGAGAAAATCAAACGTTTTTTTGTATGAAGACCCTTAAAATTAAATCCTCAGACGATGAAAATGTTTATCATCATATCAGCCGATTGGCACCCACTGCTGGGTATAGGCCTCCCCCAAGGATTTCGAAGTTAGGTATTTATATCTCATAGTTGAATATCAAAATTAGGTGTAGGCTAGGTGTAGGCTAGGATATTTTTTGGATATTTCACATATTGTTTTCATACCTTACATCTTCGATGAGTACTTTTGGTAAAGAAATTTTATGCAGATTTTTTTTTCCTAAAAAGGATATAAACGATATAAGAATTTATCTTTTTTCTCTTGAAACTTTGCAAAATATTTTTTATTTATGCTAGTATAACACACTGTAAAGTTTCTTAGACTGAGTATTTACTATGGGGGTCCACTACCTTCCTTTCTTACACTAAGATGTGACGTAGCGGTAAGGAAACGTCACAATGGCCCGCACCGTACCTCGTCGTTGCTCTCGCGTCCATACGTTTTATTGCGCCTGTCTGTAGTTGCCAAAGTAGGTACCTACTCGTAGGTACTCGAGTATACCGAAATTCCTTGTCGCGTCATTTCGACCCGATTGCGCCCGGTTCGTATAAAGATAGAATACTGGGTACTTATATAAACTGTACGATCGTATCGTCTGGCGAGATCGCCGACGCCTGCGCATGCCCGGTGCAATGTCACCTCCGCAACCTTGACGCTAGGTGAACCTTGAGGACGTTGACCAAAACTACGGATATCTGCTTTTATCTCGTCTCAATTTAATGTTTATTCTTTGATTGTTATAAAAACTTAGGGTCGAGTTGACTAAAAACTTTTTGCTCTTTTTTTCTAAAAACCTTCAAAGCGGTCGTTGCCTGCAACCAATTAAATACATAAAACTGGAAATATGTTGGTAGGTATTTATTTATTTATTATTGCGTGAGTAGTTGGTGTTGTCTCTTTCTAATTTCCATAATAACATAGTATAAGATGATACGAAACTTATTAAAATTACTCACAGTAAAAGAAATAAATTTTTGCATTGCTTGTATAATACAAATTGAAATTAATTTAGAATTTTTAATTAAGAAAATGCAAACAAATAACTTTATTTTTGAATTTCTAATGATTCTTCAATTGTTATTGCTATTAAAGAATTACACAACTATTATTAACAATTTGTCTTTATGTTGCCCGAGCTAAACAATTATTGTATTGTAAACTCTGAAATAGAAAAGTAACTTTTACTTTAGAACAATATCAAGTTCGTAATCGCTTAGAACTTCTCCACAAAATACAATTTAATTAAATACCTAGGTACAGATTTCGTAGATTTTCTATAGAAAAGACTTGTTGTAATAGGATATAATTGGCATGAGAGGTGTAATCTTACTACACGTGGAAGAAAACAAGGTCGATCTTCTTACATTTCTGGCTTTACATTGTAAAAACCAATTTGAATTATTTTTATGTTGTGATTAATTAAGTGTTAAATTTTGCAATAAATACACAATAATATAATAACAAGCATGCTGAATACTAAATACTTACAATTGTTACTAAAACGCATTTTGGATTTTCGCATTCAATAGGTTTATTTTCATACTTACATTAAAAAATAATATGCTAAAAAAATACGACTCGCACCAGATCAATTCTCGGACGGGAATCGAACCCGTGACCTTTTGGATATCCGGTCCAATGCTCTTACCGCTGAGCTACCGAGTCCAGCAGCGGTATAAAAATAGGCATATTGTATAAAAAACTGCATCATGAATGCAAAAATCTTAAATTTAAAAATTATACTTACTTATTTTACAGTGTGTATTTTTGAGACGGTAAATTAAGGGCAGCTACCCTTACCATTACAGTCACAGAAAAACGTTCCTATGAGACCATCTATAACTTTTTAAGATATTCCGAACTGCATTCATATATTTTGGAAAAAGTTCAGCAAAAACAATGCTATACCAAAAAACGTTTCCCCATACATTGTGTAATATAAATATTTTTATTGCCAAACGATCCTATTTCTTACTGTGATCAAAATACTCTTTAAGGCCAACTGAAATCTGAAAGTTTAGTACAGAAACTACGGTAGGTCATACCACCGGCTTCACAATTTTTTTTGGTATTTTAGCATTTTTTTTGCTAACAGTATTTTTTTTTATAAAATCTGTAAATGCAGTTCAGAATAACTTAAAAGGTTATGGTACTATCCGCGTCAATTGGTAATGCGCCTGGCGGCCATGATTTTAACCTTAAAAACGAAAAACAATTGTAATTTTCTCATATACCTAGACCCTTTCTTATTGAAAATAAGAATTCAATAATTAATAAATTATATTACCTATTAGAATTTTACTGTTTTTTGTCATTTTTAGTTGCGGATGACGATGATGTGCATGTTAATTTGACAAGGTTCCAGCGCATTACCAATTGACGGGGATAGTAGATCTCCTATAGGAACGTTTTCCTGTAACGATGATTATGATTACGTTACGATATCATAATGTTAATTACAATATATTTTTTTACTGATAGACAGGTGATTAAAATAAATTATTTTAATTTTATCCTTTACTTTATTATCAATAAATCAATTATTTTCCTGCTTAATTTCAAAAAATTCAACATTTATTAATCTTCGTTGGTAAAACCTAGCATATGCGAAACTGTAATGGTAAAAGCACAAATTATCTCTTTTATCCTTATCGAAAAATTATCGAAAATTATCGAAAAATTTGCCTTGCATTTGCCAACTCTAGTTGGTAAATCCTAAAGATTTTCCAATATACGGGCTTTAACAGTAACATAATATTAAGATGATTAATAATTGAAAAAATATTAGAAAAAATCGACTCACCCGTAGCAACTCAGACGGGATTGCTACGGGTGAGTCGATTTTTTCTAATATTTTTTCAATTATTAATCATCTTAATATAAAAATAGCATTGTGAATGCACAAAAAATCTAAAGTATAAAAGTAACATAATAGTTTTTTCAAAGTATTATCTTATTAATGAAAGTTGAATTTGGCAAGATACCCGCCACGTGAGGAGCTCAATGGCGCAGTGGTTTAGCGCTTGGCCCAGCGATTGCGGAGGTTAAGCAACTTTCGCAAGGGTTGGTCATGGGATGGGTGACCGAAAGTTTATTATCTCGAGCATCTCCGTGCTTCGGAAGGCACGTTAAACCGTTGATCCCAGGTGCATTTGCAGTGGGTGTTAACCCCACCAATCCGCATTCGGCCCGCGTGATGGGTTATGGCCCATCCTCCTTATCCACCCATAAGGAAGACCTGTGCCCCAGCAGTGGTGACATCAAAAAATTACTGATGGTCACTCGCCACGTACAAATACTCGTTGGGAATTCTAATTTCAAAATTTAGAATAAGTAACTTTTTGTTTTTTCAATCGGAGCCATATTTCCGTGCTGTATGTTCATGTGTTTAGTTCATGAACTATCTTTGGTATTTTTGATTGAACTTCACGAGTTCTGATATAACTGTTCTCATCCTTAACTCAATAGGAGTAAAAAATCAGTAAAAGGAGACGGTAGATTAACGTCTTACACATATCATGACCATGAGGATCAAGTTACATGAGAATTGCTGTCGAATGACCGATCAGCGGCCCTTATTCCGTCTACGTAACTATTTTTCATAACTCCTACAAAACATGCGGTATAATTTGCACATTTAACATGAAACGACGATCAAGTGCTTAATAATGCCATGTGATTGGAAAAAATAAATCTTTCCTTAGTATGGTCAATTAAACAATAGATTTCTTTTTTGTAATGAAGCTAAAAAGATCTTAAAATTTATTATATACGTAAGTCGTAAGTACAATCGAAAATGAGTTAAATATATAACCGACTGTTAACCTCTACAATTATCTTTATATAAGAAACTGGAAAAACTAACTCTAAGTACCAAGAAACCCGTCCACATTTTCTAGTCGACCGTAGGTATGGTCAGCAACGAAAGTTGTTTAACACTTTAGTACTTTTTCATAGTAATTCTTTTGACTAATGTTTCAAACCGTGAGACACCTGCTAAAAAAATCTATGACAAAGTACCGAAGCGTTAAGCGACTTTCATTGCCGACTGTACATACGGAACAAATTCGTACTAGTAGGGAACATTTGTAAGTAGGTATGTAAATTATCCAGTGGCACGAAGGCCTCTAATGTTTATTGATTCAGATGTAGCTTATCAAATATGGAAGGAAATGAGTTTTCTTGAAATATAAATTATCTAAAATTGAAAAGAAAACACCTTCTTTATTTCCAATTAGGTTATAGAGCCAATACGTACTGTACAGGATGTTTCTCCCACACGCTTCGATCATCTACCTAAGGATGTAGCGGGATCCCTTGTTTTCGCATAATGGTTTTATACCTAATTTGATTTGGCATAACGGATTTGGCATAATTTTATTTGTCATAATATTACTTTGGCATAACTGTTTTTTGGCATACTATTTATTTAAGCATAATAATCATTTAGACTAATTTATATTCGCATAATTTTATTAGGCATATTGTCTATTCGCCTATTATTATTTAGACATAAAAATCAAACACAATAAGAATGAATATTTTTACGTAGGTAGGTACCTACTTATTTATATTCTTGCAAAAGGGCCGACCGAAATATCGACGTATATAACACCTATCTTCAAAATACCGAAAATCTTAAATGTCGATATCCGATAGACCGTAACTTAATAGATCGATTATTAAATGACCGATAGTTCGAAATCCTGAAAGTTAAAATGCCGATAGTTCAAAATCCCGAAAGTCTATTTAGGTCTATTAGGTGCGACGACGAGCGAGCGTAGCGAGCGAGGAGGAGGTTAAGTTTCATTGCGACCTACAACGCACGAGCCGAGCGAGCGAAGCGAGCGTGCCGCGGCAGCGGTCGGCGAAGTGCCAGAACCGACCTGCTGGCATGTAACCCTCAATTAACCTTCAGTTTTTTAAGCTTCGGGATTTAGTATTTTAGTTAAAATGTCCTTTCGTGATGTTAAACGTACAGCCAAACAACCGTTCGACCATTTGATTTTCGGTGTTTCGTCCATGGGTCTTGTAAAATTAGGTCTTTTCAACTTCGGCATTGTAAATACATACCCCTAACCATGCATGTGACAAACAATATTTATATTTATTTCAAGTGTAATTTTTTAGCAATAGCTTTAAAATGTGCAAGTTTCGAAGTGTATTCATTTTTATTTTTTATAAAAATATGCGTTAATAACATTATGCGTGTTTAAATTTATGCTAAAGATTATTATGCTTAAATTAGTTATGCCTAAAAAAAATATGCATAAGCTGTTATGACTAAGAAATATTATGCGTAAACATCATTCGGCGAAATCATATTATGCTATGACATATTATGCCTTAAAATTTTATGCAAATTCATAGGGCAACGTCATACAACGTCATACAATAACAAAGCTGAAATGTGGCACATGCCGTTTGACAAATCACGCGACACTAAATGTCAAGTTGTATGACAAGTCATGGGGGACTTTCATAGTGGGCTGCGTTTTGGGGGAGTTTGAGGTGTCCCACAAATGCCATTGTCATGCAATATCCACAGGTATAGATGATCAAAGCCCACACGTTATAGTTTAAAATCATTTAAGCGAATTTGTCAGTTTCGTATTTAATCCCATGTGTGTGTGTAAGTATAATAAAAAGATTCGCCATATTTCTCCAATTTTCAAACTTGTTACGACCCGCGCGCGATTCCGGAAGGAACCTGAAAAAGAAAGAACCTGTTTTTTGTAAACTTTTGAGACTGAAACTCACCGAGGAGCTCAGTGGTTTAGCGCACAGCCCTGCAATAGGGAATATGCATCATTTTTTTTTTATCAAAATCAAAAGTAAATCAACTGTAACTTTTCTCTTGCGTTTTATTCTCGTGATATAGTTACTTTAAATCAAATCAAATCATTTATTATATCAATTACTTATTCTATTACATTATTATTTTCCCCGCAAAACCATTTTCATGGTTTGTCTGCGAGTGAAGAGCTCACTAACACATTAAAAAGTAAAAAACATAATAATATTATAACCTATGATTATGAATTGTGATTGAAATGATTATTTAAGTACATGCAATATTTATAGAATTGAATGAAATTATGTTAGCACGCATCCAGTACCAGCCGAAAACGCTCTATACAAACGGTCATGATTTGTGACGTCACGTTTCAGGCGTGTTAATTATGGAGTTAGCCAAGAATTTTCAAATATCTCCCTAAATATTGCGTTCAGATACATACCTTTGTGTTTTAGAAAATATTATTTCTTATTCGGAAAATGAAAAAAAAAGATATCGTTATTTCCCCCTAATTTTATCGTGTGATAAAACTAAGATATTTTTTTTCTGTTCCATCATTTTTTTATACGTATCCGCAGCAATCAAGCTCAAATTTATCAAAATCGGTGACTTATGCATATTTCCTATTGCGGAGGTTAAGCAACTTTCGCAATGGTCAGTCATGGGATGGATGAGCAATTGACCAACAATTTACTATCTCCAGTTCCTCCGTGCTTCGGCATTTGCAGTCGTTACCTCAAACCAATCCGCATTGGGCCTGCGTTGTGGGTTATGGCCCCTCTTCCTTATCCACCCATAAGAAAGGCCTGTGCCCCAGCAGTGGGGACATTAAAACTGGATGATATCGAAATAAACTCACCAATATCTATTTTAGTTTCCTTAATTAGTGTAAATGCTTCCTGTTTGATGAAATAGGTTTACCAGCATAGACTAATCTTCAATTATTTCAATTATTTAAACAATTTATTTATTTAAACACAATAAAAATTGGGTAGTATTTAATCAGGTAACAATAAATTCCCATTTTGGGTATCAAAAATACTGAATATAGCGTACTGAAATACTAAGTGGGCGACCGACGACGGACTGAGGGCGACTACAAAAATTGAAAATGGGTGACTTTAAACAACAAATTGAGTAAAATACAAATTCAGACCGAGCGACCAAATTTCTATTTGAGCGACAATCGTAGGGCACACAAAACATTTAAAATTTGGCATATATTTTATTTCTAAAAGGCGACCTAATCGATGTGACAAAAATACTATGTTGGGCAGCTTAAATCAGTTATGGTTACCTACTTCATATAATAGTCGGCCAATCAGTATTTTAACAGTCGCTCTTTATTATTTCCAGTCACCCAATTAAAAATATCCCACAAAAATTTTGATAAGACGCCGAAACCCGCGGTAGTTTAAAACTGTGCTGCAGGCCCCGGATTCACCCAGAATACTTCTAATGGTTTTATAACATTGAGGCTAACTTACGCGTACATAAACCAAAATTAATAAGTATTATCACCAATATCTATTTTAGTTTCCTTAATTAGTGTAACAACTTCCTGTTTCATGAAATAGTTTTACACTACAATTTAATAATAGACTTATCTAATAATTCTAATTATTTTATAACATTGAGGCTAACTTACGCGTAGGTAATCAAAATTAATAAGTATTATAAATTAAACAGTCTATTAATTCTTGAACTAATTAGAAATTTACAATTTAACTACGTGATTTATTACCTACCTACTCTGAATGACAATTTTCAGCTTTTAGATACTTATTTAATACGATATTCTAACATCTGCAAACCAATGCGAATACTTAGCAAATTTCAAACGCTTACAGCTTACCTTTACTGCTTAGTAGAAATGCATTTAAAGTTATTTTCCAAAACTTCAGTTTCTTTTCGCAGTTTGTCCGAAGTTCGGCTTCCTGGTAACATTTTATCGCGAGCAGTTTCCACCGGACGATCGCATCGAGTTAATAAGTTCGAGTTTTGATGGCACCCTGCGTTTTAAACTTTTAGGATATGAGATAACAAGCTAAGTAAGCTAAGTAAGGGAGACACCGATTTGGCTAAGTCCACTTAGAGATCGCAGGATTACGCTGTTCTTTGTTTGAAAAAAAAAGGACGATGGTTTTGCTATATAAACTTATGCAATCTTAGAGGATTTTTGTATATTACACCATTAGTCTAGTTATAAAACAAAACAAGAAAATCTTATAAGGAAACCATAAATTTATTATTAATAACAAAGTGCTTGGTTTGTTATAACATTTATTTCAACCACACTTCTCGAAATAGTTAAGGTAGGTAATTTTTAAATTTGAAATTTTAGCATTCACAATGCTATTTTTATATAATAGTAAATAATAAACTAGAAAAAATTCGACTCGTCACCAGAAATTTTTCTCAGGCGGAAAATGAACCCGTGACCTTTGGAAGTCCGGTCTAATACTTTTCCAACTAAGCTACCGATTCCCGTCTGAAAAAATGATGTGGTGACGAGTCGATTTTTTTCTAGTATATTATTTAGTATAGAGTAAAGGTAAGTTTCAAATAAATTCGTGTTTATTTGAAGTCAATTTATTTCTAATCTGATTTCGATGATTCGAATTTACACCATCAAATATGATTTAACTCCAACTCAGTAGACAGAATAACTAATGAAACAAGATAGTATCACTCTAATGTGGTTTATTTATTCATTCGCCAGGTCAACTCTATTTCTTTTATTGAACTTTTAGATTTTAGGCATTCACAATGCTATTTTTAATTAATATATTTCTTTTTTTACTTTATTTTACAAAACTACGCAACAACATTGTCGATACTACGATTATGATCTAATATAAAAGGATTGGGCATCAGAAATATGCAATAGGAATTTTCAAAACAGAGCTACAATAAATCATTAAGTTTTTTTTTATTGAGCAAATTTTTCATGCACCTCAACCATTTTTAATATCCCCATAGCTGGAGCACAGGCCTTTCTTATAGGTGGATAAGAATGATGGGCCATAACCTACCACGCGGGCCCAGAGTGGATTAGCGTGTGAATTTTTCATAAACGTATTAAAAAAATGTTCATATAATCAGGTGTTTATACAAAGTGTTTGGTAAAAGCCTTATAAAGCCGAATATGGTAGATAGGGGCCATCAAACTGAACAACTTTACTATGGGCATAACTCTGAAAACGCGAAAAAAAAATCAAAATACATTTTGATTTTCCGTTATTAATTTTTGTATGAAACAGCTGATTTTTTTTCACGATTTCAGAGTTGGTCCCATAGTAAAAGTTGTTCAGTTTGATGGTCCCTATCTACCATATTCGGCTTTAGAAGGCTATTACCAAACACCTTGTATATCATAGAAATACTATACACTTCGTTAGAAGTTACTAAAAATTAAAATGATCGTCTTTGCTCAAATTTTCGAAGTCTTTACGTCAATATCTTAAAGAAGACAGAGTGGCGACCGTCTACAGAGGGCGGCGCCGACAGAGTGAGTGAACAAATTCAGATGCACGTAACTCTTTCTCGATAAGTTGTCCATCTGGAATGAAATACCATCGCTTTCAACAAACGCATTTGCGCAATTCCGTCATATCAATTGGTCGAGTGGTTATTTTAATAGGATCTGATCTGATAAGCGGACTTCTTGCGGAAAAGAAAGTTGAATAGAATAAGATTTAGATTTTAGTGAATTCTAAAACTTATTATAAAATTTCAAATTATGTTTTAACGAATGTTTGCTTCATTAAGTAGTCGAAGATGAAAAAATAATAATGAATGAAAAAACTTTTATGGATACCTACTGAGGCGATTTTATCTTAAAACTGCAGTACCTACTTGCAGGTATTCGTTTTTAAAAGTATTATTTTAAACTTAGTTTCCTACATTTAAAATCAAAGACCGTTAACAACAGTGTCTATTTGAAACATTTAAAATTCAAGTCGATTTTTTTCTAGTATATTATTTAGTATAGAGTAAAGGTAAGTTTCAAATAAATTCGTGTTTATTTGAAGTCAATTTATTTCTAATCTGATTTCGATGATTCGAATTTACACCATCAAATATGATTTAACTCCAACTCAGTAGACAGAATAACTAATGAAACAAGATAGTATCACTCTAATGTGGTTTATTTATTCATTCGCCAGGTCAACTCTATTTCTTTTATTGAACTTTTAGATTTTAGGCATTCACAATGCTATTTTTAATTAATATATTTCTTTTTTTACTTTATTTTACAAAACTACGCAACAACATTGTCGATACTACGATTATGATCTAATATAAAAGGATTGGGCATCAGAAATATGCAATAGGAATTTTCAAAACAGAGCTACAATAAATCATTAAGTTTTTTTTTATTGAGCAAATTTTTCATGCACCTCAACCATTTTTAATATCCCCATAGCTGGAGCACAGGCCTTTCTTATAGGTGGATAAGAATGATGGGCCATAACCTACCACGCGGGCCCAGAGTGGATTAGCGTGTGAATTTTTCATAAACGTATTAAAAAAATGTTCATATAATCAGGTGTTTATACAAAGTGTTTGGTAAAAGCCTTATAAAGCCGAATATGGTAGATAGGGGCCATCAAACTGAACAACTTTACTATGGGCATAACTCTGAAAACGCGAAAAAAAAATCAAAATACATTTTGATTTTCCGTTATTAATTTTTGTATGAAACAGCTGATTTTTTTTCACGATTTCAGAGTTGGTCCCATAGTAAAAGTTGTTCAGTTTGATGGTCCCTATCTACCATATTCGGCTTTAGAAGGCTATTACCAAACACCTTGTATATCATAGAAATACTATACACTTCGTTAGAAGTTACTAAAAATTAAAATGATCGTCTTTGCTCAAATTTTCGAAGTCTTTACGTCAATATCTTAAAGAAGACAGAGTGGCGACCGTCTACAGAGGGCGGCGCCGACAGAGTGAGTGAACAAATTCAGATGCACGTAACTCTTTCTCGATAAGTTGTCCATCTGGAATGAAATACCATCGCTTTCAACAAACGCATTTGCGCAATTCCGTCATATCAATTGGTCGAGTGGTTATTTTAATAGGATCTGATCTGATAAGCGGACTTCTTGCGGAAAAGAAAGTTGAATAGAATAAGATTTAGATTTTAGTGAATTCTAAAACTTATTATAAAATTTCAAATTATGTTTTAACGAATGTTTGCTTCATTAAGTAGTCGAAGATGAAAAAATAATAATGAATGAAAAAACTTTTATGGATACCTACTGAGGCGATTTTATCTTAAAACTGCAGTACCTACTTGCAGGTATTCGTTTTTAAAAGTATTATTTTAAACTTAGTTTCCTACATTTAAAATCAAAGACCGTTAACAACAGTGTCTATTTGAAACATTTAAAATTCAAATCGCTTGTAACGATTTACGAAATTATAATAAGAAGCATCGAGTTTCTGGTCCATTGCTTCATTGACTAATGTATTTATTCCCTTAATTCGACTCGAAATAGGAAGCGGAAAATTTCCTGGAAAAAAAAATTTCACTCCGAAATAGTTTCGTTCGCACATCCCCCTTGATATCTTCATTTTCATGAGTCTTCTTTTATTTCTATCCGGGTCATTGAATTAAATATATTCGCGCGTTATTTGCGTACACAATTTAGCTGTCAAATTGGATAAAAGTATTGTACGTATAGCAATTTATACAAGTTACGATAGCAGGCAATTTCACAGCATTTTTGGAAGTTTTTAGTTACTGGCGTAAGTTTCGCCATTTGGGTTTGATTTATTTAAAAAAAATCCCCTTAATTTACCCCAGTTGACAAATTCCCGTTGATAGTTGTAACTGGCGGCGCCTCGCCGACATTCATATTTTTTCGGCGCAGCACCTAAATTACCCAACGACCTAATAGTTTTCACCTATTACCGTGAGAGAAAGAATTTATCGCTTTCGACTGTTGATTTATTTGCGCACCGACCGGATTAACTACCGCTAACTTGGCGATAGTTAAGACTGCTATCTTTGGTGTTTTAGGGCAAAGCTCTTTCCTTTTATCTAAATTGGTCCGCTACCAATAAAGATTCCCCGACGGCTGTCGTAAACCATCCACCCCATACGCTTCATTATGGGGCAAAGTTTCAGATATGATGGTACCATTTTATTGTCCGTCGATGTCGCGAGATCTCTATCGGTAATGGGATCTGGTGGTGCGACCGCCTCTGGACAGAACGATTTTTGTCCAGATTTAAAATGCTAAAGTTACTTTGCAACATTGTCGCAGCGACAAGTGGAGTTTCACCTACCGAGAAACTGATTGATCGGATAAATTAAAAGTTTGACATTCTGTCTTAGCCGAGACACATAATTGTCAAAGTCTTAGATGTGGTAGCACCACTTTATTGTATGTCGATGTCGCCAGATCTCTATTGGAATGAGATTTGATGGTGCGACCTTCCATTGGACCGATCGAATTTTTGCTACGATAGATTTAAAATGCTCAAGTTGCCAAATTGTTTAAGTTACTTTGCAACATTGTCGCTGTGATAAGTTCAAGTTTTTCACCGACAGAAAACTGGATTGACTCGTAAGTGAATTAAACTCAAGTGAATGAACGAGTTACTTCAAGGTATGATAATAATCTTACCCTATTCTTTTTTGAAATAGAGTAGGAACATCAATCTATTTTAAATAGTAAAAGAATGATTAAAAACACTACACACCCTACCTATAAAAGCTGCAGCTGAATTCATGAATACATTGTCAAATATTCTTTTTATTTCTCTTTTTTTCGATTAGAAAACGGAAAAGTTATTGTCGTTAAAATTACAATCCATTCTTTTCCTAGTAATCAGTAATTTTGTTTTCCAACTTAGAGTATAAATAACAAGTTAATCTAATACTAATGTCACTTTAGTTACAATACGAAATGCATTTACAAATTACAACGGAAACTTAGTAATCAAAAGCTTAGCTTGCGGGAACGTAACTGTCTCGTTCCCTCCATTCGTAATGGCTTTATGGTGCGACAGAGACGCATAAATCTCCTTCTAATTGAATTTGTCATAAAAATTGAAAGTTTCTTCGCTCCCAGGGCCGCACTTCACCAACTAGTTTTAATCCATTCTTCTTTGTAGAGGACTTGTAATTTACTGTGAGTGCTAAGTTCGGAGCGACTACTCTAGATATAGAAAAGTTTACCCTCGTTTCACATTTCACCTACGCTGACGTAATCTCTATAGCTTTAGTGGAATCCCGTATTCCTGTAGAATGTCCATGTATTTCTTATGACTTCATAATGCCATTTTAGTCCACTCTAAAACGTGGCCTACCTATTCTCGATAGTAGGTATTTGTACGATATCACAGCTACTTTCGAAGAGCCTTGATTTGATAAAGTGTTTTAAAAACCTATTCCTACTAAATAATTTATTATCTCACTAGGATCATTAGTAATATGTTTATAGTAACTTCTTTCTAATAATATACCATAATCATCCACCCACTAACCCATTTTTGTGATTAAGTTACTGTTCAAGTAAATAGTCACTATAATTGATTAGGTAAATAATATTCTGAACGAAAAGAAATGGGATATCATTATAATATACTTTTATACTTATTACAATAGCTTATTTTAAATGTATTTTAATCTTGGTATTCTAAAAAGAAGTATTTACTATTGTAACATAAATTACTCCTTTTTTCATTTCATACTTATTGTAGGTCTTTTGGGGAAACATATTGCTAACAGCAGACACTTTACTTCTAGCGTTGCCTACATAAGAATGATTTTAATACTTATCAATGTCGGGTTAGTAATGTTTACCGTCACAATATCTTAGATATGTGAAAAAATATGTGACTAAATGTTTTGTAAAAGATGTTCTCAGGCATAATAAGATCGAACTAACTAAGCTCAATAATAGGTTACAGTTCAACTACAATAGCCAGAACCTTTCTTCTCTAAGTGATGAAATAGTATCCTTTGTTAATTGTCGTCCTCATGCTAGTGGCAGGCTCAGCAGACTGTCAATGCAACGATACCGTTGTTGCCTGTAACTATTTCGTACATAGTTATACAAGGTTATTTTTAGTTAATACAAAACCTCTCGTGGGGTTGATCAGACCATCAAACTGAACAACTTTCATTATGGGACCAACCTTGAAATCGCGAAAGAAAATCAGCTGTTTCATACATTTCGATGGAGTACGATTGTACTTTTGTATGGAACAGCTGTTTTTTTTTCGTAATTTTGAGGTTGGTCCCATAATGAAAGTTGTTCAGTTTGATAGTCTGATCAAATCCACGAGAGTTTTTGTATTAACTACAAATAACCTTGTATATTATGGAATAAAAAAGGTACCTATTTAACATTCTTAACTGGAAACTTTATCAAATGACAATCCTATCAAGATTAAATTGAATTCGTATCGAGGAAGACTATTCTATTAAAATTCGAGTCAATTTCGATTTTCTTGTGTAACGGCAACTGTTACAAACAAAATCGTGAAAAGCGTTGCAAGTTTGTTAAGTTAATGCACAAAAAGGCAAAATAAGTTATAGCAATTCTATTCGTGTGTGTCATTCATTATAGTGGTTTAAAGTAATATTTCAAAATTAATTTATTAGTTCAGCCCTGTAAAACTTTGATGCATACTTAATTATGCTATTTACAGTAAGTGATATCATGTTTACATTACTATTTGAATTACATTTTTCTAATTTTAAAGTAATTCCTGTAGATACTTATCTAAGAAGGTACAGTAACTTTTCAATATTAAGGTAAACCAGTAAAAGTTCCCCCGCCCTACGTAAGTTGTAAAAAGTTTCTCTCATCCGCTATCTGCCTATTTCACGTATTTCGACCCAATTACGAGTTGAAAGAGTGCCAGAGCCAATAAATCAAAGTGCGTATATTCATAGCCTGACATTGTAACTCGGCTACAGTTTTATACGGCAGAACTATGTCAATCTAACTTTTAAGATTATCACTTCTCCGTTCTCCTATAGTAGCTTTACCTGCTTATTTATAGGGCTGTAACGTACGTTTATGACCCCTTTCTATTATATTATTTTCTTTCGTAATGTCCTCGAAACTCTAGTCAGACGATTGAGGATAATATTTTTATTACTATTGAGTTTGAGGCTTTATATATAAACTTTTTTGATTTGTATAGTATTTTTTAGAGAGAGATGGAGAAATGTCTCAAAAGCCGCAACAAATCTACCAGACAATCTATGACTCCGAACACTACGCCAGGCGTGTACAGTACGACTGAAAAGAAGTAATGTTTTTGAAGAATAGCTTTTACTATTGATGAAAAACGTGTGTTTTTCAACCTAGTAAGTACTAAGTAGTGCTGTAGCACTACACAGCACATAGTTCTGTTTAAGGATGCTATCCACTAATTCTCTATTTCCGACTATATTTCCGACTATGTTTAAATAATTAAGTAATTTACCTAATAGTAATTAATAGTAACTAGCGACAGCCCGCGACTTCGTCTGCGTGGACAGTTTGTTGCTATCCCTCGGGAACTGTACGTTTTTTCTGGATGAAAGGTACCATATATCTTTTCTGAACTCGTGACAACGTGTGTGCAAAATTTCAAGATGATCGGTTCAGTAGTTAAGACGTGAAGGCATGACAAACAAACAAACAAATGGACTTTCGCATTTTTAAGATTAGTAAGGAATTTGTAGGAAAACGCACTAAGTTTATTTAGGCGTAGTTACGCCACGTAGTTACGAGAACAGTTGTTCTCGAGGTATTTTTGACCTAATTATTATTTAATCTTACATAAGGCAAATTTAAAAAAAAACACAATAACCCTCACAATTTTTTTTCTGAGCGAAGTTTCTATAAGTTTCGAACAGAAAATTCGAGTGACCATCAAACTTTAATCATACATCAATCATACATTCTGCATAAGTTACACCAATATAAAGATTTATAAAAAAGCTCTACATTTGAAGCATTTTTTTCTGTAAAAAAATCAGGTAGTCTTTGCTCCACGTTGCGTACGGCACAGCCCTACGGTGGCGTCGCGGTGTCGCCCCTCCGCGCTGCCGAAAAAAGTTGCAAGTCGCTGAGCGGCGCCGTCGAACATTCAAATTTATCGATTGTCCCGCGCGCCTCATTACAACATCCCTCAAAACTTACCCACTCACCAACTTAGCCCTTCTACCACCACTATTGCCACATTACTTTTTATTCGAAGAAGCCTGCCTCTTTTTTCATCACCAGTTATTATTGTCTGTTAAACTTTAAGTGCTCGCGTAACTTTCGATGTCTTCGTGATTTACGAGGAGCCGTTACGGAGTGTTTTATCGAGCATAAATGTAAGTTCGCTACTTGTTGAGATTGAAGGTTATGATTTGGATTCAGTGGGTCAGCCTCGAGAGTTGCTGTCTGAACCCTGTAACTTGCTATTTTGAGAAGTAAAGTACTAGCAGTTAGTCACAAAAATTGCTGAACACTAATACTACAAAATATATGTTGTAGTAGAATTTACTTGACGGAATTATTAGGAAATTCATTCACATAATTATAATTCATCCACACACTATAGTGAAAGGAACTGATTGGTGTAGCGACTGCAGTTAAAGAGAAAAAAATTGTATAAGAGATATAATGCACGCAAGATTTTTTATTATGGTATGTGGAGTACCTTATAATGTAACATGTAACTTAAGTACTAAATCATATATTATAAAAAAAATCAACTCGTCACCAGATTTTCTCAGGCGGAAATCGAAGCCGCGACCTTTGGAAGTCCGGTCCAATGCTCTTATTATTAAATGGTATATTATTAAGTATTATGTATGTATAAAAATAGCATTGTGATGTGAACGCTGAAATCTGTCAATATTAAAAATGTAACTTAAGTGTGTAGTTTTCTACATTTGTTCTGACTGAAGCTTTCATAAATTATTTTCCAAAAAAGACGCATCCCCAAAATCAATAAATAAACTAATTTAACATTTCAAATTGAGAAAATATCTGTCCATAAAATGTCCCGCCAACATTAGGCGTTTCCTTAGGCAGGATTTTCTTTCATTAACTCCGTATTACGGTAGCTATCGTCCCAAGAACTTGGACCTGCGTATGACCAATAAATAGACGGAAAACCTTATCCGGAATTATTTCCGTAAGCGCGAAGGGTCGTGTACAGTGAGCAACGCATAAAAGTAACATACGAAGGTAGGAATAACGCTTAAAACGTTAGAGATAAGGCTCAATATTGAGATGGTACTTGTTTTAAGATAGTGTATGTCGAGTTTTGTAAATAGATCTCGTTCGTTTATTGTAGTAACGTAGCCGTAGAATTTGTATGAATGGAAAATGAGGGAAAGAGTATTAGGAATCTTTATAGTTTGTTTAATGGTGTTTAATGAAAGAATTTCTCTTTTACATTATGTACTCATTTAGTTAATACATTTTATGTTCTTATTTTGATGACTTTTGTGAATATTTAGCACGCTAAACGGACGATAGCGCTATTTAGGTTTTGGATTCAATTTTCAGTCGCCTATTCTTACTAGTTTCAATTCTAGGTAGGAATATTTTCTGTGTTCATAACACAAGTATAGTGCGAATCACGAAAGATGACCACAAATGGCGCCCATCTTCGCATCATAACTCATGAAGAAAAGACTTAAGACAAAATAATATTTCATAAAATAATAATACATAAGTATATCTATTTGTAAGTACATGAAATATTATTTTGTTTTAAGTCTTTTCTTATGAGTTATGATGCGAAGATGGGCGCCATTTGTGGTCATTTTTCGTGATATGAACTATACATGTATATCCGAGCAATGTACCTATACTTAGGCAATATTGTCTTTAACTCTTTTATTTCCATTAATCAACATTTTTAAAGTTAGCAGAGTAAAAGTTTTGTGGTGGTTAATAGAATAACACCACCGAACAATTTTTCTTCAAAATACACCATTAGCTCAAACAAAAACGCATAAACTCGTCCCAATTAACGCACCTTAACATATTCGCACATGTGAAATCGTTGGTTGTCGTTAGCGGCGCGGCGTCCGCGCGTCGCGTCGCGTCGGCAGTCGGCAGGTATGTCGCTGGCGCCACATGGGCTTCAGATTAATGGATCAACCCCCCCACTCTCCTGATGCGAAACTACTGTTCGACGTCGCTCCTTCCGTACATATATCAACTCAATTGAGATCTGCTTTAAACTGATATATAGGTATCGAAACTTTTTCGTTCGTTTAATACTCATGTATCAAAAAAACCGTGTCAGATCCTGAAAAAGGTGATAGGATTGTTGAAACTGAATAACTTTTCTCCAAGGAACATAGGTCGAAAAACGAATTATTTTTTCGCCGTTCCATACCCATAGTAAGTCGGTCAGGTGACCAACATTTTGTATGGGAATATGAAATATTTTTCGTTTTGCAACCTATGTTCCATGGATAAAGTTGTTCAGTTTCAGCAACACTGTCACCTTTTTCAGGATCAGATAGGGTTTTTTGATACATGGTGTATTTAAGTTGTCCTGGGACATATTTTCCTTTACAGTAAAGCTACTCCGGTCACAGAATACATAATATAGTACAAGTCTCCGGTTTCAGAAATCGCTTGTGATACGATACGAAACTTCTGTTCGACGTCGCTCCTTCAGTACATAATGATATCAACTTAATTGAGATCTGCTTTAAGTAAACTGTAAAACTATATCAACAATTATAGCACTGCCTTCTTTATGTCAGTGCTTGACCACACTTTAGAATGTAGGAAGGCTGTCTTTAGGGTTGCCAACCCTGCTATAAAATATAGTATCCTACTATATTGCGCGCTCGCCTACTATATTTTTTGAATAAATATGTAGTAGGCAAAACTACTATAGTCAGGTGGGGTAAGTGAAACATACTTTATTTTATTTTTATTTAACAAGGTGTAGTAAAGCTATAAAACTCGCAATTAAAGTAGCTGTATAGGCAATGTACTCCTAATTAAATCAGCCTTTAACGGTATGAATATAAATATCTAAAGACTTGCATTAAGCAACAAAATCACGAAAAGAATATAAAGGCTAAGAAGTGTTTCACTTACCCCTGACAAGGGGGAAGTGAAACAGTGGCCAAAATAGCTTTAAATATTGTGTCCATTTAATTAAAAACAGGACAAAAGGATCACGTTTAACCGTTAATATCCAAAATGTATCAAATTCTCATAAAATAGGGTCCAGATTTAAAGATTTATCAAAAAAACATCGTACTTTGCGTTTTGACATCTAATGAATTTCTTTTTGGTTTACTAGCTAGTTTAATGATCGCAGCGATATCTGTGTTGTATTAAGGGAAGTAATTCGTCATTCCTGCTTTATCGACACATCGCTATGAGAATAAACTACGATAGTTTCTTAGATATGGTTGGGTGTTTCACTTACCCCGGTGTTTCACTTACCCCACCTGACTATATATTTTTTCAAGTGAAAAGCAGCATCAAAATTATTACTTTTATGCACATAAGTAATTGCATAATATTTTTTGTGTTTAATTAAACTCTTTTGTTTTGGTTGCTGATGAAATTATGAAAATGTTTAGTAAGTATGAAAAATATAACTTCTTTTAAATTCTCCATGCAAAACGGCAACCTACTATATTTTTTTTTTACTTTTTTGGCATCTACTATATTTTTAAACGTAATAATCTTGAAAATAGTATATTTGATGCAAAAAATTTGGCAACCCTAGCTGTCTTTGACCATGAAATTTTAATTGACATGCATGGAAACTTGCAGGTGTGGTCTATTGCAAAAGTTTTCTCCATTCTTACTTTAATAAACTTATCAATATTTATAGATAGCGACGAGTTACCTTGCAGTAAGATAGGGATGGAAGTTTTTATCTACCTATTTCTTTATTACACTTAATCTAATCTGATGAAGTACCTACTTATTTCGAGGAGCTCGGTGGCGCAGTGGTTTAGCGCCTGGCCCAGCGATTGCGGAAGTTAAGCAACGTTCGCAAGGGTCGGTCATGGGATGGGTGACCAAAAGTTTATTATCTCGAGCTCCTCCGTGCTTCGGAAGGCACGTTAAGCCGTTGGTCCCGGCTGCATTTGCAGTCGTTAACACCCACCAATCCGCATTGGGCCCGCGTGGTGGGTTATGGCCCATCCTCCTTACCACCCATAAGGAAGGCCTGTGCCCCAGCAGTGGGGACATCAAAAATGGCTGATGGACCTACTTATTTAAAAATAGAATGAATAGATTCAATCAAGTAAATTCAAACGAAATTAAATAATAACTACGTGAAATATTTCACAAAGAAAAATAAGTACATACTCAAGTAAATTCTTTTTGTTTTTTGACATGCCTGCTACCTTAGAATAATAACACCTAGAAGCCGTATACGACTTGTATACATACGTATGTCTTTGTATGCAAAGTGAGGCGACTAATACTGAGCCAAAATGGCTCAGTTTTCAGATTTATATCCTTCATACGTTACCTAATCGTAACTAAAATCCAATAATATAGTAACTTATTTCCTTAAGGTAGGGAAATTGAAATTGTTTTGCACTTATTATGTATGATTATGAAATAATGGAGAATAAAAATCTGAAAACGGCGCCATTTTGGCTGTTTTAGTTGCCTCACTTTTGTCAGTGCGCTTTGTAGGGAACTATCGTTCTAGGTGTTATTATTCTATGCCTGCTACTATGTTTTTATTTAAATAAAAAAGTGGTACATACGGGTATAATCTCAGTAAAAAATCTATATTCTGTGGGAATATATTCACTTTTCAATATCCTTCACTAGTTCTTAGTTAAACTTGATATTTTTTAACGTAATAGACAGTCGTCATCATCGTAAATACACACAACGCAAGTATTCCTTCAATTTTCCTTTTCAAGTAGGGCGCGTTTCCACGTATCCAGTGAAACGGTATGATAATTACGACATCTCTAGCAATCGTCTAAGTGGGGAATTTACTTATCCCTGCGGAGGAGAGTGGGGCACGGACACCTTGGATATATTGAGACGTATCACCTTCATTTATATGATCACCTATTCAGAAAAAGTGGGGAAAATGTGTGAATATTTCTGTAAGTAGGAGTTATTGATTTATGAAACTCTATAATAATATGACCTAATTATTCAAAAAATATATTCTTACTATACATGTTTATTTTTTTAGCATTGTTTCACAGCAAACAGACGCTAAAGTTGTCAGTGATGAGGATACCGGGTGCAGTACCTTCGACCTTATAGTCACTTAATATCAGGTGAGGTGAAGGCCAAGCACTAACCCGTAGTTTTTTTTTCATTGTGAAAAGTTCAAAGAAAAAGTTTCCGTAACTTTTCTTTATAAATGTCACCATCGAAGCAACAAAAAATACACTTACTTCATATGAATGAGGATCAGTAACGATTTTTTTTAGTTGCTAATAAGAAAGCTAATGCCACTACATGATTAACTGTGAAAAATTTTTTACGATATCTCTTAAATTTGAGAAGTTATAAGAGGTAAAACACTGATTTTTTGGGGGTCCCTATGACGTCATCGCGACGGACGCAAACCTTATGTCGTACGTGATAAAGCACATATTGCATTGAGCTTGGCATTTCCTTTAAACCCTTTTAACTCAACCATTTCTTAACGGATTTCAAAAATTATTTCACTAGGTTTCATAGATATTAATATGTGTTTATATATTTTGACGCCCTCCGTGGTCGAGTGGTTTGCACGCCGGTTTTCAAGGCGTCACCATCTCTTGAGGTCCTGGGTTCGATCCCCGGCTGAGTCAATGTAGAAAAATGAACTTTTCAATATTGTCTCAGGTCTGGGTGTGTGTCATACCACCGTTGTTTCTGATTTCCATAACACAAGTGCTATAGCTACTTACTTTGGAATTGGAGCAATGTATGTGATGTTGTCAATATTTATTATTATTTTATTTATTATATCAATAAAACTATAGGATTCAAACCTGTTACTGATCCTCATTGCAGGGGTGTCAGCTTCAAAGGTGATGTGTGAACGTCCGATTACGGCGAATACGGCGATATTTGACCGTTATCTCTAAAAGTGTCTGATTTTGGTGCAGATACGCTGATAAAAATAGTATGATCGACATATACTTTTGAACGCATAATACGATTTTCTGAAGACAAATTCGTATGCACGCTTTACGATGCATCATATGACATGTCGGGAGGTGGCGTCGCGCCGCGTCGCGCGCCAGCCCCGCACTATTTCAATCGCGAAATTGACACATGGCTCTCGCGAACCATAAAGTTTGGCGCGAAAACTTTAACCTGGCATATTTACTTAGATATTCTTCTCGAAACACCGATAGCTTGACGAGTGAAAAGTTTTATTGCCGCAGATAGGTCATACCAACCGGTGGAAGTTTGCACATAAATTGGCGGTCATTCCACGCGAATATGCTGACTGAGGGAGTAACAAATATGCCAAGTTTGGTTGTTATAACAGCGATATGTAAGTTCTGTGATACTTCGCCATTAAGTTTATGGAAACGACGGCCGAGATTACATCACACTTTCTGAAAGCTTTGTGTGATTCTCCTCTTCGGTGCGGGCAGGAGAATAAAATTCTGTTACGTGAGCCGGCTATTAATCAGATCTTATGGCAGTTGTAAAAATCCGTCTCCGTGAAATGTTTGAGTGAAAAAATCCGAACGTAATCCGTCAAACGGCTCCCTAATTTTAATTTAATTAGAAAAAGAAGTTTTCACGCGTGGGAGGAGGCAGAGCGACAATGACGTGTTAAAAAGATTAATTTCTGCCGAAGCACGGTGGCCGCGAGTGCGTCTCGACGAACCGACGATTAATCTTTCCCTTTGCAAATATTCGGAGCAGCATTGTACGTAAATTTTTGCTTCCTTACAATACCATTAAGAAACTGCCACCGCTAGTTGGTGTAACACCGCTCCCACCATCTCATCTTTGGCCCTTTGAAGGCTTGAATAGGTGTTTGCGTTCGCGCCGTCAAAATAGGTCTCCCCTCGATTTTTTTACGCGCTCCTTTGAATCACTTAGGCTTCGATAGTTATTATACGAAATGTTTTAATCTTCCATCGTCATTCGCTAACAAAGAGGATCACTAAGCAAATTTTATATAGTCATTCTTTCGTTCGACTGAAAGGAGTATTCAATGGATAATTTTTACGATGCAACGTTTTTGATGCACGACTTCACATTATGGGCTTCCCCGTCTTGTAATCAGTTTGCGTCATACTTTATTCGACGGCAGGTGTGTCTCGGTCAATGACCCTGACTGCCAAATCAACAGCATCGGCTTAGATTCGGGTATGAGTTTCCTAATAGTGTCTCTGTAAGGTCTAGACCTCGCATTTGTGAAATTTTTGGATATTTTCGAAATGGCTGAATAGGTTTTTGTTTTAGAAAAATTTCAAAAAACTGAATCGGCAATAAACCTGCTCACAACATTACACGAGAATTGATTGAGAAATGCGCCCTGTAGAGGAGAACAGCCGGACAGCCAGACAGACAGAGTCATACGAAAGCAATTTTGCCCAAACTGAAAAGGAGATGCTTCGCGGTGGGTAAATCGATCACATATAAATGCGAGTTTCTGTTTAATACCATTTGACGCCTAAATGGCTAAAAGATTTGGATTTAATTTGTTTGGTAAACAGATTAGGACTTGGTTTAACATATAGGCTTTTTTCCTGGTCAAAGGTCCCCTAGCGTCCACGTAGAAGAAGTCGTAGGCGGCTGTTAATAAACAAAACCCTGCTAATGTCCAATCACAGAGTAAGAGTTAGTTAGTCTCGATAATCATTTAAATGCATACCTACTGTTAAAGATCTTGGGCGGGATCACGATAGTCGTCGCATTTAGATCTGGGCATCCGCCAAGTTCCTAGGTACTTTACGGGTACTTTGAGTACATTTTTTTTACGAGTGGATGCAATCAGTTCTGCTCGTGATAAATTTAGAGCTCCCACGTGGATCTTCACTTTGTAAAACGCAAAATACTTTGCAAAGTGCAAAAGCAAAGTGTCAAACACAAAATTTATAAAATCGTTTAAGAATTATTTGTAAAGTTTTTTTGGTAGGGTATTTTTAGTAGGGTTTTATCACAGCTACCAAAAAAACATTACAAATAATTCTGCTGTGATCCTACGAATACTAAAACCAGTATTCGTATATAGGGTTACAGCATACTGAATAAGCGATTTAGTGCCTGTAATTTGGTTTATTCTAATTATCCTGTTTATGTCTAAAGGAATATAAAATATATAAAGTGACGAAGGTCTGGCATATTTTGTCATTTATGTTACTGTCCTAAATTGCATATAAAAATTGGGAATGTAAGATAAGTAGTTTCTGATTTCAGTATTATTTTTTTATTAAAAAAAAAGGTTATATTCTAAATAGAAGCTTAGATATAAATGATAATTGATTGAAATAAAATATTAAATAATATAACACTTTCCTATTGTATCACAAAGAACATTGAAACAAAGATAGGTACCTAAATACCAAAGCGCTGAATATGACTACGGTTTTGTGGTGGGTTGACTATTATTAAATCGGGATGACTAAACGTGGACTATACTTGTACGTCAATAGTGTAAAACCTTTGTTTGTATTTTATATCTATCCAAATCCAAAAAACAAAGTAATACATTAGATACTTATATAGGGAGCAGCAGAAAAGATATCAGCTTGGAAAAACTTAGAGTAATACTTATATACTAAGAGCTGGCCCCGGAAATAGGTGGACAATTTACAGAGCGACTAAATCCCTCTAATTAGTTAGCCATACTATCATTATTAACAGATCCGGGCACTTCGCAGATTTTCAGTATTGGGGAGTGGGACTGGTTGAGCAACAAAGGGGCTGAAAAGCGATTGAAGGTATACAATTTACAGAGCCCTGGATTTGGTGTGGTACAATAGCAAGCCAATCATGTATCTAAATCGAATACATTATAATTAGAAAACAAATTCTAACCTTTTAGCAATAACCTTAGAGAAGACAAGTACTTCGGCTAAACCCTTGTATGTTTGGTATACATAGATCATAGCAAGTAGAAAGAAGCAAGCAAACCATGTGGAAGAAAGGAGTGACTAGGATCCTATGTGGATGATTATTTCACCAAAAAGTTTGTACTTATGTAAATGAACAAAGAAATCATGTGTGAAGGTGCAGCTTTATATAATCAACCAATTAACATTAATGAGTGATTACGTCTAATGATTCCAATTAATAATTTATCACAGTGATGTCCTCGACTCGAGCCATGATCTTTCAGTATTCTGATAAATGATAGCATCCGCTTCAGATAGTTATCTCTAGGGTTAGTTATATCGAGGGTCAATGTTAATTAATTAATGATAAACTCAGTAAAGGCTTTTTGTTTGATAGGTAAATCGTAATTTTCTAAATCAACGGTGACTAGTTTATTTCTATAATCATATCAGCATTACTTGACTTACCTATTTACAATTTTGCGCTTCTTAAAAAAACACCGATATGGCATTATTAGAATGAACTATATCGGGATTTACACCATGTATCTGTTTATTTTGGAGACTCCGAAATTCGGCACAGTTGCATGCGCCATGATCAGGGAAGAACTTTCGTGTTCTGAGTTCTTCCGTGATCATGGCGCATGCAACTACGGAGTCTCAAAAATAAACATTTACATGGTGTAAATCCCGATTTACTTAGTTCATTCTAATAACGTTATAACCATGAAAATTTAAAACAATATACCGATATGGCCTTTTCCAAATAAGTTAAATTCATTTTTCCATAGCCTTTCCTCCATAGTGTCCGGAGACCCTCGAAGCAGTTAACACAGTTCGCGAGTTTCAGCATCAAACGTTTATCCGGACACGGCCATAGATCGTCCGGAACATTATCGTGATATATCGGTGTCTGTTATAAATCCAGGAATCTGGGGGTCGGACACGCCTCCACAGTTTTTCTGGATTCTCTTCTAGTTATAGTTTGTTTTATTCGTGTGAACATACTATATGCTTAAGAAATAGCACAAAGAAAAAGAAACACAAAATCTTTTTTGATGTAAACCTTTGTTTACATCAAAAGGTTTTGTGTTTCCACCTACCACAACCTCTTTAGGTTTAGTTCTAAAATTAATAAAAGGTTTTGGTAAATAAATAAACTTCATTGGAACCATAGAAATAGAATGTCAAAGAACAACAATGTCAATAAACAGGTGATCCGAAAACGAATATATACATTATATATGAGATACATAAAATATGACTTAGATTCATAAAATATGACTATATAATGGCAAAGGAAATTAATAAACTATGTTCCATACTATTTTCTTGGTCGATAAACGAAAAAATGTAGCGAAATTTGGTTTTAGAGAAATGTGTGGTAATATCTTATTTACCTGTGAAAAGTGTGATTTTTTCTTTATGTCACATCACAATTACTTGGAGCACAAGACACCATGGCTCCACGATACCTTTACTTTGAATTCTAATAAAGATTAAAAAATATTTTAAACTGTG
Source organism: Agriphila tristella (assembly GCA_928269145.1). Classification (NCBI taxonomy): domain Eukaryota; kingdom Metazoa; phylum Arthropoda; class Insecta; order Lepidoptera; family Crambidae; genus Agriphila; species Agriphila tristella. The sequence goes on along the minus strand of OV743440.1, from coordinate 21,876,721 downwards.
ATTGCTCATTTGCTCGGCGCGACGCTAGGGGCTCTTACTGTAAAAAATGTTGGCACATGTCACTTGATCCTTTGTCTCTTTTTTACATAGACCGTGTCCGTATGATGTTAACTTATCTTTTCCACGCTTTGTTGGTCTTCTTTAACAGCGAAATTTTTTCTGTGTCTATGATTGGAACACACGCCTCTTAAAAAAATATGATTTATATATCACTTCATGTTATATTGCTAAACTGAAAACCTTTTTAATTTATAATCTCACGCCCACTTAAAGGATTCATTATTTAAACTGAGTAATACACTTTTTATGATTTTACTATACCTATCCTTATCATTTTATTTTGTTATACTTACCTAAAACTTCTGAACTTCTTTTCAAACTATTGTTTTTTTTTTTAATTTGTCAAATAAGTTTTCCAATTTTTTATTGTGGTTGAATTCTCATTAAACAAACTTACGTTAGTTATACTTATTACAGAAAGACAATTAATTTTATCTGTTTCCGTTGTTGTGACAAAATCACCATAAGCAATTGATTCAACTTGAAATAAATGAAATAACAATGGTTAATTTTCTGTAACAAATTTTAAAATGGATTACTGAACTTAACACAAGTTCGTTAGCAAGGATCTGCCACCTTTGTTCATAAAACAATATTGTCAAAATTATATTTTCCTTCTGTTTAGCTTGGTTTCCTTATAATAATGTTATTTCTAAATCATATTTTACTTAATTTTGAAATTAATGACATGTATTCTCGATACCTAGGTAAGTATATGTTCAAGGAAAAACATGTTTAGAATGAAGTAGGTAGGTGCTTACGTACTTTTTGTTTGTATAAAACATGTAATAGTAATACAAAAATAATAATAATTGTATCACTTTCTACTTATTATTATGCATTAGATCCTTTTACATTAGGCCAGCCAGATCATCATGATTATAGAAAATTATCATCACCTACTTACATTATTTCAAAATTATAATATGTAATGTTTTAACAAATTTTATGTTTTTCATGTGACAATGACAAAAGCGTCCTGAAACTCGAAATTCAGCTAAGTTTCTTCATTCTGCTGCATCCCAATGAAGGCAGGTGAGCTAGAAAATTGTGCGTAATGACGTATTCAAATCAGGCCGAAACCGGATTCCGACCTCAACGAAATGGGATTACGAAAATTTCAATGTTTTATTAAGTTAAACTTTGCTTCGGCAGTTGTAAGTGAATTTATTCCTACTTAGTTATCGGCTCGTGGAAAAGTCATCTTGGTAACGTTTCGGTAACTTGAATAATTAAATTTGTCAGTGGTGGTTGACACGTCACTGGATTTTATTCTGAATTATAAGGGGTCGTCACGCTTTACGTCTTCCTTCGCTCCCTTTGATTGTGAAATCGTGAATCTCTAACTTGAATTATTTATTATTTGATTTCGCACTTTACAGGTTGGCAGCCACCCATTTTTATTGTCTGTAATTTTATTTCATCGCGATGATTTACACCCCAAGGTTGAATGACTTTAAATAAATTGTAAAAAAAAAGGTGCCCACAATTCTATCAAAACAAAAACAGTTTACATATTCCGTCTGTAACATTACTGATACAAAAGAAATAAGGTTACAGCACAGTGTTTTAATAAAACATAGGATGGTGACGCGTAAGCAAGGATCGGTACCTAAGTTCCATAATTTCATTCATATAATAACCGCATAGTAGGTAAGGTAAGTTCTATGCGCATTCGTTTGAACGTGACGTATTTTCTGGAAACTAAACATACATAGGGTGTGGAATTATGGACTTTGATAAAATTATTTGTTTTTCATATCGAAACAAAGATTTCAATTACCTTAAGATGAATAAATAATGAAAAAATATTAGAAAAAATCGACTCACCCGTAGCAACTCAGACGGGATCACGTCTGAGTTGCTATTCATTGCTTTTCATTATTTATTCATCTTAATATAAAAATAGCATTGTGAATGCAAAAATCTAAAAGTTTAAAATTTCAATTACCTATTAATTTATATTTTGGGAGACATTTTGCGCGAAATTTTTGCGAAAGAATCGAGAGTAAAAATGCTGTTTACTTATAGCATTGCTACAAAATCATAATTATAAATTAATTATATCAAGTGTTACTTTTTTCAATGTATGTGCTAAGTAATGTGCTTACCAATAAAATTGCGGATTTGTATGAAGAATTTTTGAAAAGTTGCATTTTTATAAGTATTTTTTGACCGTAAACGCTAATGTTACAAAAAACTTTGTTTACATAGGTAATATGTTTGAAAACTCGGCTATAACTAACTTGAAAGAAAAAATTAAGACTTAAATGACTATTTTCGTATGTTAAGGTATTTTTAATATTAAGAAACAAAATAAGGATTAAGTAAGTACCTTGAATCTCAGAGCGTAGTCTTTTTTTAAGATCCAGATTAGTTGCTATGCAACCTTTAATAATGAAATAAAACACTTCTTAACGGATACTAGCGCGGTTTTATTGAAAGTACTTTGGTAATTAGTTGGTATTTGGTTTGATTTTTTATTTTCCCGATGTTTCGGCACCTTTGCAGCTGCCGTGGTCACGGGAGACTGACGTAACCACGAGTTCCCCGTGAACACGATCAAACTAAACACCAACTAATTACCAACGTACTTTCAATAAAATCGCGCGCGTACCTATCCGTTAAAAAGTGTTTTATTTTAACGTTTGATAATGTTAGACAGTTGCGTAGGTGTTGCCTAGATAATCTAGATCAGGTCTGTCCCTAAATTGTGGACTGATGATTAATTCTGGCCGTTCAAAACACTCTTATCGAGGTGGTACATGCCACCGGAGTTCGCAAAACGGGCTAAAACCAGGCCGGATCCGGACTGAATCCGGAGCGGAGCCGCGCTGAAGTGCAACCGAGGGACGCCTCACTTTTTCCATTCTCATTTGTTACTATAGTGTCTTGGTGTTATACTTGTATTGAATGTGAGAAGAAAAACTTAACTAAAATTTTCAACCGAATCGAACTGTATCAAAACCATTAAAATTCATCCGAAAGGTTCATCGCTACTATTCAGTGTGTCAATAATGTTCTTCTGAATTATTCATCGAGCCTTCGATAAGTCCGTTCTAGCTTCTTATGTGTCGCGTAGAAGTTTTTTATTCTACTTCATTCGGGTAAACTTATTTTTATGATTTGAGACCAAAATCATTCAATTTTCAGTATTTTTTCAACGTCCTTTTCTCAAACATCAATATCAGTATATTTAAGTTGTGACTACACACATAATTATGTGGGTGTTAAATAATAAATTATATCGAAGGCGACTCTTGACTGATTTGGTGGACTGATTCAACCAGTGTGGGCGGAGAGGATTTTTTATTTTATTTTATTAAAAATAAAAATAAATTTCCAGGAATACCTAATAAATATCCCGTCGATTATCGTCACAATGTTAACTGAAGTTGAAATAAAAACAGTAGGTACTTAACTACATTACAAAGAGAATAATATAAAGAGTCGAATCCATTCTTCAACCCATCAACGACGTACTTCTTAAAATTAAACCAAACTCAAAACGGGTGGAACAATTTGTCTAACGTCAATTACGTTTCCGATGAGCGTATCAATCGAGAAAACAAGCGTTGAGCATAAAGTGCGGAAATCATAAGCCATTCGGAGATTGCGTAACGCTTTATAACAGTGGAAATTCGGGGGAATTTAACTCGGTGGAGCATTAAAGGGGACGGTAGACGGTTAATTCACCCCATAAGGGTCGCTCTGGCGCCGAGAATCCTGCCGTAGACGAAATTCTAAGTACGGTGTCTTTCTCGGCCCGAGACGCCCCCGCTTTATCCAGTGCGCATACTATGGAGTCTTACTGGAAATGGCACGGTAGTACGGAAATATAATACTTAGGTACCCATACAATTAACATATACAATTAACATTGCCATATAATCCCAAAAGGTGGAAAACTATTACTTAGTTGCAGAAATATAATTTACTCTAAGGGCGACTTGAACCATACATTAAATATTGTTTAAATTATGATGATGATGATGACCACTTAAACACAATTTCAAAGATACTATCCCCGCCAATTGGTAATGCGCCTGGCGGTCATGATTTTAGTCTCAAAAACGAAAAACAATTGTATTTTTTTATTGAAAATAAGAATTCAATAATTAATATATTATTATTACCTACTAGAATTTTCCTGTTTTGTGTCATTTTTCGTTGCGGATGACGTTGACGTGTATGGCAAGGTTCCAGCGCATTAGCAATTGGAGGGGATAGTATTTAACAATATTTAATTATGGCGCAATTTGGGGTATATTTACATGTATTTTTTTATGACGCCCAAACTTACCTACATGAAAAATGGTTGTGAAAGAAACTATTATGCTTCAAATACAGACTATTTTTTTCACGATTGCCACTTCCAAAATAATTTTATATCGCGCTATTTCTTTACAAAGTATCGCATTCAGTACCCGTTCAATCTTCACTGGAGCGTCGAGAAATACGGCCGTATAAACCATAATATATATTGTGCTGAAAAAAACAGGTAAATTACGGGAATCTACGTACGTACGTGACGTCACAGTCGCAGAAAATTCGATTATCTTCATCTGCCAGTCAGCAAACTACATCCAAGGATACTAATAAATTATATTCGTGAAATTATGCCAGGACCAAATTCACGGATAAATATTAATGTTGTGCCCATAAATTTGACGCTATGAACATAGCTTATCTTTGAGTATAGAATAGATTCGCGGAAGGATATTTATGTATATAACAGTTCGCATAGCACATTGAGGGAGTGCAATGTTACATTTGCTTTTTTTTTAAATGGAAGATGCCGGTATCTAATACCTTCTTGTCAGCTAAAAAAGCCTTGAATGGGTGGAAGTAAAATATAGACAATTCAAAAGCATTTATTTTCTAAGTTTATTTGAATAAAGATTTTTTCAATTTCATTAATGTTTTTGTATCTTTTAAATACTTTAGTATTCTGTAAGAAATTTATTCAGTTTTTGGTATTTATTTTAGACGTCGTCGTGCTCATAAAGGGTTATTATATCTACGGGTGACTTGCCTCGTTAACTTTTTTTTTTGAACTAATTAAGTAGTGGTGACCTAAATAAAAAATCTATGAAATCTTATTCCTTAATTTGTCACAGTTATAGCAGACAGGTTCCACTGGTAAGGGCCGTTGGCGACAAATCCATCAAAGTGTCGACAGGCCATTTGTTGCGTGTTTTTACGCTTGACAAATCGAGTCTTGTCTACATTTATCCGATTTATGGACGCTGATTGTCGTACATTACGTAAAGTTAATTGGACACGGTTAATAAGTTGATTTTTCTGGAAAATTACTGAAACTGTAATACCTACATGCCTACATGCATAATAATACCTACTGGCAAAGGATTGTAAAGACGTATATCGAGTTGAATTAAATGAAGATGCTTTCCATGAAAATCAAATTTTAAATTCAAGTCACGAATTATTAAACGAAGAAACAGTGATCTTCTACCTCCTACACGTGTCGGGTGAGCATTCATTACCGATAAACCGGCTGAAACCTAAAATCTTTGAATGCAAGAAAGAGCACGGATTATAAGCATTCCAGTTGAAAACGCGTGAACACAAATTTTTCATTGGAACTTTTGATTCGCATATTTACATGGCGGGATACGTAAGTGGCCGTTTCTCACTGGGCACGCAGATATTATTTATGGACTCTTTTATTGCTGAACTTCATTTTCTGCGGTCGCTTTTATTCCTTCGACGGGCAAAAGTTGTGAGATTTTATTGCCGGTGCGAGGTAGGACACGTTATTGTACTAACTTTGCACGTAGGATGGAATTAAAATAGATTTTTCGTGGTCAATTGTGGGATTGCCCGGATGCGAGCTGCTTTATGGCAGGCAACATTTAACTCCACTCCAGACCACTACACAGTTCAGGTTTATGATGTTATTTGCGGTATATTCCAAATTGAATAATAATGTTATTCATTATGGGCTAGTAACTCCTTTACATCTTTCCATCCATTAAAATGAAATTTAGGGTAATTTTCATTATTTAGTAAAATTATTAATAGGACATCTACATTTTACAACTTTATATTGTTTTAAATTTCCATGGTTATTGACGTTATTAGAATAAACTAGTTATAAGTACGTCGGGATTTACACCATCTAGATACCTATTTATTTTTGAGACTCCGATATTTTATAACTTGATATGAAATTTAAAAAGGGCAACGACAAGAAATCAAATATTTGAACCATGAAATGATAAAATCACCAGTGCGTGGAAGTATATTTAGCATCAATACCAAAGTTTCATGTCGTAGAAACTTACAGAATATGTTTTATGATCTAAATCTTTCACTATAAACTAAACTTTCTTAGTGTACAAGACATATCTTCTATAGTCTTCGAAATTGGTATTTTTATTTCCCAAAACTGATTGGTAGAAATAAAATGAGATGTTTCAAATTTCAGTTCCCAAAATAAATTATTTTGAAGATCTGTCGTCAAATAAAGTTTATTTGTTTCAGAACTCGATTCGGCATAACCTGTCGCTTCACAATCGGTTCATGCGGGTCCAGAACGAGGGTACGGGGAAGTCCTCGTGGTGGATGATCAACCCTGACGCGAAGCCGGGCAAGTCGGTCAGAAGACGAGCCGCCTCCATGGAAACGTCGAAGTTCGAAAAACGTAGAGGACGGGTCAAAAAGAAGGTGAGGATACACCGTTCATTTGGTAGTCATACCAATGAAACAAGAATGAAACTGAACATTTTTGCCAAAGAAACATCGGTTAAAAAACGTCAACTTATCTAGTTAGTATGGGAGGACCAACATTTTTGGTCGTTCTTCGACCTATGTTTTGTTTGACAAAAATGTTTAGTTTCATTGGTAGAACACTCCCTTAAGTTAATTAAAACGACTACAAAATGATGTATAAAGTCGATACTACCATATGATACTACAACGAAAATAAAATGTTACGAGTTTATTCTGATTTAATTTATAAAGAAGTTGTAAAACATACTTTTTAACGAAACTTTATAAGAAGCTGCGATTTTGTCTAAAAATTAAAATAAAATATGCAGTTTCATTACATAATGAGGGCCTAGGTACCTTACGCATTATTTTAAATGAAAAGCAATGAAGGTAACTAATTGAAAAAATTCAATTAGGTACCTTCATTGAACCTTTATGTGGGACCTATTAATGTTTTCGTGGACAAATTGTAAAGACGGCCTTAAAATTAATTAAGTTGGTACGTCTCCTAAATCTTCGATGTTGTTAATAATACCTACTCCTGCAATTTTTTTAGATCATGACATCTAAATAAACATTATATTTTTACAGGCTGAAGCGTTAAGGAACGGGGTAACTGCAGATGCGACTCCAAGCCCAGCCAGTTCAGTGTCAGAAAGCTTAGATATGTTTCCTGAATCACCTCTTCACAGGTAAATATAACAAACAACAAAATCATTTAGAAGCTTAGCATAGAGAATTAGATGATTAGTACCGCGACAGTTCCTCGGTCAGATTAAAGCCACAGATGAACGAACGTTAGTTTAAGAATCCATGGCACCACGCCAACGATGCCAACCAAAACGGATCTTGTGGACACTGATACTAATTTGACTTTAAAGGCATAATAACTTACCTATATACGGGTAATGCAATGGAAAGTTTGCCAGAACCACAAATATACCCAATAAATATATTCTTAAACAGACAACGCTCTTGGAAATATTGAAATTTTATGTGCGCTCGAAACAATGTGAGGTACGATGATACAGTGGCTATAATAAAACTATCGGCATAAAGCTACGTTGACCAGACTAATAAAATTGAGTTATTGCAAAACTGCTACTTCATGATAAAAGGTTTTAAATCATTCACAACCATTAGATGAATGAATTATGTGAATGGTAAATCTCGTCATTTCTCCGATATTTAACGTTTTTATTGCCGAATATCTGTCGGCATTACGGATATAACTTTTATTTTGGACAATCGACTATGAATGCTCGGAGAACGAATCGACAGCACATTTCTTATGGGGCATTTTGTCATTGTTTGTAGCAATAAAAATATTTCTAAGCTGACCATTGAACCCGTTTTGGTGATCGCTTCATTTAGTATACTTTATATGTTAGAGGGCCTCCAAATAGACATTAGATTTGCATGTTACCCATTACATTTTGTGCTATATTGTGTATAGAGGTGATCTTAGGCAAACTAGCTTTAGGTTTTTTTCTGCTATTAAATTTGAATTATTTGCCCCTTGGTTTACGATGTTTTGATGATGTGACCATCTGTTATGCAGTAAAGATTCTCTGTATCACTATGTGGTTTCATGATCACCGTCGTTTGTTTGTCTCATTCTGAATTTTGCGCTTGTTTGCTTGCGCGTAGCAACAGTTTTCAGTTGTCGCCGGACTTCCGCCAGAGGGCGCCGTCGAACGCGTCGTCTTGTGGGCGACTCTCTCCTATTCCGTCTTTGATTGCCGCGGAGCCAGACTGGGCTGCGGAATACAGTGCTGGTGACTTCGCTTCCAATAGTGATTTCACACAATCCGTTGACTACGCTCAAGAGGAGCAATTGGCTGGCAACTTAGCCGATTCCATGAAGCTGCAAGGCGCCGACCCATTCCTAAACACGTAAGTATGGCAACGTACCTAATGCAAATCAGATTTAAGATTGGTATAACGCTTCAAAATAAGTTCAAACAATTAGGTAATTTTATTCCCTTTACCTTCTTCTTTTTCTTGTTGCTCTCCACTACTGGGGTTTCGCCGTCAGAGCTCAGTAAGCCTGTCTGCAGACTACAGACTTTCTATCGGCCGATAGTTGGTTTTGTATGAAGAATCGGCCGATACCGAATCGTTGTAGTGTGCGCACTTGCATACTTCTTCATACTGATTGGAGAGCCCGACTAAACTGTCGGCCGATAGAAAGTCTGTAGTCTGCGAGCACGCTAAATCTAGCCCTGTCTTGCGTCAAGCGGCAAAGTTGTTCAACGCTGGCCATCTTCGCCCACTCCCGGATGTTCCGTAATCAAGACTTTTTCTTCTCCCTTTACCTACTTAGAATTTATTTTGGAGCTGCTTACCGCTTGTTTCGTTTTAAAGAATTTAGATACTAAAAAAATGACTTTAGACAGCTTTGCTTCTTAGGAATCATAGCGTAGGCTTACGTTACGTGATAGCAATTAACTCCATATCAAAAAAACTAAACTTGTTTCTGAATTTTTCTTACTTAATTATATTAGGTAAGTAAATACATTATTTTAACAGTTTTGTCTAAAAAATTGTCATTATGGCAGCCATCAAAGATAATTTTAAGCACACTTGGCGCCTAAGGTCAGTCCTGTTCAATATAAATATTCGATTTTCTTAAGCAACCCCCTCCCCTGATTGAACACAGATATGTCCCAACGACGTCATCATCATCCTCCGGCGGTAGCTACCAGTACACGTATGGAGGCTGCCCGCGGCATCCGCACGGAAGCTGTGCCTGCGCATCCATGTACTCACACCCCACGCACCCCGCGCACCCAACGCATCCACACCAGCATGCGCTCGACCATTTTGTGCGACCACCACCCCCTGCGGATCCGGCTGATATCATGCAAACAGGTATGTTGAGTTGAGAGTCATGTGAGATATGAGAATCTTTTAGGGAGACACAAAGCTTCATCTTTTGGCAGAAAAGTTCGGCTAATGCCAGACTCTTTTGGTGATGATGAGCTTGGACAATTCATCAGGTATTAGCAACCTAACTTTTTTGTAATTCTAAAAAAAAATTACTTATGGGCTTGGACATCTATTTTTAAGGAAGTGACGAATAAGAACAAATATAACAGATCACAAACAATAAAATTCTACAGAATATATTATTATTGATGGCAGTAAGATTTGTATATCCTATTTTAGAATAAAAAAAAAGAGTAGTTCTGATTTCTTCTTTTAGAAAACAGTCAAACGCAAATATTGACGACAGACGCAGCGCTAATGAACGGGGGCCTGATGGTGCAGACGGGTGCGATGGGCCCCACGACGGTGATGGGGCAGATCATGGGGGCCCTGAACACGGGGCTCGCGGAGGACTTGAACATAGAAACCCTCGAGCATGGCTTCGACTGCAATGTTGACGAGGTAGGAGAGGAGAAACTATAAGTAAATTATTATTAATTAACTATTTCATAAGCTGATTTATTGATTACATTTAAAATGGCACGCTCATAGGTTTTAATATTTACTAGGTATTAATTTGTCATCATTATTTTATGGGATCGAATCTTGGAATGGAAAAAAATAATGGCGGCTTTTATGTTTGACTGTTTATAGGTTTTTTAGATATTTCTTGAATATGTGGGTAATTGTTTTTATGGGCATGGCAAGATTCGAATCTTAGTAGGTCCCAGTGGCGAAGGGTTCATACAAGCCGATTCCTATCGGCTTGCATTTTAAAAATCCTGCCCTACTGATCCACTAATCATAACATTTCTTGCAGAACGGATTAACATAACAGTTTCACCCTTCGCCACGGTAGGTCCAATATTAATGTGATAAACCCACCACCGAAACCATTTATTTAGCATCCATTCAATCAGTATGGGCTGTGTTCCAACAGGTTTAAGTCGCCTTACAAGGACTCATTAAAAAGACTCTCTGATGACCTTAATTTTTCACAATCACCAGGTGATAAAGCACGAGTTGAGCATGGACGGCTCCCTGGACTTCAACTTCCCGCAGCAGCACTCGGCGATGGCGGCGGAGGCGGAGAGCCAGTTCGCGGCGCCCGCGCCGCCCGTCCCCACCACGCTGTCCGGCGGCGGCGCGCCCCGCACCTCCTACTCCGCCACCCCCTCTTGGGTCCATTGAACCAAACCTCTCCCACTCTAGGACTTCACCTACTTACAGGTTGTCAAAAGGCTTTCGTCTTTCCTATTGTAAATAGTGACGCGAACATATTGTTTAAGTTTAAATTTTATTTTGTTTTGTTACTATCGCATCGTAGTCGAGATTTATTTTGTTCATTTTATAATGTTAACTAATGATAGATTTTTATTTAGCGTTTGATTAAGTGGAATGTTACCGATCGTTGTTGAGATGTCAACTGTGTTAATGTAGGCTGTAGTACTAAGCTAGGTGGAAGCTTGTGATATAGATAGGGTTTTGTAATCAGAATAATTGTTGGACCTAGAGGGGGCGCGGGATTGATGAGAGGCCACATAGCGGTTAAAATAAAAGGTTAGTATCTCTTTATACTACTTGACCATCAGCCAATTTTATACTACTTACTTCCATATTATTAAACTTTTTCTTAAGGTGTTCAATATAGTAAAAGATTTCTAATCTTGTCCCTAACGTTTTGATAAGAATAATAGAGTAATAAATGTCGAAACATTTTAATAAAATAAATCTTACGACTAGTGTCCGACAAAATCAGTTTCCTCAAACAAAAAAGAAAAGCACATTTTAAAAGCTGACTTCCTCCAAACTGCGAAGAGGAGTTGCTCAAACTTAAAAATGTGAACAAAGAAGGCTTTGCTCGACGCTGAAATATTAGCGATCGGTTAACAATAGCATGGGGCAATAAATCCACGAAATATCAGCGATAATCTGCGGAAAGTTTGGCCAGTGTCCGATAAGTTGCCGTGTATCGCCAGCAAAACTATAACTCTGTTGTTTCGTGAAAATGGCTATCTGACCTCCTTCGCCGTATTTAGAAGTATTCGAGCAAAAGTTTTTCCATGGAACAACTATTTTACTTCTGTCTGTGCAGTTTTAGTTGTAAGTTGTAATGCCTTTGTAATTTGAGACCTAAAAGATTTTTTTAATCCTTTAGAATTAGCATAACCGAAGAGTAAGGGCAATTATTTAGAAAAATGTGTAGAAACATAACCCTTTAGACGGATCTGAGACGAATGAAAGTAAGTTAAATTACTCGCGGATAACTGAACTTTACGAATGACAAGATTTTTACATTTACAATAGAATCTTTCCTTCTCTGCTTCCTCCAAAATTCCAGAGAATTTCCTACGTCATTCTGCTTTACGACATTGGTGTTACAAAAGATAACTACGTCACTCATGTTTATGTTTCTTTGTACGTGGATTATGAGACGTGATGCTATCTTTTTTATGTGAAAAGCCTAGAAAAGAGCGTTAGGTGGTACCATCAAATAGTATTCTTTTGCAAATTATATTAGCCCATGAATAATTTGTACAGAAAAGTCGAGCGCCAAAATTTTGGTCTCGCCATTTTCTGGATCTACAAGGAATTGCAGTGCAGAATGCTAAACAATAAAATATATAACCATATTTCCTTGAATGCGAAATCTTTTGTAATTTTCCTGATTTTAATAAGGTGAAATCAAAATCGAGAGCGCTGGTTGAACAATAACCGCAGCAGTTTACGGAAAACTATAGAGAACAAGATCCATTTATTCGTGAAATGAATATGAATAATAATTATGATTAGACTGGGATATAGCGCGGTTCGCCGGAGCTCCTGATTCAATTTCACCAATGAATGATCCTATTTGTTCGCTAATGAGGGAGACCGGTCCCAGTAATTAATCATATCATTTTAGCGTAAACGGTGCCCGTCGCGGCGAGCCGAGCGATCGCTCCCAAATAATAGAACACCACGAAAAAATCCCGAGAATACAACGCTAGATTAAACCCGCTTCGGTAATGACTTGTTTTTTAGGGTTACAAAAGAATGAATACGTCTTCGGCAGACGGTGAGCCAGCGAAGAAAAAAACCTGTTAATTTTTATACTTGTAAACTAGAAAGCTGGGGAGTTAATGGGGGAAATGAGATCTTGATTTTTTTCACTTTTTAAACCGGATGAAATTCGATAATGCCGTTGTGTTTTTTGTTTAGACAAGTTGGCACGTGGAAGCCTTGTTTAATATTGAATTAGTTCAATATTTATAGACTTACTTCTGTGAGCGCTACCTACAGCACGAATTATGTTCTATATGAATGAGCTTAGTTGAGAACTTTTTTGTGCTTTCACTGGCACTAAAAAATTATCGACGAGTAAACCTCACCATAACTTTCGTTCACTCAGCGACAGAAACGGCAAACGTTTTTTCAACGAAGCTGATTTATTTTAAAGACCGGCCTTATTATGAGAAGAGCAAACCAAAAAATCCACTTCATTAGGTTCATTCCATTTCGCCCTATCCCGCCAAGTCGAGACATCGGTCAACACTCCAAGAATTTATGAAGCTGATTTTCATAAAGAGGCCCGGATGTCGGGAGGTGGCGCTTAAATTTCTTAACTCATCCTGTATTCCGTTCAGCTAGCATCGTAATTAGGTGCGACCGACCTTTACACACGATTTCTCGGCACTTGTTAAATGTTTTCAATTGCTTTAGGAGGGGCCCTTATGCGGAATTTATTCATTTTATTCGCCCCCCTTGCCTTGCTTAATAAAAAGCTCGTTCTTTTTATTTCCTCTTTAGCCCTTGGGTTATTACGTTAAATATTTGCCACGTGGCTTACCTACGTACCTATATTGAAAGTACTTGTACCTAGCTTATATCATACACAGGAACCAGCTATTTTTCACCAATTAGAGATCATAGAATTAAAAAGTGTTGAGAACTTTTGCATTGGTTGAATTGTTAAAAAAAGGCTGGTGAAAAAATAACTATTTAGCCACCAACCGAAAAGAGATTATAATCATTAACGATCTACTTATACTTATGCTTGATAACATATTTGTATTCATTGGTATTGAAGGCTTTGCTACGCTAAAAAAAATGAACAAGCTTCATTTCCATTTCAAAAAGCACGATCCCCGTCGACCCCATGAAAAAAACTCGGATGTCATTTCAAAAGTTGTGAGGCTCAATTTTCGCATCCAATATAAGTCGGTCGGATGAGCTTGGCATATCCAATAAGTATGCCTCCAGTTATTGTTTGATGGCGTCAGTTTGATAAGTTATTTAAATGAAAGCCAATATAGTTAGCGCTGTCAATTTTTCTTGAGCTTTACGTGACTGTGGCCTTTCATCCGTTGGCGTGGATATTTTCATCACGTCCTGCTGTCTTATTAAAGTGAACTTCGTTCTTGAACCATTTAAGCCTCCAGAAGCAAATTGACGTGGAGATTTAATCAATCATTATAATGTTCTGGGAACATTTGCGGTGATTTTTAACGATGATTGATTTATTAATTCTATTAAAATAAAAAAAATAAAAATTTTTTATTCCGAATCGATTCGGGGAACTTCCGCCGTAATTTTGTAAAGTATCTTTGTTAGTTATAACTCTTAACTTTGAAAGAAATCTTTTTATTAGTAAGTATTACAAATGGCTTATAAAAATAGCATTGTGAAAACAAAAATCTAATAATAAAAGTCTAACTGTAAGAGAACAAATTTGCGGAAAACCATGTTACACACTTAAAAGATGCGGAAAAACATATTGCTTTGCTACACACTTAAAAGAGATAAAAATTAGGTTGGGTGCTAAAAATAATAAACAGGCAAAAATGCAAATAAAAGTTCATCTGAATAAGGATTAAATAGGTACCTAGGGCATATAGGTACCCGTTGTTCCCCATCTTCTGGGGGATATCGGGAAAAAATCTATACTTTCTTCCCGATTTCCCTTAGTGGTGGAAAATGAGAATAGACCGTCCATACTTTATTTCCCGCTATCCACCAGTAGTGGACAAACAGTGGGGGACAACGGAAATAGGACGTACCCTGGGTAGTTGGGTACTAAAGTTTGTTATTTCTAAAACAACCAGTGTTACCAATCTTCGTATCTGAAATATCGAATATTCTTTACCATGCAAAGTGTTGAGGGTGTGGCTAATTTCGTTGAGGGCGACTTTAGCATTCTTTAGCGGCGTCGTCCTCTACCAAATTGGATTACATGATTACGTGCTAACTGTCGGCGTCGCTCCTAACGATTTTATGATTTTATTGTAGACCCCATGCGCGATTATGACTAAAGACAAATTAGGTCCCTCGACGTTTCGGGATGAACGGAATTAGGAGTTTCAAATCTAGTTAGAAGTTTGAATAAAAAAAATACTGCGACGTTATTTGAAAGCGAGTGCTGTCTTGATTGCGATTTAGAAATGACATGACGTGACCACGACCGCTTTGCCAAGAGCGTCAGAGAAGAAAAAGTAACTTATGTCATTTTCCAATGTCCAATCTTCTGCTGCTCGAGAAGGCTATGGTTGCTTGCCTTGCATATGCGTTAGATACTGCAGATTTTATAGTCTTACGTCAAGTGCTAATATTGACATAGAACTCAACAACGGCAGTAGATTATTGTACCCAAAAACTTATATGTTGTATACTACACATTGTACCATGTCACCAACTAACAAACAACGCATCTACGAGATTTAATTTTCTACTATGATGCATGACGCATAGTAAAGTGCGATAGTGTGAATGTGACATGAAAGGTCACAAAGAACAGCAGCAACAGAACCGCTGCATCCTCGATCAATTATGAACCTGAAATTGTAAGCATAACTTTGCTAACTTAGTACCACGTGGTGTGGGCGTAGGGCGGGCCGCTCCGCCCTAGAGCAACAGGTGCCTCGCCGCGCGCACCCCTCTCCCCTGTGTTACAGCGTGTCCTATTTCTAGACATTCAACTGTCTTTAGTAAGCACATGATATGTTGAGGAATCTCTGTTGCCTTATAATAAGAGGTCACATGTTAGCGATTTTCAAAGTTATTTTTGACATCAATAAGTAGGACCTAGAATGATCTATGTTGAATAAACTTAAATCATTTGAAATAAAATAATACCTAGTTACCGATTAACAACAAATTGAGAACTCATGCATCACTTACTTACATGAGGTTTCTTTTTGTTTATTTTAAGATTTTCTTTGTTAAATAATTATAAGTGTTTTTTTAATATATTCACCTCTCAAGCTTACGTGCTCACTAGACATGAAATAAAATACTTTTTAAGATGGATACCTATTGTAGCGCGGTTTTATTGAAAACAGTATGTATAGTTTTTTAATGTATAAAGGTAGATTTTAAATTATTTTTTATAAAAAAAATATGCATCTTCTTGTTTTTGAAGTTGGTGAAAAAGTATAGGAAAGCTCTGAGTTTAGTGACTCAGTCTCTTTGATATTTTTTCACTCATATTTAGGTTGAGTTTTTGAAAGACAATTTGAAATTAAACTGTGTGAACTCATTTTGATGCCCTTTGAACTTTTCCAATTAACTTTATACCGTTAATTTCACACCCGATCCCGAAGTTGATTAAGTCAAGTTAATTGAAGTCGGTTGTGTTGTAGAATCAAAAGCATGTATGTAGGTTGCCTCCAAATTAGAGTCCGCGCCACCGAATAAGTCTTGCAGAATTTTGGTGGAACTACAAAATAATGTCTTACGAGGGTGGATTGATAAGTCCATGACTTTTTAATGAAGAAAGACTTTTTTTCGGAATATTTTGTTTTATTTCTGTACATAATCTTATTGTAGCTCTGCGTATTCAGTCCAACGATGTTCCTACCTGTTTAACCCATTATTTTTTTCTTTCATCGCCTGAAAACTGGTAACTGAAATGAGGGCCCATTTCAGGCATCACCTTTTGGCTTGATGAAAATTTTTGCCTGCCAAGACATTTATCAAGACATTTATTCATGTTTGGTAGGAAAAAATATCTCACTGGGGTTGAATCTAGAGAATAGGAAGGATTCGCATCTTCATTCGATGAGTTTTGATGTCATGAGTGCCGCCGAGAGGGTCGACAGGGTCATTAAGAAAGGTTAGAACTCGCTTGAGCTTTTTGTTTCCAAAAGTAATAATCTTTTGCCGAATTTGAAAAAAAATATAGTGTAAAGATGCCTTAAGGAGTTTCTTTTTAAGACACAAAAATAAATCATGAAAAAAAGGATTTATTCTTTACAAAGTCATGGACTTATCAAACCACCCTCGTATAGCTTCTTAAGGTTAAAGCAAACCGTCAAGTACTACACAGACTATCGAACACCCGTATATGCATGTTTTCTCGACCTCTCCAAAGCATTTGACCAGGCCTCCTACTCAAATCTAACTTAAAGCTTAAATAAAAATAAGCAATAGTCACACGTCGCAAGTTTATGTCAATCACAGACATTGTTGTATTGTATGGAATTGACAAGCCTACGACACGTAATTTTAGAGTTTTATGGCTAGTTTTTAATTTTTAATTTAGAACGAATAGAAAAGTGGCCATTTGGGTAGGGAGGAGGTCTGTTATGGACCCTATTCAAAAAATATATGCAATATGCTATCAGAGCTTTGCAATACATTTAAATATTGGTATTAAAACTACATATTATGAGGGAAATGGAAATGTCCGACCACTATCCCTTCTACAAAACTGTATGGGAACGCCGCTGCGATAGGTGGACCAATTTAACCTGGGTCATATCATTACCTCTGACCCAGTGACGCTGACATAGAAAGAGTGCGTAGGGCGCTGTTTGTAAGAGCAACTATGGTGGCCCGAAGGCTTGCTCGTTGCTCGCCAGAAATTAAACAAACCCCTTTTCAGGCAAACCGTACCAACTTTGACACAAGCAGCCTTTAGAGGCAAAAATAGTAGATCGCCCTACGTGTTCAGTATAACAACGCCTTCAGGGTGTTGATGGGGCTGCCCCGATTCTGCAGCGCGTCAGAGATGTTCGCTGATACACAGTCTGTTTTTACACCGTATGCGGTATCTGTGTTTATTCCTGGTGACACAATTTGCTGCCAAAAAAGAAAAAGAAAAGCTTCATCAACAAGTATTTTCCAGCTATAAAAATACGATGAATAGGTACCCATTTAAGTGTTGTTATGAGAGATCATGAAAAAATAAACTTTGACTAAAAGCGCTCGTAATAACAATTACATTAATTATATTATAATATGAAATGAAAAAGTCCCCTTCATACTTTCTTCAATGAGTTTCATAATTTCCTCATTACTTATTACTTGTTGGAATGAAACTTTATTAGATTGTTTCAGCAACTTTATATTTTACTTCTATTAATGTAACAAACATCTGAAAAGATAAAGGGCAAATATTACAGCGGTTTCTTTCACGCCACGAAAGTTACAGTGAGCCCATACAAATAGCGCTAAAAATATCTACCCCTACTTCCGTCCCCATTGAAATAAAAACTGCGTAGGCTTTTATATATAAAAATGTTTTATTTTACTGTTAAAAAATCACTTGGATATTCAAATTCGGTGTCGCGATTTCAACCTCCGAGCTCGAAAGGAAGTGTGCCCTAAATAAGAGACTAAATAACTCACTGGGAAGAGGTCAAACGTCCCTTGTATGAATAAATTTGCACCAAAACCGCCCCGGAATCACTCGATAACCAACAACGCCTATGCTTTATAACCCGTGACATCCGAAACTCGATTTATTGTCACACTGTCTTGTGCGAAAAAAGTGGGGAAAGTTGCGCCCGACCTATCTAGGACGCTGTTATTAGCAAGTCGTATCATATCGGTAGTAAAATTCGCTGAATTAAATAATTTCAAAACATTATAATATAAGTAAACTTGAATATTGTTTGTGATGGAAAATGACCTCACTATAAATGTTAAGGTCATTTTTCAATTTTGACGACTCTGTATGAAATATACAGGAAGAATAAAGAAGCAGCCCTGGGGCCGTATTACAAGCTCTTAAATCCTGCCAGATTTATAAATTGCTGTAGTGATATCTCTTTCTCGTCGTATAGCAAATAAAAGAGATAGATTGATAGCCAGTCAGAAAACTGCCTGTAAATAAGAGGTCATAATACGGCCCCTTGACGAGTTTCTTGCCGGTTCTTCTTGTCTCCCGCTTAGGGTTTGCGAACCGATGGCGTAGCTTCTATGACATTCACAAGTGCTTGTAACAAACTGAATAAATTATTTTGAATTTTAATTTATGTGGTGATTATTGCACTTAAAGCTACAATAAAAAAACAAATATTCAGGGTGAAATAAATGGATTATGCCTCTGGGTTTTTCCGAAGTTGAAATATTCTACACTGAAAAAATTGCTAAACATTTTCTTTTTTTATTTAATGTGCCAATTTCCTTTTAGGTAGGTAAGCATAGTTTTTCCAGCTAGATATATTTTATTTACTTATAATGCTTTTTATACCTATGTAGTAGGTAACTACCTATAGGTAGATATATTTTACCTACTTTTCGTTACTTGAAGTATCCGAACTCCATTTATTAACTACGTCTTTACACGAATTTCCAGACAGACGTATGAGAATAAAGTGTCACATCTGCAAACATTTTCGTATTCTATCAGATCGTCCTACCTTCTTGAGGCAGGCAATATGCCAAATCTCCTGAAAATCACATAAACCTCATTTTATATGGTTGTAACTTGCCTAGAAGCAGTGATGAATGTGATCCTTACGCTTGTAGAATTTCAAGGCGTTCTTATCTAACTATTTTATAGACAAAAGTTCTTTGTTTAGATAGCTACCTTTGTTTTAATTGTATTCTTAAGAACTTAATCCAACTGTCATTGACTTTTAAATTTTATTTATTTACGAAAAATAAAAAGAGGAGACAAAGCACTTTTTTTTATTTTCCATTAGAATCAAAGTTAATAGTAACATTCAAGAGTATTTACTTTAACTTTAAATGTGAATACTTTTTTTTCATCTTTCAAAAGGCTGTTTTTACTTAAATAATTTCAGTTTTGATGCCTTAATTGATATGCCTAATGATTTTATTTCATTACGAATGTTTTCATAGGAAAATTTGATATTGCTATTAATTTAATAAATATTATTCTTTCTAAGAATCATATTTTGCAGAATATAGAATCGCGTCCGATGTAAATTCTTATTAGAAAACTTATAGCAAATCTTTTTTCATCCTCTAATGGGCAATGTCTAAAGAAATGGCTGATTTCATAGGTAGGGTTTCAGAATTTTTGGTAGCGTGAACATAATCCTAAAAAAACCGGCCAAGTGCGAGTCGGACTCGCGCACGAAGGGTTCCGTACCAAAACGGCAAAAAAAAAACGGTTTGTTGTATGGGAGCCCCCCTTAAATATGAATTTTGTTCTGTTTTTAGTATTTGTTGTTATAGCGGCAACAGAAATACATCATCTGTGAAAATTTCAACTGTCTAGCTATCATGGTTCATGAGATACAGCCTGGTGTCAGACAGACAGATAGACAGACGGACAGACAGACAGACAGACAGACGGACAGCGGAGTCTTAGTAATAGGGTCCCGTTTTTACCCTTTGGGTACGGAAGGAACCCTAAAAATAGCTTTGTCTTCGCAAAAGTATGGAAATAACAGCAGAATGGAGATTATTCCTTAGCCATCACCTGCCACAACCACAGTCCACAACTCATGTAGGTCTTTAAAATACGAAATATAAAAAAAAACACATAAAAAAAACCGAAACTTTATCCTATTAACAAGGTAGTTTATTCCTTCCTACCCATAAAAAAAATTCAGCCATTTAGATTTTCTCGCTTTGTACCCTTACCACAAACAGCTATCGAAAAAAATTACGCGCACAAAAACATTGGATGGAGTAATTTTGCCATTTTGCGCCAAATGAGATTTCTCATAGACAAAATCCTCTATCGAGTACTTTTACACGCGTTTATTTCTAGACTTAGAATAATTACACCTAGAAGCCGTGTATGCAAGTGAGTGAGGCAACTTATACTGAGCCAAAATGGCTCAGTTCTCAGATTTATATCCTTCATACGTTACCTAATCGTAACTAAAATCCAATAATGTAATAATTAATCTCTTTAAGGTAGGGAAATTGAAACTGTTTTGTACTTATTAGGTATGATTATGTAATAATGGACAATAAAAATCTGAAAACGGCGCCATTTTGGCTGTTTTAGTTCTCACTTTTGACAGCGCGCTTTGTAGGGAATTATCGTTCTAGGTGTAATTATTCTAAGCTTCTAGATAGATGTTCGTGCAAAGGGTATTAAAGATCGTTATAACGGACTAGATTGGCTAAAACGTAGCTTTCGCATTCATTAACCCAATACTCGTACATAAGACCAAAATCTCAAATGAAGAGAACAGCGAATCAACCCGGAGTATACTGGGCCGTTTTGCGGCAGTCTTATTTCGGGATAAGTATGCCAATTATCTACATCGCGTATTAACATCGGCTCACTTTATTCTAAGCAATGACTCACCCGGAGAAAGTCCGTTACATCGCTGAATATGCGACAGATTTATCGTGGTTTTATAGAGATGAGAGATGCTGGCATTTCCCCGGTTATCGATAGATTCTTCCTAGTTCATTTGGAGGAGAAAAACTAGGTATTTCCCGTTCCTTTTTATAGCTCCGAAACCGAGAGACTTTCATACAAACTTTCATCCCCTATCTAGTTCAACTCCTTCAAGCCTTTTTTCGCGATAAAATGTATATCCTTTCCCAAGCTCAACTCTATCTCTGTACCAAATTTCAACAAAATCGGTGCAGTAGTTTAGGCGTGTAAGCGTAACAGACGGTCAGTCAGACATAGTGATGCGCGATTATTAAGTAAGTACTAATTTCAATAATCGAATTAACTACTAATTACTAATTTCAATAATCGAATGTCAGATTAGTAATAAACTAATTTCAATAATCGAATAATTACTACTAATTAGTAATACTTTAGAGAAGTGGCTCTACGAAAGTCTCTAAAAAAAACGCCGTCGCGCTACTATCAAATCCATAAAATAAATTATATCTACATTACTAAATTAGTAATACAATGTTGATGGTAATTCGAATTATTCGAATGATTGAGATAATCGAATAATAATCGAATGATCATTCATAATCGCGCATCGCTATAGACAGAGTTACTTTTGCATTTAAAATATTAGTAGGGATTTTATGTATGTAGTTCGTAACTAAAGTGAAACTGTTGTTCAAGATAATCATACAGCCACCAAATACAAAATAATAAAACAATCCTTGAAAGCGATAACAAACGAACACGAAAAACTTGCGAATTTTTCGTAAGAAAATTAAGAGATTTCGCAATAAATACAGGGTAAAATCGAAGTCATTGCTAATCTTAGAATCAAACCGTGATAATCGACCCGTGTAAATGCTTCCACGAGTCAATTTCCGGGCAAGAGTTATCAATATTGTGGTTACATTATTTACCATTAGGGGAAGGAATAAAAGTGTCTCCACTGTACATTTTCTGATATCGATAATAAACTGTCATTAGTAGAATATTGTACAATGTCTCCTAGCCACTTGACAGTCATGCTCGCGAACGGTATTTTCGACGGATTTTCCACACTCCACACTCGACAAACACATAAGCAGGCACAATAAAAAAATCCACGAAAATTTAGTTTTACAAGTAAGTATTCGTTAGGGACAATTTTTTATCGATAAAAAGAACAAAATTAGAGTACCTACGTAAATTTTTCCGATATCGATAACAAAACTAGCAATAGAGACGAGGCAGCCCTAACGGTCGTCACCTGGGAGGGGAGGGGCGCGGGTAGCCGCAGACTGGCGTCGCTCGGTCGGGCAGGTTACGATTTACACTCCACCAACTCAGCACAAACTCTGTCGGAACAGAAATGCTGATAATCCACACACAGACGCTGTGAGAATTACATACAGATTACTATGATATAGTCCCGACTCGTTCACAGTTTTATGGGATATGAGAATTTTGATTAGAGACCAGTTTTCGGGGTATTGTTTCGGAAGACCACAGGAGCTTATGAAGAAAACTTTTTAAGTGACTGGGAACATTTTGTAATTTTGTGGTATAGATTCAAATTACTTTTTGGAAAATCATAGAATGAGAACTAGAATAATCTGCCCCACCTCACCCACCCCACTCCCACGATGATATAGCGATGTATCGCTTATATTTAACTGTCAAAGACCAATAGATTTTGACAGTCGAATGTCGATAAAATGCTATATTGGGCGATGGAGATTGCACGCCTAGTATCATAGTGAAGATTGAAAAAAGACTCTTTAGTGATATCACGGCGTATTGCTATCTCTTTCTTTTCGTTTTGCAATACGTTTTCGTTTCTCACGAACGAACGAACAACGAACACGTATTGTAACACTAAAGAAAGAGGTTGCAATAAGCCGTCACGTCACTCAAGGACATTTTTTCTATCTTCACTATGACACTGGCCGTGCAATCTCCATTGGAGGGAGGTATAAGCTTCTTGGGCGAAATCGTATATTAAGTACCTATATGTAATAGTGGTCATGCTACATAGGCTCTACCAACTATTGGCTATCTAAATGTTATTATAGCATAAATGAATATTTACCTAACTGATAACACCAGCAAATAAATAATAATTCAAAACGTCTTGTCTAATATTATAATCTTCGCAACTCTATTTTGTTAATTTGATTTAATTTTGTTTATGTAGCTTTCTTTTCCTTTCTTTCATTACCCCTTTGCGTGCCCGACAGGGTCCATAATGCTCTTATATATAGAAATGTACCATCCTCTGTACCCACATGATGGTTGCAAATAATAAAATATTGAGTATTGAAAGACCTACTCTGGTCTGTCTCTCTTAATAGGTATCTCAAATCAATCCCATCAAACAATACCTGTAAGCAGAAAGAAAAAGGAAGTGAAATCTAATTAAAATGTAGGTAGGTAAACTACTTTTAAGATGAATCTAACATATTTATTTATTGTTACAGGTCAATCGAACGTGCGAGCAGAGAGGGTCGCTTAAATTCTGCGATCCTTCCACGTAATGTTACATTGTTACAAAAATATAAGTATTGAGAAAATTCCTCAACAATCCTGTCTCAACTATTGCATCAATAATTTTACCAAGGAACCACATTGATCAAGACCAGTTATTATGGATATTAAAACTAGTGTTCTTAAAAACAAACCTGGCATACTAAATTGACAATTACTTAGATTGAAGTGAAAGAAAAATAAAAGTTTTTATAGCACTTGAAACGAAATCGTCTCGTTGTCCCCTCGGATCCCGGAAATGGACTATTGCTTGATTGTAGAACGTACTATTAATAGGTTATATTTACAAAAAGTTACATCAATATGCTAAATTGTTATTTGTAACACCAATTGTTTATCTGATTCCTCGGTTATTGCAGTCTTATTAGTTGTTTGTTACACATTGCGAGGTTGCTCGTCAAATGCACGACAACGTTATGCCGGCCCTACATATTCGCGCCCTTTAGGCACGTTAGGTCCTTCGCATCATCGGCAATTTATCGTACGATGATGCTTTTCAAATTACCTCTTTGAAGCATTTGTTACAAAACCGTAGATGAATTGTGCCGATCATAGGCGAAAATGTAGTGCCGGCATTACGTTGGCTCGCGAGGCAAATGCGTCTCAGCTCCGCAAGGCTGCCTCTCGATGTCGATACACAACAATTTACCTTCGGTCATTTATTTTTGTTTCATCGAAACTTTTTAATTACTCGATAGTTCCTTCCAAAAGTTGCAAAAAAATTAACAAATAGAAAATTTTAAATTGAAAACATTAAATCCTGTATGAATGAGTTAATGATCGAAGAATCAAAGGGCGTTTGGTTTACACGAAATTTTAATGTCTGCCATGAAAAAGCCTTCCCACTATTATTTATTCTGTTTTTTACTGAAACTATTTTTATTTAAGTTTTAGTGTTTTTAAGAAACTGAAACAAAGACCAACAGAATTTAGTAAAGTGCAAAGTTCAAACGCCCTAAACACTACTCGCACTGACTTATAGAATTTAAATATACAGGGCGTTAGTAGCATCCTAGCGAAAACTTTAAGGGATGATTCTACTCTTAGAAATAAGCAACTTTTTATATGGAACCACTTGTCGCAAATGCATAGTTGTTCAGATTTTGATTTTTCGTTGAGAAGCAATGTATGCGTAACAACTCAATAATATCGCGGGTAAAGAGTTGTACATTGCAGGTTTATAAAATTTTGATTTACTTAATTATTTTTTTGTAAATTTAGGTTCTATGCACTGAGACAAACTCTGTGTGATAGAAAAATAAAAAAACACTCAATTTTTCATGAATTTTGCGACGGAAAATTCCACTTCAGGTAGATTCAGAAATACGAGTACCTAGACTAAATTATGCCCTAAAAGTTTTCTCTAGGTTGCTACTAACTAACACCCTATATAAGGTGGTACCAAATTATGTGATGATACCTACTTAAAGAGGTGATAGTGTGGTGGAAAAACAAAAAAAAATCATACTCCTATACAAAATGTATTGGTCAGCTGACCGACTTACTATGGAAAGGTGTAAAACAAAATCGTTTTTCGACCCATGTTCTTTGGAGAAAATTGTTCAGTTTAAGCAACATTGTCACATAATTTGGTACCATCGTATATAAGTACCATGGACTTTAATGTAAAGATAGAACGTAGACAATTTTGATTATTCCGTAGTGTATTTTTTGTAGATTTGCCATATTATCAAGTTGATGTACCCAGCATAGTAACTTTTACCTCAAATGAGTAATAAGAAAGATTTTGTGCACTGTAAGGACTGTAAGTACCTACTTTAAATCAAGATTTTATGGGTTTTTTACGGACTTACCACAAAATTAATTAAAACACTGTTTAATTGATAGAGTGTTTAGATGTGATGCAGGCTCCTTTCAAACAATATTGTTAAAAAAGTGACAGAATCACATTTTAAACAGTGTTTAAGTTAAACACTTGTTGAACAGTGCTTTAAAATCTTTTGGTAAAGCCGTTTATGTTTAACCGTGATAGGCACACTGTTTATAAACTGTAACTTTTGTGAAAAATACCTGTAAAAATCAATTTCTAAACAAATAAACGTAAATTTTCATTCTATAATAAATTAAAAGTTTTTGATATGCCAAAGAGGAAACATTGGCAAACAAAAACCTCCTCCGTTTTTTAAAGTCGGTTAAAAAAGAATGGAAAAATCAAACAACGTGATTTATTTAAGAAGTACCATAATTTTCACAAGTTTTATTTTGCAATTAACATTGTTAGGTGGGCCAAAAATATTATAGTGATTCTCTAACTAGAAAAATCGGTTACTTACATCTTATGATAAAATAGACAAATACTTAGGTACGAGCACATAATTTCAAAATCATCCTTATAGTTCTATAGAATAATGTAGATAATTATTGTTTTAAATTAATACACAAACAAGAGCCATTTTTTGTACCAAAAACAACACAGAACAAAGAAAAAAATATTTTCATGTTCTGTGAAAAACAGTTTTATCTTTGCTCAACACCAAACCTAACGTTCAAAGTATAAAATTAATACTTAACTCACGAACAAATGCACAAATTTTATATATTAATACGTCTGCTGTTATCACAGTGCCTGTTAGTACCTATATTTTGAGATAAATATTTCTAGATAATATGCATGCTTAATGTTCGCAACGCGTTTTGTAACAAACTGTTAGAGTTCGGAGTTGACGCACAAACAAATCCAATATAGTCAGATCTCTAGTCCCACATAATTATTTTTTAATAAGCTACTGTGTTATTAAACACAGATTATACTCCTAAGCAGTGCGAGGGCTAGCCCCCTTTAAGCTAGGGTTTCCTAGGATAGCGGTGCCGTCATATTACGGCCGTAATATAGCGGCGTTGAATGTTGTCTATGTAAACAATACGGCGACACCGTAACTTCAGAAACCGCGCCGAATTGTTTACATAGACCGTTGTCTATGTAAACAATACGGCGCGGTTTAAACGTTTTCTACGCCGCTAAATTACGGCCGTAATATGACGGCACCGTCATCCTAGGAAACCCTAGCTTAACTAAGTAATACAAAAATATAAAATTCATTCGATGAATTAGTACCTCAATGGACTGTTTGTGATAGATTTAGCCAATAAGTGTTCAATTTAGTGCGTTTATCATATAAGTCAATTCTTGTACCATTTGGCGTCCATTTTATGCATAATTTTAAATACATTAATGGTTTCGCGATGGTATTTTTGATTCCATAACTTTTATTTTCGAACCTTCACTGCTTTTATACAAAGACGTATATTTGCTGCTGATAATGGTGCTATAAATACTACAAGTAATTTTAATTCATCTCCCATACACATGTATGGAAAAATCTTTCAAAATTTTCCTGAAAACGGACGTACAAAATAACTTGATAAGTATTTTAAGTACGTTATGTACGTTCCATTGTTTGTGTAAGTTTCATTTTTTTTTTATTTTTCTAAGGATTTGTTTGTCAATAATTTATTTTACTTCAAAGAGCAACTTTCGGAAAATATATTTTTTTAAAGTCGCTTGCTTAGGTAGGCTTTGAAAAGGATTGAATTCTAAAAATGGACTATAATAATGGCATGAACATTGTACCTATGTATTGCTTAGGTACTTAGAAAAGAGGGACGCGAGAGATAATCGCATAAAGTTATTGTGTAATTATGTAGATAGCTAATTTTAGTTTTATTTGAATGCGAGTTGACTCAAAGTCACGAAAATGTTGGATGTCGGACATCGACCCTTCACCTCGGTGACGGGAATTGTTATAAATACTTATAAAACCATTGCCAAATATACATACGTAAAATCCAATAAACTATTTGATTATATTATATATATTATGAAACGAAAATCAAATCGATAGCTGTATTATAATGAGTGTTGTAGTATGACAAAACTCTTCGGAGGTATCTCATGAATAGTTAAGGATGTTAGTTAATATAATTATTATCTCCTGGTTGTTGAAATGTATTGATTTATTATTAAATGACGAGACAAGTTTGTCAGTCCATGTGGTCAATTAAGTGTGGACCGAAATAAGTCTGTTCCGTTAGCCGTTAATATTAAAACTAAATGTCAATGAATTAAAAATAGGTAGGTAGGTACATTTACACTATAATGTGCTTTTAGTCTTGGTTTTGCTAATGTGGCTTTAGTCAATTAGATTGGTAGAAAATTGTCGTTACTTATACTATAGAAACAGTAACGGAACCGATATGTTTTTTATCAATTAAGTTTCCTTGTAGAAACAATGTTTTTTTAATCATTGACCATTCCCAGATGTCAATTGGTAATTTTGTTAGAATACTGTAACAATGTTTTAAAAAATTTCATAGTTAAAGAAACGTACCAAATGTCAATTTAAAAAAGTAAGTAAACTGTAGTATAAGGCAAGATAAGCAGACAAAGTACAAACCGGTTTTAAATGCACGAGGATGTCAAGTTAGTGTTTTTTATAAGTAAATAATCGCAAAATTATTGTAAAAAAAAATGCAAAATATTAGACCTACTCAAAGTTGGTAGCTACGACAAGTTAGCCTCAAAAGTAACTGAACTTAAGGGCGCATCGTGACTCCCGCCAATCAAGAACAAATCGAAATAATAACTGTTTAATAAAATTCTGTAAAATAACTAGTATATGTAACTAACATAAAACACTAGAATTAGCTGTTATGAACTATTTTCGTATGTGTTACAAAATACAAAAAATATTTATAGCAGTAACTAATACTGGTTTTTATAATTATTCAGAAATGTATTACTTTTGAGGCTAACCGTATACAAGAATAGAAACTCATTTAAATGAAGAATTATAATTTCAAATTAAACCATTTTGAGCGATTACCAATGACATTGTAACAAAAGGATTGTTGTAAATTGGAAAACCCGTTAAAAACGACAAAATATTATGACGTCAAAGTTACATATGACGTCAAAATTATAAAAACCTAGACCAAAAGTGATGATAGATAGTATCTTTTTATCTATTACTAGCTTTCCTCCCGCAGCTTCGCCCGCGTGGACTACAGGTTATATCATACGGGCGAAGACCCATGCCCAGCAGTGGGTTAAAAAGTAGCCTATGTCCTTCCCCAAGGTCACCATCTATATCCGTACCAAATTTCGTCAAAATCGGTCCTGCTACGTAACAGACAGACAGACAAAGTTACTTTCGCATTTATAATATTAGTATGAATTTGGTAACTAAATTCCCTTCAGAATTCCAAGTAGATTATAAGTAAACTCAATATAGCTTTTTTACTTACAATAATAGAAAGACTACTCGTGCAGTGTATGAAAAGCCCCAATCAAGCGTTTTTAGCTTAAAAATATTATGAAACGAATGTATGGAATTACTTATAGAAAGTGGAACACATAGGTACATACTTGATTCTCAAGGGAATTGCCTGTAGAAAGTAATAGATAATACATATATTTTAATAATTAAGCCATGATTACTGCTTTGTTAATAAATCATGTAGGTGTTTATAGGATTTTGGGTGCGTATCCCCTAGCAAAAAATAACTGTATGTACATTAATTTGTACAATATTAAAATCTTTTATAATGTTTGCATTACTATGTTATTTGCGTAACATTTATATTTTTAATTTGTTGATTTTTCAGTTGCTTATTATTTTATGACGAAATAATTATGTGAAAAGTTTTAGGTAAACTAGGAAAAAAATATGTGTTTCAGTGTAAACATAATAGAAGAAAACATGTATGTAGAAAGTACATAAATATTATTTATGTAATTAAATTTGATATTGTTTTCAAAATTTAATCTGTTGTTTTATTAATTTTTCTATATCCGACTAGCTTCCGCCCGCGACTTGCCTAGCCTGTCAACCTCTGGTACCCTCGATTCACCACTACCTACAGACAGGGACAATTTTCGCAATTAACATGCAGTAAAACCTCAAAAACGACATCCATATCAATTTTTAGGTATATTTACCCCCTAAATAGTTGATTTTCAAAAAAATACGGAATATATGTTTACTTATTTGCTTTTTAGGAGTACTGCTATGAAGTTTCAAGTCGAAATATCTATTTGACATTATTTCTCCATACAAAATTTCAACCCTTATTTCAACCCTTTAGTTAGGGCTACCATGTTGAATTTAAAAATAAATGCAATTTTTGGAATCGACATCCCATAAAACCTTAATAACGACATCCATATCGATTTTTAGTTTTTTATCCCATTTAAATTCTAAGGGGTTGATTTTCAAAAAATACGAAATATGTGTTTGCTTATTTGTTTTACTTTCCAACTATAAGCCTAAATAATAGATTTTGTGAGCTTTACTTTGAAAATGAAGGACTTTCCGGATACAACATTTCATCCCCCTTTTCACCCCTTCGGGGGTGGAATTGTCAAAAACGCTGACACACGTAAATATTAATTTTCAATTGTCAGCCTAAATACAAAATTTGAAGATCCTAACTTCAAAACTGACGGACTTTCATACAAACTCTCATCCCCTATTTTACCCCCTTAGGGGTGAAATTTCCAAAAATCCTTTCTTAGTGGATGCCTACACTATATAAGGTATCTATGTGCAAAATTTCAAGTCTCTAGGTTCAGCGGTTTGGGCTGTGCGTTGATATCTCACTCAGTCAGTCAGTCAGTACTTTGAATTATATATATATAGATTAGAATTTAGAATTTAAATTAGACTGTGCGTCCACTAATCAAGGAATCAAGAACGATTTTCAAGAAATGAAATGCGCTTCTTGAAAATCGTCAATTTTGTAGTCAGGTGGTGGTAAGTTTAGATAATATAATACATTAATAATATACAATATAAAAAGTAATAAAATAATATTAACCGCCTCTGTGGTTTAGTGGTTCACCCACCGTGTAAGACGCAGGGGTCCCAGGTTCGATTCCCAGTGGGGGTAATGGGTAAACTGACTTTTTAGACAGACTCTTGTGCGCTTCCACCTTCGGCCTTATCGTCACTTAACATCAGTTGAGGTGAAGGACAAGCACAATCCCGTTGTGCTTTAAAAAAAATAACCACCTGAAACCAGGATAAACAGTATACTATGTTTTAATTTCATTAAATTCTGATCAGCCGTTTTTACGTGATTAGGCGGGTCCCCACCAAGCGCGCTGCCTCGCGAGGCAGGACGTTTGCCGCACGGGCCTCGCACGAGGCTGCTCGCTTGGTGGGGACCCGCCTAATCACGTAAAAACGGCTGATCAGAATTTAATGAAATTAAAACATAGTATACTGTTTATCCTGGTTTCAGCTTCTCTGAGGATTTTATCGAATTTCCACGCGGACGAAGTCGCGGGCGGAAGCTAGTTTATAATATTCAGAATTGGATCCAGAGATATTAGTATCCCGTTTCCGTTCTGGTTCCCGGTTCCGACCCGTTCCCGTTCCCGTTCCCGTTGAAGGTGAGAAGGTGAGAAGAAGGCGGGCCAACTCATTGCCTAGCCTGTCAACCTCTGGTACCCTCGATTCACCACTACCTACAGACAGGGACAATTTTCGCAATTAACATGCAGTAAAACCTCAAAAACGACATCCATATCAATTTTTAGGTATATTTACCCCCTAAATAGTTGATTTTCAAAAAAATACGGAATATATGTTTACTTATTTGCTTTTTAGGAGTACTGCTATGAAGTTTCAAATCGAAATATCTATTTGACATTATTTCTCCATACAAAATTTCAACCCTTATTTCAACCCTTTAGTTAGGGCTACCATGTTGAATTTAAAAATAAATGCAATTTTTGGAATCGACATCCCATAAAACCGTAATAACGACATCCATATCGATTTTTAGTTTTTTATCCCATTTAAATTCTAAGGGGTTGATTTTCAAAAAATACGAAATATGTGTTTGCTTATTTGTTTTACTTTCCAACTATAAGCCTAAATAATAGATTTTGTGAGCTTTACTTTGAAAATGAAGGACTTTCCGGATACAACATTTCATCCCCCTTTTCACCCCTTCGGGGGTGGAATTGTCAAAAACGCTGACACACGTAAATATTAATTTTCAATTGTCAGCCTAAATACAAAATTTGAAGATCCTAACTTCAAAACTGACGGACTTTCATACAAACTCTCATCTCCTATTTTACCCCCTTAGGGGTGAAATTTCCAAAAATCCTTTCTTAGTGGATGCCTACACTATATAAGGTATCTATGTGCAAAATTTCAAGTCTCTAGGTTCAGCGGTTTGGGCTGTGCGTTGATATCTCACTCAGTCAGTCAGTCAGTCAGTCAGGACTTTGAATTTTATATATATAGATTAGAATTTAGAATTTAAATTAGACTGTGCGTCCACTAATCAAGGAATCAAGAACGATTTTCAAGAAACGAAATGCGCTTCTTGAAAATCGTCAATTTTGTAGTCAGGTGGTGGTAAGTTTAGATAATATAATACATTAATAATATACAATATAAGAAGTAATAAAATAATATTAACCGCCTCTGTGGTTTAGTGGTTCACCCACCGTGTAAGACGCAGGGGTCCCAGGTTCGATTCCCAGTGGGGGTAATGGGTAAACTGACTTTTTAGACAGACTCTTGTGCGCTTCCACCTTCGGCCTCACACTTAACATCAGTTGAGGTGAAGGACAAGCACAATCCCGTTGTGTTTTAAAAAAAAATAACCACCTGAAAAGTTCTGAACAATAATGGTCTACCTAAAATCGGCTAGGGTTTTGTTATGCTGTTTAATTAAAAAATAAATTATTTTCAGAGAACTCTTAACTTAATATTTGGTAAGTACCTAAGTAAGTTATACTTACTCTTACTCTTCACCACATAACACATTAGTTCTCAGGGGACGTTTTTTATTATAAAACTTTTGGAATATTTAACGCAATGTAACGGAATTTTTTTATTGCGAGTGGGTGAAGTTTTTATTACACCGAGAGCTATTTCTAAAGATTTTATACGAGTTTCAGCAGTCTCGAAGTCATCAGTTTATAATAAAGTTATCGTATAAAACTCGCGAGTGATCCCGAGAGAGTAGTGGGCACTCGTCAAATGCCATTATGGTAAAGATGACGAAACTTTTTGACACTTAACTCCGTTGTCATACTGAGGTTAAAGTTTCAATAATATATGATGATTTAGTTATTATAATGATACCTATTCAATTTAATTAAGCGAGCGAGCGCGAAGCTTCTCTGTTTCAGTTTGGGCAAAAATAATGTTTGTTCTCCTCAGGCCCGCCGCAAGCGGGCGTGCAAGGCGTGCACCGCACGCGGGCGGCACGTCTAGGGGGGCGGCAAATCGACCGATCCAAGCGTCGAAGCTCGGTTCGAAGAAGGGTCATGATATGAGCGACATTTGCAAGATTTGAATTTTGCGCCCCAAATCAAATTTCCAGGATAATGAGCGCCCCTGGCAAGATTTGAATTTTGCGTCCCAAGACTTATAGACTATTTTCTAGCTATGGTTCGCGTTAGAGTATATATTATGTGCTATGGGTCAGCAAATTGAGGGCTGAGCCCTTGACAGACGCAGCCCCCAAACCTAGCTACGACGCCAGATCCATTACGTAATATTCAGGAAGCAGGAAGCTGTGTGGCTCTGTCGAGAATAACACATAGCTAAAAATTTATTAGTAAGTAATAAATAATTTATTTTCTTGTCTATCTCGCTCCGCATCGTGTTCTGGCAGCGGGGATTGATAGGAATCTAGACAGGATTTTAAGAGATTTTTAAACCAAACTCCGCCCGGATTTCATTCGAGACCTAGGGCCCTATTAAACTGGGACCTAGGGACTGGCAAATTTAATTTAAAGATTAACCCTTAAAATATAAAAAAAATATTTTTAAATTAATTCTATAATTAATTAACTTATGTAATAAAAAAAATTGCCGTCGAGTGCTGTTTTCTACTGATTTTCGTTCGACATTTGACTTAAATGAATGAGATTGAGTCAAATGTCGAACGAAAATTACTTAGCCGAAGTATTCAAATGATGATTGCTGATTTTTCATCGCGCTTGGACATAATCAATGCACCATCCATTGATTGTAATGATTTTGTCCGAACATAATTGTCGCGTGTTCTGGAGCGCGCGGCGCGCAGACTTCTACATAAGAAGTACCTAGGTACAAAGATAAAGGCATCTTTCAAGAAACCACCAACTTGTGAAGAATTTTGCAAAAACTAAGCGCGGAGAATAGTCAAATCGCCACACGTCCCGGAGCGCGCGGCGCGCTCCGCACGCCGCGACTAGTTTCTACATAAGAAGTGGGTACATACAAACATAAAGGCATCTTTCAAGAAATCACTCACTTAATGTGTAGAATTTTACAAAAAACTAAGCACGGGGAAGAGTTAAAATTAAGTTTAGCTCTCGAAAGATATAATTTCTTTCTGACAAACAGGTAGTAGTAGCGTAGTAGGGGGCGGCATAATCGGTCTTGCACGCGGGCGCTCAAACAGTTAGCGGCGGGCCTGGTTCTCCTCGCTAAAACGTAGTGATTATTTTCTCTGTGCTCCTCGCGACAGGTCTCAACCGATTCTCGTGAAATTTTGTAAGCAGGTTCGATAATTACTTTGGATTTTTTTGTCAAGCCAGTTTTTCGAAAAAAAGACGCATTCCAGCTATTTTGAAAAAAAAACAAAAATGGCACGCTAGGCTATTTTATAATAAAAAAAAAGAAAAACCGCCTTCAAAAAACCTGAAAACAAAAACAGCTTAAAAATTAAATACCTCTAAAAAGCAAGAAATAATATTCGAATCATTCGTTACACATATCAATATTAATAAAACACGTCTATTGAAGTCGGGTGGGGCTGGAGGACAACTTAATTTTTTTCTAAAAGCCCCACCCGACTTCATTAGACGTGTTTTATTAATATTGATATGTGTAACGAATGATTCGAATATTATTTCTTGCTTTTTAGAGGTATTTAATTTTTAAGCTGTTTTTGTTTTCAGGTTTTTTGAAGGCGGTTTTTCTTTTTTTTAAAAAGCTTTTTTATTTTCAACTTTTTAGTGGTAGGTATGTAAGCGCAGCGTGTAAATATTTTTTAACTTTATATTATAACATTTTCAATGGTAAAATGCCCAGAACTCAATTTCCAAATTTACGCTGTTGGTTTTTGAGGAGTTCCGTTGTGTCTTCGTAGTCCAAGTCTAGTCCAGAACGTTGCATCGCAAACCATGATTTGGTTTGTTTTGGATTGCCATAAACTTACCAAAACCTAAATCACTTTACATATACTATTTGACTTTGAGGAGTTCCCTTGTGTATCTTCGAAGTTCGAAGTCCAATAACGATGAAATTAAATTGTGACCATTCTTGAAGTATACCCTTTTAAATAAAAAAAAATCATCTAAATCGGTTCATAAACAAAGAAGTTATGTCCGAAATTCCATAAAAACTCGTACGATGGCGAGCTAAATAATTGATATTTTTCAGGATTATAAGAAAACTACTGGCCAGATCTCTGAAAAAAATTTATGGGACCACACAAGAACTATCTTCTTTGAGATGAAAAAAGAATTGTACAAATCGGGTAACAACTGACGAAGCTATGTTAAAACATACATAAAAAAAAATATATATAAAAAAAAAAATACCGTCGACTTGAGAACCTCCTCCTTTTTTTGAAGTCGGTTAAAAAGCATTCATCGCCAGATAGACAAAGACATTCTATAACTTAGTACCTATTATAATTTATTACTAGTAGCATTCTGTATCGGTCAATCTGATTATCTTGGACTGTACTGTACTGTATTAAGGAAAAAAAATACAACAAATTTTATTATAAAAAATAAGACCTATTTACATATTTACCTAGTTAAGTAGGTTCTATTACAAAAAACTGCCACGTTATGAATTTATGAACAATAAGATGATTAAAATAAGACTGATGTTTGACAGATAAACTGGTTGTATTTGACATCTAATTTGTTATTGTGAAAATAGTAGCGTGGTTAGTAAATCATGAAAACAAGACTATTTGCACTTTACAAAAACATTTCAAATATCAGGTTATATCAAGCCAGAAATTATACGTCGAAAGTTGGTAAGTTTATTACTTATATAAACACATAAAACTCCATACATCGCATAGATCGCAGCGATCTGGAATCGGATTGTCTAATTTAAAAAATTATCGCAATCGCTTTCAGGAGGTAATACTTGATGCTTCTTTTTGGCACAAATAAAAACTTACCAAAGAAATGCAGCAATGTGTCACATTCACATGCATCAGTCAAATGAAAGCGATTGCGATAGATTTTGAAAATTAGACAATAAGTAGGTACCCAGAACACACCCAGTGTGTTTGAGCTCTCAATAACACACCACGTGAACACCGTGGACTGGACAGCAAAGATTTGTGGACAGACCAAATGCAGATGGACGACGACGGCTTGCAGCCGGGACTAACGGTTTAGTCTGTCTTCCAAAATAGGGAACATGCATCAATTTTTTTTATCAAAATCAAAAGTATAATGCGTGGGAAAGTCAACTGTAATATTAAAACTTATCTCTCGCGTTTTTTTCTCGTGATATAGTCACTTGAAGTTAGCACGCAGCAGCACCCGCCGAAAACGCTTTAGACAAAACGGTCAACATTTGAGACGTCACTTATGCCACGTTTCGGGCGCATTATTATGGAGTTAGCCAAGAATTTTCAAATATATCCTTAAATATTGCGTTAAGTACATATGTGTTAGACAATATATTATTTCTTATTCGATATTCTATCCGACTGTTAAGTGCATTATATCCAAAAATCGACATTTTCCCCTGTGTGATAAAACTAAAATATTATATTTTATTTTTTATTTTTCTGCTCTATCTTGTTTTTATATGTGTCCTAAGCGATCAAGCTCAAATTTATCAAAATCGGTGACTTATGCATGTTCCCTATGCGATTTTTTTCCGATTAGTGCTACGACGTAGTACTTTGTGGTAGGTGTAGTATTAATGAAAAATCTGTTAAAATAATTATCATTAGTTTTACAGTAGAACTGCCCAGGGTAGATTGATAAGTCCTTGTCTTTTTAATGAAGAAACACTTTTTTTCGGAATATTTTGTTTTATTTCTCTCATAATCTTATTGTAGCTCTGCGTAGTAAGTCCAACGAAGTTCCTACCTCTTTAACCCATTATTTTTTCTTTCATGGCCTGAATCGTAACTGAAATCAGGGCCCATTTCAGACACCACCTTTTGGCTAGATGAAAGTCTTTGCCCGCCAAGACATTTATTCATGTTTGGTAGGAGAAAAAAATTGAGTGGGTTGAATCTAGAGAATAGAAAGAATTCGCATCTTCTTTGGATGAGTTTTGATGTCATGAGTGCCGCCGAGAGGGTCGACACGGTCATTAAGAAAAGTTAGAAGTCGCTTGAGCTTTTATTTCCAAAAGATTCCTTATGGAGTTTCCTTTTATGATACAAAAATTAACTGAAAAGGTCATGGACTTCTTTTCAAAGTCATGGACTTTATCAATCCACCCTAGTGCTGCCATTTGGTAACAAATGGTAACAAAACTTCCAAAGTACGTGATGATTGCCACCGATTGACGCCGTGCGTCATCGACTCATTTATTCGATGACGCACGGCGCCAAAGCCACCAACAAAACTAGCACCATTTGCCACAGACACAGACTTAAATCGACCTTAAGCACCTTCTTCTTTCCACCATTCACATCTTCCACCTACTAACATCCAAATTGTGTTCTGCCTATTTTCGTATCGAGTGATGTTTTGCATCGAACTCTACCAATCTGTCTATACTTTACGTTTTCAGTACCTAGCGATAGTCGGAAACTGGTAAATAGCTACTAAACCTTATAACTACGTTGTGTAGACAAAAACAACTTAGTACAGTCAGTGGCACGAATCATGACAATTTTTCGACGGAGTGGGGATAAGTTCGCGCATGTGCTCTTGTGAGCGACCAATAGCGCGCGCCCCTCACCGCAACGCATACCCAAAATACGCGTTCCGCGCAATCCCCACCCGATATCATGATTCGTGCCACTGACTGTACCTACTGTTATCAGATGACAACAGCCGAGACCGACGGTTTGACGTGCCCTCCGAAGCACGGAAGCGCTCAGTTGTAATGCCACTTTAACCACAGTACATGTGCTGTGCTTTAACGGTCACCCAACCGACACTACCGGACCGAGCGTTGCTTAAACGTAATCGAGTACAGGGTTGGAAAAAAAGAGTTTTTTTTTAATTTTATAAAACAAACAGTTCAAAATGTTTTAAACAAGTGTTTTTTTGATTTTTGTGTTTTTTTTACTTATTACTTTAAACCATCACTTTCAAATCAATTAGACCTATAATACTTATTTAATTTCTAGACTATTTTCAATTTCGCCTTAGAATCCTTAGTAAATACCTATTTACAAAAATCGATTAGTTAATAAACATATTTTATTTTATATATCTTATCAATACTGAACGTTTGCCTCGCTCGTTTCTTTCTCAACAGTCCGCTGCGATGCCCACATGAACGAGCTGCCGATACCATGCGGACCCTGGGACCCCTGGTACAGGGATAAACAGAGCTACTACAACAAAGTCTTGGTCTTTGGGGCGCTCTGGTACGTAACCACAGAATATATAATAGTACTAAACATACAGAAGCCCATCTGCGCAAAGAAATCAAATAATAAGCTACTCTCGCTGCACGGCAATAAAGTACAGTTTCAAATACGGCAATAAAGCTGTGCCTGCGTGCCTATTATATTAGGTATAACCAGCACCTCCGAAGCAGCTTCTCTTTCTGTCGCGTAGCGAGGGTTGTCATGTATCCATGTGTCTCAACGGACACATGACACCCCTCGTGCGCTGGCTCGACTGAGTCGGCCGCGAGCAGTAGGCCTAAAGTAATATAAAAGTTTAAGCTCCTAGCCCCCCCCCCCCCCCCTCTTCTCTTCTCTTTATATCGATCCTTTTATTACGAGGTACAGAAGCACAAACTAATGGGCACTTGCGACATTATACCAAGGACTTTTACAATTATTAGCTAAAACATTGAAACGTTGAGTTTAAGTATGTTATAGTTTTGTATGGAGATTTTTCAAGAATTTACATTTTCCATACTAACATTTTCTTAAGTAAGGCTCAAGGAAAACTCACCACCCACCATGGGTTGACAAGTAGTTCGACTATCGAACTAAAAGTGGAGAGAGAAAAGACTGTATAGAATAAAGTGTAATTTTCTGCTTAAATTAGTTTTTTTCCCAATTCTTCTACCGTAGAACTAATGTAACTTTTTTCTCATTAATGCTACTGCAAAGTACTAAATCGTAGAACTAATGGAAAAGTCTGGGCGGTAGAAGAATGGGAAGAAAACTTTTGTGCTCCTCCCGCTTCACGTTTGGGTACGATAATTTGACGTTTGACGGGTCTCCATCTACTGCATGTTCAACACGCTAATACGAGGGTGGATTGATAAGTCTATGACTTTTTAAAAAAGAAAGACTTTTTTTCGGAATCTTTTGTTTTATTTCTGTACATAATCTTATTGTAGCTCTGCCTATTCAGTCCAACGAAGTTCCTACCACTTAACCCATAATTTTTTTCTTTCATCGCCTGAAAACTGGTAACTGAAATGAGGGCCCATTTCAGACACCACTTTTTGGCTTGATGAAAATCTTTGCCCGCCAAGACATTTTATCAAGACATTTATTCATGTTTGGTAGGAGAAAAAATCTCACTGGGGTTGAATCTTGAGAATAGAAAGAATTCGCATCTTCATTCGATGAGTTTTGATGTCATGAGTGCCGCCGAGGGTCGACACGGTCATTAAGAAGAGTAAGAAGTCGCTTGAGCTTTTTTTTACGAAAAGTAATAATCTTTTGCCGAATTTGAAAAAATGTAGTGTAAAGATGACTTAAGGAGTTTCTTTTTTAAGACACAAAAATAAATTATGAAAAAAAGTATTTCTTCTTTTCAGTCATGGACTTATCAAATCACCCTCGTACTACTACCAGTCTTGCCTGATCACGCTGCCTAAAAGGCAAAAAAAGACTATAAGGGCAAAATGACCAAAACGCTGACCGACTAAAGTAAAGAATGTCTTTAACGCAAAATGACTAAAATGCAGAATGACTAGAATGCAAAATGACTAAAATTCAATGACTAGAATGCAAAATGACTAAAATTCAGGATGACTAGAATGCAAAATGACTAAAATGGAGTTCTTAACAACTTTACAGAATGCCGTAAACAATACGTTCAAATGGCCAACAATTTTTTGATTAAAATAAGGTTTTTAATAAAAGCATATATCTAAAAAAAGCAAGAAATAATGTTCAAATCGATTAATTAAAACACGTCTATTGAAGTCGGGTGGAGCTGAAAGTAGTTTATACTAGGATTATTTGCGACTAGACATTTTACTATTTAGTCCTTTTTAATACTTAGGCAAACTACTGTTCAGTCATTCTGCGTTTTAGAAAATATACTTACAATACTTAGCCCTCCGGTTTATAAGGTTTTAATACCAAAACACATGAATGTCAAAATAACAAATTCTCAAAAACACCTATTTAATCCCAAAATGCCTGAAATCCGAAATGACTTGACTACTTAACTCCAGAACAGAAAATGGCGAATGATGTAGTACAGTTGCGCACAATGGTAGAAGCTAACCTCAATAAGTAGGTGCCTGCCTACAGACATTTTGCTCTTTAGACATGAATTTTAGGCATATTGCTTTGTCGAAATTTTATTTCTAAGCAGCTTGATCAGGGCTACCAGTAACTAAGGGGGCGTACATTAATCACGTGATGTTTTTTTTGGCCAATTTTTAACCCCCCCTCCCCACTGGTGATGCATGGTGAGGTTTTACGTTAACCCTCCCCCCCCCCCCCCCCTCTAAATCACGTGTATTTTTTTGTACTAAATAATCTCAACATTTTTGTGCAAATATGTCGCGGTGGGCGTGGAAATCGTCCTGGTAACGGTGAGTCAACAATCAGACACAGTTTTGGTTAAAAATCAGGGTTCAACGAAAAAAATTAATACACGTGATATCTCGCCCCCCCCCCCATTCCCTTTAGGACCATCTGACCACCAAATCCCACCACCAGTGGTTGGTTGGCACTCCAATTTCTCAACTGACTACCAGTGGCCAAATAACACAATGTTACTCCCATTTCACGCACCAGTGGTGAAAATTATCCCATTTTAGCACTGGTGAATTTTATTGGGAATAAAAAAACAGATACAATATAAATAGGTAATCTTTTTATGTATTTAAATCTGACTGTGATAATGATTATTTTCCCACTTATGTCTCCAAAGTACCAGGATCACATAAATACGGAGAAGATTAACTTCTATAACTTTCTGTGTTTTCTAATACAAGGTGTTTGGTAATAGCCTTATAAAGCCCTATATGGTTTTAATAACGAAAATATCAAAATGTATACAGCTGACTTTTTCGCGATTTCAGAGTTGGTCCCATAGTCAAAGTTGTTCAGTTTGATGGTCCCTATCTACCATATTCGGCTTGTAGATAGTTTTATATTTATAATAAACTAGCAACCTGACCTCGCTTAGCTTTGGTACAAAATTAACTCCAAAGTACCAGGATCACATAAATATGGAGAAGGTTAACTTATGGTGGTTTAATAATAGGCTTAGGTATATAGTTTTCAGAAGGTCATCGGTAGTCAGTTGAAACAAAAAAAACCCACTTCATTACTGGTGATGAATTAGGAATAAATTGCTCCCAATTCACCTCCAGTGGTCAAATGAGAAATTTTTCCTCTCAACTGACCACTGGTGATAAGATTTAGTGGTCAGATGGTCCGAAAGGCCCCATTCGAGGCTCACGTGATTAATGGACGACCCCTAATCTGAACAGTTCTAAAACTATCAGAGTCGATTGGGCAGCGCCTGTGTGTTAGTTAGTAGACCTGTCAAAATAATCCATATAATACATTTTTATTATAACTTATTCAAATTCCAGGTGGCTTTTCTCCTTGGGCATGGTGATCTACACGGAGTCAATGTTCCTGAACTGGGGTCCGCCCGACAACCCCGGCCCGCCCAGCGACATGGTCGAAGAATGCGAAGACATCGATTAGTATATTATGATTCGCTCTCGTAAATTTGAATAAATTATTTTGGTTAACATTTTCATTTATTATTTCGCCCAATAACTGAGACAAAGTCCAAACCTGCACTTCGTTCTACCCACCCGTTTCGCTTGTGTTATGTCATGATATTCAGTTTACGAAGAACGCTTTCTGTAAATTGTTGACGAGAAACTGCAAAATTTGACCTAATCCTATTGTCTTCTACCACTGATGGATATCGGGAAATGGGGAATGTCCGAAAAAAATCAAATTGGCTGAATATTTTTCTATAGGTAGGAATAAGGTCTCTTAGTAATAGAATAAAGTTTCATAATTTTCGGATGCATGAAACAATTTTTAAAAATCAAAGTCTCTTCGACTTCACAAATGTATGAAAGTAACAGCAGAATGGAGATCATACCTTTGCCACCACCTGCCACAACCACAGCATGGTATTAAAAAAAAAAGATTCAAGACAAAATGTCAAAACTTTTTTTTTTAAATACGTGTAGTGGTTGTGGCAGTTAGCGGCAAAGGTATAATCATAGAGTAAGATAAAAAAAAATAGGGGTAGAGAGCCCTCTGGCGATTTTAAAACTTACTCATTTTGAAGCGCCATCTCTGATCGGCGATTTTCTTGTTAGTTTGTTTTTTTTTTTTTTAGTACCTAATCTAGCAATCCTACCTACGGCTTTGTTCTAATTATCTTTTATAACATTCTAAACGCCGTGTTCACTAGTATTAGTATTTTTTCCGAAGAAAATAACTAACACATGAGAACAAACGTTTCAAATGTTATAAGAGATAACTAGAACAAAACAGTTAAAAACATAATTACAAAAGGGAGAAAAGAAAAGGACACAAAATGAAACAATTAAGTGAAAGAGTCATTATGTTTTTATTTATTCCTCTCAGTTTATGCCTAGGGATAATTTTATTCAAAATTGTTCATATTCTTATTTCTTAATATTTATTCATTCACAAACACGGTCAGGGTGCCTATTAGCGTAGTAGGTACCCTGACCGTGTTTGTGTAGTACATTAGTATACCTACCTAGTAGTATTAGGTATACTAATGTACCTACACAGTGGCGAAGGGTCCATACAAGACGATTCCCATTGGCTTACCTTTTAGAAATCCCACCCTACCGATCCACTATGCAGATTATAACACTTTTGTTGAACGGCTTACCTTCGCCATAATTTCACCCCTCGCCACAGCTATTAATTTTTCCCAGGTAAGTATAACATAATCTTGTTAAATGTAACCTATTAAAGAACACATCACTAACACTTAATAAGTATTGCTAGCAGTTTTAATGAAAATACATTTTCATCAAAACATGTTGCGCAGCCAGTAATTGATAATGAATATTAAAACCATTCCAGTAAAATTATTCGTAAATAAGCAATTAATGCTCCCGCATAGAAAAACAGGAAGGATGGTGCACGGTCGAACCAAAATAATTTAACTGACACCTATACGAAGTCCTACATATTATTACGAGATATAATACAATCATTTTACTTACACCCTTACTTTAAGTCTATAAAACGATTATGGAGCCAAAGAGTCCCGGAATTGAAACAAGTAATAATACTTGATTTTTATAAAAAAAAAAAAATTTCATCATTTGCGGTTGCCACAACTAAACTGCTCGATAGCTCGTACTGCACCTGTATCAGGATGACAACAGAGTGGGATGGGGGTGGGCTGTGATCTGAAAAAAAAAATGTTTGTAATTTTATTATTAAAAATATTGTAGCTTATGAAATTGATGCATAATGAGGGCATTATGCATGATGTTTGCAGTTACGTCTTTGTAATTCTAGAGGAGCGATGTTCATAACAAAACGTGTGCGTAAAGTAACTACGTTTTACCTGCACGTAACGGTACAATTATTTTGAGAAATATCTACCCTTAATTTGCGTAAACAAAACTTACATGATATTTCTGGTATATGAAGACGAAGTGGGATGGGTTGGAATTGAAATGGGTCTGGAACTGGGATGGGTCTGGTTGCCTGAAAAAATATAA
Organism: Agriphila tristella; assembly: GCA_928269145.1. Taxonomy (NCBI): domain Eukaryota; kingdom Metazoa; phylum Arthropoda; class Insecta; order Lepidoptera; family Crambidae; genus Agriphila; species Agriphila tristella. The sequence continues at coordinate 21,832,825 of OV743440.1, read as the reverse complement.
CATAAAAAACTATATTTTCATAAACACTAAAATAATAATACAAATTTCCGCGCCGGGGTTATAGTATCATTTGAAAGGCCTTACGAAACTCTACAAAGTTATATATATTTCAATTTCAAAATCAAGCGCCCCATTTTTAAAGCCCCAAAAAAATTTACGTGATGTTGCTTCAGTGGAAACGCACCCTTAATCAAGGAGGTAGTAATTTGATTCTACTATGGTACCTACCTAGTACCTACATAAAAAACTTACACGATGAATTGCCGGTAGGTGAAGGGAAGGTACTACGCCTACAGGCCTTATCCTGCTGGCGAAGGTGCTGGTTGCAGACCCCATTCTTTTAACTTGTCAACACATTTTCACTAACAATCTCTACCCAATCTTTAAAACTATCCGGGTCCTTATTCTTTTGTTGGGAAACGGTGGAAAGGAGCAACTGAAATAAGTAAACGTGCGAAATAAACACAGAAAAAGATTTTTGTGATATTGCTAAAGGAAAATTCTGACAATTAAATTTTGTTTTTGATAAAAAGAGTATACCTACCTTTATGAATGTACTCTCGCTAATGACTATTAGAAAATCATTGTCTATTCCCAAACCATAAACTGCTTGACAAGCATTTACGTGCTTGTCAAGCATTGCTTGATCGTTGAGGGAGTTCTTATAAAAAAAAAATTGTATGAAGTAATGATCTTCGCCAATGAGAGATGAAAGCACTTCCTTTACAATAATGTCACTTAGTATAGGAGTGTCAAGAGTGTCCCCCCCCTGGGTATAATCTCCATTCTGCTGTTACTTTCATACATTTGTGAAGTCAAAGAGACTTTGATTTTTTAAAATTTTTTTACGCAACCGAAATTTCTGAAACTTTTTTCTATTACTAAGGGACCTTATTCCTACCTATAGAAAAATATTCCGCCAATTTGATTTTTTTCGGACATTCCCTATTCCCCATTCTTTTCCGTAGCTTCATCGGACGTCCCATTAATGGGACAACGGAAAAAATAATTTAACTATGGTCCCATTGACTAATGCCACCGAAAATGATGCCAATCCAATGGCAGGATGACAGAAAATTTATCTGCTGTCCACAAGTAGACAGCAGATAAACTTTTGTACGTGCGGTGTGGATATGGCCGTTTATTTTTTAATTACTATGTCTAAAAATTTTGATAATTATTATTATAGAAGTTGGACAGTAAACGAATTAAAGATTGAAGAAAACCCAAAATATGTTAGTACTCAAATTAATATTTACAAAAATTCGCTTCCAACATCCAAAATTGATAACAAACAAAATTAAAAGTTACACACTAGCGCCAACATAGCGGTAGTCCACAGACTGGTGGACGATTTGTGAATCAGCAAAATTATCCTGCCATTGAAAAATACGATTTGTTCCGGATTCGTCATGTTCCTGATTCGTCGTATTCCAGATTTGCCGTATTTCAGATTCGACGTATTCCAGATTCGTCGGAATACAGTCGATGACATATTTTTTCATTTATTTATTTAAGTATTTATTTAATTATAAGGTACAAAAACAGCATAATATTACATACATACATTACTTTTTAGTTCAAATATGAATTAATCTGAAGCATGTTCGTAATAATAAAAAAACAAATACAAAATTGACACTTATTTTACTGATAATTTGTCCATTTCAGTAGTTTATTTTATTGTGAGACCATTTCTGACATGCGCAACATTATGGCGCGGCTCGCAAGCAATTTCGAACTTAAAAATGGTAAAGCGCCAGTGTTATCGATTGTACGTATTACGACGAATCAGGAAATCGGCGAATTTGGAATTCGGCAAATCTGGAATACGACGAGTCGGGAACATGACGAATCCGGAACAAATCGATTGTACGTATTACGACGAATCAGGAAATCGGCGAATTTGGAATTCGGCAAATCTGGAATACGACGAGTCAGGAACATGACGAATCCGGAACAAATCAAAAATACGTATCATATTTATGATTTGTTCCGGATTCGTCATGTTTCTGACTCGTCGTATTCCAGATTCGCCGATTTCCTGATTCGTCGTAATAGATACAATCGATAACACTGGCGCTTTACCATTTTTAGGGTTCCGTACCCAAAGGGTAAAAACGGGACCCTATTACTAAGCCTCCGCTGTCCGTCTGTCTGTCTGCTGTATCTCATGAACCGTGATAGCTAGACAGTTGAAATTTTCACAGGTGGTGTATTTCTGTTGCCGCTATAACAGCAAAATACTAAAAACAGAAAAAAATATTTAAGGGGGGCTCCCATACAACAAACGTGATTTTTTTGCCGTTTTTTCGTCGAATCCGAAACAAAAGAAGTTCCTCCTCTATAGTTATGTGACCCTGGTACTTAAAATTTTGTGTTACCTACCTACTTAATTTTGTGACAACGCTATTAATGGTACCATAGAAATTTTTCTAGTCCCATTAACTGATGGAACCAGCGAAAGTAGTTTTTACTCCATTATCCTTTGATAGTTAAATTATTTTTAAAGTTAGATCAGTTACCGTCGGTGACCTTACTCGTGAACTAATGCGTGGAGGTCCTTACTGGAAAAATTGGCGGAAAATATGCCGTGAAGTTGCCAAGCGATTACAGACAATAATGGAGATTGGACGCCATATTAATATTAAAGCATCCAACAGCAATGAAAGACCTAATTGATTACAATTTATCGTTTGATATTTCAAAGGTTTTCTCATTAATATTTGCCGGTCACGCTCTTTTGCACGCACAGTCTGTACATAGCAATAAAAAGAAATGTTAAATTAACGCGTTCATTTATTCGGACATTATCGTATTTCTTTTACCTATCAGAAGCAATGAACTGACATAGGAAACACAGTTATTATCATAGATATGAGTAATTACACTAACCTAAATGCTAAATATAAAAATAATTCAAGTTATCTGCTTTCTGGCTTCGGTTTTGGCGGTTTGAAACCTTGTATCTTCTTTTTTTTCTCCTTTTTGCCGCCAGACTGGAATGTTTTCCAGCTGTCTACTCGGTTTTGACGAGATTCCTGAAACCCAAATCAAACATATCAATCTTATTGCACATCGAGAGAAATCACGTTATTGGTACACGAGGCAGCCATCTTGAAATCGGGTGGGGATTGCGCAGTACGCGTATTTTGGGTATGCGTAGCGGTGAGGGCGAGGGCGGCGGGAGAGGGGCGCACGTCTATTGGTCGCTCGCAAGCAAGGACCGGAACCGCTTACCGTTAAAGGGGTTTTTGATTGGGTATTTCATAGACTTGTTTTCAAAAACCCTATCAATACGGTAACCCTATCGAACAGGTAAGCACCTACCGAATCCGACAACCCTATCGGGGAAACCTTATGTAGGCTTAATGAAGGGGTTTTAAAACATGTTCAAGCTATTTCTACCTAGTCCCACCTGGTTCGAAGGACCGGAACCGCTTACCGTTAAAGGGGTTTTACCATTGAAAATGGTTATCAGATGCAAATCGCCTGAGACGTATTTTTGACCATATCTCCGAGGATTTTGAGAGGATCGAGATGGAAATAGTACCAAAAGTTGAGGAATTTATCGAGACACGTGTGAACGTTTGAATTTTGAAAATCTACTGGTAACTATTTTTGAAATTTTGCAAAATTCCAAAAATTCCGAGTTTTTTGGGGGGTGTTTGTTTACTAAATTGTAAATATTTCAGAAAAAAAATTGACTTAAGAGTCCCAGGGTATTAGTTTAGCTACTAAATGGCGAAATAATTTTGAAAATCGGTAAATAAGGTGGTCCCTTTAGATTTGGAATTCTAGAAAAGCGGGTGTTTCCGTACATAAAAAGTTCTGTAGCTTCTATGATTATTGACCGATCGTCATGGGTAATAGTGTTAAAAGATGCAGAAGCAGACGAGAAGTGCATTTGTTGGAATTTTGAAAATCGGTTAATAATGTTTCGGCTGCGTCGAGGCAGTCAGCGGGCGCTTTATATATAGTTTATATTATCGTAAAAATAAATAGGTAGGTACTACCTAGGTTACTTTAAAAATATAATAGGATTTTGCATTTGATTTGATTTTGGTTTTTCGTAAATTTTTGTATTCATTTTCAATGCTCCGATTCTTGCGGGGACTGCAAAATCTGTGAATTTTTTGATTGGGTATTTCATAGACTTGTTTTCAAAAACCCTATCAACACGGTAAGCATATCGTCGACTAACGCTATCGAAAGGGAAACCCTATCATTTGGTAAGCTTTTTAATAGGGTTACCCTTACAATTGGCTTAACCAAAAAAGGGGTTTTCCGGTCCCTGCTCGCAAGTGCACATGCGCGAACTTATCCCCACTTTGTTGAAAGAGCGTCAAGATGTTTGCCGGAAATCCGGAATCTGTATAGTCAGCGCTAAAATGATGCGCCTATTACAAAAAAAGCATGGCGATAAGCAATGTTAGTCACACTCCATGACATTATTAACTCATGTAGTCATGGGTAAGGTTCAAAATCAAGTAAATCGATTGTCCGACTATCGTGATTCTTTTTTGTAATAGGCCTCTGAGCATTCTCATCTATTAAAATACCTGTTCACTTAACAAAAATCAACCTTATCTCATGACATTAAGGTGAACTTTCATTTGTCTGAGAACAAACTAAAGTACACCTTAATGTCGTGAGATAACGTTGATTTTTGTCAATTGTTCAGGTATTTTGGTAGGTTTGAATATTTAGATCATTTTGGCGTTGTCTGTATCTATTGAGAAAGGTTTGATTTTTAGGGTTCCGAACCCAAAGGGTAAAAACGGGACCCTATTACTAAGACTCCACTATCCGTCTGTCTGTCTGTCACTAAGCTGTATCTCATAAACCGTGATAGCTTGTTGAAATTTCCCATATAAGCGGGGTTCCCATACAACAAACGTGTTTTTTTGTCATTTTTGGTGCGGAATCCTTTGTGTGCGAGTCCGACTCCCACGTGACTGGTTTTTTTTTTACTTGCTTCTCTTAGCCTCGAACACATTAGGAAAGCCTAAATGCGAAGATATTAAGGTTCAAATAAGGCTTAGCTATAGACCTGCAGCAGGCGCAATAGGATGCCGAATCTATCAAAAAGTAAGTACATCTAAATGTAATTTTTGATAGATAACAAGGTTTGTCTACTTCTAGGAATATCATTATTCGAGCTCGTCATCGTCATGCTACAGGTAGGTAACTTTTAGGTCGCGGCGAGATATGGACTGTCGGCCAAGAGACTCATTTTCAATCTATCGCATATTGGGACCAGACCACATTGACAAGATAGCCATTAATAGTTTGGTGTTATCAAATATCCTCGTCTGGGTTGCGAAGTAGGAAGCTTCTGGGAGTTGTGCAGCCCTGAACATATGGCCTCCCATATAATGATCTCTGATCGCAAAAAATAATCGATCGCATATTGATATAAATGTCGTAGGTGGCATCATTACTAACATGTTAGACATCGGCTAGGTTAGTTTTCAGGAAGCATGCGCGCGGCCAGGGTAGAAACATACAGACTTTTTTCCAAAAAAATATCGACTAAATATTGGCATGTAATTACATTCAGGGGGTAGGGCAGGTCCCAGGCGTATATAAAACCACAGTCTTGCGTCGCTTTCAGGAAGCGTCTAGGAGGTCAGGGCAGGTAAGTACATTTCACATAATAATATGCTCTTGTGATCCTTGTTTCTTATTCGATCGATATGAAAACACGAAAAATAGTTCAGGTAATGATGCCACCCACGGCCCTGTTCACCATTTATATAAATATGCGATCAATATTTTTTAACGATGGGTGACCATTTCAGGGTGGCATATCTCCCAGACTATGATATTTAATAACACCAAGCTAATGGCTATCTTGCAAATTTGGTCTTGTCCCAATATGCGATAGATTAAAAATGCCCCTGGTTGGCCGACCTGCCCCGTATTTTACAGGTTACCACGTTTTTCAAGCTAAGGTAAAACGGAAACCCGTAAAAACGAAAAGAAAATAAAGGGTAAAAGAATCTTTGGTCTAAATTATCTTCATAAAAAACAGCTGTTTGGATTATTGTTTCCCGTAAAAAAAAACCCGAATTTTTTTAGGCTGGACACGTCGCTCAGGGTGCCGATTCTCGCTCACTGCGACATTTCTCGAATTCGAGATTATCTCTTATCACAAATCTCTATGAAAATGTCACTAAAATCTCTTAGTATAAGTATAAGTAGGGAATAAGTGGGGGTGTATGTCTAGATACTAATTTGGCAAATTCATATTGTGACATAATATGTATTATGTGACTACAAGATATTATGCCCAATATTGAAAGTGTCCTAAACCTAATGTTGCTTTTCGATAAAGTAGCAAACTTCTCATGTGACGAATCGCGAAAGTGACTTACATCGCACAAAGGATTTTCGAGATATCTCGAATTTGACACTATGTCACTCGCCCGAGAATCACCCCCCGGGCAACTGCAACGCGACGGCCGATTTGATGAAAACAAACAAATATAAAAGAATAGCGGTGGCCGTAACTTTGAGTTACTTTTTGTTCATCACTTCGTCATCGCGTCGCATCCCAATCTCTTGCTCTATGCTCTTCTATTCTTGAAGATCTTTTGCTAGAACGAGAACGCCGAGCGCGATAGCACTCACACTGTCTTCTCGCTCTAACAAATGACGAACCTCTCATGTCGCATTTTGGTTTAGATCAACGCACAAACCTCGAAATTTTTCGCCCATTCTTTTTCAAAGGACATCTGCTCCTCCTGCTCAATCTCTGCTTCACGTTTTCGTTTCCTTTCTTCCATGTCGCGCGTTTCAAGATGCTGTCTCTTTCTCTCCATATCAGCGAATAGCTAAAAAAAATACTGTTATAAATAGTTTGAAAAGCTTACAATAATATTGGAATTATTTTTAAACATCTAATGCCGGCACCACACTTTGGCTCAGACCTTGGACAACCAATGTGTTGTTCATTGATGCTTTTGAAAGAACCTCTTTGAAGCATTTGTTACAAATCCGGCTACGTACGATGAATTTGCCAATATTGTGGCCAACTTGTGGAGCCGGCATTAACCGAGAAACTTATGGACACGCGCGACTATACGTGCTCCCGACCGGCGCGTGGCAGCCCTCTGACTTTGGCACTGTTAAACAGGCCCGTAACTTAGCATCACATAATTAAAGTTTTAGTATTTTTCTAAAGGAAGTCTTACGTATGGTTATAAGTCCACACTGTACGGAATGCATTTGAGTTTATGTTTCATGCAATGCAATGTGAACGTCAAGATGGCGGGATACCGCCTGGTTTTTGAAATATTTCATGGCTAGGATATAGTGCCATTTTGGTGCTATTTGGTGCCTATGTTGAAAAAATTGTGCCGTTAATAATTTCAAAGATATACAGCATTGCTGGTTGTCCCGCTATCTTGATATCAAAATGACGGGATAACCACTGGCAATCCATAATCAGTTGTCGGAACGTTTTAATAAACAAAAACAATTTTAATGCATTTTAGTGCCTTTACGTTTAAACCATTATAATTCATTTTTAATTTCTAATTATGAAATAACATGAGTTTATAATACAGCTTCGGAATCTCCTGCATAAGAAATCATAGCAATGTGCTGCTTATATAATTTTATTGCTCTTATAGTTTGTCAAGGAGTTTCAAAGATATTCAGTAAAGCTGGTTATCCCGGCATCAAGATATCAAAATGGCGGGATAACCACCGGCAATCCATAATCAGTTGTCGGGAAGTTTTAACAAAAACATTCTAGTTTCTAAGTATGAAATAACATGAGTTTATAATACAGCTTCGGAAACTCCTGCATAAGAGAACATAGCAATGTGCAGATTGCCTATATAATTTTATTGCTCCTATAGTTTGTCAAAGAGTCAGGTTGTACTGATTTGTTTCCGAACGTAAGTGCTTACACAATTGAAAAGGTTTAAGATTCTTATGGTAAGTCTAGTAATGTATTGATTCTAGTGTATAAAAACCTAAATTTCAATTATGTAAGTACTTAAGTACGTACAGAAAAAAACAAACCAGTACGATTTAGAAATTTGAGATGTTTGCATTCACAATGCAATTTTTATTCATCCGCGACTTCGTCTATGTGGACAGTTTTTGCTATCTCTCGGGAACTGTAATTTTTTTCTGGATGAAAGGTATGTCCTTTTCTGTACCCCTGACAATGTGTATGCAAAATTTCATGATGATCGGTTGAGTAGTTAAGACGTGAAGGCGTAACAAACAAAGACTTTCGCATTATAATATTAGTAAGGATAATTTATTATAAATAAATAGTTTTGTATCTGTTACCTTCATTGTCATTACATAAACAGCATGTCTGTATTTGACAGGATCGTCTTCAGGAATCCCTTCAGCTAAGCGGCCATCTTTTTTAAACTTTTTCTTCTTCTGTTCAATCTATAATGATATTGATAATAATAATAAAAAACATTATTTTGTTAAGAGAATAAGGTAGAAGAAAATTGTATTTATTAAATTTGTAAATCAAAGACTCTTTGAAACTTTTTTTTAACTTTTGGTACTTGAATGAGATTTACATAGGTTAAATAAAAGGTAATTTAATTTTTAATACCATGTGGTCCGTTCTTTCTTTGGCCTCTTGATAGACATCAAGGCATTTCTTTCTGGTGTCCTCATTCTCAAGGATTTTCCATGATCGGTTCACTATTTCAAATGCTTGTTGTGCTCGTTCTGAATCATCCTGGAATATGAAATAGTTAGATTAGAGGGTCTAATTGAATCATATTTACAAAAATCATGGCCGAATACTCAAGTCACTTAACTTTGAGTCTTTTAATCATCGTCCCGTCATATTAAATGTCAAAGATATGACAAAGACAGCATGATGTTTGAGAGCCCCTCAAAGTTGAGTAGCGTTTGAGTATTCGGCCATTAATCTTTCTCTCTATCTGTATCTAAAAGGATGCTTTTGCCTGTGTATTTTATAACTGTGTATTTCGCCGTCCACTCATTCACTCATCAACGTTGTACCTTACCTAAATACTGGCGTGTCGGCTCATCTGTCAGGTCAGTTCCATCTGTGGATAAAAATGAAATGTTGACGGGCATAACCGTCTAAATTGGGACTATTCTTAGCAGACTCAGGCTTAAGACAGGCATATCAGTGGTATGGGCACATGAAATTTTTGGTTTGTGATATGAGCATAAAAACGGAATCATTTTTGACAACTTAAAATTGTTTCAATTATTTTTATTGAAGCTAATATTGCTAGTAAAGTGTAGAACCTAAAGTCATTAAAACACGACTTTTTTTTTCATAAAATTGTTGAATTTATGCGGGGCCCATAGCGCTTGTTTTGCCCTACACAATCAACAAAAACATCTCAACATTCAACAAAATTGTATACACAAAACATTGTTTCGTGGAACATTTTTGTGTAGAAAAACAATGTTTTTGCTTTCCATACCTGGTGGAATACACATACACAAAACATTTTGCGCAGATCGAGGGGCAGGGTAATGTCATAATCATGTCATTTTGACAACTCGCTAGCGTTTTGTGCGCTAAGTTTGAATGAAAATAATCCTTTGACATTTGGTTTGGAGCAGCAAAATATCTTCCTATACTAAATCAATCTTTTATTTTTAATTCTTGATAAATGTTAAAATTTTGCAACTGTAAATAGGGTCTAACTTGAAAGCAACACTTTTTTCTAGTGCTAACATAAAATACTAAATTGGCAACACTGAAGTTTTGTCTACACAAGCCACCCAATCACTGTGGACGGCGTGTGTAGAGAAACATGTTTCAGAAACATTGTGTATGTGTTTTTGTTGAATGTTTTCGAAAAAACTTCACTATGGACCCGCCATTAGATCAGTTTATATTAATTAAAATGCCATCCATGAGACAAAATTCAAATTTTCATGTTGCATAATATTTTGTAACACTTTACTATGATAATCACTAAACAAATTGCTGTTATTATGCTAAAAGACAATATGCACTCACAATATTCTTATCAGGGTGCACCAGTATGGAGAGCCTTCTGTATTTCCTCTTGATTTCATCGAGAGTAGCATCAGCGTCCACCTGTAATACTTCGAATGGGTTCAAATTGAAATAAGTTGATCCAGGACGGAGGAGCCTTTCAATCTGTTGCACCGGAGTCAAAACTGAATCACGTTTCTCGATTTCTTTCACCTAAAACAATACACGTTTTAGTGTTATTCATATTGTTAGAATAATAAAATAAACTACAATAGTGTAAACACAAAATAATAAGGACAATAGGCTCACCTCAGTGTAGAATTCATCAAAAGATTCCTCTTTCGATGCTGACGGTATAGCTGACATTTTCGTAACAATGTGGTCAATATAATGACATGAAATTAACTTCCTTCGGCTACCTTTTTTCTATTTTGAATTAACATCGAAATCGATAAATTCAATTAGTAGCAGTGAAAGTACGACCAACAAACTAACAAAGTAACAAACAATTACCTACATTACACACAGGGTTGCCAGATAAGCTGGCGTCAATTCCGGGACTAGAATAGCGCGGGGGGGGGGGGGGGGGTTGTCGTGAGGCAATGTTAAAAAAGAAATGCATATTAATTTATATTTTTGGAATAGAAATTTACTTTTATTTATTAACATACATGAAAATAAACCTTAAAACAAAAATTGCACAGCAACTAGCTTTTCATTATTGATTAAATAAGACTTTAAGAAATCAACATTACGTTTGAATGAACTTCGTCATTTCTATGAAATTTTCATCAATTATTGATATTATATCGAACTAGCGGCCGCCCGCGACTTCGTCTGCGTGGACAGTTTTTTTGCTATCCCTCGGGAACTGTGCGTTTTTTCTGGATAAAAGGTACCCTATGTTCTTTTCTGTAGCCCTGACAACGTGTATGCAAAATTTCATGATGATCGGTTTAGTAGTTAGGACGTGAAGGCGTAACAAACAAACGGACTTTCGCATTTATAATATTAGTAAGGATAATTAATAACCATTATAGACAAGACATCTACCAATAGTAACAAATTAATACTCTTTTTGTTGTCAGAAATTACCACTTTATTTCTTTTAACTTGGCCTAAACTTATTTTTATCGCTTACCCTTTGTGGCATTTATAAGTTATCTTACTTTTTAAACATTTGTGCATAAAAGTTTTAAAACATTAGCGACTAGCGTTCATGGTTGTTTAATAAATTAAGAAAATGTTAGTATGGAAAATGCAACTTTTTTTTAATTCTCCATACAAAACACTAATTACATAGGTAAAATTATGAATCGTAACGTAACCTACTCGTAAAATAATGAAAAAAATTGTGGTAGATATTTGAAATCCGGGACAGTAGGGTGTAATTCCTGGACACGGGACAAGGCACGTAATTCCGGGACAATCCCGGAAATCCCGGGCGTCTGGCAACCCTAATTACACAAGACAAGAAGAAAAGACGAATTGTTTTATTTTTATTTTTTCACTTTTTTTGATTGATTGCTTTCCAGCAGACCAACCGCTAAGTCATTGAGTCATCGATCACCACATCATAGTAAATTTTTAACAATGGATTGTAATAAGATTGTAATAATTTTATTTACCATTCTATTATTACCTACTTTTCATGGATTCCATTCTATAGGGCTGTTAACATGGATCAAGCGATCAAATATTAACTAAATGGGCAACTTAATTTTAAGTTAAAATTTGGCGAATGAATAGTCGTTCACACCACACGTAGCCAGTGTGACAGGACAAGGACAGTGCTGCCGAAGTGCCGATTACGAAAAGCCATAATATCCGAAAGCCAAGCCAGAAATAAGGTCGAAAAAGGCTTGCAACCGTTTTTTCAACTTCACTAGTTAAAAAACGGTAGGCTGATTATCTAATTATAAACCACCTAGCGACCGGTTTCAGTTCACAGATGAATGTGATACATTGCTACTTTTCTTTGGTACGTTTTTTTTTTACCCCAATAAGAAGGAGCAAGTAATGTATTACATTCATCTGTCAAATGAGACCGGTCGCTAAGTGGTTTTTAATAAGATAATCAGCCTGAGGGTCACGTGATTTCGCCCTTTTATTATTATTATTATAGCCTTTATTATTCCTTAATGAATTGAATTAATAAAATAAATTATTTCATGCAAATGATATTGAATAAAATAAAACAAAATCTATATAAATTTATCAATTAAGGACCCCTCTACGGGTAAAGGCCTCCTATGTATCTCATCTATCCATCTTTCCGTTGGTCTGTCCTGTCCAAACATGACCCCCCCCCCCCCCAAAATCGTACATGTCACATATAAAAAGCTTCAAAAAATTAACAAAAAAGCAATTATTATTATTAGTGACCCCCCCCCCCCAAATTTCAGGCTGCGACCGCGCCTGCTCTTTGTGCCCATTTTTCTCTGTCCATACGTGCTATATGCCCAGCCCATTTCCACTTCATTCTTTTACAGTGCTCCAGAGCGTCAATGGCTTTCGTTGTTTTCCTTAATATGTCTACCTATATTCCTTACCCTATCTTTCCTTTGTATGTTTAGTACACTGCGTTCCATTGCTCTCTGGCATACTTGTATTTTATTTTTTGTGTAGTTGTTATGATATGACAAGGACGGATAGAGCATTTCTATCGCTCTGGCTAAAGCTTTGAGTTAGGTGGTAGGGCCCGCATGGCAGTATACATGAATCTAAAACTTTTTTCTTTTATTTTAAGGGCAAATTCGATTTTAGAGTTTCCTTATTGCTCCAGAATTTATTCCATGCCATGTTAATTCGTCTATTTATTTCATCTTGGTGTCGGCTTGGGAAGAAAGATACTTGCTTACCCAGATACACATAATGGTCAACGTATTCTACTCGTATTATGGTGTTTTTGATCTTTATGGGTTTCGTTAGGTGGTTTGTCATAACTTTCGACCTTATCGACGTTTAAAATTCGGTTTTCTTTTCCCATATTCTCGTTCACTAACTTTGCTGTTTCTTTAAAAATCGATATGATAAAATATGTCAATAAGGTTGAAAATCACTTGCACCCGTTTATTTAACTTCACTTGTTAAAAAACGGGTGCAAGCTATTTTCAACTTTATTGACGTTTGAAATTCAGTTTTTTTCCCATATTCTCGTTTTACATAGCATTCAATACCTATTTGATTTAATTTCTATTTATATATTTAGTCCAAAATACTCGAAAAGTCTCGAATTAAATCGGCAGCAAGTGGGAAGTACAAGTAAGTACACGCCTAGCGGCCTTCAATTCTTGTAAATATATATTTATATATTTCGGTGATCTCGGAAACGGCTCTATAGATTTCGTTGAAATTTGGTATATGGGGGTTTTCGGGGGTAAACAATCGATCTAGATTAGTCTTATGTTTGGGAAAACGCGCATTTTCGCATTTTCATGCGTTTTTCTTTCAACGCAGAATATGGTCGCTAATTTCGTCCGCGCGGCCGGCCAATGTCCATTTGGTTCAGCGGGTTAGGATGCGGACCACAAGAAATGAGTGTTCTGAGTTCGAATCCCGCTCGGTGACTTACTTTTTCTTTATATATTTTTTCAAGTTTATATATTTTTATATTTTTATTGTTTTTAGACAAGTTTAAAAAATGTAGTTAATGTTGCTTTCGAGTTTTTATTTTATTTAGACTTGTGAAGCAATAGTGCAAAACAAAAAAAAATACCGATACACATTTTCAGTTTTTCGGATACGTTTTGTGATGTTATCTCTCGGATAATGCCATAAAAACTAACTACTACGCCTAACTACATATTATTACAAAGCTCACGAGCTATAAACAATAGATGGCGTTACTGTGTGACAAGTGCTGTAAGGTTGAGAATACGAATATCGAAAAAACATCACATACATTGCTCTGATCCCAAAGTAAGTAGCTAAAGCACTTTTGTTATCACCTAACCACTACCATATTACAATAAATAGTAATAACCGAGCTTTAGCTCGGTTGTACCCAGGTACTATTTAATAAACGAATAATGTGGCACTTTCAGATGACATTCAATGTAGCCACTGTCCCATAGTAAAAAGGGTCTACGTATCAAGTTCACGTTCAAAACCGACATTGTCCTATACACTTTTTACTTCAAAACTGCCTCTGTCCAAAGCGGCCAATCAGAGGACTGCATCCCGATGTTGACAAGATGGCGACACCTCGGTTTCGCTAAAGGTTGTTGCTGTTAATTGTTTTGCTTTTAAAAGGTATTTTGCGTAATTATGGAAAAAAATGTGCGTGCAGTTGATTGTCGAAAGGCTAGAAAGAAACCAAGAATACCTGAAAACTGGAAAAGGGTCAAAACTGACATTGTCCCCATGTTTAGATACAAATACGCCACTGTCCATAAGGCCCTCCGCTGCCTTGAGCGGGACACGCGCGCGGGGCGACATAGATTAGAGCTTACTCATGCACTGCGCAAGCGTCTGTCCGTCAAAAATCAGCAATCTATATTCCCGCGCCGTGTACCCGCGGCGGGATCCCGCTTTAAGGCAGCGGACGGCCTTAGTAAGAAACAGAAACGCCACAGTCCAGACCTTTAATTGGCAAAAAATCTATAATCTTTAATAAATTACTGAAACTGATGATTTATTTTTGTTCAGAAAACATTTTGTGACCTTAAAATAAAAAACCGTGAGTCTTATGTCATTTAGAACAAACCATAAACAACTAACCATCGAATGGCATCTATTGAAAGTCGGGACAGTGGCGTTTTTGCTTTTAGACCCCTCAATCCCCTCATATTTAGTATTTTTTTGAGGTGCTTCGGTATTTTCGTAAAATTTAATCTGGTCACACTGATAACAGGGGGCCTACTCAAATGGCAAACGTTATAAGCGTTTCTATATTCTACATGTTTCTTCGACTCGGCGAAAGCGATATTATTTTGGTACTCAACCCGTCACTCCGCATTCAATCTTCAAACGCTTGTATCACAGAGTAACTAGAACTAGAGAGTACCTCAAAGAGTCCACTAGCGCCTCTGGAAATCGATGCGGAACTACTGACACGAAATTATAATAGCTGAAAATGTATTTTTTGTTTCTTATTATATATTTATTTTAGTTTTTTGTAATATCTTTATTTATAACAAAATAGAAAATATTAATGAAAAAGAACAAATCAAAACAAAGAAAATACAAAAACAACTATGATTTGGCTCGGTATTCGTACAACGGTATAAATGTTGTAGCACGGTAAATATCTATTAATATTGTAACTAGGGTTGCCACCTTTTTTGAACTAATAAAGTATATTGATTGCTAAAGCTAGTAAAAAGTACGTTGTATGGAAATAAAGTAATATTTATTTTTACCTTTAAAACATACTTTTTATTACTTTTGGCAATATTTAAACAAATCTTGTGAAATAAAGTATTTTCACGTACCTACTTTATTTTCCTCATAAAGTAGAGAGTACAATAACCCCGAAATAAAGTACAGGTGGCAACCTTAAATTGAGACCTTTTTGTCGCACGATACACCCGTCTACAGTATTTTAATTTCAGCTAAGTACCTACTTTCGTATCTTTCTAGTTTTGTAATTGCGTATAACCTGCGTAATATTTTAGAATCCATAATATTATAGGGAAAATGAAATAGGTAGGTACCTAGGTTAACAAAACTAACAGTAAAAACAAAAAACTGAAAAAGCTAAATACCTACATATTAAAGAGAGAAACAAATTATTTTCAAATCCTTCTGGCCGTAGTTAGTAGGCAATACCTATAGTAAAAAAAAAATATTTTAATAAAAGTATACTTAATCTTATTTTTTGGACTCCGGGTATTTAAACATGTCATCTCTGGAGTAATAAAATAATAAATATAATACAAACAGCACAATCTGCAATTTACCATAGTAAGTAAGTACTTGTATTTCAAACAATAATTAGTTCGTAGGTATATTACGTTCGTCACTGCGGCGCATTCGCGACTGTTCGTGTACCGAGTATTGTTGAAGTTGGAATACTGATAGATACAGTCAGTAGCACGAATCATGAAATTGGGTGGGGATTGCGCGGAACGCGTATTCTGGGTATGCGTTGCGGTGAGGGGCGCAGGCGGCGGGAGAGGGGCACGCACTATTGGTCGCTCACACGAGCACATGCGCGAATTTATCCCCACTCCGTCGAAAAATATTCATGATTCGTGCCACTGACTGTACCATTACCTTGATAGTAATGTCATGTAAATAAACGGAGGTGGTGTGGTAATCCGTTCTACGCTACTGGACTGGGTCATTAATTCGGGTGTCGAATTTTATCATTATTATTGTAATTCGCACCATGACCAAACTCAAAAACGATTTTCATTTTCATATTTTAATATAATTTTGTTTTTAATTACCTACTTTATAACCAGTTGAAATTATTTGGCAAACTTGAAGATTTTGTTGTGAAAGTTGATGGTTAAGATTCAGAGATGACGCTACTTTTGTTTCGACCGTTTGCGTTGTTCCAAGTGTGCCCCTCTTGTATTGTACTGTATGATCTGTGTTTAACGTTACGCTGGCTCCGACAGAAAGAAATGGTACTCAAATGGCTATTTTGACATGTAGATTTGCCGACGATAGCCAGCAATCGTACTAAAACGCAGCGAACGTCCATACCCTGTAGAAAGAAACAAAGTCGTACGACACGTGTTTTATTTTCAATTTTGAAAAGGGTTTTTTTTGTTTCCTGTGATTTCTGCCAATAAAACTAATGGAGGAGATAAATCATAATAGTGATCTGTGTAAGAAGCACTGAAACAGGCCACTTAAGGCGTGGGGCCTCGGAATTAAAACCCCTATACCCCTAATCATCAGTAAGTACTTAGAATTAATTGATAAATTATGCAGTAGGTACTTTGAAGAGTATTCTTCTTTACAAAAGCCTGAAGGCATTGGCGTATCTAAAGATTATTTCCAGTGGGGCCGGGCCTCTAGTTCTGGGGCAAAGCCTAGGGTGCTTGACTAGAGCCGCGTTGGAGTTTTGAAAGGCAATAGAAAAGTATTATAGCTGGTATTTTTCTGGGGTGGGTATCAGGCTGTTCTGGGGTGTGCACGGCCCACCCGGCCCACCCGGCCCACCCCCTTCCTGCCAATGCCTGAAGGTTGTCATTTCGTAAGTATAAATTAGTTCCAGTTACTCGTAGGTACAATACCTAATTATGTAAAAATCTTTTTTCATTAGTTTCCCTTTCTTTAGTCGGTAATCACAATAAAATATGATTCCCTTATAATTAACATTTATCTTTCATGTAGCATGGAAATGAAGGATTAGTTGAGCTGTGTAATGATTTCAAATTTTCAATTAAGTACTTTTTATTGTTTCAGGTTGTGATAATTTCTTCTTGAATTTTCGTTCAAAATAGAATTTGCACTACCTATATTATAAGAAGATAAAGAAGAAGTGTAAAGACAATTATAGTTATGATTTCTGAAACTGTGGTAAGCTAATGGGCTGTGTAATGAGTGAGCGAAGCTTTGTACTAATGTATTTTATCACAAACACAACACAGAGAAAGCATTGATAATTTGATACAATGGCAAACAAAATAGTGTATAAAACATAAGAAAAATATGTCATTCAAATATGACTTCTATGTTGTACCTATACCTATTACCATAGCCTTCTATATTTCCAAGCCATGAAGTTGAGCAGAACGGCAACATCGCATGTGGTCAAGCACATAGTAATGCTATTACACATGTATAAAAAAGGAACAACAATTAAAAAATAATAAATTAAAAGTAAAAGCTATAAAGCATGTATCAAAAAAGAGGTCAGCTCGGCAGCTGGCCGAGTGATGGTAAGTGTTAACACTTTTAAATATAAACTTGATATTATACATAACATATAGTTAACTTCACCACCATAGACTATATCCTGACATGCTATAATTCAGTGCAGGTTGGCTTGGTGGGTCTGATCTGAGTTGAGTAGTGGTCCCCCGACACATATTTGGAAGTTAAATGCAGACATACAGACATAAGGCTTCAATAACACCCAATCTTTATGTTTAAGTTGCATCGGGGCTATGGTTTCCAGATCTAATAATGAGATTTCCTGACTTTTTCCCTGACTTTTCAGGAAATTTCTTGGCATTTAGTAAATCTACATCTACATTCTTAATTTAGTTGATATTTAATAATCTTTTCACACCAAGTGATTTAAAAAATTATGTGTTTTCATTAAGTTTTTACTGCTACAGTTATGAGTACATCCCTGACAACTACAGTTTTTATCCCTGTTTTCCTGATAGATGACTTAAATTCCTGACATGTCAGGAATGTTACTTGGTAATTAATATTCGCTAATTCTAATAAATTCTAATTCACTAATAATAATCACATAGTCATAAATTTACCTCTTTAATGAGTGAAAAAATAAAAATAGAATAAAAATAGTAATTGTTTTAATATAATGTTAACTTAAATAAATAAATACCTACTTTTTTACAGGTGACACTTAGAAGAAGGCCTGTTTGTAAGATATACTAGTTACAATAAGCCAAGCAAGACTGATTCAACTACTGATACAAGATGGTACCTATCTAACAAAATCATGGGCCTCAGTACTTTGTCTGCGTGAAAAGCTTTTTTTGCTATCCCTTGGGAACTTTGTTAAGGATGAAAGGACCCTATGTCCTTCTCTGTACCCCTGACAACATGTACCTATGTAAAATTTCATGATGATTCTAACAATTGTTTGTTACACCTCAAAACAAACAAACGGACTTTCTCATTTATAATATTATTAGTAAGGATGTGGTTGCTTTGTTATTATTATTTTTATACTTTTAAGTTCAAAAAGTAAATGTTCTCTTTGATTTAAATTTAAATTTGTTTTAATCTAACACCTTATAACTACCCTATTATTTTGATAATGCAAAACAACAACATATTGTTGAAATTTTTTTTTGTTTTGTAGATGTGATAGATAGTACACAAAATGAAAGGTTATAGGTAGGTAGTCAATATTTTATTTTATAATTATATCTAAACCAATACAATTAGGTATATGATTTTAAAGCACAAAGTAGGTACAGCCAGAACTTTTCCATCATGCTTCTTTTTATTTTATTATTACAGTACCTAAAGTTTCATAGTCTTGTTTGTCGCTTGGAGCAAAATATTCATTACTATAATTTTGTTCAATAGCTTCAGCGTATTTCCTGTGCACCATCGTGCACGTTCGACGTCCAAGGGTTAGCTTTTTCCAACATCTTTTCTAGCCAATTTAAAAGGTACTTGTGTATTATATTCTGCAATGTCAATATACCTATTGAATTGTATGTATCTGAAATTCAATAAGATTGAGTTAATAACAATTTAGGTAAATAAAAGACTTATTAAAAACCATAGCGGTATTTTGATCTAATAAGTAGTCAGTATATAATGTTACGGCTTATTTGCCGAAGTGCCCGAATAGCTGGCTAAAACTATGTGTAGCCTATGTGTAGTTTGGGGTATGAAGAAAGTTATTTGTATTATCTGTTAAAAAAATCATCATCATCATATCAGCCACACGACACCCACTGCTGGGTATAGGCCTATCGGCTACACCTAGTTTTATCCGCACTTTGGGTATTAGCCGTAACATTATAATTATATACTTAATAGGAACCATGTAATAATAAGTATTATTTACCAGCATTCTTGATCACTTTTTTGTTTGTTTCATCCTTTGGTCAGAAAAGAGAGTCATGTTTTCTTGCCAATTATATTCCGTAAGTATTGTAGGTATCTTGAACTGAAATAAATGTAAGTAATGATTGATAAATCCATACGATAAGTCTTAAGTGTGGTATTTTGATGTAAGTAATATAAAGTTCTTACTTACTTACTAAGTAAATATATCTTATTTATTATTATAGGTATCCATGGCATATGATTGCTGACTGAGCAAGGGTTTATTATAAAGAAAATTAGGTAGGTACTATACTATTCTAATTAATTATTTAGTAGTAGTAAACACATTACACAACACAGAGGAAATAATCACCACGTAGTAAGTAAAGTACCTTACGTACAATTTGACATTAGGTGCATTCCAACAGACTAATCGCTGAGTCATTGATCACCATAAAGAACATTTTAACCATGAAAAGAAATGGCAGTATAATATGATCGTCATCTCGTATGTGCTTACTCACTCACTCTTACTCCTTCTGGCTTGTGAGTTGTGCTACTCACCTACCCTACAGCCCTACTGGCTTGCAATTCGAATACTTCGAATATTCGGCTTATTTTGCTATTCGAATACTCAAGTCGGTGATATTCGAATATTTTCCACTTTGTTAGATTTAGGCGAAAGTCTTTCATTAAATACCCGAATAGCGCTAGAATGAAGCGTTAGTTAACGTTCACAAAAAAGATTTCCGTCACTGAGGATCTAGCTTTATCTGAAACCAATTACTGCAGCACTTACGATGCAATTCGAGGTTAAAAAAAATTAGTATGTAAATAAGCTAGGGTGACCATGAAGTATTATTTTTTGCGGACATTGTATTGAAGTTTATTGAGACTGTATGTGGCGTATGTGCACATTACTTTTAGGTTTTTACACGACTGCCCAAAATTGTATAATTTTGTGTTCAGGGTTCATGTATGTTTGTAGTTACCTATGTGAGTTTCTTTATTCCACCATAACTTCTAACTAGCTTAACGGAATTAGATGTTTGGGGTATCGTTAGAATCCTGACATCATTCCGAGTGACAATGGCTATATATTTTTTTGAAGTCAATATGGCGACTGTACGACGCCACTTTTAAATGTGAATAAGAATTAATTTCTGTGACGGGTCTGGGCGCTACTATGTATAATAATTATCTATTTAAAAAGTATATATGTAGTATATCAGTTGTCTAGCACCCATATTACAAGCTTTGCATAGTTGGGGTAATCAATCAATCATTCGAATAATTCGAATGACCATCAACATGTATTACTAATTAGTAATGTAGATATTTTTTATATTATTTTATAGCGCCACGGCGTTTTTTCTTGAGCCTCGTAGAGCCACTTCTCAAAAGTATTACTAATTAGTAGTAATTATTCGATTATTTAAATTAGTTTATTACTAATCTGACATTCGATTATTGAAATTAGTAATTAGTAGTTAATTCGATTATTGAAATTAGTAGTAATAATCGCGCATCACTATGGCGCTGTGTGAAATTGTCCAAGCATTTATTAATTTAATATCTGGGTGACCGAGCTTTGCTCGGATATTACTATTTATTGTAATATGGTGGTGAAAGCGCCATCTGGTGGTTTTTAGGGTTCCGTACCCAAAGGGTATTAACGGGAACCTATTACTAAGACTCCGCTGTCCGTCTGTCTGTCTGTCCGTCTGTCTGTCTGTCACCAGGCTGTATCTCATGAACTGTGATAGCTAGACAGTTGAAATTTTTACAGATTATGTATTTTTGTTGCCGCTATAACAACAAAAACTAAAAACAGAATAAAATAAATAAATATTTAAGAGGGGCTCCCATACAACAAACGTTCTTTTTTGCTGTTTTATGGTATAACCCTTCGTGCGTGAGTCTGACTCGCACTTGACAGGTTTTTTCTGGTGGTTTGACTGCCTCCGTGGTCGAATGGTTATAAACCGGTTTTCAAGATGTCGCTTTTCTACATATTCTGCGTGGAAAGAAAAATGCATGAAAACTCAAAAATTGTGGTGTTTAGGTGATAATCTAGAATCTACATTGTCATCTCAAACATTAACTACATTTTTTAAACTTATTTAAAAACAATAAAAATAAAAATATATATATAAACTTGAACATATGAAGTCAAAGTCAAATAAGCTTTATTCAAATAAACTTAATAATTAAGTACTTTTGAATCGTCTATATTTTCCTACCAGCTGTTCCAGACTTTTTTAGACTTTTTGAAAAAACAAAAATAAGTCACCGAGCGGGATTCGAACCCGTAACACTTGTTTCTTGCCGACAGTGGCCGGCCGGACGAAATTAGCGACCATATTCTGCGTCGGAAGAAAAACGCATGAAAACTCGAAAACACGCGTTTTCCCAAACATAAGACTAATCTAGATCGATTGTTTACCCCCGAAAACCCCCATATACCAAATTTCAGCGAAATCGTTAGGGCTGTTTCCGAGATCATAGAAATAAATAAATACAAAAATTGCTCGTTCGAAGGTATAAGATAACGATTATAGCCTTTCTGTCCATCAACATACGTACATTGTTGTCACCCTATCTTAAAAATCTCATACAAATTTAATCATGGATTTTATTGTAACTACCTGCAGTGATTGGTTTTAGATGCAGCTAGATCCTCAGTGACGGAACTTGTTTTTAATATTAATTGCTTTACAACTTGCGTGAAGCAAAATTCACGTAATGTGACAGTTTTAAGTATGTATGGGCCATACAGTGTGATGGTTCGAAATATTGTTTTCGCTTTTTTCTATTGAGGTGTCGTTATGCGAACGAATTTCAAGTATTATATACTGTCACTTATCAAACGTGACGCTGCTATTACAGACTGCTTCATTTGGCTCCAAACGGTTTAGTTGTCGATATTTTGACAACTGAAAACTGGTACAGACGGTTCTGTATGTGCCATGTTTAAACAACGATTTTATGAGATCTGCTCTGTTTTGTACGATGTTCGAGTGTTAAATCTTATCCGCCTTACTAATAAGGAACTGCAACCCACCCCTTTAACAGCTGTGTAGCTAAGCTATGACAGTGATAGAGGTATTATAGATCGTATACACAGTTGTTTACTAATAAAGACTTTCATTGTATTGGGTATTGTATACACACTGGTTATAACGAATGTGACTTGCAACACTGCTGCTCACGTTCTAAAACAATATCATCTTTAATTATTTTCTAGTGAAATATAAATAAATTAATAATTTAAATCTTATACCGGTTCCACACTCGCGCCGCGAAAGCCCGTGAAGGCCAAGAACCGCGAGTGTGAAGTGTGGAGGGTTTCGCGGCTTCGCGTTCGCGCTTCGCGGCGTTCCCCGTCCGGTGGTTTTTGGTCCGTGTCAAAAGGCTTGTGTGCCGAACTAAGGTTGCCGTGATTCGTGGCCGCGGTTCACGCGCGAGTCTGGAGGGCTATATTTATCGCACAGTTTTCATGCGCGAACCGCGCCCGTGATTTGCGGCGCGAGTGTGGAGCCGGCTTTATATTGAGGCTTTATCGTGATTAAACTGTTAAGAAAACCTGTTTATTTTTAATCCTTATACTATTTTCACCAATATTTTAGACTTAAGCGTGTGGGCCGGAGAGTCGCATGCTTTTAAAACTTTAGATCGCGATATCTTTGTCCCTGTCGCGTTACATGAGTAACGAATGTGTTCGTAGCTGTAACAATGAATATGTAACGGCTACAAATACATCAACCCACCGGTACAGGCTCAGATTGATCTGGAATTCGACGATTTAACCAAAAACATAACCTCAAAGCATGCGACTCTCCGGCCCACATGCTTTTGTCCATAATTCTGCCGAGAAGCCGGTACAATCGAATTGATATCAGAAATAAGAACGTATATCATCAGTACATTACTTCTAGGTGGTTTTAGAATGGAATTATGCATGTGGTACGGAGAGTCGCATGCTCACTTAAAAACAAAGAATGTCTGCCAGCTGTCAGTCAACTGTCAAAAGCGTTTTGTTACGTGCGACATATGCACAGATTTTCCGTTTGATCAGAGGGCTTACCAACAGCAAATAAGAAACCGTTTAGTTCAAAAGCAGGCCTTAAACAGGACTGCTTAAGGCCTGCTTTCATACTAACCTTTGAGGTCATAGTACGAAAAAGTAAGGCAGTTCAATATAAGTCCTGCTATAAGAGCTCAGTACCTGGGTGAACCGAGCAAGCTCGGTTATTAGTATTTATTGTAAATGGTGGTGTTTAGGTGATAAAAAAGTGCTTTAGCTACTTACTTTGGGATCAGAGCAATGTATGTGATGTTTTTTCGATATTCGTAATCTCAACCTTACATTACTCGTTTTGTCACAGAGTAACGCCATCTATTGTCAATTTCTCTCATTACATAGCTATGGAATAAGATGTAGTTAATACATAATAATTCCGCGAGGCGTAGTAGTTAGTTTTTATGGCATTATCCGAGAGATGGCGTCAGAAAACGTACCCGAAAAACTTTTTAAAATTTGTATCGGTAAATTTTCGTTGCACTATTGCTTCATAAGTCTCAATAAAATAAAAACTCGAAAGCAACATTAACAACATTTTTTTAAACTTGTCTAAAAACAATAAAAAATATATGTATAAACTTGAACATAAAACAAGTAAGTCACCGAGCGGGATTCGAACTCTGAACACTCGTTTCTTGTGGTCCACGTACTAACCCGCTGAACCAAACAGACATTGGCCGGCCGCGGGTGAAATTAGAGACCATATGCTGCGTCGAAAGAAAAACGCATGAAAACGCAAAAACGCGCATTTCCCCAAACGTAAAACCAATCTAGATCAATTGTTTACCCCCGAAAACCCCCATATACCAAATTTCAACGAAATCGTTAGAGCCGTTTCCGAGATCACAGAAATATATATATATACAAGAATTGCTCGTTTAAAGATATAAGATAGTAAGGCCCTGGTTCTGACTCATACATTGTGGTGCTAATCTGTATCACTAACGAAACGTGTTGGTCGTGGTACGTGTTGCTATTTAGTGTCGGAGTTACAAAAAAAAACACTTTCAAACATAAATAACTCTTAAAACATAAATTTTCGTAAAAATATGAATATTTTTTATGACTTACTAATTACATGCCTACATTTTGAAAAAAAAAACAGAAATGCTATACATTGTTTGGTTTTTTTCTATGCGACTCTGCCTGATGTCCTTTGAATCCGCCCGATATTTTAGATGCAGCGACGGAAATGAATGACTCAAGGCTGAGACAGGCATTTTTTAATTTCGCGGGTCTCGCTGTGAAATCTCGCATAGGTACATGCTTCAATCACGCAAGCCTTGCTGCGCAATATACCCGTCCACCCGGATGAAGCCACAGATTACAAGAATAGTAGATAACATTAAATTAACTAAATATGACGCTGCGAGGCCGTTTTTTTTTTGATAAAACCACAAGACAAGATTAGTGGATAAAACTGACTAATTATACAAACGCAAAAAAACTGTCGGGGGCTGCATTACCTGCCCCGAAATAAACTAGTATTGTGATTAATTTATGTTAATAGTTAGAGAGATAGCAATGGCAGCCCCAGACGGATTTTTCTTGAAGCGCCAGCAAAAAATCTATTTCAAACTCAATAGGGAATATGCATAAGTCACCGATTTTCATAAAATTGAGCTTGATCGCAGCGGACACTTGAAATAACATGATGGAACAGAAAGAAAAATAAAAAAAATGAATTATTTTAGTTTTAGCACACGATGAAATCAGGGGAAAATAACGATATTTTTTTTTCATTTTCGGATATATTGCACTTAACAGTCAGATAGAATATCCAATAAGAAATAATATTTTGTATGACACATATGTACTAAAACGCAAAATTTAAGGAGATAATTGAAGATTCTTAGCTAACTCCATATTAAACGCGCTGAAACACACCTGAAACGTCACATATTTATATAGAGCGTTTTCGGCGGGAGCTGATGCGTGCTAACTTCAAGTAACTATATTACGAGAAAAAAACGCAAGAGAAAAGTTTCAATATTACAGTTGATTTTCTCAAGCATTAAGGTCCAAACAAATTATCGGACGCGGCTTATGGACGCGGCTTATTGCCGCGGCTGATAAGTGTGAACACTCTAATAACATCCTGCGTGCCAGATAGCTATCGGACGTCCGATGACGTCATATTAGTCGATTGTTACGTCCGCGACCTACTACATCCGATAGTTTGCACACCTGCCGCGGCTGATCTGCAGCCGCGGCAGTAAGCCGCGTCCGATAATTTGTTTGGACCTTTATACTATTGATTTTGATTTAAAAAAAAATTGATGCATATTTCCTATTGGTGGATTTTGTTCGCTGGCTATCGAATCAGCGGCCAGCTCTGCCACCGGCTAAAGCCTCGATTACATACGCCGATTTAGCGTCCTTACTGGGGACCCAATTTCAGATTGGAAACGAAGCCCCGAATTGGATCCTAGTTGGGGAATTTAAGGGTTGCCTCCCTAGCCAAGGCTATATAGGTAAGGCAAATGAAACTTTGATCATGCAGCCAAGTCTTCAGACATATTTTTTTCTTTAGTTTGCATTTATGCGGGTGTATTACTTACTACCGGCACGTAATTTGGCAAGACAAAGATGAGACAAAAATGCGCAGCAGCTACAAACACTAAACTCGGTGCATCTTTTGTCTCATCTTTGTTTTGTCAAGTTATATGACGGCACCTATATCACATTATAAGTAGCCCCTGGATGATCAAGCATGGCTTGTTACTAATTTACATTGCATTACCACCACCACTACCATTTTGAGTGCGTACTAAAAATCCAAGATGGGGGCCAACTTTTTTGTTTTTGGGCCGATTTCGATAAAACTCTGTTTTTGGTACTATTTTTACAAGAAACTAACAACTCAATTTTCCAAATACTAAAAATCCAAGATGGCGGTCATATTTTTTGTTTGTGGGCCGATTTCGATGAAACTCAGTTTTTGGTACTATTTTAGCAAGAAAATAACAACACAAATTTTCAAATACTAAAAATCCAAGATGGCGGCCAACTTTTTGTTTATGGGCCGATTTCAAAGAAACTCGGTTTTGTTTCTACTTTGACATAAAAATAACAACGAAATGTTAAAAATAATAATAAAATATCCAAGATGGCAGCCAACATTTTTGTTTGTAAGCCGATTTCAATGTAACTCTGTTTTTGGTACTATTTTGACAAGAAAATAACAACTCAATTTTTTAAATACTTAAAATCCAAGATTGCGGCCATCTTTTTTGTTTGTGGGCCGATTTCGATGAAACTCAGTTTTTGCTACTATTTTGACAAGAAAATAACAACTCAATTTTTCAAATACTAAAAATCCAAGATGGCGGCTAACTTTCTTGTTTATGGGCCGATTTCAAAGAAACTCGGTTTTGTTACTACTTTGACAAAAAATAACAAGGAAATGTTAAAAATATTAAAAAATCAAAGATAGTGGCGTAGTTTTTTGTTCGTAGTCCGATTTCGATAAAACTCGGGTTTTGGTACTAACTACTACTATTTTTAGTATTTAAAAAAATGTGCTGTTATTTTCATGTTAAAATAGTACCAAAAACCGAGATTCATCAAATTCAGCCCACAAAAAAAATGTTGGCCACCATCTTGGATTTCTTAATATTTTCAATATTGCGTTGTTATTTTCTTGTCAAAATAGGACCAAAAACCGAGTTTTATCGAAATCGGCCCAAAAACAAAAGTTGACCGCCATCTTGGATTTTTAGTATTTGAAAAACTGTGTTGTTATTTTTTGTCAAAATAGTAACAAAACCGAGTTTCATCGAAATTGGCCCACAAACAATAAAGTTGACCGCCATCTTGGATTTCTTAATATTTTCAATATTGCGTTGTTATTTTCTTGTCAAAATAGGACCAAAAACCGAGTTCTATCGAAATCGGCCCAAAAACAAAAAAGTTGACCGCCATCTTGGATTTTTAGTATTTGAAAAATTGTGTTGTTATTTTCTTGTTAAAATAGTACCAAAAACTGAGTTTCATCGAAATCGGCCCACAAAAAAAATGTTGGCCGCCATCTTGGATTTCTTAATATTTTCAATATTGCGTTGTTATTTTTTTGTCAAAATAGGACCAAAAACCGAGTTTTATCGAAATCAGCCCAAAAACAAAAGTTGACCGCCATCTTGGATTTTTAGTATTTGAAAAATTGTGTTGTTATTTTCTTGTTAAAATAGTGCCAAAAACCGAGTTTCATCGAAATCGGCCCACAAACAAAAATGTTGACCGCCATCTTGGATTTTTAATATTTTCACCATTTCGTTGTTATTTTTTGTCAAAATAGTAACAAAACCGAGTTTCATCGAAATTGGCCCACAAACAATAAAGTTGACCGCCATCTTGGATTTCTTAATATTTTCAATATTGCGTTGTTATTTTCTTGTCGAAATAGGACCAAAAACCGAGTTTTATCGAAATCAGCCCAAAAACAAAAAAGTTGACCGCCATCTTGGATTTTTAGTCTTTGAAAAATTGTGTTGTTATTTTCTTGTTAAAATAGGACCAAAAACCGAGTTTCATCGAAATCGGCCCACAAACAAACATGTTGGCCGCCATCTTTGATTTTTAATATTTTGACCATATTTTCGTTGTTATTTTTTGTCAAAATAGTAACAAAACCGAGTTTCATCGAAATCAGCCTACAAACAATAAAGTTGACCGCCATCTTTTTTATTACATAGTTCTAGTGGCCTTTTTCCGTCCGGCTTCATCATCAAACCATTTCCTATCAGAGTACTCATCAAAACCTATTTTACGTTTCCGTTAATAGTGAAAACTCATTGCTTAATCTATGTAGAATAATGTTATTGTCAAGTACTGGTGACAACCCTAATCAGTGAAATCATGTCCTAATTGGGGCATAGTGTGATCGCTACATCCAATTTGGGTTCCTAGATTGGATCCCCAGTAAGGAAGCTAAATCGGCGTATGTAATCGAGGCTTAACGAATAAGGAAGAAATACCGAATCAGGGAGCGGCGCGGCTACGGTAATATGCGGCGGAAGCACAGAGACTAAGGCTGGCCCCAGACCTACCGGTTCCATTTCTTTGCTTTGCTGTTCTACCATGGACCGCCGGCCAAGAGGCTCATTTTCAATCTATCGCATATTTTGACCTGACCACATTGGCAAGATAGCCATTAGTTTGGTGTTATCAAATATCGTCGTCTGGGGTGCGATGAGAAGTTTTAGTTTTCGTTTTAAAAAAAAACTGCTGTTTTATACAAAAATTAATAACGAAATTATCAAAATGTATGAAACAGTTCATTTTTTTTCGCGAGTTCAGATTTAGTCCCATAGTAAAAGTTGTTCAGTTTTATTATGGTCCCTATCTACCATATTCAGTTTTATAGGGCTTTACCAAACATCTTGTATAAATAAGCGATCGAGTTATTTTTAACGATCGGAGTCCATGTTCAGGGTGGCATATCGCCTAAAAGCTTCCTACTTCGCAATCCAGGCGATGATATTTGATAAAACCAAGCTAATGGCTATCTTGCCAATTTGGTCTAGTCCCAAAATGCGATAGATTGAAAATTACCCTGGTTGGCCGGCGGTCTTTCAAGCAAGGTAGCACAGCAAAGAAAAGAAACGGAACCGGTAGGTCTGGGGCCAGCCTAACACGCAATTTATTTAACCTAATTAATTAAGTACCTAAATGAAAGAAAGGCATAAGTAAATTCTATACGTGATATGTATTTGGAGTATTAGACATTTTAAAGGACATCAGGCACATGAGACCCAAAAGTGTATAAACATAGTTCTGTTATCTATAAACACTTTATGTTAATAGAATCATAAAACAGCAGCAACATTATTTTTTTACTCCTTCATTTAGCTTTAATTAATTATTGAAAAAAACAAAAGCATATCAATGAAACGGACATCTTTGTCAGCGATTGCACACGTCTCCCCTGGGTATATTTGTTCTGTGGCACAAGTGATTGCGCATTAAAAAAAAATATCTGCCGGCTGTCAGTCAACTGTTAAAAGTGTTTTGTTACGTGCGGTGCGACATATGCACAGAACTCGTACATTGTGGTGCTAATCTGTATCACTAATGTTAATATGTGCACACTACCGTGATATGCCAATAATTATGGCCATAATTTTCCTTATTCCTATACGCATAAGGTTCATCAATGGTCATAATTGTTGGCATATTACGGTAGTGTGGCCCTAGCATAACGCAGCTAACGAAACGTGTTGTCGTGGTGGTGTTGCTATTTAGTGTCGGGATTACCAAAAAAAAAACTTTCAAACATAAATAACTCTTAAAACATAAATCTTCGTAAAAATCTGAATATTTTCTATGAATTACTAATTACATGCCTGCATTTTGGAAAATACAGAAATGTTATACATTCTTTGGTTTTTTTCTATGGGACTCTGCCTGATGTCCTTTAATTCATTTGAACTTAGACTTTTTAAATTATGACTATCTGACCGTGTTTTACATTTTCGTTTTCGACATTTTAATCGTTAGACTTTCTAATTTCGTCTAATTCGTTAGCTTCCCGTTCTCGGTTGTAATGTACTTTTACTCGATTTACCGGAATGCACCACATTAATGCGTGCTGAAAAAATCAGGGGCTGAAAATAACTAGGACGAATTTTATTTTTTCCATGCTAGTCGATTCTGAAAAATGATCGATGACTCAGCGAATAGTCTGTTAGAATGCACCCAAAGTCATGACACGAGACTATCGGTGTTTTCGTTCTATGTATTCTGTGTTTGTAGAATGGAACAAGCGTTTGTGATGTTAATGTACTTTTGAGTACCAAATTAGTGTCGATATCGTTTAAGCGTAGGATTTTGTATAGAGAAACGCTTAGAAATATTTTTATGCAATATGATTTGACTTGATTTTGGATTACTTATGGTTTTAAATTAACAATAATGCAATGTTATGTGTGTAATACAGTCACAGGCATCCGATGGACGACTATTTGTTTAATTTAAGGTAAGATCATAGTTTTATTTGATCAAATAGAAACATTGTACATTTGAGTACGAATCAACAAATTCGTGACGCTTGATCACGTGACCTATGTCAATCCCATACATTGTCTTTCTATTCTACTAGCGTTAATTGGACGTTGTTAATTGAAAAGGATCCAACCCACAAGTTTATCGAAAATGAGTTAAGTATACCAAAATACTCCTTAAGGTCAATACTATTGAACCACGACAAAGATCCAAGTAAAATTCAAGTGTCATATGTTTTTTTATTCAGATGTTACCAACCCACTTATATGACAGGTCATTATTTTTGTCATATTTAACGCTCCAAGCTACTTGGATCGTTGTAAAGAAAGTCATATTCAGCAAAAAAAAAACAAGAAAAAAATCACAAAAACGATCCAAACAACATGGATAATTGTTTATTTGAAATACATATTAAATTGGAAACAATCCATGTCACTTGGATCAGTATCGCTAAATTCAACTGATTTATTTAATAAAGGAATATAATTTCGGAAAAACGATTCAAGTGCTATGAAATGTTTTTGTTTCATTATTTAATTTGATTTTTCTAAACTAAACTGCTTAAATCGTTCCAGTCATTAATATCCGGGTTAATTAGGTACTTTTAAAAGTGTATTATTTGACCAGAAACTTAATTTTAAAAATTAATTTGATATGGCTGCCTAAACTTTAGTTTCTTTGCCTGCCCTAAGGATATTATTATATTTAAAAAGTTTTCGATCTATCGTGCATTCTCTAGGCTTGTTGAAAAAATATCGATATTTTTTATTCGATTTATCGATATTTTTAGCCGATATATTTTGATCCGATATTTTTATTATATGAAAGTGGAGGGGTGGGGTGACTGACAGACTAACGCCCAGCCCAAATCACTGGACTTAAACTTGTTTTTTTTTACATGTACATAGATATTTTATACATATAGTGTAAGCATCCACTAAGAAAGGATTTTAAGAAATTCCACCCCTAAAGGGGTTAAATGGGAGTACAAAGTTTGAATGGGAAAAAAATGTAAATTAACATTTCAACTTGAAACTTCAAAGTAGTAAATCTAAAAACAAACAAGCAAACACGTACTTCGTGAATTTCCGAAAATCAACCCTAAGAGAGCAAATGGGTAAAAAAGCTTAAAATCGATGTGATTGTCGATACTGAAGTTTTATGGAATGTTGATTGCGAAAATGGCATTTATTTTGATGGTGACATGATTCAACCCCTAAAAGGGTGAAATGAGGATTAAAACTTTGTAAAAAGAAAAATATTAAATAGACATGTTGACTTTATATTGTTTTGAGATGTTTTCTATGTGTTCAATGACACTTTTATGAAGATATACAACGTGTAACAGAATTAATGTCTTAACCAGAATATGGTAGGTAGGTAGGGACCGGTTAAGCTATTACTTTTGTTACAAATTGAAGGTAATTAGTGAGAATTTTATAAAGATAGATAATAAAGATGAGAAATGATTCCAGAAACATAAAAAAACCATTGATAAGTAATAAACACACTGTTTCATTTAATTTTTTTTTAGTTTGGATCCTTATTGTTTAATACTTTTCTAGCCTTACGCTATAGAAATAATGATTTAGCGATAACGATCCAACGTCATATTTTTGTCCAAATATCACAACATATCTATCAAAACTTGATAAAATATCAAATATATTAAATATTAGAAATTTATTATTTAATTAAAATAAATCATAAAAAGATAAAGTACATAATCTCAGAAGAAATACAGTCTGAACTTAAAAAAATCATATCTCAAAACTAACTTTGTGTGGGTTGGAACCTTTTCAATTAACAACGTCCAATTGTAGTAAGTGGCCATTTGAGTAGGCCCCCAGCTGTCAACTTGACTAGGGATGTCGAAAGTGAAAAAAAATATCGATATATCGATACATCGAAATTTATAAAAATATCAATATCGGCCTCGATATATCGCGAAAAAAATATCGATATATCGGTCGAATTTTTAGAGAACTTTTGCGGTTTTGAAATAATATATTTATTTTAGTCTAGCTCAGTAATATCAATAGAATTTATAAAACAACATACATTACTCTAAAGTCTGTCCATTCTTACTTGTCTTATTTAGTAAACAGTTTTTGACAGTTGTCATACGTCTTTTAAACTTAAATCATTATTTAAAAATATGTAAGTAACTTTATGAAATTGTTGTTAATTTATTAACAATTTATTTCGTAATCTATGTGTGGAAAACCATTTGTTGTATTTTATAAATGAGTATTTCAATAAAGAGTTGGGTGAAGATTGTTTACCATATAAGACAAGTAAGGATGGACAGACTTTAACTAATGTATGAAAAACCTAAAAAAAAAACGAATATTATTTATTATATCAGGCGCATATTTATGAAATCAGATATTCAACGCAGTGCAAAAAAGGTACAAGTCATAGACAATATGTTTTTATAATAAATATCAATAATGAATTATGATGAAAGTACAGATAAGTTGTTTTCTATTTTTCAATTCCAATCTTTTAGAGTGCGTTTCATCGGTTAACACCTCTGGCGTTATGTTGTTATCCCGTAAATTTTTTCAATATTGAACCTTATTCCATCGCAATAAGATTACAACGACGGTACTGCCAACATAACGCCATAGGAATAATAAACGCATTGTATAGCTTTGTATTCTAGCAACTTTAGAGTGATGTAATGATAGTAAAATAAATAAAAAATTATCGTTTTTGATACGATTTTCGATATTGGTTATTTTGTATCGATATATCGAATAAAAAATATCGATATATCGATATTTTTTCAACAACCCTAACTAAACCTGACAACACAACTGACGTCGTCTCGCTCGCTCTCGCTCGTCTCGTTTTGAAAAGTTCAAACAAAACAAACTAGTCAAGAATACAGATCTTTTAGTTATAGTAATATAATAGAATAGGTATTACATTCCCTTTGTTCTCTGTAACAAGGCAATCGTACCTACCGTGGTAACCAACTACTTTCTGTGAATTCTGTGATAGCATAGCAACACGCGGTGGAGTGGAGTAGAAACTTTGTGGTAGGTAAACATTGATACTATATCATTGTAGGTAAAAATGATAGCTTACAACAAACCTAATAATTACAATCGTCATTCCTTCCTTTTCCTTGCTTGAACTCATGCTGACCAAAGAGGCCAAAACAAGAGTAGTTAGGTACAGTCAACACAGCAGCACATAAGTCTTACAAAACTGTCAAAAATCTCCTATTTATTATGAACCTTAACGTCTATGCATTTAAGTTAACATTGATTATCCTGTAATGGTACCTAATTCAGTGTACCTACCTATCGGCACAGAATATATACTTGCTATTGGTGCCATTGACTGTAAGTACTGCCCTGGCAGGTAGGTAAAGACTGTGACTGGAAATATCAGTTAACCGCATTTGCCACCTGCACCGTTAAAGTATGTGGTTGAAAATGGCATCATACATGTTCACTTCTCGCTCGCACACCATATCACCAAACTAGAGATGTTATAAATGTCAAATTTTACACAATCAAATGTTTAGGTTGCGAATGTGTGAATACAAATGGGAATGCGAATGTTAAGGCACATTACATATATAAAAATAAAATAACCAGTCCTCTTCCTCTCTCACTCTATTACTCAAGGTTGCCTGGAAGAAATTGCTATTTTAGCAATAAGGCCGCCTTTTGTGTGCTTTCTCTGTTCATTGTTTTTCTTTGTAATATGTCCTGTCTTAGTGTGCAATAAAGTGTTTTTATTATTATTATAACCAGTTTTGTGGCCTTTTCACCAATAAGGCGATTTCTTAGGGGCTCGTATATAAGGCTAGCTGCACTAAATAACTGTTCACTTGGACGGAACGATATTTACGAGCCAAATCTGTCAATTTGTGATATTTCAGTTTAGTTTTCCACCAGTCTAGTGGGTTATCCTTGAGAGAAGCACGCTTTTCTTTACTATAAGCCTATATAGCTAAGCTTTAATTTCTGTTCTGTATCAGCAACATACCAAGCAAAAGAGTGATCACATCAACAAGTAATCACAAACAACCCGTGTGAAATAAACGCTTCCTATAGGTCAAACCACACATTCAAATTCACATAAAATTCACATTAATGATGCAAATGCGAATGTTTAAAACGATGCAAATGCGAATGTCATTATACGTAACATCTATACACCAAACCTATATCCACATCTCACTCATACTTATTGTGGCAAGAGCGCAAAACCATTTCCAGTCCCATTCTTAAGCTTTGCGGGCTGTACTAAACATAAGTATTATGTTATGTCTGACCTTGAATGAAATTCATGAACACTTTGTAAGGGCTTGGGCACAGAATAGATATAGGTTTGGGTTGGGAAATTGTATAATTATGTACATTTTATACATGTAAACCTTGAGGCTGTCTTAATGCCCTATATAAAAACTTTTTCGCAGTTCAGTTGTTCAAATTGATGTATTCTTCAAAAATTTAAGATTTCTGTGATGTATGAGATAATAAAAAAATATATATATATATTTTTACGGATCGGCAGGCCACAATTTTTTTGACTTGCAGTTCCTAAAGAAAAAGGGAGTTAGGTCATCATTTTTAGGGAAAAATGTACTAAAACCTACTGTGTGTGGTATCAAATGAAAGGGCTTTCTAAGCCAACTCTAAAAATATACCACACCATTAATAAAAAAAAACAAAAATAATTTTCTAAACATACCAAGTTTAATTTTATAAGATATTATATGGTTTATTATTTTTTTGTAAAATATACCTCAAATGATACTTAATATCCTCTTAAATGACCCTAAGAAAGCAATTTATTTAATATTTTCATTTAGTATATTTATTTATAAAATAATAAAGTAAGTACTACAGGCTTGACTTGACACCTAGGTAGCTTTAGTATGTCATGCTCACTTTAAACATTCCTATAGTGGTGTCGTGTGAGGCGGGTCATTATGTTCCCTCAAATATGGTTGAGCGAAACAATGGCTAATTCATGCGTCATGCTCGTGAACGGGTGCTGCCAGTGGAAATGGGTCTGCTTCTGTCTGCTTGTATTAAGGGTGTCGTATTCGTATATAAAAAAATCGTCTTAATATTGTTTATGTATGGCACTTCTTGCTTGCGGAGCTCGATGGCGCAGTGGTTTAGCGCCTGGCCCAGCGATTGCGGAGGTTAAGCAAGTTTCGCAAGGGTCGGTCATGGGATGGGTGACCAAAAATTTATTATCTCGACCTTCCCCGTGCTTCAGAAGGCACGCTAAGCCGTTGGTCCCGGTTGCATTTGCAGTCGTTAACACCCACCAAGCCGCTATGGGCCCGCGTGGTGGGTTATGGCCCATCCTTCCTATCCACCCATAAGGAAGGCCTGTGACCCAGCAGTGGGGACAACAAAAATGGCTGATGGTCATGGCACTTCTTACTCAAAACAAAATTACCTAATACCTAATACTTGGTTGAATGCTCTACGACTAATACCTACTTTGTTTTGCGTGCCGACTACTGCCCACCCCAGAAAAATACCTGATAATATTTTTCCATTGTTTTCCAAAACTCCAACGCGGCTCTAGCATCCCGCCCACTGCCACTTCAGCTTAGCAATTCTTTGAGTGATGTCGGTTACTTAGGTAAAAAAAGCTTTTTAAAAAAAGCAAAACCTCCTTCAAAAATCTTAAAAAACAGCTCTATAAAAAGCAAGAAATAATGTTCAAATCGATTGATTAAAACACGTCTATTGAAGTCGGGTGGAGCTGGAAGTATTTTTTTTTTTAATTTATTGTATTGTTTATATTCTTAAAGCTCCACCCGACTTCAATAGACGTGTTTTAATCAATCGATTTGAACATTATTTCTTGCTTTTTATAGAGCTGTTTTTTAAGATTTTTGAAGGAGGTTGTGCTTTTTTTAAAAAGCTTTTTTATTTTAAACTTTTTTGTGGAAGGTATGTAAGTGATGATTTTATAAAAAAAAAAGGTTATTATGTTTCACATGTTTTAATGGTATACCCCGAGTAACTCAATTTCCACAAGAGTTCCGTTGGGCCTTCGCAGTTCAACCATAGTCCAGCAGGTCCTTGACAAAAAATAGGTACTTAACTTGTTTTTGATTGTCATAAACCTGCCAATATTTCAATCACTGTACAGTTCCTATTTGATTTTAAGGAGTTCCCTTGTGTATCTTCAAAATCCAAAGTCCAATACCAATGAAATTAATATGGTGTCATTCTTAAGGTGTCTTCTTTCAAACAAAAAAAGAATCGTCTAAATCGGTACATAAACAAAAAAGTAATGGTTGAAAATCCGCCTGAATTCATATAAAATGGTAACGAAAACGACAGTTTTTTCAAGATTACTTGAAAACTACTAAACCGATTTCAAAATTTCAAAAAATGGGACCAACTTGGAAACAAACGTCATGTTATAACGTTTGAATCATTTCAATCGGTTCAGCTGTCTTCGAGTAATCGGTGTACATACATATAAATAAAAAAAAATATACGCAACGAATAGATAACCTCCTCCTTTTCAAATTTTTGAAGTCGGTTAAAAATTAGGTATTGTTCAAGGTATATTTTACAAAAAAATATTCAACTGTAATCGTATCTGGAGGAGCCCAAACTTGGTATGTTATGAAATTTATAACAAGTGGTTGTAATGTAATGATGTAATTTCGCTCATCGGGCGTGTCATACTCTCCTAGTTCAATAAAGTTTTTTAAACTACTCCATTAGCTCAGCCCCCTTAGCATGACCACTGAAACACGATATAATATAGCGAATGCGATTTATCACGTCTAACTGTCAAAAGACAATGGATTTTGACAGTTGGGTGTTGATAAAATGCTATATCACGCAAAATCGTGTTTCTTCGGTAATGCTAGGAGGCTGAAAGAACTTTTCAAAAGAAGAAAATTTGATACCACACACGATAGGTTTTAGAAATTCGTTACGTCACCGTTTTATTTTTTGTCGCTCAGGTTCATCATGTTCAATGGAAAGGTAGTTCTCATAACCGGCGCCAGTTCAGGAATTGGAGCCGATACAGCTCTCGAATTCGCAAAACTTGGTGCTGATTTAGTAATTACTGGAAGAAATAAAGAAAATCTGGATAAAGTTGCACAACAATGTGAAGAGCTATCACCACAGAAGCTGAAACCGCTTGTTGTTATAGGTGATATTAATAAAGAATGTGATGTTGAAAACATTATGAAATCTACACTAGAGCGGTTCTCCCGACTTGATGTATTAGTGAACAATGCTGGCATATTGGAAGCTGGTACTATAGAAACTACTTCACTAGACCAGTACGACAGAGTAATGAGTACAAACGTCCGCGGTCCTTACCATCTGACGATGCTAGCGGCGCCACATATAGTGAAAACTAAAGGGAATATAGTAAACGTATCTAGTGTAACGGGGTTGAGGTCATTCCCCAACGTCTTAGCATATTGTATGTCTAAGTCAGCCTTAGATCAGTTTACTAGATGCGTGGCTCTTGAATTGGCACCAAAAGGAGTAAGGGTCAACGCGGTTAACCCGGGAGTGATCTCTACTGGCTTACACATGAAATCGAGTATGAATGAGCAGCAATATGAGGAGTTTTTGAAGAAGTGTGCGGAAACTCATGCTATTGGTCGGGCTGGAAATGCTAAAGAAGTTGCATCTGTAATCGTGTTTTTAGCTAGTGACGCAGCAAGCAATGTAACCGGTGCTACTCTCCCAGTTGACGGGGGACGACACGCAATGTGTCCTCGATGAACAAAATATACTTTTTGTTTCTTAAACAGTTTTTTTTCATTAGGAACACTCGTTATTGTACCTTCATTATTGCACATAATTATAGTATCTACCAGTACCTACCTAGAAATATATTAAGTACCTAACTACTTGTTTGTAACGTCATTCATGCTATGTATAAATAATGTACCTCTGAACTCAGAATGCTTAATGCCTTGCCTACATATCTGTGATGACGTCTTTATGAATTTGCAATATGATGATGAGTAGACATTGTCATTGACTTTATACAAGGTTATTGGATACGTACGATGATTTGACAGCCACCATGTCGCTTATCGTCATAAAAACACTTATAGGTAGATAGGTAGGTACATTAAAGTTGTAAATTCATTCTGTCGTTTGTTAATAATAAAATAATATAACATACTTAAGGTATGTTTTACAGTATCTAAATAGATGAATTTTTGGATATTTATTTACTTATCAATAAATATTCATTAATTAGATCTAAAAATTAAACAGGAATCTTCCTATTTCTGTTCTTGTGAACGCATAACAGTCGTTCATGTGTTTACAATATCGAGCATTATTTTTTTGTTTAATTAATTAAATGTAGATTGGTATTGTTTTCACAGTAAAACATCTGTTAGGATTTGTTTTGAACAAAAATGACCTTTATGGGTTATATCTATAGATAAGCAATACAGCTTACAAGTTTCATCGTCAAAATTATATCGCTCGTACCACTATTATGTATTCTGTGCTCGCACGCAAGCTAGGGTTGCCAGATCGGAACTCCAAAATATCTGGAGAATATTTGAAAATGTCGAGATTTTTTCGGTTGCTGTCGGGAGAAAGAAATATTTAAAATTAAGAATGTAATTTAAATGCCTGTATATAGTACAAAAACGCCACGCGGCGCGTTTTTTAGTCAGTTTCATCCACTAATCTTTTAAGTTATGATCTTGCCTGTCTATTGAAAAAAAAAACGGCCGCGCAGCGCGACTTTTAGTCAGTTTCATCCACTAATCTTGTAAGTTGTGATCTTGCCTGTCTACTTATTGAAAAAAAAAAACGGCCGCGCAGCTCGATTTTTAGTCAATTTTATCCACTAATTATGTAAGTTATGATCTTGCTAGTCTATTGAAAAAAAACGGCCACGCAGCGCGATTTGTAGTTAGTTTCACCCGTTCCATCTATTAATCTTGTTCTCTTGCCTGTCTATAGTAAAATAAAACGGCCGCGCAGCGCGACTTTTCTTACGCGAAAATTATTGTTTTTTAGAGAACTTTCGGTACAGCTGTTTTTCCGGGAGATTTTTAGATTTTTCGGGAGTCGGGAGATCACTTGAAATTGCGGGAGAATCCAGGCGAATCCCGACCATCTGGCAACCCTAACGCAAGCACTGGATCACTTACTTACAAAACATCCATAGATAACGTCGGTCGGTCGGTTACATAATTTAGCACGAGTTCAAGTTCCGCTACAAGTTTGTTGACGTTCGTATTCACAATGTTTTCTAGTAAAGTCGTTCTCATCACCGGCGCTAGCTCGGGTATAGGCGCCGAAACTGCCTTGCATTTTGCCAAACTTGAGGCAAAATGTCGTCATTACCGGAAGAAATCTGTCAATTTAGACAGCAACAACTAGCAACTTGCTAAACAATGTAAAGGCTTCACCTAAAAAATTAAAGCCATTGCCTATTGTGGCCGATATAAAACAAGGTGATATAAAGAAAATAATAGATAGGTACAACAATTGACCAGTTCAAGAAACTTGACGTTCTCGTGAATAATGCAGGAATCCTTGGAGCCGGCACGATCGAAACAACGTCATTGGCTCAATATGATGACATAATGAATACTAACGTTTGTACTGCTTATTATCTTACTATGTTTGTTGTTCCGTATATTATTCAAACTAAAGGAAATACTTATTGTAAATGTATCGAGTGTGAATGGATTAAGATCGTTTTCCAATGTACTTGCTTAATTGTGTGTCTAAAGCAGCCTTAGACCCGCCTTTCTATTGTCTAATTTAAAAATCAACGCAATCGCTTTCAAGATGTAACACATTGATGCTTCTTTTTGGCATAAATAAAAACTTACCAAAGAAATGCAACAATGTTTTACATCCATCTGTCAAATGAAAGCGATTGCGATAGATTTTGAAATTAGACAATTAGCCACCAGTTTACGAGATGCGGTTTATTGGAATTAGGAGCAAAGGGTGTGAGAGTAAATTCCGTTAATCATGGTGTAATCACGAGTGGAATCTACTTGAAAGGTACGATGACTGGAGAGGAATATGAAGCGTACGTGAAAAAATGTGAGGAAACTCATGCTTTACGCACAGCTGGTTCAGCAAGTGAAGTGGCTTCGGTGATAACTTTTTTGGCAAGTGATTCTGCTAGTAACATGACTGGAACAACTTTGCCAGTTGATGGTGGTAGAGACGCTATTTATCCTCGTTAAGATATAGGTTCAAATTACTGTAACTAAAAAGGTGCTAAATTAAATTAAATTAGTGTTCATTTTTGTTTATTTTAGAAAAAGTAGGTATTTTATGATTCGTCTTAGAATATAAAATTTATTATAAAGGTTGATATGCTTTAACTCTTTATAATACAGTTAAGTATTTCAAGAGTGTTAGATGTTATAACTGCTGCTGCTTCGATGAGGCCTTGCGTAGAGCAGGTCACTATCGCGTCTAAAATATCATCAGCAAAACGTCTCGATTCCACTCTCTGAAAATGAAGCAGAACATAAAAAAAGTGTTTTTAGAGGTTTTTTATTCTACCAATGTCTTACTGACGGACTAACTCACTTGTTTCAAAATCTCTTTCTCCGTGTTATGGTTTTCATCCGTTATTTCCTTTCTAATATTCTGCAGACACTCCTCAACCTTTTCTTCTTTTTCTACGCACTTATTAAACTTTGCCTCTATTTTGATAACGAAGTCCGTGTCATTCAACGTGAAACCTGTATATTTTTCCAAATTCTTGAGACTGTCTATTTTATCAGATATACAGTCAGTGACGCCGCTGATAACTTTTTTTAACTCCTTATTTAAATTTTGTTTTTGTTTCTGAAATAATAGGCAATAGGCAACTTGAATAGCCGGCACATTCTGTTTAAAAATATATTTCATACGATTCTAAATATTGCAAACCTTATATAAATTCATTGTTTTTTGTACCTAAGTAGGTACCTACCTACTTAATTTGTTTTTCAATAACCAATACTATTCTTCATTTTCATTCCATTACTTTATTCAATTAAAATGTTAAAATATTTTGTAAGTAACGAAATAAGTATGTTAAAATAATTAAATCAGGACTACAATACCTGCAAACATTTTTTCGCAACTTCACCATCACCGAAGACGTTTTTAATGGCAGCAATCACCTTTGTATTTAGTTCTTGCAAATGTTTTTCTATTGATTGTCGTATGCGACCAGCCTCATCTTTCACATTTTCTATCCAACACTTGATTTTGTCCCTAGTATCTTCCGCCAAATGTTGGATAGCATTCCATGCGTTTATGGCTGTTTGTTTTATGTTATTCCAAACGTCGGTTATCGAACGTTGTTCCAGTGTAGGATCCATAACCAATAGACATTTAATTTCACTTTCATCGTAGACATCTTTAATAGTCACTGTAGCTTTTTGATGTTGAGTAATTTCTTTAGAAATTGTTGTCTGAAATTGTTAATAAGATTTTTTCTTGCAGTGAAATCTATGGTGGAACCAAATGATGTGATGATACTGGAACAGGTGATAGTGTTGCTAAGTAACATTCTCTAAAGAACATAGGTTGAACAACAATTTTTTTTCCTTACCATCGTAAGTCGGTCAACTGACCAATTGGGATTATGATTTTTTTCGTTTTTCGACCTATGTTCCATGGAGAAAATTGTTTAGTCTAAGCAACACTGTTTCAGTATCGTCACATCATTTGGTTCCACCTTACATAAACCAAAAGAAGCAGAAGATAGTACTTACTTGCCACAAAAGCACGACTTGAATGATGATAAAATATTTAAACATTTTCGTAACTTTATGGTTGGAGCTTGAGAGGGCTGTGTCGAGTTTTGAGATTCATAATCCTTTTATAGTTTAGTAAAGTTCGTACTTATTAGACAACAATCAGTCGTTTACTCCAATCATCTTGAGGGTCTTCAAACAAACTCGTTTGTTTAAGACAGTTATCAAGTAAACAATTTATGAGTTAATTTTAATGATGATAATCTAGGTATCTACATAGGTACTATTTTGCGACTTCATTTATGAAATACGACACACATACGATATTTAGGTATTACATAACCTACAGCACAGTATATTGTTACTAGTAGGTAATAGGTACCAGTACCCACTAGCTAGAGGTTAAGCCGTTAAGATCAAACAAATTACTTTTAACTTTTAAGACCAAAGCGCTTTATTTAGGAAATAATCAAATCATTAAATGAAGGTTTCGCTTAAACATAGTTTCCGATAAGGTTAGTAAATATGGACGATGCAGAACAGCTTCCTATTTCCATGACAATCTTGCTGGTGAGCATGCCTGCGGAGACCAGTTGAGTTCCAACGCAGACCTCCATAGCTGCCGGTAGTATAACGAAGGCGAGATCCACACGAGCAATCTGAAAGATGATATACCAAAGATTATGATATGGTAATGGTTAAGGCAGTCTAGGTCGTCTAGGTGTTGGTATTTCTAAATTGGTAACTACGAATTTCTGACATCTATAATTTCTGAATGGATAGAGATTTGATATTTCACTGTGTGGTAATCTTTATTTCAAGTAAGTTGGTAGGTGTGTCAAATACCAGACAATAGACTATTTGACTAATTTTGGAAAACCATTTTAAATTATTCCTTATAACGTAATAAGCGCACCACATTGATATTTCAGGAAAAATCTATGTATTTCATAAAAAAAATCAATGTTAAAGTGTAAAATTTTAAAACCGCGCCAAAAACGCTATGGCACTGGACACGTGACTTGATGACGTCACCAGCCTGTAAACATTGTAATATCCTTAGCCATTTGACAGCCATCAACCGCAGATCTTCAGTCTATGGTCGTGTCAAACGCCTGAAGCCATATTTGTTTACAGCATAGACTTAGAAAATTTTTCGCGTTTACAGGCATGTGACATCATCAGTCATCTTAGAGCGTTTTCGCGACAGAAAAAAATTCAAAAATTATTGCATTTTTCTAGGTGAAATTAATCGATTAATAGACTTAATTTAGTCCAT
The DNA here is from genome assembly GCA_928269145.1 of Agriphila tristella. Classification (NCBI taxonomy): domain Eukaryota; kingdom Metazoa; phylum Arthropoda; class Insecta; order Lepidoptera; family Crambidae; genus Agriphila; species Agriphila tristella. Next base: position 21,789,096 of record OV743440.1, on the reverse strand, counting down.
ATAATAGTTGAATATGATTTTTCACGCCATTATCTGTTAGGATGACCACAATTTGTAGTATATTTTCAATGTTGTCAAATTGTCTATTACACACTCAAAAACGTTGGTCAAGTTAAGGATGTTAAAAGATATAAAGACGCTTTTTGTTACAGATCATGTATCAAAAACCCTTCAGATCCTGAAACAGCTGATGTGTTGCTAAAACTGAACAACATTCTCCAAGGAACATGGGTCGAAAAACGATTTTTTTGCCTTTCCATAGTAAGTCGATTAGCTGACCAATACATTTTGTATGGAAGTGTATGTTTTTTTTATTATTTTTCGACCTATGTTCTATGGAGAATGTTGTTCAGTTTCAGCAACACTATCCCCTATTTCAGGATCTGACAAGGGTTTTTTGATACATGATGTGTAAACAGTAGGTACTTAGTCATGGTAATTGAGTTTCGTCATAAATAGGATCCTACCGATTTATATAAGTAATAGGTACTTATTTATTTTGAAATCTTACCGATAGAGCGCTCTTTGCAGCGAAAACTGCTCCTCTAGTTTTAGCCTGCAAAGCAATTCTTCCAAGACAGGAGCCCACATTAAAGATGTTACCAGGATTATCGTCAACACATTTCTGCATTTCTTCCATCATACTGTCAGCGAAGGCGAGGGCATCATTGGAATGGTTCTTCAGGTTTTGGATTTGGATGCCAATTTCTGCGATGCGCTCGTCTGCGCAATCTATGGCTTTGTCCATCGTGTCATTGAAAAGGGCGGCTGCATCATTGCGATGTGACTGGAATGAAATCAGAGTTTAAATTTTTAAGGCATTGAGTTGCTTTGCTATGCTATACAAATTTTAGAAGTAAAAGATCATAGTAACAAATACACTGTAGAAAATTAGAGTTCTACTTACATCAATACACTCCTTGACTGCAGCTCCAGAGCCTGTGATCTTGTCCACGACTCCTTGTATAGCATCAGCGACTCCCTCCTTCAGTTTTTTTAAGTCTTCCAGTAATTTCTCTCGCACAAGCTTGCCTTGTTCAAGGAGTCCATCTTCGAATGCCTTTACTGATTCTAAAGCGTGTGTCGCTGCAGCTCGTAAATTTTCAATGAGATCCTCAATGAGGCGCCTGGTAAATAAAATAGGTTTTATGATTAAGATGTTGTACCTAGGTAGGTACCTATTGCTACAATCATAATTAAGGCATCGTTGGCAAGTTGTAAGTAATAATGCCTATAAGCATTGTATGTAACGCTACATTAAAAGCTATCATTCATTCTGCACAGAGCTTAAAATGTTAACCCTATAGGTAGTAAGTAACCCAATGCTGTTAGTAACCATTAATTGAGCTACCGAGTCACTTAAGTTCGTTGAAAGTTCCTAGTAACTTGCATTTTAAATTATTTCTATTCTTGCAAGCCAAAGCGTTCTGAGTAATTCCGATTGATAAGGTACATAGCAGTATAATCACAGAATACTCATCATACATAGTATGGGATAGGTATTAGGCACTATAGGTACTTACTCTGATAAAAAAGTGTGTACCTACCTAGGTATCTAAAATTATTACAAACGGTTCAATGTTTTCTGGTAGGTAAGTACCTATACAAGGTTATTTTTAGTTAATACAAAACCTCTCGTGGGGTTGATCAGACCATCAAACTGAACCCATAATGAAAGTTGTTCAGTTTGATGGACTGATCAACCCCACGAGAGGTTTTGTATTAACTAAAAATAACATTGTATAGGTATAAGCCTAAAAGCCTTTGTGAGAATTTGCCCCTATGAGAATTTGCCGTTTTGAGAAGTTGCCGTTTTGAGAAGTTGCCGTTTTGAGAAGTTGCCCTTTGGCGAGTAAGGGAATACTTAGGATATGTATAATTACCGGATATTTGCCAAGATGTCCACCTGTCGACGATGCCGAACAAGAGAACGTACTTCTGGTGGAGTACCTACTGCTGAGCACACCTGTAGTTAAAATAATAAAAATGTTTTAACTTGGTTTCTTAGTAAGTACTATTCGCTATAGACACAGAACTTTTATTCCCATCTGCCCCCTTCAAGCTCCGCCACCGGGGTGGTGGTTGGCACTATTAGGTGGCGTTCACCACCCCGGTGGTCGATGGCACCTATTTATTCCCCCTATATCCACTAAAATCCATTGTAAAAATCCATTGATGGATCTTTTTGCACTTTTTCCCATCTGCCACCTTCGAGGGTGCGATGAGGGTGGTGGTTGGCACTAATAGGTGGCGTTCACCACCCCGGTGGTCGATGGCACTTATTTATTCCCATCTGCCACCTTCGAGGGTGCCATGAGGGTGGTGGACTGGTGGTTGCCACTAATAGGTGGCGTTCACCACCCCGGTAGTCGATGGCACTTATTTATTCCCATCTGCCACCTTCGAGGGTGCCATGAGGGTGGTGGTTGGCACTAATAGGTGGCGTTAACCACCCCGTTGGTCGATGGCACCTATTTATTCCCATCTGCCACCTTCGAGGGTGCCATGAGGGTGGTGGTTGGCACTAATAGGTGGCGTTAACCACCCCGTTGGTCGATGGCACCTATTTATTCCCATCTGCCACCTTCGAGGGTGCCATGAGGGTGGTGGTTGGCACTAATAGGTGGCGTTTACCACCCCGTTGGTCGATGCACCTATTTATTCCCGACTGTGTTCTAGTTGTTCGCCCACCCGCGTAAGACGCGTGGACCGCGTGGTCCCGGGTTTGATTCCCAGAGGGATACAATTTGTAATCGGTTTGGTTGGTGGTAGGGCTTATTTTAAGTCCGCCTGGCTAGCTACCACCATCTTACCTAAGTCTGGCACAATACCTTACAACAATTTAAAAATTGGTGTTCCGGCAGTTAGAGTTAAGATGGCCAGTTCCTCAGTAATGAGGATTCCGGGTGTAGTGCGCTTCGGCCTTATCGTCACTTAACATCAGCTAAGGTGAAAGCTAAGCACTATAGAAATAGAAATAGAAATTTATTTATTTGCCATAAAACACGGTACACAAGTTGTTACAGAGTATATAAAGGTCAAGCGTATTTTGTCAAGTTTTGACATGCAAAAAGTTTTTAGTTATAATTTAATACTAACGTCATCATATAGTTTCAGATTCCTAAAATTCACTATATAAATTCATTCATTACATACAGTCAAATAAATGTCAAGACTGCAACAGTGAATTATAAAGACCCATTAAATAATAAATTAAAGTATGTATGTCAAATGTCAACTAAGATAAGAGAAATAATAAAATAAAATAATTACTTAAAGATTATAAATGATAATAATGTCATGTCAGTGGATGTCAAAATATTCATTCAGATCATAAAAACTTTTGTCAATCAACCAGACCCTCAATTTATGTAAAAATCGTGTAGTGGGTAATTGTCTGATTTCGACAGGAATCCTATTATACACACGTATTGGCATCACACCACAATTTTTCCTATATAAGCTTGTATTGCACGACGGGACCTGCAGTATATATGGATCTCTTAAACGTAAACGTTGGTTTTGGACAGTTTTTTTAAACATTTCCATATCCTGTTGGGTATAAACTAAAAATATTGGTAAAAACTCACCACAACTGCAAGCACCAAAATTAGACAAGACCTCATGATGACTATATTAACACCTTTGTAAGTAGGCACTAACTAATTTGTTTCCATAAAATCCATTTATATATGGTATTATTATGGAAGATGATTGCAATCGTTAAATTAAACAAATAATTTTATCTTATCAAATTCATGGGGTTTTGTGTACCAGTTTAAGATGATCAAATGTTTACTTAATAATAAAGTGGCTGTGACATACGGACGGACAGATAGACAGACATGACGAATCTATAGGGTTCCGTTTTTTGCCATTAGGCTACGGAACCCTAAAAAGAGTAAACAAACATGGGGCGTGGGGGTAATAAAATTCTTCAACAAAAATGGTCAATGGAACTCATAATAATTTCAAAAGACCTTTTTCACACAGTCACACACTCCACTCATTGAGGTGGGGCTAAAAAAATATTAATTACTTAATCTCAACTTTACATAAACATGAAAAAAAAAATCTCTAACAGAAGCATAACAGAAACATAATATACAATGACAGAAGTAGGTAAGTATTGTACATATTTATAATTTTCATCAAATTCGGTTCGATGATTCGTAGACGCTACATGTGCTACGACAAAAGCATCGTCGTAGCTCATAGGTGGACGTTGTGTGACCGACGGACGGACAGATGGACTCAACGATCTTATAAGGATTCCTTGTTTTACTACGGAACCTTAAAAATTATTGGTACTTAATTTTAAATAAGTACACTTATGGCCGAATACTCAAACGCTAATTAACTTTGAGCAGCTCTCAAACAGCATGCTGTCTTTGTCATATCTTTGACATTTAATGCGACAGGACGACGTTTGAGAGCCCCTCAAAGTTAATTAGCGTTTGAGTATTCGGCCATTAGGTACCTATTTATAAATAATTCGGTTCCCTAGCATGGCCATCGAAATGCGATATGATAGCGATTTATCACGTATAACTGTCAAAAGACGATGGATTTTGACAGTTGAGAGTCGATAATACATCGCGAATCGCGATATACATTACATTGTGCTATGGTGGTGTGGTCGTGCTGTGCTAGCAGGGGTCGCCAAATGGCGGACCGCGGCGCGGTCCACATCCGGATCGCCGGCCGCGCTCCCCTTTTTGTGCGGACCGCGAGAGCACAGAAACTTACAAAAATACCTACTTTAATAATGAAATTACTGTTATAAATACTCTTTTCTATAAAATGTTGTGCGGACCGCGATGGTCATTTCATTTCTTAAAACGGACCCCTACCAAAACTAATTGGGTAATTGGTGACCGTGTGCTAGTGGGACAGGAAATCAAAAGAAGTACCTGTAATACATTCTACAGTTTGGTGTTTGTTTCTAAATTTTATCTACTATACCTAGGTACCTAGTTTGATGTTTAGCTAGTCATAGACGAAAATAAAATAGAAAAATATTTTAATAACTTCATCAATAAATACTTAGTACTTACTTACCTACTTACAATTTTCTAGTAGTTTAATTCACTATATTGTGTTTGCTAACTTGATTGTGCTACATGTAAACAATTACCTACCTAAATAATTACCTACTGAATAATGTCATCTGTAAATCTAAGCGTACTCATTTTCGTGTGATGAAATATCTTTGATATAATGTTTTCAAGGCCGTAAGATTTTGTAAATGTTGGATCATTGTAAATATTGCATCAAACTTAAGAAAAAAAAACTCTAAAACAAATATTTTCGAATAATTCTCCGCCTTCGTTTGCTACAAAACTGTAAAATGAGAAATCTAAACATTCATTATACTTATAAAAAGAACCCCAGTTAAAATACATTCTCTTAGTACCTATTTCCAGCCTTCATAATGCTTTCCTTGCAATCGAGTAACAATCGATTAAGTTTTCATAACACAAATATGTTCTGAAATGGCCGAATAGGTACCTAAAACTTATTTTTTTTTGTTTTATGTTTACTCTCTCTACGATTGAAAACTAAATGATGACACGGGTCTCTTACTGATGTCACATGACGTAATATATAGATAATCTTAAAATATTGACCGGAAGTGGAAGATTATCTCAAGCTTCCGGCCAATTTTATTTGCGATAGTCTTCTGATCCTCGCTCAGCACAACTTTTCCGACCGTGTGCCATGCATTTCATCGTGATGTCATATGACGTAGGCAATACTGTCGTGGGCTCACGGACTATATCTCATCTAGTTATAGTTCGAATCACGAAAGATGACCACAAAATGGCGTCCATCTTCGCATCATAACTCATGAAGAAAAGACTTTAGACAAAATAATATTTCATATTTGTGTAGATATATCGATATTATTTAAATACTTCATCATATCAGCCACACGACACCCACTGCTGGGTATAGGCCTCCCCTAAGGATCTCCACAACGATCGGTCCTGCGCTGCCTGCATCCACTGGCTTTCCGCGACCTCCACCAGATCGTCGGTCCACCTTGTCGGGGGCCTACCCACGGAGCGTCGTCCGGTGCGCGGTCGCCATTCCAGAACCTTTCTGCCCCAACGGCCATCGGTTCTTCTCGCTATGTGTCTAATAAAATTTAAATACTTATATGAAGTAAAATAAAAAAATAAAATAAAAGTATCATTTGGTCTCACGTCTTATCTTCATGAGTTATGATGCGAAGATAACGCGATTTGTGGCTTGTGGTCATCTTTCGTGATTCGAACTGTACCTACGTACATACTAGGGTTTCTGCTCGAGCTTTCTCGAACTCGAGAAAACTCGAGAAATTTGGCTTCAGTCGAGACGAAAAAAAAATGAGCGGAGCTCGAGAATTCTCAAGTTTCGAATTTGAATCGTTGCAGACGCGATGCGTGACTATTTTTCGCCGTTTAGGCGCTTATAGCCGTCCACTAGCAACACCAATTCGTTTATATTTATTATACGTATGTAAAATTGTAAACCAGGTCAATATTTGAATAAAAAAGGAAACAACTATGCCCTCTTAATCCTTTCTAACATATTTTTGAACTCTTCAACAGTTTTCATTTTTTCTGTAACTTTTATAATCAATTTTAACCAAAAGTCCTTACTGTCGTTTCAATTGCGTTTTAAAACTAGTACAAGTAACAAAAAGTATTAGGGGGGGGGGGAAGTATGAAATTGCTTTTTTGTATGGAGAATTTTAAAGAATTTTCATTTTCCATACTAACATTGTCTTAATTTATTTTACAAATATGAACGCCATTTTTTTAACTTTTATGCGTAAATGCTTAAGCACTCAGCTAACTGATGCCACATGTTATTGAAACGAGCTATACTTTTTAAACGTTCGGGAAAGAAAATTAGAAATATTGTTTGGTAGTGTTCCGTCATGATCATAATTCGAAATAATATCAAGTAACTGAAGCATCTTAATATCATCATAGAAGACATGAGAGCCTCTGTGTGTGAGAATAAATCGGCGATTTGATACTTTAACCCCTATTATTAAAGAGTTAAGTATAAAAAAATATAAGCTCTTAAGAGAATTAAGATTATAAGAGTTTTAAGAGGGCATAGTTGTTTTTTTTAAATAGGTATTGACTATTTTTCTTATCCTTACCCAAATAAGAGGTACCAAATTCTAAATATTGATTGTGCTGTAATAAAAGTATCTTAAATTAAAATAAATCCTGTATTTTTATAAAATTTAATTAGATTTCAACAGTTTCAATTAAAAGACTCGAGACCCGAGAAAACTCGAGAATTTGGCCTCGAGAATTCCCGAAACTCGAGAAAAAAATAAGGTCGAGAAATCAGAAACCCTAGTACATACATAGGCTGTCATATAGCACTATTATCTACGAGTTTGGGACGGTTCTCCTACAGTAATTTGTCCGTTGAACCATAGCCAACACAACTTTTCATCGGCGAATGTTTCTCTAAAATATCTTTCACCTATGAATTTTTACTCTGCATTATCTTTTGCCAACTTTAATTAAAATTATATTAAAATTAAATCTATGTATATGCTGATGCCGCCGTCTAGCGATATCGTTCTGCATTTTTTTGCATTTGCGTATGTTTGTATTACAAACAAAAAATATTTTGTTGATAGTATATTTTTTTTTTGCTGCAGGTTATATTAAAATACATTAATTAAGGTTTTTCCCAATGGGGAATGTCCGAAAAAAATCAAATTGGCTGAATATTTTTCTATAGGTAGGAATAAGGTCCCTTAGTAATAGAAAAAAGTTTCATAATTTTCGGATGCATGAAACAATTTTTAAAAATCAAAGTCTCTTCGACTTCACAAATGTATGAAAGTAACAGCAGAATGGAGATTATACCTTTGCCACCACCTGCCACAACCACAACATGGTATTAAAAAAAAAGATTCAAGACAAAATGTCAAAACTTTTTTTTTTAAATACGTGTAGTGGTTGTGGCAGTTAGCGGCAAAGGTATAATCTCCATTCTGCTGTTACTTTCATACATTTGTGAAGTCGAAGAGACTTTGATTTTTAAAAACTTTTTTACCCAAACGAAAATTCTGAAACTTTTTTCTATTACTAAGGGACCTTATTCCTACCTATAGAAAAATATTCAGCCAATTTGATCTTTTTCAGACATTCCCCATTGTAGAACGAAAATTGTGCTTCACAAAAAATTTGGTATCTTCAACCTATTGATTGTTAAAAAAATTGATCATATAACATAGCATTTTATTTATATTTTAATATTCTTGCGACTGGCGATGAAAAGATCAATGTCAAAATATTGCTCAGGCAAAACAATCGCCGTTGAAGCGACTGCCGGCGAAACGTTCGTGCCGGCGAAACGTTCATTGGCAAAAGATAATGCAGAGTAAAAATTCAAAGGTGAAAGATATTTTAGAGAAACATTAGCCGATGAAAAATTGTGTTGGCAAATGGTTCAACGGACAAATGACTGTAGGAGAACCGTCCAAACTCATTATCTACACTCGACGTCAGAAAAACCGCACCTCTTCGGCACTAAGTTTAGACTTGGCCATCTGCTATTGCTAGCTAACGTTTTATTGTGTAAATGTTGATATCTATTGAAAGTACATTTAATGAGCTTTCTTTTAATAAGTGTTTGATTTATTTAACATAACAGTTACCATAATTAAACGATTAAAGCGTTATTGCTAGCGCCACCACAAAAGGGAAATAAAAGGGGTCAATTCAGGAAATGCGGATAAATTCGCTATCGAGATGATGGAGAAAACACACTTCAACAGTTCAATTAAAAAAACGAATACCCAAGATGGATACTATTGCCCATGAAGTTATTCAAATATTGCAATAAAATTAGGCAATGTAATGTGCTCGGAAACTCAATCTCAGTAATTGATTCCGTTCGACGAGTATTCCAACGGTTTCTAAAGACTGTTGGCTATGTCCGAAGGGGAAGAAGTATATAATAACAGTTATCATTAAATTATATGGGATTAAATTAACTTTGAAGAAAAGGTGCGGTTTTTCTGACGCCGAGTGTATTCTGTGGTTTTATAGTGATGCATTCATGTCATATTTGTTATCATGGTTATTGGATTGGCATTATGTTATTAAGTATGTACTTATGTAGTCTTATGTAGGCAATATTAGGTTGGTTAGGGCATTAATTGACCATATTAAGACTACAGAATTGTAGTACTTACTTATTAAGACCGTGTGTGCTGTGACTCTAGGTAAGTAGATACTTACTTATGGCACTTGACATGTTTAAGAACTAAACCAGTTTCTGAGATAGGTTTAAAAAAAATCGGCATTTTGGAAATAAAAGATATGGACCCAGCGATTCACAAAATATACAGTGTCCCAAAACGTACCAAAACTTTGCCAAACGGAGGGAAAGTACCTACCTAGGTACCTACTTACCGCTATACCTTAAATATTGAAGATAGGAAATACTGAAAGAAGACTTCATTTTATTTTTAAAAATTATTGGAACTGCATTCAAAGATTTTTTTAATTTGCATAATACCTACCTAAGTACGATACGAATAAGATATATATGATACAAATTGATAAAATACCTAATAATTAAACTTTAAATGTCAACTTTCATGGTCTTCCTTTTATTTAATATGCCATTATGTTAGTCAAGAAAAAATAATCCTATTGAGTAGGTAACTCTTTCGATCTTTGTCGTAAAAAATCAAAGTTTTTTTTTCATATTTGGTGGGTTCGATTCCTGGTTAAGGCAGGCGATTTTTCCAAATATGAATATGTCAAATTTTTACCAAAATCTTTGAATGTAGGTAGTTCCAATCCAATTATTTTAGAAACAAAATGATGTCTTGTTTTAGAAAAATTTCCTATCTTCAATAAAAGGTAAGTATATTTCAAGTTTTAATATTTCAGTTCAATATTTAAGGTACCTACCCTACTTTCCCCTCATGTGGTAGAGTTTTGGGACACCCTGTATAATAACCCAGCTTCATTTGTGACGTGTTGATATTGTTCGTTAACATCGTATCAGATGTTTTCGAAAAATAAAAAAAAACTATTTAGTTACATAAGGCAAAGTTCCTGGTAAAATGTTTTGAGAAGAGGCACATACCTACCTAGGTATCTCAATTTGATTTCATTTAAGTATTAGGCGTTTTCATGGTAAAAAGTACAATAATATGGGTCATTCAACCTATCTAATTAATTGTAAGTAGGTATTACCTAAATGTAAAATTACTCCTTCTATGTCTGTTTTTTTTGTAAGATTTAATATTTTATTCAATATACCTACCTAGTTTTATATAAAAGCTAGTGTGTGCGATAATTACACAAGGAAACCAACAATATCCCTTTAGGTATACTAATGTCTTTAAAAAATCCAATGTCAATAGAATAAACTATGTCGGGATTTACACTATGTAGGTACCATTTTTTTGGTACATGGTGTAAATCCCGAAATAGTTTATTCTATTAACGTCAATAACCATGGAAATTTAAAACAATAAATCCAATGTCCTTAAAGAAAACATTATTAAGTTATTATCTGAGTTTACCACTCACTGTATTAAATACGTCAATAAGCAAGGTTACAGAATTACAACCAATTAATACAGATGGTGAATTTATTGACAGTTTATTGTTTATTGTACACAGTTTTAATAGCCAAAGTTCAAATTAAAATGGTTATTTTTAACAACTGTGTTAACACTCCTTTATTAACTAGATACAGGCGTTTGTTGATTTCAATGGCATTTGTGTAATTAAGGCTGTATATTTCAATCACGTTCCATTTTTAAATTTTCAATATACTTAAACAATGATCGAAACAACTCTACGCGAGTCGTTATGAAAGTATGTGGATATGCAAAACACGCAATACATTAGACAAATACCTCATTATTCCTATAAAAAAATAAAAAAAAAAACTTTGAATCTTCAAATAAGAGTAAAAAACATGTTAAACTAGACACACTACATGTTTACACACAGCGAAAATAAAATATAAAAAATCTATCGATTTGAGCATTTTTTATTATTTTATTTTCTCTCTAAAAATACTTTTATTTTTATTTTCCTTTATAGTGCACTCCTTGACAATACATACAACTAGTGGCTCCGTGAGCTGTAGACCTCGCGAAAAAATAAAATAAAATGTCGCCATGAAGTTTTCAAAGCACACAGTAGGTACGTGAGTATTGCAGCTAGATGGTGCTTCTAATTTTGATCATTTTTCAAATGGGTGAGTATTTTTAACATTGAAAATGTTTTTTCGATCGCTTCAGTAAGGTACTCAATTTCAGCCAAACTGAGACATTGCCCTGGTCCCGTGAGTTTTGGGTCTACGTGTAGGTATGTGTCACCGTTAATGTGCGGAAATCCGTTAATCTGCAGATCAACTAGTGAATCTGCAGATTAACTGGTCGAGTCAGTTAAAGTGCGGAATTTTCTTAAAATAGACGATTTCCGCACTTTAACTAGTTAATCTGCAGATTAACGACCAAGGATCAGTTAAAGTACGGAAACAGGTTTTGTTATTTAAAGAAAATGAGTAATAACATAAAAGGTAGACACAAAAGCAGGGGGACGGGGGGGCGCAACTGCAACTTTATAATCGTATTTGACCTGACGTGTCGACGATCGATCGTATCGAACTGCTTTATTCCTGTAGGTCCCGGGTTAGGTTAGAAATTTAAGGCGAGCGCGAAGCGCAGCGTAGCGTGAGCCTTAAATTTCGAGGTTATTTTTTATAACAGACAACAGAAATATTTTCTTTTATTATAATAACTGACGCGGTACGTTTGCTGTTTACAAAGCAATTCTGGCTCTTGTAAACAGCAGACGCGTTAGTCGGACACGTCTGCTATTTACCACGCAGCCGAAACTTCCCGAGTGGATAACGCGTCGGGTATTTACGAATATGCCCGGCGAAGCGCCAGAAACAAAGTTTTTGTAAAATAAACTTTCAATGTAGGTCTTTTACTTCAATTTCCCAAAGCCTTGGCTATTTCACTCACTGTATTCCGCACTTTAACGGTGTAGCATCCGTTAATCTGCAGATTAACTAGTTAAAGTGCGGAAATTGTCTATTTTAAGAAAAATTCCGCACTTTAACTGGCTCGGCCAGTTAATCTGCAGATTCACTAGTTAATCTGCAGATTAACGGATTCCGTACTCTAACGGTAACATATGTACTAAATGTCAAAAGATGCGTCTCAGCAAGGACTACAAAATGGTGAAAAAAAATTTTGAATAAATCGAAAACTTTTTTCGAAAATCGCATAAATGTAGAAAAATGACACACTTTTTTGGGGTCTTTTCTCACTAAATCGACAATTTCTCAAAAACGAAAAGCGATATCGAAAAAATGAAAAAAAACCCCTAGAGATATTGAGTTAGGCTACCTATTGAGAATAGTATATGTCCCTGACTCTTACGGTCTGGGCTGTAGCTTATCCTTTATGTAGCGAAATGTTGGGATACCGCGGGCGACGCGCGCGGTGCGCGATAATAATAATACGGAGTACGATTGACGTTTGTAAATTATTGTATATTTCAAAGCTTGAATAGTGTTTTATATTTTGTATTTTTTATTTATTTCCACATTTTTTATAAATAAAAAAGTATTTAGATATGTATTAAAACCATTATATTGATATTGATTAGCTCTAGCAGGTCAACAAATGGTATGACGTGAATAGAGCGAGCGTGAAGCAAGTGCTGATTCCAGATCTAGTCAAAGATTTAAAAACCGTTAGATACGGCGGCGCGGGGCGGTACCTATAGTGTGACTGCACTGAAATGTCTCCATAAGTCCATATTCAAGTAAGTGACGTCGCTTACTATGTGAAAACGAAAGATAAAGTAGTGAAAGCAATAGGGTATTTTCCACATTTTTGAAAACTGCTTATATTTAAGGATTGGGACGAACAATTTAACAGAAAAATAAAAATTAATTAATTAATGTCTTTTTTTCTCCATTAAACCAATTAAAATTAAATTTATTTTTAATTGTTTTGAATTTACCGCCAAAACGCTCGGTTCACTGACATCTACTGAGTGACGTCAACTTTGTGTAAACTATAGAGTAAATTGTGACACAGACTACAAAGATGTTGAAATTGTTTACACAAAGTTGACGTCACGCAGTAGACGTCATCGAACCGAGCGTTTTGGCGGTAAATTCAAAAGCATTAAAAATGTATTTGATTTTAATTGGTTTAATGGAGAAAAAAGACATTAATTAATTTATTTTTATTTTTCTGTTAAATTGTTCGTCCCAATCTTTAAATATAAGCAGTTTTCATAAATTTGGAAAATACCCTATTACTGTAGGAGCAAAAGAGATGACGCTATTATCTCCAGTACACGTGCTAGGCGTCGTAGTGAGTTTTTGTGTGTAGATAAACGGATAAACGAATCTTGAGCGAAAGTTGAACAAAAGAGAGTTTTTAGTTTGATACTAGATCCAAAATAATATCGTGGGTTGCTGTTATTTCAATTTCGAGATTTGAAATTACTCGATCAGTCACGTCTTTCTTAGTGACTCTGCGATTCCAAATAAATTTTTACAACGATCTCTGAGAATGAGAGTGTGATGATGATGCCTAGGTAAACATGAGGGTTGTTATCGTACATTCGAGTGATGATGAAGTCGGCGCGAGGGTCTCGCGTGCTGCATTTGATTTTGTTTTTATTTATTAGGGTTAATTTATTTATAAATTCAGATGTTTTAGTTGTACATAGTACTTAGGTTACCTTTCAATAAAATATTAATGTCCATAAGAAAGGAATAAAAAAAATATTTTGTTAAATTCATTAAATTCATTTTCAATGTACCACAAGGTCGTGAAAGGCACGAGATCTGTGATTTTTTTTATAAATTTGGAAAAATTGGCTTGACTGAACAGTTATATATAATTTTCGAACCTGCTCACAAATTTTCACGAGAATCGGTTGAGAAATGTGACCTGTAGAAGAGAACATACAGACATACGAAATAATTTTTGCCCAAGCTGAAGCAGAGACGCTTCGCTCGCACTTCGTGCTCGCTCGGTCAATAACTGAAAAAATAAATCTAAGTCGTATTCATATTTGTCACAGCTGAATCTTTTCTGAAAAATACCTCTGACAAGCAAATTTGAAATTCCACTTGAACAGAACAGATTGTCTTCGTTTTAAAATACCTGATAATATACATATTTTATTTTTCTCCATTCGGCATAACTTAAGAATTTTGCTTCCTAAAACTAAAGTTTACGAAAAACACTTATTTCTTTGAAATGGGAATATACAGCCTTAAATGCTATTTTATTAAAAGGTATGATATAAAGCTTGTCAGAGTTGATCGAGTTAATTTCAGGTAATGACGTTGCCTGCTGAAAATGTTTAAGCCATAGTTTTGTTACCTACTTATAATAACTTAACACCTATCTACAATATTTTTAGACTATCTATTAATTGACGAGCGAGCACGAAGTGCGAGCGAAGCGTCTCTGCTTCAGCTTGGGCAAAAATTGTTTCGTATGTCCGGCTGTCTGTTCCCACCTACAGGTCGCATTTCTCAACCGATTCTTGTGAAATTTTTGAGCAGGTTCGAAAATTATATGGGATCTTTTTGTCGAGCCAGTTTTTTGAAATTTTTCAAAATGACGGAGATATGTTAAAAAAACAGATTTCAGTCCGCTTTCCAGCTCTGCCGGTTCTTCTCTACAGGTCGCATTTCTCAACTGATTCTCGTGAAATTTTGTAAGCAGATTTGAAAATGATTATACAATTTTTTTGTAAAGCCAGTTTTTTGAAATTTTTCGAAATTGCGGCAATATGTAAAAAGAAACAGATTTCAGTCCGACTTTCCAGCGCTGTCTGTTCTCCTCTACAGGTCGCATTTCTCAACCGATTCTTGTGAAATTTTCTAAGCAGGTTCGAAAAAAGCATACAATTTTTTAATCACGCCAGTTTTTTTGAATTTTTTCTAATTGGTGGAGATATGTTAAAAAAACATATTTCAGTCCGGCTTTCCAGCGCTGTCGTTTTCCTCTACAGGCCTCATTTTTCAACCGATTCTCGTGAAATTTTGTGAGCAGGTTCAAAAAATGTATAGATTTTTTTGTCAAGCCTGTTTTTTAATTCTTTCTAAAATGGTGGAGGTATGTAAAAAAAACATATTTCAGTCTGGCTTTCCGGCGCTGTCTGTTCTCCTCTACAGGTCGCATTTCTCAACTGATCCCGGTTAAATTTTGTGAGCGCCCAAGTAACACATCGAAGCTGTTAAGTAGATGAAAAACAGAATTTCCCAATGCCAAAGGCTGTAGTAGAATGCTGTAAAAAGGCTGCATAACCCTAAACCAGCTCTTATTCATCTAATTTGGGCCACACTATCCAGAAAATATCCAGCCAACGGCTGGATAGCTCTGCTTTGTTAGACATTATACAGACTTTGGCTTTATAGCGACTGTTTTGTAGTATACAAACTGCTATATAACAGACAAGTAAGAGCTTGATAAAGCCTGATTTTATTTTTGTACAATTTGAGCCACTTTTTATAGCGTAGTCTACAGCTCACGGAGCCACTATAGTAATAAGAAGTCTATTTTTAAGAGATCTATATTTTTGCCTAATATGCCAGAATTTAATTTAAATTTTAACTTAAGCGAGTTAAGCTGCTGAAGTTTGCGATTTTCAAAATACAGTACACTACCCATAGTTAAGACTCACTTTTTGTCGTACCTTAATACAAGCTTCGTTTGGTAGATGTAGAATATTAAAAGCTTGATTACCTAATAATGAGTAATAATGACATAAGAATCGGTTTTGGGTCGAAACTTGGAGGTCCAATGGGCACTAGATCAGAATAAGGCTGCCTGCACAAAAAAAAGTGGCGTGTGTTTTAGACAAAAGGCCACTAGCAATTTTTTGCTGTCGTATTCGAAAGAACTACAGTCATTTTGTTTTATTGCTCTACAAACTTCTTGGTAACTTAATTTAACATATAGCCGAGTTGACCCGGGAACTCCTGTACACGTAACATGGTATCTAAAAATGAAATGAGTGTATGTCTTCCCTATCCTAATCGAGTATGTACAGTAAAAAGTTTAAATATTAAATAATAATTGGTCAAGATATTGAGGTTTGTTTATGTCCCAAAATTTTACTGAATTCTGGACGCGAGACTTACACGCGCGTAATCAAAAGAGACTATCTTGTTTACCTACGTAAATAATGAAAAGATTGAATCTACGCACGCGTCTTGCTATTTTTATGAGTTTGCCGATTAATAAAAATTTTTTGACCGATATTTTCAAACTCTTAATTTTTAACTTTTAACTAGACGTTCATATTCAGAAACGTAGTCTGATATCCCCATTTAATTTTTAGATAAGTAGATATACTTAACAATTAACGGTGTATCTATGAATAGCTATGACTAGATATTTTGTGGTGACTACGTGTCAAACTATTACATACACTTACCTAACAAGGTGGCTGAAAATGTAACAAAAAAGTAATTGTCGTTACATGTGTAATTTGTCGGTTTTATGTTAGTTTGACGAGTTAATACTACCGTCACGGCAGTTACAATAAGACACACGTTACAAGATATTGTTAGCAAACAAAGATTAGGCAATTTTCCACATATTCTGGTCACGCGTGTCTTTGTTTGCAAAAGTTCACAAGTAATTGGGAAAGATCAGATTTCATAGACTAAAATACGAGTCATGATTTTGAAAATCGTGTTAGTTTTGCGTAAAATATAATACACATAAGGAAAATATAAAATTCATGAGGAAAATTCATTGCTCGCTCACAAATCCGTGACCAGATTTTTAAGTGTGAAATCTCAATCTTTACATTAAAATTTTGTACAACTAGATAGTTACTTCCATCAGTAATTTAAACCAAACTTTTTATAGGTTAAGTCTACCTCTATTAATATAATAAACTTACCAATAGGTTATCTAGTCAATATTTTTTGACCTATTGCCCACCAGGCTTCTGAGTATCGCTTATTCGCACAAAAACAGCCGTCTTCATCAAATTGATCTCTCTCGTTTAGCGAACAACACTAGATCTCATTCATAGAGCTATGTCATGTGACTATAATGAGTGTGATCCTGACTGACCTCACAACCCCTTTATCAGCAAAGAAAGACTCGGACTTGAATTGATAAAAATGTTATTGAGTCATGGAAAAGTTTTGTTTATCTGACTTATGTATTAAAAATACTGCTGGGGGCCAGTTGGCGATAATGTTTATTATTATCCCTGCCATTTGGTAATGCACCTGGCGGCCATGTTTTTGACCTCAAAAACAAAAAAACTATTGTAAATTTTTGATATAGGTACCAAGACCGTTATCTTACTGAAAATAATAGTTTAATAATTAATTTATTAGATTGCCTATTAGAATTTTCTTGTTTCATGGTTTTTAGTTGCGGATCACATCGATGTGGATGTTAATGTGACAAGGTTCCTACTCATTACCAATTGGCGGGGATTATATTACGTATATTTTACCAAAAAATGTCAATATGTTGATAATTCTGATTTATTCTTTTAATTTCCTTCATATAAAGAAACCACAGAGTACATCAAACCAACTTTATTTGGCGGTCAAACGCAAAGCAAAGATAAGCCCCGCCTCTTATCCCTTTTTGGCATCCTTACTAATATTCCTTAGGTACTATTCCTTACTAATTTTAGAAATGCGTTTGTTTGTTTATTTGTTACGTCTTTACGTCTTAACTAATGAACCGATCATCATGAAATTTTACGGGTCACTATCAGAATAGCCACATTGTAAAATGACAATATCGCCGAAACGTCTTGATATTAAAACGACATAGTTACTAAATAGACATGAACGCTAAACGACTAAGTAGCAAAACGTCTGGATCTTAAAATGTCGTAATTCAAAATACTCTACGTCTACGTTTTTATATTAAAACGATAGAGAGGGAATTTCGCACACGTTGTCAGGGATACAGAGGCAGAGAGAGTACCTTTCATCCCGAAAAACGGAACTGTTCCCGAGGGATAAACAAAATACTATCCAGGCAGACGAAGTTGCGGGCGGTCGCTAGTGAAACCATAAATGTGCGAAGTGCGAAACGCACTTGGATGGATTTTTTAAAAATGGGAAGTAAGTACTTGAAACTAAAATACTTAAACATTTCAATAAAGATAATCAAATGAAAATTTAATTTTATCCAAATAGACATATTAGCTTGCAAACTAGTTATTAATATAAAAAATAAAACAGGACTTTTATTTAAGGTTTCAAACTAACGAAGCAATACTCATAGTGTGACCTGCCTAAGGATACGCAAGCGCAAAATATTGGGTGCACGCTCTTATTACTAAACTGCTTCTTGTTTACTAGGCCGGTTGGGTCGGCCAATTTAAGGTTTAATATGTCGAATCGTTTTTCATTTAAAAATATCCATAAAAATAATGTAGGTTGCAAAATATAGAGGGAAAATAAATAATAGGGAATATGCATAAGTCACCGATTTTGATGAATTTGAGCTTGATCGCTGCGGACACTTATAAAAACATGATGAAACAGGAAAAAAAAATAAAAAAATGTATAATCCTAGTTTTATCACACGATGAAATCAGGGGAAAATAACGATATTTTTTTTTCATTTTCGGATATAATACACTTTACAGTCAGATGGAATATCGAATAAGAAACAATATTTTGTATGACACATATGTACTTAAACGCAAAATTTAGGGAGATAATTGAAGATTATTGGCTAACTCCATATTAAACGCGCCGAAACACACCTGAAACGTGATGTGTGACGTCACCGTTTTGTATGGAGCGTTTTCGGCGGGTGCTGCTGCGCGCTAACTTCAAGTAACTATATCACGAGAAAAAAACGCAAGAGAAAAGTTTTAATATTACAGTTAACTTTCTCACGCATTATACTTTTGATTAAGATTTAAAAAAAATATTGATGCATATTCCCTATTAGTGGATTATGGGGTCGATAGTGGTAAAGGCTTGCTTTACGCTATGACTTGGTTCATCAGAATGTGTGTTGATGTTGTCAGATCTAATAAAACCTAGAAACTTCTAGGTTCCCTAGGTTACCTAGGTTCTAGAAAACCTGAGACGGAAGACAATACTATAGTGGTAATTAATCCCGAGGCGAGTCAGTCGTGACCCGGCTTAACATTGGCTATTGTTAGATCGATAAAAATGATATAACTAATTGATCAGTATTGTTCAATCATACGTGAACGTGACTATTAATATTGGCAAAGATTTTACAGAAAATTGCGTAGTTGTTGGAATATTATCATCTGACCACATATTAAGCGCTATAAATATTTAGGCTGTGTTCAGATGATAACACACAACCCGACCTCAACCCGAACTCAACTCAAACTCAACTCAACTGTAGCCCACTTCTTGTAATCACATCAAACATCGTTTACAATTTCGAGTTTTATGACACATTAATAAGCTATCATATTATTTTTTCGATACAACTGCACACGCCCCACGCACAAACCAAATTCAACTCAAACTCAACCCGAACTCAACTCAAACTCAACCTAAACTCAACCCGTACTCACCTCTTCAAACTCATCTGAACATTACACATTAGCTTATTAATGTGTCATAAGACTCAAAACTGTAAGCGATGTATTTCAAGGTCGGCTGCAGTTGAGGTGAGTTCGGGTTAAGGTCGGGTCGAGCGTTATCGTCTGAACCCAGCCTTATGGTGGATTAAAAACAAAATGGATCCTGTATATCGCATTATTATAAGTACCTACTTAACTATGCTACTTACACAGGATATCGAAAAACCATTATAACTTACTAGTGACTCTGTGACCACGCGTTTGAGACATTTTTTTTTTGAAATAAGTACCTACTTAGTAGATTTTTTTTTTTCGAAATATTTCGAAAACTTGATTCGTACGCTGCTTACAAAATTTCACGAGAATCTTCTCGCATCGTCTCGCACGATGTTCTGAGCCACAGATAAGATTGAAACGTATTGTACCTAACCTAGGTATACTTATTCGTAGCTGAAAATGCAAATAGTTTTATTTATAAAGGTATTCATCATTCACCTTCATTCATTATCATTCGCCTAATACGTTTCGTTAAAAAAACTGTGACGAACCCATCTGAATTTACTTATTATACTTATGTGTAGATTGACACATTTTTGGATTAGAGCAACCTAAAATTATCAGATATTTTTTTTCCTGCAACTTAACGTAGGAATAGTACGTAGGTGTTGTACCGTAAATGAGAAATAAATAAAAAATATTTTTAAAACGTCTGCTGTAAAAAAGTAAGGCATTTATTTAGTTTCATGGATGATAAATGTGTTTGAAAAAGTTGAAATAATAATTATAATGAAAGCAAAAATTGAAATATTATTAAATAAAATGGCTACACCCGCGATGTTTTATAGTTTCAACAAGTATGCTGTTATCGAAGCATGGTATCAATACGTTGCCATGAAAATTATACAAACACTAGGAAAGGAAAGTAAATATTGTTTTCACTTGTCGGGTTAGGATTCATGGATTCCCACGGTCATTGTGGAGAAATTGCCCTAATAAAACTAATAATTTATTATGCAGAATATAATAATTGAGTAGGTACCTCAACGATATTCCATTCCTAAGGATGCACTACGCAATACAATAGCAAAGCTGAAAGGTGGCACACGCCGTTTGATAAATCAAATGTCAAGTTGTATGACAAGTCTTGGGGGACTTTCATAGTAGGCTGCGTTTTGGGGGAGTTAAAAGTGTCCCACTTGTGTCCCACAAATGCCATTGTCATGCAATATCCACAGTATAGATGATCGACTAAAGAAAATGATGAACATTTTCTCCTTGAATTTCTCAAAGTGACTTGGTGGCAGGACAGTGAAAAACTTTTTGACCGAGCAGGTGCGAAGCATCAAGGAGCTAATTTTCAGAAAGCAGCTACCCATTATTTTTTCCCATCATTGAATTCAACGAGGAAATAAATTTTCATCAAGTTTTCTTTGGGGTTAAATTGAATACTTTACTCAACATTATTGAGTTATTTTTTATTATTATTCAGATCAGAGATAAAACAATATCAATCAGAAAATGTTGAGTAATTTAAGAAAAGATTTTAATATTCCTTGTATAAATTACAGTTAACTAGTTAATAAAGAATAGATATAGGAATAACAAAAAGAGAACCAACTAAAAGAGTCTGCTTTTATGCGTATAATTTATTGAAACAGCAATCAAAATTCATAGCATGTAATTAAATTACAAACTAATTAGTAGGCAAACAATAGATAATATCTGACGTTAGCCTAAATTTAATGTGTTCAGCACAAGACTAGTGAAAGTCTCGTGCAATACGAATCAATTTCACTGGCTTATCAAGATTGCTTGCAAATAATGTAACTGAAAGCTAAAAGAACGCTCAATATCAATATTTTAATGGATAAGAAAGGTAATTAATTAATTCCATTGAAGTTTACAATACTTTCGCTAGCGTCAACTAAGTATAACAAAAAGATATTCAAACACCATTCAATATCAAACTCGTTTTTGCATTATGAACAAACTGGAATGAATTAATATATCTTGACAAAGGTGATGTATTACAACTGGACACAATACATAATCTTGATTTCTAGACAAGAAAAAATGTGAATATATTTCTGCAACATTATTGTACAATGCTGTTATATCCTCACAAACGAACTTTGCTGTCCAAAGATTTCGGTCAATGGACTTCACCCAAAGAGATTTGACATCGTCTAGGACGTTTGCAAGACCAGACAAGTCACACTTTCGGCGGATAGAAAGTTTTAACATCCAGTTCTTGTTATGCCTACGTTTATTTGAAAATGGTGACTGTATTTTAATTTAGCTATATTGTACGCTCGGTTGAACAATTTTATTAGGTTTAAAATTGTTTTATTAGGTTACATAAGTGACTCGATAATTACCTAGCATTGAATACAGGTTAAAAAGAGGTACTTAGGTACTGTGAACTTCTGGAAATAATATGAACGAGGGTGTGAATGAAGAGATTCGGTTGGGAGGACAGGGAAAAATGAAAAAGAAGGATATACTTACTGTTGTAGCTACCGCAAAGAAACTGGGATTAGGGCAGGTAGATGTTTATAAATATTCCTCAATCAAGAGTTTGTAATTATTTACGTAATTAATCATCCAAAGCTTATTGAGACTTACCTATTGTAAGACAGGACAAAATATTGAGTACAAACAAACGATGGTGGTTTCTTGCGATATACCTAGTAAAAACTTCCATTCAAAATTGTTGCTATTTGCAGTCAAGACAAGGTCGCTAGTAATATTCCTCACAAAAATAAAATATATATTGCAGAAGATAACTTATGATTTTTAGTAGGACTCTGTAATTACTTCACGTATTTGAAATTCAAAACTATGAGAATACCGTCCCACGTAATTTGTGAAAGTGGCGTATAAACTATGCCTAATTATTTTAAATACTTACTTAATTTTGGATTATGTAATAAATGAATGATAATTTTTGCTTAATTATTTGGATAATGCGAATAAAAAACGCATGTGTCTATGATTAAAATGTATCTAAAGATGACTTCGCAATAATTCTATTCTATGAGTTTAAAAAGCTTACTCGATGAATAAATTTAAACATATACAGTAGTATAGACAATTTAGTGAGAAAACACCCCGAAAAATGCGTCATATTTCGACGTTATCGCAATTTTTGAACTGAGCGGCTTTTTAGATCCTTCCAGGGACGTATTTTAAGATTCGGCGCCCTGGGCCAATAAGGTATGCCGCCCCTAGGGTTACGTACGAGAGGAAAATGATGCATGTCTATACTAAAAAAATGCCGCGCAGCGGAATTTTTAATCATTTTCATTCAAAAACCCTGTAATTTTGTCAATCTTCAGCAAAAATATTGGCCGCGCAGCGCGATATTTGGTCAGTTCCATCCACTAATCTTATAATTTTGCCTGATTAATAAGTATTATGAAATCGGCCGCGCAGCGCGATTTTTGTCAGTTCTATCCACTAATCTTGTAATTTTGCCGGACTATAAGTAATAAAAAAATCGGCCGCGCAGCGTGATTTTTTGTGAGTTCATTGCACTAATCTTGTAATTTTGCCTGACTATGAGTACTTAATAAAAAAAACTAGATTTTTTGTAATCATGTAACATCATGAACGGAAAATGAACATTCTGCACTGCAGTTCGTCAATAAATGATTGGCATAACTAATTATGAAAGGCGCCCTAAAGCTAGGCCCGAGGGGCGGCTGACGCAATCTATTGTAAAACAAAACAGTGACCCTACTCACGAATAAAATAGTACTAATCTTGGATGTCTATTGTAAAAAACAAACGACCGCGCCCGCGCAGCGCGATTTTTTGTAATCATGTAACATCATGAACGGAAAATGAACATTCTGCACTGCAATTCGTCAATAAATGATTTGTAAAATAGTTTCATCCATTAATAGTAAAAATGTCAAAAAAACGGCCGCGCAGCGCGATTTATAGTTAGTTTCATATACTAAATTATTGTCTAATGTAAAAAAAAAAATTGTAAAAAAATTGTTGTAATTTAAATGAAAAGTAATTTAAATTGTTGTAAAAAAAAAAGAAAAAAATTGTAATCCTTCTCACGTATAATTTCAAAAGGCGTCACGAAGCTGGCGAGGGGCGGCTTGCGCCGCCCCTCGCAGCCTGGCGCCCTGGGCCATGGCCCCCTTGGACCCTAGGGTAAATACGTCCCTGGATCCTTCTGACAATAAATGGATCCTGCATGTAGCTAAAGCAGATGATTGTGTGTGTTATAGTTATCCCAGAAAAGTTTCTGTTATTTACTACTTTGACCAGATGGAAAATTGAACTCGGGATGTCCAGCGATGATCAACACCGAGCAAATAAAATTATATTTAGATCGACCCAAGGTTTTGTAAGTTATTATTGAGATTTAAAAGTTAATTAAACGCTGGTAAACTTGCATGAAGAGCTCGGTGGCGTAGTGGTTTAGTGCCTGGCCCTGCGATTGCGGAGGTTAAGCAACGTTCGCAAGGGTCCGTCGTGGGATGGGTGACCAAAAATGTATTGTCTCTATTTGTTCCAGCTGCATTTGCAGTCGTTAACACCCACCAATCCGCATTGAGCCCGCGTGGTGGGTTATGACCCGTCCTCCTTATCCTCCCATAAGGAAGGCCTGTGCCCCAGCAGTGGGACATTGAAAATGGCTGAACGGACAAACTTGCATGAACATGAGACCAGAGAAGCCGGAACAGACAGCGCAAATCGTAATATCGGTACTGGCTTAGAAGAGTAAAACCTGTCAATCTCACCATACCTTAGGTTGTCTGGAAGAGATCGCTCTTAGCGATAAGACCACCATGTTTTGACACTAAGTTTTATAGTTATTTCTTTGTAATATATTACTGTGGTGTATCTTATGCCCGTGGGTATCGAATGAGCAAGAGAGCTCAGTAATAAAAAGATGAGCTGCAGCATCTTCTCAAATATTGGCATTGTAGCATTGAGAAGGCCCGCTACCCAGGGTGCGTCCTAAAGCTAGGGTTTCCTAGGATGACGTGACGGGGCCGTCATATTACCGCCGTAATTCAGCGGCGTAGAACGTTGTCTATGTAAACAATACGGCGCGGTTTCTGACGTTACGGTGTCGCCATATTGTTTCCATAGACAACATTCAACGCCGCTATCTTACGGCCGAAATATGCAGGCACCGCTATCCTAGGAAACCCTAGCATATCAGTAGACAGATAATGATGAATGATGAACAGTTGCCATAAATCGTATGAACGTTCTATGAAGGTCCTTCGCATCCTTTTGTAGTCAAAACAAAATACGACAAGCCTTATCGCGAGACAGCTCAATACGCAGGGTAATATATTTTTTAATAAATACCTATTACTCGTACAAGATTACATGAAGCACGTGAGACGCATTCGTCGGTGCGTATTTGTGTGTCAAGGTTCAAACATTATACAAGCTTTTATGAACTTGCCAAGTCTAATTTACTCAATTTATTCACTGCTGGTTATTTTGTTGTCTACGAGTTTCGTTACTTTACGTTACTCTGATTTATTCTAATTACTAGCTTTCGCCCGCGACTTCGTCCGCGTGGACATTCGGAAAATCCTCAGGGGACTTTTGACCGAGAAAAGTATCTGTTTTAATCTAGGCTATAAAATATCTGTGTGTGCCATTTTAAATCCGTCGTTTTTGCGATTGAGTTATAACATCTCTAAACATCCAAACCTTCACTAAATAACTTTTTAATTTTTGCAATCAACATTCCATTAAACTTCAATAACGATTTCCATAAAGATTTTTAGGTTTATTTACCCTGTTTAAGCCTCGATTACATACGCCGATTTAAGGAACCAATTATTTAGAGTTGCCACTCGTATAAATAAGCTAAATTTTAACAGTGAATTTGCACAAATGACGGAAAGGTCAACATTTTTTATGATTTTTTATTTTCAATTCTCATCTCCAATCTTAAACAATGTTTACTTTTCCGTTATAGTGTAGATTCGATTTTAAAATCGAACTTATACTACAATATTTTATTATCAAGTACGGGTGGCAACCCGAAATTGCTTCCTAGCTAGGAAGCTAAATTGGCGTATGTAATCGAGGCATTCAAGAAGGAAAGTCACAAAATACATATTTGCTTAATTTTTTAAATTTCTACTACGAAGTTGTAGGTTGCAATGACGATAAAATATTATTTTTCCACTGGATTGACGATATTTTTTATTAATTCCTGGGCCATTGCAATCATGGGCATAGAATAAAGCACTATATTAAGACGCTGCTATAAACTATATTGTATGTCTTCCCATTTGGCAAGAATACATACAAATTCTGGGCAGTAGACACACGCGAACATGCTACATATAGTTGACCATGGGAAAAACATGGCTTTTCCAGATGAACCCCTGCTACCTGTAATGTTTGCCCTTGCGCTTTATTTATAGTGATAGCAAAGCTTAATTTGACTGGAAATTGAAGCCTCTTAAACTGGAATGGTAGGTCAGTGGGGATTATTGGGATTCAAGGTATTAAAATAGTGGCTCCGATGATATTTTGTCCAAATTGTGTGATACGAAGCCGCGTCCCATTACATAACCGGGGTGCATCTATATTTCGCATCAGCATGACCGGTACACCTAATTTCAATTCGAGTTTATGCGAGGGTACACCGGAAAGCTCCAGAGAATTTAAAAATTCAGCGGGGTATGAAGTGCTCTGTTCTGTGTCCATGATTGTATCTATAGAAATATACTGTTTTGTTTCTCCCAGCACCTCTTTCAAAATTTCAGTGTTTAGTTTGTTGACTATTTCATTTTTTGGTGCAAGAATTGCTCTTGCACACAACCACTGATCACAGTTTAAATTATTTTGCAAGTCCGGGTAAACTTTAGCCATGAGCTCCAAATCGTTTTCCACCAAATGACAAAATTCCCTTGTTAGTAAAACACAACCTTCAACATCTGTTTCCAAACGTCCATCACCAATTTTCAATAGAGTCTCTGCATAAAGTCCCGAATCTACGTCATTATAAAAGTGTACTCTCATATTAGTTGTTAGACTAAATTTTTTCACTTTTTCCCATAAGATTGATGACTTGAGACAGGCTTTGATTTCATCTGCAGGTGTGCCCTTTTGGATCACCGGTAGAGTTTGTCGGAAGTCACCAGCCAGTAAAACTGCCATTCCTCCCATAATATCTGTACTGTCTCGCAGGTCCTGAAGAGTACGGTTTAACGCCTCTATGGCCTTTTTGTGAGGCATCGTACTTTCGTCCCACACTAATAGTTTACACTGTCGTAGCATCATACCTCGAGAGCTATTTTTGCTGAAATTGCAGATAGGTGACTCTTCTTGTGCAAGATTTAATGGCAATTTTAGAACGGAATGTGCAGTACGGCCACCGTTGAGCAGTGTAGCGGCTATACCAGAGGAAGCTACGGCAACGGCTATTTTCTGGTCTTTTCTTATGAACGTCAATAATAAGTTCAGTAAAAAAGTTTTTCCGGTTCCTCCAGGGGCGTCGAGAAAGAAGAGTGCACCCTTCCCTGACTCTACTTGACTTAATACCTGATAAAAGACGTAACTTTGTTCTGGAAGCAACCGCGGAACTAATTCGGTTACTTGCTGTTGCAACGCTGTGAAATCATAATTTAATTCTCGAGAAATTTCATCGTTTAAGTTATTTTCGTCTGATCGTCGAGGGCTCACCAACTCACCATTCCAAAATCTTGTAGCTTCTTCCCCGCCATTGTCATAACCTTGTTTTCAATCTTCGTCAGCGCTTCGTTGTAGATGTGATCATTAAAAGTCATATCTGCATGTAATTGCTGCAGCCACCGCAAAATATCTTCCGCCATGTACTGTTCGTTTTTTCTGGATGAAAAGTACCCTATGTCCTTCTCTGTACCTCTGAAAATGTGTATGCAAAATTTCATGATGATCGGTTCAGTAGTTAAGACGTGAAGGCGTAATGGACAGTTTTTTACTTTCCCTCGGGAACTGTTCGTTTTTTCTGGATGAAAGGTACCCTATGTCCTTTTTTGTACCCCTGTAAAAGTGTATGCAAAATTTCATGATGATCGGTTCAGTAGTTAAGACGTGAAGGCGTAATGGACAGTTTTTTACTATCCCTCGGGAACTGTTCGTTTTTTCTGGATAAAAAGTACCCTATGTCCTTCTCTGTACCTCTGACTACATGTATGCAAAATGATGATCGGTTCAGTAGTTAAGACGTGAAGGCGTAATGGACAGTTTTTTACTATCCCTCGGGAACTGTTCGTTTTTTCTGGATGAAAGGTACCCTATGTCCTTTTTTGTACCCCTGAAAACGTGTATGCAAAATTTCATGATGATCAGTTCAGTAGTTAAGACGTGAAGGCGTAATGGACAGTTTTTCAACTATCCCTCGGGAACTGTTCGTTTTTTCTGGATGAAAGGTACCCTATGTCCTTTTTTGTACCCCTGAAAACGTGTATGCAAAATTTCATGATGATCAGTTCAGTAGTTAAGACGTGAAGGCGTAATGGACAGTTTTTTAACTATCCCTCGGGAACTGTTTGTTTTTCTGGATGAAAGGTACCCTATGTCCTTCTCTGTACCCCTGAAAACGTGTATGCAAAATTTCATGATGATCGGTTCAGTAGTTAAGACGTGAAGGCGTAATGGACAGTTTTTTACTATCCCTCGGGAACTGTTCGTTTTTTCTGGATGAAAGGTACCCTATGTCCTTCTCTGTACCTCTGACAACATGTATGCAAAATTTCATGTTAATCGGTTCAGTAGTTAAGACGTGAAGGCGTAACAAACAAACAAACGGACTTTCGCATTTATAATATTAGTAAGGATTTTAAAAAAGTTAAATTTTATTTTGGGGAAAATATTGTTTTGGGGTTGGAATATTGCTTAAATAGGTTAAATATAATGTATATCTTAATGTATTCTTATTAATGTTGTCTATAAATAATATAAAACAGCATTTAGTATTTTTTTATATTTCTTTAATTTCACGGACGTCGTCGTGTTAAAAACTGTAAACTATTATTATTTTCAGATCCTTGGGGGAGGCCTATACCCTGATATGATGATGATGATTATCATTTTCAGGTTGTGATCTGCTTCAGGTGTAAATTAGGTAGTCTTTTCTTTGCTACCGTCAATAATTTAGTTTATTTAGTAAGTATTGTTCATTATCGATGAAATAATACAACATGAAGTATGCGTTTATTTCGTAGTTACTTATATGCCATTTATAGAGCAGCAATAACTGCCTGCCTATTATTTAGAACAAGGCTATAAAGTTACGTGGAAACAAGTCTACTGCCACACATGAGACAGGTCGATAGTTATAAGCTAGGTAACTATTGCAAATTATCCATAAATGTGTTTAAGTGATCTAGATGGCTAAGCATTGAGAACATTATAATTATAAGCTTTATTATTTTTTATTATATTTGTAATTATTCATCGCAAAGAATATAGGAGCTTTTTTGAATCATAATATGACACTAAACAATTGAAATTTTTTGAAAAACCTTCCCCTCGGAAAATTCCACCGCCAAGATCATCCCTTACACCTAATAGGGAATATGCATCAATTTTTTTTTTAATCTTAATCAAAAGTACAATGCGTGAGAAAATTAACTGTAATATTAAAACTTTTCTCTTGCGTTTTTTTCTCGTGATATAGTTACTTGAAGTTAGCACGCAGCAGCACTCGCCGAAAACGCTCCATACAAAACGGTGACGTCACACATCACGTTTCAGGTGTGTTTCGGCGCGTTTAGTATGGAGTTTGCCAATAATCTTCAATTATCTCCCTAAATTTTGCGTTTAAGTACATATGTGTCATACAAAATATTGTTTCTTATTCGATATTCTATCTGACTGTAAAGTGCATTATATCCGAAAATGAAAAAAGAAAATTGTTATTTTTCCCTGATTTCGTCGTGTGATAAAACTAAAATAATACATTTTTTTAATTTTTTTTCCTTTTCCATCATGTTTTTATAAGTGTCCGCAGCGATCAAGCTCAAATTCATCAAAATCGGTGACTTATGCATATTCCCTATTGTTTCGATCACTATACACCGTGAAATTGTACAAACGTTCAATAGTTAGTAAATTACTATTTTATTAATACCATTAATATACCGGTGTAATAAAATAAAATAGATAAAGTGTAGTCAGTGCATAAGGTCAAGGTTTTCAACTAGTTAGTGGATGTTGGTGTACCTCGTCAAATGTGTGCGATAATATTTGAATGTTCAATCAAACCATAGTAATTTAACGTCCATCTGAATTAAATTAACTCATTAAAACATGGTTTTAAAGTGTTATAGCACACAATAAATAAAACGAGTCTGGTTCTAAAAAACTGGGTGAAAGAAAATGAGTTGTTTTTTTTCTATATAGACGAAGACGGGACATTTTTAATGTGAACAGTTGATGAAAATGGGATGGGATGGGATGACAAATGTGATGAAAGGGGAAAATGTTCAGTAATACTTTAACTCAAAATATCTTTACAATATTATAGAAAATCTAGTATATTTTTTTTTAGACGGGACATTTTAAATGTGAACAGTTGATGAAAACGGGAAGGGATGGGATGGGAAATGTTATGAAAGTGGGAAAATGGAAAGTGATACTTTAACTCAAAATATTTTTACAATATTATAGATAACCAATCTATTTTTATTTTTTCTATTTGTTTTGTTAGTTATCTTTACCCATGATGAGCTTAAACGGTCAGTAAACTCTCCAGCGTTTGTCTGTCAAATAAGAGACAACCCCATCGTCCGAATGAACAGCAAATGGACTTTTGATTTAACCTGTTCTGTATGTGATAAAAAAAATTTACTTAAAAGTACAGTAGGTTCAATGCTAAGTTAATTTTAATTTTACCACCATTCGAAAAACAATCCTCTTTTGCCTTTATATGAGCAGATTGTTAAATGTCGATACATTCGTATTCTATGAAAGCGGCTGTTAATTAAGGCTAGTTAATTCGAAGCCGTCTCGATGTGTGATTGCAGTAGCGAAAGTGGGTTTACAGTGCTAATTTAATAGCCCCGACACATGCTGCACGGCGGATGCGTTTTAATAATACTTTGTCTGAATCTGTCTACTGAGTGTTGCCATGAGAACTTAGAACAGTTGGTTCATAAAGAGATTGATTTTAGAGGAAAGAATTATAATTCAGTAAATAATTTTCTTAAATATCTAAATGAAAAGTTAACTTTACAAAGCTCTACATTCGTGCCGCCAGAAATAAAATTATATTTAGTGAATTAAGTGAAAGCTTTTTTATTTTAGTTTATTTATTGGGGTCTAACAAAACAGTTTCACAGTGTGTGTAATAAACAGTTTAAGGGGCGGTAATAGGAAAACATGGTTTGCGCGGGCCATTTTTTTATATAGAAAACGTAAACTTTTGGCTACCAAAAAATCATACGACAAGCTAAAGAGTTTCTCTAGTTGCTACAAACATAAAATTGTATATAAACCTAACAGATGATTGTAGAAAAAAATCAGAATATCACCAAAAGCGCTTGTCGCGGGCCATATTTTTGGCGTTAATAATAACGTAAACGTATTGAATTCTACATCAAAATACACTTTAACGTACTGTGCAGTTGCTCCAATAACTTTTTTTCAAAAAAGATAATTGTGCTTTAGCACTTATCTTTAGATAATGATGAAAAAACAACGAAAAACATCGAAAAAGTGCAGTAGTGAGGTTATTTTCCATACTCTTTACACGTAAAGAAAAAGACAGAGACAAAAGATTTCGCGTAAGGGAGCCTTAAGTTACATAGGAAATTTACTAAATGTGGAACCAACATCGTTAACCACTGATTACATATAGAAAATGGGAATATTTTTAAGTTCGAAAACAAAGTTATAGTTAATATACTCTTCGTCCAAGATAATATATTATCTTATGTTAAGGCTATTTAATTTAATTAGGTGTCTATGTATGTAGTAGGGTGTGTATGTAGTGTCGATCTCATTAAACTTATTTACAACTAATCTCTTAAAATAGCCAATACGCGTAACAAATATATCTATATCTTGAAAATATTTATTATAAGTGTGAGCCAACCGAGATATCGGTAGACGTTTGCCTGCATTTGTTCGCGATGTGCTTGTTACAAAAAGTTTAGTTTAGCCTACTATTATTTATTCTGTGGTAGTGCGACAAGCACGCCTTTGCGGTCTGACTGGCACATGGTAACTTATTTTTCTTCACAATATCACTGCAATCATATTGATTGTGACAAAAGTCATACAACAAAGCTCTGCTAAAGTTAGACCGTATTATTATCGAAACACAAGAAAATATTAGGCTTAGCATAAGCTCTTTTCTTAGCAGATAACTGCTTAGAAAAAGAAAGAAACTGCAGCTACACTATTGACACGTAACCAACTGCTTGATATTTTTGTCGCTGCGATGTAGTGTGATTGTGGTACGTGTGCAACAACCATAAGTTGAATATATTTATTATGTTCGTATGCACTACCATACAACAATACTACGTTTTGTGGTAACTATGCACTATTCCATGAATTATAAAAAAATCGTATACCCTTCGTTTTGGTTTCGCTGTAGTCGGGTAATAAAAATAGTGCTTGACCATCAGCCATTTTGAATGTCCCCAGTGCTGGGGCACAGCACAGGCCTTCCTTATGGGTGGATAAAGAGGATGGGCCATAACCCACCACGCGGGCCCATTGCGGATTGTTAGCGACTGCAAATTCACCCAGGACCAACGGCTTAACGTGGCTTCCAAATCACGGAGGAGCTCAAGATACGATAATACATTTTTGGTCACCCATCCCATCACCGACCATGGCAAAGTTGCTTAACCTTCGCAATCGCTGGGACAGGCGTTAAACAGTTACTTATTGTTAATAAAAAAAACGGTTTTACTATGAATAATAATTACTTAGATCTACCATCGATTTAAATATTACAACTTTCTCTATTTACATGGTTTAAAATGTTTTTAACGACATTTTTAAATTTCTAACATAAACACTTTCTATTTACCTTAAAACTCCGCAGTATAAAGAACTTTCATGAATATCCTCTAAGAAATTTTTGCGATATTTGTACAACTTATTTGAACAGAATGCGGATTTAAGATTTGTACTATTATTTATTCTGTGATTCGAATGAGTTAATTATAAAAAAAATATCACATAGAAAATAAACAATAACAGAAATTGGTTTCTAAAGTATATGTTGATTGACATTGTGTGAAAGGTGTTTTAGAAAAAATAAGTTATTTAGTGTTCTAAACAGAATGTTGTGAAAACTTTCTAAGAGTGTTCACATTTCTTTTAGAGCGCAACTTGCAGTTTGCAGTTAATAGTGAAATGAATAAACAAACAGACAAAATGAGTTATTATCTTTTACCTAGCTTATTTTACCCACAGACTGCATTCTTGAAAACGAAAGCAGTTTCTCCAAATTAAATCCAATGCAGTATTTTTTTCAGTAATGATTTTGAAGAGTTCTTTTTATTAAACAATTAAATTAAATTTTATTTTATTCTGTTTCTGTCTACTTCAGATGATTGTATGCAAAAAGGACAGAGCAGCATAGTAATGACTATACAATTATGTATTATTTATTTGTGAGACTTAATAATTAAGTAATATTCAAACATTTCTTAAAAATATGCATTAGAACATGAATACGCAGGAACATAAAAAAGGGGCATCATGAAAACGAAATAAATATTTTGGATGGCCTGAAGACTATAAAATAACGACACTACAAAAAATGGATAGCTTTTTCTTTTATTTTATCACCGAGTTTCATTTGTAAAATTAAATAAAAAAAAAACAATAATTGACCGAGCGAAGCGTGTCTGTTTCAGCTTGGGCAAAAATGCTTTCCTATGTCCGTCCGCTAGTCTGTTCTCCTCTACATTGCATTTCTCAACCGATTTTCATGAAATTTTGTGAGCAGGCTCGATAATTATATCAGTTTTTTT
This sequence comes from Agriphila tristella, assembly GCA_928269145.1. Taxonomy (NCBI): domain Eukaryota; kingdom Metazoa; phylum Arthropoda; class Insecta; order Lepidoptera; family Crambidae; genus Agriphila; species Agriphila tristella. The sequence continues at coordinate 21,755,504 of OV743440.1, read as the reverse complement.
TGTCGGTTCAGTTTTTTTTCAAAATGGACTGTAATTTTAAATTAGGAGGAGGAAAGTTCAGCAAATACATCCACACCTCAGTGTTTACTTCAATAGCCAGTACCAGCTAAGTAGGTACCTGGCGAATGAATAAGTATTTGTTAACTTGACAGCACTAGAGATTGAGCACAAGGAGCACAACGCCCCTAGCGGTTTTTATAGTAAAACTACAAATATGTCCGTCTAAAAAGTCTGTTTACATGAGAAATTATTAAATTACTAGCGGCCGCCCGCGGTTTCACCCGCGTGGTTCCCGTTCCCGTAAAAATATCGGGATAAAAAGTATCCTATGTACTTTTTATCCAGGCTATCTACTATCTGTGTGCCAAATTTCAACCAAATCCGTTCAGTAGTTTTTGCGTGATTGAGGAACAAGAAACATCCAAACCCACAAACTTTCACATCCTACTTATAATATTATAAATAAATGGGAAAGTTTGTGGGTTTGGATGTTTAGATGTTTGTTCCTCAATCACGCAAAAACTACTGAACGGATTTGGTTGAAATTTGGCACACAGATAGTAGATAGCCTGGATTAAAACATAGAATACTTTTTATTTCGATATTCCCACGGGAACGGGAACCACGCGGGTGAAACCGCGGGCGGCCGCTAGTTTATAATATAAGTAGGATTTATAAAAAGTTATACTGGTAACCCTGTTGGCTGGTGCTGTCAAAATTCTAATTGTAAGCATATTTATTTATTTATTTATTTAGATGGGTATTGGTGGGGTGGTTGGGGATTTGGGTGGATAATAAAATTACCTTTAAAATTATCCATGTAAAAAGACTTTTTAGACAGACTCTAAGTTCATTAGCCTCCAATAAATGATCGAAGGTACTGAAGACGTAATAGCTACCTGTTACTTTTGTAATAGCATTGTCGTCGGACCTCGCAATTGACGTAATGCGTCGTAATTATCTAACAGCATACCTAACTGTTCTGCATCATAAGTCAAACTGGCTGATACTTCGAAGCTTAATGTATATTTTATCGTTTCTGTCTAATTTGTTATTAATTTTGAGTCATGCTCATAATGAAGTTTGTATAAGAATGAATGAAATAAAGTCTTTTTTATTTTCGCTAAAATTCCTGAATCTAATAATTTTATTGCCCAGAAACAGTGCATACGCTCCATCTTTTAATTTGTTAGCGACTGCAAATTCACCCAGGACCAACGGCTTAACGTGGCTTCCAAATCACGGAGGAGCTCAAGATACGATAATACATTTTTGGTCACCCATCCCATCACCGACCATGGCAAAGTTGCTTAACCTTCGCAATCGCTGGGACAGGCGTTAAACAGTTACTTATTGTTAATAAAAAAAACGGTTTTACTATGAATAATAATTACTTAGATCTACCATCGATTTAAATATTACAACTTTCTCTATTTACATGGTTTAAAATGTTTTTAACGACATTTTTAAATTTCTAACATAAACACTTTCTATTTACCTTAAAACTCCGCAGTATAAAGAACTTTCATGAATATCCTCTAAGAAATTTTTGCGATATTTGTACAACTTATTTGAACAGAATGCGGATTTAAGATTTGTACTATTATTTATTCTGTGATTCGAATGAGTTAATTATAAAAAAAATATCACATAGAAAATAAACAATAACAGAAATTGGTTTCTAAAGTATATGTTGATTGACATTGTGTGAAAGGTGTTTTAGAAAAAATAAGTTATTTAGTGTTCTAAACAGAATGTTGTGAAAACTTTCTAAGAGTGTTCACATTTCCATATCTCCATATTTTTATTAAATTCTATTTCTGTCTTTCAATTCTAAGATACAACTACACTTTTCAAGTGTAGCAGAACTTCACGTTCTACTACACTTTACTTTTTTTTACAGAGGTAACGTTACAGAATACTTTATTATCATAAAATATTTACGGATGTCACTCATTATTTCCAAAATATGCCGTTTTAATTTAGAAACGGTGGCCACACTGCAGCAAAAGTATTGTTGTGACAGCACAGAAACAAATATCGATATCGACTTTATCAGTAGTTACCTAGGTATGTTATTCCGGCTATAAAATATTGAAAAAAAATTCAACGTTTTTCTGTCAAAGAGGAATTTCGTTTATTCAGAAAAAATACAGCCTATAATTTATTTTGACGAAAGCGGAATGTGACGAAAGTGGCCTAAATCATTATATTTCAGATTTCCAAAAGATGCAATGATACGAGATGCCTCGATCCAAGCTTGTGCAAAACATGTTTCGTGGAAACCTAAACGTACTCGCACAATTATTACTTTTATTATAGATTACTTTTAGCAAATTAAAAATATGAGCCAAAGGTATCGAGAGTAAAATATCGATAGTGTCAAGCACTATCCCCGTTTACATGAAAATGACGTCATCTCGTGTACTGAAAGGTTGGTTTTTGCGTGTGTATGTATTTGTGTGCGTAAGTTTTATGCTAGTGTTTGATAATTTTGTCGTGTGCGTTCGTAGTGACGTGTCCGAAAATGCATTAGTGATTAACACTATTTGTGTGTGCGTTACCTCGTCCCCCGCGGAAAGTGGCAGACTTTTTCGTAAAGAAATTAGTGCTCGTGGCGTCTCCTTACTTGGTTGAATGCTCTAAGTTGCCATCCATGTATGTATATGAAATATGTAATTTTGTCAAATCCAATGAAAACCTTTTTGTTAAAAATAATGACATTCCCAAATAAACTTTTTTATCCCAAAGTGTCAACAGCCTTATATAGAGAAAATTGCTTACCGATGTCAATAAAAATTTATAATAAATACATAAAAACCTTACCTTTAAACTTGTTTAGGAGTAGACTGCACCATCTTCTCTTAGAAAAATGTTACTTTAGTATAAAAGAGTACTTAACTGACAAATTAGAATAGTTATTTAGAATTTATTGTTATTGTATTGACATTGGCACAAATTAAACTGACATCAACCATTTGACATTTCTATTGATTTTTTTTAATTATTTTACTTTTATTGTGACTATTATGTGAATGAATTACGTTTTTCTTTTTTAATTTACCTATTGTATGTAATGTATTATTTATTGGATTGACATTAGCATAAATTAAACTAACATTAAATATTGACTTGATTAATAGAATTTGAAATGTAACTATTCTTTAAATGTAATTAATTAACTATTTTTATTTTGCATGTCTGAATTGACTAAATGTGCGAACTTAAAACTTATTGTCCACCATTCTGTGTACCACGTTTAAGGCAAATAAATCATTATCATTATCAATACGATTTTCAAGTTCAAAAATACTTGCAATTCGTGTAGGTATCCTTTAATTCTTAAATTGCCTAACAAGAAATGCCAAAGAGGTTTTGCGAAATTGGCATAATTTTATGTAGACACACTCCCTTTAGGCGGTTAAATAACTGGAAGACATAAACTGTTGCTGATGGGAAATGGGATATTATTATACAAGTTTCCAGACGCAGGAGAATCATGCGAAAAAAGTGTGCATTGGCAATGAGTCAGGTTTAGCTTAGGACCTCAGCACATGTGATGCTTTCCTTTAGGCGCATAATATCAGAAACGCAAAATAGCCGATTCACAAAATATGAGATTCTTATACCTAATAACAGATTCTTAAAATAGCACTGGTATCGATGAAAAGCTCTTAAAATCCAAGAAAATATTATTTATCTCTTAGAAGGAGACTACGCGTAGGGTTCTCCCAAAACGCAATGCAGCATCGATGCAATCGCAAAAACACTACTATCCCGAAAATTGGTAATACAATGGAACCTGATTAACATCCACGTTGACGTCACCCGCAACTAAAAATGACATGTAACAATAAAATTCTAATAGGTAATTTAATATATTAATTATGAATTTTCAATAAGATAGGGTCTACGTATCCTTACTTCCTTACTAATATTATAAATGCGAAAGTCCGTTTGTTTGTTTGTTTGTTTATTTGTTTGTTACGCCTTCACGTCTTAACTACTGAACCGATCATCATGAAATTTTGCATACACGTTGTCAGGGGTACAGAGAAGGACATAGGATACCTTTCATCCCGAAAAAAAGTGTTATTCCCGAGGGACAGCACAAAAACTTTCCACGCAGACGAAGTCGCGGGCGGCCGCTAGTACATAAAAAAAAATACAATTGTTTTTCATTTTTGAGGTTAAAACATGGCCGACAGACAGGTTCATTAGTAATTTGCGGGGATACCTAGTATAGATGTAATCGACGACGACGACCGAACATCGAGACAGGCGCAGTGGTTGCCGAAACGCAAGACGCAGGACGCAATCGTGTCACTGAGCTTGTGATAAAGCGCGACCTATATAAAAAGGTTTTTTTTCCTCTACGGAGGAAAATTGATGATTGTTTAAAAATTTAAAAAGCACTTGAGAATTTCTAGAAGCTACGACATCAACGGCTGCATTTTATCGAGAAGAACCAGCAAGAATCCAGTTTAAATTAGTGAACACTAAGTATAAGGAATTTATGTCCTTGTGGTATGAGATATATCATGAACCTAGTTTTAAAGAAACAACAATAATTAATAATTTATTTAGCTGGGAATCCGTAAAGATCTCATTTTTCTTTTCGAATTCTGGTAACACATGTTTCTGTGATATACAATTTCATATTTATCTAATGAAGGTTTCCCTCATTTAACCGGAAATAAATTGGCGTGTGACGTCCAGAATTTATTTTGTCTCTGTATCTCTGCTCTTGGAAACACCCCAGCGAAGTAATTACGTTTTGGTGAAAAAGTGGCGATCAAACAGAACCGCATTCATTACGGAGCGACGAGATGCCCTTAAACCTGCGGCAGAATTGGGCAGACGTCGATCAAACCCGCGATTATGACGCGACACGAAACGAATCACGAACGCGGGTAGAGCTTCGAAGGGACAGTATTGTACTCTAGGTCTTTTCGCACTAGTCAATTTGTGTTTAGTAGATTTGAGTAGTGGTAGTCACTATAAGCTCTATTCAAATATCTGATGTAGTCAGATAGTTTATAGAGTTCAAGAACGACCCCTTATAGTACTGGACTACAATTTAGTATCTACGCGTTTTCTTTTTAAAGTGCAAAAAAAAAACGATATGCGTTTAATGTGTACTTAATACCGTAAAGTTTTCAGATGGGCTAAGGGAGACCTATCTCCAGCTATGGTCATTGCAAGTCATGCTGACGATGATGACAGAACAATTTTATTATACATTTAATGAAACCAACTTTTAAAGCGCAAAGAAAAAGTTAAATTGTCTACGACTTTTATTACGCACTAATCTACTCAATAATAATAGTAGTTTGTTACACAAGGGACGTAAGAGAGCTATTATAGAACAAGATTTGGCGCCCATACGAGCGTTGCTCGCAAAGGGCGCTAATGGAACGAGTGCACCCGAGATATTTAGACTAAAAGAGATATTTAGAATATAGTTCGTGTTCGAGGGTGTAATAGCTACTTACAACCGAGGTAAGCATACTACTTTACATCATTCTTGCGAGGTAAATAAAACATTTATATTGGTATGACAAAATGAATTCTTCAAATGAGTGAAAATATTTCTAAAAAAAATATTTATAGTAACATTGTTACAATTATTTTAAAAGGCAATGATACTGGTTGGCCAGGCATGTGCACTGTTTAGATAGAACGTTCCATTTTCAAATCACTTTACAATTCAAGCATAGGCTGAATGCTTTAATTTTAAAGTACACATTACCATTGTTGCTATGCAAACCTCCTTATTATTAAAATGACGAAACTTTTTACTGAAAAAAAAAACAATGCACTGTGTTGCACATGCCAACTTACACAGCCTCTTACCATACTAGTAAATCCTAGTTTCCGAGCCGTGTATGATGTAAAAAATATGAATTGTCAAACTGCACACTATGTGTGCCATGCCATTTCTAGATAGCATTAGCTCAACGTAAAGTTTAACGACCTACTACACAAGTCAGGTTATAGTACACAATTTTGTATTGGAAAGTAATCTCTATGTAACCAAGTTAAGGTGCATTACTTTAGTGATGGTATTCACATCGGCCAAAAGCCATTTAATTGAAATACCATAAACGGAGTTCGTATTAACTCGCCTGTACTATTAAAAGGACCTATCCAACAACTACTCGAATATTGAGTAAAGTTTTTCGCTTTTTTTTATGATGAAAACAGTCAATTAGAAAAATATTAATTTGTTTAAGTTTTTTTACGTTTTTATTTTGTATTTCTAAAGTTGCATTCTAGATTCATCAAATCACTTAATTTTTACACGACTGCCCAAACAGGAGTGTTTTTTACACGACTGCCCAAAAAGGAGTGTATGTGTGTTAAGGGTTCATGTATGTTTGTGGGTATGTGAGTTTCTTTATTCCACCATAACTTCTAAATGCCTTAACTGATTTGGATAAATGAGGTATCGTTAGAATCCTTACATCATCCCGAGTGACACTGGATATTATTTTTTAAAAAAATCAATATGTCCCACTGTTCGACGCCACTTTCAAATGTGAACAAAAATATATTTTTTCTTCTATTATTACACATATGGGCATCAAGTGAAAGGCCTTGATGAGCACATTTCAGAACTATATAGTTTGTCACTAAAATGTGTGAAATAAAAATTAATAAATTAAAAATATTAGAAACACGACTGCCCTGCCAGAAACGAACTAAAAAGTTAAATAAGTGTCATCGCAGTCGGGGGACCTCTTTGATCGAAAAAATTGTTTCATAAAACGGTCCCCCGACTGCAATGACACTTGTTATTTAACTTTTTAGTTCGTTTTTGGCAGGGCAGTCATGTTTTTAATGTTTTTTTTTAATTCAATGCCCACGCCGCCGCATGCGGCTGGACGGCAATAGAAAATCTATTGTGTCTAAATTTCCGGGCGTCGAAGTGTTAAGAAATTTAAATTAATTTGCTAAACTGACAATAAATTAAGATGATTAATATGTTAGAAAAAATACTAGAAAAAAACCACTCACCCGTAGCGTAGCAGCTGATGGGAGCTACGGAGAGACGGCTACGGGTGAGTCGATTTTTTTCTAGTATTTTTTCTAATATATTAATAAACTTAGTATAAAAATAGCATTCTGAATGCCTAAAAATCTAAAAACTCAATGACAGTAAATTTTCAATTATTATTTTAGTCAGGTGGTTTGTTTTCATAGAGTTGTGAGTGGAAGTAACCTGCGTTTAGTTTGTACGTACATCTATACATTAATAAAACAGAAAATTCTAAATGTTTGTGCACAAATAACTCAAAAACTACTGAACGGATTTTGATAGGATTTTCACTGTTTGGTAGCATGGGGTCAAACTTAAAATCTAAGCTATATTTCATCTAATTCGGGTGGGTAGAACCTGGAAAACAGCTTGAACTCTCCGTGGTACTAGATTTCATACATCATCTAAACTGGTCGCCTTATTGTTAAATCGCGGGCAAAAGGGATACCTACCTGGGGATTTTTCTATTATCTACGCCACAGTTAAGAAATTTATCTGCCGTGTCCACGCGGACGATTTCGCAGGGATAGCAAAAAACTTTCCACGCAGACGCAGTCGCAGGCGGCCGCTAGTTGTTTTATATTTCGGCAGTTTTTCATTAGTCTGATTATATAACCTTAACAGCAATATGTGTCCTTGTCTTATCATTGGTATGTAAAATAAACTTATCCATCCTTAACAACGTAACAATACTACAACTGACATATTTTAGAATAATAATTTCATTTGTTATGTAAAGTTGATATTACCAGGCTTTTATTTTATTTCGACTGTTGCGTATTTCAAAATTAAAATAATTTACCAGAAAATTGAGAGAATAAGATTTTTTTGCAATACCTAGTATTATTGTTTTATGTAAATCTTAATTTTGATTTTAAGTTTTTATATTTGCTGTTTTTTCCTGTCGCATATTAATGTAACTTTCTATTTTCATTACTTAATGTAAGGTCAGTGTACCCATTAATGTTAGTCTGAAATATGCATTAATGTTAGTCTGATATATGAGGTACCTACTTAATTATTGTGTAATTTGTGAAAGAATAATTAAAAAGAAAGAAGATTTTTTTCTTTACCATAAGGTACTTAGCTTTTATTGAAAGACTCATTAGTCCATCTTTTTCATTTCAATGCAACAACTTTAAGGAGATATAAATTTTCAACGATTTGTCAAGTGATTCGTATATAATTCGCTCTTGTAGTTTATGTTCATTTTATGCTCATTTATTTTAAACGTTCAACTGAAAGCAATTGGTAAAAAAAGATTTTTTTATGGTAGAGACGTGCTTAATAAATAAAAAATTAGAGTCTTTTTTATTTAAGATTTTAGCACCCACAATGCTATTTTTATACAATACTAAAATAATATTGTATAAAAAATTCGACTCACACCAGATCATATTCTATTCGATTCGATTCCCGTCCGAGAATTATATTATTTAGTATTATAGTATAAGTAGAGTACATCAATAATTACAATAATTTCATCTATTATTAAAGTTAATTACATTAGTAATTATTTCGGAAGGATTTCTATATTTTTTTACTAATTAATTATTATTTGCTAACGACTGATATTAAGCAACTAAATTATACGCTTTATTAATAGATGAAGTACTTATAGATGAGTATTGATACAATATGCAAGACGACCTTCTTACCTAACGAGGATCATTAGACTAGGAAATGATTATTATTCAATATGATCCAACGCGTAATTACTAATTAAGCGTGAATAATATTCAATACTGGTGATTTATTAAGGACACAACCGATTTACATGGCTCTAATAACATTGATAGCACAAATGCATACTAAACTATTCGTTTCAAATTTTATTCTGTTTTTCAAATTCAAATATTTATTTTATTCTGTTTTTAGTTTTGTTGTTATAGCGGCAGAAATACATCATTTGTGAAAATTTCAACTGTCTATCTATCACGGTTCATGAGATACAGCCTGGTGACAGACAGACAGACTGACAGCGGAGTCTTAGTAATTAGGGTCCCGTTTTTACCCCTTGGGTACGGAACCCTAAAAAAGGAATTTATTTTGGGACCAATTAAAGGTTTATTCGTATTTATAAGACATACGCATTATTTCTATTAAGTAAAAACTTGAAAATATTACGTGACAAAAAATTTAAGTTTTCAACCCTCGCTAGTTTTCGTTGAATAGTCAGGTTTTTCATGAGAAACTTTAATGATTTTCTAAAAACTTAAATTGTGTTTATGATTTAACATTAGCAGTGCAAACGACAATAAAATGTATGCCAATATTGTTTCTTTGAAGGCCTCTGATCAAACGAACAACGACCGATAATGACATCATACAAACAACAGGTGCAAAAATTAAAACTTAATATTTTTCACATCTTGAAGTGAAATTTTCATAAGAATTTTTCGTTAAACTATCCAGTATTTCATCTTGAAATAATTGCCATTTCAAGATGAACACACATCATTTTAGGTTATATAAATATTTATTTACCAATAGGTTTATGTAATGTTTTGTTTAATTGACTCGTCGCGAAAGAAGTCCCAATTGTCTTTTTTCGAAGAACATGTCCTCATTGTTGGTATACTCTATGCAATGCAATAGCGTCAGAGCTTTGCTTGTATACAGACGCTAACATATACATACATTGTCTACTTGAAAGTGTATCTCAACCACGGCGAACAACTCGCGACCTTGTATGCGAATATTTTGCCGGCAAGTTTTTTTCTCTTTTCCGCAAATCAAGCGTTACGATTCAGACTGTTTACGATGCACTGTTTTTATTTATAGACCAAAACAATGGGAGGATTTAATCAAGTCTCGCTATCGTCTAGGTTACGATGCGGATGGAGCAATAATAACAAAGATAAACAATCGAATAGCGGTAAAAATGTGTGTAGAAAATTAAAGGGGAAAATTAAAAATTTTCTTTTTTGTAGAAAAGGTAAACTTACAAGGCTTTTTGGTTTGTAGTTAAAATCACTGGAATATTCCACCCTCCAATTATTGTAAACTATTTCCAAGTTTTCTAAATAACATTTTCCCTATTATCCTATCGAAAAAATACCCAGTTTAAAATGTAGATCTTTACAATCAAATTGTTGAGCTGGTCTTTACTGATCAAACAACAACAACAAATATTCCAATTCAAGTGATAATACTCGTAGATATAGATACGGTCCCGTAGCGATGTTATCCTGTGGAGGGCAATGTGTGTCGTGATATGATAGCCAGGGTCCGAGCGGCGAGGCCGGGTGCCGGAGTAGAGGTGGCATGGCAGCGGCCGCCGCTCTCAGTATACAATCGCGTGCGTCGAGAGTTGGTTGCGCGTACGCACCGCTGCATTGGAACCACGCGCTACGCTATCGACCAACAAGTGATGGTGGCATTTGTGCCAAATGCGCGCATTCCCGGTGTAAACTGCATGTGACGCGACAACCGCAGGCGCCGGCAGACAGTACGGCGCCTCTTATGGACCATCCCATGCGCGCTCTCTCGATAGAGATACCGTGATGTGACAACGATACGTGTTGTGGTGCTTGTGGAATATAATTGTGAAAGTGCACGAGTGAGTCCGCCGCCGCTCCACTCCGTGACAATGTTGAATTGCACAGACCTGGAATGCATCCTGCATCACCATCACTATTACGCGCATCTGCATCATATACACCATTTGCAAAATGCTCAGGAATCAGGTATGGGTATTAACGATTTCGCTTGAACAACTTGCGAAATAAAAGCGAGTTTTAATGATAACCAGTTTGAGGACAATGTTTTAATAAATGCAGTAGATGAAAGTATTTTCAATAAGCCGACACATAATGTTTACATCGAAAGGGAGGAGTCTATCGTAGAGTCTTGATAAAAAAATCTTATTTCAGTTAGTGTGGGAATCTCTTTTGAAATGGAAATTAGAATTTGTTTTTGCGATGTTCGTTAACACGATCTTGACCTTTGTTAACAATGAAACAAAAATTTGGTACAAGCGATAATAGCCTGAAACACAAGGTTTGTTGCAATAGCGAGCAGGTGTTAGTGGCAGATATCACGCAACACGGCTGCCGATTGAGAACTGTTTTCACTCTGTTAACTTGACGGCGACTTTAAAGCCTGTTCGCGACGCAAACTGGACGAAATATTTGTACAAACAAAATGTTCTTCGTTTTCTCTTTCGTCTGAGAACTATTGAATAACCGTAGTTAGGTTTTCACTTGCTTCGATAACAACAACCAAAGTCAAATGTATGAAAGTCATCGCAAAAATATTTGACGAATTAAAGAAAAAATACCTCTTCAGGAATATTAATGATCAAAGGTACACTTGTGCAAATAGATTCAGCACGTTGACGTATTTTAATATTAAATGAAAAACACTTATTATAATTTTTAAAGAAAACAATTTAATTTAAAGGGACTTAGGTGAATATATTTTTTACAACATTACTTTAACAGTATGTTTGTGACTTCAATAGATCATAGTCAATAAGTGTTTGACTGATCATTCGATTCATTTCTTCTGATTCACTAGTTTATAATACAAGAACAATACTGAATGCAATAATATCATAACTATCGTCTGTCTCATCCATAATAAAAACAAATTCCCTGTCAGTGTGTATGTTTTAGATGGGTGAAATTAATATTAATGATATACCTAAGCTAATTTCTTAATTACCTGGCTTATTCTATTTTCATTGCATAAAAATTATTTAATGTTTCGTTTCTGTCTTGTGCTTTCAAAGTATTTTTACACATAAAAATGTTCTTACAAATTTCAAATTTATTAAACAAGCGGCCACCCACGTGTTTGTCTGTGATTGTTTGATTGTTGTTTCATGCCCTCATACTAATATATATCCCCTATTTCACTTCCTTCGATATTAATTATCGGGACAATAGTAGCCTACATGTGTCTTTTCCCATTGTCCAATCTTTCTTTTCAAAATTGGTTCAGTTTTTCAAGCGTGAAAAGCATACATGCAGAGAGTTACATTTACATTCATAAAATTAGTATGGATCTTGTTTCTGTTTCTGCTTCAATGATATTATAAAATTCTTCATATAAAGTTCCAAAGTTGTCATAATAAGGTTTTATGTGTGAATCAAAATAAAACTGACTTCCTAGAGTATTTTTGTGAACTTCCTTTTAATTTGTATTCACCTTTGGCCTCCGGTGAACTATTCGAGCAATTTAGCTGATCATTACCATCAAGCAACCTTTACGGTAACCGAGAGACGGCAGAAACGTGTTTGCAATTGTTACTCGTACTTGGCCTTTGAATATTGGCACTACCTTAGGCGGGTTAGGTTATAATTGTGTTTAGACAGAAGCTCTGATTTGCTGAGCTAGCCGGCCGCCTGCGCCTTCGTCAGCGTGGAAAGTTTTTTCTTATGCTTTCCTCGGTAACAGTATTATTTTATTTTATTATTTTTCTGAATGAAAGATACATTATGTCCTTCTCTGTACCCTTGACAACGTGTATGCTAAATTTCATGATGATCGGTTGACTAGTTCAGACCAAGGCGTAACAGACAAACAAACACACTTACTTCGCATTGTGAATATTGTGATGCGTGGGTTTCCTTATTTTAAGATACAACGGCTTAATTCGAGGTATTTTATTTTGGAATGACAGTTATTACAATTTGATTAAGCTAGCTGCAATTCCGTTAGCTATAATTTAAAAGTTTAATATCTTGTTCTACGTTTCGATGAAGTCTGTATAGTTGGATGGAAATTTTCCAACAAAAGAGTTTGTTTTTAGTTGATGTATTCCAATAAAAGGACTTACTAATTAGATACAAACAAGAATCAAGCAGTCTTATCAATTAGACTGACATGTTCTCATTACTCACGGAATACTGTCTTAAATAAATAAACACTTTGTTATCGACTTAGCGAGGCTTGCATGCAACTCTTTTAAAGCATACCAGCATTAAAATTTAAAAAAGCGGATAATGAGTGCAAGTGCAATTTTAGCATACTGGTACACATTTTTCCAGTATGCTAAAATACGACATTCGTGTATTCCAACATCGCGAAACATTTTGTTGGTTACACTTTAACGTAGAGAAACGTCACATGACACGGCGGTAGATTAAATTGGTACACATCTTTGGACGAATTAAATTGATATTAATTCACTTGTTTTGCCAGCACTAGTATAAATATTTCGGTCAATTATATTGCCACAAGATAACGCTTTTTCCCGTGGTCCCATAATTTTTCCCTATTGATGGGACCACGAAGGAGATTTATTTCTCGTAGACCAATTACTATTGTGCTCCCAGAATTTCGACCCATTGGGAGATTTTTTAGGTGCTCGAAAAAAATGCGATTTTCTGTACACGCATACATACAGGCAGTTAGTAGGTCTTTAGGAACTAATAAAACTATAGTGAGTACAGACAGTCACGTCTAAAAATATGTAAACAGAGGGTCTATTACAAAAATGAATCACGATAGTCGGACGATGTTCGTTGATCGATTTACTTGATTTTAAACCTTACACACATGAGTTTAATACCCTTATTATGTATATTTACGTAACTATTTTTGACAGCTCTTACGAAAAATCATGTCACGGAGTGGGACGAACATCGTATGCATCGTGCTTTTTTGTAATAGTTAGGTTTTTTTTAAAGTAATAGTTTTTAAAGTGACAAAAGTGACATATTTATAGAAGTAGCGGAAGTACTTTTTACTTATGTCTGCTTTCTAAGACCCGAAATTCAATCAATTCGATTGTAAGAAAAAGTAAATTCACGATAGGTACCCATTCAAAAAGTGTGAATTCACTGATTCATTACATTTTCAGCAAAGCTTTGCAAGTATTTTTTTTGGGAGTAAAAAGGGCAAAATCTAAAGAGGTGTGTAAAACTTTCTAATAAAATATTGTGTAACAAATTATTTATTTACAAATATTTCATTTATCTCGAGTCAGATTGCAGTGTCCTCATTGTTTCTAGCTTTTGTGATGCAATGACTTAAAATTATTATCGAGTTCGAATCAGGTCAATGTACCAAAGTTATGACACTATCTGAATATTTTGTGTAAATAGAGACGAAAGAAGGGATGCCCATTTCTGACATGTAAAAATGTTGATTTTATCAAATATCGTGCTTATAGAGAAGTAATATAGCTGATGAAATTGCATTTTTATTGTTATTTATAATTTGGTTAAAATAATAATCGTCATTAGAGAAGTAGAGAAAATCCTTACTAATATTATAAATGCGAAAGTCTGTTTGTTTGATTGTTTGTTATGCCTTCACGTCTTAACTACTAAACCGATCATCACGAAATTTTGTATACACGTTGTCAAGGGGAACAGAAAAGAACATACTTTTCTTTCAGAAAGAAACATATAGTTCCAGAGTGATGGCAAAAAAATTGTCCACGCAGACGACTTGGAACATGTTGGATTCTACCATTATTTACATATTTTTCAATGCCAAATTAAAATTCAATATTAGTATTTATTAACTTAAAAAAATAAATAAAATAGGTCAACGCTAGTATGAGAAGTGGTCATTGTTCTTTCAAAATAATATTATCACGAAGTTTTATCTCGCCATGTAACTCGCCATACCAAATTTCTCTTATGTAAAAAATTTATACAATAATTATAATCATGGTGATTATGTTCATAAAATGTTTACATACTTTACGCTCTACATATCAAAAAAGAAAACTTTTAGATACGAATCTCGTAAATTGCAAAACAAAAACTAGTTTCCTTATTTCTTTATTCGGAAACGAGTTATGGGGTCATAATATAAAAGTTGTGACGTACATTATAACAAAAAATGAATTATCATTTAATTTAATCATTTGTCACAAAACTGCCTTGAAATAACTTAAAGAGGTTTATTCAAGATATAATCTGACAAATCCACAAACAACAGAAAGATTTGTATCTCTTTATTTATTTGGCACAACAAGTGCTTTAATACAAGTTCAAATGAATGAAGACTAGTTTATCCTCTCCGTCTGCGAACCTGAAAATACGCGACCACGTTATAGAATTAATAGTTGTGATAGTATCTACAAGATCATCACGCGAGTAAGCGACGCGACCATCGCGTATTCGCGCGATGACAAGAAATGTGTTTCCTAATACAACGCGAACGATCATCGCGTGCATTAAAGATGCGACCATAGGGTACCGATGACGCGACACGATTGTCGCGTGAGCGTGAATGCCAATTAGGGGACACCTATTCGACATCAGAATGTTTGATCGCAGATTCGTACGAACTTAGTTCGCGTGAATAGATTTCAAACATTATAGTCGCGCGACCGCAATATGCGAATGCCAATTAGGACACCTATTCGCCATCAGTATGTTTGATCGTGGATTCGTACGAGTAAAATTCGCGCGAACTTGCGATGATCGCGAAGTCGCGTTCTATTAGGTCGATCCCTCACTATGAAAACCAATCAACACTGGGTTGCGTTCCGTCGCTTTGGGTGTAGTTGTTTGGTTAAAATTTAACCCGTTTGGGTTGCAACCAAGCGACGGAACGATCGAGTTGTTTTTATAACCTCTTTAGGTACAAAGTTTTCGTTTTCCACTTGGAATACGGATAATTTAAACACTCCTTTAAACTAAATCAAATAAAAATCTGTTTTTTGAATAGAAACCATGACATTTTTGAAACTTAGACACAAAAACATCATAATATAAAATAATGTCAAAATGACAATGACATAATTTTAGTAAGATAAATGTCAGAGCGTTTTTCAACCATCTATTTTGATGGTTGTTTGGTTGCAACGCTCCAAGCCACGGAACGGATAAAAATACGCTCTGACAGCTGTCAGAGTAAAATTTCACCGAACTACGGAACGATTAGAGCGCGCAACGGAGTGCGCTCGAGTGCACTCGAGCGAAGCCACGGAACGCACCCCTGCGATCTTCAACTTCAACCCGCCTGCCAAGTTCGGAGATTATGACAACATACTCCCTAGGGAGAAGTCTATTAGGTCATCATCATCATCAGCCCATCATCGTCCACTGCTGAACATAGGCCTCTCAAAGTGCACGCCACCGAGCACGATCCGCGGCTACTCTCATCCAGCTTTTGCCAGCCACCTTGCGAAGATCGTCGCTCCACTTTGTCTGAGGGCGTCCCACACTACTGTTGCCGATACGCGGTTCCCACTCGAGAACTCGTCTGCCCCAGCGGCCATCGGTTCTACGGCTAATATCTCTTAAGTCCTAGGGTTCTATTTTTGAAAGGCGGCGAGTGCTTTTTATGCTTACTCATTTTCATCGTATGCGGTGTAATGTCCCATGATAACACGCACTCGAACAGCACAAACTTATCCGACTCGATGACGGCCTCTCGGCGGCGTAACAAGTAACAATAAGTATAACACTTAATTCCAGTTTTGGTCACCGAGTCAGATAAGTTTGTCTCACTGCCAACTAAAATGACTAACGAGCGATTTATAAATGCGGATTTTGCTATGTCGAATGAAAATTAGTAGTATAGAGCGCTCGTCGCCTTTCAAAAATAGGGTCCTTGAAGCATACTTATCTGAACTGCTGTGATGATGGTAAGAGTAAAAATTGTGTAGCTAGCTATTTTGGTCATTTTCATAGAGGTAAATACGATCTTTTCATTATTAGCAACCTTTTAACTACTTTCTATGATCTTAATTATAACTGGATGATACAAATCTATTAATTATTGGCACAATATGACTAACAAAATCTACTCTCGCTAGTTGGATACTGTCTGAAAAATGTTTACATTTAGCGGAGGATGTTAATTCATAATAGCATGGATAAGTAATTGTTTTATAGTCTGTTGTTTATAGTTTCTTTTCATTGTCCACCTATAGTTTTAGACTAACAGCACGAGTCTACTATTAAATACAACCACGTGCGCAATTTACGCGCGTCAGTTCCGGAATAGGTTTTTATATTCGAATTAATTTAAAACAGTTGCCAAACGTTTTTAAAGTTTACTGCACTAGATACATGACAATCCATTTAAATCTTGATGCATAGGCACAAAAACCGCAGGGCATGTATGAAAATGAAAAGATTGATGAATGTAAATGAAGCGAAAGAAATTTGCAAGGATCGTAGCAGCTGGTGGCGATCCATAGTCTCTGCCTACCCCCATGGGAAACAGGCGTGAGTGTATGTATGTATGTATGCATAGGCATTTTTTAAAATCGTAAAGTAGATAATAGTCACCGAAACAACAAAGAAAAGATTAAAATTCATCGATTGATGCCTTAATTTTACTGTAAAGGAAACTTTTGATGATTTGAGAGACAGATTACGAAACAAAGTACATAATAAATATAGCGTAGTGATTAAAGAATGGATACGTAGGTATAATCACGTCTATGAAATATGTATACAATACAGTTTAAAACTTTTTCACTCAAAAAACCAACTTTTTTGAACTGAAATCAATGACAAATGGCATTTACAACAAAGTGAAAAAATTCTAAACAGTAATTACGTATTTTTAAACGTGACTGTACTATTGATACAAAGGCAACTGGTCTAACTTTTTGTCGTCATTAACCAATCTAGATTTATTATAAGTCTATCTATAACATGAACGATCGTTTGGAGAGAGAAAGGAAAAAATATCAATCAACGTAATCTGTTCAGCCAAATTAATATCCTGCACAAGACTGGTTTATATAAGTAGGAAGTGTATTTATAGCTATCTATCTAGATTGATATAGGTTTAAAGAATTTATTTTTCATAAAAATATTAAGTTTAAATTGTTTAAAAAATAGTTTTAGATTAAGTATAAATATTTATTTTGTGGCGATTTCTTAAGCATCGGATACCCGGCACACACACTAAGAATATACTAGAAAACATGCTTTTGAGTCTTCTTTCCTAAAGTCTGGAACGGGTGGTAGAAAATATAGACGATACAAAAGTGCTTTTTTAATTATTAAGTTTATTTGAATAAATACATTATGACTTTGACTGTGTTATGGTACTCGATGGCGCAGCGGTTTAGCGCCTGGCCAAGCGATTGCGGAGGTTTAGCAACTTTCGCAAGGTTCGGTCATGGGCATAGTAGAATAAGAAGTAAGTAAGTCGTCTTACTCATTATACGCCCGAACGCAGTTTGAATGCGAGCGCGGCCGTACGTATGCGTCGTCGCACGCACACATTGACACAATTTAAAGGTGATAAAGGTGCGTCAGTCGTGGCTGCGCCCCGTACTTAATACCGCCCGCGCTCAGCCGCTCACGCACGCTCCGCCGTACATGTACGCTACCTACTTACCTCCTTTAAATACAAATTCGTGAAGATGAACTGTAGAAAATATTGCAGTGTTTATGGATGTCTAAATAGCAGTTTGTCTGATCCGGAATTGTCTTTCTTCGCATCACCTAGCGAACAAGAACGGTGAGTACCTATCTAATCCACTACCTTACGATAATATACGTAGGAACGTACATTATTTTGTGTTAGCTATTACATATCTGAAAGTGTTTAGGAAATACCTAGTTCTGCTCCGAATTTCATTGACCAGATACCAATTTGTGGTTTGATTTAATAGATCACTAAGTATGCCCCACCGCGAAAAGAAGGGACCAATTACTTAAGTAGAAATTTGTATAAATCAAACTAATTCTTAGGTATAAGCAATAAACTTGAGTAGGTAGGTAGGTACCTATGTTTCATTCAACTCATCAGTTAACATGTAGGTTCCTCACACGGTTGGTTATCAACCTACGCAAATCTGTCAAAATTTTCCAATTGATATTGCATTCTATATTTACATAATTATTATATAGGTACCTACATTTAATAAACAAATTAGTAAAACGTAGGTACCTACATAGTAGAGCGGGAATAATTATTATTATGAGTAGGTATAAAAAAATAGGTACAGTCAACGGCACGTCAGACTAGACATGTTGACCATGAGACCGTCTTTATGTCGTGCGGAATAAGAGCTGTTTTCGTAGTTCAACTGTTTACCTTACCGCGCTGTCGTGCCTACCACCTCATTCCCGTTTAAATTTTCAAATTAGGTAGGTAACAACCGTTGAAAAAATAAACGTGCTTAGCTATACATACAGGGTAACTTTTAATTTATTAAAAAGGTCACGTGGAGTTAATGAGACCATCAAACTGAACAACTACAATATCATAATAATTCTTTTATTTTAATAAAAACATGATTTAGTCTAACGTTTAGCCACGTTTTAATAAATCCTATTTCCGTCGTAATTTTTCAAACCACTAATCATATAATATGACGTAGGTAATGAAAACATTGTAGTCAGCTCCAGGTCTATGTACAAAAAATAATTAAAAATCTTTGATGCTTACCCTTCAGGGAAAAATTGTTTTACATAAAGATTGCCTACATATGCATTTTGACGATTGAATAAACTATAAGCGACAGCCCTACCAGTCAGCCAGTGTTTAGGCTATTATCGCTCGCTCACGGCTCGAGTTGGCCTACTTATTTGATTCTACTATGTCATGGGTGACCAAAAATGTATTATCTCGATCTCCTTTGTGTTTCGGAAGGCACGTTAAGCCTTTGGTTCCGGCTGCATTTGCAGTCATTAACACCCACCAATCCGCATTGGGCCGCGTGGTGGGTTATCCTCTTTATCCACACATAAGGGAGGCTTATGTCCTAGCAGTGGGGACGTTAAAATGGCTGATGGTCAATCTAAAAAAAATATTTGGTTAAAATCTGAATGCACCGACAGAATAAAATAATGCACTGGTGTTTATCTTGTGCTTATTAACTCGCCCGGTAAGATATACATTATGAGTTCGATGTATGTATGTATAATATAATATATAGATAAACTGGGCAGTTTACATAGAATACTTGTATCGAAAAAGTTTTTAATGTCACAGGTGAGAGTTATTCATGAATCATCTTTTGACCGGTAAAAGTACTATTTTTAGTACAATTCAAGTTTTAACAAGCACTTTGAAATAGTGTCGAATGGATTTTTTCATAGTTTTAAAGAGTGAATTTGAAAGCAAGAAAGCTGCGTTATCACTTTGATAATTTGCATAGATACGGATCACATTTTGAAACATGCGTTGAGTAACAAAAACCTTGTATAAATGCAAAATCAAGCTCCATTAAACATTTTGTTGATGTTATCAGATTGAGAATGTAATTTTTTAAAATGTATTATATTTTTTTTGATCTGACACTCGCAGATTATAGGTAATTATCATGTAAGTATCAGGATCTGAAATCGTTTCAAAAATTAATACTTGTACGTCATGTCATCTTAATGCTAGTGGCACAATTTCATGTTCTGTAATTTCCGAAGTGTTGCATATTGCAAGTGAGAAAAAAACCTGCTTGAAACGGATACATGCATCATGGTCGTGTTGCTTGTGTTATAAAATAACTGCATTATCATGACTGCGTATGAAACTCAATAGTTTATTAATTATTAGATTGAGCTTTTGAGTTTCATACGCAGTTATAATCAGTCTAAGCACAAAAAATCTGTTTGTTTGACAGAAGTTGAGATCTTTATAAAGTCGGTTAAACAACTAACTCTTTTCTAAATTCATTGTACACGCCCATATCGCTCAAGTTACGTAGTCCATTAATTTTTACTATATTTAAATAAGGTTATAATTTAATTAATTTATAAAGTACTTAAATCTATTTGTTTTTGAAGAGTAGATCTTACTTGCTCAACACTGTGGAAATGATGTGTCAACATAGTTAGGGTTATGATCTAGCATATAACTGAAATATTTAAGCATGTCGTTATATATTTTTCGATTGTAATCTGTTTTGTTGTCCATATGTATAATAAATAAATAAAATAAAAGAAGGTCCACTTTGGCCGTATTTGAAAACACTACCGTCTGTTTTGTTACGCCAACTCAAGAATCTTATATTCATACTAGCTTCTGCCCGCGACTTCGTCCGCGTGGATATTAGACGAAATCCTTTTAAGGAACCTTCAACCAGGATCCGGCCAGTCATTTTTACGCGATTTGGCGAGTCCCCATCAAGCGCGCTGCCTCGCGAGGCAAGACATTTGCCGCGTGTGGCGGGCCTCGCACAAGGCTTCCAGTTCCCGTTCCCGTTCCCCGTTCCCGTTCCGTTCCCGTCCCGTTTGCGTTCCCGTCCCGTAAACGTCCCGTAACCGTCCCGTACCCCTTCCGTTTCCGTTCCCCTTTCCCATCCCGTTCCTGTCGGGTTCCCATCCTGTTCTCGTTTCCGTTCCCGTCCCGTTATATTCCCGTTCCGTTCCCGTTTCGTTCCCGTTCCGTTCACGTTTCGTTCCCATTCCCGTTCCGTTCCCGCTGCGTTCCCGTCCCGTAAACGTCCCCTAACCGTCCCGTACGCCTTACGTTCCCGTTCTTGTTCCCGTTCCGTTCCCGTCCGGTTCTTGTTCCCGTTCCCGTTCCCATCCTGTTCTATTCCCGTTCCGTTCCCGTTTCATTCCAGTTTCGTTCCCGTTCCGTTCCCGTTACGTTCCTGTTTTATTCCCGTTTCGTTCCGTTCCCTTTCGATCCCGTCCCGTACTCGTCCCGTACCCCTTCCGTTCCCGTTCCCGTACCCGTCCCGTTCTAGTTCCCGTTACCGTCTCGTTCCCGCTGTAGTTCCCGTTCCGTTCCGTTCCGCTCCGCTCCGCTCCGTTCCGTTCCGTTCCGTTCCGTTCCGCTCCGTTCCGCTCCGTTCTGTTCCGGTCCGGTCCAGTCCGGTCCGGTCCGGTCCGGTCCGGTCCGGTCCGGTCCGTTCCGTTCCGTTCCGTTCCGTTCCCGTTCGCGTGCCCGTGCCCGTGCCCGTTCCGGTTCCCGTTCCCGTTCCCTGGATGTGCATGTCCAGGTCCAGGTCCATATGTGTCATGTCCACCGCGTTGGACTTCAAAATAAATCTCATTTTCGCAATCACCATCCCATAAAACCTCAAGAACGACATCCATATCGATTTTTATGTTACTCACCCCACTTACCCTCTAAGGGGTTGATTTTCAAAATCCCAAAATATATATTTAGACGTGCTCCTACGAAGTTTAAAGTTGTAATGTCTATTTTATATTATTTTTCCACACAGAATTTGGACCCCATTTTCACCCCTTTAGGGGTTAAATCATGTCCACCGTGTTAGACTTCAAAATAAATGTATTTTTTGCAATCTTCATCCCAGAAAACCCCAATAACGACATCTATATCGATTTTTATGTTTACTCACCCCATTTACCTCCTAAGGGGTTGATTTTCAAAAAAACAAAATATATATTGGCCTATTTATTTTTACATGTGCTCCTACGAAGTTTAAAGTTGTAATGTCTATTTTATATTATTTTTCCACACAGAATTTTGACCCCATTTTCACCCCTTTAGGGGTTAAATCATGTCCACCGTGTTGGACTTCAAAATAAATGTCATTTTTGCAATCGTCATCCCAGAAAACCCCAATAACGACATCTATATCGATTTTTATATTTACTCACCTCATTTACCCCCTAAGGGGTTGATTTTCAGAATAACAAAATATATATTTGCCTATTTATTTTTAGATGTGCTCCTAAGAAGTTTAAAGTTGTAATGTCTATTTTATATTATTTTTCCATACAAAATTTGGACCCCATTTTCACCCCTTTAGGGGTTAAATCATGTCCGCCGTGGTTGGACTTCAAAATAAATGTCATTTTTGCAATCGTCATCCCACAAAACCCCGATAACGACATCCATATCTATTTTTAGGTTTTTTTAACCCTTTTCACCCCCATTTCATCCCCTTTGGAGTTGAAATCCTAAAAAAAACAATATACGTTGCTTTAGATTTCTATCCATAAGCCTAAATTATAAATTTAGCGATTTTTACTTCAAAAATGAAGGATTTTCTTTAATACACAACTTCATCCCCCTTTTGACCCCTTCGGGGGTAGAATTTTGAAAAACGCTGAGACCCGTATTTATTAATTTTCAATCGTCAGCCTAAACACAAAATTTGGAGATTCTAGCTTCAAAACTGAGGGACTTTCATACAAACTTTCATCCCTTATTTCATCCCCTTAGGGATGGAATTTTCAAAAATCCTTCCTTAGTGGATGCCTACACTGTATAAAGTATCTGTGTGCAAAATTTCAAGTCTCTAGGTCCAGCGGTTTGGGCTGTGCGTTGATAGATCAGTCAGTCAGTCAATCAGTCAGTCAGTCAGTCAGTCATTCAGTCATTCAGTCATTCAGTTTACGATTTTATATATTAAGATTTGCGCCAACGCCCAACTCCTTGATCTACGTTACAGTAGGTACTGCAAATATTGGCCCCTGTACGAACTGTCACTGTGTGTAAGCACGGAAAACTGGCGTTATTCCAATTCGATCCCCTGCAACCCATCCACCGACAATTTTAAATCCCAACTGATTCCCTCTACTTCGCAACTACCAACGGATCCCTCTTTGGATGCATTGAAAACCTCTAATGTAATTTATTGTTGACTGTAAGTATATGGTATCATGTGGAAAAAAATATTACTACTTATTCTTGATTCTCTACACGGGAGATCCGGTGGGAATAAAAAATAATATAAAATAAAACGGATTCACCAGTAGATCGGTTTCTGTTGCAGGAGATCG
This sequence comes from Agriphila tristella, assembly GCA_928269145.1. NCBI lineage: Eukaryota > Metazoa > Arthropoda > Insecta > Lepidoptera > Crambidae > Agriphila > Agriphila tristella. The sequence goes on along the minus strand of OV743440.1, from coordinate 21,731,876 downwards.
GATGAGAATAACTAAAACCATGTGATTTGTTCCGAGCTCTTCTACCAAATACATTTTGGGGTTCGAGCTTTTAGAAGCACTTGCGAACGTCAATGAAGCTACGCTCATGATATAAGTAATGAATGCGTTTATTGCTGCTTCAATCGCGACTTTGTATTATGATCGCGTATTACCCCGTTCACACTAGCAATCATGACACGCATTATTGATCGAAAATCTGGTGAGCCACTTATTGTTTTGAAGGCGCGTGAGTGCGAGCAAGTAGCAGAGCTACTACTTTGTAAAAAATTAAATCTCAGAGACGAAGACGGGATAATAATAAAGTAAAGTGAAACATTTAGACATCGTAGAAAGATTTTTTGATCATGGGATCAACAAGAATTCCACAGAAACAAATTTCTCATCATCTCTCATGTCACCTTCATGTCACCCATAAAATATCCTTACTAATATTATAAATGCGAAAGTCCGTTTGTTTGTTACGCCTTCACGTCTTAACTACTGAACCGATCATTATTAAATTTTGCATACACATTGTCAGTGGTACAGAAAAGGACATAGGGTACCTTTCATCCCGAAAAAAAAGTATTGTTCCCGAGGGATAGCAAAAAAAATATTCTTGACTAGTCACACCAATCATTCAATCCAAAACTAAGCATGCAACTCTAGTGACTAACTAAACATTCATGATTTGAGAATAAATTAATTATTATATTAATTTTCACAAAACATTGCCCTGCAAGGCTTCGAAGCCTGGACTCTTAGTTCAAGAAGCAGAATCACTGCATCTGCGCCTAGCGGTTTGTTTATTGTTTCTATCTGTTGGAGTTAAGTAGGTATCACTGTATTGGTAAATTTTCCTATGAGCTCAGTTGCGGCATTGCAACTTGGTGTTTCGTGTTTTGAATACGTGGTTACTGGGGTACATTCGCATGCAGGTGAGCAGCTTCTTGAACACGATTTACTATTGTAAAATAAAATGAGTATGCAATGCAGATTATAAGTTTTACAAAAAAAAAATCTTTTATCCTGATCTACGTGATAGAATCTGATGTCATCTAGACCTATGTTCTTAGTGATCTTCGAGGACTTAGGATCGATTCAATTATCAATTTGGCGTGACGATTTGGGTCTGGGTGATACAGTGGCGTGCACTCCATACATGCAAATAAGCACTGCATACCCTGTAGTCCCATAAATATATGACCCTAATTCCCTAGCCTATTATTTGTAAACTACTTGTAATTAAAAAGTTATGAACCCATCATCGTGCACAGCACTTCTTCGGCTTTCCGTGTCTATTAGTTTAAGCGCCATCTATTTGTGGTTTTTGAAACTAAATTCACTTCAACCAAAAATCACAAGAACAAGAACCAACGATCGGCCGGGCGAGAGAAGCGCCAAATATTTACCGCGTGTCCATAAGCAGTACTACGGGCTGCTTCTTTTTCATAGAACGAATCTCGTGTAGTACACATCAAAAGTGTGACTGTGTGCGTGAAAATGTATGCGCGTGTTTATGTTTTGGACTGAGGCACTGCTTATTTGCAACCCGACCGACCGCGTAATGATTGCATTGAGCGTTGCGTAGAGAGTAGCGTTTTTTAGTTTGCCCTTGCAGTTGCAGTTAGTTTTGCTTTGTTTTTCTTGGCGCAAGTTATTGACTATTTTAAGTTAAGTACATAAGTAATTATTTCGTTGATTTACTGTGAAAAATTCAATAATTCACATGCGAGACCTATGCTGGCAAAGTTTGTTTAAATAAATTAAAAATTGCCGCTTTATCGAGGTTATCTTTTGAGGATAAAGTTTAATTAAATTGATTGCAAAGGGAAGATGCGTTGTGTTTAAAAACATGGTAGGTAGGTTATGAATGCCCCTCGTTCTTTTCATAAAAAGTTTTAATATAATTAATTATAACTGGCTACAGCTTGTGTACGTACACACAAACCAATTGTATTGTTTTCTATGCATTTTGTTTTCCAATCAAGATGATAAAAATGTTTGGATTTCGTTCAGTATAGGTTGGCAGATACCGAAACAGTGATAAAATTGGTATATTTTTTATCCGTGCCTACCCTGTCTAAAATCTCTGTGCACGCCACTGGGGTGATAGTGATAATTTCGTCGGTATGAATTGCTATATACTTACCTCCTTTACTTAGCTGCTCATCTTTGGGTCAAAGCATTCTATCATTGTTTTTCAGTAAGTACTTAAATAAGCGTTATTTGGTATACTGATAATCTTTGACAACACTCATTGAATCAGAGACATTAAATTGTACTAACATTAAATAAGGCTATTCTTTTCCAAGACACTATCGAATGTGTCCCATTTAATGTTATCTCGAGAAATCGTAAAAGTAAATTCATTTCGACTTTCACGGCAGTAATAAAATAATGGATAAGTACTAGAGAGATTGATCGATTGAGTTAGAATTGAATGTGAGATTTCACGTCTAAAGTGTCTTTGTTAAATTTCGAATCCATCAATATGAAAGTTTCTAATGTTTCAATGAATTGTCACGATTTGCACTAATAACCTATTCGTTTTTAAATTGATAAAAATGTTGGTGTCATTGTCTGTTTGTAATGCGTTTATATCAATTAGTAAATCAATTTAATATCAATGACAGAAAGAGATATCTTAAACCCATTTACAATAATGGATTCATAATTTTATACTCACTACTTACTTTGAGCTAATTCATTGGTGTAAGATGTTATTTTTCATCACAGTTGAAATAAATTAAACGAAAATAACGTAGTAGAAATTCCACAGCATAAGAATTTTAGTGCTCTCCGGTAATTCGTTCTCGAATTGGAACGTAAGCAATTTAATGTTCCGTGCGTGTAGTAGGTATGTACCTACATATTCTCATTTGCAACGTTTGCAACTGACCGTTGCTCTCGCAACCTGCAACAGCTATCGTCAATAAGGAAACGGTTCACCAATACAATTTTGAGTAGTAAAGTGGACGGAACTGGAGAGTAAACGCCTCTTGTATGCGTAAACTTTATATGCTTGTTTTCAAGCAAATTATCTTTTTAACTAAGAATACATTTTAAATATTGAGATGTCTTGGAGGATCATGTATTTAATTTTGAAAAGACAAATCGATGACTGAAAATTCATTCATTTTATCTACCGTGATGACATAGGTCTACAAGTTTGAATTTGAACATAAATGTATACAAAAACCATTTAGGTCCTCATCTTGTCCTTTTTCAGCCTCAAATTATTCGCTGCTTAGAGTATAGGCTTCCTCATTTTCGATCTTATCTTTTTTTGCATCCAGTTCCTCTGCTATTTTAGTGACGTCATCCAATCATCTAGCTTTTTTTCGCCCAACGCTTCTGGTTACCTACTACCGGTCCTTGGTCTCCATTCCAGCACCGTAAAAAAAAACTGAATCTAAATCTAAACAGGGACTCATTTTATTTAACCGAAATAATTGTATGGGTGCTGGCACTATTTTGTCTGACGTTACGTGTTAACACGCCCCGTCAGATGACATCGGTTTTCATAGTAAATGTATGTTACGCACTAGAAGCACACTTATCTTATAATATAACACGTCCATACAAATACTGCGTGTTAACAAGTAACGTCAGAACCTAAGTAGTAAAGTCAGTGTTCCAATCTAAACTTATTTAACTGCTCTCGTCCAACAGATTAAGACGTAATCTAAATGTTACATGGAAATACGGGAAAGTACGTTTAGTAATTCGCCCATTCGCAGTCGGCTTGCCTCTGCGTGTAATCATGTCGTTGACAATTTGTCTTTACGACCAAATGGACCACTTCCTAGCGAGCGTCGTTAGATCGCCGAAGGATTTGCGCCTTACACAGTTGAATGGTATGTAAATGAGAATCTTCCTTGAACATTTTGTATAGGTACAAATTGTTGAATTTACTGCAGTAGTACTGATCACCCCTGATCTGAAAAAATTCATACAGACTATTTGATAATACCTTTTTAAAGCCGAATATGGTAGATAGGGTAATTCACATCAAACCCCAGAAAATTATTATAAAACCTGAGAACCACCACATGGCTGAGATATTATGGAAAACTGCAAAGTGAGAGCCCTAGACACAAACAGACTTTTGTTTTCGATAATCAACCCTATTAAAGAGCAAAACAAAACATAAATTCATTCTAGGGTTGCCACTGCTCAGTTTATCATAAAGAGATTTATTTAAAGTGGTGATTTTCAGGGTTTATAGTAATTTTCCGGGGTTGTATTCATGGTCCCCTATTTACCATATATTACTTATTCTGCTTTTTATGGGAACATATGGCATTTAATGATATAATATTGCTTTGATGACATGGGTTAGTTATCGAAACACGCTAAAATATATTGAGTACAAGCTAAAATGCTGGGAAACCACATTATTTGCCTACAATAGCGAGTCATGTGCTAATGTTTACCCTTAACTGTCAAACGACAATTCATAGAGACAGCTATTCTCGTGGTCGTCATTCTACTCTTTCCGGTCGTCTGTTACACGTGGCATCGCAAAGTTTCCACACAAACACCTCGTGCGTTGCACTCTGACCCTTACTCACTCACTAAAGAAACATATCACTGAACAATGATATTTGTCTGTAGTTTTCCATCTAATTTGCTGTCCAAATACTCCTTCAAGCGGGATGGAATGTTTCTTTAGCGTCTGCTAAACTGATAACGAGTCAAGAACATCATTAATCATATTTTGTGCAAATCTCATCTCATCGGAACACAAAAACAAACACAAAAAATCCAGACAAGTCACATGTAAGTACGAATCAAAGCTTGTGGTGACTGGATAACGGATAAAAACAAAAATAAGTATTGTAATTAAATATCTATTCAAAACTTGACAATGTTTATGCTCATCACTTAAACATTACCCCTACCATCAGGAATCGAAACCGGACCCTGGGCTTCATAGGCAAACATAGGCATATTACAGTTGTTGTTAGAACATACAAAAAACCAAAAAAAATAGTACCTATATTATAAATTTAACTTAAGTAATGCAGTGCAAAAGTCTATAAGTACCTTAATAAAAATAGTTTACCGCAATGCTCTACTGCAATGCTCTCGTGACTGTGACTCCTGTACCGGAGGTCTAACAGCGTCACCAAATTAGAGTACTTATTCACCACTCAACACGGTAACAAGGCGGTTCACGACTGCAACATATCGATATGTGTCCAGAAAGTAAAGAAAAGTGTGTAAAAATAAACCACAGGAAATAGAGATTACAAGAAAAATAGTATTTATTGGTTTTACGATTTTGATAGAGACCGATAACGGAATAGTTGAACAGTTTTTTTTATAACTTTAAGATGTGTTTGTTTGTAAAAGAGGCAAATTTGGCATTATTTTGGAAAAATATAAATTCTATGTGTAAGGTCTGAGAATAAGAAAATAGTTGTTGCGTATGTTATACATATTTCTATAAGCAACAACTATTTTCTTATTCTCAGACCTTACACATAGAATTTATATTATTATCTACAACATTTAGGTAGTACGAGAGATAATTTTCTCAAGTTCAATTACGTACTGGTCTTGAAGACGCAAGTGTAATTGCAGAAACTCAATTTGCATATCTTCAATAACTACGTCATATAACTGTATGCAGATTTTTTTACAGAGCTACGTTTGCGCAAGCAAGTTCTTGGCATTCTTTGTGTTGATTGTTTGTTTGTATGAATAGAACAGGCAAACATCAACCGGTGTAGCGTCATTACATTAGGCATAAAAAGAAGTGTTTAAACGTAATCTAACAATGGTATCGGTTTAATCAAAGCCTATAAATAAAATCTTAGTGAGGGACGTGTCTAATGCTTGAATATTGTCCAAATTGCACTGAAACGAATTGAATTTATGAAAAGTGAATGAAAAAAATGTGTTTTGTCAATAGGAATCTGGTTATTTTGCTTCATATCGAATAGTTATTTCATCCAGTTGGTTGAAATTTTATGGATAAATAAAAAATCTATAAACTTAACTAAGTAGGTACTGTTGGTACTGTAACAGTTCTCCTCCTCCTAATATTCAGATCAATATCTATCAGGCTTTGTTACATCGTTTATTATAAGTCTAATTTGCAGGAGACATTTATATTGACATACAACATTCGAGTTACGAAATACAATGTTGTTATTTATAGAACTTATCTCGCATTACATCTAGTTACAACTTGCTACCGCTAAAATGTCAGGGACGACTTAAGTGCACTATCTGTCTTGTATGAACTACACGAAGTTTATTAACTTAATAAAGACCTGTTATTATTTTGTGTCACTATGTCAATATGTGTTTTGCTTTAAGTGCAACTTTGTAGTGATAATGGTTTTCACAGCTTATCTAAAAATAGGGTTAGCGCCATGTTTATTCTCATACAGAGTCCGACTTTTTATGAAATATTATTAATTTTAATACTCTATCTATACTTACTAAAACTTTTGAGGAAAAGTTTGTTATTTACTAATATACGAAATAATTTCCGAAACTACACATCCGATTATATATAAAAACTCTTTCAGTCTTTTATTGATTTGTCAGTTTCTCTACCCCTGATAACCATTAGGCTACAATTTCCCCAAAAATTTCACCGGAAGTGAAGTTCCACGCAGACGAAATCACGAGCGGAAGCTAGTATTAAACATTTAATATCAAAGAACTCCAGTTTATTAACTAGCGACCGTTCCCATAACTCAGTAAAAGACTCAGACTGATGATTTATTTCCTAATGACGGAAAATAAACAATAACAGTTGGCTGGTAACAGATCCATAGAAGACCTATTCTTTACATACTATGAATTCGTTTATGGCTTATTGTGATTTGGTGCCGTCTAGCTTAGTTTAATCCGGCTAGTAAGTAAAGTTTCATTCTGAATAAAATAAAATAAATTTCTAGTCCATCAACCACAGAAACGTAGTGATTATTTCTTCTGTGAACCACAGCGTCAAACTTTGTGTAGTGTTTTGTTTGTCATTTAATTGTTTCAAATTTGAGGTTGCAAAATACTCTAATATAACATCACACTGCTTTCCTTATTAATAAATCTTTGTGTCATGAATGTCTTGATTAAACGTCCTTATAATAAATAATACTTTAAGTAAAATAAAACCAACCTTTCGCAATAAAACCTTTGGTCCTGCGAAAGCTTTAGTCATGTGATGACTGCGAAGAACCTTTCATAGCTGCAAAACAGGTTGCGAAACGAAACAATTTGCGAGCAAAGATGGAGAGAGGTATAAAATGTGACCGCAAGGAATTTGCTTTTTTGCCGACCGTTAATTAATTAAATTAATGGCTTTCATCCAATCAGCTCATTTGTTACCGAAGATAATTGGTTAAGAAAGTTTGATTTACTGGTGGTTCAAAATAGAAGCAGTAAAAGCAACATTAAAAAATACTTACTAATAAAAAATAGATAGATAGATAGATAGATTAACTCTTTATTGCACACACATTAAAAATAATACAGTAAAACTTAAAGCTTAAGACTAATGGTGGGCAAAGGCGGTCTTATCGCTGGAAGCGATCTCTTCCAGACAACCTTTGATTGAAAAAATAGTGCCCTTTTTGGAAGTTTTTATTATACCTAGAGCTTTTTATTTTCGCTTCTTTTTCATATAAAATTATTTCTTCTGCATTTGTAACTGGGTAGTTCTCCGAGGTCCATTTTTTGGCGGTCACACGCTTGTTATTCCTAACCTATTGTAAATATAGCTTTAGGAAAAATACTAAATGCTCCTTTATTGACAGTTCTATTCAATTTTAATAAAAAATACATGGTATTTATTAAAATAAAATTTAAAATAATTTTCAAAATCGAAATCGGGAGTAAAAACGCTGTTCTTCGGGTGTCACACTCTATTCGAACTTAGGACGACCTTTGATAACTTCTTTGTCTTTTAAGTAATATGTATGTATTATACATCAAAATAATTGTATTTAACTCATGTTTAATAGTGTCAAAAACTTAATTTTTATCGTGAATAAAAAAAAAGTTGTAGGGCATTTTCTCTCTGTCACACGATTTGGTAATTTTTCGAGCGCGCAGCAAAAAAAATCATAAACATAAAGCTTATCGCCTTATAACTAGTTTTAATAGCCGCGCTGCTGCTCTGTTGATCATACTAGCACTTGATGATACACATATTGTTCATTGCTATGCTAAAAAACAAATATCGGTCCGTAACTCTCCAATAAATGTTTGATGCCCTTAGTCAAACAACTTTCATGGACAGATTATAATAGAATTATGCATACTGTATCGATTTTTGCTATTTATTTTAGAATAAAATAGGTCCTCGAGATTATATAGAAGTATTTACTTTCATAATTTGTCCATAACATAACTTTGAAATTGAAAAAATGTAAATTATAGTAATTAGCGTGGCATAATTTTCGTGGCAATTTGTCCACGAAAATTACAGACCATGCTATGAAATTGTAGTTTCTCTCAAATTGATAAGAATCCTGTCTGCTAGTTTGTATATACTTGTTATATATACAAATATTAACCTATTCTCACACAGAGAAGGAGAGAGGGTGGTGATATTTACTTAGTCACGACATTGCACTAAAACATCGTTTTTTTTTTACTTATACACCAAATAAAGGTACGAAGCTTTCAATATTAGGCTTTCAGTGCCCTAATTGGCTGTATAAGCATAAGCAGTACTTTGTAGTAAATCGTTTCGTAATGTTTGTGAAGTGCATCGTAACTTTCGTGGCTTTCAAAATTTCAAAATTTAATATCTCAGTGATTTATGTACCGATTAGCATGTTTCGAGTATACTATTCATTTATTTCTTGGATTCTTTAATATACTAATTTTATTTATTCGAATAACTCAAAGTGAAATTTCGCCACGAAAATTGCACGGAGAACGCTTTTCAAATAATGACCCAACTCAAAGAATTGCTAAGTCTATAATAACTCTATAAGTAATATTTTTAAACTTTAATAGAAATTTTATTATTATTGGTATTAGGGTTAGTTAAAATTTTGATTGGTTAACTCATTAGAGTTATAATATTGGTAATACTTGTATCAGTATTATTTATATTGTTATTTATTAATGTTCATAAATTAAAAACTAAATAGGTATGCAGTTACACATAAAGTTGTTAGGTATGGTTATTTAGGGCATTGAATATGTTCATATTCTGAGAACGTTTAATTTGTGTGTCAAAATCAAATAACCTGCTTGCACCACACATTTCATGCTTGTCAAAATAATTGCAGCATTTTTTACCAATTATCAAGCTTCCATTTCAGGTTTCTGTTTGTTTTTTAGATGCTATTATGTGATATTGTGGAATATCGTAAAGGCGAGAAGCGGAGATAATTTATAAATGGCGGGTTAGACCACTGGTTGCATAAGGTTCAATTGTGACAGCATCGAATTATGACCGGGTTCACGCGCACTTGACCCTGCATGCGACTATGAGGTGAAGCAATTGCCTCGATGTTGAATATTGAATTACTTAACTCTGTGGCGTCCGGCATAGAAGTAATAGAACCAACCGTCGAATAGAACCGACCCTACAACGTAGGGGTGTCGTGAAAGGCGACAAATGACTTGGATGTATTACAAAGATGTTCGTACACCGGAAAACGGACAGCAGCGTTTTCCGAAACGGTCCAACACTCTTGTCCATCTCTTAAACCGATAGGTATTTTGGCAACGCCTTCCAATGGTCTGTAATGAGCTGTTACGATGATCTCAATGATGATAAAGTGACTATGTTGCTTTATCAAAATAAAAACCCGTTGGCTAATTGTCTAATTTCAGAATCTATCGCATTTGACAGATGGATGTGACACAATGCTGCATTTCTTTTGTAAGTTTTTATTCATGGCAATAAGCATAGAGGAAATAATCACTACGTTCAATAAGAAGCATTCATGTATTACAAATTAGACAATATAAAGGCAAGACAACTTATAAATCTGCAGCAACTTCACTCGAGAATAGAGTGCGCACAGATTTCAACAGACTAAAACACATCTTTTTGTACTTCATGCGCTCTGAAGTTGGTCACTTCTGTCAAGTTAATCGCATTGTACGTACACTTATCTTACACAGATAAACTAACAACAAACGAAAAATAAAAACACTTCCAAGGAAGTAAAAGAAGACAAACAATCAATAGGATACTAAAACACCCTTCCTAGTTTACGAGTATCTATCAATGATTGTTATCTGAATATCATGGCTCATGGTTGGTAATCTGTCTATAGCCTCGCTTTTATCTTGTTTGTGTACTTGAACAAACAGACAGTTTCTCTCAAACACAGGATAATAATAATAAGAAATCTCTCCTGTGGCATTGACTTCAATAAAGATAGTTTTACTAAGTTGGTATGTACTAGCTGTGAAAACCGCATCCATTTTCGTGCCGCAGTTTTTGCTTGAAGCGCGTACAAAAAGACACACAAACAAAGATACCTACATACATACACTCACGCCTGTTTCCCATGGGGGTAGGTACAGACTATGGATCGCCACCTGCTACGATCCTTGCACACCAGGCGCGGTCGCAGCCTGAAATTTTGGGGGGGGTCACTAAAAAATAATAATACAATTGCTTTTTTTTTTGGCCGGTTTTAGCACTACCAGCGCCCTGGGCGATATTTCTACGGGGCGCCCCCTATATGCGATTCCAAGATTTTAAATTTTGCTAGTTAGTTTGCCTTTTTTTAGTCAGAGTCACCTACTAATCTTGTAATCTTGCTTGTTTATAGTAAAAAAAAACGGCCGCGCAGCGCGATTTTTAGTCAGTTTCAACTTTTAAACTTGTAACCTTGCATGTATATAGCGAAAAAATGGCCGCGCAGCGCAGTTTCTATTCAGTTTCATCTGCTAATCTTCTAATTTTGCTTATTACAGTAAAAAAACCGCCGCGCAGCGCGATTTTTAGTCAGTTTCATTTACTAATCTTGCTTGTTTATAGTAAAAAAAAACAACCGCGCAGCGCGATTTTTAGGCAGTTTCAACTACTAATCTTAAGCAGGCTCCAGATTCCTGCATGATTCACGGCGTGAATTCACGACGTAATTTTGCCGCGAAGTCAGCGTGAAAAGCATGACCCTCCACACTCGCTATCGTTCACAGTTTAGTTCGCGCGCTCGTCGAGAATGGACGCCGAGTTATGCACTGCTATCTTTGTTTTTTAGCATCCCATAAAATGGTTTCGGCATGATAACACTATCCCATAAACATGGAAAAGACGAAAATTATGTCAAATGCCCATGTTGTACCCTCTCCAGTTCATGTTGGGAACACTACACTTGAAGTTGTTGACCATTACGTATACCTAGGACAGGCAGTCCAGTTAGGTTGGTCCAACTTCGAGAAAGAGATCTCTCGCCGAATCCAACTCGGGTGGGCAGCATTCGGGAAGCTTCGAAAAATCTTCGCGTTCGATTTACCTCAGTGTCTCAAGACGAAAGTCTATGAACAGTGTGTGTTGCCAGTGATGACTTACGGCAGTGAAACGTGGCCGCTAACTATGGGTCTCATAAGGAGGCTCAAGGTCGCTCAGCGTGCAATGGAGAGAGCCATGCTCGGCGTTTCCCTACGTGATCAAATCAGAAACGAGGAGATCCGCAGGAGAACTAAAGTAACCGACATCGCTCGAAGGATTGCTCAGCTGAAGTGGCAATGGGCGGGACACATAGCGAGAAGAACCGATGGCCGTTGGGGCAGAAAGGTTCTGGAATGGCGACCGCGCACCGGACGACGCTCCGTGGGTAGGCCCCCGACAAGGTGGACCGACGATCTGGTGAAGGTCGCGGAAAGCCAGTGGATGCAGGCAGCGCAGGACCGATCGTCGTGGAGATCCTTAGGGGAGGCCTATACCCAGCAGTGGGTGTCGTGTGGCTGATATGATGATGATGATGATGATAACACTCAATCATCACAAGTTCCTGCTCGTTCGTCCAAATGACGGTCATTTTGACGCACCGTACTCCGCAAATAAATAAAAACCTCAAGGCACGGTACTGTTTTCACGCGCGAGTGTGGATGCGCTTGCGTTCACGGGAGGTTCGCGCACCGCGAACCCTTTGAAGCGGGCGCAAATACCGACACCGAACGGGGAACAAGGCGTGAACAGGCGCGAAGCCCGTGAACGGGCGCGAAAACCATCCACATTCGCGCTTCACGCCTTTCACGGGTGTTCACGCCGCGAATGTGGAGCGCTCTTTATAACCTTGCTTGTTTATAGCAAAAAAATGGCCGCGCTGCGCAGTTTCTAGTCAGTTTCATCTGCTTAACTTCTAATTTTGCTTATTACTGTAAAAAACCGCCGCGCACCGCGATTTTTAGTCAGTTTCATTTACCTACTAATCTTGTAACCTTGCTTGTTTATAGTAAAGAAAAACGGCCGCGCAGCGCGATTTTTAGTCAGTTTCATCTACTAATCTTGTTTATTTATAGTAAAGAAAAACGGCCGCGCAGCGCGATTTTTAGGCAGTTTCAACTACTAATCTTGTAATCTTGCTTGTTCATAGTAAAAAAAAAGCCGCGCAGCGCGATTTTTAGTCAGTTTCAACTTTTAATCTTATAACTTTGCTTGTTTATAGCAAAAAAATGGCCGCGCAGCGCAGTTTCTAGTCAGTTTCATCTGCTAATCTTCTAATTTTGCTTATTACAGTAAAAAAACGCCGCGCAGCGCGATTTTTAGTCAGTTTCATCTACTAATCTTGTAACCTTGCTTGTTTATAGTAAAGAAAAACGGCCGCGCAGCGCGATTTTTAGTCAGTTTCAACTACTAATCTTGTAACCTTGCTTGTTTATATTAAAAAATGGCCGCGCAGCGCAGTTTTTAGTCAGTTTCATCTGCTACCCATACAGCCATTTTTGGTCACAGATTTTCAACAGATGTAAAAAGTCGCTACAGTTTCGTAACTGATACGACACATTGCGACTATTTGCGACTGTGTGGGGTTTTGTTTAAAGGTGTTGTAACGGTTCAGTAACAATGTTACGGAAATTAGTTTCAGTAACTTTGTGTTGTCTCTGTGTCGACATAATTCACAATGATCTGTGTCCATACATTCTATACACTTTGTGCTCAGTTTGCAACTAGAGTACAAAGTTGTAACAATGTGTGGTAACGGGATGGTAACGTTACAACACATCTTCTAATTTTGCTTATTACAGAATAAAAACTACCGCGCAGCGCGATTTTTAGTCAGTTTCATCTACTAATCTTGTAATCTCGCTTGATTATAGAAAAAAGTCAGTTTCATCGACTAATCCTGTTTGTTTATATTAAAAAATGGCCGCGCAGTGCGATTTTTAGTCAGTTTCATTCGTCGCTTCGTCGCTCATCACCAGGCAACAATTAAATGCGATTGATAGTCGACCGGTGGTCGGGCGTTTTCGGCGCCCCACACACGAGGGCGCCCAGTGCAGTCGCACCGCTTGTACCGCCCTACTGTCGGTACTGTATAGAAGATTTTTCTATTTGACGTGTACGATTTTGGGGGGGGTCATGTCCCCCGTGACCCCCCCCTTCGGACCGCGCCTGTTGCACACTTCATTCGGTTCATTACAAAACAAACAAAGATTCTCAATATAATTTGTTTTCTCCTAATACTAACTTTATTAGGAGAAAACAAATACCACACTACAACTAGCGGCCGCCCGCGACTTCGTCTGCGTGGAAAGGTTTTTGCTATCCCACGGGAACAATACTTTTTTCGGGATGAAAGGTACCCTATGTCCTTCTCTGTACCCCTGACAACGTGTATGCAAAATTTCATGATGATCGGTTCAGTAGTTAAGACGTGAAGGCGTAACAAACAAACAAGCGGACTTTCGCATTTATAATATTAAGTAAGGATTTTTCTCGTACTGTACTGACTGACTGACCAGACTTACAGACATCAGCGGGCTATAATTTTATTGTAATGTAAACTCAGTTATATGTATATATATTTTATTTAGCACAGATAGTCCTCAATGGCTTGTAAATAAACAGGACAAATATGGAAGATTTTTACGTCCTCTGTTTTAAATATGGGCTATCTACAGAACGGAACATAATGTAATTTTTTATTAAAAGGAGAAAAGAATTACGATCAATATTTAATGCTTTCGATCAGGGACTTATAAGGATTGTTTAATGAGTATAAAGTAAAACTTCCAATTTTCGTTCGTGAGGAAGGAACCATTCTTGACCTGTGTTTTAATAAAAAACAGAACAATTACCACTCAATAAATCACCAATATTGACCATCGGTTTACCACATTAAGGCGAGGTTCTACTTGAATTTGAAACCCGCTACAAAATAATCGATATTGGCTTCAAAACAATGAGGGATTTTCCAGGCAACGTTCCTTAAAAATGTACTAGATGGCGCTGTCCAATTCCCAACAACCTTGCTTGGTTTGGTACTATGGTATATGAATGTGCTAGAAGTAATAAAGAGTCATCGTAAAAAAACCAAAAACATGATTTTGACTATTTGTTTTTATTGTAATCTTTCTATATTGATGTGAATATTGAAAATGACTAATATTCATTTATTCTATTATTATTCACTAGTATTTGAAGACCTTGTTACTACTTTCTTGGACTCCGATAACTGTCGACCATGAGTCAAGAGCTCAAGACTACGGTCACAGAAGACACTTGCTACGGTTCTTGGACTCTAGCAGCGCGCTATAATGTACCCCTTAAACGGTCAAACATGGTTTTTCAAGCTTGTACACGTAATTACCACCACCACTACTATTTGGTGGCGTGGCCTTTGATTATTTTAATCTAAGGGTGTGGCCTACCTTTGATACAGTTGCCGGCAAACATCTTGAAATCGGGTAGGGATTGCGCAAATCACGTTTTTGGGTATGCGTAGCGGTGAGGTAGGTACGGGGGCGGCGGGAGAGGGGCGCGCGCTATTGGTCGCTTGCAAGTCCACATGCGCGAACTCATCCCCAGTCCGTCGAAAGAGCGTCAAGATGTTTACCGGAATCGAGCCCACGGTAATCACGTGATATTTATTTACGTACTTTGATGTCAAGCCTCGCCCCTAGTCCCTAGACCCTAGCTAGACGATCAAAATGTGATTGACAACTTTAGAATGGAATTATTCATGTGGTACGGAGAGTCGCATGCTCACACTTTTCATTCATATTTATTAAGTAAAGTATATTGAGCTGTATTTCCCTTAACCAATAAAATAAAATAGAGACGGAAAGGGACGGATGGACGGATTGACTGAACGATCTTATATGTAATCGTATAAGTTACTACGGAACCCTAAAAACATTATCGTTCAAAGGCAAGTAGAATTGCACAATACACAACAAAATGTTAATAAGCTAACCATATTACATTATAATAATAATTATGTTCAACAACATTTTTGTCGCCGCAAAACGATTGTCGATTATAGAAAACACACTTGACACTGTCAATGCTTCTCTTTGGTCAGACTATTTGTACCACGTTCATACTATACTACCAAGGAAATTGGACAGCGCCATCTAGTAAATTTTTAAGGAACGTTGCCTGGAAAATCCCTCATTGATTTGTTGATAAATGGTTGAAGTTGATATAATATATTAATTAAAAAAAAATGAAAAATAAAAGAGTAAAGTTTGATTCTTGAGACATACATAAAAAAAGTTCGCTATTGTTCATCAAAAAAAAAATTCAAATAAGTGAGATTTTTATTATATACATTCCTTCGCCTTTTTATTAGAGAGGAGAATATTAAGTGGTATTCTTCCTCGTAAGAACATTTCTTTCAGAACAGATCATTTCTATTAATTGTAACTGCTGTGAGGGGAAAGATTTGAAAATTCATATTAGTAATTTTATTAAGATTTCAAGTAGGACCTTGCCTTAAGGTGTCCAATTAGGCCATTTAAACAATGATTGGGACAAGATGACCCCGCTTAATTCTTCCGTACCATTAAAATTGGCAAAGACGCGCCGTCCGTAGGCGTAGGTAGGTTGGCTATTACTGCTGATTTAAATTACAAACTTTAATGATGCGAGGTGAAGGAATGCGTAGATAATGTCATTAAAGGCTTGCGTACTTGAAATACGAATAATTTCTCTATTTATATGGGCTCTGACGCTTTTATGTTGATCACGCGTTGCCACTGTATAAATTGAGAGTTTACCTGATTAATTATTTTCTAGTTTTAAGTTGGGTAGTGCCTATTTTCTGTTTTCACCGAAGTATTACTTTTTGTGTCAAAGTTGCTTATTGATAAATGATTTTGCTGAAACGGATTTTTTGTGCAATGCATTTCTCTGTAGGTATTACCTATCTACTAACTAGTGGCTCCGTGAGCTGTAGACCTCGCGTTAAAAAGTAGCTCGAATTGTATGTTGTTAAAAAATAATCTAAAAGATGTCGCCACCCCTTTTTCCCCACACTGCTGAGCTTTTCGAAGCACAAAGTGGGTTCGTGCTGTTTGGTATATTATTTGGTATTACATTTGCAGCTAGATGGCGCTTCTAATTTTTACCATTTTTCGAAATAGGTGATTTTTTGGAAAATTTCTAAAAACTGGCTCGAATAAAAATTCTATATAATTAACGAACCTGCTCACAAAATTTCACGATAATCGGTTGAGAAATGCGACCTGTAGGGGAAAACAGACAGCTGGAAAGTCGGACTGAAATATGATTTTTACGTATCTCTGCCATTTAAAAAAAATAAAAAAATGGCGTGACAAATAATTCTATATTATTTTCGAACCTGCTCACAAAATTTCACGAGAATCGGTTAAGAAATGCGACCTGTAGTGGAGAACATCGAGCGCCAGAAAGCCGGACTGAAATATTATTTTTTTACATATCTCTGCCATTTCAAATAATTTAGAAAAACTGGTTCTACTTAAAAAATCTATATCATTTTCGAACATGCCCACAAAATTTCACGGTAAGTTGAGAAATGCGACCTGTAGAGGAGAAAAGAAAAGCCGGAAAGCCAGACTGAAATAAGTTTTTTTTAACATATCTCCACCAATAAGAAAAATTTCAAAAAACTGGCGTGACAAAAAAATTTTATGTTATTTTCAAAACTGTTCACAAAATTTCACGAGAATCGGTTGAGAAATGCGACCTGTAGAGGAGAACAGACAGCGCTGGAAAGTCGGACTGAAATCTGTTTTTTTAACATATCTCCGCCATTTTGAAAAATTAAAAAAAAATTGCAAAAGAAAAAAAAATGTACATCATTTTTAAACCTTCTTACAAAATTTGACGAGAATCAGTTGAGAAATGCGGCCTGTAGAGAAGAACAGGCAGAGCTGGAAAGCGGACTGCAATCTGTTTTTTAACATATCTACGCCATTTTAAAGAAATTCAAAAAACTGGCTCGATAAAAAAAATCTATATAATTTTCAAACCTACTTACAAAATTTCACAAGAATCGGTTAAGAAATGCGACCTGTAGGTTGGAACAGACAGCCGGACATACGAAAGAATATTTGCCCAAGCTGAAGCAGAGACGCTTCGCTCGCACTTCGTGCTCGCTCGGTCATTACTAATTAAGTAAAAATATGTTTCTGATGACTCATTACCTTTTCCTTAATTTTTAGGCAGATTGTAGAATCTGCCTAAAAGATTAGATCTTATAATGTATCTCTGTAATCTTTATAATAATATTTTTCTTCCTAACTACCTATTTCAGTATTATTAGTAACTTGGTACTTATGATCAATCATTAGAGCGGGAAATTACATTTTTCGCGCTCTTTAGAAGCGGCCAGCCTGTCGTCGCCTGGCCCTTAGCTAGGGTTTCCTAGGATAGCGGTGCCGTCATATTACGGCCTTAATATAGCGGCGTTGAATGTTGTCTATGTAAACAATACGACGACACCGAAACCGCACCGTATTGTTTACATAGACAACGTTCTGCGCCGCTAAATTACGGCCGTAATATGACGGCACCGTCATCCTAGGAAACCTTAGCTTAAGCTCTGGCCGCTAGAGTGTGAAAACTGCTTGGCGAGAGCTAGAGTCTAGCGAAATTCAATTACTGAGCGGTGCGTGCATAGAGATAGAACATTGGAAAAGTGTGAAGCCGAGTACCTAGTTCATTATAGTATGTTCGTGTTGCAAGCTCATGGAGCCAAGAAAATTAACGACTCTGGACACAATGTCGATAAAAACCAAGAAATAAGAGTGACGTGTGTGTAACTGTCAGTGTTGCAAGCATCCGTAAGCTCCTACCGACTTTTACTAGGTCGATGTCTTGTTTGCTATATTTATGAAATAAATTAACGCTAAATATTTCTCAACACAATAATTTGACAAACAAACTTTGAACCGCTATCCGTACGGGACTTCTCGATCCGCAATATTGAATTAATAAATGTGTCAAAAAATATTGTGATAGAAGGTGTAAATTTTTTAAAACAGGCTCGTAAATGTCCATGTATTTTGCGGTTATGAAGACATTTAATTTTTAAAGCAATAAGAAACCATTCCAAAAACCTGCACCTGTTGTTTCTACGTCAATACTTCCACAATATTTTTCATACAAAATGGTAAGAATGATAATAATTACATTTGTAATGTGCTATTACCAATGTTAAGTGCCATTATTTTTCGTCATACTAATTATTTCATGTTGTTTTGACCATATTTATTTTATGAAGTTCTAAGTATGAAGTTCTGATAGAAAAATCAAATATTTTTGGTCTAGCTAGACTAAAAACAAAAAAGTATTCTGTAAAAGTCAGTGACCTTTACGGGTTAATGCCCGAATTGACGTAATTGCATACTATGAATTTCGCACCTAACATCAAGATAATCAACTTACACCTAAAGCTCGTTACTAAGTTAAAGATGCATAACCAATGTATGTATAGTTACAGAATAAGTTACACCTCATATTAACACATTTAACCTGAATAATAACGACCGGCGAACTAACTTACACCATTTGCCCTAACTGCTTTGGCTATAAACCTAATTAATGTTGCTATGACTTTACAGTCATTATACTTTACGTGTGTACGTTAAGATTATTTGCTTTTGTTCGAAGCTATAAACTAATATTGTTATTAATTATCCGAGGACCTCCGTGGTCGAATGGGTTGTACACCGGTTTTCAAAGTGTCGCCATCTCTAACCGGGGTTCGATCCGATCGATCCCAGGGTGGGGCTTAATTGTAATACAAAAATAATACCCACTAATGGTTTAAATTCCTCTCGTTTTTTCAGATCTAATAATAAAAAATAAATACTTTTATTGGTTATCGAACATTGCAATGTCGTCCTTTAGTTGTATTTTTAGTCTAAACAATTTTTTTACCAAGCAGTAGATTTTTGTCAATATTCAAACATTGCAATGGTTAGCACTCGAACCTACCGACCCATACATGGGTTCTGAGAAACATAAAATGTATTTTCATTATATATTTTTATAAAATTTAGGAAGTGCTTTTTAATTGTAATAAATGTAAATATTTCTAATATTTATTTGCGAGTAAAAAAGTATTAATTGCTAATTTGTAAGACAATTGTCCTCATACAGGGAAGATATCTTCAAATTATTATTATGCTCCTAAAAATACAGAATTTATATTTGAAGCAAAATTAAAATTATCTTATGTTTTTCCTATTTTTAATTAGTCTTACATTCCATAAACTCATACATGGGCCCGTCGGAACAACCGACTTTTGTATAAATAAACTTTTTCTTGCTATTTTCAAAAAACAATGAAAAAATTACATAATAATTATTATTTTCAGGGCATTTGTATCGTTTTGGCAATGAAAATCTTCATCATCTTGGTTTTCGCAGACTATTCAGAAGCGATTTTTTTTTAACTTTAAGGTGTAGAAACGTGGACTTGGTCATGTAAAAAAAAAAACCTATGCTTTGGGACTCATAATACGATCTTTAACTTATCTAAAAAATGTAAGATAGATTATCAAATAGAAAATATGTGAAAACAATAATGTAATTACAATTTGCATGAAGTGTAATATTCATTGTCATCCAAAATAATGTTTTTTTTCAACTAATACACCGTGCTAAATAAGATTTTATTAGATGGTAAATAATACAATAAAAGCTTGATAAATCCATATATTTAATAAAAAAATATACATGTATATATTTAGAGCATGTAACCAAAACGTAGTGCATGTGGCTACTGACCTATTTACAGATATAACCACTCGTAAAGTCGTAATTTTCCGACTTTTCTAGGAGTTGGAAAATTTCCATATTATTTTTCCTAGGATACTGGAGTTATAATTATAATTATTTATTCAAAAACCATATCTTTCTGCAATAAAAAAAAATAGTTTTCGGCTTATCTGCGTTAATACCTAAAACAAAGTCCATGACTCTACACATCTGAAGAATCGCCCAAATATTTGCAGTTATTGGAGATATTTCCATACTAATAGTTAAATGACCATTCAAAAATAATATCCTTCAGCTAAGTACAAATCAACACCATCGAACACTCGTCACCTAACCTTAGGAATCTATTGTTTAATATTCGTCGATGTAGGTCATGGGCCTAGTAGTCCAATCGACTTGGTCAAGATACTTTTAATTGCTTTATAAAGGACATTGACTTTTATGGTTCAACAAGTTGTTATGTTAATTTTATTAGTAACGAACCTTGCCAATTCGAAACTGAATCGCAAACTTTGGTATATATATGACCATAAGTGAAATAATCGAAAGGTTATTCGTCTGTTTCTAAAAGAATCGTGGTAAATTATCGATTAACTATCAAGAATTTTATCGAGATTAAAAACGAGAGGTAATCGAAAAGCAAGCGTTTCAATAAATTTAATTGAAACTTGAAATTATGTTTCGACAAGTGTTACCTTTATTATTTATTACTGTTTGTTTCTGAAAGAAAGAGACGCATTGCTATCCATTCAGAAAACTGACAAGTTTTATGACTTTGTAATACCCCCCTGTTCATCAGGTAGTATTGGTATTGGTGATGGGCTCTTTTCTCCGCATTTAGACTCCAATTTGGTCCGTTATGTGAAACATAGGCATCGGTATGGCTAGTCAAGCCATCCTAACTCCTTCCAGAAGCGCAGAAGCCTCCTGGGGCGTTCTAGGAGCGACCTCATCTTGGTGAGGAATTCTGCCCGTTGTGCGGCCAAACGCACTACAGGATCAGATAATTCTCGCAGGTTCATCAGCTGTATCAAAAGCTACTTAGATTTCAATTTAAGAATGCTCTAGAGAAGGTCTATCAGTTTCCTTACACTTACAGTGTGTCAGGTGTTAGATTGTCTAACAATAGCTTCTTTAGTTTTGTAAACATAAGACATAGTCATCGGTAATGAATTTTCACACACATTAGCTCCAGTCATGAACAGGTAAAGAACCAATTGCAAAAATTTGCAATGTTTTACAGACATTGTCCGCTTATTTTTTATACAAAGTGTTACAAAAAATATCCCTATTGCCGAATGTGGTAGATAGGAACCATCAAACTGAACAACTTTCACTATGGGACTAACTATGAAATCGCGAAAAAAAAATCAGCTGTTTCATATATTTTAATATTTTCTTTATAAATTTTTGTATGAAACAGTCATTTTTGTCACACGTTGTATGTATATAAACCAGAAATAACCCACATGGGTTTATAGGGTGTTAATTTCCAACAATTCACTATTCTTATTATGAAATGAACCATATCAGAATATTGTAAAATAATTATGAAAGCAGTTTTGCATCAGATTTGCATCAAGATTGGAGCTATGATCGTTAGAATTGAAACACCGATTATAAAATGAAGTGGCAAAATAGCACTAAATATTTAAAACAAAGTTATTTTGACTTCAATAAACTTCCGGAATCCTCAATAAGGAATTATGTAGTAAGTGCAATAACACTAAAGACTAATAAAGTTCGTAAGTTTGTTATCTTGCAAAACTTTATGTAACTTTCATTCATCTTAGTTGTAGAAATTACTTCATATGATTTGTAAAGAAGGGGAACGATTAGGTACCTACAAAGTAATATTGTGTGTACTATGTAATAAACGTTGTTCTGTGTATCACTATTATTCTTATAGGAGCAATCTCGCTCCAAATTATTAGTGATAATGACCCGCATTATACTGCAAGGTTCTGTGTTGTAACTTTACCAATGTCAGCTAGAACGAAGAAATGTGACACCTTTCATTTCAGTGTAAGTACATGTATGTTTAAATTTTGGTGGCTTATGAAGAGGTTGTAGCCTGATGTCGAGGGAAGTCGGGCGATGACCAAATAATTGACCGAGTGAGCGCGATGCGCAAGCGAGGCGTCTCTGTTTCAGCTTGGGTAAAATTGCTTTCGTATGTCCTTCCGACTATCCTTTTCGTTTTTTCCTCTACAGGTCGCATTTCTCAACCGATTCTCGTGAAATTTTGTGAGCAGTTTCTATAATTAAATGGAATTTTTGTCGACTAAGTTTTTCGAAATATTTCATAAATGGTGGAGATATGGGGAAATATCATATTTTAGCTCTACAGAGCCTACAGAGGTCTATAGCTCTACATAGCAACTAGTTTTAGTTGATACAACCGATTCCTCAAAATACTAGGCATTGTCGATCTGCGATTATTATACGGTTTCTTAACTGTAGAGACGCGACGTCAAGTAATATATAGCCCAACATTACAGATTTGTTCAGGGACTATTATCGCACGGCTCGACAGGGACCGGCGAGACTGCGAGAGTAATGTAACAAATACATTCAAAAATATCAGTACCTACGTCCTTATTTTAATTGGTTTGAGGTAGTGTGTAGGTATACTGGCTATAAACCCTACTAAAGTTACCGAAACGCTTCACCATATTTTGTTTTATCTCATTTAAATAAAATTAATCCCACGGTATCTCTATTTTGGTATGATGTTATAAATCTTAATTAATTTTTAGAAACTATTTTTTTAGTTAAACATAAAATAAAATTAATTTCATGTTAACACTTTTGGTGTGATTTGTAAATCTTAGTTGATTTTTGGAAGAAAGACCTCGATACATTTATAATGCGTATTGTGAAACTGATTTAGCTTTATTTGGATTTTACAACAAGCTTTAGTTGGTGCAATGACCTTCATAATTTATTTATCTTTTCATCACATTCAGCCTAAAGTAAGCTAAGTACAACCTTTGATAGGTCAAAACTCTTTTCTTGGCTATGTATTTATTATATGAAGTATTTACATGGAGCGTCATGGAAGGCAACTTGGCAGGCGATTTTAGTCAATGAGGATCAGTAACAGGTTTGAATCCTATAGTTTTATTGATATAATATAAACACATTTTAATAACTATGAAACATAGTGAAAGACTTTTTGAAATCCGTTTAGAAATGATTGAGTTAAAAGGGTTTAAAGGAAATGCCAAGCTCAATGCAATATGTGCTTTATCACGTACGACATAAGGTTCGCGTCCGTCACGATGACGTCATAGGGACCCCCGAAAAATCAGTGTTTTAGCTCTTATAACTTCTCAGGTTTAAAAGATATCGTAAAAATTTTTACACAGTTAATCATATGGTGGCATTAGCTTTCTAATTAGCCATTAAAAAAATCGTTACTGATCCTCATTAGCGCTTTCTTTAGACAATCGCTTGTAAAATCTAATCGCAAACCTAATTTCAAAGACGTGGCGATTTGATTTTACAAGCGATTGTCGATCAAAAGCGCGAATTGACTAAAGACGCCTGCCAAGTTGCTCCGTGTAAATGCTCCATTAGATACTTATTTATAAATAGCGTTAACAATTATATAAACCAAATAATATAATTAATCAGGTAAGATATATGATAATGATTGCGAATACCGCCAAGTTTTATTTGGTAGTGGTGTGATGAACGAAATTTTTCTATAATATAAACCACTGAAAAATAAAGGTTATAATTATAAATAAACGTATGGATATCAGACTCGACATAACACGCAACGAAACCTACTCTACTCACTGCTACGTAGAAAAAGAAAGAAGATTAAAAACCAGCAATATCAAATAAATTTAAGTATTCAAAGACTACAAAGTTGAGTATTTATTAATACTCGTAGTTAAACCGTTTAAAATAAATACATTAGTATAATATTTTTCTTAAATTTTAAACTAATTTTCTACTAATAATCTTAAACTTGAGGTTTACCTCAAGGGTGACAAAGTTATCGCCACTTTTTTAGATTTTCGGAAAGCATATTACAGAATGAGTTGTTCCATAATATAATAAACCGATGTTATTAAGTTGTTGGAATAATCAGGAGTCGATTATGGAACAAAAAATGAAAGTTAGTTGATTTTAGAGCCACCAAGGGCAAAAGGCAGGTTGAATCACATATCTTTTAGTTTAAACGCATTTTATACCTGTGATTTAAATCTAACTAGTGGCTCTGTGAGCTGTAGACCTCGCGATAAAAAGTGGCTCAAATCGTTCAAAAATAAAATGCTGCCATGAGGTTATGTTTTAGTTTTAACGCGTTAAGTACCTGTGATTTAAATCGAATAAATTGTTGTTCGACTAATAAATGGTTTTGACGCAGATTGTCACTTTCGCAAATGGTCATCGCGAAAAATTTGGTCACTTTCGCAAATGGTCACTTTCGCAAAACGTCACTTTTGCAGAATATCATTAAATGTTTTCCTTTTTTCTCAAAATTGTGAATGACATTCTGCGAAAGTGACATTTTGCGAAAGTGACCATTTACGAAAGTGACCAAATTTTTCGCGATGACCATTTGCGAAAGTGACGATCAAAACCGTCTTGTGTAAGTATGACAAATACGTAATCTTAATAGTAACGGTTTTAAAATGTTAACTAAAATATTAACTAAAGTTACTCATCGCATGTTACTCGTGTCTAAAGCAATAACTTTAGAAATTCTTTAGTTTATTATAAATTTATTACTTTTGCTCTATTTAAATAGGTGCTCTCGGGGCGCTAGAAATTCTTTTACAATTTGTCATAGCGATGTATCAGAAATCAGCATTTAAAAATAACTATGAAAATAAAGTTTATATTTCAGTTCAGTTTGTTACGTACATTTTAAGAATTGGAATACTTTGGTAAACGGCGAATGTTTGAAGGTCAATTTAATTCTGTCGTTTCCTACTTGCTAAATCGATCAACACGCTACTTGCATAATAAGAGATCAATTCAGATTCCAGTATTAATAATTTGAATGGAGGTTTATATGATCAGTGGCTTATTGTGAGTTGCGGCTAATAAAGATTTGTGAACGCAATTGAAATAAACGAGATTAGAATTAACCTTCGAAGCAGATCATTTTAGAATCGTTGAACTCTAATTACAACTTAAAATTAATTACTTGTAACCTCAAAATATCTAACGCTGCAACTGAATATAGAATTACAACAGATTTATTAAAATATGCTTTAAAACACTCATGACCATTATAGTACAGGCAGGTCAGTACAGTTATGTCAACATTAGTGACATTGCATGTGGCACTGATAGGATCGGGTAGTCGGTAACAGTGGCACATCCTATGTTTATAAACGGACCGTGGGAAAACTTGGATCGATAGTTTCCATTTGTGAGGTAAATCTGTGTAAAGCTAAGTTATATATAAGTGAACAAATGTGTTATGATATGACTACGCTTTTGTAAAACATAGCGTTTGAAAAAAAAATTGTCTAAGATAATATAAAAAGTCTGAAGATACGCTCTTGCCGTATTCTATCATGATATGTTATTTGTTTTGTTTGTTGCGCTAGTAGGAACTGCTAAGAACTAGTAGGAACTTACTTACTAACTAGTTACGAACTTAGCAGTTACTAACTGCTACAGTACTGAATATAACTTGACATGACCTAAAATTAACTACGATATACCTACCTATACAGTGGTTGACACCAGTCGATTTTCATACAAACGAGGTAACTTTGAAACCATGGTTCTCCGCCAAGGATTGACCAAGCCGTGATCTGATCCTCGCTATACACCCAACTGATACGATCTGCATCCAAAGAGATCAACGATCAGAGCTTTCAGTTTTAGAATTTCTGTACACTTTTGCTATTTTTGAGGTTTTTAAACATTTCCTTTATCCTTATATCTCTTAGAATGCTGATAAGATCAGTTGGGTATGTACGGCGATCTGAATTTCTTCCATTCATTCCCTGAATGGCCATCATTTCACAGCTAGGTCAATCCTTGGTAGAGAACCAAGGCTTCAAAGTCACATCGTTTGTATGAAAATCATCTGTCCTTAAATTTTCTGTTCACCATTATAATATGTGTGCGTCCGTGGAAAGCCGTGATTGTCCCGAGGAAATCTTTTGTATACTTTGAAATTTGTAATTCTGTCACAAATGGGATCTGCAGGCCTATTACATAAAAAGAATCACGATAATAGAATGCAATTCCAATTTACTTGATATTGAACCTTATTAGTGAGTTGATAGTGTTACGGAATGAGACGAATATCGACCGCATAACTCGATTTATTTTATATAATAGGCCTGCCGATCTCATTAGAATGTGAGTTTCCGATTCTACAACACGGTAAAGTCTAACCCGCTTGCTAAGCGTATAGATTACGGCCACATCCTCTCCTACGGGATAAATGTCCTGCAGCGAACTATAATATGCTATTAGGATATCAAAAACAAGTTAGTATATAAGTTAGTCTATAAAACATTTGTGTATAATCAGCGACGCGCCGTCCATTCGGCGATTGCATCACACTACTGAACACAATGCTGTGAAAGTATATTAGAAAGTGCTAGTCGGGTCACCTCACGTACACATTATATCAGGGATTTACATAATATTACACTTTTGTAGGTAACTGGAGCGTTGTTATGGTAGAAAAACTATTATCTAATGGAAGTGGTGCTAAGGTCGTGCGGTTTTTCTTTGTCGATTATGGTAACGGAGTCTGTAAAGATTGGTGTTTTGTTATTTTGTTTCCAATACCAATGGGATATTGGAATTGATTTTCCATTGTAAAACAGTTTTTATTAATTCATTTTCAGCGTTCTATTCGTCAAGAGGAAAATGGGATGACTTGTTTATCGGTCCGCCTGTTTGTGTGTCTGCTTTTGTCTAATTTCCCTAGTTTTTTTTAACTGAAACATCACGATCTCAGAAAAAAGTTAGGGTATCCATTAAAGGGTTGATCAATCATGTTCTTACTTTGACCACAGAATTAAGCGTTCTTTTGCTCTTACTTACAAATTAAAATACAGGTGTGTTATCTCCAAGATCAACTGTGATATACTTAGTTACATGACCAATCAATGGGCAAGTGTAGAGTGCCAAGGATGCAAGCAAGTGAACGAGGTATTGCCCGACCTTGACATACACTTATACATATTGTAGCTGGTTTGTTGTAAATGCTTTAGTTAAATTCTCTTTAAAGAAATAATGGAATAGATATGTTGAAATAGATTATAAATATTTTGAGTGTGCACTTGAAAAAAGTATGAAAAATGGTAAGGTCTCCTCTAAACCACAGCACCTGTTGTTTTTAGTATGGACTATGAATTTTCTGTCCGAAAATCTCAGTGAAAACTTGTTTGTTTTGTGGGCAGTTTTTTTATTTATTATGATTTGAAGATTTCTTACAAATATCTGTAGTTTCTTTTTAAATCAAATAAGTAAAAAATTTTTATATGATAACTGAAGTTTTCTGTCAAGGATATTTCAGTCAACGTTATAGCATAGCACTTGTTCCTTCAACTATTTATTGAATATGTTTGTTATTAAGATTTTAATTAAAACCTTGAAGTTTTTTCGCTATAGGCTCAGATAAAGCTCCAGTAGTTTCGTTCCCAAACTCTTAAATCGCCAGTTTTTTGCGCGAAATAATTTAATATGGTATTACTTCGACGCAAAAAGTTAAGTTGCAATACAATGGTCTATCTTCCCACCAACTAAGTACTTGCTAAGATCTGAATAGTGTTTGTCATGCTCAGTTGATTTGATTGCTACATACAGATAGGAAAAAATGGACAACATGGAAAATAGTTTTTCTTCTTAGAGCAACGCCGCCGGCTTTGTTCGGTCGGGACGAAGCCGGTATTGCTCTAAGTTTTTCTTTATTGATAAGGGTGGTACTAAGTACTTTGGTATTTAATGTAGAACTATTTAAGTAAACAATAGTTATACCCCTCTTTTATCGGTTTGTATTTACATGTAGTACTAACTCGGACCGTCTATGTTCCAATGAAATGGAGGGTACTGATAGGGAAAATGCATAAGTCACCGATTTTGATAAATTCGAGCTTGATCGCTGCGGACACTTATAAAAACAGAAAAAATCTTTAAAAAATGTGTTATTTTAGTTTTATCACACGATGAAATCAGGGGAAAATAACGTTTTTTTTTCATTTTCGGGTATAATGCACTTAACAGCCAGATCGAATATCGAATAAGGAATAATATTTAGTAACTGTATCACGAGTAAAAACGCAAGAGAAGTTTTAATATTACAGGTGATTTCCTCACCCATTATACTTTTGATTTTGATAAAAACAGAATTGAAGCATGTTCCCTATTGTATAACACAGAATTTTGTATCTAATAAGTACAATTTACTCATGCCTTTAATTAAGTATCTCAGATAAGGAGTGCACACATTCAATTAGGTATGTTTCTAATTCACTGACTTAGGGATAATGGAATTAAACTAATTCACCTTGCAACTGCACATAAAATACGAAGTTTATCACTAACGTTAGCTATCATAAATATCAAATCAAATTTTGGCGTCAGTATTAATTGAAAACCAGTTGCTATTACACAAAATTGATTAACATAATTTGGGCATAGATCTTGTTTTAGAAGGTCACGTTTGTGTGTTTCGTAACTTTTAGGGTAAGCAAGCTTACTCTTGAATTTGATACGAACTCAAAGTTCAATCGTGATTCGAACTTATTCAAATATGAACTCGATGTTAAAAGGATAATCTCGCCCGAGCTCGATAGAATCGAATGGCTATGTAAAGGCTAACGGCAGTTTTCGATTTCAAGTGTTCGCTATTCGACCACAACTCGACTGGCGCCAAAATCGATTTACAGAGTACCAAATTACTGATTCTCGACGTTGATTCGATTTTGATTCGTAACTCGTCAAGAGTAAAGGTTGAACCACACCTAACCATAAGCCTGCAGCCTGCAGAACAGAAGTTGTTCGAACCTATTGGCAGCGTGTATCGGCGAGCTGTCTATGTCGCGGTGAAAAAGCAAGATTCCTATTACGTAATGTTTGATAATAGGCACGCAAATTGAGACAGCAAACCGTTGTTTGATTTGAAGTGCAGCTCGATATAGTATGAAAACGTATGACGTTCTTAGCTTCATCACAAAAACTATCTTGCTATGCTAACCAGTTTTTATGAGCAACAAGGCTATACCGTAATGAGCTTCTTGAATATCAAAGCAGTGTATTTTCGTTTTGAAGCTTTGGCTTTACGTGGATAGTGGTTTACATTTAAACTTGTGTCTTAAATATAATAAGTATTAATCTTTTAAAAATCGATAAAAACTTTAACACACAAATAAAAGCATTAAAGTAGTTGTCAAAAATTATAATAGTAAGTAAAAGATCACCACATTATGGTTAGGCTAGGTATTCTTCACCTAGGTAGGAGGCTAAAACATATGCTGAAAAAGAATATCATGAAAACCAGCGAATTTACAAATAGACAAGATACAGCGATTTGAGACTAGAGAATGATTTTTTAGTATGTTGTTACTGTACGTTTTGATTTTTTATATTTATCATTAACTAACTCATATTTTGTGTCATTTTTGATCATTTTTCGAAATTGGTGAAATATGGTTTTCCCTTTATCTCCGCCAATTTGAAAAAAAAAAATTAAAAAAAACTGAGTCGACAAAAATCCACATAGAACCTGATCACAAAATTTCTCGAAAATCGGTTGAAAATACGGCCTGTAGAGGAGAGAAGACGGACAGCCGGACAGTAGGACAGCCGGATATACGAAAGCATTTTTGCCCAGCTGAAATGGAGACGCTTCGTTCCCGCCTTGCGTTCGCTTGGTCAAAAAATATTACTCTAAGTGAAGGTTTAGTTACAGGATGGGAAACGTTATCGGCGTTTGTATGGAAACCGCTTGCTTCACTATCCTCTCTCTAATTAAAAATTATGGCAATAGCTATTTCTGCCCATTCTTCCCTGATAAAATTGCAGGATGAATAAAAATACACAAAGATACATCATTAACACTTACTGTAGTGTGATTTTTTTAGACACATGAAAAACTTTCAGGATGTGTACAGTCTTTGAGAAGCGGGCATTGTACACTTTAGGCAACTTCCGATCCTACTTGCTAAGCTTTACCTTGGTGGTTTGGTTATATCTAACTCCAGTGATGATATTATAGTACTTATGTCAAGTTCCAAAATATTACATTGACTTGACATTTATACCTACCAAATGTTGGCAAAGGATTTCAAGTACACTGTGAATTGAAAATAAATATTAGATGCATGCAATGCACACTATGTTAATGTCACGCCTGCCATCAGTTATGCAAACAACTAAAATGTCATAATTACTCCTTTAGGAAAATATGAAAGTTTAAAAATAATATACTTAAGTACCTACGTAGTAAATCTTCATCATCATTACCTAAAAAACAGGGTAATTTACAAGCACTTTTTTAATATAGGAAAAGGAAGTAAATAATAGTAAAAAAAATGAGAAATGATGAGTGATTTCTTTTAAATTTATGGTTTGCAGACAATTTTTTTGTCCCAAAAATCAAAGGCACTTCCATTCTCGTGCAGGGAGCGCGAGTGGAAAAAGCTTAGAATAATTACGCCTAGAACGATAATTCCCTACAAAGCGCGCTGTCAAAAGTGAGGCAACAAAAACAGCCAAAATGTTTTTCAGATTTTTATTGTCCATTATTAAATAATCATACCTAATAAAATAAACAAAACAGTTTCAATTTCCCTACCTTAGAGATTAATTATTATAACGCACGAACTGATGCGTACGGAGTGACGCCGTGCGGTTACCGTCCAGTCTCCGTCCGGTTACCGTGCGGCGCCGTTCGATTACCGCCTCCCGCCCGCTGCTGAAACTTACGAACCCAAGGGGCCATCCATAAAATACGTTAACTGGATTTTAGTTACGATTAGGTAACGTATGAAGGATATATATCTGAGAACTGAGCCATTTTCGCTCAGTATAAGTTGCCTCACTTTGCATACAAGGACACGGCTTCTAGGTGTAATTATTCTAAGGGGAAAGGTAAATGGGGCGGGTGTGCATGTACACATGCGCAAACAGTGCAATTGAAAAACAACAATTTCAATTGGTGTAGATAGGGAAAAGTTATTGGGACAAAAGTGTAAACAAATATATTTAAATAATTATTGATTGTACTGTTGTTATAGAACGACCTTATAAAATTTGAAAACGGATATTACCCTGTATATTAGGTAGGTTCTTACTTACGTATTGCTTTGACGCTGCAGAGCAAAAAATATGCAAAATATATTATTTAGATCTCTGAATGATTAATTTGATTCAGATTAAAAAAAATTAACAGTCATAATAATTCATCATAAAATCTACAGATATTAAAAAGTTTACTCACAAGCTTAACAATATTACCTATCAATGATTTGAGGTCAAGGTAAGTACTTTCGATGGTTTCAATGTGATTGTAAACTGGTTACAAAGACCAACAAAGTGTCATGAATTTTGATGAACTGATTGTAACTTTTCCTAGAATTGGGACACACGGTACAGAAGAGTACGAATTATAAAATAAAAAGTAAGTCAATACATTGGGGGTCGATACAAGCCGATTCCGATCGCCTTACCTTTTAGAAATCACACCCCCACCCGATCCACCCTGCAGATCATAACATTTTTGTAGAATGGCTTAACTTCACCGTAATATCACCCCTCGCCACTCGGTAGTGAATTACAAATATCGGATGGAAATATATAAAATAATACATGTTTAAAAAAGCGTTGCGTCAAAAGTCATAAATTTGTAACTACGGGTAATAAAAATATGTGAAAAATTGATTCTTAAATCTATTGCTATAGGGTATTCATTCTGTAGGCGTAATGTCACCAGCACGATAGGAAGGAACTGCATAAACGAAGAATGTGAACAACTGATAACATATACGGGTCGAAATGTTCATTGTTCCGATTCAAAACATGGCCTGACGTTTTGTTTTTATGATAAGGCGAGAAGGCGGAATACTATCATGAGTAAAATTTGTAAAATTGACTGATGACCAATCATTTTGAATGTCCCCATTGCTGGGGTACACGGGACCGGCCTTCCTTATGGATGGATATTCTGTAATGCAAGAAAATTATAAACTATCTAAAGAAGGTCGTATATTTAAATTATAGTAAACTCCGTCTATAGGTCTAGCAGGAAACGAGAGGGTTGATATGTTAGCTAAAAAAGGATATCTACTGATGGTCAGTAAAGTAAAAAAAGAGTCTATAACAAATGGAAATAATACTTTGACTTACGTTCACAAGAAAAAGGAATATGGTACAAAACGCTGCAATGTGAACCCCCTCGTGTTCCGTGTTGCAGGAGTTAATTTAACTAGGCAACTTGTTAAAATAGCCAAGATTCGATCTGGGCACATTCCACTAAACAAAGAAGACCGGCGAACTTCTATGTAATTTCAGACCTCTACTTATGGGTCCCGTTCATGAAAAGAATTGACTGATATTTATAGACCTACACTAGACTAACAAAAAAGTCAATCGTTTTAACTATTTCAAAGCTGGGATAAAAAAGATATTAAATACGCACGATGATACGAAAACGAACACAGAAATTCAAACGTGCGTGAGTTTTGGCTTGCCAGTAGTCGTTTCCAAAAAAGGTACGCCCAGACTCCTAGAATAGTACGAAAATGGCAAAAAGGGCACGCAAACCAATAAATCAAGGTACAAAATTAAGTTTTTTACTGTGTTTTGGGAAACATACGCCTATTTTTACATTTTGGGGTTCAATCGTTAAAAAGTATTAAATAACCATAGTACGACACACGCTCAAATAATACGCAAATCGTACCAAAAGGTACGATCTGGCAACCCCGAACGTCAATGTCAGTGATGGATTTGACATTGACACTGCACACTTTATTAATGGGATATGGCAATGAAGTCTATGTTCATACAGCCATATTCTTCAGTATTTTTTTCTCTTTGTAGTAGAATACATTAAAAATACAGGTGTATCCATTTTCTAATGTCTCTTAGAGTATTGCTTGATGTTTAATAGATCAAAACATTTTGAATATACCTTAACATTATGCATTTTGAAAATGGAATTGATTACTTTGGTATTAAAACTTCTGTGTTAATTGAAACATACTCGTACAAGAAAAAATCGTTTAGTTTTTGCATTATAGAAACGTTTTGTTATAATATAATTGAAAGTTATTTATCTTTTGACTCCCTTCTTTAAAAATCATGATTTTATGGAATTGAATTCTATGAATTTAACCCTATTTATTTAACATGTTTCCGATTGTGAACGTCCTTGTAAAATATGAAGTCGAGTTTCGCCGGTCTTCTTTGCATTTTTAACGAGGAAATCGGAATCGCCAAATGCGATGAGGTTAGAATTCTGTATATTTTGCTCTAAACGGTGTGGTAAGTAGAGTAATAAGATAGGTAGACAAGGTTATGATGGGGCTGACTGGTGTTAAAAGCCCCCAAACAATAATATAAAAAATAATAGCCTAACACCTCTGGCCCAATTGGTATGTTAGAGAGATTAATGTTTTAACGATTCATCTGTAACGCGGAGGATCTTATTAGTGACCGTAGCAAAAGTTTGATCAAGCCCCTTCGACCACACAATCTTCAGTGCGTGTTATTCAAACTGTATTAAATTCTAATCACTCGATATTCAGAGTCAGACAGACCAGACAGTCGTACTCTTAACACTCTACTGAGTGAGACTGTGAGACTAGACTGTCTGGATCCAATAGGAATAGGGGCTTAAGCGTTGCAATCGCAGGTCGAATGCAACTGCGCCATCATAATAAAAAAACCCTAATTAATAGATTGATTTATTATCAATCATTTCGTTTCGTTAATTATATTATGGACGATTGTTTTCTCCTTTTACGAAACAAAGGATTGTAACATAGATGCTTTATAATCTTGTAAACAAATGAGACAAGGGATGACATACTAAATGTAAGAAACCAGGTACAATTGATTTGCTATGATTATGATTGATTGATTATGACATGTTTGTGTTATTTGAGTGTAAAATTTACCATCAATATCATATTTAATTTACAATTTAAAAGGGAATGAAAGTTACGGTATTAAGTTAAAAACCTGTTCTTTCAAATTCGCAATGTACTTTATGAAATTACAGTTTTTCGGACGGCAAAGTTAACGGACGGGTACCAATTAACTTCGACGTCCGAAAAACAAGGATTGCAACTCTTTGTAATTTTGACCATAATCGTCAACTTGTTAAATTTTCTCATTTTGATATCATCTCCCTTTGACAGGTTGATTTATCACTTTTGATAAAAGTCTATTTTATTACATGTTTTATATTTAATATTAATCAAATTTCCAAGAATACAGCTAAAGTGGTTTAAATATATGCAAAATAAAACAAAAAAATAATGACACAATGATCTAGTTTAATCGATTTCGTATATTTTTCTATTTCGTACCTATATCGATAGTTTTCTATTATCTTCAAAAGTCACTCTCAATATGACGTTTCATTAATATGATATAAACTCTTTCATATAAGCGACGTACCCAAGAAGCTTATACCTCGACGTACCGATAAATCGCTAGGCAGTAATCAATAAAAAAAAACTAGAGCTTTTATAAAACTTATATTTTTAAATCCGTACTTCACAGTAGTGTAATCTCTTTCTTAACAGCGACATATCGATACATCGGTAGGTATGCAGTAAGCAATAAAAAAAATCCAAGAGCTTTTACGAAGCTTATATTTTAAAAGCCGTACTTCACGAGGAAATAAGTATTATGACATCATCTCCATTCTCAAAGGACTAATAAAATACATCCTTTGTTGAATTTATTAGTCGTTCATATCGTAAATACTTGAATAAATTCAACAGTAAGGTTACTCTTTGGGGTTATGTGAACGCCTGATTCAAGGTTTATTTCCGGAAATAAGGAAGTTATTAGTTGTAATACGAATGTGACATTTGCGTTTATACCTCCTAAAATTGACATTCTAATTTAAGTAGGTACGCCTATAATGTATATACCTATATTTACATTTAAAGAACAGGCAATCGTCAAGTTTTAGCTGCCACCTCTTCTTGGTCACAGCAGTTTTGGATTAAATTCAAATTATGATTATGACACGTGCAATTTACTCTGTAAGGCTCTTATAATATAAACCGCTCTCGACGTTGAGAGCTATCTTGGGATCATACCTGTGATGCTGTTCCTATACAGGGTGCATTTGTATTCACTCTATAAATTTTAAGGATGTGTTCAGTCCCTGAAACTGAACAACTTTCTCTAAGAAACATAGGGTCAAATATGAAAAAAAACAAAGACTTTTCAGTATTTGATTGAATCAGGCTTCACTTGGCGGAAGTCCCAAACCATTTTGAAAAAAGAAATATATGTAAAGCGCATTCGCTTAGATAGTGTCGCCCTTTCATCGCGCCGCCTTTGCACGTGCCGCTTCTTGTCAAAGGATGCCGCCGCATAAACAAAGGATCCCGCGTGCGGCGTACACGCAAGTCAATTTGGATTTTGGCAGTTTACATCGAAGCGCCGCGCCGTAGTGAAAAGTTGTGTTTGTTGACTCTGCTACGTATACTAAAAATGTTTTTCGTCCTTGGGAGGACAGTGAAGTGCCTCAAGATAAAACTTTAAGTGAACCAACAAAAAAAAGACGGGTGTTTTGTAAAACCTGTAAACATAAAAAAAGTTTAGATAACGCAATTAACAAGGAAAACCGATATTTTGGTATGGATTCGGATCGTGATGAAGTTGGCTCTATTATTATAAATACAGGTGATAATGACTCCGACACTTCAAGTGATGAAGAATAGGTAGTCTTATTTTTTTAATTAAATATTTCATTAAAATTCTCTTTCCACCTCGCTTGTGTGTATTATTTGTATTCGTATTTTTTTTTCAATAAACACAAGTACCTACACCGTAATCTTAAAAAAACACGACCCCCCTCCCCCCGCCCGCACACTATGGTACAACTTAAATAATTATCGATACCAATAACGATATTGTTTACCGTTATCAGTACCATTACCAAAACCTTGCCGGTATGCCTGTCTCTGAACACATTTGCTTGCGGGTGTACCGACACTATCTAAGCGAACGAGCTTTAGACGCACGATCTAACTCCTGAGGATGCTCCGGGTTGGGGCGAAACACGTGTAGAGTAGCCTAATTGGTGAAGGTGCAAGGTGTGTTGCTGTCTTGCTAAATGCAGGTATTGTGCACTGATATTTTGTGGTGTGAATGTGCATATTTTTGCTTCGGTGCATCTTGCATTATATTGTTTGCGGAAGTAAGCTACATATATTTATTTTTTCTAAAATACTTTTCATATAAATCAAAGAGATCACGTGATCAGTTTAGTATGGGATGACCAAATTTTTTTGGCGTATTTCGACACATGTTTCATGGAGAAAGTTGTTCAGTTTCATGGACTGAACACATCCTTAAAATTTGGAGAGTGGTTACAAATGCACCTTGTATAAGAAGAGTAGCTCAAGTATGATCTTAAGATAGTTTTCAATATTGGGCTCGTATTTATAACAAGGTTTATAAATACCAGCCTAATGGGCCCCTTGTTGGTTCAAACAAAAATACAAATAATTAAAAAGAACATTTATACTTTTTTAGTAAGCCTTGTTATTAATTATTGCTACGTGATTCAGTGCTAAATTACTTTCATAGCACCGGAACTATACTAATATCAGATTGATGCTACTACTATCACTAAGTATCAGTGTGGATACTTAATACTTAAAAATAAAAATAATAAGGTTCAATACAATTACTAAAGATGTGGGTCTGACACTTTAATTAAATAGGTACTAAGTAGCAGCACATTTGCGAGATAGTCTTGTATTGATCTTTTGGTTCTTTTTAGGAAATTCATTTTTTTATATGCTGTTATTCAGTAGCAGGTTTAATGATAAAGATAATGATAAATCTTCTACTTATCCTACTAATCCTACTAATATTATAAATGTGAAAGTTTGTGGGTTTGGATGTTTAGATGTTTGGATGTTTGTTCCTCAATCACGCAAAAACTACAGAACGGATTTGGTTGAAATTTGGCACATAGATAGTAGATAGCCTGGAATAAAACATAGAATACTTTTTATCCCAATATTCTCGCGGGAATGGGAACCACGCGGGTGAAACCGCGGGCGGCCGCTAGTATTATAAATGTGAAAGTTTGTGGGTTTGGATGTTTGCATGTTTAGATGTTTGTTCCTCAATCACGCAAAAACTACTGAACGGATTTGGTTGAAATTTGGCACACAGGTAGTAGATAACTTACCACATATTTTTCTTTAAGCTCATATTAATTATATTGATACTAGCGGCCGCCCGCGGTTTCACCCGCGTGGTTCCCGTTCCCGTGATAATATCGGAATAAAAAGTATCCTATGTTTTAACATAGGCTATTTACTATATGTGTGCCAAATTCCAACCAAATCCGTT
Organism: Agriphila tristella; assembly: GCA_928269145.1. Classification (NCBI taxonomy): domain Eukaryota; kingdom Metazoa; phylum Arthropoda; class Insecta; order Lepidoptera; family Crambidae; genus Agriphila; species Agriphila tristella. Next base: position 21,694,162 of record OV743440.1, on the reverse strand, counting down.
CAGTAGTTTTTGCGTGTTTTAGGAACAAACATCCAAACATCTAAACATCCAAACATCCAAACCCACAAACTTTCACATTTATAATATTAGTAAGATTAACTTGAATAAATTACAATAAGAAACAATGTTATCATTCACAGCAAGATTTTATATCAAACTAGCGGCCGCCCGCGTCTTCGTCTGCGTGGACAGTTTTTTGCTATCCCTCGGGAACTGTACGTTTTTTCTGAATAAAAGGTAACCTATATCCTTCTCTGTACTCATGACAACGTGTATGTAAAATTTCATGATGATCGGTTCAGTAGTGAAGGCGTAACAAACAAACAAACAAACGAACTTTCGCATTTATAATATTAGTAAGGATGACGTTTTGTTAAAACATTGGAGATTTGAAATATTAGCACAATATTTTGCTTCTAACACGAACAGCTTTAAAAGGTCGCCGCTACCGGCTTCTTATCCGTTGCATTAAAAATTACGTAATTTTATCCGCTAGTTAGCGATAGTCGTAGGAAAGTTACGTTAACTGTCTTAACTTCCGCAAGTAACATCCGATTAGTTTTTGTGTCATTGATTGGGATAACACCAGTAATAAAAACTGGAAGAGAAGATTATTTTTACGAAAAAGGTTCGATTTGAATTAAAGTTTTAAAACAGATAATTATATTACATTTCAACCTCAATCTCAATTTTCAATGCACTATAATGTTTACGGACTAAGAGAGAACCCTAAATGCGCAAAAAAGTTGTAAAGTTTGATGCCGCCTGGCACTAATTTTCCACCAGTAAAAAAATCTGGCAATATTATATTTGATTTAGATACATGATTGGCTTGCTATTATACCACACCAAATCCAGAGCTCTGTAAATTGTAAACCTTCAATCGCTTTTCAGCCCCTTTGTTGCTCAACTACTCCCACCCCCACCACTGAAAATCTGCGCGGTGCCCGGATCTGAAAGGATTTCTTCGCTCTGTAAATTGTCCACCTGTTTCCAGGGCCAGCTCTTAGTATATAACAACGATGTATGACATCAGGTAATCCAAAACAGTATTTTTATTCCAATTGATCTAAGAATATTATAAGATGTTCGATTGAAGAAAGATATCATGAGAATATAGAGGTAACCCAGTGGGAAATAACACACAAAAAATATAACAAGTATTTACGAAGTAGGTTAAAGTAGATTTACAGTTTACAAGCTATAGTAATGATTAGTTTATATTTTTACTTGTATACAATTTTAATTTACAACCATAGTTATTCCCAACTGTTAAATTAACACAACAAAAAAAATATACACCTTATTATATTGTGTAGTTTAATCATTCCAATTAAAATGAAGTGATATATTCTCACGAATTTAATGGTTAATTTATTTATTATTGACGGCTAAGCTAATATGGTTCGTGATTTCTGTTTGGCAAAGACGATCCACTTGCGAGAAATCACGATGCTTCCCCTGATGATTGGATCCCCTTTTTATATGCGAATAATGTTCAAGCGTATCAAAGAAAAATTATGAAAACTTATTTTAATCACGAGTAGAATACAAACACAACTTTTCCTATACAGATATTAAGTAACATTTCATAATACAACATTTCGATGATAGATTCTAATTAATTATTTATTTAATGAACGAAGTTTCAACAGCATATTTTAATACTCAGAAGAAGTATGATTAATTTAAAACTACATAAGAAACTATGGACACAGGGTAAAAAAATAAACCGGCTATTCATTTGCATGATATGGTACGAATTTTCGTATCAAAATTTTCGCGTCTGCTCTAACTAATGGACTAAATCAAACAGTATCTTTAACTAACATTACATTATATATTAAGATTAATAAATAATGAAAAAATATTAGAAAAAATCGATTCACCCGTAGCAACTCAGACGGGATTCGAACCCGCACCCTTGGGAATCCGGCCCAATGCACTACCAGTAGTAGAGTATTAAAAATATGCTGTTGAAGGGTGCGGGTTCGAATCCCGTCTGAGTTGCTACGGGTGAGTCGATTTTTTCTAATATTTTTTCATTATTTATTCATCTTAATATAAAAAAGAGCATTGTGAATGCAAAAATCTAAAAGTTTTAAATTACATAATATACTTAAATAGCCATGTATTTGTTGACAATGCAGTGTTAAAGATCACTCGTATCGTATACCGAACTATGTTATCTCTAAAATATTCATGCCGTCTCGCTAGATATTAATAGCTCTTGTATACACTTTTGACTCACTGTGACTCAACATTTCCTTTTTATATTATGTAAGTAAGTCATATATTTATCTAAAAGCTATTCATCCAAAGGCTCTTTGTAATATCGTCAACCGCAACTTTAAAGATGACCCCCTAACCTTCCTTTAGTTACAACATCGATTTGAAAATGTCGAATCCAAATTGTATAATAGGGAATATGCATAAGTCACCGATTTTGATGAATTTGAGCTTGATCGCTGCGGACACTTATAAAAACATGATGGAACAGGAAAAAAATTAAAAAAAATGTATAATCCTAGTTTTATCACACGATGAAATCAGGGGAAAATAACGATATTTTTTTTTCATTTTCGGATATAATACACTTTACAGTCAGATAGAATATCGAATAAGAAACAATATTTTGTATGACACATATGTACTTAAACGCAAAATTTAGGGAGATAATTGAAGATTATTGGCTTACTCCATATTAAACGCGCCGAAACACACCTGAAACGTGATGTGTGACGTCATCGTTTTGTATGGAGCGTTTTCGGCGGGTGCTGCTGCGCGCTAACTTCAAGTAACTATATCACGAGAAAGAAACGCAAGAGAAAAGTTTTAATATTACAGTTAACTTTCTCACGCATTATACTTTTGATTAAGATTTAAAAAAAAATTGATGCATATTCCCTATTGTCATATTGCACTCTCGTTTTCGGTGACTGTATCCGCTTTGGTTTATAATTGACGTGAGTAAATATTCCACTAATGATTATTTCGTTAGTTTTTTTGGAACAGGAAAACGTTTGAGAATAGCTTTGACCCTTAAAAAAATGTATATTCTTCAGACAGACATTGTGACCTAGAACCATATATTCTCAAATTAATGATATTATAAGCTTCTTTTTTTTTAAACGTAAAGATCACGTAACAGCTGATAGTTCATATGAGATAGTTCAGCAGTTTTTTTATGCCGCCGCGCCGCCCCAGCGCGGTGTCGTGCAATGACACGGAAGTTTCATGGTTTCGCTAACTCGTCAGAGATGTCGCCAGTGTTATTACAAGAATTTACGATACAAACCAACCAATCGATGATGAGCCCATCTTATTTTTATCGTCACATTTTTTTGTCTTTTTAGAAACAAATTAAATAACAAACTTAAACATATTTACAAGCCTCGGCATGTATTTTTAGCGGTGCGAGAAATTGGATTAATTATATGTTTGCAGTAGCCCTGCACCATGTCTCCCGCCAATAAGACCCAAAAATGACTTCTGCGCATAAAAGTGTCACCGCTAAAGATTAAGTCTTGTATTATTACGTATTTTAATGACCGATTACTATGTTTATTAATATGAATGCCTATGAGATCGTTGCAATGCCTACAAGAACTTGAAGGCTGAATTAAAAAAAACCGGTCAAGAGTGAGTCGGAATCGCGCACCGGTCGTTGTGTTCATAAACGCACAACTACATCCAGATAACTGCCTTTACCCCTGTAATATGCAGCACAGTATAATGACCAATTTTTGTCGCGAATTACCCAACTGGAACATATGACATCGCAAAACGCATTATTGAAACTTTCACTGTTACGTTTTCCTACATTTTTATCGCATACTCATTTGAAATTAGCACCACCTATCTCGCTTAACTCGTTTTTCAAGTACATAGTTCAACACGATTGTCGAGTTCTAAGTACATGAAAAGCTGCTATGTAAATAATTACGGTTTTTACTTTACTAAATCATAGTTACATTAACAATTTGTAACTTAGCAAGTTTTTTAATGTAAGTACCAAAATACTGAACTATAGATTTTAATTAAGGTATATATCACCTTTATTTAAATGTAAAAAAAGATAACGATGTTATAGTGTTTGTTGTTAAAAATGCATTACCTTACTTGGAAAATCATCATGAGGATTTCACATTAAATATTGGAGTGAGTGCGTATGTAATTTACTATCAATACCAAAAAAAAATATTAAGATATGTTCTAACTGCGTATTACATTGCAAGATGTTTTCTATGATGAATTGCAAAGTATCTTGTACCGTAAACATTAATTTATGACCCATAAATCGAATACAGACACATAATGGAATTAGTTTACTCATGACATGATCAATAAGTGTTAAACACGCAATGGTAATAGGTAAAACAATATGACTAGGGTATTGAGTGGATGTTAAATTTTTCTTTTGCAATACATACAATATAATAATAAGTATATTTTAATGTCTTTATTTGGAACTGTGTGATCGATGCGTATTTTGACAAAAAATAGAACGGCCATTGAAAAAAAAAATATTTGAACAATTTATTATTTAATTTACTTATTTATCTATTACATATTTTTCCCCGCAAAATCATTTCCATGGTTTGTCTGCGAGTGAAGAAAAAGCTCACTAACATATTGAAAAGTAAGAATGGATTGTATTTTATATTATCTCCTCATTTATTTTTAGTCATTGTCTTTTAATACCAAAAATCTAACAAACTTTTTAATTATTAAAACAGCACACTAAAAATATTGTCAACATTAGTTTCAGTTAATATCTGTGGTTAAAACGATTAACTCAGTGCTTAAAATTGTCGATAAAGAAATTATGTAATTTTTCTCACAGTTTGAACTCCGTAACCGTTGTATTATTTATGAGACTGTCTTAGTTACGAGGTCAATTTATAAACAAGCAAGGCATTTTTATTTTTTAGTCTTTAATTCGCTAAAAATAGAGTCTAGATTACACTGAAAGTATGCGCTTCGATTGGTGACACTTGATTGCGAAGTTTGCGACGAATAAGTATTTTTAAATGATGTAATGACCCGAAACGTTCGCAAAATGACACAATTTCTACCAAATGCAAAAAAAAATATTTTTATTTAATAACGATAGCGCAATTACACTCAAGGTTTTTTGTGTTTATTTATATTAATTGCATTTCCCGACGTTTGTGAACTTTTGCAGATGCCGAAAACCTAAAACACACTATACCCGAAATCTTAGAAGTGATAAATAATGATAAAAGCGAATTAGTGAATAATTTTATCTACACTCACAACGTAATGTTCCAAATATGAATTCAAAAAAGGTAATATAAATACGTACTTTATTTTCGTGGATAGGTAAAATTAAAAAAAAACTCATTACGATGCAGTCAACTGCATCATAAAATAACTTTTTCACCTCTCCAGCACGAAAAGGGCGCCTTTGGCGCGTAAAAACTCGCAGCAAAATCGATTTTTGCTGCGAGCGTGAGACAAAGTGCTTTTTTAATTTCTAACACCAACTTTTAAAATAATAAAGAAAAAACAAATAAAGTGACAAATAAAGTACCAAGGAGTTTTAAATAAGGATTGTTAAAAAAGAAGGTTGATAATTCGAAATAAGGAGTATGGAGGTAATGAGGTCGCATGTATGAAATAAATATAAAATAAGAAAAAATAATGAAATTTATTAACAAATTAGTGTTTTATGATTATACATAAATAAATAAGACGGAATATTAATAAATAACAGAAAAACACAACGCAATGTAATCAAAACGACGGGAATCTACTTTACTGACTCTATGAATAAAATTTTTCAGCATAGGTTTGATTGAATTATTTTTGTGATAAATTACAAAAATGAATGCGTCCAACGATGAAGATACATAGTTGTCTAACTCCAAAAGAGTTAAGTGAACAAGTTTCTAATGCTGAATTAAGCTTTTTTACCAGGAAAGTCACGTGAAAATTTTCTCGCTGGTCGAGGTGAAAAGTTGTATGTTTTACACGAGACCAAAATGTTGTTCTGCCTCGTGTCTTTAAATCACTCACTGTGCTCAGTAGTCTATTTTAGAATCACTCGCTACGCTCGTGATTCAATTCTAGACTACTTCGCTAGTTCGTGATTTAAAGTCGCAACTCGCAGCACAAATCGATTTTGGTCACTTGTATAACAAATAACTATTTTTCTCATTACGAAAAAATCCAAAAAGAAGGCAGTGCCGTGATATTAAGAAAAAACAACGATATTTTCCCACATACTTTCCATGATTAAAATGCACTCTATGGTGATCGATGACTTAGTGCGATTAGTTTGTTGGAATGCACTCATCTCATTATTATTTTTTGCTAATGGAATGCGCGCCATTTTTAAAGCATTTCAAAAAGTTTTGATTTCAATTTTTACATTTTGTTATAGGTACTTACTGAATTTGGTAGGTTTTTTATTCTTGCTTTTAAAATGTGAAAAAATTAAACTCTGCCCGATATTTTAGATGCAGCTAAGGAAATGACTTATTACAAGGTAGGTAGGTAGCTAGGTACAGCTAATACAAACAAAGTCTCTGCACATAACTAGGTATTAAAACACTCGTGTGATACTATTAAAAACCTCGCCTACGGCTCGGTTTTTAAACACACACACGTGTTTTAATACCCCTCTTTATGTGTCAGTTTCATAAACTACTATTAATGGGCAGTGAGTACGGTTATAAAATAATTGAGAAAGTCTAACTTACAATTTGACTCAGACAAGCATCATTTTTATAACTCTTTGGTCATGTCATGCTAATAAAAAACCAGGGAGGACACCGAAAGTTATAAAGAAACCCCGTTATGTATTGAAGTTTATAATTTACTTTGATAACTAGCTACAAAAAGTTAAAGGCACACTAGTGCTGTAATTATTAAAGATACGATTAGCTGTCTAGTCGGTAAGTTTTGGTAACGGTGTTTTGATATTAGTATGTTATTTTCTTATGCCAAAACAAACTGTAGGTAGTCAAGTATCTTCTTGATAGGTTAACGACTATCTTCGTGTTATAAAAAGTGCTAAGTATAGTAACAGTAAAAATCTATATAAACAACAGCAATAATAAATGAATTCGACTCTTTCCCCAGTTAGTTTAGTCTTTCTTATATCGGCTAGCTTAATCCGGTCAGTTCAGTGAGAGCAATTTGATATAAATTGTTTGCTCCAAAAAATACTAACAAAGTTGTGAAAATTAATTCTTGACAAGAAAACTGCATTCGTATTTAAGTATTTAAGTATTTATTTAGAAACTCAACAGCTTTTTTTACAATCGTATCTTAAATAGCTTATAATATCATTACTTAACTCTTAAGCCAATTACAGAGTTTCACAACATTTTATGAGGCTAAAACAAAAGATAGGTAAGTAGTACCCAGCAAAAAACTAAAAATTAAATTTAACTAAATAAACATAGTAAGAAACAATAATAATAATACTTTTTCTTTTTCTTAAAAATCAAGAAACTTATTCTGTAGGTTATAAAAAAAAAGTCGTCTGAAATGAAGTCGTAGCTTAAATGCATAGACTACTTATATAAAGCCCATTTATTTAAGAGATTCATTTTTTAAAGTTCAAGGAACTATAGATTTATTTAATTAACTTATCTGAGTATATTATCTTTCTTAATAATATTTAGTTGTTTGCGACTAACAATTATGTAACAACTAGTTACGCAATATTTTATTGTCCTTGATATTCATGACGCCATTTTCGTTTACAAAATAAGAGTCTTTTTAAAAATTTACTTTAAGTTAAGACTTTCTTTATCATTATAAACATTGGTCATGGTATAGTTCTTCTAATTCCGTTAAAAATACAATCAAAGTTACGCTCGGAAATTAGTTTTTATAAAGATTTTCAACGATCGTGAATAAGAACAATAATGTTTCACGTAATACCGACAGCAAAAACTAAGAAGGAATATACTGATTTCTATCCGTATTCCTGTTTTTTATTGCAATCCTGAGCAATTAAACAACAATTTGAAGTTTGTTTAGTAGTACTGATAAGTAGATGAAATTAAATCGCCCTGACTTTTTTTTGTACTTGTAATTTTTTCAGAATATGATCGCAAGTATCTCAACATACAACTGAATTTGATAGAATTGGTAAAGAATTGTTAAGGTCCATTAAATTAGAAATAAAAACCGGCCAAGTGCGAGTCGGACTCGCGCACGAAGGGTTCCGTACCAAAACGGCAAAAAAAAAACTGTTTGTTGTATGGGAGCCCCCGTTAAATATGAATTTTGTTCTGTTTTTAGTATTTGTTGTCATAGCAGCAACAGAAATACATCATCTGTGAAAATTTCAACTGTCTAGCTATCATGGTTCATGAGATACAGCCTGGTGACAGACAGACGAACAGCGGAGTATTAGTAATAGGGTCCCGTTTTTACCCTTTGGGTACGGAACCCTAAAAAGTAGCACTTCACTTTCAAGCTAATTGATAAGAAATGAAACAAGACCCCCTACTCAAATGGCCACTTTTCTTTTCGTTAGCTAACTTAGAAATAAAAAATAAGCCATTAAACTCTAAAATTACGAGTTTGAGGCTTGTCAATTCCATACAATACAACAATGTTTGTGATTTACATAAACTTGCGACGTGTGACTTGATCGTCCAATTGCTAATTTTTAAGCTTTAAGTTAGCGAACGAATAGAAAAGTGGCCATTTGAGTAGGGGGGAAGGTCTCCCTTATGGTTTGCAAACCGATAGCGTAGCTTCTTTGACACTCACAAGTGCTTGTAACAGCCTAAACTGAATAAATTATTTAGTAAGAGTTAAAAAGCAAAAGCTTAAATTCGCTCTCACTAATTAAATTTACTTACTTCTGATGTCCAGCTTCTGTCATATCTATAAATTTACTGCAAATCCTAAACTTAAAAATATTTGTTTGTGTCTTAATCACGACAAGCTTCTAGTGTTGTGGTAAAAATTTAACATTTATTGACCGAGCAAGCACGAAGCGCGAGCGAAGCGGCTCCGTTTAGCTTGGGCAAAATTGCTTTCATAGTCCGGCTGTCCCGCTGTCCGGCTCTTCTCCTCTACAAGCCGCATTTCTCAACCGATTCTCGTAAAATTTTGTGGGCAGCTTTGATATTTATATATTTAATTATTTGTTAATTCAGTTTTGCGTAAACTTTCAAAATGGCCGATATTTGGGAAGAAAACATATTTCAGCCATTTCGGAAAATGTCACAAACGCGAGATCTGCCTACAGCTTACAGAACCAGTAGTTATTGTCCACCTCATTGATTCTTATTTTTTACATATCAATATCCGGTTTAAGTAGTTTCTTGACTTCTGAACTGCGAACTAATAAGTCGTATAAATTCCAAGCAAAGACCGCCGAACGGAATGTATTCATCGAGTCTACATGCGCACCGTGTCTGACCTACCCCATTGGCCATTGCACAATCTCACTGCATGTTCATTTCCATTGCTAATGCCATGTGTGGTGTGATGGACTTTAGAACTACTACTTGATCTCGAACTAGAACTACTACTTAGAACTACTACTTCTACTTAAACTTTTACTACGTAAACATAGAACTACTACTTGAGGTGCTCGGTGGCGCAATGGTTTAGCGCCTGGCCCAGTGATTGCGGAGGTTAAGCAACGTCCGCAAGGGTCGGTCATAGGACGAGTGACCAAAAATTTATTGTCTCGAGCTCCTCCGTACTTCGGAGCCGTCCCGGCTGCATTTGCAGTAGTTAACCTGCCAATCCGCATTGGGCTCGCGTAGTGGGATATGGCCCGTCCTCCTTATCCACCATAAGGAAGGCTTGTGACCCAGCAGAGTGGGGACATTAAAAATGGCCGATGGACTTGATATCGAACGGAGGTTTAGTTCTTGAAAAAAATAGAGTGGTACAGTAAATGTATGATAATTTTGGTAGAGTAAGACCGTTTTCTGTTTATCTATCAGACAAGTCAGACAAATCAGAAAACGGCCTAGAAATAGCAACAGCAAAACAGCAACAATTTATATTATAGGTACAACAAAGGTTTTATTTTTAGTTGTTTCGTCCAAGTACATAGGTATTTAGATGGTAATATGTTGTATAATGAATGTCAAAATATTTTCTTAACCCTACTTAGACAAGATATTTAAAACAAATCGCGTATGTAAATGTTGTAGAGTTCAAAGGTGATGCTATAATAACAAGTTGCCTTTTCACAAGAAACATATTTTAATAAAGTTATAAAGCACTTACTGCCAGTCGTAATATATGCACCTTTGACCTAAAATAAAGAAGACAGAAATTTATCATAACCATATGTTTTTAAATTTTGCATTCATCTAAAAATATTTTGAATGAGTAAATTTAGAAAATGTATAGTTTAATTTGCATACGTTACTATCGAGTTCAGACAACTATTAGGGGTAACAACAATCTAGTACAACATTGTCTCGAACAGTTCTCGAATGATAATTACATTAACGGTGCTTTGTGAGATATTGTACCGATCTAATTCTCAATTAGCCCTGGATTTGTAATCAAGCGACAGATATTAAACAGGTTTTTCTGTCAGTTATTAAGTATACATTGGTTGCGTAAGCTTTACACTGGATTTTGCTTCACGTGACTCAGTTAAGTAGCAATGAACACTTTTATGCGTCATGTCAGGTATAATCTTTTTTTGAAGAAAACTTGGCGCAATGGCAGCAATCCTGCATCTTGGGCCAAAAGTCTTAGGTTCAAAACCTTGTAAGGCCTTTAAAACTCAGATTAACTGGGAGAATACACTTGGTTAAAATAAGTAAGCAATGACGCGGTGACTCTAAAGTAACATTTTAAAGAGTTAATAGGAAATAATTATTACCAGTAATAAAAGTGGTTTTATAATAACATTCTGAACATGTTATAGGCGGTCTCAGTTGCGGTTAATTCTTATTAATATTGCTTAATTTGGTACAAGAACCAATATAATTATTGGCGTCATTGGCGTCAATACAAAATGTTTACGGATAGCATTTTTCAATTTTATTAGGATACAAATAATTAATATCTTCTCTCATAACTTTGACTCTATACATTGTTTTTTCAGCCAAAAAGCAACTCAACAGCAGCGTTTTGCAAATAACAAGGATTTATTTAACTTGTTAATTTTACAAAAGAGCGATGACAAATTTTCATATTTTTTACATTTCACAACACAAACATTTAACAGATTTTAAAGAAAATAAATTGCAAAATTTTTCAGCTATTTCCAATTCCTCTTAAAATATATTCCGTATATTTGTAATTTGTTTTAATCACAATAAATAACCTACATATGAGCAACTTTATTCTTATTATCATGTTATTCTTGTTAATATATGAATCTAATGAAAATTAATAGAAAAGTCATATTTTTTTGAAGTACTCGTATCTTTCTTAGTTAACATCTAGGGATTAAAAAAATTGAACTCTTCCTCGTATCTGAGACCATAAATCAATCAAGGCTGACCATAGAGAAATTTCTCGCAACACGCTAATTAGTTAGCTTGTAAGCAGCTGTTTACTATGTTGCAAGCTAACTCTAATTGCAGTGCTGGAGATTTCACTTGACTATGTTACAAAAACATAAGGAATTATGATTGCATGCTATACTACGTGTTACAGAATAACCCCTAATGCCAAATATGGTAGATGAAGGGACCATCAAACTGAACAACTTTTGGTATGGAACTAACTCTGAAATCGCGAAAAAATCAACTGTTTCATACATTTTTAAACTTTCGTTATAAATTGTATAAAACCGCTGATTTTTTGCGATTTTAGAGTTGGACCCCTAGAAAAGTGATGAATGGTGTGAATGGTGAAGTTTAGTTTGATGGTCCCTATCTTCCATATTCAGCACTAAGGGTTGTTTTGTAACACGTATTGCTCAGTATTTCTGGTGAACATTTTATAAAAGCTCTTATCTACCAATTATTTTATTATCGCTTTAAATAAAAAGGTATCGGTATCAGTTTTAAACCAAGTTTAAGTTAAGATTATGTTTTACGTAGATAACACTTTAATTTAATATCTAAATAGTTAATGTAGTTATTAGAAAAGTCTCTATCATCCTGTTTATATCGATTTTATTAGTTAAATTACTGCCTCTATGACTAGTGAGAACTCAATAAAAAGAAATGTGAGTTTCATACAAAAATACGCAAAATTTAATATTTTTCAATTCTAACTGAGACAGCGAATAGGATACATTTTATAGTTAATTCGAGAGTAAAGTCGGTATGTTGCCTATTACAGCTTTCGAACTACGATATTATCAAATTCAAATACATATTGAATGAATCAGCAAAAATTCTTTCAAAACTTTTGCACTTATAGAAAATCATAATTATGGCGGCCCCTATTTTTTTTTGAACAATATATTTGACACTGATTCTGATGCCGTCTTTTCCGAGATTCGAATCCCGGTCGAGTCAATCTACCAACAAGAGCTATTCAATATTGTGTCATATTGTTTTCCAGTTCTATAACACAAGCACTTAGCTTAGGAACGCTGCAATTGTATTTATATTTATTCATAAGAATACTAAGATGCTACTTAAGTAATTTTGACGTCATTCCAAAGCATTCAACATTTATCAATACTAATTACTTGCTGACAGGATTTAATACCATTAATGAAAACTTTCCACAGCCCTTGATTAATATAAAATCAAGTAGATTTATTGTTTCCGATTATTGATAGTGAATTGTTTCGGTTAAGGCATTATTAATTCTGTGGTTTAAGTACCTGGGGAGGAAGAGGTTCTGAGATCGAATTGGTATCGAATAAACGTCAAAAATCTGTTATTTTAGTACATTGAAAACGGTTGCCATGGTTTTCATTGTACTGTTTTGACGTTTACTCGAAACCAAGAAGCTTAATAAGCTTCTTGCTCAAAACCCTACCCACCAAACCGAATTAGATCTCAGAACCTCGTTCGTGTTTCGGGAGTATTTCGGAAATATTTCACATAAGATTAATTACCCCGATGAAATTGCCTTCGAGTCAAAGTTTTTATTTTGATAACCAGCCAGCCCTATATAAATACAGGGTGCATTTGTAACCACTCTCCAAATTTTAAGGGTGTGTTCAGTCCTTGAAACTGAACAACTTTCTCCATGAAACATGTGTCGAAATACGCCAAAAAATTTTGGTCATCCCATTATAAACTGATCACGTGATCTCTTGATTTGTATGAAAAGTATTTTTTTTACATATTTGACCCTATGTTTTTTAGAGAAAGTTGTTCAGTTTCAGGGACTGAACACATCCTTCAACAACATTTGAGAACGACGCCAACTTTACCCAAAGCACTTTGGAGAGTGGTTACAAATGCACCCTGTATTTGAATATCCTTTCATCAAGCACTTATATTTTTATACCAAAATCGGTACTTCTCGAACGTTCTAAGCTCGTACGCAGGTGCGGCACAGTTGAACTAAGCGCTTTCATCCAATCAGCTGATTTAGTATTCGAGCGCAGTAGATCAGTCGCCTTGGGCGCGGCGACTGGAACCTTCGATTCTAACAAGGACTTAGTGACGCTAGAAACGACAAAGTAGCGAGCGTGGTTATTATTGATAGCACAGCGTACTTGGTGAACGGAATGTATTTAGTTTCAAATAAATAACCTGGCGGGGGCGCAGTTTTTTTTATAATGTCATCGTAATGTTTGTCAAGTATTTTGGTTACTTCTTCTCCTTCTTCAGCCTTAATTAACCCACTGCTGAGTGTAGGCCTCCTTATTTGCGTGCCATCCCTTCCAGTCCTTTTTGTATCCGTTCCCTGCATAAATAAAAAAAGAAGAAACTGACTGGTGACTGACATATCAACGCACAGCTCAAACCGCTGAGTCTAGAGACTCCAAATTTGGCACATAGGTTCCTTATAAGATCTAAGTTTGCACTAAGAAAGGATTTTTCAAAACTCATCCCCTAAGGAGATGAAACGGATGTCCAATATTTGTATGAAAATCCCTCAGTTTCGAAAGAGGGATCTTTAAATTTTGTGTTTAGGGTGATGATTGAAAATCCTACTAATATTATAAATGTAAAAGTTTGTGGGTTTTGATGTTTGTTCCTCGATCACGCAAAAACGGCTGAACAGATTTGGATTAAATTTAACACACAGATAGTTTATAGCTTGGATTAAAACAGAGGATACTTTTTATTCCGGTCAAAGGTTCCCTAGGGATTTTCCGAATGTCCACGCGGACGAAGTCGCGGGCGGAAGCTAGATAATATATACGTATGTTTTTCGAAAATTCCACCCCCAAAAGGGTGAAAAGGGGGATGAAGTAAAGTATTGAAAATCCTTTACTTTCGAAGTAAAAATAGCTAAATTTATTATTTAGGCTTATCGAATGAATACCTATGGGGGTAAAATGCGGTAAATAAATAAACCTAAAAAAATAATTAATTAAAAAAATATTTAAACACGACTGCCCTGCCAAAAACGAACTAAAAGGTTAAACAACAAGTGTCATTGCAGTCGGGGGATCTTATAATGGAAAAATTTTTGATCAAAGAGTTTTTAATTAATTTATTTTTAATTCACACATTTTATTGACATCTTATATTGTTTTGGAATGTGCTCATCATGGCCTTTCATTTGATGCCCATACTGTAATAATAGAAGAAGAAAAAATTGTTTTAAAAAACAAAAAACCGACTTCAAAAGCCTACGCTACCTATAAAAAGCAAGAAATAATATTCAAATCACTAGATACGCATTATCATTGTAAATAAAACACGTCTATTGAAGTCGGGTGGGGCTGGAGGACAACTTTTTTTATTCTAAAAGCCCCACCCGACTTCAATATATGTGTTTTATTTACAATGATAATGCGTATCTAGTGATTTGAATATAATTTCTTGCTTTTTAGAGGTAGCGTTGGCTTTTGAAGTCGGTTTTTTGTTTTTTAAAACAATTTTTTATTTCATTATTTTTAGTGTAAGTAGGTACCTTCTGTATTAGATATGTTATCTAGGTAGAAAAATCGGTTTGACCAAACGTGAGATAATCGGGGACATACATGCATATGGGTCAAACTGATAACCTCCTTTTTTTGAAGTCAGTTAAAAACCCTCTAAAATGTCAAAAATACTTTTCTGAAAACCGCATCAAAATCAATTCAGCCATACACGAGATAATCGCGGACAAACATTCATGAATACATAAGGATCAAGTGGGGTCAGAAACTCCTTTTTTGAAGTCGGTTAAAATACCAAAACCTTCTAAATGTAATCAATACTTTTTTGAAAACTGCATCAAAATCGGTTCAGCCAAACGTGAGATAATCGCGGACAAACATACAAACATACATACATACAAGTCAAACTGAGAACCTCCTTTTTTTTGAAGTCGGTTAAAAAAAATCTTTTCACATTTGAAAATGGCGTCGCACAGTCACCATATTGATTTTTTCTAAAAAAAAAACATAGCCAGTGTTACTCGGGATGCTGTAAAGATTCTAACGATACCCCATTTATCCAAATCAGTTCAGGCATTTAGAAGTTATGGTGGAATAAAGAAACTCACAAACATACAAGAACCCTTAACACATATACACTCTTTTTGCTTTGGGCAGTCGTGTAAAAAACTAATATTGATGTTGTTATAGGGGGTTTCTGGGGTGATGATTGCGAAAATGACATTTATTTTTAATTTAAAGACGGTGGAGATGATTCAATTCCTATTGAGGTGAAGATGGGTTTCAAATTTTGTATGGAAAAAATATAAAATATATGGGGACGGGAATGGGTTGGTTGTGCCTTTTGAATTGAACATAATTATTAACTTTAATACTTATTATTGAAATTCACCGACTCACGAGTGTATCTTTCTTATCAGGTAAATAAATATGGAATGAAACGTAAAGATGAGTTATAAAAATATAATGTTAGTTGTAAGTTGGAATCGGTCCTAAAATACAGTCGAGTTATTAATTTTTTGATAAATATTATTTATTTTAACGCAGTCCAGTTGGAAGAAGTGAAAGACGTACCTAAGACCAAAGATAGTAAAATAACGAAGTGTTAATAAAAATAAATAAATATGCAGCACCCAAGTCGCTTCCAGTCAACTTTTTGATCCGCGTTCTTTTATCAGAAGCGAGGAAAATACAATCGGTCACTTCCTAACGTCTCGTCTCGTAGGTCATCTCTTTTAGTACGCCACTAACTAACTAAGTAGTCAAGGAAACGTCTGTTTGTCTGTTTACACGCAATGAGGAATAGGCCAGTTATTAATATCTTAGTAAATAAATAGGCAATATTATTGATAGCAGGCAGTATTTGTCGAATAGTAAAATGAATTTGTAACTCTACTTTTTGTTCTTTTGATTAATGAAGAAAAATTCTAAAAAAATATTAATTTCTTTCTGTTTTAAATATTCTTCTCAAAAAATTAGATCATGTTAAAATGTTGCAACTGAGAAAAATTAAAAATTAAAAATGTTCCTTTCCCAACCTTGATATATTATGTTCATGTTACCGATAATGTGCCTAGATAGAGTGCAGAAAACAATTTCCAGTCCATCGCAAATCATAGTTATTTATGACGTGCTGGCAAATAATCTGCCCTCAATCCACACTCCAATTGATATGTTGATCCATAGGTAATCATTCACGTCTTCAAATAAACAGGAAAATAAACAACTGTTTGATGGTTGTTTAAATATTTTCACACGTAGTTGCCTACTACGGGACTCAAGGATTCACTCATATCCTTGTCATTTCGTTAATATTCTGTAGTAATGCGTTTTATGAGAGGACTATGATATATCACTTCCTAAACACATTATAATGCAATGCAATATAATAATGTAATATTAACATGGTTAAATTTTATAGCTAAATCAAAGATTTCTTGGTATTCGTTATGCAAATGATATTTCAATTCCATTTTCATCGCATTAGCGCAAAACCCCTTTTTCAAACGTCAATGACTATCTATACAGGGTGTTACAAAACAACCCGCAATGCCGGATATGGTAGATAGGGGCCATCAAACTGAACAACTTTTACTAAGGGACCAACTCTGAAATCGCGAAAACAATCCGTTGTGTCATACGTTTTGATATTTTCGGTATTAATTTTTGTATGAAACAGCTGTTTTTTTTTTGTGATTGTCTCATGGTAAAAGTTGTTCAGTTTATGCTCCCTATCTAACATATTCGGCATTGCGGGTTGTTTTGTAACACCTTGTATACACTTTATACAGGGTTACTTTACTTGTACCGACGACGCATTCCAGGGACTGGATTACTAACAACATAAACAGCAACGTTTGTTCTACGACTTAAAAAACAAAAAAAAAACAACAAAAAAGCGACTTTTTATACATACGAGTATGTCAAACCAAACAGCTAATCGAGTCTTGTATGTAAAGTCGACTTTTTGTATTTGATTGAATCAGGCGTCACTTGGCGGAAGTCCCAAACCATTTTGAAAAAAGAAATATATGTAGCTTACTTCTGCAAACGATATTTGCAAGATGCACCGCCCGCCCGCCCGCAAAAATATGGACATATGTCCTCAGGAGTTAGATCGTGCGTAAACCAACACCGACTGCTGTCTTGCTAAATTCAGGTATTGTGCACTGATACGAGGGTGGTTTGATAAGTCCATGACTTTGAAAAGAAGAAATACTTTTTTTTCATAATTTATTTTTGTGTCTTAAAAAGAAACTCCTTAAGGCATCTTTACACTACATTTTTTTCAAATTCGGCAAAAGATTATTACTTTTGGAAACAAAAAGCTCAAGCGAGTTAACTTTTTTTAATGACAATGTCGACCCTCTCGGTGGCACTCATGACATCAAAACTCATCGAATGAAGATGCGAATCCTTCCTATTCTCTAGATTCAACTCAGTGAGATATTTTCTCCTACCAAACATGAATAAATGTCTTGATAAATGTCTTGGCGGGCAAAGATTTTCATCAATCCAAAAGGTGATGTCTGAAATGGACCCTCATTTCAGTTACCAGTTTTCAGGCGATGAAAGAAAAAAATAATGGGTTAAAGAGGTAGGAACTTCGTTGGACTGAATACGCAGAGCTACAATAAGATTATGTACAGAAATAAAATAAAATATTCCGAAAAAAGGTCTTTCTTAATTAAAAAGTCATGGACTTATCAATCCACCCTCGTATTTTGTAGTGTGCATGTGCATATTTTTGCGGGCGGGCGGGCGGTGCATCTTGTATATATCGATTGCGGAACTAAGCTACATATATTTCTTTTTCAAAATCGATTTTTTGTCTTTTGTATACGATGTTAGTAACCTATTTTTATAGGATAGAATACCTAAACAAAATGTATTTAGCTTAAGTAATAGACAACTTGAAGTTATAATACAATCTAAGTGAGGAAATTGATTTAAAAAATATATAACTCATGTTAAATATTCAGTCAACTGCCGACATGTGCATTCTACTACACCAGAAAAAATATATTATGTGCTTAATTTTCGACACGCCAAGAAGCGTTAAGAAGACAAATCTACCTCATCATCAGCTGTCATCAAACAAAAGCCTCTTACCTTGTCAACGAGTGTCGTGGCCAACTAACCTTGTCAGCTGTGTTAGATTATAATAATTACCATTGTTGTAGTACAGAAGAACAAGTTGTACGTAACTCTTTTATTGCAAAAATCCAAGCCTTTATTAGAACCATTAATTATCCTATAAGACGTAGGTGCAAAAGCATTAAACTTAAGAATCGCCTAAGTATTTTCTTATCTACAACTCGACCAAGATAACTAGGCGAATGACAGCAACATGACGGCTAAGTTTATGACACCGTTTTAATTTGGTCGTGTTGTAGTTAGGAAAAGACTTAGGCGATCCTTAAGTTTAGTGCAATCGGGCGGTAGAGTCGTAAATATGTTTATCTAGCTATTCAAAATATAACGACACTGTCCTCGCGAGAACTACTCAATATGACTATATCGGGCAAAACCTCGCGACACTGAAATACTCGATATAACTATCGGGCAAAAGCCCATGGCCATATTTTATTTTCAAATTATACGACTGAAGTCTGAAATCTATTCAGTGTATTTCCAAGCGTTCCATTGAATTGAACTACATGTTATTGAAATATAATCTGGGAGGAATAAAAAGCTTGAATTTTTTGAACATAAAAAACTGAAAGTCAACAAAAAAGGCGCCAGCCTTGATAAAATTGTTAGCCATATTCTCGATGAGCGCTGGCCTTAAACTAACCATATTCGAATTATGTCACATGGACACAACGTGCGTAATACTTAATCCATTAAATAACTGCGATAGCCCGTGGCCCTTACAATGTAACAATACCAACATAATATTACAGCCAGTGTTGTCATGTGCTAGCGAGAATTTCTACCGGAAGTGTCATGGCGGCCGCGACTCGAGACGCGAAGGCGCGTGCGCAAGGCAAGGTACTTTCGTGTGTGGCCATAAAGTTCACAATATAAAGAATTGTCACCTATGTGTTTGTATGTTAGTGATTATTTCCCCTGTTTGTTTTGTATAACTTATGCTAGTACATAGATTTAGATGCACCAAGTCTAGCGAGACAATTTCGCGAAGTTTTATAGAAAGAGCAACATGAAGCCTTTTGCAATGAGGATCAGTAACGATTTTTTTTAATGGCTAATTAGAAAGCTAATGCCACCATATGATTAACTGTGTAAAAAAAATTACGATATCTTTTAAACCTGAGAAGTTATAAGAGCTAAAACACTGATTTTTCGGGGGTCCGTATGACGTCATCGCGACGGACGCGAACCTTATGTCGTACGTGATAAAGCACATATTGCATTAAGCTTGGCATTTCCTTTAAACCCTTTTAACTCAATCATTTCTAAAGGGATTTCAAAAATTCTTTCACTAGGCTTCATAGCTATCAAAATGTGTTTATATTATATCAATAAAACTATAGGATTCAAACCTGTTACTGATCCTCATTGTTTTTTTAGTATAATTATCACCATCAGAACGTTAAGTGACTTAATTATGCGTATCAACCTCGAAAAACTTAAGTGTATTTTTTGCATTAGACGTGTGGCAAAGTAGTTATAAAGGTAAATTAATGGTTTGTAAAGTAATTATGTCATCAAGCAATAGCACTTAGTAATAGACGAGAAGCTTATAATTTATTTTTTATTAATGGTTATTTGTTCTTCAAATATTTTTTTTAATTTGCTACTGATTTAATTGCATAGGTACATCAGTAATAGGTACCGCAATCATTGCTTTTGGGTGCACTTACAAATTTATGCTAATCACATAATGATCTAAGTATAAAAGGTTATACTTAGATCTTTATGTTATTAGCATACATAATTTACTGTAAGTGCAATGACTATAAATTTTGTATATTAATAAGATTAAAGTGCCTGTTTCACAAAGTCTACTTAGGTTCAAATTAATATAAGTACTCACTCATTTAAATTCATTACTAATTATAAATTAAACCAGAAGACAGAAGTTATAGTGATTAATCATTCATAGATTATGGATCAGGCACCAATAAATACAAAAATACTAAGAAGTAACGTAAAATATGTCCTGAAAGATTTACAGAAAAAAATATTTACAAGATAATAATGCAGCGCATAGGTTATGATAATACTGTAAAGAAAATGTACCTAAATGTAGGTACGATAAAATAAATATTTAGCTTTCATCATATAAAAAAAATGTTGACCTAGATAGGCGATTAAAGTTAAAAACACTTTTTAATAAACTATGTATTTACTTAACTTAGCTTTTAACAGCACACGGATAATTTATTTTTCTTCTTAGAAAAGTTACCACAATATTGTAAAAACTTTTACAAATTTTTTCTATAACCTGTTGGTTCGGTAGGCTAGTTTCTACTATTATCAACGAGGAAACAATATCAAACAATGTTTCTACTTTACAAACGCAGACTTTGTGGCCTCTACAGGTTATATGCAGATTTTGTCCTTGCTTGCAAACATTGCACTTTGTTTGGTGACGTCGGAACTTGCTAAGCTTTATTCAGTTTCCCTTTTCCTTTTAGTAAATTTTAATGGAATTATAAATAAGTAGTTTAGAAGTTATAAGGGAACAGATGAACATACATACATACATAACGGTCAAAATCATAATATACTTCCCTTCCGTTTTTTTGCTTCGCCATAGTCAGGTAAAAAGGTAAAAAAATAAAATGTACGTATAGCTTATATAATTTTAATTAGTATGTACAAATGAGTTCACAATATAATTGGCACTCATTAAACTTAGCTGTTCAAATAGTATTTAAAAATATAATAAACAAAATGTCCTCAAAAAGTGATTAGGAGCTATTTCAAATATAATAAAAAAGTAAGCTCTGACAGATGATTTGACAGTTATGATATGAAAATATGTCAATTGGTTGATATAGGAACGCGGGTTGGTCGGGAAATTATCGGTCAACTAAGCTACTCAGAACTTACATAATGATTGTGAAACAGGCCCCTAACATGGGGATAGAGTTCAATGTGATACATTTTGACGCAATAAAAATGCAAAAAAATGACTTTAAAATCACCTTTAAGTAGTTTAACACATAAGGAGAGGCGCACACAGGTCATATTAGGGCATAATATCCGAACAAAGAGATCGTGTTTCGCGCAAGTCGTGTTATGTACGACTCTGTAATTTGCAAGACAAATATTATTTGCTACAATATCAAAGGAATCCTGATCGATTCATTAGAACGTACGGTCTAAAACTTTTTATGAGATGTGCTCAGATCAAATAAAAAAGTAAGATGGAGCGTTGCGAACAATGAGGTGAGGCCGGTTTTTGATGGTACATGTGTGGGTACAAGGGGCGGGCGGGGGCCGGGCGGCAGGGTTTCATATGGAAAGCAAAGGCGTAGTTTCGTTACACGTGTGTGTGTGGACAGCCAAGGCGTAGTTTTACAGGCCTCACCGCTTTGTTCGGAAGACTCCGTCTTACTTTTTTTATTTGGTCTGAGGAGATGTGTTAAGCTTTTAGGTTTTGCGTTTGAATATAATTGTAATAATACTTACTATAATGTTATGCCGTTTTGTTTCAGGTATGGCTGAAAAATTGAAATCAACGAAATGAATTTAACGTAAGTAAACTATACTCAAGGTTAAGGCCCCCTTAAATTCAAAAAAGTTTTCAGATACAGAAACTCTATGAAACTGATAGCTTCCTTAAAGTTAAGGAGAACATAGCTAGGAAGCCTTTGAGTATTCGGGTGAAATCACCAAAGTGTGTACAATTTTATCTTTATGGAGCAAGAACTGTTAATTTATCTCATAAATATGAACAACTAACTAAAGACCACCCGCGACTTATCTACGTGGACCGTTTTTTCCATCCCCCACATGAAATTCTATGTCTTTTTCTGTATTCCAGTCTTTATAAAGTGTCTTTATAAGTCTTTATAAACTCATGATGATCGGTTGATTATTTAAGACGTGAAGGCGTAACAAACAAACTTATTTTCGGATTTATAATATTAAGTAGTAAAGATAATTTTTATTATTGAAAAAAAAAAATAGCATTGTGAATGCCTAAATAAAATCTTAATTTTAAATTATTAAGTAGTACCTAAAGTTAATATTTTGTCATAATCCCTTAGGCTCAGTTGCACCATCTAACTTTAACAATAACAAGCTTGTTAAAGTAGCGGTTAAGCACAAGTTAGCCAAAAAAAGAGGTTGCCAGCCAGCATGATGTCCTTTGACAAGTTTGACGTGACATTATCATTAATTATTGACGATAACTTAGAGCCAAATTCACCATTGATTTTAAACGTGATCAAGATCACGTTTTACGTAATGTAGTTTAAGTGTCGATTTTGATACCCCGTTCCCCGTTTATTCCAAAAATCAATTTCACCAGGTCATAAAAAAAATTGAATCAAGATTTAACAAGGCATTGTTTATAACATAATTGTACATTTTTGTAACAAATTTTACTTTGTTGTTATGACAGTGACAGCCTTAAACTTGTTTTTTGACAAAGCGCGTTTAAAATCAATGGTGAAATTAGCTCTTAGTAGTCAACCAAGCAAGACAGTAACTGTGCCTACTTCTTTTGGTTGCCTAAAAAGTCAAGTTACTTTTTTCGTTAGTATGATCTAGCAAAAAGTTGACTTTGTTATTTTCTCAAGACTCGTGTCATATTTATTAGTATTCATACTTGTTATACACGGAAGTATATTTGCATTTTTTATTAGACATGACATGCCATTTGTTATAATTTTTCACTAAATTATATCTTCTTACATTTTGCGCGCAAGTTTATCGTGAATTTGTTGTTAGACAGCGTCGTCTTGTCGTGTTATTTAATTTTAAGTTTTTAGCACAGTCATATTATATACGTTTTAAAATTCATGTCGGAAATTCATTCTGTGTAAAGTTATTCTTATTTTGTCTCAAGTAAAAATCAGATTTTTTTACTGTAGAGATTACTATTAAACGCTTTATTCGAATTGCGCATTTTATTTACAGTTTATAAACAAAACAGAATATAACACTACTTACTTATTGCTGCCCGGTAATAAGCAAATTGTAAGAAAAATTTTAATATTCACGAAAATATTTATAATCCTTCATAATGTTGTCAGTTTGTTCAAGGATTTTGGAGCTTCAGAACACGAAATCATCTATAAATTTAATAGACATCCTATGTTTATGAATTTCCATAACAAAGAACTATACTAATTCTGTGATCAAGATGTGGCGTCGACTCAGCAAATGTAATAAAATAAGTAAATTGGCTCATTCTATAACCCCTATCTAGATCGTACAAAGACCTAGATGCTACACTCTGTAATCGATATCGTTGAAATAAACCAACGGCAACGTCCAGACTCACTGAACCGAACGTCGGAACATCCCAAAAAACTCACAGATTTTACAGTCCCCGCAAGAATCGGAGCATTGAAAATGAACACAAAAATTTACGAAAAAGCAAAATCAAATCAATATTTTTTTTTTTTTTTTGGGCCCTTCACCTTAGGGGATCCGAGCTACCCTGCCCCGCGGGGGGAAAGGAGGCGGAAAATCCTCATTGGATACCACCTAGCCGGTTGCTACCGAGCTAATCTGGTTATGTCAGACTTGTACTGACTAAAAACCGCCATAGATTGGTTACGTGCCCGGACAGGCGACGAACCTTCAACCGAGGCGACTGCCCTCACTCAGGGGAGAGGACAGCGCAGACGTCACATTTCACCTAAGTGATTGTGCGTCGAGAAGACAAGTAACTATTAAGCTGACTCCCTGAGGGGGATCGATCAGCCAGAGCGGGCGGGGGGTGACCTGAGGGGTCGGGGATGATGGGGTTACTCGTCCTCCGTCGCCTCCAGGAGGAGGTTCAGGTCAGACGAAAGCTTGTTGGGAGGGTCCGTTAGGACCGATTTAGGTCGGCGGGAAGACGGAGCGGAGGAAACAGGCGGGTCATAGTCCGCTGCGGAACGGATGAGGGGGTTAGGATGGTCTCCTGCCGCTTTAAAAAAGCGCTCAGAGGCCTTTATGGTCCATTGCTGGAGGGTGGGAAGGTCTAGGTCCCTATGCAAGTCCGCGTTGCGGACATAGTATGGAGCGTTGGCCGCTCTGCGGCAGAAAAGATTTTGAACTACTTGTAACTTGTCAAGAGTGCTGGGAGCGGCGTGGGCAAATACGGCAGAGGCGTATGTCATCACCGGACGTATGCAAACCTTGTAGAGTGTTCGCTTGTTTCGAAGGGACATTTTACTGTGACGACCCAACATGGCGTTGAGTCGGTGGAGATAGAAACGGGCATTACGGGTCACTCTTTTGACGTGAGGCTCGAAAGAGAGACTCTGGTCCAGAGTGACACCGAGGTATTTGGAAGACTTTTGCCAGGGGATGGATTTGCCTAGCATAGTGGGTGGTCGGTGATTGGGGAGCCCTCTACGGCGCTTTCTATCGAAGAAAACTGCGGAGGATTTCTCCGGGTTAACTTCGATGCGCCATTTACGGAACCATTTGCCTAGTGCATTAATGGAGATCTGAAGTTTTGGGAGGATTTGTTCGACGTTACGGCCCTTTTTGTAAAGAGCCGTGTCGTCCGCGAAAAGGGATAATTCAACGCCACCTTTTGGGATGGGGATGTCGTTGGTGTAAGTTATATACAGCAGGGGAGCGAGGACTGAGCCCTGAGGCACTCCTGCTGTTATAGGGCGAGGGGATGAGAGGATACCTTCGTGTCTAAACCGGAAGGTACGGTGATGGAGGAAAGATGCCACTAACCGGACCAAACGCAAGGGCAGATTTAGTCTGTGTAACTTGACGATTAGTCCGGTGTGCCAAACCTTGTCAAAAGCTTTGGCGACATCGAAAAAGACTGCTACTGTTTTGTATCTTCTAGGATAGAAACCGCTGGAGATATACTCGACTATGCGGTGAACCTGACGGGGACATGAGTGTTTTGGCCTAAAGCCGAATTGATGTGGGATAATCAAGTCTTCCCCGAAGAGGTGCTCTCTCATACGAGCGAGTACGCACCTCTCGAAGAGCTTGCCTAGAGCCTTGAGGAGGCTAATGGGACGGTGGTTACTGGGGAGGTTTGGGGCCTTACCAGGTTTGGGAATGCCTATTACGATAGCATCCTTCCAGGCGGCTGGAAAGTAGCATTTATCGAAACAGGCGTTGAAAATGAGAGTGAGAAAGGCGAGCACTTGGATGGGAAAGTGCTTGAGGGCCATGTTAGAGATACCGTCGGCACCGGGCGCCTTTTTGGGTTTGAGGGCTTTTATGAGAAGGTGGATTTCGTCAGTCGAGACTGTCATAGGGTCAGTGTCTGAGGGCAGAGGGAGAGAGCTTAAGGTGTTGAGCTCCTCCTCTACCTGCCTAATATGGGATGGATCGCACTCCTGGGTGCTGACTGAGCATTGGGCAGCGATACTGTCTGCGAAGCATTCCGCCTTCTCGTCGTCTTCGAAGTCTATGGAGCCATCTGGACGGAGAAGGGGGGGGACATGGGTTATAGCATCGCTACGGAGAGCCCTAGCCACTTTATAGTAGGCTTGGTGAGAAGGGGTGATCTCGGCCATAAGATCATTAAAACTCTCATCCCTAAACTCTGCGAGTTTTTTGGTAAGAGTTTTTTGGAGTTGGTTGGCCTTTCGTCTAAATTCGGGAGTGGGGTACTTTGCTGCTCTTCGGAGAGCGGCATTTTTGGCCCTTTTCAGGTTGCGCAGAGCCGGAGAGAGGGCACTGTGGTTTTTCACAGGTACCTCTCTCACGTTCTCAGCAACGGCTGATTGGACCAGTTGGGTGAGGGAGCTCACCGCACTGTCTATTTT
This sequence comes from Agriphila tristella, assembly GCA_928269145.1. Taxonomy (NCBI): domain Eukaryota; kingdom Metazoa; phylum Arthropoda; class Insecta; order Lepidoptera; family Crambidae; genus Agriphila; species Agriphila tristella. Next base: position 21,667,837 of record OV743440.1, on the reverse strand, counting down.
CTCCGTACTATCAAAATAGTCGGGGCCAATAGCGTACGGTGAGTTGTCAGCATCCATGGCCGACGAAAGGGTGGATTTTACACCGTCCCAGTTGGTGATGGTCTTAGTGAGAGGGCGGGGTGGGTTTGGGTTTCCCATGATAAGAGAGACCGGTCGGTGGTCTGAACCGAGATCGTCAAGCGAGTCAATCGATTTCAGACGGAGAGAGACACCTTTCACTAGAGCGAAGTCTAGTACATCGGGGTCGTGGTCGACATTATATGGGTAATGAGTAGGGGCATAAGGGGAAATGACATCTACGTCAAGAGCTTTGACTATTTCGAGGAGGTGGCGACCACCTCGATTGGTATTGAAACACGTCCAGTCCGTGTGTTTGCAATTGAAATCTCCAAAGAGAATGACAGAGTCACCTAAGGAGAAGAGCGTTTCAAAGTCACTTTTAACGGGGAGCGTGCCTGACTGTATGTAGACTGAGGCAATGATAAGAGTGCGGTGACCCGTCATAGACAGTCTACATATAGTGGCCTCCATGTTAGTGAGTGTGGGAGTGGGAACGTGAGAGATATGAAGTGATCTCTTGAAGTAGATGGCAGTGCCGCCAGAGGCGTCCTTATTGGTAGGATGGAGTGGGAGATCGGCACGATCGTTACGTACCATAGAGTATTTTGGAATCGTGAGCCCTTTCCGGTCAGTGGGTTTGAGCCACGTTTCCTGTACGAGTAGAAGGTCGGTATCTCTTTCGCGGACAAAATCCTTTAGTTCAGGGATTTTGTCGCGTAGAGAGTGGGCGTTGAATGAAACAAGCGAGACACCCTGTGGTTTAATACGACCGGTGGTGAGAGCCACGTTCGTATTAGGGGAGCCTATTTGAATACTTGGGATTGCGGGTGAACTCATAATGAGCTAAGAAGGGAAGCGTGCTCGCAGAGCGCGAGGAGTTTCTCCTGAGGAGAGCGGGCATTGCGGATTTTTGCCGCTAAAATGGAGATCTCCGCTATGTCGATGCCACGAATCGCGTCTAGGACAACGTTCATGTCATCGGCCAGGGGGGACCCGTTTTGCGGGGGAGTTGAGGGGACTGCTTGAGAGGCAGAGGCCTTTTTAGGAGGATTCTCCTTGGGAGGCGGGGGTTGAGAGCCCCAAGTCGGCTTGGGGGCCTGGGAGGTAGGAGCTCCTCTCGACTTGGGAGCGAGGGGAAAGTGCTCATCGGTAGTGGGAGGGGGGCCTTTCGGTGCCTTCCTACGGTCTGAAGACGCCTGGGCCTTCTTTTTAGAAGGAGGTTTGGGGCGCGGGGCGCGTGGGCATCCCCTGTAATTGGCAGTGTGACCATCTTGGCCACACAGTACACAAGCAGGAGGGGTGGGAGAGTCGCGAGTGCGGGTGCACTCTTTGGTGGGATGGGGGATTAGGCACTTTACGCACCTCGGAGAAGCAGAGCAGTTGGCTGCCGCATGCCCATACAGTTGGCAGCGGTGGCACTGTCCCGGAGTGCCGCGCCTATGAGGGGGCTCAACCTTGATCTCAGAGAGGCCGCAGACCTTGAGGTCCTTGGCGCGGAAGAGATCGCGGGCTGAGGGGATGTTAGTCATGATGACTAAGGCAAGGGGGTAGACTTTCCCTGTACGACTGTGCAATTTGTGCACAGACTCCGCTGGGAAGCCTTGGGCGACGAGGTCCTTTAGGATATCCTCGTTGGAGATCTCATGGGGCATGTTGCGGAGGACCGCACGAACCTTACGCTCTTCAGGGAGAGCGTAAGTGTGGTATGCCACTTTACGGGTGGTGAGAAGACGCGTGAGATTTCTAAAATCGTCACGCGTGGGGGTCTGGACTTTGACTGCTATGCCCACGTTTTTGGCGTGGGTATAGTGCACCTTTTCATTGGTGCAGAGGGTAGAGATTTCCGTCCACTTGTTGACATCGCGGATGAAAACAGGTGGAGGGAGAACAACCTTAGCAGGCTGGGGGTCGCATCTAGTGTGCGGGCGGGAAGGCTTGGTAGCCTTTGGGGTTGGATCAAGAACGAGATCCATCAAGGGGACAGGGGTGGTTAGCGGCACGGGGGTCGCGAGTGATTTGGGGAGAGGGCGATGCTTAGCAAGTCGCTTACGTCTGCTCTCAACCGTCTGGAATTCGGTGAGGGTAGACGAGGAGGAGTCGGAATCAGGATCATCCTGAGGGTCGAGGAAGAGCTGGGGCTCAGGGGGTGGTGAGAGGGAAGTTTGAGAGGCGGACCTCTTAAGGGAGGGGTTGGGAGCGTGATGGTCACACTCCATTTCAAAAGAAGGGGTGGGTGAGGCAGGGGACGACATTGGAGTCGTATTGGGTTGAGTCTGGGAGAGGGAGGGCCGGTACGAAGCCGACTTCTCCGCTAGCAGCTGGAGTATGGACTCCATACTGCCCTCCGGGAGGTAGGGCCTAAGATCGGCGGGAGTAAGCGATAAGATGGTCTCAGAGTCAATCGACCCCATGACCAGAAATTAATTTACTTTACTTTAATTTATGAATCAAACAAAACAAATCGCGAGTTGCCAGCAGGCAACATAAACTAGTTGCAACCGAGCAACTCAAAAAGACACACCCCTCGCCAGGAGGCGAGGGGGGAGGGGGGAGCGCGAGGTTTCCCTAACACTAACAATCTCGCCTGGGCACGCTACCGAGGGGAACCCAAGTGAGGATGGAGGTCGAAGCAGGAAAGGAAGGGAGGAACTCCCCAGCAGAGGGGATATGTCTCTCCGAGGTGCTCTGTCACCGGGGGGAACGCCCGGCAACTTCGTGCGTGCCTACAGTCCGGCCCTCAGATTAACACACCCGTACTGGCGAAGTCGGACGATTTCAGCTGCCTTGAAAAAGGCGGCTGGCAGCCGTGTCCGGTAGACTGCACCGCCTTGATCGGCGTTACTCAGTCTAACCACCGTTTGGCACCGTTAGGTGATGGCAGAAAGAGCCGCGGTCCACCCGCGTAGAAACTGGAGACAGACGAATCCGTATGGTGAGCAGCGCAGCGAGACGAGCGACACGGAACGTGACCGCTCGACACGAAGGCAGGAATGGAAGTGGCGTCGATCAAATCAAATGCAAAGTCCTGTTATATTTTTAAAGTAACCTTTATTTTTACGATTGTGACACTCGGCTCCGCCTCGTGTCACAGAAGCGCCCGCTGACTGCCTTGACGCGGCCGAAATAATATTAACCAATTTTCAAAATTTCAACGAATGCACTTCTCGTCCGCTTCTGCATCTTTTAACACTATTACCATAACGATCGGTCAATAATCGTAGAAGCTACATCACTTTTTATGTACGGAAACAGCCGTTTTTCTACAATTCCAAATCTAAAGGGACCACCTACAGGTCACAATTATAAACCGATTTTCAAAATTATTTCGCCAATTGATAGCTAAACTAATACCCTAGGACCCTCTTTTTAATTTTTTCTTAAATCGGTTTTTTTTCCGAAATATTTACAATTTAGTAAACAAACATCCCCCAAAAAACCCGGAATATTTGGAATTTCGCAAAATTCCAAAAAAAGTTACCAGTAGAATTTTCAAAATTCAAATGTTCACATATGTCTCGATAAACTCCTCAACTTTTGGTACTATTTTTTTTTCGATCCTCCCAAAATCCTCGGAGATATGGCCAAAAATACGTCTCAGACGATTTGCATCTGATAACCATTTTCAATGGTAAAAATATACATTCTAGAACATATATTATTTGTCTTAATAATAATGTGGACCCTGCGTTCGTTTCGCTTAATCTGAAGATAGTGATAATGCTTAGCTTAGCGAATCTGAAAACTTTTTGACTGATAAAAACTTCTTAGATTTCCACGCGCAGTATAGGAAGCGTTAAAAAATAAACCTTAAATAGGTAGTTGAATGAATAGACATCTAACCACCAAATCTGAAAAAGTTGAGTAGCAACGAGTGATAAGTCATCCCTAGAATTTGGCAAATGAGATCGCAGTATGTTCGGAAAGGTTGCTATCCATTTTCTAGTAAACGGAAGTCTACACAGTACACTTACACCTCTGTCTCATTAGATAGAGGAGAAGACGTGACGTAAAATTTTTCGTCACCCCTCCTACCTAAGTGCATAAGGTAAGTAGTGGTATTCTCATAGACTTAGAAAAATTTTCGCTGCGCTCAAATATTTTACTCTGCTGAACGCCACGCGGCTATATCTACAAATATCTCACTCTGTGAAACAAAATGAATTAAAAAGGAATCTATTTTTTATTGAAATATATTTACTTATAAAACCTGCGTTATATTGTTTTTTTTTATCTGAGAATTCCTAAACAACATTTGGTATTTGGTACACTACATTATTATATAACTGTTAAGTAAAATGTAAATAAAATAAGAGTACAATTTATATACACGTGTTCAAGAAACAATAGACATTTATTCGTATTAGGAAAGATTTATGTGAGAGTTGAAAGAGAGACAATTCTGTAAGAGATAAAGTATCATAAAAAAGAATTAACAATACTGAGTAATTAATATTTTATCTTTAAATTTGTATAACTTACGTCTATTTTATTAAGTACACTCAAAGTGGATTATAATTCAACTATAATTATTAAATTATGGTTAATACGTTGTTAACAGATGACAATTCTGAGGGAAAAGAAAAAAGTTTGTCGAAAAAGAGATTTACTTATACATGGCTGCTTGATACTAACTAACAGTTATATATATTTGAGCAATGAGGCATCTTAATATATCATTTTATTCCAATTCCACTGACAAAGAGTAAAAAAACCTGCCCAATCGTATTGATACATCAGCCGCATCCGCGGTATCGAGTACTCGCACGCATATTCGATTATCAGCCGGTCGTAGCGTGACGTCCGTCGCCTGGCCGCCGGCCGCACCGGTCAGATTTTCCGCTAAAGCCTCCGACCTCCCTGCAAACTCGATCGAAAACGTAATCGCAATCGTAAACAATGGACGAGTCGGCATTCGCGCGTGGAGCAGCGTGCGAGCCGCACGCGTGTACCGAACAGGTACAACACGTAAAGTTTACTTTTTGTGCCTTATCGTGCTCAATTACACCTTTTTAGTTGTCGCCGGCCAAACGAGATGTACTTATCTTGATACATTAGGACAGAAAGTGATAAATGTACCTCTTATCGAACGACTCCTGAGATTGTGCACGCTCTTGACATTGTAGTGCAGACTCGCGTGAAAATAGACGTCAACTAGTGAGTTAAACATTTTTGTTTGTTGGTTTGAAAATGTCGTGTCGTGATTTCAGTAGCCGCAATTAGTCTCGCCTTAATGAATATTCATGTGCCATTATTATTTACCCGGAAAACGCGTTATCTCCACTTATTGTTCTGGAATCATTGTTATGCTGATTCTAGATGGAGCACTAGGATTGCTCGTAAACTACATGAAACGGCAAGAGATTAGCGGAAATGACTATTGAATTGCGGCGTCATTTAGAAAAATATTTTTCTTGTATGTACACATCAGTACCACTAATTTCGCGTTGGTAAAATAACAACGTCAATTTATTAAATGAATGTTAACTTCCCATTTGTTGTTTAAAAAGCTTAGTTTTTTTAATCTGTTTCAAGGAGATCGATGACAGATCGCGGCGGCAGTTTTCTGATAGTCACGTGTTTGTGATGCGACCTACCGTGAAAAGCAAAAAGTGTAGCAAGTAGCGAGTTACCTTAATGGATGAGTTGCGAGTAATTGGAAAATTCCTCATCTATAAACACCATAATTAAATGACTATTAACTAATCTCTAAATCGAAAAAGTTTTATTATGTAAGTAACTAAATAAAAAACATTGAAGGACTCAACCGTTCAAAGTAGCATCGATATAATTTTCCAAGTCTACAGTTATGCGACCACGGTTATAAAAACACATAATGTAAATATCATGTGACAAAAAGCAAGCTAACACATTCATAAAAAGATAATAATGCTCCAAGGAACACTGTTATTTAGTAATTTAAAGTGTATTTCTTTATAGATAAAGAAATCTCGTCCGTAGCTCAATATAACGAAATTGTTTTATTTTTTATTACAATCCAGTGAATATAGAGATAAAATAAAGTCTGTTTTCTTTATTAAATTTTCCTTGGCAAGTACCTTATTGATTACTCTGTTAATGAATGTGTTATCTAAGTCATTAGAATACGACGTCTTCAGAACAATAAATATTAATAATTTCAATCGAAATGCAATCAGGTTTCTAAGTTAAAATTCTCAATATCTATTTACCGTCGTTGTTTAGAATCTTGAACTAATATGACGCGCTTGTTCTAAGGCACGACAAGGTAATCATACTAAGAAATGATTTACTTTGAACAATTTTACCTCTTAAGTAAGTAGCTCTACTATTAATAGAGACGTGTTTAGAATATTGTTTTATTTTACTAATACTTTTGGACTTTGACGTCATTGTTATTTGGATTTCCTTAGTGAAAGCAAATAAAATAGTTATGTTCAACATGTATGTATAATGTGATAATATAAATAACGATTGATTTATTCTCTATCAGCAATATCGATTGAGCATCGAAGAATCTGCATTCGAAATCGACATTCGAAACGAATTGCAAGTGGAAGCAAATTCGGAAGTGAAAATCCACGGCACGGCTGAGTGAGTGAAGTGTGAACTCGGACGCGGGGTAAAGTGATAAAAAGCAATGTCACGTGAGTGAAGTGAATCTGTTCGAGTGCAATTTGTCGAGAAAAACTGGAGGTCGACACGTATGAAGTGTCAGTTGTCGTCCAGCTGACAACAGATGTCGCTCCGATCGAAGTCGGTGAGTTTTTCCATCGGTTTTTCATTGGACTTCTAAACTCAATGAAATAAAATGAAAAAAATCTTTATTTAAATAAGTTCACATTATAAACATTTTAAATCTTCGATCATCTATCTGATCGTAGTTTCAAATCGTCAATTCTTTTACCATACAATCCAATATGACGTCTTTTAGTACAAAATTAAATACAACATTAAATACACTACAAAATATATTGAAAAATATAGGTGCATATTTTAGGGGGTTAAGTTTAATGCCCTTAACAATACGTATTAATATTCTCAATCAAAAAGTCATCAAAATTAGGAGGTTCTTTCATTGCACTAGTCTTGAATTAATGTAAAAAAATATTCAAAGAATTTACGTACCTATCGGGTTATAGTAAAATATTTAATCAATTTGAACACATTTATTTCATTAATGGTGTTGTTTGTTCAGCTAGTTAAATATATGAATATACAATTAAAGTGATATCAGCGTATGGTTTCTTAATATTCCATTACTGATGGTATTACTCGTACTTTTTAATTAACAATAACATATAGGAACATTAAAAGTTACAAAATGAAATCTTTAGGACGAATAAAATAATAAAATTTATCATAATAGAATATTTCAGTCAAGTCACACCAATAATTTAGTCATAAGTGAATTAGCTTGTACTATGGGTAAATTAAGAACAGATATAAATATTTAAGTGAACTTACTAAAAATAAAACATAATGCTAAACATTTTAGAAGTATTTACTTGCCTTTACTGACGCAAGTTAAGTTTTTGAAAGCTACACAGAACATAAATCATGACTAAGTATAAGAATTTATCTCGTAAGAAAAAAATTAACGGAAAAAATATTAAGTTTGGTAACTGTTATGCTACTGCCAAAAACTGTTTGGATAAGAATACTTCACCGGTCAAGTGTACAAAAACACTTACGTACTTATGGAACAGTAAGTCGTCATACTTAGTAGGAGTTTTATTAAATACCTTTAATTTGGAAGGTTTTGTGTGTATACTATTATGGAAAACAGAAACAAATAAGAAAAAATAATGTTATTGTTTTCTTATTTACACGACTGCCCAAAGCAAAAAGAGTGTATATGTGTTCAGGATTCATGTATGTTTGTGGGTATGTGAGTTTCTTTATTCCACCATAACTTCTAAATGCCTAAACTGATTTGAATAAATGGGGTATCGTTAGAATCCTTACAGCATCCCGAGTGACACTGGCTATATTTTTTTTAGAAAAAATCAATATGGCGACTGTACGACGCCATTATCAAATGTGAAAAAAAATTTTTTTCTTCTATTATTACAATATGGGCATCAAATGAAAGGCCTTGATGAGCACATTCCAAAACTATATAGGTAATATGTCACTAAAATGTGTGAAATAAAAATAAATAAATTAAAAAAAAACACGACTGCCCCGCCAAAAATGAACTAATGTTGTTTAACGTTTTAGTTCATTTTTGGCGGGGCAGTCGTGTTTTTTAATATATTTTTTTATGTTATATGGTAAAATTACTATAGTTACTAGTAAAGTATGTAGGTGTAAATAATGATTTGTTTCTGATTCGTCGTATTCCTAATTTAGTATGCAACAAACAGGAGAAAGGGGGTTTCTATAGTACTGGTTTTATGACAACTAGTTGGTACTTTTTTTCAATACAGAATTTAATTTTGAACTCTGGTTCACGATCACAAAAAAATATGCATGCGTTTGAAATAACTGTTACAATTTAAAGTAGACGATAATAATATATTTAAGGAATATAACTTAATACACATACATGACTTAAGAAATATACTTATAGTTATATCAATATGAAACATTATTTCATAGTAATTATTTCCTGCTTATTTTTTTTTTTTTTCAGTACAATGCAATTAATTGATTACAGTACAACTCAAGTGACCTACTTCAGAACGCTTGCGGTACAAAATGACGTATTTTATTCTGTAAAATTTTCACTTTGCCTTAAATTTTCGAGTGAAGTTGCAGTGGGTCACTGTCTATTGTCAATTTAATCGCATTGTATATTTCAGTCTATAATTTAGTATTATAAGTGTTAAAAATTTACGCTTCCCTTTGGCTGCGTACGATACCGTTCACGTTTAACACGTTAACTTTGCAATTTGATCTCACACTTGCTATTGAAGTATATCAATAATTTTATGTAAGTACTAAGGTCATATTATAATTATTAATCTTTAATCTGCCTGTAGAACCTTGAGTTGTCTCCTAGTTAGAACTTCTGGGAAAACGTCTATTTCCTCAATCGAGGGCGCTAAGTAAGGCTAACGTATAATTATTATTATAATATAATGAAGTAAATTAGATAATTTGAACATAATAATATAATTAATATGTAAACATGGTGTGATCTGCGAGCATGGTCAAGCGAATACCCCGTATGAGATAAATATGGAAACTTGATAGTAGTATGAAGTGAAGTGAGAATTTTTTCACAAATAAAGCAAAAATTTATCTTCACAATATGGCGCAGCTACAAGTATGTAAGTAGAGCATCAGCGTATTACTTAAAATAAACAAAGTACTTATGTTTCATGTGACTAAATACGTCCTAGGAGTATTAGTTATAATTTCATTTACCTTTATTTTTATGTAGTACAATATTGTAGATATACATTTAGTCACACAACCAAAAAGAAAATCTAAAATTTATAACGATCTCAAAGTAGACAATATACTAAGTATGATCTACAGAATCTGCATCTGCTGTGTAACATTTATAATTGTGCAAAGTAAAATCTATAATTTTCATCTGAATTTTAAGTAAGAGCATAGTTTCTAGTAATAAATAATATAGATTTTATGTTTCAATATCAATGTTTTCGCTGTAAAGGATTAGAGGTTAATGTGAAGTAGGAGACAAATAAATTAAAGATTTTCACTATTTATTAGTTCCTATAGGTAATAATAATTTAGCTGAAAATCTTCAATTTATTTGTCATCTTTACAAATAACCTTTAATCCTTTTCAGCAAAGACATTGATATTGAAACATAAAATCTGCCGCCCTTTCACGCGATGATACCTAGATAATTCACAAACAAGACAACACGAACACCTAGCACGAAGTACTAAATCAAGTCACGATAGTACCGACCTTGCAAGTAATGAGTACTGGTGAAATAAATTAGTACTTGACTAGTTATTTTCTTTCTTATCTGTGTACACGTGGTGAATAGTTAGCGATATAAAAATCTTCAGAGGGATTAAATAAAAGTAGGTTGTCGCACAATTCTGCGGAAAAAATGATTTGTTGGATTAACAAATCAAACTTAATTGTAATACAACGAATAATTAAATTAACATAAATTGTGGTTAAATTAATTTTATCAAACAGAATAAATAGCACGAAGACAGTCGTTTTTACAGATCTCTAGATAAAATTTGCTGTACATTCCTATTGTAATGTAGTTTTTAAAAGTTTTTTTCTGAAATTAACGTATGGGTAGGTTAGGTGCCTACCTAGTATAATGGCATTGATGGATATAGGTACCTAACCTATTATAATGGCCTTGTAGGAGTAGGAGTAGCTGGACAATAGCTAACTATTATGGTTATTTATTTATTTATTTCATAACTATACTTAGCTAAACAGTGTGTCCCGAAACTTTGCCACACGGAGGGTAAGTACCTTAAATATTGAAGATAGGAAATTTTACTGAAAGAAGACTTCATTTTATCTTTAAAAATAATTAGAACTGCATTCAAAGATTTAAAAAAAATCGCCTGCCTTAATCAGGTATCGAACCCACAAAAAACGTTTTTTTTTAATTTATTTTTACGATACCAATTGAAAGGGTTACTCAAAAGGATTATTTTCCCTTAAGTGACACAGCATCTTAAACAAAAGGAAAACCATAAAACTTAACATTTAAATTTTAATTATTACAAATTGTATCAATTTGTATCGATTCGTAGGTATGCGATTTTTCAAAAAAATCTTTGAATGCAGTTCCGTTTCTTTTTAAAAACTAAATGAAGTCTTCTTTCAGTAAAATTTGCTATCTTCAATATTTAAGGTACTTTTCCTCCACGTGGAAAAGTTTTGGGACACCCTGTATATTGCAATGCAACCATGCTTGTGCATACTTTGCAACACAATATTTTTGTATGTAACAAAGGGATCCTGGACTTGCAATAAAAAATCATATATAAGTATTTACAATATAAATACAATTATTAAAGATAAAAATGACACCACCTGAGAGCAAGTGACCTTGTCGATTAAAATGAATGATTATGATAAAGGCAGAGACTAAGATGGTGTCTAATCACTCATTCCGTCCATAAGAAAAATAATATTTTTATTATACTTAATAGGTTACGTAAATTTCCCAAAAATATAACAATTTTAGAGACTATTTTGTAATCATGAAGATTTCTTGATCAGAAAATAATCCTACTAATATTATTAATGTGAAAGTGAATGTGGGTTTGTATATTTGGATGTTTGTTCCTCAATCACGCAAAAACGACTGAACGGATTAGGTTGAAATTTGGCACACAGATAGTAAATACCCTACTTTTTATCCCAATATTCCTACGGGAATGGGAACCACGCGGGTGAAACCGCGAGCGGCCGCCAGTATTAATCTAAATAAAATACTATGCATTTAACGACGATAGCTGGTGCACACGAGCAACTTTTGTCTCTGTAACTAATTTAATTTTGTCTCTCACATCAAGTCTACGGGTTTGTATGAAAGTACGCACACGTAGCGACGCGACAGCAGGCGACTTTTCATACAAACCATGTGAGAGACAAAGTTGCGGAGACAAAAGTTGCTCGTGGGTGCTATCGCGGTAAACAACTAAAAATAAATCGGTAGTGCAGTTTTTTTGCCAACGTATGTGCAATAATAAAATGTTCTTATTGGTTTTTCCATTTCAAGTAGCTGCAAGAGCGTATAAGGATAACACCCACTTTATTTTGGGTGTCATTAGAAAAAGGCTGATAAAATTATGTTGTCACATTGCTCCTGGTCCTCCCTTTCAAAATACCTTTTATTTGAGTGACTAAAGTGTGTGTTGGTTTTGGAATCTTCCATTACTTTGTGGGTACGGAAATCTAAGAAATTCTACTGTACTGTGCTAAATAATGCATTTAGCATATTTTTAACCGACTTCACAAAAAGGAGGAGGTTCTCAATTCGATTGTATGTTTTTTTTTTATCGTTGTTCGCGCATATCTTCGTCATTTATGCACCGATTTTGATGATTCTTCTTTTGTTCGATTGAGTTTTCTTGCGAGATGGTCCCATTTATTTTTTTTTCAAATTGGTTCAGTTGTTTTCGAATAATCCTGAAAATACTATGATTTTGCGTCAACTAACATGACGACTTTGTTATTTATGAACTGAATTAGATGTTTCTTTTTGTTGGGAAAGGGGTACTTTTAATGTAGTCTTTTTAACCGACTTCAAAAAAAAAGATTCTCTCTCAGTTTGACCTGTATAAATGTATGTTTCTCCGCGAATATCTCACGTTTGGCTGAGCCGATTTTTCTACAATAATATAATAATAATATAATAACCTATATAATAATATACCTAATATAGAAGGTACTTAAACTTAAAATAAAAAAATAAAAAATTGTTTTAAAAAACAAAAAACCGACTTCAAAAACCTGCCTCTAAAAAGCAAGAAATAATATTCAAATCATTAGATACGCATTATCCTTTTTATAATAACAACACCTCTATTGAAGTCGGGTGGGGCTTTTAGAATAAAAAAAGGAAGTTGTACTCCAGCCCCACCCGACTTCAATAGAGGTGTTGTTATTATAAAAAGGATAATGCGTATCTAATGATTTGAATATTATTTCTTGCTTTTTAGAGGCAGGCTTTTGAAGTCGGTTTTTAAAAGACAGTAGACTATACACATACACTTGTTAGTTTGTTAATTTAAAAAAAGGTAAGTAATGCGTCGAAGTCTTTTGTACCTGAATTTCCTTAAATTTTAAACGGCGAGAAAATTCGATTGCTATGCAAAAATACTAGCCATTATGGAAACGTAAATTGGCAACCTATGACCCTTTGGGTCTCTTTATAAAATTCGTAAATTCTCACTGCGCTCTTCCTGATATTTTATTATTTGCATTGAAATTCAAATCAAGTGCTGTGAAATGTAACTGCGCTGCATAATTCTGTAGAAAGTTTTATCATCTGGCTTACCCCACTAATGACTTAATCATTTCAAATAAATTTTTCATAATCACCATTACAATATATCCTACTAAAAAGACGATTAAGCAAATGAAATCAGCAATCAACTTAGCCCCTAGTCATTAGGAGGCACACCCTAGAAGCCTGCGTAGGAAAGACATTTTCACGTAAACTCGATCGATGTTAAATAGTATCAGTGAAATGTCATCTGTAGGATCTGCACTCTTATTGTTTAGCAATAAGGTTGCTTTCACTGCATGAGTATGAGAGAGCCTTGGTTAGCCTTGGTGGCAGACGTCAGCGGCTATCCCATAGCCCATTTCACTTGACCTTCCAGGTGTAAAGTAAATGGATGAGTAATTGGGTTTATTGTTTCACTTAGTTTCACTTATTTCTACTTTTGGTTTATTTTGCTTCACGCTAATCTCAGTGAATTAATAATTTAAAGTGTATTGAATTTATTGTAAAGATAGAGATGTGAGTGAAAATGGTTTGGGATATGAACAATTTGTGCATTTTTTTTAAAATATGCATTCTTTGAATTTATATATTATGACTTAAATCGATAGGAATGAAAGTAACTATTATCCTCCTAATATTATAAATGTGAAAGTTTGTGGGTTTGGATGTTTGTTCCTCAATCACGCAAAAACTACCCAACGGATTTGGTTGAAATTTGGCACACAGATTGTAGATAGCCCAGATTAAAACATAGAATACTTTTTATCCCGATATTCCCATGGGAACGGGAACCACGCGGGTGAAACCGCGGGCGGCCGCTAGTTTAAAATAATCTAACAATTAGTGGAAAATAATTATATAAAAATATTTTTTTTTACTTAAATTTAGTATATCAGAAAAATAAAATACTGTGTATCTATCACGGTTAATTAGATACAGCCTGGTGAGCGACAGACAGACAGCGGAGTCTTAGTAGTAACTTGTACTATTATGTATTCTGTGGTGATAGGGTCCCATTTTTAGGGTTCCGTACCCAAAGGGTAAAAACGGAGCCCTATTACTAAGACTCCACTCTCCGTCTGTCCGTCTGTCTGTCACCAGGCTGTATCTCATGAACCGTGATAGCTAGACAGTTGAAATTTTCACAGATGATGTATTTCTGTTGCCGCTACAACAACAGAAAAAAAAACAGAATACAGTTAATATTTAAGGGGGGCTGCCATACAACAAACGTGATTTTTTTGACGTTTTTTGCTCGATATTAATAACGACAATAGGTAGACAGTTGATATTTTCACAGATTATGTATTTCTGTTGCCGCTATAACAACAAATACTAAAAACTAATAAAATAAACATTTAAGGGGGGCTCCCATACAACAAACGTGTTTTTTCGTTTTTTGATACGAAACCTTTTGTGCGCGAGTCCGACTCGCACTTGGCCGGTTTTTTATTTTTTGGGTACGGACCCCTAAAAAAACAATTTCTATCAATGCTGCGCTTGCACACAGAAGCCAACATTTATTTTTAAATGTAAAAGAGAAGTCAAGTGCTTATTAACCATTATTCAAATTTAATTTTGTCCCGGTCACGTTTGGCGCAATATAAGACTTTCAAGGCAAAAAACTCTTCATGTATGTACTTATTCTTTTGTTGATATCTTTTTGAAAGTCAAAAACTGTTCATCAGATATTAAACACAAAATATCCTTACCTCCTTATCCTTACTAATATTATATGTGAAAGTATAGAAAGTTATAGTTTGTTTGTTACGAACGCTTCGATCATCATGAAATTGTGCATACACGTTGTCAGAGGTACAGAAAAGAGTTTAGGGTATCTAAAAAAGACTATTCTAGAGGGATAGAAATATAACTGTCCGCGCAGACGAAGTCGCGGGTGGCTGCTAGTAGCTCAATAAAACCTACTGTCCACCGTAGACGTGAAGTGGGACTGTTTTATAGTTTACAGTTTTCAGGCTATTACACTACTTACGAGTGCGAATATTAATGTAGCTATTAAGATCATCACTTCGCTACCGTTCCGTTGATAGTTTGAAGCTCCAACGCATGAAGTTAGGTAGGTTCGGTGTGCATTTGTCATACAAACACATACAAAATGTGACTTTTTTCGACAGTCGCAGTCGGTAACTACGCCGCACCGCAACGCATTTGGTGCGTGTACAAGTGCGGAACTCCTTTCCTATTATAAGTCTTTACCGCTGTTGAAAAAAACTCTATTCTGTAGCTGAATTTCATACACTATTGTCGTAATATTTTTAGTAGACAAAAAGACTGCTCGGATCAAAGCACATTTATCCATGCGCACACAACATAACGTACAAGAAATCTCGGGTCAAACAGGACTATTGTCTAGAAGCAGTTCCTAGAGCAACAAAACAAAAATATTTATTTTCAAATGCGGCTAAAGCAGCGTTTAGAACACACAGACAGACTTTATAATTTCTAGTTATAAAATGTTTTTTTTACCTATCTCAAGTTGTTAGTCAGCTTTATAGTCTGTCTAAAAAGTCTGTTTTCATGAGAAATTATTAAATTATTTACAAAAAACTATACTGGTAACCCTGTTGGTGCTGTTATTTATTAGATGGGTATTGTTGGGGTGGTTGGGGATTTAGATGGGTAATAAAATTACCCTTGAAATTACCCACGTAAACAGACTTTTTAGACAAACTCTAGCGCATTCACTCAGCAGTAAAACAAGCTTAAACACTTAACTGTTTTATTCAGAGTGCGTTCGTTAAACTAGGGCCAAAGTTAACATGGCGTTAGACTGCGGACTAAGGCCATTTTAGCGCAAATCGTATCCAGAGTGACAGATTAACGTTTAGTCCCACTGTTTAAGGATTAAAAGGTGCATTGTGATTGGTTTACAAGCTTTAAACCAGGTTTTGTTAGAACAGTCTTGCACCCCAGTTCTGTGAAACATCTCTGAATAAGACAGTAAATGAGTACCAGAGCAGCGATTTACCAATAACACCACGTTACGTCTCGACGGCCAATGCCAATGTCAATATCGGCGCAGCGCACGACCTCGCACGGTCGATCTAGTGTGTTTACGATATCAATAATACCATTAGTAATCAAAGTTATATAAACATAATTACATGAGAAGAAATCTACATAAAAACACTAATCGTTTTTATGTGGTCTTCAGTCATGTGCAGATCAAATAAATAACCAATATCTGTATTCATTCGTAATCTGAGTCTACGAATCTTATGATGTAGTTGGACCGTAGTCGGAAATGTGCTGTCAACTTGTACTTGGCTCTCACGAAATTTTATTTTATAAAGTACTTATGGATAAAAATTATGCTTACGAGTAGTAATTTTCTTAAAAATATAAAAATACATGAATAACATATTAAATGGAACATAATAATTCAGTTATAAGCAAGATAAATAATGTGATAAATAAATTTAAAAATATTAAAAACACGACTGCCCTGCCAAAAACGAACTAAAAAGTTAAACAACAAGTGTCATTGCAGTCGGGGGACCTTATTATGGAACAATTTTTGATCAAAGAGGTCCCCCGACTGCAATGACACTTCTTGTTTAACTTTTTAGTTCGTTTTTGGCAGGGCAGTAGTGTTTTTAATATTTCTTAAATTTATTTAATTTTATTTCACACATTTTAGTGACATCTTATATAGTTTTGGAATGTGCTCATCAAGGCCTTTCATTGCCCATATTGTAATAATAGAAGAAAAAAATTTTTTTTTTCACATTTGCAAATAGCGTCGTACGGTCGCCATATTGATTTTTTCTAAAAAAATATCGCCAGTGTCACTCGGGATGTTGTAAGGATTCTAACGATACCCCATTTATCCAAATCAGTTCAGGCATTTAGAAGTTATGGTGGAATAAAGAAACTCACATACCCACAAACATACATGAACCCGGAACACATCATTTGAAAAATGAAAAAAATAAATAAATTAAAAATATATTGAAAACACGACTGCCCTGCCAAAACGAACTAAAAAGTTAAACAACAAGTGTCATTGCAGTCGGGGGACCTTACCATGGAACAATTTTTGATCAAAGAGGTCCCCCGACTGCAATGACACTTATGTTGTTTAACTTTTTAGTTCGTTTTGGCAGGGCAGTCGTGTTTTTAATATTTTTTTAATTTATTTATTTTTATTTCACACATTTTAGCGACATATTATATAGTTTTGGAATGTGCTCATCAAGGCCTTTCATTTGATGCCCATAATGTAATAATAGAAGAAAAAATTTTGTTTTTCACATTTGAAAATGGCGTCGTACAGTCGCCATATTGACTTTTTCTAAAAAAAATATAGCCAGTGTCACTCGGGATGTTGTAAGGATTCTAACAATACCCCATTTGTCCAAATCAGTTCAGGCATTTAGAAGTTATGGTGGAATAAAGAAACTCACATACCTACAAACATACATGAACCCTGAACACATAACACTCTTTTTGCTTTGGGCAGTCGTGTAATAACGCAAGGAAAATGATTTACATTTTTTTATATTTTCATGGGTTGCAGAAAACAATAAATATGACAGCAAAATGAATGAGAAAAAAATACAAATAGTTGTAGATTAATTAATATTTTCCGCTATTATGCTTTCCGTTTCGCTTGATCACTTTTTTAGCAACAGCTTTTAGGTAGTTTTAGTTAATTGCTTACAAGAATTTCTGCATAAATAATTATGAAAAACCGGCCAAGTGCGAGTCGGATTCGCGCACGAAGGGTTCCGTACCAAAAAAACAGCAAAAAAATCACGTTTGTTTGGAGCCCCCTTAAATATTTATTTTATTCTGTTTTTAGCATATGTTGTCAAAGCAGCAATAGAAATACACGATCTGTGAAAATTTCAACTGTCTACCTGTAGTCGTTATCAATATGGAGCAAAAAACGGCAAAAAATCACGTTTGTTGCATGGGAGCCCCCCTTAAATATTAATTTTATTCTGTTTTTAGTATTTGTTGTTATAGCGGCAACAAAAATACATCATCTGTGAAACTTTCAACTGTCTAGCTATACGGTTCATGAGATACAGCCTGGTGACAGACAGACAGACGGACAGCGGAGGCTTAGTAATAAGGCCCCGTTTTTACCGTTTGGGTACGGAACCCTAAAAATGAACTGAGTGTCCTAAAAAAATTTTAAAATACTCAGCTTTCGAACTTAGATCTTTATTTATATTTATATTAGGTATGTACCTACTCGTCGTGGATTCAGAGCAAGGGTGATTTGACTTGCCTGACTGATACAATTTTATCTGGTTCTATTTTATAAATGAAAACTGGTTTGAATGGCCACACAGGTATTCAAATAAAATACTTTTGGACTAAGACAGGTGTATATTATTGTAGACAGGTAGCGGACAAAGTTGTCGAACATAACACAGACTCCACACCCTCCCTTGAACCTGGGCGAATGTGTAGTTTTCTTGATGCTTTTGAAAAGGACCTCTTTGACACATTTGTTACAAAACCAGCATTGTACTACCCCTCGTCTTCACTTGGCAGCTGAAGTGCCGACATAATTATTATGTTAACTGAAACGTTTTGAATAGGGTGGTAGGAAAATATGAGCGTTTCGAAAGCTAACTTTTTTAGTTATTTGAATAAAAAATAATAATTTGACTTTGACTTTCGACACACTAGGTGATATGGGGTTTTTAATTAAACCACATCTTCCTGGTTTCATTATTTACGGACAAAGCTCAGCTCCACTTTTTTCGCTTCATCTCCGTCCCAATGGTCTGTCAGCTTTAGATTCACCAAAAATAGTTTGTCTGGTAATTAGAATATGCTGAATACAGTGTCCTTTACAGAAAACATTAATCATGTTCAACAACAATAAAGTGGCCTTGTTAGCATTATTGTAAGTGACAAATGTATGGCTAGTAATGATTTATACACTTCCGTCCGGATTTGCATAAAACGCTTTTATTTTAAGTAAAAAATTGTTGTCGCTAATGGATGTCTAACTGGAGGCTATGTTGATTTTACGGGCATTATTTACTTTAGAATCTATTGGAAATTTTACCTCGGGCAGGATTCAAGGTGCGATGACAAATGCAGGCCTCGACAGTGATTTTATTTTTGTTCTTTTTCAAATAGCTAGTACTTACAGTTAAATGCAAACTTAATGATGGTTATAAAATAAGCCGCCATGCGCGTAATCGCGTTCATTTATAAATTGTGTTCTTCGTCTAGCGCAATGTTTCGAACATAATTTGCATCAAACCTTACTCGTATTTTGGAAAAACTATCTAGAAATTAAAATGAATTTTGCTAATCTAGGTGGTTTTTCCGCAAAACCACTAAATTAGTTTACGCATATAATTTATAGAGTAGAGATCTAATTTTATCTTCCTAATTTTGTTCAGTCACCGCTTGATGAATTATTTTACGTCATCTGACATGTTTATGAGACCTGAGGAATTTTCCCACTGTAATGATTCTTATGAGCACATTATATTTTAACACCATTATTACCCATATAAACCGTATCTGTTCATGTTTTAATATACTATTTAAAAATTCAGCTCTGTCTGAAGAAGGACAAAATTTTTTTTTTAAAATTTTTTTAAGGTATGAATAAGTCTTTGAAATTAGATAATAAGTACCTACTTTTATATAAGAGCAATTATTGAAAAGTTTTTAATAATCTATAAAATGACTCGAACTAAAAATCTCCTATTAGCAAGTTCGAAAGAAATTGCAAAAAAGGAAAAAAATCCAGAAAACAGACTTTATGGATTTAGGTGATTAGCAGATTTTTTTATTAAATTAGCGTTGTATGCACATCACATGTTTCGGGTGTGAATGACGAAACGTAAACTTGATAAACATTTGACTTATTAGTATTTTCACAACATAGTGAGAACATAGTGAGAGTGCTATAATCTTTAAATGGTAAAAATAATAAAATCGTGCATTAAACCAAGAAAGAAAGATTCGGTTGATACTTGAAGTTTGAAGAATATCAATTTCGAAAGGGCTATTAATGATCTTCGTAAAAAAATATAAAATTAAGCCAAGTCATTTTATAAGAGGATATATTGACATGCCATGAATTTTGGATCACATTTTGTCATTTCTAAGAAAACTCTCAGGCTTTCAGGTTTTTTTCGGATTTAGGTATCTCTATCTTATGATTATGATAGATTAGTCATATTAATCTAACATAAAGATAGAAATCATAAGTCTATCTTATGATAGAGAGCATTTTGCATCGGTATTGAAAAATGAATCCAGTATTTTTAAAATCAAAACTCTTTTTCCCTTATGACATCACTTTTTACAAGTGACTTCGAAAGTACTTAATAATAATCACTTTGCTCTTACATACAAATAAAAAAAAACAGTTGACGCACTTGCTAGCAGTACAGAGTGGATAAAGTCATTATAGAGCCTCTAATCTAAAGTCCAAAGTGTTATGAACTAACCAGTGTGACGTTCATAATTTTTTTATACCTTATAGGTAGGTAGTTGATATATTCTTCAGACAAAATTTTAAATAATATCGAACTAGGTATCGACAACAACAAACTCACGTGTAGCCAACGTGTAATGATTCATATCGACAATTAATCAATCCAAAGCAGATAGGTATAATAACTCATTAATATGTTTGCACTTATGATGGGCCATTCATTCGAATGTTACATTATTCAGAGATCGAGTGGACGTGATTGGTCGATGATCCCAGCTGCAAATTTGATAATTCTATTTGTGATAATCATGACATGAGAGATTATTCTGTGGAATAGGTACACACTGTGCAGGTTTTCGCGGAGCGTGGAGGTTCGTGAACCTAAGTAGGCACCTAGCTTGAAGAGAAAAAAATACTATAAAAATAGGGTGAAAATAAGTGATATTCCGTTCGCTAGGAAGTAAATGACTTATCTTTTTGAAAAAATGTTTACCATTTAAACTAAGTAATTTTAAATAACCTCATGAATTACGGTACGGTCTTATTATAGGCATAAATATGGCTTCCAAAACAAAAAGTTTGTAACAAAAAATGGGGTGTTTAAATATACAGTTAACAAGATGTTAACCTAATAATTTAAGAATAGATAAATGTTGATTGCTTATTATAAATGATTGATGTGGAGTATTCAATTATTAAGACCGTAAGGTAATTTATTATTACAATTCAGTTAACACAAGCTCATGGATATATCATCAGATCCTAGAATATTTATTAATATAATCACAAGGTTTTCATAATCAACAATTAAATCATTCTAATGGAAGTGAATGATTCATACGATTGGTAAAGGTACGTGAATGGAATCGAAACTGCACCGCAAGGTCCTTACAACAAATGAAATAAGATATTTGATCCAAGTTACGAATCTTATTGAGATATTAATAAGGCTCTTTTTAGATCAGCAGTTAGGATAGTAGGGTGAGTATGCCGCGTTTGTTTCCAGTAAGGATAAACAGGAAGGCTTCCATTGACTGTCCTTGATCTACCAACCTTGTTATCAAGATGATTCTGAGTGCAGAGTTCGTGACTTTGTCTTGCATTAACCGTATTTTTTATGAGTACCTACTACTGCCTAGCTTCCGTTTGTAACTTGGTTCGCGTAGAATTGGGATGTTGACAACTTTTTTTATTTTATATTACATAAATTACCTCTCAAAAAAAGAAACATTGGTAAAATAATTATTTCGCTAGCTTGAAAACTGCCCGAGATATCACAGTGTGAAATGCACACAAATGGACTCGCCCAAAAACGCTCCATACTAACGGCTACTGAGGTATGACGTCACGCCTCGCTAGTTAGTATGCAACGCGTAGGAAATTTGTTCGGCAGCTATATTAAATATTGTGTTTATCAAAATGGTTTCTTAGACAAATTTGCTATACATTTTACGAACTAATTAAAGGTATCATTTATTTTAATAAATTTTCTACTTTAAATGGACTTGTCCTCCCAACTTTGAAGGGTCATAAAACAAATAATACGCAATATATAAAACCAAGAGGTATACAAGCTACTCTAAAAGTTTAATATGTTTACGATTTTTATTAGTATTTCGTTATTTTATTCATTAGTCAACATCCCAATTATACTTTCTGTGAGAATTTTCATTATTCCTTTCTTAGAAGATATATCTATGTCGATGTCAGTGTAGAATAGAGTCTGGGTAAAGCAGTGTAATTGCCAGTAGTCGTTTCCAAAAAAGTACGTCCACGCTTCTGAAATAGTACAAAAAAGGCAAAAAGGTATGCAAATCAAAAAATAAAGATACAAGTTCTGTATTTTTACTGTGTTTTGGGCAATCGTTAATAAGTACGAAATAGTACGATGAGAACAAGGGTATATATACAACAAAGATACAACACACGGTCAAATAGTACGTAAATCGTACCTCTTGGTACAATCAGCAACGCTGGTGTAAAGTCATGTCGATATAAAAATACTGTCGGAGTAGCATTGTTGAAGTCATTGACATACTGTCGGAGAAACATTTCTTTTTTATTATAAATACCAGTTTTGGCCGTCGGCGCTGTTAAGATTTGACTAAGTGCGATGATGAAGCAGTGAGTCAGTCAAGACAATTTATTTTTAATTACCTGCATTGTTACTTTCTTAAATTATTCATTAACTTCTTAACGTTAAAATATGCGATACAACTAAATGAATGACAAACAGCAACGATGTTCAGGAGATTCACTTTTACAAACTATAAATAATTTATACCTACATAACATACTTGTCTTACATTATTACTATAACGGAAATACTTTTTTTGAACCGTAGTGCTATTCTTAGGTTGACGAGTCTAAAATATAATTACCACGAAAGATAATGATGCAAACCGGTTCAGCTTTAAGTTGTCAATAAAAAAAGTTTTTTTACGTACCATGCGTTTTGTTGTTCTAAGTATATAATTAGAGAATTTCAAGTTATGGTGTAGTAGACAAGACTTCATTTTATCTTAATGCCAATCTAATCTCGATTTAAATTACTAAACAAAAAACTAGATAAAACCTGAATACATTTATAGTATTCTAAATGAGCATGTCAGATTTAAGAGGAGCCAAATAAATCACGCTCCATTTTAGTAAAATATAGCACCCCGCGAATGAGGGATTGTTTTTTGGCAGCCGCTGTACAATATAATAAGGATAATGTAAATAACAAACTGAATACGAGCCATCTAGGCATACCGGCGACCTCAGCAAGCCCTATTTACGTCAGCGAGAACTTATCCCCCGAAAATAAGTCGCTTCACGCCGCGACGCGCAGCCGTGCTAAGGAGCTCGGTTATACTTATGTATGGGTGCGAGGCGGGCGTATTTATGTGCGCAAGACCGAAACATCCCAGTCCGTTTATGTTCGCAATAAAGAAACACTAGATAAGCTTAAATAGTTTGTGTATGTCTTTAACTTATAGGATAGATTAATGTTTATTTGTAATGTATCTTATTTTTTCATTTTTAAAAAAATGGCTTCCTGCAATGTAATTAACATTTATTACCAAAATGTTCAAGGATTACGTACAAAAACAAGTAAGCTATTTGTATCTTCCTCACTTTCTGAATACGACATAATAATACTGAGTGAGACTTGGCTAAATAATAATGTAAAGGACTCCGAACTATTTTGTGATTCGTATAATATTTATAGACGTGATCGCCAATCAAGTTCCTTTTATTGCAAAAAAGAAGGCGGAGGGGTGCTAATTGCCATTTCAAAAAAAATCACTTCCTTGCGAATGTCAAGTTACGAAAGCAATTGTGAGGATCTATGGTTAGAGCTAGATATAAAAATAAAGGGTAAGTTTGAAAAATTATTACTTTGTGCTACTTATCTACCTCCGCCCACACCTACACATATTTTGGATCATTTTTTTGATAACGCGAATTTGGTTGCGAGCAAATACAAACATGTTCTTATTTGTGGCGACTTTAATCAGGGAAATATTACATGGAATGGCACACATGGTGCCCCTCTAATATACAACATAGATAGTAAAAGTGTCAACTCACAAAATTTGTTTAACTTCATAGCTTTTAATAACTTAAACCAATATAATTACATAGTTAACCACAACAATAGAATTCTGGATTTAATATTGACTAATCTTCCAATTAGTTTTATAGGGAATCCATCAGTGCCTCTAAGTAATATAGATCGCCACCATCCACCATTAGAATTTTCAACTAACTTGGACTATGACGATAAATTACAAAATAAAAGTGATTGTTATAAGCAACAGTTCTATAAAGCTGATTATGAAAAAATATGTAGTTTTTTAGACAAAATTGATTGGAGCAAAGAATTTAGTTTGTGTGATACAGTTGATGACATGCTTAAAAAGTTTTACACTGTTTTAAATGATGTTATAAAATCTTTTGTACCTATTTCACTAATTAAAACAAATAAAATTCCAACATGGTTCACAGGCAATTTAAAACGTTTATTAAACGAAAAAAACAAATATCGAGTACGTTATTTAAAATATAAAAATCCATTGGATAATATACAATTCAACACTTTAAAAAAAAGATGTGCAGTTTTGGCAACGAAGTGCTATAATAATTATGTCTCCCTGATCGAAGAATCTATTAAATCGAATCCAAAACTTTTTTGGTCCTATGTTAAACAGAAAAATAATAGCAATAGTGCATTTCCATCAAAAATCACATATGAAAACAATACTGCTACTACTGGCCCAGAAATATGTAACACGTTGGCTTCCTTCTTTTCCGCTACATACGACTCTATCAGTTGTTCTGTGGCCGATCCTGATTCCGCAAATGGTACTGATATTGCTGTAACTGCTGAGGACTTGATAGGATCTCCCGGTAATGTGATAGAAACCACAAACTGCCTGAGTAATATTTCGTTTTCTGTTGATGAGGTTTTAAAACATCTAAAATCTATCGATCGTAACAAAGGGGCCGGCATTGACGGTATACCTTATATTTTTGTATGGAGTTGCGCCAAACAATTATCAATACCTCTCACACTAATATTCAATAAGTCGTTATCCTCAGGAACCTTTCCTTCATATTGGAAAACTGCCTTAATTATACCTATCCATAAATCGGGTGACGAACATTTAGCTAAAAACTACAGGCCTATCTCAATTCTACCAGTTTTTGCTAAGATATTAGAAGCTATGTTATGTCCCATAATAATCTGGCATATAAAACGTCTACTTATTGAAGAACAGCATGGTTTCGTTAGTTCACGTTCTACTAGCACCAACCTAGTAAGCTTTGTTGATGACGTTGTTCAGTCTGTTGATGCTCGTGTATCAGTTGACGTGATTTATACAGACCTGTCAAAAGCTTTTGACAGGGTTAGTCATAAAATCTTATTAATTAAATTATCTAGATTTGGTTTTGCTGGCGATCTCCTCAGATGGTGTTCTTCTTATCTATCTAACCGTTCGTCAAAAGTTGCTGTGAATGGTTTCACATCTGAACCATTCTTGAACCCATCTGGCGTACCACAAGGGTCACATTTGGGACCAGTATTTTTCAATCTTTTCATTAATGATATTACTAGTTGTCTGAAGCATAGTCGATCATATTTGTATGCAGATGATTTAAAAATACTGAGACCGATAAAAGATGAGCGAGATGTGTCTTTACTGCAAAGCGATATAAATAGAGTAGAACAATGGTGTATCAGAAATGAAATGGTCCTAAATCCCGAAAAATGCAATTTTATTAGCTTCACGAGAAATTATAACACATTTCCTAGAAACTATTATATATCCAACCAGTCACTTGAAGAGGTTGAAGAAGTCCGAGATTTGGGCGTTACATTAGATAAAAAACTAACCTTTAAAAATCATTACAATTCTATAGTAAATAAAGCTCTAAAGTGCCTGGGTTTTGTAATTAGAAATTGTAAGGACTTCAAGAATCATAACACTAAAATCAAATTATACAATAGCATTGTTAGATCTAGCCTTGAATATTGCAGTATCGTGTGGTCCCCGCACTACGAAGTTCATTCAAATAATATTGAAAGAGTGCAAAAGAGGTTCCTTTATCATCTGGCTTATCAATGTAAAATGGCTAAAAAACTCGATTCTTATGCGAAGAGACTAAAATATTTCAAAATGACCTCATTGAAAAACAGGCGCAAAAGACTTGACCAAACTTTTATCTATAAGATAGTTAATAGTGTATTTGATTGTCCGCAGTTACTTAACAAAATAAGACTCAACATTCCACTAAAACTGCCGCGATTCTCCAGATATGCCTTATTTTCAGTAAAGTATTCAAAAAGCAATTTAGGCCACTATTCCCCAATAAACAGATTACAAACACAATATAATGCAATCTCAAAAAACAACAACGATCTGGATATTTTTTGGCTATCATTACCTCTTTTTAAGAAAAGAATCATCAATTTACATAAATAAAGTAGCAGTTGCCAGCGACTTCGTCCGCGCAGACCCTAGGGAACCTTTAACCTGGATAAGAAGTGGCCTATGTATTAACCCAAGTCTTAATCCGTCTTCTAACCAAATTTCATCTAAATTTGTCCAGCTGTTTGGGTGTGAGGAGGAGGTAGCAAACACACACATAAACATACACACATACACACACACACACACATACACATACAAGTTTTCGCATTTATAATATTAGTAAATACATCCTGTATTTGTATTTCGTACAATTTTGCAATACCTTTATGTTTTATATATGTATACATATATATTTGTGCTGCAGTTTCTGAGTCTTCATTAATTTATTCATCCACTTATTGATACGTATTTTACAATTCACTGATTACAAATGGCTCACTTGATACGGTTTTATAGCTTTTTCTTAAAGTATTTATATTTTGTTTTACTTACAGTATAAGTATAATTAATTACTTAGTATAAATTTACAGTCTGTTACTTAAGTTCAAGGGTGATTGGCTTCTGTTATGTTTCTTTTTAAGTTTTTGATGCTTTCCGTAGCAACCTTTAAGTAAGGCAACACTTACCTTGTATAATAATTTTTAAGTTACATATTTGCGTGTGAAGTGTATGACCTTGTTGGTTGTTCTAATAAATAAAATAAAAAATAAAAAAAAAATAAATCAGGTTTATCATTTGTTCTTTCAACTAGCGTGCCGAATCGCATTTCAATGATCTATTTTATGTATCTGCAAAAACCTGAACTTGTTTCACGATTTATTTGTCCGTATTATTTAAATCGCACACAACATTGATTAATAATGAATGTTTTATAGCCTATCAGTTCTTATAAACGTAATCTTGATGGTATGAAGACAAGGTAACGTTATAAAATAATATAGAACCAGAAATTGACGGTTAGAATAGATTGAGTGATTTTACCAGCTAGACTGCAAGAAGTAGACGTATCCAACGTCTCGTTCGATAGTCCGTCATTCATTATTTCGTTATAGCTTGACAAGCTATCGTAAGCTTATTTGCTATACATTATAAAATTTAATGTTTAAAGTATACATAAATATAATAAAATACCTATTAATGTAATTAACACTTACATGCTTCTGTCGGACAGATTCCGAATTGCAAAATTTTTATTGAAAATGTAACGCAAAAAGAAAATCAATGTTCACATCTGAGAGAAAAATGCCCACTAATGATACCAACTTTTTAGGCCCTGTGCCTCAACAAAATGAAATGCAATAATATTGTATTATCTTTTACTCCAAACGACATTTGAAACCATGTTTCCTGAGATTAAAGACAGTTTTATTGTACTTATTACAATTAGCTAGTAATAGCTACTGCTAATTAGCAGTATACTTGCGTCTTAGCTTACTAAATTTTGCTTAATATTCCACTTGCATCCAAAATTTTAAGACCTATGAAAATTAAGTAATAAACGTCTGAATGTGAAATGCTATGACAAATGAAAATCGCTTTACAAGACAGTAATAATTATAGTTTTGCACTATTTTTTGCACCTTAGCATGAATAGTCAATAGCATACTAATTTTAAAAGATTTTTGTCACTTAATGACTTCATTTATGAGAATAATAAAGTTGGATGACCTCCGCCGTGGTGTAGTCGTGTGGTTTTGTTCACCAGTTTTCATGAGGTCGCCTTGCCATCTAAGAGGTTTCAGGTTCGATCCCCGGCTAGGTTAATTTAGAAACAAACTTCTTAACATTGTGAGACAATGTGACCGTTCGTTATGTCTGATTTCCATAACTCGAGGGTCTATCTATGAAATCGGAGCAGTGTTTGTGTTGTCGTTCAACTGTTCAATTTATTTATCATTAATATTTTGTTAATTTTTTTTTATTTTATTAAAAAACAATTTATTCAGAATTTTATTTAATACGCATTTCTATTGTAAAATATTAATAAAACTTCTCGTGGAATTTTTAGGGCTCATAGTCTAGTATTTTTAGACGGTATCATTACATTCTCTGGTATTCACTGCTAGAAGTGGATAGCAAAAGTGGCAGTTTTTGAGACATTTGCTATCTACTTCTACCAATGACTGCAAGGGAATGTAGTGATACCTTCTAAAAATACTAGACTATGAGCTTTACAAATTCCATTTTTTTCTATTGACAACTTATTAAATAAAAACCTGCGAGGGCGCCACTTTCGGTCAGGGTAGCAAGTTTATACCCAAAATCTTTCAGCTTAAACGACACACGGTAAGTAAACAAAAGTGTTTTTACTCTCAACTGTATATATTTTCAGTTTAAATTAAACAGCCAACAGATGTCGCTGTCCCGTGTTGTATTGCGGTATTGTGTTGCTGCGATAGTTTCATAATAGCATTTTTAACTAATCGTTAATATTAATTGTTGATTTTATGATTATTGTTTTGCATGTAATTTTTGCAATCCTTGTTCCACTGAGATCAAGGATTCGTCAGTCATATGTCACAGAATATTATATAATAGTACGGTCAGCAACGAAAGTCGTTTAACGCTTTAGTACTCTTTCATAGCAATTGTTTTGATTAATGTTTCAAACCCTTCGGCCGTGTATGATACCACATCTGTCAAGAAAGTTACTATGACATAGTACTAAAGTGTTAAATGACTTTCGTTGCTGACTGTACTAACTAACGTGTTTCGTTCGATTCGATAAATAAAAGACTCGCTATAAGCAAGGCTACAGGAATATTAAAGTCAAAGTCAAATAAGCTTTATTCAAATAAACTTAATTATTAAGTACTTTTGAATCGTCTATATTTTCCTACCACCCGTTCCAGACTTTTTTTAGCTGACAAGAAGAACGGGCGCAAGAAACTTATCAGCTGTAACAGCCATAAGTAACGATATTTACAAACTTGAATATAACGTTACCAGATAATTACAACAGGGTGACAGGATTATTGGCAACAACATAGACTTATTATATTACTTCAACAAAGTACTTATAGTAGCAAGTTATGTGTTACATCATTTCCATGCATTTTGATCTTTAAGATAATCATCTACTTTATAATAACCTTTACCCATGAGCGTTTTTTTAACATGGATTTTAAATTCATGCAAAGGCAGATCAATCACTTGTTGCGGAACTTTATTAATAAAGGCTATGCCTTTCCCCATAAATGAACTTCTAGATTTTGCAAGCCTAAATCTTGGAACGGCAAGTTTATCTTTATTTCTTGTATTAAACTGGTGAATATTGCTGTTCTTAGGAAATGAATCATAGTGTTTCCTTACATAAACTAAATTTTCATATATGTATTGGCCTGCCAAAGTTAAGATGCTTATTTCTTTAAACAATTCTCTCAAGCTATCTCTTCGCCGAAGATTGTATATGGCGCGAACAGCTCTTTTTTGGAGTACGAAAATATTTTCAATACTGGCAGCTGAGCCCCACAATAGCAGTCCATAAGACATTACACTGTGAAAATAACTATAATATACTAACCTTGCCGTTTCAATATCAGTTAAAAGCCTTATTTTCTTAACAGCGAATGCTGCTGAACTAAGTCTACTTGACAAGGCTTCAATATGTGGATCCCATTGCAGTCGAGAATCTAGTGTAATACCTAGAAATTTTGTACTCTCAATAAACTCGACTTCATCGTTATTCAAATTAATATTTAATTTTGTCTGCTCAACATTAGGTAATGAAAATTTTACACATTTCGTTTTTTTGGGGTTAAGTGCTAAATTATTGCTATTAAACCAGTATGAAACTTTAGAGAGGGCGCTATTTACTTCGTCCGAACAGTTGTTACCTCTGTTTACTTTGAAAACTAAAGAAGTATCATCCGCAAATAGTACTGTCTCACATAAATTATTCGCGTAATTGGGAAGGTCATTTATATAAATTAGAAACAGCAATGGGCCCAATATTGATCCCTGTGGCACACCCATATTGGTGGGGGCTCCAGTAGATTGAGTTCTATTAATCACTACTTTCTGGGTCCTATTGTACAAATACGATTTCATAAGGCTAACTGATTTGTCAGAGACACCATAATGTTCTAGCTTCTTTAATAGTGTTTGGTGATCAACGCAATCGAATGCCTTAGAAAGGTCACAGAAAATGCCAATTACATCTTGCTTTTCTTCCCAAGCGACAAAAATATGTTTGAGAAGTGCAATTCCAGCATCAGTAGTATTTTTACCTTTGGAAAATCCAAACTGATTTTTATGAAGAATGTTATTGGATGTGAAATAATCTAGTAATTGGGAATATATAATTTTTTCAAATATTTTACTAAGTGCTGGTAGTATAGATATTGGCCTAAAGTTAGCTGGGTCACTTTTATCCCCAGATTTAAAAAGAGGAATCAATTTACTATTTTTCATTAAGTTAGGAAAGACCCCTTCATCAATACATTTGTTAAAAATAAAAGCCAAGTAAGGGGCTAGTATATCAATTATTGATTTAATAATGTTTGTTGACATGCCCCAAAGATCTTCTGTTTTTTTGACATTAATTGTTTTAAAAGCTTTAATAATATCTTCACTATTTATATATTTAAAGAAAAAGGTTTCCTTGCGCTTATCAACACTAGACTCTAGGAGGGAGACTGCGATGTTAGGACAAGCACTAAGAGTACTGGTTGTTTCTATTGGTATTCGAGCAAAGAAATCTTCAAAGACTTTAGCGACCTTATCGTCAGATTCAACAGTTTGATCGCCAATTTTTAAACAGAAGGAATTTATATTGGATTTTGATTTGCCCGTTTCTTTGTTAATAATGTTCCAAGTAGCCTTAATTTTATTATCTGCTGATTTAATTTTATTTGAAAAGTACTTGGACTTTGCTAGAATACAAACTTCTCTGAATGTTTGTGAATACTTCTTGACAAATTCAATGAAGTTAGGATCACAGGAAGTAGCTTTCTCTGCATAAAGTTCGTATAATTTCCTTCTGCTTTTATATATACCGGGTGTGGCCCAGTCACTAAATTTCGTACTATCATTACATTTGATGACTTTTTGTTTAAAAGTTTCACTAAATTCAGTTTGGACTACGCTAAATAAATGGTTATATAAGTTATTGGCTTCAAAATTTGGTTCTGGTAAAGTTTCAATTTTACTTGTGACATTGTTTCTGAATTTTTCAATACAGTGTTTTTTTATTGGCCTACACATTATTTTCCTTTTAGACGGAACATGATGGTGCTCAATAGAGGCTAATTGTCCACTATGGTCGGACTTAATACAATTCAAAATTGATTTTTCAAGTACATTGCAGTTACAGAAAATATTATCTAAGCAAGTTGCCGATGTGGGTGTGATTCGCGTTGGTTCATTAAAAGTATGTAGCAAATTAAATGATTTAAATAGGTTTATGAACCTACATGACAACTTAGCTAATTTAGGATCTAAGATGTCGACGTTAAAATCTCCACAAATCACGACTTTTTTATTTTTCCTACAAGTTATTTTTAAGACTTCCTCCATAGTGGACTCAAAGTCAGAGTAATTCGCTCTGGGGGGTTTATATACACATACTATAATTATTTGATCAAGTTCCACACAAGACAACTCAATGGTTCGTTCAATTGAGAGGGATACTACATCTTTGCGCTCTTTACGTTGCAAACTATTGTGTAGAATAATAAGTGAACCCCCTCTTATAGCAGATTTCCTATTAAGTGAGCTAACAACTTTATAATTATCCAAACTCAAAATTAATTCGTGCTTTTTCAACCAATGCTCAGTAACACATCAATATCTTCAGAGTTTAAGAATAAGCTTATTTCTAAATCTTTGCCAGAAAAGCCTTGCATATTTTGGTGAACAATTCTTAAACAGTTTGGCTTTCCTACTGTCGGCTTAGCGCTAGAGGACGCCTCTATTGTCTCAAATGGTAATTTAAATTATTACTAAAATTATTAACAGAATTATTTGGAACGGATTCCAAAGTTGAATTGCACATGTCAGAAGTTAACTGCTCAATAGAAGCAGATGTTTTCCTAGCCAGATTATTGGCTAGTTGTTTAAAATAAAAAGATAGCGATAATGCTATTTGTCTCGTAAAAGAAGAAGGCAGATAATATCTATCTTTTGTCAAATAAAAATTGTAAAATAATTTATTAATGTCAATTAAGTGCAGCTGTTGGCTATTATAAAAAGCCACTGTATTTAAAGATAGATTTAAGTTAAATCTTACATTATTTTCCACCTGTGACAGACTTTTACTGTAGGGGAATGTAAACAATATTACTTTACTGACATTCAGAGAACAAAGGGAATTACAATATGTCATCAATTGGTTTTTGGTGACATTAGCCCTATTTCCAATTAAAATTATCAATTTTGTGTTTTCGCTGAATGTTTTTTTTACAATTATCATAATGTCATCTAAAGTTGACCCAGGCATACAATGATTAATGACATTTTCCCCTAATTGATTTTGTAACAAATGGCCTAAGTTCTTTCCAATTTCATCACAATACATAATGTATTGTGATGAAATTGGTTTACTACAATCATCTTTTATACATGAACTAATTTTGCTAGCACTTAGTATACTATTGGAAATATTAGAAACTTCAGGCTCACACACCGAGTAAGTAATTGCACACTCTGGGGCAGACTTGGTCGATGCTTCTTTTGTTATTAAATCAACATTTCGGTTTAAGCAGCTACACTTCTGTTTGTTGCCGAGGGACTCAAACCGGTCTGTATTGAAATTACACATATCAATCATATCATTTGCAGCTAACTTTTGGTAAACTAACTGCTTGCGAGAAAACTCACTCAAGTTGTTATACATTTCCCTAAGTGACAGTTCTAAATTGTCAATTTTGTCACCTAATCGATTATTAATCATTTCACATTCTTTATTTTTATTACATGTAACCCTATTTATTACATTTAATTGCTCTAACAATGACTTGCGTTCTTTTCTCAGCTTTGAATATTTACTATAATAGTTTTGCCTATTTATCAACTTTTGAGTTTTTCTAATGTATCTATTTAACTTAATATATTTTTTAATTTTTTTCCCGCCATTCAGTTGACAGTTATTTCTACTAATAATTGATTTATCATCAAAGTTGGTAGAAACCAAAATTGACTTATCATATATTGCAGAGTCACACTGCTGTAACTCACTGAACAGACTTTGAGAATGCTTTTCTTCTGTAATATTTTTATTTTCCTGTTCTAACTCTAAGATATTCTTTTGTGCAAGAGACAAACTGATTTCAAGATCCGTGATGCGACTCAAGGCCTGTTCATGTGTGTTACTGCATTCTCTAACGATTGAATAAAGTCTTGCATATGGTTGCACTTATCAACAATTTCAGAGTACTTTATATGGAGCTCAGCAAGCTCATTCTTGAGTTCGGTTTTCCGAGTTATGGTCTTGAGGATCTCGCATTCACTATCCTCTCTTTCTTGCAGAAGAGTATTGTTGAACTCTTTAGCAGCTTTTAAATCCTCCAAGGTGTGCTTGAGTTTGAGCTCCATATCCTTCGCAGTTGCCTTACGGGTCAACATCTTGAATTGAAATTCAAAGCCGCTTC
Organism: Agriphila tristella; assembly: GCA_928269145.1. NCBI lineage: Eukaryota > Metazoa > Arthropoda > Insecta > Lepidoptera > Crambidae > Agriphila > Agriphila tristella. The sequence goes on along the minus strand of OV743440.1, from coordinate 21,633,928 downwards.
CACTGCAAATATACAATAAGAAGTTAGTATAATGTAAATAAAGCAAACTTTACAGTGTTGTTTATAATAAAGAGTTATAAAAGTTATTTAAAAAAAAAGTGGGTAGTGTAATCCGGTGACTGATAGCATGAAATATACTTTGTAAAGTAGGTACAGTTAACCAGATATAACAGTATTTGTGTTAGTTAGATAAGTACTTAATTTTTATTGATTACAAAGTGAATAGGTAATAGGTATCACCATCAGTTTATCTTTGAATGAATAATGTAAGGAATGATTGACTTTCACTAGTATTTTTGTCACAACAAGTTATGTAACTATTGTATCTACGAAGCAGACTCAGATGAAAAAAATAATTATATTAAAAACAATAAAAATATTTATCCACTCACACTCTGACCGATGAACTTAATTAATTTTAATAAAATAAAACAGAAAATTAAAAACACAGATTATTATTAGTACTTAGCAAATTGGTTGTACAATTGTTTGAATGTAAGTAAATGTAATTCTGTATAGTGTGATGCTTGTTAAGAGTTGAAAGATTGATGAATGTCTGTGGCAATAATGGTCACCATCTACTTTACTTCCACAAATAAGTCAAGTGAAGAGAGGTTAACAATGCCAAATCGTTATGAAATATGACGCTATTCACTAATGTGAATCTTGTAAAGAAGTAATGCTAATGTTCAGTAAAAATTGAGAACCAAATTGCCATACATACACACAAGCACAAACATTATTCTCATAAATCAGTCAGAATGGTTGTCTTTTAATCTTAGTATATAAAGAAAATACTCCCCCGGTTTAGATGACGGTATTCCACTGATTAGACTTGGAGTTTTCTCCGTTTTCTCCTCGAAGAGATCACGCCTTTTTTTGAAAATTCTTCAAAGTTTCTTCGTCAGTTTGAACGCTGGACGTTACAGATTTGACTGCGTAGTATTACAAAAGATCCTGGTTGGAATGCCTTGATAACACTTGTCTTTATTTATTATTGTTCAAAATACACTTTTAACACAAAACACTTTAGAAAAACTACAAATTTATAAATTAAAATGAATTTAAAATCAGCTGTATACAATTTGACAAGTGAACCCCGGTGTTGCCAGACGGCGATATCATTAGGTTTTAGTGTCTAGACTAGACACACTATGCCGAAGTTAAGCGACCGAAGTGCGGCAGTAACGCTTTTATTATGAAAAAACCGGCCAAGTGCGTGTCGGACCTTAAGGTTCCGTAGTTACCTTATACCATACCATATTTTAATACCACAATCATTTTTCGTCTGCAAAAATAAATTTTTTTTCACAGTGTTTGTATGAATGACAAAGTTATATTTGCGGTTTTAGCAAAATGTGCTATGTCTTGAAAACTAATTACTATATCTCGTTCAAACCAATTTTCGTTGAAAGTGTTTATTATTAATTCGATACGTGTAGTGTTTCTGGTAAAGTCGTGCAGAATCAAGTAACTTTGCAATAAATAATATTTTTTTAAGTAATCCACATTTAAAATTATAAATAATCAAAAACTAAATTCTATATAGTTTCTTTAAAAAAATCATCAAATGCAAAATTGTATGAAGTGTTTTTTTTTTAATTTCAATAATAATTGAGTAACCCCTATCGGCAATAATTCGTACTAATAAGATTGTTTTGCTTTTTGCGTTTCGAAGAATTCGACGTTTATTTGATGCCGGCACTATAATTACTTGCCAATAATCGGCACAATCAACGCACAATCGTACATTGATGCTTTTGAAAGAACCTCTTTGAAGCATTTGTTACAAAACCGGCAATGTATGATGAATTGTGCCAATTCTTGGCGAATATGTAGTGCCGGCATGAAAGTTTGGTAAAGTTTGATGCTGGCTGCTATCTGTGTTAGGCGTGCTGCGACTAGGGTTACCAGATGAAAAAATCAAAAGTCCGGAGAAAAGGCCCGATTTCCCTTCAAAAATCCTGAGATTTGTAGCAGTTTGAGAATGAGGTGTGGTGGAGGGGGGGGATGACGACCAGCAATCGAGGATTAAGTACTAAAAGAGAGCTTAGTTATCCTTCGATTAGTACTTATTCAGTACTTTGTCGATATTTATTGTTTTTATGCATATTTAACTTTTTGTTCAAAAGAACTTTAAAATGCACTGTATTTTATTGAAAATTCTAAAAATCCTGAGATTTCCTGAGATTTGCAAAATCCGGCTGCAATCCTGAGAAGAGTCCGAAAATCCTGAGATCTCAGGACAAATCCTGAGATATGGTAACCCTAGCTGCGACGATAGCGGCGCCATCTAGAGCTTTATAAGAAAAACATTTTTAGTAGCCCCGCTAATCGCCTACGACGGGCCATTCCTTTTTTTGGGATGAGGTATGTACCACAGTACATATATAAGTTTTGAAAAAACTTATATATGTACTGTGTATGTACCTATTAGTATATAATTATATGGACAGGAATTAGGACACGCACGTTGTGTATTTACATACGCTATCTGTTTACTTTCCGTTTGCCAACAAGACCCTGGTCCAGGGTCTAGGCCGTCAGGTTTCTTCCACTTTACCAAAATTTGTGGATATGATCATATCATAATATATATTCAGTGCGGCGTCTCTCACCGCACTTGACCACTTAGTGATTCACTAACTTGCAAGGCACTTCCTCGTTTTTTTGGCAATGGTAGAAGTAGAGAGCAATAATTGTCGAATGTAAAAAAATATTTACATTTATTTGTCATTGACATAAAAATGTCTCGACAAGGAAAGGACATGGAAGATACACGCTGTAATTTTTATTATTATTATGTTATAAATGCGGTCAATGTTTAAAAAAAGATTATTCTTCACGTTTTTGCAATTTTGTGGTCAGGTACTGATTGAAACTTTTATGAGTTCTTTAATGAACTAATTTCTATCAATAGATATGTAACAAAGTGTTTGTGTAGTCTTTAGCTAACTCTGTTTCACATTCTACAGTCTGATTTCATAAAAAAAGCTTAGGCAAAAATGCTTTTGTATGTCCGGCTGTCCGTCTGTTCTCCTCAACTCTACAGGTAGCATTTCGCAATCGATTCTCGTGAAATTTTGTGAGCAGGTTCGATAATTACCTACTTATACAGATATTTTTTGTCTGTTTGTGTTTTTCGAACTATTTCAAAATTGCGAAGATATTAGAATCAGCCATTTCGAAAAATTGGAGCGCTTATGGCGGAACTTGATAGACTGATCGTACTCGATTACGTTTGTTAAGCAACGCTGGTGTCGGATGGGTGACCGTTAAGTGGCATTACAACTGCTTCGGAGGGCACGTTAAACCGTCGGTCCCGGCTGTTGTCATCTGATAACAGTCGTTTAGCCAAGTTAGAAGAGGTGGCCACTATTCCTGATTCGATAAAAAGATTTCGAAAAATGCTCAAAAATGTTACAAACGCTAGATTTACAGCACACAGAGATATGTCTTTAGTCTATCGCCTACAAACAGAACATTTCTTCATTATCAACATAAACTGCAACAAAATATACCTACATACATATGACACAACCAAATTTAAAAACACAACTTGCGTGTAATGGTGCTTTTAGATCAGTTTGGTAGACAATTTAAAGCTATAATTAATTAACCATAGTCAGCACTTTGATGTCAGTTAGACGGATTATTCCCACTTTTTGCGCTTATTTTTTATTATTAGACCTAAAAAACGATAAATACATATTATTATATAGATTATTGACGTCGTTCACACCAACTTTTTATTAGTAACTCGTCTGGTGCATACTAATGTCCTCTGTGAATGGAGACAGGGTCGTATTGTAGTAGTTTTTTTTATCTTAAATATGTCTAACCTAATAAGTCGAAATAATGTAACTTTTACTTATGCTACCTTTGTTTGCTTTGCTAAACAAGGGTATTTTCGGAAATTGGGTTTGATTGACGAAATGATTACGATGCATGTAAACTGTCATGTCATGACAATTTGCACTTAGAATTTGGAAAAGATAGAGACTGTATTTATTGATTAATTCAAAAGATCCTAGCTTTGAAACCGAGGGACTTTCATAAAAACTTTCATCCCCTATTTCAACCCCTTCAACCCTTATTTCGCAATAAAAAGTGGCCTATGTCCTTTTTCAAGCTCTACTCTATATCTGTACTGCAAATTTATCTAAATCGGTTCAGTAGTTTAGGCGTGAAAGCGTAACAGACAAATAGACAGACAGAGTTACTTTCGAATTATTTATAATATCAGTATGGATTTAACTCCCTTTGTTACTAATGCAGTTGTAAGAATGTAAATTTAAATTGCCTTTGTTATACTACATAGTAATTAGCTGTCCTGTTAGATAGGAAATATTAAATTTCCCCTGTTACTACCCCTTTATTAAGTTACAGCTTAATTAAAATATTAATTTAGTGGCTTTAGATGGGTTTAGAAGTCTTAGTCCGTACATTATAATGTTACTTGACTTACTTGGCAAAGTGCCTGGAAGTTGTGACTGGAGGCTGGACGAAATTATCTTACCAGAAAAGCTTTTGTTTTTTGTGCTTGTAGGATTTATAATTTTCTAAGGTTTTTACCTATTTGCTAAAGTTATATTGTATTGTATCCTACTATCCTCCTAATATTATAAATGTGAAAGTTAGTGGGTTTGGATGTTTAGTTGTTTGGATGTTTGTTCCTCAATCACGCAAAAACTACTGAACAGATTTGGTTGGAATTTGGAACACAGATAGATTACTTATAATTAGATTACTATATAAACTTTTAGATTTTTGCATTCACAATGCTATTTTTATATTAAGATAAATAAATAATGAAAAATATTAGAAAAAATCCCGTCTAAGTTGCTACGGGTGAGCCGATTTTTTCTAATATTTTTCATTATTTACAGATAGTATAGATAGCCTAGATTAAAACATAGGATACTTTTTATCCCGATATTCCCACGGGAGCGGGAACCGCGCGGGTGAAACCGCGAGCGGCCGCTAGTAACACTATATAAATTCGGGGTTGACAAAAGTAGTATTCCTGAAATACTAACCCATTTCAGAATGCACAGAAAAATAGTTCAAGAGTGGGTTCAGTAAAAAAAATAAGAATACCTACTACCTACCTACCCACTCGTCATGTCATTCAAACAGATTTAAATTATAAAATAAACTTTGGTCTCATCTTTAGTCATAATAAAAAAAACTAACTCCGAAGTTACTAAATGTTATATTTAGTTTACTGTTACCATCAGTTTTTGTTAATTTTGTCTGGCTTTAAATAACATCTAATTTGTGGTTAACAAGTAGGTAGGTAAACCAATTTGAGTCTATTTTGTTCGTCCTTGTGGAACAATTATACTAAGTTAGTTTTTACCATTGCTTCTAAGATTTGTTATAATATGCTGTAGCAAAGAAGAGTATATTATGGATTATATTCTGTAAATTCTAACTTGATGGCGAATATAAAAAAAAGGTTTTTGGATTTTATTTTTCTTTATTTCTCTACTTCTACTAATATAATTTTATGCTCTACTTTCTACTAGTATTTTTAATATAAGTAAGTTTTTTAATATAAGTAGTTTTTATGCTAAGGAAAATAGAAGCAATCAAAAGAAAGCAGAAGAACCGCTCATGGTATTTGTAGATTTTAAAGTTACTAAAATAATTGTTATGAATATTTGCAGTCTAACGAATTATAGCGTTGAAGTAAAACAAATAAAGTGGATTAAAAATGCTCTTGTTTTTAGATTTGAAGGTCAATTTTGTTTGAGAAATCTTATATCACCTTAATTGAATAGTTTTTTAAACGTTAATTTTTATAACATCTAAAGACTGAGTCTGAAATACACTGCTTTGACCTGTCGCTGACCTAAGCAAAAAATACAACATTCTTAGGTATTCGACCTCTCGCGTGATAAACGGACTCTTAATAACAAAATACTTGCTTAGCAAGTGTTGCCAACTATATAACCTTTAAGGTCAAACCGCACTACAGCGGAGCGGCGCGGAGCGGCGCGGCGCGGCGCGGCGCGGCCAAATATTATTTCTATTGATTGCAATGATGCAAACCGCACTATAGCGGAGAGGCGCGGCGCGGCGCGGCGCGTACCGGCGCGGCACTGCAGATTTGGGTGCAAAAGAATATTTTGCCGCGCCGCGCCGCTCCGCGCCGCTCCGCTGCCGCTAGTGCGGTATAGCTGGCGGCGCGGCGCGGCCGAATATTCTTCATAATCGAGCTTCAGTCTATATAGGGTATTTGGAAATATCTATTTCTACTGATATTTCAGTGTACAAATTTTGATTAAATTACAAAGTGGTATTTTACGTGATCATTTCATAAATCATCATAATCATAACTCATCACAAATAAATAAATAAAAAATATGAGGATGTGTTGCTAAATCGTTCCTTGGAAATTCGTTCTAGGGAACGCGTGACCGAGCGTTCCCTTTTCGTTCGTGCGTCAAACTTCAATGAAATCTTGCCACGTCTGGCAATTTGAGCCGCGCCGCGCCGCTCCGCTGCAGTGCTGCGCCGCGCAGCGCCGCTCCGCTGTAGTGCGGTTTGACCTTTAAAGAGTCAGTCGTCACGTAAATTTACTTTATCATTCGTCCGTATACCAACAAGACATCTTGCTCAGATGGACAATGTCCTGAATACAATGCAGATACAGCAAATTTTAAATTGCTATGACGAAAGTTGGCTTCAAAGGAAATAGGACCTTAACTTCTTATGTTACGACTAGTTTCAAGAAAGTTTTAAAATGATATTGTCGATTTTGCTACGGCTAAAGAAGCAAAGCCTTCACAAAATTGTCGCTTGATGGATACCTAATTTGGCTCCTTTATATTACTTACGGTTTGAATGCTAATAATGAATCAGTCGCTATGATGGACGTCGTAAAATCTTATTGTAATGTCGTATTTGAATGACTGTGAGTTTGTTTTGTACCTGCCATTTGAGATTCACGTAGTTCTGGGTACAAGATTTTTTGTTATTAATAATATTTATTTAGAATACCAAACAAGTTATGGGTTCTGTAGTTGTTATGTTGACATATGGATTATATGTACACATTGCCTCATTTTCGTTGAATCATCTGTGGATAACTTTAAATGACTTTAATGTGAGATAAAGTTATAGAAGCCTTTACAACATCTTCTTGGTAAGAAAATCAACGCGGACCAAATAGGGGTTATTATAAAAAAGGCTGGTGTACGCAGTGACAAAAACCGCAGGGCATGTATGAAAAGATTGATGGATGTGAATGAAGCGAAAGAAGTGTGCAAGGATCGTAGCAGGTGGCGATCCATAGTCTCTGCCTACCCCCATGGGAAACAGGCGTGAGTGTATGTATGTATTTAGACTCCATCAAACGAATTAGGTAGATTTAAATTTTCTGTAAACTCTTTTAGTTGTAAGCGCAACACACTACTCGAAGAACGTGCAACTTTTGCTAAGTGTTGTTCTACTTTCAATGCTCAATACTATTTTAAAAGCTAAAGAAGTGTATTTGTCGTATGTTATGAGGAAATAATATCTCTAATGTTTTACCACTCTTTTTTATCCAAAACAGGATAGTGCTTGGCTTCCTCACCCGATGTTAAGTGACGATAAGGCCGAAAGTGTAAACGCACTACACCCGGAATCCCCACAACTGAGGAACCGGCTATCTTACCTCTAACTACCGGAACACAACAATTGTTAAATTGTTGTAGCGTCAGACTTAGGTTCTTACCGTCTTTGGTGGCAGCTAGCCAGGTGGACTTAAAATAAGCTCTACCACCCAGCGCATAAAACGAAATGTATTGTAATGAATTAGATTTTCCACTCATTTAGCATGTGCATATTCCACACGTGGCAGTCACACAGTCCACCAAGTGGGAAGAGCTCGATTACGCTCAATTTGTTTTATGGCCTCTACCTCGAACCACGTGCTAAATTTCATGGTCACAGGCCTTTATAACTGTTACGTGCCGCCACAAATTACTGTGACACGGAGCTATATTTCAATCCTTATTTGATATAAACTCCAATAGAATACTTCTAATACAGGGTTCAGTACAACCATCATCAGTAATTTGGACCAGAAAAGTTATACTTAGTAAAAAAACAAGTATAGCGATAAATATATGATTCACGTTAAAATTAAATTATTGTTCCGTTTATGTATTGAAGCGTGTGTAACTAAACCAAAACCACATCAACTTGTAAAACCGAACAAATGAGAATTCCGATGTTTGTTTATTTAAAATCGCCCAATGGGATATACTTATTATTCACGCAAAGCAAGGTTAGATCAATGTCACAAAAAACTGTTTCACAATTTTCATTGTGTCACGTGTTTTGTTTACATTTTGTATAAATTATAGGAACAGTGTAATCATAACTAATGATACCTATCACTATGTCATGTTCATCGCTAAACCCTTTAAAGGTCAATGTTGACCACCTGCTATATAACCAAATACTTATCTACAAGTTTGTTTGGCAACACATTCTTTGAATTGACAAGAATACTATAAAGAATGCCATAAGCGTTTGCAGATAAACCAAAACTTTACTTTTATTGGAAATTCCGTTGTTTCTTTAAATCGCCTAATGAGACACTTAGATGAATTACCGCAGTTGGAAATAAGTTCAATGTAATTAAAAATTACTGAATTCGTTTCACAATAATTTTCAATGTGTCACGTATTGCTTTATAAAACATATTATTATCTAATACTCGATTGTTTGGACACAGATTATAGTTCACAAGAATACTATGGAGATAATGACGTAATTATTTATTGGCTGTTCATGGCTATTTCATACGGAAAAGGTTATAATTTGCATAGAAACATCTTTGATCGATTATACTTACGTCGATGCAAGTTAAGACATCTTCTGTGATTTAAAAAAAAATCAGCTGATAGATTATTTTTATTCAAAGAATATAACTATCAAGTGTATTATGCTCATAAGATTAGATGAATTTAGGTTTCACTAAAATTTTGGAGTCTAGAAATTGCTCAAACAAGGTCAAAAATGAAACTAATTTGCGTAAAAATAATTACTGATAATATGATGTATCAAAAAATATTCTGTTACCCTAACATACCTATTCTAAAAGCATGAAGAAAAGTTGCCAAAATTCACAGAATGCAGTGATAAATATTGTTTAATTTAACTACACAAACATTAACAGAATTTTAAAGTGGAACCAATAAGTAGTAACCATTCAGCAATTAAACCGTCAAGCAATTATGTTCACAATGCGTGTTTTCGAGAGACGAAATTTTGGGTATAAATTCGCTTGCTGCGAAAGGAAACAGTCGATTATTTCAAAATATCGTGTACGGTAGTTGAGCAAACAATAAAGAAAAACGCAGGTCATTGACTTGCCATTATTTTCACACGCAAATGTGCTTGCAAAGCGACACTTACAAATGCGTATTACTTATATCGGTATTTTCAAGAATAACTGGTTAAGGTGTCATTAAGATTTTTACTCGTCGAAATAAAATAAAAAACACTTTTACAAAACATTATGCGCAAGCGTTTTTTTTTTGTTTGTTTTTTATCTTCTCAAAGAGGCTGTCTTTTCAAAGACTTGGTAGTAAAATATAGACGATTCAAAAGCGCTTCATTTTCAAGTTTAATTGAAAAAATATTTTATGACTGACTGTATTAAAGAAAAATTACAGTCTAATTAACTACAAACTGATATTGTGTTAAAAGTTCTCTTAAAATGTTTTTTACCAGTCAAAGAGAAAATTTTTACCATTTACTTCTACATACTACAGTGTTGTATTTTTTAACTTTTACCTTTATTTATTTTACTTTCGTGATAATGATTATTATGTTAGATAGGTTTTACATATTATGTATTTACATCTGAGTGTTAAGTAAAATTATTTCACTAATTTACAATTGTATCTTTTTCAGGTAAGCGAAATATAAACTTCTTCTGGTCTAAGTTCCGTGAGTAGCGTAGTTTTCATGAAAATAAAAAGAAATAATAACCTTTACATTCATAAGTTTTTGAAAATTATTTATGTTTTTGGTTAATTTAGAAAGTTATGTGCATAAAGAATCAATTTAAATAAGTACTGTATTACAGTTACTGAATGGAGCATTGCAGGAATTATAATATGAAAACAATAATTAAATTTTTCACCCATCAATCCGCTTTGGGCGTACGTGGTGGGTTAAAAATAAAAAATAATTATACCCGAAAATGTATATCGCTGGTGGATGCTGCACTCATAAAATAAAACACAGCAACATGTAATAATATATTAATTACTGAATTTTTTGTCTCAACTCAAACCCAACTAATTAATTTCGTTAGTAGTTAATTAAGTTTGTAAGTTGTGTAAGTAGTGGTAGTTATTAAGTTTCGTCAGCTAAAATTACTTAGGTATTCAGTAAAAAGTTTTTTTATTACATTCACAATATTTATTTGCTTTTCTTTTAAATGACGTAATTATACCTGTAGTTAATACACTAACTAAGTAATTTGTATTCAGGAGTGTCCATCAGTCGGCTTGTCTTTCTGTACTAAACGACCAATCTGCTTAAAAGCTCGTCAAGGTCAAAAGTTCTCGGTCACTTTTATGTTGTCGCTTTGTGTAAGTAAAGCATGAAAAAATTGCAAATTTTTCTTTATTGCTTTGCTACGTTTGTCATAAATTATTATTCTATATATACGAATTGCTGGAGTACTTTTTATGGTTAAATTAAATTACCAATGACTATTAAAATATCCAGGTTCAAATCGCCACGCTCTAAAAAATTTAGTACCTGTAAAAAGTACTAAAGACGAATAAACCGCTTCTCACTTATATATTGTAATGGCTTTTGTAGACTAGTTTCGTGTATTTTGGCTATTAATTTTATTAAGTATTTGCTGCAGTGCTGTTATCAAAGTGTTCATTTGTTACTGATTTAGCGAAAACTTGTTTTTAATTAATGCAGTAAAATGGTTAATCTATTTATAACTTACTTGATTTCGCTGCGTGAGTTTGTGGTACAGTTCGTCGCAATGTAGTTAGCCGCTATGCGCGCAGCCTTGTCTCACCACTCACCTTTCCCACCCGCTAACATTTTCATTGCGTATTGTCACTCGATGTTCTGAGCCCCCGGCCAATTTTATTTGCGATAATCTTTTGATCCTCGCTAAGCACAACTTTTCCGACCGTGTGCCATGCATTTCATCGTGATGTCATATGACGTAGGCAATACTGTCGCGGGCTCACGGACTACTTGGAACAGTACTTGTAAGTCTCTGCCTCTGTGGTCTAGTGGTTCGCCTACACGTGTAAGATGCAAGGGTCCCGGGTTTGATTCCCAGGGGGCATCCACTGATAATTTGTTCTTGGTTTGGTTGGTGGTAGAGCTAGGTCCACGGGCCCGAAAGGCTTATTTCAGTTCTGCCTGGCTAGAGTGGCTAGCTATTGCCAGGTGATGAATTAGGAATAAATTGCTCCCAATTCACCTCCAGTGGTCAAATGAGAAATTTTTCCTCTCAACTGACCACTGGTGATAAGATTTAGTGGTCAGATGGTCCTAAAGGATCTTATGAGTCTGACGCCATAACAAAAAATTATAAATTGTTGTGTTCCGGCAGCTAGAGGTAAGATAGCCAGTTCCTCAGTCAGTGGTGAGGATTCCGGGTGTAGTGCTCTTACACTTTCGGACTAATCGTCACTTAACGTCAGATGAGGTGAAGGCCAATTAAGCGCTATCCCGTTGTGGATTAAAAAACATTTTTCATTTTTTTACCCGACTACGGCGAAGCCAAAACGGAGGGTATATGATTTTGACCTGTATGTATGTATCAGTGGCGAGGGGTGAAATGATGGCGAAGGTAAGCCGTTCTACAAAAATGTTATGATCTGCATAGTGGATTGATGGGGTGGGATTTCTAAAAGGTAAGCCGACGGGAATCGGCTTGTATGGACCCTTCGCCACTGGTATGTATGTATGTTTGTAAATTCATCTGTTCCCTCATAACTTCTAAACTACTTGTTATAATTTGACAAATGAGGTATTTTAGAAGCGTCTTAATCGTCCAATGAACATAGGCTATATGACGTTACATTAAATTGAATGTGGCGCCCTCTAGAGGAGTTAAAGACATGAACTAAAAAAAAAGTATTTTTTAATAATGCCGTGTTGGGTACCAAATGAAAGGGCTTAATGAGCACTTTTCAAAAATATATAAATTGTTAGCTTTTGCCCGTGGCTTTGCTTGCTTTCACCCTATTGACAACTCCAAAATAATGTAGGAAATGCGGAAAGGCATGGAAAGGTTTATTTTATGTAGGTATAAAATATCGTCGATTCTAGGTGTTCGTGTCGCTTAGGGTTGAAATAATTGAAGGGTTGAGTCACCCTTCCAGACAGGACGGAAACGTCGATAAAGAAGTTATACTACCTAGATTTCTTCACTAGTATGTTTAAGTGAAAAAGTTTAAGTCCAACTGAAACTTTTATCATAGTTTAAATTTGTTTCAACTATGCTTTTATCTTCCGAATTTGAAGGGAAATGTTCTCTCCTAAAAGAACTCTTTAAAAGTTATTAATACTGTAGCCATCAACGTGTTTAATTAAATTTTGATTCTTTCATATTTTTTGAAAGAATTTTTTAAAGTCAAGCTGCTCTTTTTATTCTTTATATCTAACAGCTAAAGTTAGTATTAAAAACAGTTCAGTGTTTTCTTCTCGATTTGGATAACTTTTATTCTACTAAAGACTGTGTTTTTAGAGACTTGAAATTTATAGAACGGAGTCACAGAAATAAATACTCAGTTAACTATTTCATCGCCTGTCCATCACAGGTAAAAATTGTCAAAAGAATGGTTATTTATTTGTGGTTTAAAAATCGCTACTCACAATTTCAAATTGTTAAAACTTCTCTAGTCAACAGACTTATGCACGTTTGTTTGTCTTAATTTATGCAATAACGCAATGTTCATCATTGTATTCGTGTCACTGACCGATGAAAAAGGATCAGAATAAATTAAATTAAAAAAAGTATTGTACTCACTACACACTACGGTTGGTGTGACCGAAGGTACAGAAGAGTTTAATTATTGACTGACAGATTTCGCTGCTAATTTTTGGCTGTGAAAATTCGGGTAGGTAAATCTTATTTTTATACCTATAGGTACTTACATCACACACATCACTTTTTACACTGTTCTATGACTTTCATGATAAAATTCTACCAATCTATAAACTGTATCTATTCCTATAACTATTCTATAAACCACAAAACGCTCCAGTGTTGCCATGTGGAAGAAAATATACTTAAAAAAAACAAAATGGCCTCTACAACAGTCGCCATCTTATTTTGTTTCAATTTTCCAAATTTGGTCCATTTACAAGGACAAGCCGCACCATCTTGATTATTCTCATCAGTGTCATTGTAATAAATAGTATCTATAAACTTTTATTTGATAGCAACCATTACATTAGTGCTCGATTCTCTAAAGCACGCCTATTCATTGTATTGGCATTGCAAATGACGAAACTTCATTTGTTTATAAATAAGCCTTAATCGGCTGTATCAAGTGTCATTTTTAGGGTTCCGTTCCTAAATGATAAAAAGGAACCCTTTTGGTGTGACTTAGACTGTCTGTCTGTCTATCACAGCTGGATATCTCGAGAACTACTAATGGTAGTGGGCTACTAGGGCATATGTATATGAAAGATCGTTATTTGAACATTTTCAAACATTTTTTTCTTTTTTTAGGCCGTAGTATTTTGACTTATGATGAAACATGTAAAAAAATACCGTTCCCCCCTTATCTCAAGTTTGCAAAAAGAAAAATCAGAAATAATTCTATGTGATAATAGTTTATGTCAAAGGATTATGCCGATTTTTCTATTCAAGCTAGGCCATGATGCGCTTTGATGAAATTACCAATATACTATAGTAATTTTATACTGATTGCGTGGGAAGAATGTCATTAAAATATAATGCGGGAGAAAAGAGAAATCTCAATCTCAAGGAGCTGTTTACAGTTATAATTGTTTGACATTTTCCTATTATATGTCATTTCAAAGTCAAAGTCAATGAGATATGTATGGTTAATGCGCATCATGGCCCAGAATCCGGCATGATCCTTGACAGGAAAAATAAAACGATGTCTCAATAGAGCACACTTTTTTTTAGAAAATTATCAACAAAAAATACATTAGTTCCACTACCGGTTAACAGATGGCGCTGACCGAAGAAAAACTATATTAGTTCTACTATCGGTCAAGAGATGGCACTGACCTAAAACTGCTATAATTTTATTGTTCTACTGTATTTATTATGATGGTACGGAAACCCTCGGTGCGCGAATCCGACTCGCTCTTGACCGGTTTTTTCTAAATACAATGTTATTTTTGAGTTCTGCAATTGCGTAAAAAACAACACTCACGCATCACACACATTGAAGTAGATGGCACTTTAAAAGAATTAACACAACACAAGACCATCGAGATAATCGAAACGATTGTGAAGGTAAATCTTAATCGTAAAAGAGAAGACCTTCGTATTTTTTTTTTGTTTTTTTATCACTGAGTAATTTATTATAAGCAATTTATTTAATAGTGCAGAACTCAGGCTAATCTCGGAGTAAAGGAAAAGTGTACAAGAACCAACCCTACGCAAGCCTTTACTACATAATATTTGTTGACCAATGTAGGTACCATAAGTTTGACTTTACGCTTTTAGTAGGTAGGTAATAAAGATCTTTGTCATGGACTAGGTCCAACAACAGATACATCGTCTCAAGTCGTCTGTCGCTCTAAGTTTTAAAAGTATGGGATACAACGTGAAGACAGGTGGATCGCCAGTTTTAGTTCACTGTTACCAAAAGAAAAGATCAGTAGAATATTTTTCATTTAACCTTGTTCATCAAAAATATCATTTACCTACATATTTTGTTATCCGGACACACTACGACACTCTGAATATTGTAAGAAGGCATTATTATAGGTATGCGTATTTATTTAACTATGCGTATTTAAAACTATAGAGTAAAAGAGGTTCTGACTTTTCATTTCGGTGTGCATCGCATTGAAGTCTGTGATTGACTTGTTTCTAGTGTTTCATGGTGATTTATTGCATGCACAACAATCGATGCGTAGAAATGAAAATCTCGCAGGGCAAACAGTAAATTCAACCCAGTGGGAGTTATAGACTAACCATTCCGGAAATAGCTATTAGGTATTCTGTGATCCGAAACAAATTCAATCTTTACAGAAGTTAAGCGCAAAAAACTAAATTTTCATCTATTGTTATTCAGAGCAAAATCAATGAACTGGAATTTTTTTCTCAGAGAACGAGTCAATTTGCTTAAGATATTAGTTCATATATTGTTTAAGTGCCTTTTACAGGAAACAATGGGTAGGTACTTTACATTACAAAGAAAGGTTTGACATGAAACTGCGAAGACATGAAAGGTTATATTATGATTGCTTGGGATATTTGTAACACTGTACACAATCTAAGTTATGTTATTTACCTTATATTATAGGTATAATGAAAAGAACAAATTAGTAATTAATACTTCTTCTAACTCTAAATAAGCCATCCGTCCGAACACCATAGAAAGTTAACTTTTCAGGACTTTTCTATTAATCATTGGACATTTACAGTATAAGATGAACAATTGTTTGTCCATCAGGCATTTTTAATGTTGCAAGAGGCACTGCTGGGCCACAGGCCTTCCTTATGGTTGGATAAGGAGGATGGGCCATAACCCACCACGCGGGCCCAATGCGGATTGGTGGGTGTTAACGACTGCAAATGCACCCGGGACCAACGGCTTAGCGTGCTTTCCAAAGCACGGAGGAAAAATTGTTTAGATTACATATTTTATTCTCTTAAATTATCTTCATTTTCCTCCGTCCCGAGGCAATAAACAAAAGATTTTCCGTTATCAGAACAATAATAACAGAGATTAAGTTAAACAATACACAAGTGTTAAAGATTAGTACAGACGGGACTGACGTATGATGTTTAAAGTGATAAGACACCGCCAATCCCTGTTTGAAGAGGCTTTGTTGTAAAGATTTACATCCAACTCTATAACTGTAGAATTTGTCTAAGTGTTTAAAGATAATTAAAAGGACAAAATATTATTTTACAGCAGTATTGCTTAATCTATCGAGAAACATGAAAAGCTCTATCTTAAAAAAAAATCACAGATTTTGCAGGCCCCGCAAGAATCGGAGCATTGAAAATGAATACAAAAATTTATGAAAATCCAAAATCAAATCAAATGCAAAATCCTATTATATTATTAAAGTTACCTAGGTAGTACCTATTTATTTTTACGATTGTCGAAATAAGTCACAAAAGCGCCCGCTGACTGCCTCGACGCAGCCGAAATATTATTAACTGATTTTCAAAATTCCAACGAATGCACTTCTCGTCTGCTTTTGCATCTTTTAACACTATTCCCAATATATTATTTTACTCTTTGACTATTACCATGACGATCGGTCAATAATCATACAAGCTACATAACATTTTATGTACGGAAACACCCGTTTTTCTAGAATTCCAAATCTAAAGGGACCACCTACAGGTTACAATTATTTACCGATTTCCAAAATTATTTTGCCATTTGGTAGCTAGACTAATACCCTAGGACTTTTTTTTTTCATATTTTCTTAAGTCAGTTTTTTCCCCGTAATATTTACAATTTAGTAAACAAACACCCCCCAAAAAACCCGGAATTTTTGGAATTTTGCAAAATTTCAAAAAAAGTTACGAGTAGATTTTCAAAATTCAAACGTTTACACGTGTCTCGATAAATTTCTCAACTTTTGGTACTATTTTCATCTCGATCCTCTCAAAATCCTCGGAGATATGGTCAAAAATACGTCTCAGGCGAATCGCATACAATACCTACTACTGATTTAAAAATAACTAACTAAAGTAACGGTGATAAATTGTAAATATGTTTAACAAATAAATAAAGTCACCCAACCAGAGGTAAGCAGTAATGGCCATTTGTGATTTGAGAAAACATATTTTCAATTTGAATAAGTAGCCGTTTGCCCTTGAATTTCGTTCGCTTGGCAAAATACACATTGTTATTAATGTTTGTACGATTCAGAAATAAATATTAATTATTATAAACATTGAAAACGTAACAAATTTCTTAATTTTCAGAATAAAAGTGGTAATAATGGTTCACAAAATTTTCAGTTTTTCCTCTAATTCGTCAAGCATAAGGAGTTGCAATTTTCACTTCTCAGTAAGATCAAATGCTGCCAACTGAAGTAGTAAAGTGAAGTAGTTTTTACTCTTTTTAACTCTGTTATCGTTTGCATCTTTGGTCGCTTTCTTTACGTAGGAGAATTGTCAATATGAATTCTTAATTAAAATCAATTTAACAATTCCAGCCCCAAATCTTCTGAAATTGAGTGTTTCGCAGGTTGTCTGGTTCGCAATTTGTCTGCAAATTTTTATTCTCAATTAGTCTGGATAGCCGATTGGATCTTTTTTGTAGCGCAATATGATACGTTCAAAATTTAATGACCTTTAATACTGATTTTAACAAGTCTAAAATATATTGTGCACTACGTATTTTTTATCTGTGGAAGCTTTTAATAA
Source organism: Agriphila tristella (assembly GCA_928269145.1). NCBI lineage: Eukaryota > Metazoa > Arthropoda > Insecta > Lepidoptera > Crambidae > Agriphila > Agriphila tristella. The sequence continues at coordinate 21,616,329 of OV743440.1, read as the reverse complement.
GTTCTATATTTAACTTGTAAATTAATGATGCTGTAAGCTTTACTCCCCAAACTTTTTGTAGAACTAAAAGTTACCACTGATTAGACAGTGTTTATAAATAAGGGGTTTATCATAATGTGCAGTGCAAGTAGAAGAAAAAGAAGTTTTGCTAATTTGGGTACTTTTCCAAATTCTCTCATTCAAATATTCCAAAGTCGAGGCTACAATGAGCCTGTTTGTTTCGACAAAGGAAGAAAACGACATGCATCCTTGTTTTCGCTAAGTATTAGTAAACTAAGATGGAGTGGTAGAATCATATCGTACGAAGTCTCGCATCGCCCCATTCAATTGCGCCTGCCCATTGTGTTGTTATCAATATCCACTATCGCATATCGCTCGAAACAGTTATCTGCACGTTGATCAAACCTGTGTTTTGATGAATTCCTTACACCTTTAATAACTTAGTGGTATCTGTATATATAAAATTCAAAGTCCTGACTGAGTGAGATATCAACGCACAGCCCAAACCGTTGAACCTAGAGACTTGAAATTTTGCATATAGATACCTTATATAGTGTAGGCATCCACTAAGAAAGGATTTTTGAAAATTCCATCCCTAAGAGGATGAAATAAGGGATGAAAGTTTGTATGAAAGTCCCTCAGATTTGAAGCTAGGTTCTTCAAATTTTGTGGTTAGGCTGATGATTGAAAATTAATAAATACGGGTCTCAGCGTTTTTCAAAATTCTGCCCCTGAAGGGGTGAAAAGGGGGATGAAGTTGTGTTTAGAAGTTAATCCTTCGTTTTCGAAGTAAAAATCGCTAAATTTATAATAAAGGCTTATGGATGGAAATCTAACGCAACGTATATTGTTATTGGCAGTATTTTAACCCATATGGGGATGAAATGGGGGTGAAATGGGGTAAATAAACCTGAAACAGATATGGATGTCGTTTTTGGGGTTTTCTGGGATGACGATTGCGAAAATGACATTTATTTTGAAGTCCAACACGGTGAACATGATTTAACCCTTAAAGGGGTGAAAATGGGGTTCAAATTTTGTATGGAAAATTTATATAAAACAGACATTACAACTTTAAACTTCGTAGGAGCACGTCTAAAAATAAATTGAGAAACATATATTTTGTGATTTCGAAAAACAACCCTTAGTGGCTAAATGGGGTGAGTAAACATAAAGATCGATATGGATGTCGTTCTTGAGGTTTTATGAGAAGGTGATTGCGAAAATGACATTTATTTTGAAGTCCAACGCGGTGGACATGATTTAACCCCTAAAAGGTTAAAAATGGGGTTAAAATTTTGTACATTTTGTAAAATTTTGTGATAAAAGAATATGAAATAGACATTACAACTTTAAAATTCGTAGGAGTACGTCTAAAAATAAAAAGGCAAACACATATTTTGAAAATCATCCCTTAGGGGGTAAATGGGATAAGTAAACATGAAAATCGATGTGGATGTCGTTTTTGAGGTTTTGTGGGATGGTGATTGCGATAATGACATTTATTTTGAAGTCCAACACGCTGGACATGATTCAGCCCCAGGGGACGGGAACGGGAATGGGAACGGGAACGTGAACAGGAACGGGAACGCGAGCGCGAACGGAAACGGGAAAGTGTAAAGAAACGGGAACGGGATAGCTACTAATATCTCTGGACCTAATTCTGATTATTGTAATAAACTAGCTTCCGCCCGCGACTTCGTCCGCGTGGATATTAGAGAAAATCCTTAGGGAACCTTCAACCAGGATCCGACCAGCCGTTTTTACGCGATTAGGCGGGTCCCCACCAAGCAAGCAGCCTCGTGCGAGGCCCGTCACACTCGGCAAACGTCTTGCCTCGCGAGGCAGCGCGCTTGGTGGGGACCCGCCTAATCGCGTAAAAACGGCTGGTCGGATCCTGGTTGAAGGTTCCCTAAGGATTTTCTCTAATATCCACGCGGACGAAGTCGCGGGCGGAAGCTAGTTAACAAATATTTTGAGTGGTCGTACTAACCATGAAAATAAACAACTTTTTATATGGGGGCCAACTTTGACATTTTAAGAAAAAACCCAGCTGCTCCATACATTTAATTTTCTATTATACTACTCGAATAGATTGCACGAAACAGCTGAGATTTTTCTTAATATTGTGATAGTATTTTATGTTTTTCTGTCTATAGCTAACTTAATTAATATTTATTATTTCTATAACTGAAGGATGTTTTTTTTCTTTTAGATTTCGTCTTTGGAAAAACGTTAATTTTGATATAGGTACCTTCTTAAAGGTCATGAAATCACACACATCCTTTTCAATGGTTTTTTGGTATAATATCTGATCCAGTACCAGTGATATATTCATTCTATTACTGATGAGTTGATGACTAATGATGTAAAAAAGTTACTTTGGTACTATGCAGGCGTCACGCAAACAGGTATCGTGACAAATCTAATGATGATATTGCACGTAACGACGTTGTTACGTCCGATGATAATTTGATATGTCCATTGCGTACAATATTACAACCTGACTTACTACGAATAAGTTAGGTAGTATAGTTTTCTCAAACATGAAAACTTGGAAATTGCATTTCCGGTAATTTAGATTTTAAAACTACCTATTTATTTTGCATGTTCTTTTCTTTTTAGCAATCATTACCATTCTCTCGTTCCTATAGACCGTGGAAGTGATGACCCACACGAGGACGTTGGCACTTTTGCTTTGTTATCAACTTATTCAGTTATTTTGGTGTAAGGAAAGGAATAAGTATTATGTCGGATTATTTTGCTTCTGGGTGTAATTCCATGTCTCACGAAGATAAACTTAACTTGCTTGCTTCAGATGTTTTTTTTACCCAAAATGTCAAACTCCGTCATATAGGGCCGCCATTATTTGACGTCACAGTTCCACGGTCTTTTATTTGGGGCTATCGTAGCAAGACTTTTTCTTCAATACATCTCTAGGTAACAGCCTTCATCATCATCATCAGTCAACGGTTGGCTGCGATGTTGGCTGCCAACTAGTATACTCACCACGAATATGTATTGACACTCGTCTCTCAATTTACCTCAGTGCGGTGTGAGCGAGACATACCTACATCGCGCTAACGCGAGAAAAATATTGACAACATTTTGTCGCGGTGCGAATGTTTAGACAATTAACTCGTATTTTCTTTGGCCTTCCTCATTGTCAATGATATGTAGAGGGTTTTCCTGATTTATAAAACCTGTTCAGACATACTTATGTTGTACCTACCATAAGAATAATGTTGTACCTACCACATTTTTGTCTCTCTTTAAGGTTTTTAGACGGTTTGTTTGATCATTAAGGGTAAACATTAGCACGTGACTCGTTATTGTAGGCACGTAACGTGGTTTTCCAGGATTTTAGCTTTTACACAATATATTTTAGCGTGTTCCGACAACTAACGGTAATTGTTCACTATGAACTATGTTTTCAAAGCAAAATTATCTCATTAAATGCAATATGCTTTTATAACATAGTGACTATGAACTCATAGTCAACAATTACCGACAAATTGTCGGAACACGCTAAAATATACAATGTGTTTTTTTGAACATTGATAAAACTTTGTGGTGCGGCTTAGATCATCAAACTGAAGTCTATGGGACCAACTTCATCAGAGCAAAAAAAAAAACAGCTGTTCCATACATTTTGGTCGAGTAGTTATTGATGTTTTCTTTGGAACAACTGAATATTTTTTTGATCTGATTAAGTTGGTCCCATAGACAAAGTTGTTCAGTTAGATGGTCTAAGCCACACCACATAGTTTGATCAAGGTTAAAAAAAACACACTGTATGGTGTAAAAGCTAAAACCCTGGGAAACCACGTTAAATAGCGAGTCACGTGCTAATGTTTACCCTTAAGTCCGCTTTTGTGTTATAAAGCATTAATTAAAAATATATATTTTGGTATCTGTGTCTCAAATAGAATACAAATACCACCAAACCCAAACAACTATGATGATAGGCATAATCTATTCACGTGGTTTTGGTGTAAACACACCTTTGTTTGATTTATTCGTCACTTAGGACGGAATGAATGATTACTATTCTTTCCTGGTCACATGAGATGTCTGTTATATTAACTTGTGATATAAGAATGTGAGGCGTTCATAAAGAAGGGATTAAGTAGTCTAATAAATTCATCATCACCATTAGCCATTTTTAACGTGTGCAACGAGTATAAGGCTGCTTTCAGACGATACAATACGACCTGAGCTCAGCCCAAAATCAACTCAAGCACAGTTAGCCCATGCCCAGCCCGCGTCTTGAAATGCATCGCTTACAATTTTTAGTCTTTTGACACATTAATAAACTCCGATATATTTTGTCAATCCAACTGCACCCGACCTAAGTAAAATAATGTGTAATGGTTGTTGTTATTCCAAATAAACAAAAAAAAAATTAAATAAAAGTTATTTAAAATATGAAATTCTATTCACCTTTCCCACATTTTGGCGCTTTAGCAACATACGCTTTCCATCATCGATATGCTCAGTGGTAATGACTAGCTCAGCTTTATTGAAGCGGGTTTTCCCCGGGTGCTGAGCGGGCGCGAGCTGGGCACGGGTTAAGGAGTTGGGTTTGTTTAGAGTTCGGGTTGAGCTCGGGTAGACCTCGTCTCGTGTGGTATCGTCTAAAAGCAGCCTAAGCTTTCCATATGAATGAAAAGGACGATGGATGAAAACACAAAGTACTTAGCGGCGGCGCTGTGATAACCCACCGTGCGGGCCAAATGGTCGTTGGTGGGTTAACGACTGCAAATACAGGTGGAACTAGCAGCTTGCGTGCCTTCAGAAACACGGATCGTTGACACGTCTGAGAACCGCCCGCCCTAGTCGCTCGAATAGACTAAGCTACTACGCCATCGAGTTCCTCAATAAAATAAAAATTAAAAGTATCCACCACACGTAGGTACACACATTATCTACATATTTTGTGCTGAGAAGATCTGACTATAATACAGGGTGTTTGGAAATAGCCTTATAAAGCCGAATATGCTAGGGAGTGCCGATACTTTTTCTTAAGGAGATCGACCTAGCAAAAATTGTTGACTTAAGAGATCGACATTTTGACCGTTTAACCCACCAAATAATTAACAAGAAAAAAAATGCAAAAGTAAAACTGCATTGGGTGCAAAATGTCATATCTGATATCCTAGGTGATCGACCGCAAAACCTCTCGCGATCGACCGGTCGATCACGATCGACCGTATGGGCAGCTGATTCATACATTTTGAAACTTTCGTTATTATTTTTTGTATGAAACAGCTGATTTTTTCCCAATTTCAGAGTTGGTCGAGATAGTAAAAGTTGTTCAGTTTGATCGTCCCAGGATATTTCCAAACATTTTGTATAGTTAAATAAAGTCAGATCAAAATTGCAAACAGTATGTTTCTGCTAGGTGGGTGTTGGGTGTATTGTTTTACCACATATCAACGTCATTCGAGTGATTACGGGATTGTTGAGAAAAGATAGTACATAGAGATAAATGACAAACATTTCATTTCTTCGACAAAAACAAACATTTGCAACTTGATAGTATGTTATCGCCGATATGCGAATCTTGTCTGAAAGGGAGTTTCACACATACTATTTCTGAGTCACTGTCAGTATATCTGAGTAAAAAATAATCTTAGTATAATTTCTTTTTAATCATTTTTTCCTCTAAATGTTTAAAGAAATAAAAGAGAATGCCGGTTTTTGTATGGAAGCCTGTACCGATTTGCTTTTACATGAAATAAACATTTTTAGCCAGCTTATTGTTTAATATTACCATTGGCATGAAGCGCTTTTGTTTTGAAATCCGCAGTTCTGAGATTTTTCCTCATAACCATATTTTTAAAAAACCCGCCAAAAATACTTCGTCTTGATTTTTAAGTGTTTATAACAGTTCCAATAAATGAATACACTATTTATTTATTAAACTGTTAGAAGCAATAAGAAATAGGGGACGTATTCTTCTTATATTATAGTTAATGGTATATATTGGCATATTTTAGGCGGTTTTTTTTTTAAATATAGAAGTCAAGAATTTGGGCTACCGAACTTTTTTTTATTATTTCGTAAACGCGGATTTAATAATGATTCATAATTTAGTAATGGTAGTCAAAAAGTATTAAAGTATTTACGGGATATATTTTTTTATAAGCAATTGGTACAGGTTCCGGCATTCTCCTTTTAGTAATAGTAAGTATTTTTGAAATCTTTGGCAAAGAAAATTGTAAAGCCATAATTATTATCAACACAACTGCATTTTTTGTTTCAAATCACAAATAAAATATTTACTTTTTATATACCCATTGTGGAAAAGTTTTAGTTTAGTTCTGCCCAAAGTCATTTCGCTAACCTTGACAGTCATCCAGGACATTAAAATTTTAATAACCACTTGCTTAAAACTTTTTGTTCGTTTGTTATACTAATCTATTTGCGACGCAAACTGCGGTTAGTTAGTTCCATCCATTATACAAACCACTCTGAATACACAAAGTGTAATGACTTCACATGCCAATAACTGCAAACAAAATAAGTCCGGGTGTGACTTGTTTAAGTGTGTATGACGGAGTCAGGAGGCGAGCGGGGTGTCTTCAGGATAAGGTTATTCACCGCCGAGCACGAAATAATAGTCTCTTTGCAATGCACAACCTCTATTCTTACAATCAACATTAAGTTAGCATAAAATAACGGATGATCGAACAGATTCACACGGATTCAAGTCGGTAAACGCGGCAAGTTCGACACAGCGAGGTGAACTCAAATGAACGACCGTTCACTACGGCTGCCGGTAACAGAATGTCCCACCGACTACCCCCCGATCGCGCTCTCCACATTTTCCCGCCTCCGGAAACGTCAAGACTGTCAACTGTCAAACTAACAAACATCAAACCTGTCAACTGTCACACGTCCTGCACAGACCACACACTCGCTGTATCGACCTTACCCAAGTGAGCCACTTGACGTTTCCGACTTGATAGTTACGACTAAACTCAATAGATGGCGCTAGGGGTTCCAATAATCTTGAGCAGCACTGTGCTCACGCTCCGACACGGCCATTCTGACATTTCACACGTCCTCGTGTGAGGTTGCTGGGGAAGATCCTGCAAAGGGAGATAGTACCTGAACAGTAAAATGTTCAAACGCTCGGCCTTCCTGACCAAAAGGGTCAGGTCTTGTAATACCGCAATTTGTACACCACATCTTTATTCAAAATTACAACATTGCTTACTCAAAATCCATAGGTACCTCATGAAATAACAGTGATGAAAGTAAACAAATCAAAATAACTTATCACAAAAATTCAACAAAACTCATCAGACCAATCTTTTCAAACCGAACTAAATAGATTGTAATCAGTGTAGTATGCAATACTCTACAATTCCGATGCTTCCATCCAGCACCCAATGACAACCTCTATCCGGTCATCATCCAAAACAAGGGCTACCTCCATCCGGTACCCTTACACAACACAGCGCCTTTATCCGGCGATTCAACAACGATCGCTTACATCTTTGAGCTAAACGCACGCCACTCACAAGCGTGGCCGCAATGCGACGGGAAATCAGGCCCGATTTATGCCTACGACTACGAATGCACGAAAGATGTAACCAATCTGAGCGACTTGCATACTATTGAATAAACAATCACAAAAAATGAGTATTGTTTGAACTCATTAAACTAGTTGAAGGTCCAGCCCCTTCGTTTACTATCATCACTATCATCATCATCACCATAATAACTAATGATAACTTTTTACAGAATTTTCAGCCAAATATGCAGGAGGACCAAGTACCCAAATGTTTTTTTTTTTTTTTTTAACAATTGAATTATCAATTTACTGTGTACCACTTTAGTCCGGCTATCCCTGTAGCTCATAAATTAAGTCATCCCTGTGACTCCTCAGAACCATCCCTGTGGCTCTTACACATTTGATCATCCCTGTGATCTCACACATAAGATCATCCCTGTGATCTTACTCAACAAGATCATCCCTGTGATCTTACTCAACAAGATGACTTAAGAGGACACAATAAAATAATCAGTTAAGACTCAAAATTTTCAGAACACTCCGAATCGCTGATGTCATTAGGTACTTGTCCCTCAGGCATCTTTTTTTTTTTTAACCTATCATGTGCGTACTTGTAAGTACGCTTTGAGTTTAGGGCTTTTAAAACATAACGATCGTTATCAAGTATTTCTGTGACTTTAAATGGCCCCCTGAACTTCGGGTCTAACTTTGTTAAATCAGGAAGTAATTTAATTTCATGATTATAAACAGTAGTTACTAAACTGAATTTATATTCCTACATAGCAACAGCTGCTTACTCAAATTCACCACACTATGACTAAAAGTGTACTGACAGTGTACAAACGGTGTACTAACAGTGAACTAGCAGTGTGCTAACAATGTACTAACAGTGTACTAACAGTGTACTAACAGTGTACTAACAGTGTACTAACAGTGTACTAACAGTGTACTAACAGTGTACTAACAGTGTACTAACAGTGTACTAACAGTGTACTAACAGTGTACTAACAGTGTACTAACAGTGTACTAACAGCGTACTAACAGCGTACTAACAGTGTACTAACAGTGTACTAACAGTGTACTAACAGTGTACTAACAGTGTACTAACAGTGTACTAACAGTGTACTAACAGTGTACTAACAGTGTACTAACAGTGTACTAACAGTGTACTAACAGTGTACTAACAGTGTACTAACAGTGTACTAACAGTGTACTAACAGTGTACTAACAGTGTACTAACAGTGTACTAACAGTGTACTAACAGTGTACTAACAGTGTACTAACAGTGTACTAACAGTGTACTAACAGTGTACTAACAGTGTACTAACAGTGTACTAACAGTGTACTAACAGTGTACTAACACTGTACCAACACTGTACCAACAGTAAACATATTCAGAAACATTGATGCATCTAGGTACCAACTGTTAGCAGTGAATTCGAACAGAAAAGTGGTTACATTACAACAGAAAAGTACTAACATTACAATACCACAGAATATGACATTACTAAGAAAGATTTTATTCTATTTCCTTATTTTTGCACTAAATTTCAACTACAATTTCTAATGAATGAAGTCACCAACAACAAATCACCTAGCCCTTTTACTCTTAAGTTAAACTCCTTTCCTTTGAAAACCTACTTTTGAAACAGATAAAGACTTCAATCTGGATCGTTTTCTTAGTAATTTCTTGTCATAATCATAACCAACAGAAATACTTAGTGACTTTTCAGTTGTAAAATAAAATCAAAATGAAATTGTAACGACTGATCTCTATAAAGTGACCTTGTAGATTCGCTATGCTGGCTGCGCCGAGTAACAGGATGCTCTCAGCTTGTAATGCTGCACTAGCACCCGCCACAGAGCATCACCATTGCCATTGCATCGCTGTCGCCACTGCATCACCGCTTGCGCTGCGAGTTGCTTTGCTCAGCTCCACAACTGTTGCCGCTGCCTGTTGCACCGCTGTTGTCTAGTGTTGTGAAGCACCTGAAGCAGATAATCATAGGCGCATTTGGTTGTTGTTTGACATGAGAACAAGCACTAGAAAAAGTGGAACGATCACATGACCTGTTATCCTTGGAATCAGTCGGTACTGTGCGATGTACTGGAATGCTACACCTTAGCATGAACAGCTGCTTGAAATCACACCATGTCATCCATCACCATAGCTTCATTACGTCGTTATGATCCAGGCACGCACGTCAACATTTTTTTTCTCTCGGGGTCAAAGTCAGGAACGAACATTGGCACTCGAAGTAGGCACACGCATCGCTTGTATTATAACAAAGCAATAATATTGCGATTTGGTCAATAGACGCCACTTTTCGTCGATCACATTGATTTTCCGTTGCACGTGTCTCGTTATCACACCTCATAACGTTTGATTCACTTTTCTCACCACGTGGGACGTTTGGATTGCATCCCGCTTCTGATGACGGAGTCAGGAGGCGAGCGGGGTGTCTTCAGGATAAGGTTATTCACCGCCGAGCACGAAATAATAGTCTCTTTGCAATGCACAACCTCTATTCTTACAATCAACATTAAGTTAGCATAAAATAACGGATGATCGAACAGATTCACACGGATTCAAGTCGGTAAACGCGGCAAGTTCGACACAGCGAGGTGAACTCAAATGAACGACCGTTCACTACGGCTGCCGGTAACAGAATGTCCCACCGACTACCCCCCGATCGCGCTCTCCACATTTTCCCGCCTCCGGAAACGTCAAGACTGTCAACTGTCAAACTAACAAACATCAAACCTGTCAACTGTCACACGTCCTGCACAGACCACACACTCGCTGTATCGACCTTACCCAAGTGAGCCACTTGACGTTTCCGACTTGATAGTTACGACTAAACTCAATAGATGGCGCTAGGGGTTCCAATAATCTTGAGCAGCACTGTGCTCACGCTCCGACATGTATAATTAATATTTTACTGTGAAATTACCAAAAAACAAAGCACTTTGACGTAAAACTTAGTAGGAAACTGCTGCAAGACATTATTTTATTATGTGAAGAGGTAGTAGGTAGGTAATGATGAATAGTTTGCGGGTGTACTTATTTATAATATTCTTTTTAATGTCCGACCGAAGGTTCAGTTTCGGCCAGTTTTAGCCCAAAAATCTAGTTTCAGTCATAGTTCCGTCCGGTTTCGTCCAAATATCAGACGAAACTTTAGGCCGCCGAAACTAAGTCCGTTCTTGATTTTTGACAAAGTTTACTTACAAAGTGGTGGTTGGCGCTCTGTCACTTTGCAAACAAAATGCTTTGCATGGTTTTCGTCGGTTGGTAATTTGTCACCTTCTAAAAAAAATTGTCACCTAACCAAGTACTTAGTATTGCTTTTTTATTTCATTTAACACGACTTTATAGCTTTTAATTTTTATTTTTTAACAAAAAACCTGAAAAATTTGTAGAGTTGATATACAACTTTTTGTATAAAACCCGAAACTCGTAAAAAATTTAAGCAGTTTCACATACAATTTTGTTTGAACTCTGGTAAAATGTATGAAACAACAGTCTCTTCTTCAGAGTTGTTTACTTACACCTTACTCTATAAAATGGTTTTCATGTTTTGTATCATGCTCTGTCAATTATTATGCACTTTCTTTGTAGATAAAAGTTACAGTTTCAACACTAGTTGATAATAAGAAAGCATGTTTCCTTCTTGTGTGAAATAGTGATAGATTAGATTATTTTATTGAGGTGACCTCCTTTCCCACATAGCAATATTATTTGTTCAAATTTTTATACTTGTGCTAGGGTTTCCTAGGATGGCGGTGCCGTCATATTACAGCCGTAATATAGCAGCTTTGAATGTTGCCTGTGTAAACAATACGGCGACACCGTAGCGTCAGAAACCGCGCCGTATTGTTTACATAGACAACGTTCTACGCCGCTTAATTACGGCCGTAATATGACAGCACCGTCATCCTAGGAAACCTTAGCTTAAGGTAATTGCTGTACTCCAAAAGGCCATATTGCAAATATGCTTAAAACTTACATTATGGAGTTATTTAAGAGAAATAAAGTTTTTGATAATTATACTTTATATCGAGGAATGACTTGCTTCGAGATGAATTTTTTTTTATAGTTTAACATAATTTAGCTGTCGGTGTCTTTCATAAAAATAAAAGAAATACAATAAAGTAAAATAAAAATTATCTGCCACTACTGTGATTGCAAAAACATAATCTGAAAAAAGTTCAATTCTGAAAATTTTTTTTTAGATAAATACTTACTGGAGATACCATCGTCATTATAAGTAATACATTATCATTTTCACAAAAATATCATTTTATAAACTCTATCACTTGATACTGTTAATTATTTTTTTGTCCAATCCTTTTAGGTGACTGACAATTCATCAGTCGATCGGTAGAATAAATTAATGCGATGCACTTTAGTTTTTATCGTAACGGGTATTTTCCTTTTATATTAAGATCAGATTTAAATAAAATACCGGTATTGATAAGTCAATTTGATCAATTTTAATTATACCGCAGAATAATTTCAGGATCGGCGTTCATATACGCTGATATTTTTTATAAGAATAATTATGTAATTATTGTACAAGTTAAGTCCTTTCCTCCTTATTAGACTAAAACGGATTCTTATTATTTGGGTTAGTGCGTAGTATACGAATACTTCTTATCTCATAAAAAAAACTATACCAGTCGTGATGACATCCATAGAATTGGATAACAAAAAGACGAAGGGATTTTTTTATTCATGCCTGGATGTCGTCATTTTCTTACGTCCTTTATCTCGACATTTTTTTATATTTTTCTTGAAATCGGAGCCGATAGCTATGTCCAATTGAATCACCTTATGAAATTTGGTGTTGATTTGAAAATGCCAACCAATGCTATAATATTATCTTAAACATTCGTGACAGTCGTATTTTTACTCTTGTACTGCAATTTTCCTCAAATCTCATACCAATAATGAGCCCAGTATTGGTACATTACAATCAGTTTTCCATTACATAAGCTCGGAAAGGAATCTCGTGGTCTTATTAGGTACTGCTATCTGATCATTAAGTCTGCATTGAGCCGTTATTTTCAAGTAATAAATGTCGCATTTATATTATTCAAATTGTATAGTTTTACGCCATTAGACTTTATTATGACTTGGTTACTAATCAAACTGGTATAATAATTATTAAGCTTCCTCATAATATATTTTAAGAAAGAAAAGCTTCATACTAACTCCTATAATTTTAAGTAAGTACTGGAAATATTATTTTTCCAGTAATTGATTTACATTTGTGAAATTGCATGTAAAAATTTTGGTGTGGGTACACACGATAATTAAGAAGCTTAGACGTAGATTAGCATTCCACCCTTTAGTCGATATTCCAACCATCTGCACATAAGCGTTTTGCTAGTAATCCTACATTATAAATGCGAAAGTTTGTGTGTGTGTGTGTTTGTTACCTTTTCACGCCTAAATGGCTGGACGGATTCTGACGAAATTTGGCTGGTTGACAGATTAGGACCTGGATTAACACATTAGCTACTTTTTATCCTGGTATAAAGTTTCCTAGAGTCCAAGCGGACGAAGTCTCGGATGGCCCCTAGTTATTTTATAAGGCGATCAATTAAGGAGTGGAATGGCTGCTGATGTGTTTTCCACTCAGCTAACTTGAGCCTTTTCAAGGCCCTAATGTGAGCATGCCACGTCATTACTCAGTACCAGTGGCGAAGGGTCCATACAAGCCGATTCCCATCGGCTTACTTTTGGAAATCCCACCCCAATGATCGACTATGCAGATCATAGCATTTTTCATCATTTTTGTAGAGCGGCTTACCTTCGCCATAATATCACCCCCCGCCACTGCTCAGTACTATGTGTGATTTTGACAAAATGTAACCAATACAATACCTTATAATTAATAAAGCGCACCCTTTGTACTAAACCTTCCTTTAAACTAGAACATACAGGTAAATACGCGTAGCAAGTCGTTTGAAATAAATGAACAGTGAAAAAGCTACATAAAAAGTGTGCTATTCACGTACGAAATAATTACCCCGTTTCCTGATGAGAAACCTCTATATTTATAAACAATGAATAGTAAAGGAAACGATACGATCACTTTAAGAAGAAATGAAGATAACAGTGTAGAGATTGATGTGTCTGCTACAAGCCTATTATTATGCGTCGCGTGCAAGTGTAATGATATAATAGCTGCTTTATATAATAATCTTTGCAAATGACTGTCCTATATGATACGATGATTGTGCTGGTCAAAAGAAGCCTTGCTGAAGTAAACAATTATTGAACATATCAGTTGGAAAATTAATATGTCAAAAGTAATGATAACACCTGTTTTTTTTATTGGATTTTAGCCATGAACTCGTGAAACGCACGTTTTTACTTTTTATTCATAGCTATACAATTACTATTATACTACTTTTTATTTTAAGTTGTAATTAACCAACTTATTTTGGGATTATATAGTAAAAAACAGCGAATCGTTACTTTTTTAACAAAATTTATTGGAATAAAAAATATTATTCATACTTTTGATCAGCTTACAGTTTATTTTAGTTTGTATTCAAATTAAGGCTACCTCTAGATAATCGGACCATAACAAAAAACTACAACAAAAGACGATTACCATTTCAACTTTATAATTTAAAAAAATGTGTGAATATTAAATCCAGTGACAATCGCTAGAATTTTCAAGGTTCTTCCGTGTTTCTAAACATGTTGATTTTATTATTATTCCCTTTTTCGTAACAGGTTTACATTTTTGTGATAATATAGTCAGGCAGTCATACATAGTTAATGAAAAACCCCAATAAAAACCATTAATCGAATTATGACAAAATAAATATTAATAAAAAAAAACGATATAAACGTTGCGCTAATTCTGAACGATAAAACCAAAAAGCTTTTTAAAAAAAAAGAAAAACCGCCTTCAAAAAACCTGAAAACAAAAACAGCTTAAAAATTAAATACCTCTAAAAAGCAAGAAATAATATACGAATCATTCGTTACACATATCAATATTAATAAAACAAGTCTAATGAAGTCGGGTGGGGCTGGAGGACAACTTCATTTTTTTCTAAAAGCCCCACCCGACTTCATTAGACGTGTTTAATTAATATTGATATGTGTAACGAATGATTCGAATATTATTTCTTGCTTTTTAGAGGTATTTAATTTTTAAGCTGTTTTTGTTTTCAGGTTTTTTGAAGGCGGTTTTTCTTTTTTTTTTAAAAGCTTTTTTATTTTCAACTTTTTAGTGGTAGGTATGTAAGCGCAGCGTGTAAATATTTTTTAACTTTATATTGTAACATTTTCAATGGTAAAATGCCCAGAACTCAATTTCCAAATTTAGGCTGTTTGTTTTTGAGGAGTTCCGTTGTGTCTTCGTAGTCCAAGTCTAGTCCAGAACGTTGCATCGCAAACCATGATTTGGTTTGTTTTGGATCGCCATAAACTTACCAAAACCTAAATCACTTTACATATACTATTTGACTTTGAGGAGTTCCCTTGTGTATCTTCGAAGTTCGAAGTCCAATAACGATGAAATTAAATTGTGACTACTCTTGAAGTATACCCTTTCACATAAAAAAAAGAATCATCTAAATCGGTTCATAAACAAAGATGTTATGTCCGAAATTCCATAAAAACTTGTGCGATGGCGAGCTAAATAATTGATATTTTTCAGGATTATGAGAAAACTACTGGCCAGATCTCTGAAAACATTTTATGGGACCACACACAAACTATGTTCTTTGAGATAAAAAAAGAATTGTACAAATCGGGTAACAACTGACGAAGCTATGTTATACATAAAAAAAACAAAAAAACCGTCGACTTGAGAACCTCCTCCTTTTTTGAAGTCGGTTAAAAACCGTTACGTTGTCAATGACCTTTTTTACTTTTTTTATATATATGTTGTCATATTGGTAATAATTACCTAAAAATCGTTGGTTTAGCTTTAGATTTCTGATATTAGTTGTCCAAGATTGGCATACTAGGCTCGCTATGTATAGCTTTCAACATAACAAATAAAGCGAGTACTTTTAGCTGTAAACAAATTGCCATTTAGTAATTTGTTTATTCAAATTTGTACTGCTTTTCTCGATCTGAAATAAGCGCAATTTAAAAGCACATTTGTTTAAATTTAAATATGTCATTTTCCTTAGACCTTTAGTTTTATTATGTTGACAGTTTTATACGTATAAAAATGTAATGCGGAAATATAAAAGATGTACTCGATCTGTCATACAACCTCGTGGAATATGCTGTATTTATTTTCCCGTTTAAGCGATTATTTATTATAATTTAGCTAGACTACTAAAAAAATAGAAAGACTGGCACTAAGCGCTTTGCTTCAAATTTTATCATCCGTACTGCTACAGAGTGGAACTCCTTTCCTGATAGCTACTCGTATCTACAATCTAGGGGCCTTCAAGTCGCGAGTGAATAAGTTACTTCTGGGCAAGCGCTTTTTCTTGGGAGATCGCATCATCGTTTATCACCAAGCGTGATAGCGGTCTAGCGCTTGACTATTTACAATAAAAAATATAAATTAAATAAAAATTAAATAAACTAGGAATGTAAAAGAGCCAAATGATTTTATTATCTGATTTTTGCTGGTTCTCTTTGCTCAAACGACAAGTTTATGACATGTGATGCTATAAATTAATAGCTTATTGAATGTATGAAGTTATAATTAGCGTTCCAATATTTTTCTACATTACCTTAAGAATGATCTCATGTAAATATCATAAATATTTTATGGCGCCATAATGCCATAGTTATTTCATTGCGATGGCGACGATTATGCCTATCTACGTGTATTAAAATGTTTTGCCTATGTTAAAGACTTTGTTTAAAGCCTGGCATTTCACGAAATCTACTCTTTCACTATCTCTTCATGGTTGATAAATAGCTTTAATTGTCGCCAGAAATTCAACGATATTTATCAAATTTGGTATTGGAACAATAAAAAACGATGTCCCTTTTTGTATAAAAAATCTTATAACCAAGCCATTTATTTCAAAATTCTGTTCGGTTATTTATTGTGTTTATTTGTTATTTTTTCAATCTCCAGTAACTTTTGTCCTAGAATTCTACATAATTTCTTCACACTGAAAGCTCAAACATTATGATTCGTCAGTCGTGATCTGACTTAACCTTAACGTTTTACCTTCTATTAATATCAAAGTGTTATATACCTATAATTCAGTCAGACACCAAAAAAATATACAAGAGGTAAAAAATATATCTGTACAAAAAATGGGTACTAAAACTTTTATCAAAAATCGCTGAATTTTTGTGAAACTTTAAAGCGATACTCTCTTTACTTCGGGGCGTTTACAATTTTAAGGACAAACTTGTAGGGTATATGGTGCCAGTACCATCTCACATTCAGGTGTGAAACACTATCACCCTTACCTGCATAACATACAAATAAGGATATCCCAAATGCTTCCAACCAGCAAGGTACCATGTCCAAAGTTCAGGAACAATGGCCTGACCTCAGCGCAGATGTGATCCAAGTATGGCTCGACCCGCTCGCGGCATACGAATTGGCACTTACCTTACTATTGTTTACTCTTCCTTTGCGCAGGCGCAGGTGCTATCGTTGGACACCGAATACAGAACTTTGGTTTCATTGTAAGGCCCGCTTGGCGTAGTGACAATAACCCTGCCTCTTTAGCCAAAGGTCTCCGGTTCGAATCCTGACAGAGCCGTGATAATTTGTGTGATGAGCGTGAGCATTTTGTTTCCAAGTCACGGTTCTCGGTTAACTTAGTTTTTCTGATAGAAATGTCCATGTCTAGTATTGTGAGTTTCAGGTGTTATTTTGTATTTTATTACTGATCAAAATTATTTACATTTAAATTAAGTAGCCCTTGAAGCCACAGCTGTTTGTATGCTTGCTGGTATGTTTACTTTAGAAATGTTTATTTTAATCTAACAAGTGTGGCAATTAATTTTTATGGTCGGTAATACATTACCAAACTGGCAGGTTTAAATCAATACGTAGGAGTAGAAACATCTTAGAAATTATTGTTTACTAGTAAAAAACTTGGTCGTCAGCGTAGAGAAGGCACTTGATTTGAGTCCCATTCATCACAACCCCACAGTCACGTTCTTTCAGACCTTTCATACAACTGTCCAAAAACAGATTAAAGAGCCATGGTGACGCAACACATCCCTGTCTGACACCCCTAGAGATGCCAAACCAGTCAGTGTATACGCCGTCAATCCTGACGCATGCACGGGAATCCTCATAGAGAGATTTCAGTGCATGAATCAGTCTGCTCTCCAATCCGTATTCGGACAACACCTTCCATAGCTCATTCCTGTCAACTCGATCGTAGGCCTTCTCCAGGTCCACAAAGGCACAGTAAACCTTTTTGTGCTTAGCCAGGTGTTTTTCGGTTAAGCACCTCAAGGAGAAGACCTGATCCGTGCATCCCATTCCCTTTCTGAATCCCGCTTGCACATCCCAAATACTCTGATCAGTTTTTTGCATCACTCTTTCAATCAGTACCTTTGCATACAATTTACTGACAATGCTGAGAAGACTGATCCCGCGGTAGTTTTTAGCATCCTGCCGTGACCCTTTCCCTTTGTACAGCGGCACGACCACGGCTTTACGCCAATCTTCCGGCACTTTGCCACTGTTCCAACATTTATTAAAGATCAGGCACAGCCAGGACGCAACCAGCTCTTTCCCACCTCTCAGCATTTCAACAGTAATTCTGTCATATCCTGCTGCTTTCCCTTTTTTCATGCTCTTCATTGCACTAATAATCTCATCCATATATATATCTCTTTCATCCACTTCTGTCTCTTCCTCGTCTTCCACCCTTTTATCCGAGGCTTCTAGCATAGAGCCATCCGCCTCAAACAAACTCTCAAAATATTTCATCCACTCCTGTAGTACACCTTTTTCATCTGTCACTAGCTCACCCTTTTCATCTCTTATCACATTCATTTTAGACTTATGTGATCCACTTCGAGACGTTTTCACTTGTTTCCAAAACAATTTTATATTGTCTCGAAAGTTATCACAGAGTTTGAAGTCACACTTTTCTTTCATCTTTCTCTTTTTTTCGTCTACTTTTTCTTTCACTACTTTCTTAATCCTTTTAAACTCCCTTGCAATTGTATCAACATCATCTTCTGTAACACTTGCATTCACTCTTTTACTGGCTTTGATGGCCAGCAGATCCTGCCATACTTTTTTCTTTTCATTCACTATCTGTCTTACCTCACTATCCCACCAGTTTATTGGGGGAGCATTCTTCCTTTTACTCACTCCACATATTTCCTCAGCTGTTTCAGTCACACCTTTTTTAAACTTTTCCCAAACTTCCTCAAGCTTGCCATCTTTCACTTCAGCCACATTTCCCAATCGTTCTTTCAATTTGCACAAATATGTCTTTTGCACTTCCACTTCATCCAGGTTCTCATCTTTTACTCTAGTCAGCTCCGTTGTTGACACTGTGGGACGATGAAGCCAACTTTTGAACAGACCACTAACCCGAGACACTACAAGAAAGTGGTCTGTTCCAATGTTACTACCCCTAAAGACCCTGGTGTCTACAACTCTGCCCTTCAGTCTTTCATCAACAATCACAAAATCGATCATACTCTTCTTTTCCCCTCTCTGCCAAGTGTACATATGAATTTCCTTGTGGTCAAACATGGTGTTCGTTACCACAAGATTCTTTTCTAAACATACCTCAATCAAACTCCTGCCATTATCATTTACTCTTTTGTCTCCATATATTCCTAAAACTCCCTCACATCCCTCTCTTCTCACACCTACCCATCCGTTAAAATCTCCAAGCATAACTATCCTTTCATTATCTTTGCATTCATTCAAGATGTCTTCCACACTTTTCCAGAAATCCTCCTTTTCCGTTGCTGACTTGGATATATCGGGAGCACAACACACGCCAATGACGCGTATCCGAAGTAATCCTACTTTGAGTCTAACCCAGAGAAGTCTGGGACTAACACACTCATACTCAGTCATGCATTCTATCATCCTTTCCGACAGCAGGAGTCCCACGCCCATACTCGCGTGCTCATTTTCGGCAACGCCCGACCACAGAACTTTAAACGGGCCATGTTCTGAGACTCCTTTGCCCTTTCTTTTCGTCTCGTTCACGCATAAAACATCCAACTTCTTTTCTTCCATAATCAAACACACCTCATCCATTTTCTCCTCCATCGCTCCACATACATTCAGCGTAGCAAAACGGGTCTCCGATGCCCGCTTTTCGCCCCGAGAGAAACAAGTTACGCGTGATGAGTGGCGAGCTCTATCGCCGCAGCCAAGTTATACTTGCGTCTTCTGCGCAAGAGTTGCAGGAAATGATGTCGGTTATGAATGAAGATTTTGTGAGAAAAGGGATGAAAGTGAATGTAACTAAGACTAAAGTGATGGTGTTTGAGAGAGATGAAGAAATGACTGACTGTACGGTAATGTTAGGTGGCGAAAAAGTGGACAAGTCCGTGAGTTTGTATACTTGGGGAGTTTGTTCACAAGGGACGGAAAGAGTGAGGAAGACATAGAAAGACGAGTGAAGAAAGGAAATTCGGTGAGTGGTGCTATACACTCGGTTATGAGTAGCCAAACCGTTTCTGCAAAGGCGCGAATGGCTATTCATAACGGAGTGCTGGTACCGACACTGATGTATGGAAGTGAATCTTGGGTATGGCAGAAGAAGAATGAAAGCAGAATAAATGCGGTAGAGATGCGATCGTTGAGGAAAATATGTGGAGTAAAACTGAGTGATAGAGTGAGCAATGAGGTGATTCGCAAAAGGTGTGGTCTGAAAGATGATATAGTGACAAAAATTGAGAAAGGAATGCTCCAGTGGTTTGGTCACTTAGAGAGGATGAATGAAAGGCGAATCACGAAAGAGATATACTGTGCGAATGTGAAAGGAACGATTGCACGAGGACGTCCCAGAAAAACCTACGCGGACCAAATAGAGGTTATTATAAAAAAGGCTGGTGTACGCAGTGACAAAAACCGCAGGGCATGTATGAAAAGATTGATGGATATGAATGAAGCGAAAGAAGTGTGCAAGGATCGTAGCAGGTGGCGATCCATAGTCTCTGCCTACCCCCATGGGAAACAGGCGTGAGTGTATGTATGTATGTAGTAAAAAATATCACTGAAATCTCTTACGATTATCTATCTTGTATAATCCATTGTATTAATATTCCTTACTTTCTTATACTCATCAATGTAACATTTTGTATTCTTATCTACCAATAATCCTCTTCATATCTATTACTTTGATAACAAACTAGGAATGCATCTTGCAAATAGTACTGTATTTATTGCGTGCTTATCATTATTGAAATATTTACTTCACGTTGCATGATAGATACGAGGAAAAAATGCTGATTTATCAAGCAAACGAAGACAACAACACTGTTTATCTAAACGTGATTGACAATTAATTAATAGAATTAAATATCTAAAACTGTAAAAGAAAAACGGCGTCAAGTTCACTGGAAATATTTTACAAGAATTATTTTTTAATGGAAATCAAATGGACCTTCAATGGAATTTTCTTTAAGAATTCAAACACTACACTAGGATAGTTCAATGTTTACCTATTGGAATATATAAGTAAGTAAGAGGGTTTGCAGTTTAAAAAGATATAAAAATATAAAAATGAAAACGGCTTTAATTCTACTTGACGCAGATTTTGAAATACCTCAGTATCTAAATAATATTCACATAAAAGGAATTTGCTAGGAGTCCTGACATTGCTAAATATATTGCGAATTTGTGCTTAGAAACTTTAATTCTACTCTACCAGATCCAAAGGTTAAATAATATTGATTATTACTTTGAAGTTAACCCACAAAAACATGTAACACTTTGGTAACCAGTAATAATTGAATGTGTATTGAAAATGTGGGTCTGTATGTGTTGGGTACGACAAGGTTCAAGGACAAACCGCTAAGGTGTAGGTATTTAATTAATTTTATGGCCTATTTTGCGAGGAATGTATATTTTATTGGCTTTAACAATAGGTCTATGCCAAATTGGATTGCGCTAAAAACAGCCGGTTATTACGATAACATTTTATTGTTCTCGATTTTGATATAAAAACTTTGTAAGCATATCCGTATGTGTAACTAGGGCAAAGTATCGAGAATAAATTTATTTCATTAATACAGATAAAAAATCTGTTAAGATAAAAATAATGTCGTAGGAAAGATTTAACGAGAACTAATAGATTACCGTATATCTATAATTGACATAATTTGTGATTATATGCGATGTAATACCAAGTTTGCGGTTTGATATGTTCATAATATTACGACCAATTGGTTTAAAATTATCAAACAGTTCATTTCTGGCGTCATATTTGATAGATTTGATGTAATCTTTTGTACTATAAAGTTAAGCAAACAACTGTATTAAAATAGCTAATGCCTTTACCATTATTACCAATGCTCAACGGTCTATTGACTGGTTTGTGGGTGCTATTGAGAAATAAAATATTCAGTTTACAGGGAGTAAAAGATTGAATGATTTGTTCCTCGTTTGCCTCACTGACCTTCGACCCACTAAAAAAGTCACAATTCATCCTAAAAAATGTGCCTCCTTTGCCCTAAAATATTAGTTCGAAAAAATCTCATTAGAATTTTTTTATAAAGAAAATCAGCAAAGTGTTACAGTTTTTGTTCAACAACTTAGAAAATTCTTTTGACATTCTTACCTTGCTTTATTTCAGTGATGACATCGCTTTTGGCTTTTCATATAATTCACATTCTTTACTCTTTCCTATTATTTTTAATTAAAACAAAAGACAATCGTGAACAAATTAACTACAAAGAAAAGGAGATTTATTTTGCTTAACTTTGGACCTACCGACCGACTCATTGTATATTACAAATAACATTTCTATTTTCATCTCGGAGTATCTTATTGTTATGCAATTCAACAATTTCCTTGCAACTTGACTTTCGTCATCAATGGAGTAATATTTCTTGTGACAAATTGGTCATTCTACTTTGAGTCGTAAATGTTGCGTTGTTTGTAGGTGCGATCATTACGACATCTATAGGACTTATTGATGCACTTTCTCAAGGCTTGCAATCATAGATCAATGAGCTAAGTAATTAAAAGCAAAATTATTCATATCTAGAAAAATAAGGCTACGAAACTATTAAACGTTTCCAAAAAATGCTAAGTGGGGTATCTTAGCTCCCATCCGTAGCTCCAATGCTTAGCACGCACCTGTCTTGTAAAAAAAACACAGCTCCGTTGAACCCGTTTTTACCATAGCTACGCTATTAAAAAATAAACTATACCTGGAAAACCATTATAAAAATAAACGATCCTTGAAAAATTGCTATTAGCTTCCTTATGAATTTAGCCCAAGCTAAGATTGATAGTTCGGAATCCTTAAGGTGGCACTCTGAGCGAAAGTAGCGAGCGTAGCTGATTTTAAATACTTTGAAAATATTTTGATTTGTTTAAATAGTTTAATATTTAACATGAGAGATAGAGGTTAGTTAATTTTACTTACATTTAGTAATACATAATTTCGCTATCAACGATGTTATGCATTATTAACAAGATAGAGATTTGTTTTATGATCCTTTGTCTATCTTTATACCAATATTAACTCATTTGTATGTATTGTATGGGAAAATCCCTTTTACATAGAGTTAGTTACTTAAACATAATATATTGACGTTAATTATCTAATTAACAATTCTGTTTTAGTACCTGCCATGTTGGTTATCGGTAAAAAAAATAGAATTTTGAACTTACAATACTATACTTTTGGAAGTATGTTTATAAAGTATATTATTAGAAACATGATTCCTGAGGTAGGTACTTTTGTCTAATTGAATAACTTTCTTTGGAATAGGTTTTTTGGCAGAAGCTTAATTTTTTCTAAGTTTTATGATTTTGTTTTTCTTTGAAAACAAGTATTACTTTTCAGTTCTTTGGCTTTGATAATTTTATTGTTTACTTCATGTTACATTGTAGTTTATGATCCTTTGAGATGTGTGATACGATATGTCAAGTATTCCAATTAGCACTTAAATAGCACATTGCGGTAACCAAAGATCTTTGGCGGTAACGAGATTTTCTTCCTATGTGGTGTCCAGCGAACTAAAATCTATGGAAGTATAATTGCAAACAAATATTGCTAAAAAAATGGCACCACAGGGATAAAAAATTACAACTCGCACAACATTTAGTCGGGCCAGCCACGCGCCCGTTGACCATAGAGTACATTCATAGAGAAACCGTTGACAGACGTTGGCGTTGGCAGAGTCCATTAGAAATGACGTCCTATGTTATGTAGGTAGTCAAATGGTGTAAAAGATGCAAAGAAGGCAAAAAGATGCAGTGATAACGTCATTCCGTGTTTCTAGCCAAATAAAATTAATGATTTATTTATGATTCATAAGTATTAAATAGAATTTTTAGCCCCGCCCACTTGATTGTCATTTTTGTGTGGTGCTATTTTTTGAGAGGAATGCTTGTTCCATAGATTTTAGTTCGTTGGTGGTATCTATTAACGCATTGTTGTTTGTGTTTAACCTGACATTGTCAATAACGGCTATGATATAAACAAAGATAAAACATTTGCGATCGGCGACCGTGCCGCCCGTCACGCTCAGATGGTAGCCTTCGAATCGCCACTGTTTATAAGTAGGTAGGGTTGTCAAATGTTTATTTATTTCAGCAGGCGTTATTATCATAATCATTTACTTTTTTAAATTTTTTATCTGTAATTCCCTTCATATGTCAACAAATGACAATTGCAGGATAATTTTGCTGATTCACAAATCGTACACCAGTCGGCGCACTACCACTAAATTGGCGCTAGTTAAGATGTAGACCTGTCATTTCTATGTTTTCTATGTGTTTGCTATCAAGTTTCGGATGTCGGAAGCGATTTTTCGTAAACATCAATTTTTCTTCTAACTCATTTTGGTTTTCTTTAATCTTTTATTCGTTTACTGTCCGATTACCATAATAATTATTTGTAGGTAGACCTTTGTACGGGCATTTATCTCAGATTTTCACATTTATTTTAAATTATATATCTAAAAATGGTTGATACTTATTATCCATCAGCCATTTTTTAATGTCCCCACTGCTGGGGTTCAGGCCTTCCTTATGGGTGGTAAGGAGGATGGGCTATAACCACCACGCGGGCCCACTGCGGATAACAGAATGTTTTAAATAAATCGATGTTTCCGTAGTGTTTCCATATCAAAAAATATTAATCAACAAATAACTCTTTTTCTACATGTGCTTAACATAAGACACAACTTGGTTCATGTAGCAATTGGTAGGAAATATTATTGCCTATATGTTAAGTAAGACTAATTTCAATCGTATATAAGTTTTCGCTAAATTGCTCTCACAAGATAACATGTGACAACCGGAAAATATGAAAAAATGAATATTATCTTTTAAATTTCCCAGTCGCAATGCCACAGAATAACTAATAGTACCTACAGCAGGGTGAATCTACGTTATCCTTAACTTCCTGCGTCATTGTCTGAACTCGAAAATCTTTAAAAATCCAATGCATCACAAGGCATAAATCAAAAATATACCATCTTTTACATTATAGTACAATAAAACATTGCATTTATTTGCATATTTTCAATTTATTTATTGTGATGCATTGGATTTTCGAGTTCAGACAATGACGCAGGAAGTTAAGAACAACGTAGATTCACCCAGCAATGCATTGACACAGTTGAGTTTTCCTTTAATTTATTGACTGAACTTGGAAATTGAAAAAGAACTGAGATATAAAATAAAAATACGGACAGTGGTTTTAAGAAAATCTTTAGAATATTATTCATTCAGCATTTTCGAAATTAAAAAGTGAAATTGTGATATACATTTAATAAAATACTTATAGACAACAGCTACGAACTTTAAAAGTTCTGTGCTTTTGGTCTTGAACTAGCGATAATTTAAAGGCGTGAAATACACCTAATTTTATCGACAAAAACACCCACAAGTTGGGTCTATCCCCACTCCTGTTGGAATGGCCGCCATTTTAAATTTGACTTTTTATTTTAGATGATCCTGCGGAAAAATATAATTTCTCCGGATTTAGAAGTCCTACAGTTATAACAAAAATATTGTTTAAAAGCTTATACCTAATATAGCCAAAAAACTTATTTTTTTTAACTTAAAAACATCATAAAAAATTACTGAATTAAAATTGTATAAGAAATTTGTGTGCTTTTTTGAGTTTTTGTTACATTTCTCAAAAACTAGGACATTCATGTCTATTTTTTTAGCATTATTCAAATTCACAGGAATATTATCTCCAAAATGACTCCAGAATTTATTGCTCTGTGTTGCATATTTCAAGAGTTATTTTTGTTTGAATTATGACCCTCACGTAACCAAAAAAATATTATTTTCGTAATTACAAGTATTTTGAACATATTTTAAATAAGGTTGATAATTTTATCTGAATACAAATTTTATCAAATAATAAAATCTATTTTTTTTTTTAGTTTTGCTTTCTTTCATTTTCGAAAATAACCATTTAGTGCTTGTAAGGGTCATATTCAAACAACAATGGCTCTCGAAATATGAAACATAGAGGAATAAATTTCTCAAAAAAGCACACAAATTTCTTATAAAATTTTACTTCAGTATTTTTTTATGATGTATTTAAGTTAAAAAATTACATTTTTTAGGCTATATTATAAGCTTTTAAACAATATTTTTGTTATAACTGTAGGACTTCTAAATCCGGAGAAATTAATATTTTTCCGCAGGTTCATCTAAAATAAAAAGTCAAATTTAAAATGTCGGCCATCCCAACAGGAGTGGGAATAGACCCCAACAATATGTGGGTGTTTTTGTCGATAAAATTAGGTGTATTTCACGCCTTTAAATTATCAGTTTAAATTTTTTTAGACAACCCTTAGACTAATGTTTAATAATTATATAACCGATCTGAGTGCACAGGTCATATTACCGCGGAACGAATAAAAAAATACTGATTACCTACAATAAAAAAACGAACCGACAATACTACAGATAATTCGGATAAGGAAGATAATCCGAATTAATTATTTCGTACAGTTCCAAGATAGAAAATAAGTAAAGTAAAAATGTGTCACTAAACATAGAAACACAAAATATTTTAATCGTTTTCAGATATTATTAAGTTTGAGTTAAAGTTTTTTTAAAGACGGAATAATTATTTTTCTTTTCGTTTCGATACATTTTCAGTACCCTTAACACGAATATCTACTTATCGAGAAAAAAACGTGCGTAAAAGTACTCGATAGAGAAATTATCTATGAAAATTTTGATTTCACTTTACGGCGATAGATGGCACTGTACAAATTTCCCATACAAAATTACTCTATGGAATATTTTTACGCGCGTATTTTCACATTTTAAGTAGCACTTTGGCAACTCAAATAAAGTTTTTAGGTTATATTTTAATCCTATCCTCCTATAATTTTCTAGTATATTATTTAGTATACTTACTACAGACAGTGTCCGTGTACTAATTCCAATTGGACCATAGCGATCGAATAAAATGCATGATTTTAAAATTAAACTAACTAAAACATGCTAAAACTGTTGTGTTTCCTAACTTTTTTTGTGCTTTGGATACGTACTTACGAATGACTTATCTATCACAAGGAGCGGTATCCTAGGCTATCCACAATTATTTTATTACAGTCATTGTCCATTTGTTTGCAGCACGTTATTAACTTTTTTATTTTATTTTGTTTCAGCGATGTCGGCCGATGGGTCGACGACAGACATCAATGTGCTGCTCAATGATACTGGTAAAAAAAAATTATGTTTAATTAAATGCTTCCATAATACCAATATTTTGTTTTGCATAGTATTTTAACCAAATGTTAAGTCCTCTCAAATGCTTATAAAATCATATTTAGGGAGGGTATCCTTTTATTATATTATTTTAGTTTTAAAGTTATTACCGTAATAAAAGGAAACTACGCAATCTAGCCTTTTAAGTTATTATTTAATCATAGTTTTTAACAGAAACAGCGCCATCTAGGCATGATCTTTAAAAAGTCATACTAACGTGCCATCTATCAGGTTTTTCCGGAACTAGAAACAAACACTTGCGAACGTTCAGTGCCATCTATCGGGTTTTTACGAAACTAGAAACAAACTTAACTTCCAATGCGAGTAGCGCTTTACAAAATTGGTAACGTACGTTGATAGATGGCGCTTTAATAGATAAAACAGTTTGTTATTCATTTGGTAGATGGCGCCACAAGTTTTTAGTAACAAAGGTTCTGAGTTCGGGCGTGATAAGATGATTCAAGGTTTTTGGTTCTTCCTCAATTCTTATTGGATTTTTTTAAAGAAATCAAAATTAAATTAAGTAGTTACTTTTATTAACAGTAGGAGATAAATGTATTTATCGGATTACTTATTATTGTATTAATATTTATAGAAGAAGGGACCGACATCGATCGATTTCCCTGTTTGTAACAGGTCTCCATTTCATTGGGGGTCTGTCTCCAGTTACAATACCTACGCAAACTTAAATTGAATCGAATATAAAGTAAGGTAAGATTTTATTAAGTTACGTAGGTAGCTACTGGGTTTCCACGTTCAGTGTGCCATACACGTCACCGTGACGTCATCTCACGTTATGGAGGCAAATCCTATTACAGTAACTTCTGTGGTAATGTAAAATATCGATAATAGGTTACTCGAATTTACGATATTACGATATTTTTTTGCCAAGAATCTTTTAAAACAATGTTTTTTTTTTGTGCGATATGACAGTAGTTACCTTACTTATATAGCTATGTAGTCATTGTCTAGCAACCTTTATTTTTGTGTTCATCAATTATTATTCTTTGGTGCTACATAGTGTATAGAACTACGGCAGTGTTCAAGCATTTTTTTTATATAAAATATTTATAACTTAGAATATTTTTTTTAGTGCCTTCACAGTGGCGCCCTCATCTTAATCAAATTTTTTGTTCGCTAAGCACACAATGTATCGAAAATTCATATGTAGGTACAGATTAAAGCTAAAGTTCTCTAGTTTATTTACAAACAATAACCTCAGTCAAATATAAAGCAAAAGTGCTTAAAGTGGCCACTTTTTGCTGTGCCACATTATGTACTTAGCGAGCAATAAACTTAATTAAGATGAGGGCGCCACTTGAGAGCTATAGGAGCCTTAAAGTGACATACCACGCACACGACACGGATAGAGTCGCCTTAACATGATGACAGATAGGTTCAAAAGCTATTGAACTAAACAATAAGTAGGTACATAAGTAGCTTAAATTAAAAATTAAATACAATACCATGCCATAGTACCCTACACACATCCTTATACGTAAAAGCGAGACGTCAAAAGATTTTGTTAGCTTTTATTTATTATAATTCAGAATAGGTACCTACTGACATACATATAACAAGGTATCGACTAAAATATCCTACAACCAACCACAACACACTTATTCATTCACTAATTATTACCTACCCTAAAACGTGTAACAAAATAACCCCTTAGCCGAATAAAATATCCATCCATAGTAAAGTTTTTCAATTTGATGGTGCCTATCTACCATATAGGTACGGCATTAAGGATTATTTTGTAACACGCTTTATACAATTGCTAAATTAATTACTTATAACCTACTTAGGAGGTGAGTCAACAAAGTACGCAGAGGTGAATGCGTAATGAATGCGAAACCTAGGTAGGTACGTATTCATTCATCAAAAGAATCGGTTACCTACGTCATAATAGTTTGTAGGAATCTAGGAAGGACCTATGGGTGGACAACAATTGTTGTGCTTATGTCATCGTTCCAATACATTCTAGGTAGACTTACTATGATAGATAGGTATCATGATGATTGTGATATACCAACATATCGTTTTAAAGCTAGAACACACTTGCCAATTAGCTGCAGGGCAATGCAATCAACAAAGTATGGATATTTGTAGGTGTAACAGTTGCAAATGATTTGTCTAAAACTTCAAAAAATGCATGGCGAAGCAATTTTTGTAAATAGTTTGCACACAATAGTGTTGTGCCTTAGTTACTTTCCTTATTTAAAAAAACTCGTTAATTAATATGTCTATCTACTTATACATACGTCATAATCGTATGATAATTAACACAATTATCGTTAGTTTAACCATAACAAAACTAGGTAAGTAAAAATTAATTTAAATTGAAGAACCTACTTAGTTTACAGAAATAAGTTTTAGATAATGGTGATGATTTACATGAGACACAGAACAAATTGAATAAATAGGTAAATAACTTAAATAAGTACTAGTATTTAGAATTCCGGAAACATTTACCTACTTATAATTTTCCTTTTAACTATGTAAGTATGGTATCTAATCTGTGCCTATAAAAATTAGGGGCTTCCCTTTGTTTTCGTGGTCGATGTATTATGCAGTTTAGACCAAAGTAAGTAGTACCTACCTAACCTATAGTCCTGACAGACATCGGATTTATATTTATTTTATTGGTAATACCGAACCGTCTGCCTATTTTGGTACCATGATTGTATGGTAAACATTCAAATCGAGAGTAAATACCTACTACGTTCGATTCAAGGAAATCCCATATCAATAAAACCAAGCTACTATTTATGTATAGCCTACCTTCGTGTTCGTACGTTATTAATTAAATAAACTTAGTAAGAAAATTCTCGTTACTATGACTGTTATTGACTAAAACATTATAACTAAAGTAAACACATTATTTTTAGCTGTATGTAGTTTTTGCCTGTTTCATGCAACATTAGTAACTTAATTCAGTTACTTATACTTACCGACCCTTATTTCAGTTATGTTTCGTGTGGCATAGCTTTATTTCTTACAATCAAATTACTTTATTTCAACGGATAGTAATGAGTTTACTTTACCATTTGAGTTATACTTAACAAAGAAAGGAGCACTGAACATTTAAGTAATGTTTTGTTTTTAAATCATCTTGGAAAAAACCGTTGTATGTACACATTCGTCATGGCGTTGGAATGATCTCTCTAATCATTATTAGTTACCAAGAATGTTACATACTTAAGTTGTATTTATTTAATTACCTTCTACTGGAACATTACTTAAACACGGAAAAACATTTGTGTGGTTAAATTTCAAAAGCCGTTAAGTCCACTCTAAGTGAAAAGTGGCAAATGAAGGAAATGTGTTTTAGGCAGAACATTTATAGATATTGTGGGTTTTTTAATATACGGCTACTCGTCTAGGGGTTTCTTTACATGAGAACAGAAATAAAAATACCAGAAATGACGGATTAAGCTGGAAAATCGGTTTAAAGTTTGGACATACCGGTGTCTGATTTATACTCGCGAAACGTACCGGAGTTTGAAAAAAATTACTGTGGACGTGCCTGATTTTGAAAAATGGCCATTGGACTTACCGGATTTTGGCAAATCTCACTGTAAAAGGACATACGCTCAGGGCTGCTACTTAATATTTTTTGTGAAACCAGAAAGAAATATCAATAATGAATATTCATTGTGATTTATTATAAAAAAAAATTAGATGAAATCTAAAACTTCTTCCATGGCATAAGCTTCCGACTTATTGATGGCGTGCTCTTCTGTTTCTTCAATTGTTCTGTAAAATACTATTATAATATTGCAGTTGAGGAATGTGATGCCACATTTGACAAGGGATCCAAACATTACCCTGTATAAATAGCAGACCACATACTCAAAAGCCCACCACAATAACATTAGTTTAATATTTATCGTCCATTCCATAACCCAATAAAATAAAAATATAGAAAAGCTTCATGGGAAAATGTGAACAGGGAAACGAAAAAGACCACTGCCATACTAGGCACTTCAGAAATTTCAAACAAAAAAGGGGTCACAAAGCAAGTGCATAATTATTTAGCAATATTTCATAATTTTTAAAATAACTTCTTTACCGCTTAAATCGATGATAGAATTCTGGTTACAGGACCCTAAAATAATAATCATCATTAGTGTAAAATTAAATGGTTTACTAAAATCCAAGTAGGCACAACCCTGTAGGTACTTTTTGGTCAAGGTTATAATACAGCTACTGTGCTGGTGTTTCACTTACCTTTTAGCTTTCTCCATTACTAGTTTATTAATAGCTTTTGATGCAGTTTTTTTCCGTGCCTTGTCTGCATCCACTGCACATAAATTTCAATTATTTTCGGCCATTTTTGACACTAATATTCAATAAAAACTTCGACAGCAATGTGATTCACTCCCGATAACTCACGGAAATGGCATCCATCTTGGGCGTCATACTCTACCCTGATTGGTCGTCGCGGACATGCTTGAGTTTAATAAAGAACAGTCAATAGACATACCGGAATTTGAAAAAAATCTTCAACTTTGACGGTTATTTTAGTAGTGTTTTTAATAACTTATCTTGATTTGAAGAAAAGGAACTTATAGATATTAAAATTTCGAATCAGGTGGCATTCACAGTTTGATTTTGAGTAGGGGTGTGACTTGCCGGGGTTTGATATTTAACAACACATTTAACTTTGATTTTCTTACTGCAATGGAACATTTTATTGGATTCATGGATTAACATAGAAACAATGATAAAATGCAATTTTTTTTTAATCAAAATTCGAATTTGTAAAATTTTCCTTAAGTATGACAAAACCAAGACTAATGAATTTTCTTATTTTGTTTATAGAACGACCATGTTTCAATTTTTTTATGCGGTAAGTAAATGATCTACTATGAATGTTGTTTAAGATAATTACGTAAGTAATGGCCGAATACTCAAACGCTAATTAACTTTGAGGGGCTCTCAAACGTCGTCCTGTCGCATTAAATGTCAAAGATATGACAAAGACACAGCATGCTGTTTGAAAGCCGCTCAAAGTTAAGTAGCCTTTGAGTATTCGGCCATATGTACTTTATATCTGAAAGAAAATAGTCAATTATTAGGTACTTAACGTTTACCTGTTATATTATTAATGGACAACATTTCAAAAATATAATATGTCGCTTTTACTAAAGTAGATAAAAAATTAGGAGACACTTATCATTTATTTATTTTTATTTTTAATCGTTTTTTTATATATTACTAGCTTTAGCCCGCGACTTCGTCCGCGTGTACATTCGGAAAATCGCTATGGAACCTTTGACTGAGATTAAAAGTACGTATCCATGTTTTACCACAGGCTATAAACTATCTGTGTGCTATTCCAAATCCGTTTAGCCGGTTTTACGTGATTGAGTAACAAACATCCAAACACTAATGGCCGATTGCACTAAACTTAAGAATCGCCTAAGTCTTTTCCTAACTACAACATGACCAAATTAAAACGGTGTCATAAACTTAGCCGTCATGTAGCTGTCATTCGCTAAGTTAACTTGGTCGAGTTGTAGATAAGAAAAGACTTAGGCGATTCTTAAGTTTAGTGCTTTCACGCGTTAACTTCACATTTACAGTGTGTGGCCTAGAATCGGGGATAATATTAAAAACGGAGCCTCTATAGGTCACTAGTAATTGAATCATTAAGGTCCCAACTAATTAAAATAAAATCTTAACTTTTTGATTTTTTCTAACAAACTTAATCGTAAATTCAATGTAATGCAAACAACAGTTCCGCTCAACTCAATCGACAACACGCGTACTACTCATCGTACTTATTCGGAGCTACTCGGAACGTCTTTTTGACAATTTATCGGTTGTCTGACACAACTTGTATCGGCTGATGGAAATGAACCACTTTCTCGTCAGTAGTAAATATTTATTGTACAAATAACAAATACAGACACAAAGCGGAAAGCACGTCGCTTCGCTACATAGGTCGATTTTCATGTCTACCGCTCTGCTGTATGCAAGTAGTGTACCGACTGATAATGTTATTGTGAACGGTTCCTAAATCCACGTTGAATAGCATCATGTAAAAATTTAGGGTCTGTTGCTCTCGTATTGAGTACTTTCTTTATACTGTGGTATTGATGTACAGGGACAAGAGCACGGTTATCACACAAGAAGCGTTGCCATCACGCGAACATTCCTCGGGTGCCTTCTGTTTGCTTTGGAAACAACGCCAGGGCACGTGATGCATTATACCACGAGCTTCTCCGCCCAATAATATCATATCCACAAATGGTCTAGCTATTCTCACATTACAAATTGTGTAAATTAATCTAATTCCAATATTAAGTTAAAATTAATTTAAACTGAAAACTGAAACCAAAGAAATTCTCGTGACAGCATTTTGACTTTATTTATCAAAAATATTTTTTACAAAGTTTTCAAAAAGAAGATCATAATGTAAAAAGAGTAACAAAAAGTTCACTACTCCCATTGAATCTTTACTCCCTGAAGAAGAGAGTAGATTGCCAAAATTTGAAACAAATTTTATGCTGTGAGAAGTGGAAGTAGTGGGGACCGGTTCTATTCGAGGAGTTAAAAGTAAATTCTCTAGTGGATAGTGATAATATCATGACGTTTTGCGGTTCGTTTTTTTATTATTCCCTGTACCACGATAAGTTTGAAACTTTAGCGATAATGTCGTTTTGGAATAATACACTGATTATGAATTGTAACTTTAAATTTTTATTGTGTGTAACGTATGGGTATAAATCAATTGGAAACTTTCCAGAATAAACACTAATACTGTAGAGAGTCTCTATTTTCTGTATTATCCCCGGTTCTAGGCCACACAGTATAATATTATTAGTTCCCGTTTCCGTTCTCGTTCTTATTCTTGTTCCCGTCTCCGTATAATTTTTTTCAAAAAAATCGTACTCATTCTAAAAGAGCGTAAGTACGTACATTGTCAGGAAGTTGAATGCGTAGCGCTTTGTTAATTTAGGATTAATTAAAGTAAAAAATACTGATCTGAAAATTCTGAAAACAAAATATATGAGCTTAGAACACTAAAAACTCGAAGTGGTTTTCTAATTTTAGTACTTTCTCAAAATGAAATGTTGTCTATTATTACTACACTAGCGACCCGCCGCGCCCTCGCTTCGCTTTGGTGTAGTGTGGAATTTGACACCATGTATTATACATATAAACCTTCCTCTTGAATCACTCTATCTATAAAAAAAACCGCATGAAAATCCGTTGCGTAGTTTTAAAGATTTGAGCATTTATGGGGATATTAGGGACAAAGAAAGCGACTTTGTTTTATACTATGTAGTGATAGTGACTATCATAACGTTTACAGCGCGTGGCGCCATGTTAGGTCGTTTGGATTAGATAGATATAATAATTAAACTACGTAGTAGATAGAACAAATTCCACCAATTCAACTACAATTTTTTTCATATATTTTCATGCAGAGTATTTAGGTTAAAAAGTCCCTGAACACTATCCCGAAAATTTTTAAAGATTCTTGACGGAGCGAGCGAGAATCGCGAGAAGCGCGTCTCCGTTTCAGCTTGCGAAAATGCTTTGTGTGTATGTGCGTCCATCCGGCTGTCCGTTTGTTCTCCCCTCTATAGGACACATATCTCATGAATTTGTCTGAGCAGGTTCTAAAATTATATGCATATTTTTTATCAATTCTGTTTTTCGTCAAACTAGCGGAGATATGGAGAAGAATCATAGTTAAAAATCAAAAATGTTAAAAACGCGAGGTTTACAGCTTTACATAGCCTAGTATTTATAGATAGCTAGCTATACATATTGATGTACCGGCTAAAAGGACATACGCTCAGGGCTGCTACTTAATATTTTTTGTGAAACCAGAAAGAAATATCAATAATGAATATTCATTGTGATTTATTATAAAAAAAAATTAGATGAAATCTAAAACTTCTTCCATGGCATAAGCTTCCGACTTATTGATGGCGTGCTCTTCTGTTTCTTCAATTGTTCTGTAAAATACTATTATAATATTGCAGTTGAGGAATGTGATGCCACATTTGACAAGGGATCCAAACATTACCCTGTATAAATAGCAGACCACATACTCAAAAGCCCACCACAATAACATTAGTTTAATATTTATCGTCCATTCCATAACCCAATAAAATAAAAATATAGAAAAGCTTCATGGGAAAATGTGAACAGGGAAACGAAAAAGACCACTGCCATACTAGGCACTTCAGAAATTTCAAACAAAAAAGGGGTCACAAAGCAAGTGCATAATTATTTAGCAATATTTCATAATTTTTAAAATAACTTCTTTACCGCTTAAATCGATGATAGAATTCTGGTTACAGGACCCTAAAATAATAATCATCATTAGTGTAAAATTAAATGGTTTACTAAAATCCAAGTAGGCACAACCCTGTAGGTACTTTTTGGTCAAGGTTATAATACAGCTACTGTGCTGGTGTTTCACTTACCTTTTAGCTTTCTCCATTACTAGTTTATTAATAGCTTTTGATGCAGTTTTTTTCCGTGCCTTGTCTGCATCCACTGCACATAAATTTCAATTATTTTCGGCCATTTTTGACACTAATATTCAATAAAAACTTCGACAGCAATGTGATTCACTCCCGATAACTCACGGAAATGGCATCCATCTTGGGCGTCATACTCTACCCTGATTGGTCGTCGCGGACATGCTTGAGTTTAATAAAGAACAGTCAATAGACATACCGGAATTTGAAAAAAATCTTCAACTTTGACGGTTATTTTAGTAGTGTTTTTAATAACTTATCTTGATTTGAAGAAAAGGAACTTATAGATATTAAAATTTCGAATCAGGTGGCATTCACAGTTTGATTTTGAGTAGGGGTGTGACTTGCCGGGGTTTGATATTTAACAACACATTTAACTTTGATTTTCTTACTGCAATGGAACATTTTATTGGATTCATGGATTAACATAGAAACAATGATAAAATGCAATTTTTTTTTAATCAAAATTCGAATTTGTAAAATTTTCCTTAAGTATGACAAAACCAAGACTAATGAATTTTCTTATTTTGTTTATAGAACGACCATGTTTCAATTTTTTTATGCGGTAAGTAAATGATCTACTATGAATGTTGTTTAAGATAATTACGTAAGTAATGGCCGAATACTCAAACGCTAATTAACTTTGAGGGGCTCTCAAACGTCGTCCTGTCACATTAAATGTCAAAGATATGACAAAGACACAGCATGCTGTTTGAAAGCCGCTCAAAGTTAAGTAGCCTTTGAGTATTCGGCCATATGTACTTTATATCTGAAAGAAAATAGTCAATTATTAGGTACTTAACGTTTACCTGTTATATTATTAATGGACAACATTTCAAAAATATAATATGTCGCTTTTACTAAAGTAGATAAAAAATTAGGAGACACTTATCATTTATTTATTTTTATTTTTAATCGTTTTTTTATATATTACTAGCTTTAGCCCGCGACTTCGTCCGCGTGTACATTCGGAAAATCGCTATGGAACCTTTGACTGAGATTAAAAGTACGTATCCATGTTTTACCACAGGCTATAAACTATCTGTGTGCTATTCCAAATCCGTTTAGCCGGTTTTACGTGATTGAGTAACAAACATCCAAACACTAATGGCCGATTGCACTAAACTTAAGAATCGCCTAAGTCTTTTCCTAACTACAACATGACCAAATTAAAACGGTGTCATAAACTTAGCCGTCATGTAGCTGTCATTCGCTAAGTTAACTTGGTCGAGTTGTAGATAAGAAAAGACTTAGGCGATTCTTAAGTTTAGTGCTTTCACGCGTTAACTTCACATTTACAGTGTGTGGCCTAGAATCGGGGATAATATTAAAAACGGAGCCTCTATAGGTCACTAGTAATTGAATCATTAAGGTCCCAACTAATTAAAATAAAATCTTAACTTTTTGATTTTTTCTAACAAACTTAATCGTAAATTCAATGTAATGCAAACAACAGTTCCGCTCAACTCAATCGACAACACGCGTACTACTCATCGTACTTATTCGGAGCTACTCGGAACGTCTTTTTGACAATTTATCGGTTGTCTGACACAACTTGTATCGGCTGATGGAAATGAACCACTTTCTCGTCAGTAGTAAATATTTATTGTACAAATAACAAATACAGACACAAAGCGGAAAGCACGTCGCTTCGCTACATAGGTCGATTTTCATGTCTACCGCTCTGCTGTATGCAAGTAGTGTACCGACTGATAATGTTATTGTGAACGGTTCCTAAATCCACGTTGAATAGCATCATGTAAAAATTTAGGGTCTGTTGCTCTCGTATTGAGTACTTTCTTTATACTGTGGTATTGATGTACAGGGACAAGAGCACGGTTATCACACAAGAAGCGTTGCCATCACGCGAACATTCCTCGGGTGCCTTCTGTTTGCTTTGGAAACAACGCCAGGGCACGTGATGCATTATACCACGAGCTTCTCCGCCCAATAATATCATATCCACAAATGGTCTAGCTATTCTCACATTACAAATTGTGTAAATTAATCTAATTCCAATATTAAGTTAAAATTAATTTAAACTGAAAACTGAAACCAAAGAAATTCTCGTGACAGCATTTTGACTTTATTTATCAAAAATATTTTTTACAAAGTTTTCAAAAAGAAGATCATAATGTAAAAAGAGTAACAAAAAGTTCACTACTCCCATTGAATCTTTACTCCCTGAAGAAGAGAGTAGATTGCCAAAATTTGAAACAAATTTTATGCTGTGAGAAGTGGAAGTAGTGGGGACCGGTTCTATTCGAGGAGTTAAAAGTAAATTCTCTAGTGGATAGTGATAATATCATGACGTTTTGCGGTTCGTTTTTTTATTATTCCCTGTACCACGATAAGTTTGAAACTTTAGCGATAATGTCGTTTTGGAATAATACACTGATTATGAATTGTAACTTTAAATTTTTATTGTGTGTAACGTATGGGTATAAATCAATTGGAAACTTTCCAGAATAAACACTAATACTGTAGAGAGTCTCTATTTTCTGTATTATCCCCGGTTCTAGGCCACACAGTATAATATTATTAGTTCCCGTTTCCGTTCTCGTTCTTATTCTTGTTCCCGTCTCCGTATATTTTTTTTCAAAAAAATCGTACTCATTCTAAAAGAGCGTAAGTACGTACATTGTCAGGAAGTTGAATGCGTAGCGCTTTGTTAATTTAGGATTAATTAAAGTAAAAAATACTGATCTGAAAATTCTGAAAACAAAATATATGAGCTTAGAACACTAAAAACTCGAAGTGGTTTTCTAATTTTAGTACTTTCTCAAAATGAAATGTTGTCTATTATTACTACACTAGCGACCCGCCGCGCCCTCGCTTCGCTTTGGTGTAGTGTGGAATTTGACACCATGTATTATACATATAAACCTTCCTCTTGAATCACTCTATCTATAAAAAAAACCGCATGAAAATCCGTTGCGTAGTTTTAAAGATTTGAGCATTTATGGGGATATTAGGGACAAAGAAAGCGACTTTGTTTTATACTATGTAGTGATAGTGACTATCATAACGTTTACAGCGCGTGGCGCCATGTTAGGTCGTTTGGATTAGATAGATATAATAATTAAACTACGTAGTAGATAGAACAAATTCCACCAATTCAACTACAATTTTTTTCATATATTTTCATGCAGAGTATTTAGGTTAAAAAGTCCCTGAACACTATCCCGAAAATTTTTAAAGATTCTTGACGGAGCGAGCGAGAATCGCGAGAAGCGCGTCTCCGTTTCAGCTTGCGAAAATGCTTTGTGTGTATGTGCGTCCATCCGGCTGTCCGTTTGTTCTCCCCTCTATAGGACACATATCTCATGAATTTGTCTGAGCAGGTTCTAAAATTATATGCATATTTTTTATCAATTCTGTTTTTCGTCAAACTAGCGGAGATATGGAGAAGAATCATAGTTAAAAATCAAAAATGTTAAAAACGCGAGGTTTACAGCTTTACATAGCCTAGTATTTATAGATAGCTAGCTATACATATTGATGTACCGGCTGAAAATATTCTCAGCAATATTGAAAATATTTCCGCCAATATCCTATCCTACTAATACTCGTATTATAAATGTGAATGTTTGTGGGTTTGGATGTTTAGATGTTTGGATGTTAGTTCCTCAATCACGCAAAAACTAATGAACGGATATGTTTGAAATTTGGCACACAGATAGAAGATAGCTTGGATTAAAACATAGGATACTTTTTTATCCCGATATTCCAACGGGAACGGGAACCACGCGGGTGAAACCGCGGGCGGCCGCTAGTTGAGAATATTTTCAATAAATATTGCCATGAGAATATTGCCGAGAATATTCTAACCCGGCACATCAATAGCTATAGGTACATCGGTGGATCGGTGTATACTGACCTCACACCAATAATTAGATTCTTAAAGTAGGATGGCAACTTACTGAACAAGCGAAATAGTGTAATAAGGTGCTAAACTGTTCAACTATTACGTTCATTGCTGTCACAATCGTACAAGTTTCGACCTTGTCACCTACGTCTTATCAAATTTGTCTATTTGTTTTATCTAAAACAAGGCAGCTGAATGGAAATTTTTCCGAAGTGAGTTGTAAAACTATCTTTACGGCTATTTGCGATAAAACGTGTCTTTAACCTCGTAGATTAGCGCTAGTCACACTTAACAGTAAATCAGTAATTAAATTGCAAAACTTTAATTGACTATAGCCAAGAAGCTGTTTAATCCGCCAAAGATGATTTGGGAAAAACATAAAAAAAAATTTAAACTTTTAGATTTTTGCATTCACAATGCTATTTTTATATTAAGATAAATAAATAATGAAAAATATTAGAAAAAATCGACTCACCTGTAGCCGTCTGAGTTGCTACGGGTGAGTCGATTAAAAAACTGTGCAGCAAATTTTCTTTTATACTCGCCTATTGGTAAATAAGATCTTTTACATTTCAACCTAAAAGTAAAATATTATGTCAAAGGTTGGGGCAAGCCTTCGTGAAGTAAGCTATAGTCTCGTCCAAGTCTATAGTATCATTTATTCAGCCTAGCATGACCTAGCAAACCGAAACACGATAAATATCGCGTGATAAGCGTTTTATCGACACTCAACTGTCAAAATCCATTGTCTTTTAACAGATAAACGTGATAAATAGCTATAACCCTATCATTATCGCATTTCGTAGGTCATGCTAGGGGCTGTGATACCTAATAGTTAAGATTGTTGTACACACCTGCATGAAACCTACTCAAACAGAAAAGTACACGTCTACATCGATAGTCTATCAGCAGTTAAACTGCAACGTTTATAATTAGTTCTGGGATGGTGTTCTATAAATATTGCATTATCACCGTATAAGTTACCTGCAAGTGACCCTTTTGCAACAATGTTTGCGGTTTCTGCTGAAACCTTATCATGGCGCCCGTCCGTCGATAAGTCGTAATTATAAGTAAAACGATCTTATTTTCGATACAAACAAATATTTTTACTACTTCCACACATCCACAGAATATATACTCTAAACACATCCGATATACAACTGCAAAGCTATTCTTACTTGTTACATACATATCAGTTTGTGGAAATTGAGACAACATTTTTATTTTTCTGTTTGAAACATAATCAATTTATTTTACCGTAACTGAAATCCATTTAGATTTGAAATCATTGTAGGAAGGTTCAACAATTAACAAATATTTGAAGTTTTCCTTACTAGGATTTCTGCAATAAGTAGT
The DNA here is from genome assembly GCA_928269145.1 of Agriphila tristella. Taxonomy (NCBI): domain Eukaryota; kingdom Metazoa; phylum Arthropoda; class Insecta; order Lepidoptera; family Crambidae; genus Agriphila; species Agriphila tristella. The sequence goes on along the minus strand of OV743440.1, from coordinate 21,575,190 downwards.
CCTGAAATAACTCGTAAAAAAAATGTGTTAACTACATACTCATAGTTCGCTCAATTGTCTACCGCCCTAGGATCATTGCAAAAATCTTAATTTTGTTATCCTGCGACGTAATTACCTAATGTTTTTATTGGATTAAAATGTAATCATTGAATTGTTAATAAAAAAAGCCTCATGTACACTTGTTATTTTTTAATAAGTAAATTTTCGAGGACAAGATCCACTTGGGATCAAATGTAGGTTAAATTATAAAATCCAGTGACATTTATTTTTGAAATGGAACAATTTTATTTTATTATTGTCCTAGTAGTGTTGACACCGTCATGATGAAATTTCAGAGAGAATTACCAGAATCTCGTTAATTTGCCCCTTATCATTCATCTGGAGTTTTCCACTGTTGATAACGTAAAGAGGCACGTTTAGACAGTACGATGAAATAAAGTAAAACAAACAGTTACCTTCCTAATTAAAGTAACAATGACAAGTATTTCTAGTAGAAATCATATTATAGCGCTTATTTTTTTATCTCCCTACTATTTCTATTTATTGCACCTGTAATAACACTTTAATAGACAATAATTTACTGCTAAACCATTATTATTTGATTAAGTGTAAAGCATATTATTATTTTCATAAAACAATATCTTTTTGTTCAAATACCTATGTTTGTATGCTCACCTTTGTCGTCATAATGACCTTTAAATTATCCTTGTTGATACAATTCTAATTACCTACTGCTTTATCACGATTTTATTAGAAATAATCATTAATTTATTGGTTTAATTAGTGTAGCTTAGTACAAGTTTTTTTTGGTTCACCAACAGCTCTATTACTAAAATCTATTTTGTATCTATAAATTTAATTTATTTTTTGTTGATTTCATTGTCTTTATTTATTTATTTCGAGCAATAAAACTCATATCCTACAAAATACATTATTAAAAAAAAGTCACAAAATAAATAAAAATCACAAATACATTAGACGTGTTACTAAAATATTCTAATCTAATCACAAATTCCAGGCTACAAATTTCAAGCGAGGTACTCTTTGTAAATAATACTTGTATGTTCATGTATGTACTACGCTTTACAATGTAAAGATTGTCAACAATAATCCCAAGACTCAAAGGTTATTAACTTATCCGTTAGTTATAATTAAACGACGCGATAACACTATCTGGCCCCCTGTGGATCATTATACCACGGAATGTTTGTATAGTAATAGCTCGGTATATTTTTATCATACTGAATTACTGACCAAAAGCGTTGACGCAGTCACAATGTTATTGTGGTAACAAGAGCTATGAACTTGGAAAGCAACAGATAAGTTTTATTTTTACGAAGGCTGCTTTGAAAGTATTCTAAAAATATTATAAAAGATTATAAAAAGTTATAGCTCGGTGGCGCAGTAGCTTAGCGCCTGGCCCAGCAATTGCGGAGGTTAAAAGCAATTCGCAAGTGTCAGTCATGGAATGGGTGACCAAAAATTTGTAATCTCAAGCTCTTCCTTGCTTCAGAGGCACGTTAAGCCGTTGGTCCCGTCTGCATTTGCAGTAGTTAGCACCCATCAATCCGCATTAGGCCCGCGTGGTGGGTTATGGCCCGTCCTCCTTATCCTCCCTTAAGGAAAGCCTGTGCCCCAGAGTGGGGACATGAAAAAATGGCTGATGGACATAAAAAGTTATAAAATGAGACCCAGATTAAGTTAAACTTTATTAGGCTAGAATTAACTTTTCACGTAGGTTTTCTTATATAGGTAATAAAAACTGTGAAAGCTAACAATCAATATTATTTGCGTTTGCTGTAAGTAGTATAATTAAAAATTGTATTTGATCTTAAAACACATTAAAGATAAATTGAGTTATTAGATATTTTACAGTATAAAACTGAGTAAGTATTCGTTTTAAAATAATGTGCGATATTTCTATATGAAACATTCTTTCACATTGCGTATATTTGCAGAACTTGCATCAGTAGATATTCTAAGGACAAGATGCAATTTGTAAAATACTCTTTAAAAATAAAAAAAGACAGCAGTCATTGACATAGTTTCAAAATAACTGTTATCAAGACTTCGGTGTGATGCAATCTGTTTTGAACTGTACCAGCTAAGTACAAAATAATAATAATCTGTTTTGATCATTTTATCATTTGCGTCAGAAATGGCCTTTCTGGGGCAAACAATATCCAAAACATATTTTTCACATTATACACGTAGATATAATTGAGCAATCTGAGGGAAACTTATATTATAAAAAGTTTTGTTTTTGTTGATATCATATCACATTATGATTCCATCTTACCCAAGTATCCATTTGCCAATCGATCCATCCTTTTATCTTGTTGATAAATATTGTCATTTGTTATCGAAAAAGGATTTGTTCCTTTTTTTGTTTAGTCATTCGATCATTTATATGAGGGGTCAATCAACTTTTAATTGTCCTATGAGTTTTCCTGTCCACAAACATAAAAGTATATAATTCCTTGAAAATAAATATCAACTAACTTAAAAATTATGGTTTGGGTTAAATGTAATACTTTAATTATCATTTTGGTAATAGAAATAAATATGTTGTTTACATATTTGTTCGTATTTTAACGGTTGTCGAGAGAGATGTCGATGTCCCCTTTATTTGTATGAAATTGATGAAATGTCCACTGGACAACCAATAACATAAAAGTGTGTTTTCTTGAAATAAAAAATAAATAAAATAGTTTAGCTTATAAATACTTGAACTTAAGATTGAAAGTATCATTTTGGTAACAGAAATAAATATATTGTTTACATATTTGTTAGTATTATATAGGTTGTCCAGTGGACATTTCTTTATGTTTGTGGACAGGAAAACTCATAGGACAATTAAAAGTTGATTGACCCATGACAGAAGTATTTTAGTATAAAACATTATACCCATTTTACATAAAATAAAGAGATTTTGTTGTCAGATCTTATAAAGTACCAAAATTGCCACCTGTTTTAATTGCCAAGATTAAGTTGCCAACCCAATTTTGCTAAGACACCATTACATAGCAGTTATAAAACATATACTTTAGTTTATATGTATTATAATAATTTCGGCTACTTGTTTAAGAATAATAGCTTTGCGTGAAATAGTACCTCATGTTTATTATTTATACGATAGATATAATAATTATTTAAAGTAGCTTCAGGTAGTTTAAATTTAGCCATAAATAGTCAATGCTATCTTAAAGATAGGATCGTCTGGTAAAGCCCCGACAATATCTTTGACTTGATATAGTTTTCAATGTTATTTCGAAATGTTGATATTAATTTATATAAATGCACTTATTATCTCGTCTGCAGATCAATATCTATTTTATAAATAATTTCAATGTTTGTTATCTAGCGACAACATGTTGTTTCAAGGAGTTTAATTAAATGTAAAGCAAACATCTCTATCAAGAAGTACATATACATATTTATTAAACAGCAACAACCTCGCAGGACCAGATTACTAACATCAAAAACAACAACACTTGATTTACGACTTTTACAAAAACAGACAAAAAAAATCAACATGTTCAAAATTGGATCCAGTTGATCCAATTTTGAACATGTTGATTTTTTTTGTCTGTTTTTGTAAAAGTCGTTTTTTTTGTCTGTTTTTGTAAAAGTCGTAAATCAAGTGTTGTTGTTTATGATGTTTGTAATCTACTCCTGCGAAATTGTTGTTTTTATAAATAACCCTGTATAATTGAGGAGCGTCTGTTCAAAAGGTGCTATATCCACACTAAACAAACTGTCAGTAAATAAAAAAAAACCTCTTGCACAATAAAAATTTATGGGACATTATATTTTTTTCCAACAAAAATAACTCGTGAGAAGACAACCTTTTAATATAGCAACTTTTTCTTTTATTATAATTATTAATATGCTTAATATTAAAGAATATAAAATGGAAATAGCCCCCTTTGACCAATTTTTTTAAAATAGCCCCTTTTGATCTGGACATTAGATTAGAAAACCGACTAAAACCAAGAATTTGTGAACATAAGTATACAAAACACACAATTTGTGGTAAATTATCATACGAGGCGCACACAGATTGCAAAGGGCGATTGAAATAAACGGGGACGTTGAAAGAAACTCATACTTTTGCGGCGGCAAGGAAATAGCTATTTTTGAGCCAAATTTCTCTTCCTAAGCGAATTTTGTATTGAAAATAGCTCTTTTTGCTAAGAAGTTTTCAAAGTGCTCCACAACCTGTATCGACCAACAACATTTAGCACTTTTTGAGCAGAACCTTTGTAAAAGGTGGCAATTTTAAAGTAGAAATAGGCAGTTTTGATCAAACTTGAGCACAGCGCATGATGGGATCTTAGATTCTGAAACCGATTCGAAAAAAAAAACAAATCGTCCGAAGTGGATATAGCCCCTTTTGAACAGACGCTCCTCAATTAGAGGATTTTGAATACTATTCAAACCTTACTAATATCCTTACTAATATATTAAATACGAAAGTCCGTTTGTTTGTTTCTTACGCCTTCACTTCTTAACTACTGAATTATCATTATAAAATTTTGTACACATTGTCAGGGGTAAAGAGAAGGACATAGGATACCTTTCATCCCGAAAAAAGGTACTGTGGCTCTACCACGAGTTAATGCAAACTGAGACAAAACTATCGTTTTGTCTCTTTCACTCGCACTGACTGTGAGCAGTATATCCGATAGATTGCGGTAACGTAAACAGTTTGCATCAACTCATAGTAGGGCCACTGTTCCCAAGGTATAGAGAAATAACTGTCCACGCAGACGAAGTCGCGTGCAGCCGCTAATCAACCATTCAATCAAAGCCTTATGTTATGTTTTGCACGCATACCATTGCATTGTTTTCACACATTGTTGTTTTTTCTATTTCAGAATCAGATCTCACCAGTCTATCACATGTTGGTAAGTGCTCCATTTTTTATAATCATCTGCATTATGCCTGCCGTTGTTGTGTCAAGGTGGATGGTATTTTTTAAGAAAACGACGTCAAAGTATCGTTTCGAGCTTTAAAGAGTATTGAAGGAAATAAGTTGTATGCTATAGTAACTAATGAACTCTTAGTTTTTTATCAACACCTAAAACAATCTGTACCCAAAATAATTTAGTTATTACAACTGCGTGAAATTCGCTGCGATTAGGTTTTGAACTTACATTTTGTAAAGATGCGCCAGAAATTTATATGGAAGCAATCAATATCATAAAAGGTACTTACAAGTGACTGACACTTTGAGACCAATGGACCAAAGTTGACATAACGGTCAATTGCAAAAATCAAACAAGCGTAACTAAGGATGTTTTGGACAAGTGCGAACACGAGGCAAGAAATTCAAAACAAACATCTATTCCTATCATCAAAGCGAACAATCGCAGCTGCAAGACCAACATCAACGTTCATCGCTCTTTAATTACGATGAGTGCATGATACTGTTGTTTGAGACAAGGCAATGTATAGGCTCCAAAACTGGTTAAGACTGCTTTTGCTGCGTCTGTTTTGAGATTTGAAATTAGATGGTTTATAACAGAATATCCAAGACCCTCAATCACCTTTTCTGCCAGACAACCTAATCATTCTACTGTAACATTACTACCTAACAGAAAAGTTACGGCCAAGTACTCTTTTATCAAATTATTTGGGATGCTATCCAAGATAATTCGATAAAAGTTCATCAGGGACTTCAATTTTCATATTTTGTTACCTATTGTAGTCTAACTTTAAAGCTTTCTTCATGTAACATGTAAGTATAAATTGTATTTCTTCCAATAAAAAGGATTTTTTTTTATAGTTTGAAGGAGTTGATGAAGTTCACGGTGCTTAGGCTACATTTCTGTCAAACAAATATAGAACTAGTGAAATGTATTGTTTGACAAGAAGCTTACCTATACAAAGCTTAGTTATACTGAGAGAAACATACACATAATATGTAAGAAAATATTTCAGGACATAAGTATACTTAGCATGTTAACTTTGAAGCTTCATTTATACCAAAAAAAATTTCGCTGCATTTAGACACACATGAAAGTAGGTAATGTAAAAGTGCGCTTTTAGTACTTTTTTACAATCGATATTTGTTTACTCTCTCTAGTAAACAAATATTGTTTGTGAAAAAAAAAGACTTTAGAAACAACGAACTATCACATCAATTTAAATAATGCACACAGAACAAAGAAAAACTTTGTTCTCATGGGTATACAAGCTAAAGCTCAATGATAGAATGAATGGATGCGATAATAAAAAGTTGAATATCACCCTTGTTTGTAGACAAGAAGGCACTCATTAAAATATCGTCGATTAATTTATAAATTGCTTAGATATAGGACGATTGAGGGCTAACTACAAAAGATAGTTACGAAAATTGGAAGATGTTCGTCGTTTGATTGGACCGACTGTGGGTCGTCGGACCTTACTCTATATCACGAAGTGGATCGAATGTCGCCCGACTATCGTTTCTCGAAGTAGACTCTCTGAAACGGGGTCGTTTGAGAGTGCGTTTCAATTAAGGTTGATAGTTGTAATTGACATTACTGGCAAGAGTATCAAAGTTTGGTATCACGATGTACTTACGAAGAATATTAGTTACAACCCGGTCGAGTTAAATCGGGACCTGAAGCGCGATAGACCCCTCTCGTTTTCTCCTTTCCTCACGCCACCGTCGTCAAAGTCGTTTTTTCAAAGTTTTCGATAGATTATCGATAAATTATCGCTAATGAATGTACTTACGCTATTGGCATGACAACAGTCGCGTGAGGCAAGGTGAAAACGAGAGGGGTCTATCGTGCTTCAGGTCCCGAGTTAACTCGACCGGGTTATACCTATCTTAATTTTGCGCCATAGCTTTAGAGGTATATTTCAACAGCTTTAACTTCTTAGGCGAAATGCTGAACAAAATTAACGTCAAAAGAAAGTGAATAATTATTAAATCTCTGATCCCAGCTAGTTGTCTTTGATAGGTAGGTACTTATTAATAAATTTTATTAATGCTTTTGAATATACAAATTAGCATGTCATATTCCTGAAATAAAATAAAACCGCGCGTCATTTGTTTGGTTTAGTTATTAGTTTTATAGGTTTTAAATAACATTATAAAATCTATAGTTGCAATTAGGCAATTGGCTACTACCCAAAAATATTAGTGCTATTATAATAACCTATAACTTTGCTAATAGAGAAATTTCCTATTATATTTATTTTAAGTGTATTTCTATGGCAGGTTTAGTTTGGCAAGGGATACGGTGACTTCAAATAAGATCTTAAAATACTTCAAACAATAATATTATGAGTGCGAAATGAATAGAATATTATAGAGAACATTGCATGAATTGATGTAAAAAAAATGGTAAACAATGGAACAAAAAAGACATGGAAGTTGATTGCAGACAATTAAAATTGGCATGGAACCAAATGACCGAAATGCGGTAAGACAGAAAAGACAAGGCAAAAGTCAGAGGGGCCTATTACAAAAAAAGAGTCACGGTAATCGAATCGTGTTTGTCGACGTTGGTACTAACGATTTATAAAAAAAGCAACAGAAACAAAAGTTTCAAACGATGTCACCAAATATCTGGTGACAGCAATAGGGAATATGCATCAATTTTTTTTTATCAAAAGTATAATGCGTGACAAAATCAACTGTAATAAATAAACTTTTTTCTTGCGTTTTTTTTCTCGTGATATTGGCTACTTGAAGTTTGCACGCAGCAGCAACCGCCGAAAACGCTCCATACAAAATGGACATGATATAATGTCGTCACATATCACGTTTCAGGCGCGCGTTTACTATGGAGTTAGCCAAGAATTTTCAATTATCTTACAAAATTTTTCGTTTAAGTACATATGTGTCATCCAAAAAAATATTTCTTATTCGATATTCTATCTGACTGTTAAGTTCATTATATTCGAAAGTGAAAAAAAAAACGTTATTTTTCCCTGATTTCATAGTGTGATAAAATTAAAATAATACATTATTATTTTTTATTTTTCTGTTCCATCATGTTTTTATATGTGTCCGAAGCGATTAAGCTCAAATTTATCAAAATCGGTGACTTATGCATATTCCCTATTGGGCTTAAGCGGATGGGGTATAGACCCTACCCGCTTAAGCCCAATGCCGACAGCATTGTCGGCAATCACTTTCATTTGACTGCTTCTTATTTGGCACATATAAGAAGATAGAGCGGTAGAGCCCCAGGGCCAGACAGAAATATGGCTCCAAATAGCTTTGAGATATGCAAAAATAGAGTCATTACATATATGTAAATTAATCATGTCAGAAACTTTACACGGTTAGATACTGGAGAGCTAGATCCCAGTATAGTTCTCCTTAGTGGTGGACACAACGGGGTAATTGGGGTTCTTGGAATCCGGGAAAGAGCGCGGAATGTAATTGATTTTGAACCCTATATTACTCGTACTTACGCATGAGTTAATAAGGTCACGGAATGGAACGAACATCGACCGATTAACGCGATTCTTTTTATATATTAGGCCCTCAGGACAAAGGAAACGGTACTACTGTTAAAACGCAACGATTAAAATGAGATTTGTTTGTTGAATCCGCTTTGCACGCGTTCACTGGACTCAAACTGTAAACAATGTGTAACTATAAATACAAAAACTGCCTTGTTTATTTACTTCAGCAATTTAAAAAAAATAACTATTGTTTACTCGTATCTTTTACTTCAGCTTTCCATTAAAAAAACTGACCTCTCTAACATAAGATTTTACGCAAACTACTAAACGCAATTCTACTCTCTATACTGATACTCCCGGAATAGAAAAAAAGGGTATTTTAAAGTGTTATTCAGCGCAAATACAATTTCTGTCTCTATTAAACGGTTACTTCTAACCGCAGATATTTCTGTGTTCTGTAATACAAATTGTGGTTATAATTTATAAATAACACTTAAGTATAACAAAGTTCGCAAATTGCAATAGAACTACGCTACACAAGGTAAGGAAAGAAAGTGCACTAACTTACACTTTACAAAAAGCTGTTTTTAAAGAAATCAACAACGGATTGAGGTAAGAGACTCGGTAATTTTTATGCTAAAGAAAAACGAGCACGGTTCATACGAAATTACCCCACGTTGTACATTAATGAAAAGATATCTCAAAAGATGGAAAAAATAGTCCAAAAAATGAAAACCATCCCTCCATATCTGGCACATTGCAAAAATTCTACTGGGGCAGATGAAAAAAAAATATAGTTGTTTTATCTCAAGAAGTCTATTCGGCTATGGATGTTGTTAGGCGTGCACATGCACATTATTTTAGTGTGCGTCTGCACGCTCTCGTATTACGCACATTAAAAATGTGCATGTGCACATTAAAATACGCTCTCGTATTACGCACATTAAAATTGTGCATGTGCACATTAAAATTGTGCAATTTTAATGTGCGTAATACGAGAGCGTGCTGACGCACACTAAAATAATGTGCACGACTAACAACACTCATAGCCAAACAGACTTCGTGAGAACAACTATATTTCTTTAGGACGTGACGTGGGGTTACGACTGTTCTTCTTTGAACTACAGATGCGCCGAAGTCAAATCTTTGGTAGGTAGGCACATGCGACAAGGGAAATCAAAACAAACGAATCAATAATCTGTCAATTGTGACGAATTGTGTTTTCTTTTCATTGCTGTGGGAATATTCTCAGACATCAGTCTGTAGTCTGTATTTATATCTTAATATCTCTGAACGTCTCTCACGTTGCTCAGCACGCTTTCTGAATGAAGCTGCATGAGATAACACTCGTTCTAATTGCTGCAAATGGTTTGTTTTTTTGCAACTACATTAATTGCGCAGTACCCTGTTATATTAATCACAATTAATAACGCCAGACGACTAATATGACGTCAGCGGATGTTTGGAAACTAAATTAATGCTACACAGGGTAATTTAAAATTTAGAAATACATTTGTTGAAGTGACAACAAACGGTGATTACATGGTTAAAAAAAGCAGTATCCATGTCAAGGTATCGGTAGGTCGCAAAAGTTGTTGGACACTTTGGTTCCATGTCTCACCAACTAATAATGTAGAGTTGCAACTTACTGATTAAGCCTATAGTTATTGTGATAAAGTACCATAGTGTTCAGTCGACAGCGTTGCCAAAGCTCTATGGGGTATTATAATTGGGTCACGGTTAGCATCGCGCTGGTACCCCCTCGATGTCACAACATGAACTATGGTGACCATAATAATATGAAAGATCTATTATTTGTAATTGACGTTTATAATTTTTTGCACGTTGCATCGACCCCAAATAAATTGGGATAAGGGTAGGAGGATGATGATGATGATGAATTTTTTCACTTTTCTATTCTCTATTATGGAATAGATTTTTTAGTCAGTTTGAGTTAGGTTATTTATTGCTTTCAACCACAGTATTTTATAGGTGCCTAAATATGAGGAAATAATAAATATTTTTGTTTCATTTAAATTCGATAACACATATATCAGTCTAGACAATGTTAATAGTAAAAACATTGCAACTATTAGAATAGTAGTAAACTGCGGCATTCTTCTAAGCAGTTAAAAATTTACGACTGCAATGAATTTTGCGGAAAAAGAGCGAACACACAATGTTTACGAGAACTATTTTTAATTCTTCAATGCGCAATTTCGTTTCACGTGAGGCTGTCCAGAGCTAAAACAATAATTGATTGTTTGTCTGGAGACGAAATTTGTAGCTGTTTAAGCACAAAATATACAAGTCTATTTTACGAGTCTGCGCAAAACCGTTTTACTACTTTGTATTTCTAAAAACTTTTTTGTTATTTTATATTTGGTAAAATCCTGCCTTACATACTGTAAGAAGTTGCTTAGGTGCGCTGCGTACCGATTTTTATTTCATCGCTTCGATTTTGTTGATGTCAAATACTTTTATGTCATACTTGTCTTGAATCTGACTGAAGAATTTTCTTTCTTATATAAACAGTTACATTGTACTCGTTCAAATAATGTCTAGTCCCCAAAAAATCTTTATCATACTACTGATACTTTGTGAATCTTTTAAAATCATATAACGAATAAAAAATATCTAAGAACTTATACAATTTTGATTTACTACTCCATCCCATCCCATGGAAATAGAGACGAAAATTGAGTTGAATGGTTTAAATTGTCAAAGGTAAACTATACTGTCCTGATTATACCGTAATAGATGCCCTACTAACCTACATGTTCTATGTTAAAACGGTCCTATTTACAACTTATTTTCATGTGACACGCAGAACATTGTACCTATGTGATAAATTGATTTAGAGTATTTGTAACGGTGTCAAGATTCATGCTCCATTTTCTATGATTAAAAAAATCGTTCTCAGAAAACGTCTCTCGTTCTCACAACTCGTATGTAGTTGAAAATCTAGGTTATGAAAATTTATTTTGAAATAAATCATACTTTTTTCTTCTTGGATTTCTAGTGTTCCTAATTTCTCTATGTGTAATGACTATAAGGAATTACACACTTTTTATCTTATATGATAGCATTTTGAAACGTCGTCTGTAGGATTTCGACTGTAACCCTCGTAGGTATCAGCCTATAGACGAGTAATGACTTGATTAAAACTTGCAATTTTCAAATATTTCTAATAATAATCTTAAAATCACCAAAACAGCACTTAATCTAAAACTATACTACTACTATTACTAGCACTATTATTACTATAACTAAAATATATGAAGCATTTGAAAATTGCAAATTTTACTCAATTCATTACTTACTCGTCTATAAATTCGAGGGTTAGTTTTCTTTACTTTAGTATTTACTAGTTAATAAACTCACAAAATTTTTAAAACTATTATGACCCCGAAATACAAAAACACTTTATTAAAATTCAGTTGTTTTAAAAATGTCTGTTCTAAGCACACAGTGTTTGTATAAGTAATTCTTTTTTGTTTGCAAATCACTGATTTTGGTTTCAGTTAAGATCTCAAGAGTCATTTGCATTCAATATAGTACCATCAACAAACTGTGCATTATGGTTAACCTTCGGAATCCTCTTCCTAGTTTAAATCTTCTATGTTTACAGTTTACTTCGACAGTTTAACGTATTTCCTGAAGTAAGATCTCGAATGTCGTCGTGAGTAAATAAACAGCTATGTTTATGCTGTCAAAAATGCATAAACAAACAATTAAGAGATAATGTTGTTATAGTTCTTAACGTTTCATTTTTAAGATCTCATTTAGCCATGAGTTCTAAAATTATTTGTATTATTTATGTCTCAGTCAGTCATTTTTGTATTCTATCAACTTTTTTAAAATAATCTTAAGTTTTCTTTCGAAGTTAGATGTAGGCAAGGCAAGTATTAAAAATTTAGTTTATCATATCGCATCTACGGTCGTCATTATATTTAAAATAAAAATGTGATGCGACGTAACCTAAAAACAACGTTTTACTTTATTTACAATTTTACATCAATCATTGAAATAACAATGATGAAAAGTGGGCGTGTTTTAGATCGCTAATAATTCTAGAGGCTCGCAATCCGCCCAAGTTTACATACAGCCCATCTGTTTGTTTGAGGCAGATTCTCATCGGTTGCCAAGGCTGCTTTATCAGGTGACCAGGAAGATATACAGCGCTGAATAATGCTTTATTTTTAGCCGATGGGCGTGTTTTGTGGTTTTTGCGCAGTTGCACTTTTTGCTCGTGAAAAAACTATGACGTCACGATTTCCCAAATGACGTAGATTACTCGAGCCGTAACTTCCTGCGACTGAAATATGATGAAATAATTATGACGGAGATTCAAAAGTTTGTATTGTGACGTAAAAGGCACATTATAAAATTTATGTTGTTTTTGTAACAAGGAAATAAGGATAAAATATTTTATTAAGATATCAGTTGCAATGTGCTAATAAGCGGTTGCTAACAAAAAAGTTGGGTGTAAGAAATTAACGAAGTTTCTGTAGACATCATTCAGTGTGCGGTTTGATAGTAGAAACCAGAATAACCATCATAATAAACAAAATTTCTGAAACACTGCCCGTAACAGTAAATATAGAAATTGGTTGTAGAAGCTGTTTAATATCAGGTAGACCTGTGAGTAAAATTAACTGCTGTTTTTATAATAGGTGAGCCAAAAACTCTACGAGAATATTATTAATGTAAAGACAACTATATTAGGCTTTAGTTAGTACTTATTCTCATAAAAAACTTAACTTGACTACTGTTCAAGGCTAATGTTAACAAAAGAAACCTTTTGGAATTTCAAAATTAACTTAAGTCGCATTTAGAATGTTTTAGGAACTTAGATATTGGTTTGTAGTTATTTATTTATTGGAAATGCAGCAAGTCAAGATTAAATTTTAGGTAGCAATTTTAACTCTATCATCCTGTTAAGAGTATCAAATTTTGTTTTATGTCTTGTTCCAACTTATGTAGATTGTACTATTAGTATTTCTTGTTATGTAAACTTCTTTGAATTTGAATGAAAATCTTTGACCAATCGATTCCATAGTCGGGGTTTTCATCTTTTGTTTGTGAAGTCAGGACGTATATTATGTCTTATTCGAAGAAGTTATTTTTATAACTGCGACTAATTTCTTATGGTAAAGTTTGACAAAGTTTTAACATATCAATATCAGCTTTGTATAAGTCCTGATATTGTTGTGAAATCACCATACTTATAATCAGTGTGACTCTATTTTGAGAAAGTCCAGTAGAGGTCTTATATTGATGAAAAACAATAATTTAAAAATAAATCAATGGAATACATCAGTTTATGGTGAAATGCAACTTAATTTTTGAAATTGTATATAATTTAAAAATTGTTGTGTTCAGTCAGAGGTAAGATAGCCAGCAGTTACTCAGTGATGAGGATTCCGGCTGTAGTGTGCTACCTTCGGCCTTATCGTCGTCAGGTGCGGTAAAGGCACCGTTGCATACATAGCAGATTCTTCTCATAGATACACCTGTCTACCAAAAGAAGAAAATATACAATACAAATGCGAATTGTTGAGAAAATATAGGCAGAAAGAGTGGACGATAGTAATTCTGCGGAAAACAACTGAACCGTTACAAAAGAATCAGCGAATAGAAATCATGCTATAATAGTTGAAAGTCTCATGTGACGTCGTCTGCGTGGGCGCCAGCATACGAGCAACAATGTCAGACGGTGTCACGCGACGAGACGCAATTAGACGCGTATTTTCTCCGATGTCATTGAGACGTTTAATTAAACAAACAAAAATACACCTTACTAACCAGACTTTAAAGACGAATCACCTAACTATGATAATGGTGAGCAGTATGCCTCTTTATTTAAAAGATGGTACAGAAACTTGGCCTCATTTAAACAAATATGAAACTTATATACAAAGACTGTAAAGTCGACATAACCTTAAGATGTCATTCTAATGTCGTGATAATATAACAACCTGTTTGTAGTGTAAATAAAAAAACCGTGACGTTCTTAGGAACATACCTTGTTTCCGTATTTTTTAAACTATGAATGGATTGACGCTTTTTTGTGTCGTGCGTGTGCGTAGTCCGTTCTTTTAAGGCTCCTATAGCCCTTAAGTGGTGCCCTCATCTTAATAAAATTTATTGCTCGCTAAGTACATAATGTATCAAAAATTTATATTCATAGATTGAAGCTAAGGTTCTATAGTTCATTTACAAACAATAACATCAGTAAGATATAGTTTGTTGTAGTAGTAGTAGACAAAAGTGCCTAAAATTGCAACTTTTTGCTCTTTTGGCAACTACTAACGACGAACTATATTTTACTGAGGTTATTGTTAGTAAATGAACTATAGGACCTTACTTTCAATCCGTGCATGTGAATTTTTGATACATCAAAGCATCAATGTCCACACAAAATAAGGACATCAGCATTTATAAAGTACGTAAGTCAGAAATAGAAATAGATGCGTCACATTTCATTAGACTGGTTCCTAATTATAAGAGCAATTAACTAAAATGTTGACTCAAAATAGAAAGTTCGTTTCCTCACTAAAGTTCAAAGAAAGCGATCCATTAAGTTTATTATCAGACCCAATCGTGAAGAAGTCTTTTTTAATTATTTTTATTTTAAAAGATATGAGACTTACTTATGTAATATTGTATGGCCTCCTCTTTATTTCATCTTTAAAGTTTAACCTTCACCTTTTTACCAATAACATCAGGACAATTTAAGATTACCAGAAAAGTCAAACAATATTATAGAGGTCAACCGTCTTCATGATTTTGTTATTGTATTTACTCAATTATACTCAGCTACAAAGTCACTTCCACAATATTGAGCGACACATTAAATTTTAATAAGGTTTATCGCCATTTTATCATTTATGTATTTTACATAAATGACATAAATGAAATACATTTTCAATATCAGATTGATTAACAACGGACTTTTCACGATTGTTCTGAAAATTCGAACTTTTTTTGTTGACAAGGCGGCAGTTTTCAGAAAAAGGGGACCATACAATTTTGGAGTACTGTGTCTAGAGATACTAAAACCGGTCAGATTATTAAAACATTATAAATCGGGTCATTCACAAGCACCATTTAATTATTTGATATAAATAAGGCATTTTTAGAAATTGTCAATTTTTAATATCGGTTCTTTTCAATCTTTGTAATTTATCTTCCAGAGAGTACTGTTATCTACAAAGAATCCCTCGTTTCAGTTTCAGTAATAAACAACTTAATCATTTCTACTTAATTTCGTAATAAAATGTACACTTCATTAATTTCTGAGGTAACACTTACATAACTCACTGACTCACATTATAAATAGCCCATCAATAGTGACGACGTCTTCATAAATAATATCAGATTGACGTAACTCAATTTAAGTTACCTGTGGCATTTTTACAACTTCACAGTACGCCATAAGATTTACACCTACACAGAAGTGCGTCACTCATAACGTATTCATCCGAAGTAGGATCAGACGTTTTCCTAGACGGATCAATAACACGACGTCACAAGGTCATATATAGTACTACGTACTTAATGTGGGTCGTAAGTTGTGACCTTGACCTTACCGTTGAAAGATGGTCAACCTTTTTTTCGAAGGTTCTTCTGTTCTGTTACTTTATTATTCAAAATATTTTTGACTTGAAGCTGCAATACCTTATTTCTTTGACTGGTTACACCAAATTTTTCTATGCTACCTTATTTTATAAAGTTTCAGTTAATTTTAATTTTTTTAACTGATCTGTGTACAATTGTTTCTCTATAAAAGTAGTACTGGCTGTCGAGTTAGATAAATTACTAATCAATGCTAAACTATACAAGTGCTTAACGAAAAAATAATGTTTAAATTAGCCAACAAAACTGTGTTAAGCCAATCTTAGTCTAAAATGGTTCAAGGATGACACACTATCTATTATCCGGGACAAAGAATGATTGACAGGGCGGCAGTGGCACACTATGTTTTCATGGTTTATTTTTGTCGCGACCGGGGGTTGCCTCTGACGCAACACGGAACCTTCACAGATTTGGATATAATGAAAACTGACACGCTATTATTTACGAGTATTATAAGGGTGTAATTTTATACGATTTACGTCACATGAAAAGAATATGCACTGATTTAGCTTAGAAAATAAGATTGATAATAACAAATCTACGGAAGATAATAAAATTGAATAGTTGGACTTGCTAAACAAATTAATTTGACTAGCTTTAGATTATATGGCTATTTCATCTTGATCGATTTGTCTAGCACCTGTAAAGGTGTTGCTTTCGAATGTCGAAGTTAATTCTCTTCACATTGACGAGATGGCGCTGCCCTACAGCGGAAACGTGAAAATTATTAGAAAATTTCGCCAATCTCGCTGGCGACTCGGTAGCATAATTGGTTAGCATTAGATACTGAATTCGCAAAACTACCACGTTCTTATTGAAGATAAATCTCGGACTACGATTTCACTGCTAAATCTCAATTGAACAAACTCATCGAAGAAAATAAACATTATTTCTCTTCAAAAAGCGTTTGAAAACCTGACATACTACATCAAATAGGTACCACAGTACTGTTATTTTAAACTTCAGTAAGCTCTACACAAACTCTTTTTTTTAACGTTGCGACTACCAAGTTTTTGCCGTTTTGTTATCATTATCATCTGTCGTAAGCAAGTACTTATATGAATAAAAACATTGCAATAAAAACATAGCACGGGGCGGGAGACTTTTAGCGTCATTCAACATAACGATTTTATGATTTGAAAATTATTTTTATTAAGTATCAAAACAAAATAAAGAAGTTACATAAACAAAAGAATGCACAAAAATGTTATTCCCTCTTAGGTGATGATTATAGGTTTCGTTCAAACCATTTAGGTATGCAATGCATTTACGAGTAGTATAATACACTCGTGTTGAACTAATAGAAGTCACCTTCATTTCGTTTGCCTCGTCCTATAAACCTTCAATGCCTCAATAGGTGTACATAAACATTATTTAATGAATATTAATTTAATGATAGTCAAATTTTATTGATACAACAATAGTCGAAAACAAGCACATAAATGTATTGAGATAAAACTAATTTCGGATCGAGGAAAAAGTAAATTTTTTGCTTAAAATATGTTCCCTTTACGTTTCAGTTTATTCTACACCCAGGGTTATGGGTTTGGATCCCGAAAATTAGATGGTAACGAATATCAGTAGTTTTAAAATCCTTTGTTTAAATATCAGCCATTAATTTGTTCATATAAATAGTAAAGTCTATTTTATATGGAATTTCACTCTGTTTATCTCCTTGTGAATCCAATGACATGTATTTTTCCATTATGTAGAATTCTATTTTGTAAAACTAGGCTTACAAACAAAACAAAGTTAACAACGCATTTTTCATAGGTAGTTGTCACATTTTATCTACAGATAGATAACGTTATCAATTTAATATTTTCATTCATTTTTCAGTTTGATAAACAAAGTCAAATCATCCAAGTCGATGATGGAAGTCATTAAATGATTAAAATAATCTTAAAGATAATCTAATTGAGAAAGTTAATACCTAATAAACATTTGATTCATTACTTTTCTTTAAGTAGTATTAAAATCAGTTTTTCACATTAATCTTAATTAATTGATAATTTAAATCCTTTACATCCGTTCCACATTTTATCATAAATGGCTATAATGGTTTCTCTTGAAATATAAAAGCAATTTTTTACAAAAATACGTTTTTTTGTAACACCAACGATAATAATAAAGTTTCTGTCTTATCATTATCAATGTAAGTAGATAAATAAAATCTTCAGGAATTCAGCTACGCTTTTCCTAAAGTTAGCTGCAGCGTGCTATGTCAGGTAGGCGGAATAATCTTTCAGGAGAAGGCCATTACTAATTTCATTACTTAAAAATTGATTACAAACAATAAAGCTCGATGGTGCAGTAGTTTAGCCATGGGATGGGTGACCAAAAATTAGTTTGGTCATGGGATGGGTGACCAAAAATTATTATTTCGAGCTCCTCCGTGCTTCGAAAGACAACGTTAAGCCGTTGGTCCCGGTTGCATTTGTAGTCGTTAACAGCGCTAACACGAATTGGGCCTACGTAGTGGGTTATGAATTATAATGACTTATCCACCCATAAGGAAGGCCTGTGCCCCAGCAGTAGACATTAAAATTGGATGCTGGTCAAAGAAAACTTATTGGGTAATTTGACAATTTGAGTAGGCAAAGAGTTGTTGTCGGTTGTAAATAAAAAAATGCAATAAAATGCATTCTAGAAAATCATATTGCAGTTTGCTGCCATAGACTTATATTTTTTGCTGCACATGTTGTTATTGTTACCATCCTACTTTTCCATGATCAAAGTTGGTTTCTATACGAAAAGCATTTATTCTCCAATAGTTTTAAATCGTAAATCTTACTATGTCTATTTATAAAACTGAATGTAGACATTACACAGACATTGCCTGTTCTACGTATCATCACCATCACCAAAGTGATTTGCTAAGAAACATCATTACTCTTTTTATCCATTAGCACTGAAAACAATTTCACGTAAAGTGTTTATAGTAACATTAGACTATTTTAAATTTGGTTCTCCATTAAATATCATGCATGCATCACATTATTTATTATAAAATTTATAACAAATAAAATATAATTATGACATTACTGATATCCTCTAAAACCATTTTAATTTTAGTTAATCGGTAGTTAAAAGACATAAATAGGGTAAAGGAATTGCTATTAGTCTATGCTACGAAAAGCTACGTTTTTTTACGTAAGTAGATGTTTTATTTGCCAACGGTGTGAAAACGGACTTTGTAAAATTTAAAGAGCTACATAAAAAAACACTGTTCGTCTTGTAACAACACACAAGCAATCACCTTGAATGCATCCAAAATTGACAGCGCAGACAAACAGCACTTCCTAATTTCCTTGCCAAATTTTGTGCAGCTGGGTGTAGTCATTAAGACAGAAAAAACGTTTCGAAACTAACTGCTGTGTTTTTCATTGAGGTAGCTATACTATACAAACATAACGCTCAAAAAGTTGATGCTTATTTTTGTTACCTTATTTTTGCTACTTCATTCTTTGTTTAAACTACGGTATTGTTTTATATTTTGAAAAAGCAAGAAGCTATTTTGCCGCACAGAATAATGACGGATCTCGTTTCATCGGAAAGGTAACTTTTTCTTTCAAATGCGAAAGCTTGCGAAACTAAACTTTAGTATAGGAGTCGTTCAGATGAAATTTGAATACATATGCATTTGAGTATAATATTAAAATTAAGTCTGCTGTCTCAGTTCAAGGATCACGTTTGCGACACAGGCGTGTGGCTATCTTCCAAAATACGCAGACTGGACTTTTTGAAGACAAATTTAATAACCTCCTGTACCGGAATTGGCGTAAGCGCAAGTAAATACTCTTGACGATTAAATTTTATGATTATCAATAATAGTTTAAAATTATAAAAAATATAGAATTGATTTGCCTCTTTCCCGTTAGTTCTTAGAATGGAAGGAGTGAAAATACTTTGAAAATAAAATCTAAAGAAGGTTTTTTGCTTTGCCAAAGGGATAGTATATTAGTAGGTATGCAAAATGTATTGAAAAGAGTAAAATGATGCGACATGGTGTCTGCTGATCTCGAAGCATTGTTAACGCAAAGTTCGAATATCCTAACATTTGATTACAATCTACAGCGGAATTTACTGCAAACTTGATACCTACAGTCAATTTCTAAACCAGTTCATAAATTCTAGGCTTTTAGATTGCGGAAGAAACTGTTTAAATCAGAAAGTCTTTCACGTAACCACTCAGTTCAAATCTGGCATCAATCCGTCTAACATCGATTACACCATAAAAACTGGGCCACACGTGGTAAGGGCCGGTGCAACGCAATTCGTAAGTAGTACAGGGTAACCTATGACGTCAACGGCGCCCTACAAAATAACCAGTGATCTATTTTCGTGGGTTTTTTTTAGAACGCATGCAGTGCAATTCGAACTGGTGTTTAGGGGCTATTTTGGCACCAATATCGATCACTGTAGCTAAAATTTACGTTAATTATTAAAAATGAAATAATTGTTGTTATTTATGACTTTTTAAATACATATTTTAATATCAACAATTTGACTCCTCCTCCTGACCCTCTAACATGACCAAAACGCAACATGATATAGCTATGTATCACGTTTGACTGTCAAAAACAATGGATTTTGACAGTTTTGAGTGTTGATAAAATTGATAAAATGCGAATAAAAATGCGAAAAGACACGCGATATATATTGTCTTTCTATGCTAGCCATGACCTAGGTATTAAGTTTTGAAATATCAAATGAAACGCGAATAGGTGCCAAAAATAATGAAAGATCTTAGTTAAATGCAAAAATGACAAAGATAAGAGTAGATAGTTGTCTTGGCACGTATGTTGTGGAAATTACATAAAACTATCTGTCGGTAGATGAATACGTTGTGATTGTCGGTGTAGATATGCTTTTTCTTATAATTGTTCAAAATAAAGAGATTTATCAAACAAAAATACATTTAATTAGAACTTACAAGATAAATAATAACGCTAGCTTAAATAAATAAAAACCTCAGTCTTCAGAGTTTAAGTAATAAATATATCATTCTTTAAATACATGAAATTAATAAAAACGAATCCCTAAAGATTTAGTGACGTCGTTTACGGAGTTAGAATAAACACTTACGAAATCAACATTAATGGTTTGTTTTGACACAATTATCATACCATATTATGGATTATGTTTTTGTTTTTTATGTTTAGCTGATGGTTGTTTAATGAAGTAAAAAAAAATATAGCAAAGATTTTCTTGCGATCAACAAAATAACAAATAGACTTAAATTTTGATACAATGATGAAATAATGTATACAGACTGTGAAGTAAGGATCTCTTCGTACCGTTAACGACTAAATTTTTCTCAATCACTTTATGTTTACGTACACAAATATACTGTAGCTATTTAATTATATCCTTATCCCAATAGCAACTTCTTTAATTATAAACTCAAATATTGGTTTGTAAAAATGTCTTGAAAATAGCGGAAACAAAAATCCTTTACCTCACTTTCAAGAACTATCTACTAACTCAGAAACGTTTCGAATGAAAAGTCAACATTTATGAAATATAATAAGAATATAATACCTTCCAGTCTTAGTCACCAACTGCATCTATCAAGAGCTATAGTTAGAAAACTGATTGGTAGATTATCATAATTATTAGTCATCACTTGTTTACTATGGCACGTGTGAATGCACAAGTTTAACCAGCAGCAGTGTGCCATGTGTAAAGAGGGCTCCACACTCGCGCCGCGAAAGCCGCGAACCGCGAGTGCGGAGGGTTTAGCGGCTTCGCGTATGGGCTTCGCAGCTTCGCGTTCGCGCTTCGTGGCGTTCCCCGACCGGTGGCGGTTTTTTGGTCCACGTCAAAGGACTTGTGTGCCGAACTAAGGTTGCCGTGATTCGCGGCCGCGGTTCACGCACGAGTCTGGGGGGCTATATTTTTCGCACCGTTTTCATGCGCGAACCGTGCTCGTGATTCGCGGCCGCGGTTCGCGCGCGAGTGTGAGCCGGCTTAAAGGTCATTACTATTATTATTGAATAGTATGAGGTGCTTTCAGTTTTATGCGAATATGGTTACAAATCCTCGTGGGTTCGCAAGATTCTTTACTATATTTGTTTATAGCAGAACAGTTTATTACTTTTTTTGGAATCAGTATTTCTTCCTTAAAGTAAATGTATAAGAAAATGACATAGATTTTCTTTATACTCCATTAATGTAAACAAAATTGATAGTAAAATTTGTGGATAAACAAAAAAACAAACGAAAGGCAACTATAATAAAAACGCGTTAAAAAGAAAAGCTTACATAAGTTATATTAAAATGCAAAACAAAATCAGTTTCATAAATTTTTGGTGTTGTTTAAAAATTTGGTGTTTTATAAATTAAATACAAACGCAATCCAAACAAAAACCAAATACCGTTAAGTACTAACGTTAACCATGGCGAAATTCGCGTGAAACAAAAAGTGACCTTAGAAACGACATTTGTCACGCACGGAAGAATGGAAAATGTGGGTGTTGCTATTTCAAACAAAGATAATGACATACGATTAGAGACACGCCCAAAATTCGCGTATACATGGCAGCTGATACTAGGCTTGCGTGATAGCACAGTATTATAATAGTGATACTGACATGGCCATCATGCATAATGCAGTATCTTACTGTGACATAACTGTGCATTCTTACCCCTAATAGGGAATATGCATAAGTCAGCGATTTTGATGAATTTGAGCTTGATCGCTGCGGACACTTATAAAAACATGATGGAACAGGAAAAAAATTAAAAAAAAATGTATTATTTTAGTTTTATCACACGATGAAATCAGGGAAAAATAACAATTATTTTTTTTCATTTTCGGATATAATGCACTTTACAGTCAGATAGAATATCGAATAAGAAACAATATTTTGTATGACACATATGTACTTAAACGCAAAATTTAGGATGATAATTGAAGATTATTGGCTAACTCCATATTAAATGCGCCGAAACACACCTGAAACGTGATGTGTGACGTCACCATTTTGTATGGAGCGTTTTCGGCAGGTGCTGCTGCGCGCTAACTTCAAGTAACTATATCACGAGAAAAAAAACGCAAGAGAAAAGTTTTAATATTACAGTTAATTTTCTCACGCATTATACTTTTGATTAAGATTAAAAAAAAAATTGATGCATATTCCCTATTGGGATGTTGACAACTTTTTTTATTTTATATTACATAAATTACCTCTCAAAAAAAGAAACATTGGTAAAATAATTATTTCCCTAGCTTGAAAACTACCCGAGATATCACAGTGTGAAATGCACACAAATGGACTCGCCCAAAAACGCTCCATACTAACGGCTACTGAGTTATGACGTCACGCCTCAGTAGTTTGTATGCAACGCGTAGGAAAATAGTTCGGCAGCTATATTAAATATTGTGTTTATCAAAATGGTTTCTTAGACAAATTTGCTATACATTTTACGAACTAATTAAAGGTATCATTTATTTTAATAAATTTTATACTTTTTGAATGGACTTGTCCACCCAACTTTGAAGGGTTATAAAACAAATAATATGCAATATATAAAACCAAGAGGTATACAAGCTACTCTAAAAGTTTAATATGTTTACGATTTTTATTAGTATTTCGTTATTTTATTCATTAGTCAACATCCCAATTGTGCAGGATATCGCTATGATTTTCATCTGTTTTGTTAAAATAATCAAGCAAGTCCTATCGCGGCCTTTATGTGACAAGATCGCAAAGTGACAATGCAAAATTATTAAACTACGTAGCTTCTTTTATTATATTTTGTAATAATACTCAGATAAAAAACAAACAGATCAATGTAATGCCTATCAATGTAAGCGTTATCTATATTTACATATTGTTATATTATAAATTTTAAAAACATCTTAATTTTTTTGCGAAAATTGTTCCAAAATGTAATAATGTAGTATTTGCACGTTGCACTAATTCTTAAAATACGTTTCGCAGGTGTTTTTGATTCCAATTTATTACTTACTCTAGCCATATTTCACTAAGCGTGTTTATTAGCAAGTAAATATTTGCTTCCAGTAATCGGATCAGGTAAATCTTTCATTGAAAAGAAAATCTGTTTGTAGAAATTTTTAGTACTTTTAAATTCAAAACATAGTTTCTTTTAATTGCTGAAATCATCTTTCTTATAGCACATATCAATACGGAAAAATACTGAAAAAGAGGTAATATTTTTCCAACTTCAAACAATTGAAAAGCGATCTTAAAATTTGTTTGAAACATAAAACTTTACCTATGGTTTTAAAATAGAAATGAAATGCAAAATATCAATCACTGAAGATAGACCACCCATTCTTTGTCTTCATTAGTTTTATGTTTTAAACATGCGGTGGTAGTTATTTATATTTAGAGTAGTAGCTCCCTCTGACGTCAATGCTGACATTTGGGCCTTGGTGTGGCAATAGGGCTAATGGCTACCGTAAATTAATGTGCCATGTTACATAATGGGTTGAAAGTTTTAGTTGAAAGGTGCGTGTTGAGGTTCTTCCTTATTTCGATGAGCTAGCTGATGAAAAATGAAGACCGGAATATTTTGAAGAAAGGTACTGTAGCTATATTGGAATGGTCAGATCTTTTAATTATTAGAAGGCCAATATAGCACAAGCAAATAATTTCTTTATCACAAGTGTCTTTTTCTCTTTATTTCATGTTTTCGTAGCTTCCTTTTTGATGTTTGATTTGATCATCTTGTTTATTGAGAATATAAAAGTATGTTATTCGTATTATCTTAAGAACATATTAATTTTCTTTTGCTTTCTAGTCCACGAAAATTAGTTTAACAGTCCGCGTCAAACTACAAAGAGTTTATTGATGCTGAAGCTTTTCAGTACATGATTGCAACGAGACTGTGACGTACGTAAATAGATTGTGACAAAATTAACAAGTGCGTTTATTTAAGGTTGTTGAACCCGAATAGAATGTGCACTGAGGTGAACAAACTCGCAAGCACTCAGCTTGTACAGGAATTATGAAAATCGAGTGCTTTTGATGCAATGCCGATTGCATTTCATATCGATGTTCTCAATTATCATAAACAATGATGTGCATTTGTTTTGATGAGTATTTGTATAATGTTTGAAACAGTTTGAGGCAAATGGCATATCATGCGTTGTATACATGAGATTTATATTAATCCTAAATTAACTCAAGGAGGCGTGTTCCGTAAATAAAATGTATGCGCAGACGCGCAGTCTGAGCAGTTGTGTAAAACGTTTTTACTTTGAAATTTTCTCCGTCTAAAACCTTTCGAAGAATTACATTTTGAGGAAAAACATGTATATTTCAAAAGAGAAACTAATGCTTATATCGTAAACTTTGTCCTTAAAGCCTGATAAAACGGGTTTCCCATTTCTAGCGAAGAAATCTTAAATGTTAAGGAAAATAAGCAATTTACGAGAAAAACAAGAAATAAGGGTCAGGTGTGGGTTTTGATAGCTAATTTGTTTGAATTTTAGGTTTTATGAAGATACATTGGTATACATAAATAATCGAAATAAAATCAAAGTTTAAAATACTTATCTAATATGATTGAATGGCCATTTTGTCAACTAGCGAAATGTACGATAAACTCTAGACATCTACTAAGGTTATCCATAAATAATTTTCTAGATTATCTTAGCTGAAGCGAGATAAACTATAAAGTACTGAATATTAAAGATAATTTTATTGGTCATAAATAAAAGTGAGAAAGGTCATTTACGGGACACAGACACTCTAAAGTTGATTTTAATCGTGAGACAAACAGTCTGTAACTACTCACTGAAATAAACAAGGGTCCAATCGCGATAATTCTAAACGATAAAACCAAAACCGATATGTTTTCATGTCATCTAGGTTATACAACGTGTTACAAAATAACCCCTAATGCCAAATATGGTAGATAGGAACCATCAAACTGAACAACTTTTACTATGGGACCAACTCTGAAATCGCGAAAAAAATCAACTGTTTCATACAAAAATCAATAACGAAAATATCAAAACGTATGAAACAGCTGATATTATTTTTCGGGATTTCAGAGTTATTCCCATAGTAAAAGTTGTTTGGTTTGATGGTCCCTATTTACCATATTCGGCATTAGGGGCCATTTTGTAACACGTTGTATATTTACCTAAAAGTCTTAAGTTTAGCTTAAGAATTCGCATTTAAATTGTCCAAGATTGGCATCCTAGGTTCACTAGCCAGCTTTCAACTATGTTAACAAAATTAAACTAAAGCGAGTATTTATCTATAAACGAAATTAAAACCGTAACTGTCTTATTCAGAGATGTTCCACAAAACTGGGGTGCAAAACTGTTCTAACAAAACCTGGTTTAATGCTTGTAAGCCAATAACAATGCACCTTTTAATCCTTAAACGGTGGGACTAAACGTTAAACTGTCACTCTGAATACGATTTGCGCTAAAATGGCGTTAGTCCGCAGTCTAACGCCATGTTAACTTTGGCCCTAGTTTAACTAACGCACTCTGAATAAGACAGTAACGATTTAACTTTGGTTTTATCGTTGAAAATTAGCGCGATTGGGCCCCAAGACGCTACTGTCGTATATCAATATTTAAATAAAAAAGATCACAGGTCGTCCATCTCTGTTATTTTTTTTCCAGTAGAAAAAGACAGGAATATAAATGTGCGACGACATATCGTATGATTTTTGAAGAAACTATTTTTAAATCTTCTGGAACATACGACAATTCAGTTTTGATATTTGTTATGAATTTTATGAAGCTGTCGAGACTGTTAGAGAAGAAATAAAAAGTGCTGCTTTCAGATGGCTTTCAGATATTTCAGTTTAAAATCTGGGAAACTTGTATCACAGATAATATAATACTATACTAGTACTTGTACTTAAATAAATAATTTAATTTAATTCAGTCTGTTTTTCTTCCAATGTGGTGTATGTTTTCAATGCGTCGACATTTCGGCTCATAACGAATAAATTTAAGTCACATAAACACAATCACAGTTTCCATTTCATGTCAATATTTTAACAGTTACTTATTGGTTCTGTTCGGGCCCTATTTTTGAATCCTTCGTCTGGCGATGAGCGCTCTTTCCTACTGATTTTCATTCGACAGCAAAAACATGGCAAAATCCATGTTTTCGAATCACTCGTTGTAGATTAGGAGGTCATAACAAATTTGGTAACGATCTCTAGCTGACTTTGGGCACAGAATACATAATAGTACAAGTCCCGGAGTTTACAGGGTGGAGAGGCACTCTCTGATGCTAAATATGTCAGTCTGTTTTCGTGACGTGGTTGCGTTCTTTTTATATGCAGTGCAGTACTTCCTTGCTGTACTATTGTCAGCCATTTACCTTATCGTTTTTTTTGGTAATGATAACACATTATTCAGCCTGCATTTAAAAAGAACGCAGCCATTTCACGCAAACAGACTGACATATTTAGCATCAGAGAGTGCCTCTCCATCCTGTGAACCCAGAGTCAGCCACTTACGCGATCGTTACCAAATTTGTTATGACCTCCTAGAATATTGTGATTGTCAGTGTAGTACAGCGACACAAACTTATCTGATCTGGTGGCCAAAACTGGAACTAATTTAAGTAGATTGTTACCAAAATAAGTTTGTGTAATTCGAGTGCATATTGTCAATTCTGACATTACGTCGCATCGGACCACACCATGGTCCAAGACAAAGAGAATGTAAAAAAACCGGCCAAGTGCGTGTCGGACCACGCGCCCTAGGGTTCCGTAGTTACCTTATACCATACGATATTTCATACCACTATTATTTTTCGTCTGCAAAAATAACTTTGCTTTTACAGTGTTGGTATGAATGACAAAGTTATATTTGCGGTTTTGGAAAATGTGCTATATCTCAAAAACCAGTTATTATATTTCGTTCAAACCAATTTTCGTTGAAAGTGTTTATTAAGATCTACAGCATATATTTTTTTCAGATTTTTCACTGTCTTATTTCAAAAGTTAGAGGGGGGGGGGGACACACATTTTACCACTTTGGCAGTGTTTATCTTTCAAACGGTTGACTTTAAAAAAAAATCGTCTTAAAAACCTCAATGCCATTTTTAAAGACCTATCTATAGACACCCCACACGTATTGGTTTGAAGAAAATTTTTTTTTCAGTTTCAGTTCCATGTATGGGGAGCCCCCCCTTAATCTTTTATTTTTTTTATTTTTGTGTTAAATTCGTTAAGCGGTTAACAGAATACATCTACCTACCTAGTTTCAACTGTGTAATCCTGACACTTTCGGAATAAAGTGGCTGTGACATACGGACGGACAGACAGACAGACAGACATGACGAATCTATAAGGGTTCCGTTTTTTGCCATTTAGGCTACGGAACCCTAAAAACTAGCGTTTTAGTCCAAGATATGTACTAAAACGCTAGTTTTTTTACATCCTCTTTGATATGTACCATAAATAAGTCGCACGAAAGATTTAAAACGAATGAATCAATAATAGGGCCCATATCTTTAATATTTCCATTTTAACACGTAACCTTTGTTTATACAATTTTCTGCACGTTAACGCAAAACGTGACTTCTATGATAATGTCCAGTGTTAAGGTCATAATAAATCTGAATATAAATGAAAGTTTTTAAAAGTATGATTGCTATGAATAATCTATTTATGTGTATAAAATAACGGGATAATAAAATATGAATTTTATTGTCCTTCTCTTACAATCTTTTATGTTAATATTATTGGCAATATCTATCTCCTTAAACCTAATTCACATATTATTATGGCAACTTAGTTTTCATTCTAACTAGGTATATTTAAATTCTCATAAAGTTGTCTACTAAATTAAAAAAATAGTTTCTAAGACAACTTTTATATCTTTATAGCGGATGCCTCTGCTCTACATAAAGCAATATTGAGATGATTCGCGGAAGCAGTTTTTCGTTTGAAGCCACTCTACTTTCATTTTAGTAACCGCAAATAATTTAATCTGCACGATAAACCCAGTTTGCCAACGTCCAAATCTTCCACGAAATGTGAACGCCCCAAAGTCACAATGACACTTTGGAAAGTTTATAATGTATGTGTACTTTCTCAATAAATGTTTCAAAAAGATTAACAATCTTTAAGGTTACAATGTAGATGGCATGTCAACTGAGTTAGACTGGAGATTAAACCGGAACAGGACCAAAGACTGACCGGAGACTGGCTGGAGAATGAACGAATACTTACCGGAGACTGACTGGAAACTGACTGGAGACTGACCGGAGTCTGACCGGAGACGGACCGGAGACTGACCGGAGACTGACCGGAGACTGACCGGAGACTGACCGGAGACTGACCGGAGACTGACCGGAGACTGGCTGGAGACTGATCGGAGACTGACCGAAGGCTGACTGAAGACTGATTGGAGACTGATCGGAGATCTCGTTGCCATAGCAACAAATACGTGTGAATAAGAGACGTGCTCCCTGGTATTATACCAATAATAAGTCTATACGTGCTCCGGTCGAATTCGGGCCGGGCTCCATATTTATTTTTGAAAACCGTTAATTGTATTGTTAATTTGTATAAAGTATAACAAAATTATGTGAATATACTAAAAACAGGTAATAGTGTTGTTAAAATTAAACAACTTATTCCGAGGTACATAAGTTGAAAAACGAAAAAGAAAATCATACTCCCATAAGTATAGTCCTGTCTTCACCGAGTCGCTTCAAATTTCAATTCAACTTTCAGGTCAAATTGCATCAGATGCATCCAATATAACCTCCAAACCGTGTGCTTTCCCTTTCAACTTTCAATTCAACTTGCGTCAAACACAAAAAATATGGGACCAGCTCTGAAATTGCAAATCAGATTTTTCATACAAAAATTATAAGGAAAATATCGAAACGGATGAAATAGCTGATATTTTCGAGATTTCAGAGTTAGTCACAAAGTAAAAGTTGTTCAATTTTAAGGTCCGAAGAAACGATTATTTGGATTCATTCATTAACACGTTGTCGATGTAGTGCCTATTTGTACTGTATCAAGATTTTACAATAGTACTATCGAAAAATCTGTACAAGCAATTTAATATAGAAGCCTTTTGTTACTAATCACTATGATCGTTAAAGATGGCGTCATGAAGCCTTAAAGCATTGGGGAAAACCCGCAAAGGTTTAGTTGTACTTACCGGTTCTTTCAGCTTAATGGCTGTAAGTTCCACTTGACACATTTAAAGATTTCCTTATTAATGAACTAGCGGCCGCGTGGTTCCCGTTCCCGTGGGAATATCGGGATAAAAAGTATTCTATGTTTTAATCTAGGCTATCTACTATCTGTGTGCCAAATTTCAACCAAATCCGTTCAGTAGTTTTTGCATGATTGAGGAACAAACATCCAAACATCCAAACCCACAAACTTTCACATTTATAATACTAGCGGCCACGCGCGGTTTCACCCGCGTGGTTCCCGTTCCCGTAGGAATATCGAGATAAAAAGTATTCTATGTTTTAATCCAGGCTATCTACTATCTGTGTGCCAAATTTCAACCAATTCCGTTCAGTAGTTTTTGCGTGATTGAGGAACAATCATCCAAACATCCAAACACACAAACTTTCACATTTATAATATTAGTAGGATTAGTAAGATAAGATTTCAATCTGTGATGTCATATACAGGTCTCAGGTCTATCACAGAGGAAAAAAAACATGTTTAATTTAAAACTTAGTTACTTAATGAGTTTTTGGTGCCATTATATTGAGTTTAGTTAGGTGCCTATTTTAATTATCTGCAAATTGATGCTAATGAAAATTGAAACAATATTTACCACTGAACTATTCAACACTTGACACTGGCAAAAATTACTTCCAAGAGAAAGGTAGATTGCCAAAACAAAAAAGAAGAAGAAGGACTAAGTTAATACCTATCAAATACAGCAGGACTTCTATAATCCGAACTCCTTCTAATCCGAACACCTCTGTAATCCGAATGCCCTACTACTTTGCCAGAAAAAATGGTTTTACGTAAATTGCGAGACAAAGCTTTTTCTTTGTCATTAAATACCCCCCGAGAACCTAAATTATTGGATTTCTTTAAAAAAGTTTAATAAATGTAGCGTTTATAGATAAATAAACATTAAAAATTACACAATACTATAAGTTTTATTTCATAAATTCTCTTGAGCAACAGCGTCACTTAACCACTGCTAAGGTTAAAATCGCTTGCACGCCGCGCCCGCTATCACATACGTTTAGTTCGTGCAGAGCAGGGGCGATACGCGCGCACGCGAATTTTGTTGCAGACTGGTTAAGCGACGCTGTTGCCCATAGTACTATAATCCAAATGCGAATCCGAACAGAGGTCCCAGCTGTAATAGTAGGAATCTAACATTTATTATTTTAAGGAAAATCTAGCTCTCAATAACAACTTGAAATACTTTTGTCATTTGAATATTACAGTTTTTTTATAACGCAAGATGCAATAAAAACTTTACATAATTTACTGTCATTAGATTCATCAAATTGTTTTTATGCTTACCTAATACTTATTAGCATAACAAATTCATAACATAACATTGCAATACTTTAAAATCACCTTGTAGTATCAAACTACAGAACAGACCTATATACGTGTACCCTTAGAATAATTACACCTAGAAGCCGTGTCCTTGCATGCAAAGTGAGGCAAATAATACTGAGCCAAAATGGCTCAGTATTCAGATTTATATCCTTCATACGTTACCTAATCCTAATTAAAATCCAGGGGATAATTACGTATCTTTGTTGCAATCAACTCTGACAGAAATCGCAGATACATCGCTGCTTTAGTAAGAACCAATGTGACAACTATCTTAACTAAAGCAGCAATGCAACTGCGCTTTCAATCAATTTCAATCGAGAATTGTTAGCAACAGACTTACGTGATCAAGGGTCAGTAATACGAGTATAATATATCGACATAACAGCGCAGTTACTGGTTCCCGCGTTTCATCAAGGTGACGGCTGAAAATCGGTGTTTTTGCTGTCAGGCAAATGCGACACACCGAGCCTAGACCTTACTTGCTGCTGCACACACGTGCATTCCCTCCTCTCACTGTTTTATTCATATTTTTTGTTTTTTTTCCTTATTTTTTTCGCAAATGTCTGTTTATCGTTCTTATTAAGTCGTTTTTGTACTGATGAATGTAATGTGTGTGTCGTAGTAAATAAAACTTTTTATCTATCTATCTAATAATGGACAGTAAAAATCTGAAAACGGCGCCATTTTGGCTGTTTTAGTTGCCTCACTTTTGACAGTGCGCTTTGTAGAGAATTATCGTTAGTAGTTGTAAAATCATGTACCCAATGATATTGTACCTAGGTTTAGAAAATCGAACGACAGGCCTACAGCTCAAATGGTTTTTTAGTAGATTCATCAAATTGTTTTTATGCTTACCTAATTAATACTTATTAGCGTAACAATAGCTCACAGTACAATACTTTAATTACAGAGGGTCAAGTCACGTCAAAATCGTGGTTCAATGGTGTTTGAATAGTAATACTTTTTGACGCAGTTCTTGTTTCTTAAACCCAAAATCGAGACACAATATGTTTCCGTGTTGGGTTTAAAAAACACAATGTATTTTGGTTTTGGGTTTAAGAAACAAGAAATGTGTCAAAAAGCATTACCATTCAAACACCATTGAGCCGCGATTTCGACAGCTCAAGCGGTTTTTAGTAACTGGAAGTTTGTTTTCCGAGTCTGGGCCAAAGTTATTCCCTATCAGAACATACCCGGAACCCAGTATTATACCTCAATTTTGTTTAAAGTAAAATAACTGATGTATCGCTTTGTTTGCTGAGTTTTTGTGCCATCAACCTTCAATACTCCTTTTCCATCTGTACAAACAAGTCATTGGATATGCTGTAAAGACAATACCCGTAATTTCATCAGACGATGACGTCTGTTCAGATAATGTTACCACAGAATAAACAATAATGCTTTGTGAAGATCGAGAAAAACCTTCAGAGAACGTTCCAAAGATGTTCGAAATTCAAAACGCTCACACCAGCGGCACAGTATACAGAGTGTCCCAAAAGTTTACCACATGAAGGGAAAATACCTTAAAAATTGAAGATAGGAAATATTGAAAGAAGACTTCAGTTTGTTTTGGTTTAAATATTTTTTTTTAATTATTTTTAAAAACAAAATGATGAAAAGGACTTCATTTTGTTTTTAAAAATAATTTTCAAATTGTTTTTAAAAACAAAATGAAGTCTTTAGCATTCAAAGAATTTTGAAAAATCGCCTTCCTTAACCAGGAATCGAACCAACCAAATATGAAAAAAAACAGTCTTTTATTTTACGAGACCGATCGAAAGGCTTACTTACTTGAATAATATCTTAAATAAAAGCAAGACAATGTTTAACATTTAAATTCTTACGTATTTTATTAATTTGTATCGAATCTTATGGGAATATAAAAAATACATATTTGAATGAAGTTCCAATTATTTTTAAAATCAAAATAAAGTCTTCTTTCAGTAAAATTTTAAATCTTCAATATTTAAGTTACTTTCCATCCTTTTGGCAAAGTTTTAAGGACACGTGCACCCCCGTGTATACACCAGTCTGTCCCTTAGCAAGGAAGTCAAGTATCTAGGAGTGATACTAGACAACAAACTCCTCTGGAATAGACATCTCGAAGGAAAACTAAACAAAGCCACCATCATCTTTTGCCAATGTAAAGACTACTCGGCAAAAGCTGGGGCCTATCACCGAAAATAACGATGTGGCTGTATAAAACTGTTATACGTCCCATAATCACATACGGAGCCGTTGCTTGGTGGTCCAAAACAGAGCAAAGCACCGTCATCAACAAGCTGCAGAAATTCCAAAGATTGGCATGTTCTGCGATAACCGGCTGCATGCGAACTACCCCCATAGCCGCCCTAGAAGTAGCTCTGGACCTAACACCTCTGGACCTGTTTATACAACAGGAAGCCTCCATGGCTGCTATAAGGCTTAAACTCCTGGGTCTGTGGTACAACTCAGAGGGTCCTCACTCCACATTGTGGAATAATCTAGTGAAACATGAGCCACTAATCGCTGCCCCATGCGACAGGATCCCAAAACAATACATTTTCGAAAAGAAATACCAGATACAGTTATTTGAAAGTGACCGAGATTACTCCGGCATACATGAAGTCCGAAATAATACGGACGGCTCCAAGATGGGGACTGGTACTGGTGCTGGAGTATTCTCACAAGACCTAAATATCAAAATATCACAAGCATTAGGCCAACACAGTTCAATATTTCAATGCGAATGTGTTGCAATAATAAATGCCGCTACCATGGCCCTGTCTAGAGGTATGAAGGAACTAAACATTCGCATACTGACCGACAGCATGGCCGTTCTAACAGCACTGGAGGCCAACACGATCAACTCCAGTATCGTCTACGAATGCCAACCAAAATTTGGATCGTTTAGCATCCAAAAACAAAGTAACCCTACAATGGATTAAAGGGCATAGTGGATCACACGGGAACGACGACGCCGATGAGCTGGCTAGAAAGGGATCTTCCACAACAGTGGCAGGACCCATACCCATTCTGCCACTCCTGTTCAGCCAACTGCGCTCATGGGTAAGACAAGTACTCGTGCTGCACATAATACTCGTTGGGTAGATCTAACAAGCTGTAGACAGTCCAAGGAAACAGCCGCCCACGTGATGCGTGGGTTTGGTCGCACACCGGGAAGAAATCCTCAAAGACGTGAGGTCGCTCCTAGAAGCCTGTGAACGCCCCAGGAGGCTTCTGCGCTTCTGGAAGGAGCTGGGATGGCTTGACTAGCCACACCAATGCTGTGTTCACGCATAACGGATCAAATGGGAGTCTAAATGCGGAAAAAAGAGCCCATCACCAATACCAATACCCCCGTGTATAAGAGCTGTGCGTGCACTACTACACGCCATCTAAAATCATCAAAGGATAGATTCTGGTTGCGGGCCGTATTGAGATGGCTCGGGCCGTATCTTTGACACCCCTGTTAAGTAGTGTACCGGCGCTTTTCATTTGTTGTAGGCTTTTATTCTGATTATTTATAATTTCTGTGATGTTACATTAAACGATATTGACATAATATATTATATTGACTTCGGAAGTTTTTGAGACGTCTGTTGCTAGCTGATTATAATATCTCGTTTGTATGAATCGACATGTTGTTTCTGATGAAATGATTTTAAATTGGGTTGTTTGTTTGCGTAGGATGTGTGTTATAAAGACTATACTTAAGCAAGATACCTACGTGTGTTATGGAGTTTTTTTCCTATAACAAACATTTTTAATTAGTGTAAGGTATGTTAATTAATAGTAACATCGAACACTAGAAATATTACTGATTTCTTCCTTTCTACGATGTAACATTTTCCTACCTATTGCAAGAAAGAGAAAAATCGTTCTTTCTAGAACGTTTTTATAATAATCTACAGGAAAAATGTGGAGTCAATGTACCATGGGCAACAGCGTCGCTTAACCACTCCTAAGGTTAAAATCGCTTGCACGCCGCACAGTGGTCGGCTTCGTATGAGAGTGCGGAAATAATTTTTTTTTTAATGATATCATGTTTCTTTGCATAATATTGATTTTAAATAATAAAACAAATATTATACTAGTGCAATGTATGTTTTAATACATAATAGAAATGAATAAAAAAAATATTGTCACTCTTTTCAGGTCTAAATCAGGTCTAAAACTTTTTGGTTTTGAACAAAATATTTTTTGCTGATTTTACTTCTAAAATTGATGAACGGATCAGATGAAGCCAGAAGCATGTTCATAATATCCTCATTTGTATTTTCGAGCATTTTCGGGAATGAGAGAATCGGTATTGCCGATAGGTAGTCCTTATTTGACCCTCATTGGATAAATGAATTGTATGTCAAGGGTAGCAGATATAAGCAGCTAATATTTAAT
Organism: Agriphila tristella; assembly: GCA_928269145.1. Taxonomy (NCBI): domain Eukaryota; kingdom Metazoa; phylum Arthropoda; class Insecta; order Lepidoptera; family Crambidae; genus Agriphila; species Agriphila tristella. Next base: position 21,539,235 of record OV743440.1, on the reverse strand, counting down.
AGGCTAATTACTAGAAGGATTAAGAAATCTTTTGAAACATAGATCTGCAGTAGGATCGAGAAGGTAAAAAAGTTACGATCCAAGAAAAGCAATAATTTCGAATATAAATGCGTGTCTTTTATATAGGTCAAGTAAAACATGACGACAGCAGTTTTTTGCAAAATATAGTTAATATAAATATATAATCCTTCATAAAAGACAATTAAAAAGAAATATTGTTAAAATCATCAATAATATCTCAAGAAATACATTCGTAGACATCCGAGCATAGAAACTACGCTTAAATAATATATTTCGTGTTTAATCAACTTATGAGGCGTTTCTTAACGTAGCGTTATGATCCCATAACTATACTACAATGGCTACTATACTATGATAATTTTAATGAATAAAAACCTTCAAATTTTTGCCTTTTTCCGCTTGCCGACTACGCGCCGCCGCGACCGTCACAACATATGTTTACTTCGTACAGGGGCGATACGCGCGCACACGTATTTTGTTGCTAACTGGTTAAGCGACGCTGTTGTCCGTAGTACCAAGGTGTGACGTTAAATCCAAAGTAACTCTTTTTTAAAAACATGTTTTTCTTATATAAAAAATATAAGTAAATATTTTTTATTCAAAATAAGTACAGACACATTTCTTGTAATACGAACATGCCTACATGTTTGTATATGAACTAACCTGAGACAGACGTCATTTTATTTTAATAATAATGTATAGTAACCGAGTCTCGCATGACTGCGGTATCTTTACGACAGTGACCTTAGCAACAGAAATTAAAATAAAATACCAGCCGAAGTCGATAAAAAAGTTACGTATTCACGCGTAACTAATATAATATACCTAATCGTTTGGCAATGGAACTGCCTTCTATTTCTGTCATCATAGAGCAAAGACTGCGTTCGATAGTGATTGCCTTTGATCATTCGTTCTTTATATACCCTACCTACACCTTTTTATAGCTGCAAAGGTAACTGAAATTGATAAGTTCGTCTCATGAAAGCTATTCTGAAAAAAGCAGCTTCAAAAATAAACAGCTTTACAAACCAAAAAATAATTATTAAAATCTGCATAGGTGCTTAATTAAATACTATAAAGTACCTCCACTTTTCAGATACCTATTTAATAACATCTTATAAAGTCTGGTGGGGCTTTTTATTTCATTGACATTGAATTATGACAAATATAATTAATACACATATAAATATTTTCAGAGCATAACGAATTTAACTATTTACCTGTTACAAATAAATGGTACAAATAAAAGGTAATAAAATAATGGTTACAAATAAAAGGCTGGTGTACGCAGTGACAAAAACCGCAGGGCATGTATGAAAAGAGTGATGGATATGAATGAAGCGAAAGAAGTGTGCAAGGATCGTAGCAGGTGGCGATCCATAGTCTCTGCCTACCCCCATGGGAAACAGGCGTGAGTGTATGTATGTATGTATGTATGTAGATAAATGGTTTTAAAAATTTATAGTCAAACGGCTGTTTTGGCTACTCAATTTTATAAGAAAAGGGATATCATGTAGTGTACAGTGCTAAAAAATGAAAATCTGAAATCAAAATAATATATTAAAGAATATACTTAAATTAATAAGAAATAATCATTTTACCTAAAATACGACATTTAAGCAATAATTAAATTCTGAATGCTAACAAGCATTTTGTCCCTACGGAAGGAAGTCACCACACACGATGTCACTTGTCAATCAGGTCATTAATATTCTCATCTTTTTATTAGTTTTTTTCCTTGTATTTAACGAAGTGAAGTCAATGACCCGATAAAAAGTAGAAACAAATTTTGTTACATAAATGCTACCTAGGTAGGTAGATTTAAAAGCGGGATGCCTACTATCGCACTTAGCCGAATTTTTCAATATTTCGTAAAATCTGTAGCACAAAGATAACATTATGAAAATTGCAAACTTTAGATCGCACCATGCCTACTTTATAGTGCTTTATGTAGCATTGGCACATTTACAACCTAATTTAATATCGGATGGATTCCTCACTATTCAAATGGAAATATTATTATCGGATATAGGGTTGGAGTGCGTATGGGGTGAGTCCCCATACGCACTCCAACCCTATATCTTGTACTCTATTTCAAAATTTCTATACACTAGCATGACATTTGATAGAATTATTTGAAAGCAGCAGCAGTTTATCTTGTGCAAGGTAAAAGTTAGCATGCCAACCATCTATTTTAACCAAATTATTTTTACACCCTAGGCAACTAGTCTCTGGCTGGTAATCGGTTTGGTTACATAAACCACTGATCTTTACGTAACTGACAGTGAAAGATTGGCAACCGTTATCTTTATAAGATTTGCAGGGAATGATAAGAGGCGTTCTTTTGATTTTACTGTACAATAAAAAATAAAAAATGTTAATCTCGATATGAATTTGATTTGCACCAAACAGCTTTGTGTGTTGCCAGTGATGACTTACGGCAGTGAAACGTGGTCGCTAACTATTGGTCTCATAAGGAGGCTCAAGGTCACCCAGCGTGCAATGGAAAGAGCCACGCTTGGCGTTTCCCTGCGTGATCGAATCAGAAATGAGGAGATCCCCCGGAGAACTAAAGTAAGCGACATCGCTCAAAGGATCGCTCAGTTGAAGTGGGAGTGGGATGGACACATAGCGAGAAGAAGAAAAGATTCTGGAATGGCGACCGCGCACCGGATGACGCTCCGTTGGTAGGCCCCCGACGAGGTGAACCGACGATCTGGTGAAGGTCGCGGGAACCCACTGGATGTGGGCAGCGCAAGACCGATCGTCGTATAGATCCTTGGGGGAGGCCTATACCCAGTGGGTGTCGTGCCGCTGATATGATAATGATGAAACAGCTTTTCATGGTAAGGGTATTGGTTACATTACCCAATAACATCAATAACAGTAGGTAATGTTCTTTAAGAAATTGTACCAAGTTAACACTTTTTCCATGAATCATATTCAGAACGCGTCCGGGTATTCAATTACTTACGGTAACCCTGAAGAAATCTGGGTGACCTACAATGAGTACGAGGATTAAACCGTAATCATTAAAGTGCGAATTTAGTTTTCGTACGGTACCATTCATAAATATTAGAATTTTAACCCTTTACAACTACAAACAGGGTTGATAATGGTGTGAAAACATTCTAGCCACAAAAATAAACTGCTTATGGTGATATTACACGGTTCACTTCTAGAGAGTTGAAAGTTGAACGAGTAAGCACAGAAAAGAGAAAAAAAGGATTGAATTCAATCGATATCCGATCAATTCAAACTTGATTAAATAGTTCACTTTATGAATTAAAAACAGTAAAAGCTTCGTACATACTGAGGCGAATTCGCCGCGCGATGCAGCATTTTGACCACCTAACTCAAAGCGATAGCCATAGCCATAGCCAAAGCAATGCTCTAGCAATAGGGTATTTTCCAAATTTATGAAAACTGCTTATATTTAAAGATTGGGACGAACAATTTAACAGAAAAATAAAAATTAATTAAATAATGTCTTTTCTCCATTAAACCAATTAAAATCAAATATATTTTTGATGCTTTTGAATTTACCGCCAAAACGCTCGGTTCGATGACGTCTACTGCGTGACGTCAACTTTGTGTAAACAAGTTACAATTTACTTTGCAATTTACTCTATAGTTGACACAAAGTTGACGTCACTCAGTAGATGTCAGTGAACCGAGCGTTTTGACGGTAAATTCAAAACAATTAAAAATAAATTTGATTTTAATTGGTTTAATGGAGAAAAAAAGACATTAATTAATTAATTTTTATTTTTCTGTTAAATTGTTCGTCCCAATCCTTAAATATAAGCAGTTTTCAAAAATGTGGAAAATACCCTATTGCCGCATCGCGCGCGGAATTTGCCTTAGTCTGTACGAAGCTTAACTTCTGTTCCGTGTAAACATCATTATCTTCCAATTTTTGCCTTTCAATTAAAAGTGAATCAATTTGGTTGAACCGTGTTTAATATCTCCAATAGTTGTTGGGATCTTTGACGCATGTTTGACGTAAGGCCATCGAAAGTTGAAAGCTGACCCATTTCTTTTGAGGATTCCCAAACGAATTGACGTCATCAGTATAATATGATTACGTTACTATCTCAAGTCTATAATGAAGGTTGTATTGCGTAATAAAAATGATGTACGGCTTTTTTATTGATAGTTTATAACGATATATCATACTTGTTGTGATGTTTAAATGAAACGAGATTGATTTATAATACTTGATGTAGTTTGTGATGTTTCTTTAAATTTAATGCTGATTATTATTATGCATTAATTTAATCCAAATCATTAGGAATAATAATATTTCAATCGGTTTTCTTTTGATTGTTGTACGTAAATCGTAAATCTATTCACAGGAGTATTCATGGCATTTCCCTCTCGTGTTATGTGTACCGTTATGTTTCCCTCTCGTGTTATGTTGAAACATTCCTTCACTGTTGGCTCTCAGTTGACATTACTGTACTTTCTTTCAACACTGCACTCGTCACTAATAAATAAAAAGAACAATATTAATCTTTACTTTCCTTGTATTAAAGTCTACAATCAAATTCTAGCAGCTGTCCAATTGCAAATGTAAATTTGTCCAGACGTTCAAATCGCCATGAACATAGTAGGAACTCATAGGTTTGTCTGGATTGTACGTTCATTTGGCGAATATATTTTTTGGCGATTATTCAAAAACTTCTATATTATGAACAGTGTTTATAACACATTTCGTCGCAGACACCAGACTTGAAAACACAAACATGACTAATGGTTAATGGTTTTGCTTGTTTACATTTTAGTTTACCGCTAATCATCTAAGAAACAGTGAAAATTAATTGACCCATTCCCATAAAATTTAACTAATAGTAAACATTTCCCATTTGGAGTAAGAGGTTGTCACATATTCTTCATCTATAATACTCTCATTCAAGTAATTCGAACAATATACAAAAGTTCTTCAATATTATCAGTCTTACGCATACTTATAAGATGTTTAATGTAAATCTTATAAACCGGATGGTTACCAGACACATGTTTCACGATCACGACAAAACGTGGTTTGCATTCGCTCGTTTGATCGGAGGAAACACTTTGAGAATAGGCCACATGTATTAATTACCGGATTGCTGGCCGGAAGCAGGAAGAATTTAACACAGACGCTTTTAAATGTAAGCCCATTAATATTTGCGACAATTATAAATTACGAACGAGGTCTGCACATCTGGTTTTCGCTATATGTGTGTACTAAACTGTAGTTAGTTTTTTCCACAACATCATTATTGCTTCATCGTCCATTATAAGTGCCCCGTCGTGAAATTGAATGAATTTTAACGAACGAGGAAAATACAAAAAAACACTTCTCAGCGTAGAAGGAAAATTAAATAAGTTATGTAAAATATGAGGACTAAATCGTTATAGAGCAAATTCGAACGTTGAGAAACAATCTTTCCCGTGTAATAAAAAAACTGTACAATTCCGAGAACAGGCCAGGTTCAGACACCGTGAGGTCAAAAATCTTCGGGTCTCTGACAGTTAGTCCTTGAATTTTTTATACCATCAACGGTTCTGCTAGATAATTATTAGTAAACGTTGTAAACTATAATGAACCTTTAACTCACACGAATAAGAATTTGTTTTGAATGTAAATATTTGGGTTATCGTGTTACTATCTGCAAGGGGAATCCTCGTTCATGTCTCAATGAAACTCGTTATCTGGTTGTCGTAAATGAATGTAGATTGTGACAATGTCACAATATTTAACGCATAAGGGGCGTTTTTAGGGTTCCGTACCCAAAGGGTAAAAACGGGACCATATTACTAAGCCTCCGCTGTCCGTCTGTCTGTCTGTCACCAGGCTGTATCTCATGAACCGTGATAGCTAGACAGTTGAAATTTTTACAGATGATGTATTTCTGTTGCCGCTATAACAACAAATACTAAAAACAGAATAATATAAATATTTAAGGGGGGCTCCCATACAACAAACGTGATTTTTTTGCCGTTTTTTACTCCATATTGATAACGACTACAAGTAGACAGTTGAAATTTTCACAGATCGTGTATTTCTATTGCTGCTATAACAACATTTGCTAAAATCAGAATAAAATAAATATTTAAGGGGGGCTCCCATACAACAAACGTGATTTTTTTGCTGTTTTTTGGTACGGAACCCTTCGTGCGCGAGTCCGACTCGCACTTGGCCGGTTTTTTAATCTGTTCCTGTTAACTGTTTTTAAGCTTAAAGTTTTCGAAACACTAGTTAGTACTAAATATCTAAAATTCTAAATCCATTATAAGAATATGGTTTAATTATTTTTATAATGAAAACAATCGGCGGAAGTTGTAACAGGTAAAATACCTACCCTAGTAGATTAATGAAGAAGTAAAAAAAATATTGAGGAAAATTTTAGTTTTTTAATGTTATAATATAAAAGGTATATACTTAATCATTTTAAGGTAGACATAAAAGCCATCTATTTTCATAACATTTATTTTCCCTCAATTTACTCAATGAATTACTGAATGTACCTATATATTTGCCTTATGACAGAAATATTTTTGGTCCCATAACTCAAAAGCAATATCGCATTCCTCCTGTCTACACAACGCTTGTGAGACATGAAAACATGCACAATCGATATTCCCACGAGTAATAAATTGCATTTTTATGTTAAGTAAGTAATTCTTTTGCCTTTTATAAACAAAAACATGATCAGATTCATACATTTATCTTCCTTTATTTACCGCTAAAGTTCGTAGTACACATAATATACTTAGGTAAACTGTATGTTTTGAAAATGTGTTTTTATTACAAAGATAAGATTAGAAAATCGGGTTTAAGCTATTAATTTATTTTAATAGATAATATGCTGCGTTATAATAAAAAGGAATGAATTTTTAGTAAAAAAAATAATTGTTGGAAATGTTGTATTATATCTCGATTAAAAAATATCCTTTGGAAGTATCTGGTAGTTAACTCGGCTATTCAATATTTTCTGAAAATAATACCACAGTGTTTTGGTGAAGTTGGTGGCAAACACTTTAAGATTTTGTCACACTAAGTAAGTGCTTGATCAATAAGTTGTAACCCTACTGTAGAACGTAATAATTGGCATGACTTGGTACTAATAATATGGCCACGTAACAGCGACGTTGGAATAAAAGGTGATATATGAATGTCAAAGACGGATCGTGCAAAATCTTGCTATGCATAGGGTTACCATACCAAACCAAAATAAGATTATAAGTACCGTAAAATGGGGGAAAAGGGATCCAGGTGTAAAATGGGACAAAAGTTGGGAAGATTTTTGAAGTGTATAGTCTATAGACTCTTCGCTTCGTTTCGTTTTTTTGTTATTTTGTATTTTTACTACCAATTAAAAAAAAATATGCGAAGAGTCTATAAAATAACACTTTAAAAATCTTCCTTACTCTTGTCCCAATTTGTACTTGGGATCCCCATTTCCCCCATTTTATGGTAATGTTACTACTTAAGTATGAATCAGTTGATATTAATGGAATTCTTCCAATCCATAACCCCTGAGAAAATGTGACTGGCTGCTAAGAACATCTCGTAAAATAAACTGAATCTTACTAGTGATCTTATTATAAAAATCATTCAAGCCCTATAAGCAACCAGTTGACTTTAATCAAATCTTATAATTTAAAGTAACCCCTACCAAAATGAGACTGGCTGACTTGAAAAATCACGAAATAAACTGCATCTTCTCTTAGTTATCTTACCAGAAAAATGCTATCATATCCAAGCCGTATCAACCCTACAACGTCCCAGTAAACACAAGTGTGCAAAATCTTTTGTTTCAATCACTTTTGTTTTATTTGTAAAGTGGTGACGTCCACGCATCGATTTTAAGATAATAAGTTTTAAGCTTCATTTGTTATGGTATTAAGAAAATAATTACTACTTTGAGTACCTAAGCAATAAAGTAGAATATAAAATAGAAAAGAATTTTATTATTTGTAAAGGTATCGATGGATAGGTAGCAAAAATTACAAAAGCTACTAAGTCTGGGGCTGAATGTTCGTCCATCCAAACAAATACAACCGCCTAAAACACTTTGTTACTCATATCTTTTTTTCTCTTTGAGATTTTTAAGATTGCATTTAAGTCCTCTTATGTAAGCACTTACCTAAATAATTAAGATAACAGTTTGGATACTCGTGATCTCCAAATTTTGCCACGCAATTATTTGCCAGAATATCATAAACTGGATGGTTATTTTACTTACATATAAATAAAGCAGTGATAAGATCACATGAAATTTGGTGGTGATAATCACGAGATCGTGAAATGATCGTGATAGGTTTGGGAAAGTTACTGTGACATACAATTACAAACGCTATTACGCGTTGTTCCGAATTCGGTATTATCTAGCTAGGTAGTAAAATATTATTATTTCTTATCGTAAAGGACACAGTTGCATTTATAATTTTATTGCATATTAGTTCCTGACTTAATTAAAATATTTTCTACAGCTTAAATATGAATCACCTTGATATGCATTTTATTAACTAACCTGATTAAAAGAATTCCGCTTATAAAATTCCGAAAGTAACTCTAGATCTAATGGTTTCAAAGATAAAACAAAATCAAAAAACCTATAAGTACTTAAATCAAAACTAATTAATTCTAAAATAACACCTGAATTAATAATCGACGCGCTGTAATCCGTATTAATTGTTTCATTTCTAACAAAATCTAAATTTCAATAATACTAAACAAAATGGCAATAGTTAAAACTCTACTTATTAATTATTATGATAGAAACTTCGCACTAATTGACTTCCCATCAATGATTTCAAATATAATAAGTCTATGCGTCCTATCATAGAAATATAATAAGTCTATGCTTCCTATTCTGGATATTATGACGTGCACGTGCGAGTATATTTGAAAAGACAATAAGAATTCTATACAAGTTTTTTTAGTTCAAATAATATGACGAAGAGGCTGCCCAACTTGTAACATTATACGTATATTCTTTTGTTTTGTAAATTGCGCCACATTTTACGTCACATGAACACTTTAGATACAGTTTCAAAGATATTATCGCTGATTAGATGATACAATATCAGTGATTAAAGTATGGTCTAATTTTAGATAAATTATTTCCTGTTTAATCGCAAAATTAAAAATACGATAATACTTGAATGGTGTCACCGTATTACAAAATCGTGTGATTGTTATTAAACTTTTTAAGCCAGACAATAAGCTGTGTTGCGTAACTTAAATAAGTTATTATATATTCATAGAATGGAATTCTCTGGAATTAAATACTAAACTCGAAAGCAGAAAAATCGCACAATAGGCCTCTTTTGATACAAACGAGGTAACTTTGAAGCTCTGGTTCTCTGCCCAGGATTAAACGGGCTGTGATCTGATGATAACAAATTAAAGAATAAATGGTGGAGGTCCATAATGCCAAGGAAACCTAACGGATTCGTTGAGTCGTTTAGCTCAGGGGTAAACTTAAACAATACAAGCTAAAATTACGTCAAAAGTATGTAAAATTTAACCCTAAAAACTCCATACAGGCTCTGGTGTAAACAACGCTTCTGATCCGTTGGGTTTCTTCAGCAATCTGAGATTTATTCTTTAATTTGCCATCATCAGATCAGAGCCCGTTTAATCCTGGGCGGAGATTCAGAGCTTCAAAGTTACCTTGTTTGTATGAAAATAGGCCTATTGTGCGATTTTTCTGCTCTCGAGTGTAATTTAAGCACTGTTCGAATTGTATCAAATAGAGCTTCTTAAGTCTTGACTAGGTAACTCTTTGCTAAAAGGTCTTGGAGCTACGTTAACTCTGAGAAATTAATAAGTGGCTTTTTAAGTCTTGTTATTATTATAATGCAACACATGGCAATGATGAAATGAAATTGAGTTACATACATAGCTGAAGTAAATATGTATGATTCACAATATTTTGAAATATCGTTTCATTACGACCTTTGACTTTTATAAACATTAGCCTTTCTTTGTTGGATGTATGTGTCAATTCTTGACAAACTGAAACTGAAGGTTACTTACTAGTCATTGGAATACTTATAAGTATACTTAATTGTGTCACATACATTGTGTGTTACATACATTAAAGAGTGTGTCTACACACCTTTAACATTAATAGTTATAAATGTGATCGGATAAGCTTCTTTTTCACGTTCAAAACACCGAACACGGAACGAATTTAAATTCGGGACCTAAGCATGTAAGTATGTAGCTTTTTTCTACGCTGCACTAAAACGGCTATTAAATAAATGTTCTCATAATAGTGTTCGATGTTTCAGATACAAAACCAACAATTAATTTAAAACAATATCAACAACTTGGCTCACATTTCGATACAGCTGAAATATACACGTGGCCATAACGGCTATTCGCAGCCTTATCTGCAGAGCAGACTGGAAGTTACTACATACTTACTTACGAAAGCATAACGTAAACCTCTAAAGTTACGATAAATCCAATATTGTAGACATTTTATAGCAAAGGAAGGAGTTTATGCCTTCGTAGAGTCTGTGCGGAAGAAGAACCGCCATGGGGTTTGTGCTTGATTACCGTTTTTTTTCATGTTGACGGCATCATTTACGCCATTATAGTGTGACTATGTAATACCTAACTTGATATCTATCAAGCTTCAAATGATCGAAGCTATCAAATCAAGATAGTCGCTCTATAATGTAAATGACGTAACAGTGCCGTCAACATGACAAAAACGGTAGGTTATCAAGCACAAATCCCATGACGGTTCTCTTTCCGCACAGATTATCTCTAAATAAAACATAAGAATTAACTTACCATTAGACGTTTAGATATCAAAGTCAAAGTCAAATAAACTTTATTTAAATAAACTTAATTATTAAGTACTTTTGAATCGTCTATATTTTCCTACCACCCGTTCCAGACTTTTTAGCTGACAAGAAAAACGGGTGCAGGAAACTTATCAGCTGTAACAGCCATAAGTCATCATTTACTATAGTACCTACTTTGAAAATAAAATTGGCATAGTAATGGCGTTAGTGTTAATGCTGTAAAAAGTTTTGTAAAATACGTAACCTTAACAAGAAGGTAGTCGTGGTCACTGAGCTGAGGTAAACTATATAGTTCAGTGGTCGTAGTAATTACCTTCATGTTATGGCAAATGAAGTGGTTATTTAATGACCGGTTTGTAGCTGGGTTTAAGGGTTAATGACCCTGATTGCAAAACCTCACGCACCTCATGGACACAGGTTCCTATCCTGTTAGTGTGTTGCTAATGGTGGCCAGACGATTTTCATAAAAACGATGTAACTTTGAAGCCTTGGTTCTCCGCCAAGGATTGACCTAGCTGCGATCTGATGATGGCCATCCAAGGAGTGAATTTCACTTATCTACCACGATTCAATATGTTCGTAGGAAACCTCAAGTTAATTTCAAAATATTCTAAAGAATACTAGGTAGTTAGTACTCGAGAATAATAATATCTTCGCTACTTGATTAACTACTTAAGGTATTTCCTGCGAGTAAGAGATAATCAGGTAGATACTTGTCTATTTATAATGATTATATCAGTACAATAATTACTTACGTAATCAATTAGTCATCTATAATTGGCACTGCATTGTTTTTTTTATTATTCTGTTTTATTTTTTCTTTGTCAACAAAACTGAAGTACAGTCCTTGTATTTTATCTATTACTGTACTATTATGTATTCTATCTACACTCACAACGTAATGTTCCAAGTATGAATTCAAAAAAGGTAATATAAATCCGTACTTTATTTTCCTGGATAGGTAAAATAAAAATAAAAACTCATTACGATGCAGTCAACTGCATCATAAAATAACTTTTTTTCTCATTACGATACAGGGCAAATCCAAAAAAAGGCAGTGCCGTTGATATTTAAAAAAAACAACGATATTAAAATGCACTCTATGGTGATCCATGACTTAGTGCGATTATATTGTTGGAATGCACTCATCTCATTATTTTTTTCTAATGGAATGAGCGTTATTTTTAAAGCATTTCAAAAAAGTTTTGATTTCCATTTTTACATTTTGTTATACTAATTACTGAATTTTGTAGGTTTTTCTATTCTTGCTTTAAAATGTTAAAAAAATTTACTCTGCCCGATATTTTGGATGCAGCTAAGGAAATGACTTATTACAAGGTAGGTACATAGCTAATACAAACAAAGGCTCCGCTCTCTCTCTTTTCTAACGTTGATCATTTATTTAGTAGGTTTAATCCCAAATGTATGAGTGTAGATAAAGTAGTGTATGAAACTGCACATAACTAGGTATTAAAACACTCGTGTGACCCCCTTTTTATGTGTCAGTTTCATAAACTACTATTATGCTATTACCATAAGAATGTTTAATAGTACTTACGTCTATTACCTCGGTTGGAACATTAAAATAGTTATTATTTTGATTCCCTCCTAGGAACATCAATATAAAAAAAACTTGGATGGTAATTTTATAATAGGTAATTATTTTATTTATAATATACCTATACCAAAAACTCCAATAACGAAAATTATTTAAAATTACAAGGAAAATTATTACAATACAAACATGGCGTCAATTTCAAAGGTTTCCTCATGTTATTTAATGTTTAAAAATGATACTACGAGAATTGCGCCAATTAACGATTTCACATTCTAATTCTATCGAAACTGAATTTTGAGTAATAGGATGACGCAAGCTGGAACCTTCTTAAACGTTACATCTGTAACAAAATAACTATTACTAAACGTTTATCTCTTCAATTACACCGATACCATATTCAGACGGTATCATTTTTGACTCGTCTACCCAACACTTATATGAATTTGCCAATTAATTCTTATAGCTTTACAGTAGAGTTCATAATTGAATGCTGCTGTAACACGTTCGAATCACGTGTGAGATCACACACGAGACGAGTGTTGGCCCGTTGTTTAATTATGATGGCGTTTTGATGGGTTTCGGTTATTCAGTAACAATATACTGTACTATGGAGGTTTCTTGCTATTTGAGAATCATTGGACATGTTGCCATGACCGGCTTTAGAAGGTAAAACATCTGTTTATTATTTGCATCTCCCTCTCACTTCACTTTACTTGACTTTAGATAGGAATCTACTTACATGGTGGGGCCGATTCTCGCGCACTGCCAGGCACGTATCCAGACTTTTAATTCGGGGGAAGGGACAACTGCATCCCGCAAACCGGAGAGTGCCTCGCCTGCTAAATTTGAATTTAGTCCTGTACTGTGTGTTGTGGATCTCGAATTCAACATTATCTCTTATCACAAATCTCTATCAAAAATGTCAGTAAAATCCCTATTGCAGCCAAAAAACTTATTCAACTTAGCGATTTTCGACATAATGCAAGTCGAATGACTTTGTCACGACAATTTCTTATGTCACGCACCGAGAAATCATCTCCGGTATGGTATAAATATGTGAAAGCGGTATGTAGTGTAAATTGGAATTACTTCCCCTTACAAAATTCAAAACCAAATTTAATTATCTCCTGCGATATTAAAGCCGAATGCGAAATTAAAGGCGTAACATTATAATTGTTTTTATATTATGATGTCAAACTTAGTTAAATCTCGTTACTTTTGTCTTGTCTTCCCTAATGTTGAGAATGTTTTTTTTTCATTAATCGTACATATTTTTTTTATATCGTTTTTTTCATCACGAAACAAATCTAAAGATGAAATAGTTTAATATCGAGATCATCTGTATTTTTTTTCGATACGATTACATTTATTATGAATGATACAATCAAGTAAAAACCCAGATTAAAAGAGTTGCAGACATATATTACAATTAAATCGAATGTGATATGATTATCAGTCATTTATTAATTAAAAAGGATGATGGATGATGCATACATAATAAACAAAATTACCAGTACTGATAATAAGTTATACACAACCTATTGATTAAGTAATTCAGTGTGAGAATTAAATTCCACTAATTTGATAACTTACTTGAGGAGCTCGGTGGCGCAGTGGTTTAGCGCCTGGCCCAGCGATTGCGGAAGTTAAGCAACGTTCGCAAAGGTCGGTCATGGGATGGGTGACCAAAAGTTTATTATCTCGAGCTCCTTCGTGCTTCGGAAGGCACGTTAAGCCGTTGGTCCCGGCTGCATTTGCAGTCGTTAACACCCACCAATCCGCATTGGGCCCGCGTGGTGGGTTATGGCCCATCCTCCTTACCACCCATAAGGAAGGCCTGTGCCCCAGCAGTGGGGACATCAAAAATGGCTGATGGACATGGACAATTTGATAACTAGCGTTGTTTCTGTGTTTATGACAGATATTAAACAATTTATATTTACAGAACATTAAGCGCATTTTTGTTTTGTTTTTTAACCACGATGATAAGAAACTGACAGTTTTGACACGTACTTTATACCAATGCAACTAAGTTAGAGAAAACAACCTATGTATACAAAGTGAATTTTATAGACTAAGATAATTTATTTATTACAAAAAAACCCGTCTGAGGTGCTACGGGTGAGAGTTTTTTAGTATTTTTTTCTAATAAATAAATTATCTTAAATATTATAAAAATAGCATAGTAAATGCCTAAAAATCAAAAAATTCAGTAATTTTATAGACTAGTTAATCTGTGCTTTTACTTTATCGTAGGTACTGTAATTGGTAACAAAAGCACAGATTTACAAATCAAATCCTGACCAGTCCAAACGCTACGTAGTGGCATTAAAAATTGATGGTTATTAATTTATTTCTAGTTTTTTATGAGGGGACATCCAGCTAGCGAAACTACAAGGATAAAAATAATAAAAATATACATAATAACTTGCCTGAGAAAGGGACACAAACCGCACAACACCACAAAATGCGAAACAATTTCAAATGACTCGTAAAATATACATATTTTAAAAAATCGCTGATACAAACTTTGTAATGTGAACTACAAGTAGAATTAATTTGTTAAAAAATCAACTCGGTAATGCAATCTACTTATTTAATATTTTTTTAAAGAAAAAATATTTTATATTTATGTTTTTTGCTTAAACTAGATATTTACTACCTATATAATATAATATAATATGTATATATTTTTGGGATATTACATTTTATATTGCTACCTACCGTAAAAATGAAATCTAAGAAGGCTATTTGCTTTATACCCCTCTGAATTGACTTGACAAACATTCAACTAAGTACTATAAAAACTATTTACTTACACCAACCAAGCAAAAACTCATAAAATATTGTGTTAGTGTAATAAAGAGTATGAAAATAAATGCATTCACTGCACCTACAAGGAAACAATGAAATACTTTCATTAAGTTAATAGGTACTTCAATAAGACCGCAAGATGATGAAAGCAAGTCATCAAGCACAAAGCACGTGATGATGACGAAGTTACAGTCATCTTTGTTGTTATTTTCCTTTATAAGTATTTCTTTTTTAGGTATAATATTGTGTTGTTTTTCTCAGCATGTATATTTTTTGTATTTTTCACGCGATGCGTTGGCTATATGAAAATTTTCCTTGAATGCGTAATATTATCCTTCTAAAATGTCATTGGTAATTTCTGTTGGGTATTTATCGAAAATATTTTATTGTTTTTATTGAAAATGAGGTGACTGCATTTAAAAATTTATCAACATTAGAATTCTATTCTTCACAAACCCTTATTTTTATAGTTTTTTTTGTCACGCTTTCAGTTTAGCGGGATACCCGATTTCGAGACGAACTTGGTTAATAAGAACAAAGAAATCGGCTATATGCTATAAAAAGCTATAAAAATACCTATCTTAAAATGTCATAATAAGCTCTTGAACTTTTGTGGACCAGTGGGTCAGTAGACTAGTATATTATTGGTCATTCTGGCCCCCCGGTTCAGCCTGACCGGGGGGCCAGAATGCCCAATAATACACTACTTCGGTCATTGGAAAATATATTTGATAGAATAACAACGCAATTTTCGGCCAAAAAATCCCGTTGCACAGCATTCTCCTTTTAATGACGCACATATCGACCCTGTTACAAAATATTAATAAAAACACTATTATTAAGATATGTCAGTTATCTGATAAACGAAAGTTCCCAGAAAAATTAAGTCGCAATTTTCACTACGCAAATGTACTAAAGTGAGTAGCCTGGTAAAAGAAGGAAAGTTTTATATGGGTACGTTGGTACAATGGTACCTACGAGTAACGAGTTCAGTCATTGACATGGTTGTTTTATCGTGAAACACGCCGGAAAATAGTGCCACATTGAACGAAAGTATTATAGGAGTGATTGGCCAAAATTTAGACTTGTTATTTTTGGGGTTTAGGCCCTAAAGTTACCGAGTGCCTAAATAATCCTACTTATAAGTATTTATAAATGTGAAAGTTTGTGGGTTTGGATGTTTGACCCTCAATCGCGCAAAAAACGATCAACATATTTGGATGAAATTTAACACACAGATTGTGTATAGCCTGAATTAAAACTTTGAATGCTTTTTTATCCCGGTCAAAGGATGCTTAGGGATTTTCCGAATGTCCACGCGGACAAAGTCGCGGGTGGAAGTTAGTGTTAAAATAAAAATTATAACTAACTAGCGGCCGCTCGCGGTTTCACCCGCGTGGTTCCCGTTCCCGTGGGAATATTGGGATAAAAAGTATTCTATGTTTTAATCCAGGCTATCTACTATCTGTGTGCCAAATTTAAACAAAATCCGTTCAGTAGTTTTTGCGTGATTGAGGAACAAACATCCAAATATCCAAACCCACAAACTTTCACATTTATAATTGAAAATCAAACGAACTTACCAAGTGAAGTTCGATTACAATTATGTGAGCAGCTTCATTCTTAGCGATTTACTGTTTACATGTTGTAGTAGCGCCCCCAAGCGTCAGCCTTGCACGTGTTTTAGAGCTTTTTTTTTTTTTTGGCATAATGTGAAAACTCCCTTGTCTATCTGTCATCTACCCCCTTCCACTACATGTCTTCTTCGTGGGTACGGGGGCCATCTTGTTTCATTTGTTTAAAGAAATTAACTTGTTTACATATTTCATATTTTGCCCATTTAATAGGGATCGGGCCAAAACTTACTTTAGGAAGTCAAATTTAAGGGGGGGTTTATGTAAATCGCTAAGAATGAAGCTGCTCACATAATTGTAATCGAACTTCACTTGGTAAGTTCGTTTGATTTTCAATTATGTTTCGCAGCTTCATTCTTAGCGATTTACTGTTTACATGTTGTAGATGTTTAGAGTACTTAGACGGGTAAAATGTGAAATGAAAACAACCGGTTACGATAATTCTGTTGATATTATTAAATAAAAACAACAAAATAGTAACTTTACATTCAATAATAATTTTAATTAAAGTTATTTGGCACATTGTGAATACAATCAGTGAATTAATTAATTACAAAAATCAATAAGTACAGTGTTTAGAAAAAATCATTGGATGTGATTTGAAGACAGTATCGTTGTTGCAAAGTTATTTGGGTCAGTAATGATCTGTCTGTTGTAAAATTTTGCGAATACAGAGGAAGACTCAGTCCACCCTGCAGTTTTGCGGATGAGCTCCAAATTAACTCCTATCTATTGGCTGTGGATGTAGCAGCGTGGCGGGTGCTGTGGGCATTAAATATACTTGTATCAATTCCACTTTTATTAAGTGTATCTTTTATCCATTTACTTATTGTTTGTGAACCTACTTTTGAATGTGGTTTTTTATAACTAATAAATAAACAATTATTCTTACGCAGTGCTTGGGTTTTATTTATATATGTTTCTAAACACTGAGCAGGACATATTTCAGGACGACTATTAAAGTAAGGTAATCTTAAAACTGGTTGAATAGAATTAGGTTTTGATGTTTTTATTAAATCTGGTATCATAATTATTATGTCAATTGTAGGTTGTACTTTAATATTACCTAATTTAATCAATGAAAAAGTTTGAACGCGATGTGCTGTTACCAGAGCCAATAGAGTAACAAGCTTCTTAGAAAGATTTTCTAAACTGAGATCTGTATTGGGCCACTGTTGTGATAAGTAGTTAAGAACTATGCTCGGATCCCAAGTTACACTATATCTTGGATTTGCAGGTCTCAATTTAAAAACACCTTTCATAAAACGTTTTATTCTATTATCATCTAAGTTATCAAATAATAAAGATAAAGCAGACTTATGTGCGTTGATGGTACCATACTTAGCACTTTTGTTAAAAAGTTCAGTAAGAAAATGTAAAACTATGGGTACTGAGCCTACAGTATAATCATACTTGTGAAAATTACAGTATTTTACCCATGCATTAATGCAACTATTATATTGTGTGTACGTGGAATCAGATAGGGATGATAACATAATTTCAATTGTACTGGGTGATAAATGTTTCTTTAATAAAGCTTGCCTGAAAGCTTCGCGGCAACTAATCTCAGGGATTGATTAAGGTTGTGGCTCAACCTGAAAGGAGAAATTAGCAAGTTAATGTCAGGACCAAAATATAAAGGTTCGGAAACTATTATTTTTTCAAATACAGGAAACCATGGTTGGGTTGGCCAATATGGGACCACAACAATACCGACTGCTTTCTCTTTAATTATTTTTTGTAACATCTTTGTTATTAATGAAAATGGTGGAAAAGCGTAAAAGAACTGGTTTTGCCATGAAATGGTAAATGCGTCTACAGCCCATGCCTCGGGGTCGTTCTTCCAGGTTACATAAATGGGACATTTCGCATTACATCTGCTGGCAAAAAGATCTAATGAGGGACACCCAAAGCAATCGGTAATTTGTTTAAATACTTGGTTATTTAATTCCCATTCCGTGTCTTGAAACTTCTTTCTTGATAACTGGTCTGCTTCACAGTTATCTTTGGTATTTATGTATGATGCAAAAATAGTTATTTTACGCTCCTCACACCATTGCCATATATCTCTCGAAATTGTATTGAGGTGCTCAAACTGAACACTACCCATTCGATTAATGCAAGATATTGCGGTTACATTATCAATTCGTAGAAGGATCTGTGTATCATAAAGATCCTTTGCAAAACACTTGAGTGCGAGAAAAGCTGCCTTCAACTCCAACTCATTAATGTGTAACGTAGTCTCATCTTCCTTCCAGTACCCAAAGCATTCGTTTTCATTAGAATAAGCGCCCCAACCAGTGGTTGAGGCATCAGAAAAAATTACTAAATCATATCTATATGGAATCAAGGAGTTATAACCATTGTCAATGTTATTTAACCACCAAATTAATTCATATTTTAATTTGTTTGGAATTTCTATATTCTGCTCATAACTAGGGTTATGTAGTAAACAATTATATTTGAATTGCTCAAAATACTTTGTATAAAGCCAAGAATATCTTATTGCAGGACAAGCTGAAATTAAAAGCCCTACTAATCGTGCAAATTCTCGTAATTTACATCGTTTTATCGTCATAAAATAATTTATTAAATTTTTTATTTTTAACCTTTTTTCATTGGGTAATTTTAATAACATATTCTTGGAATCAAAAACAAAACCCAAAAATTTACAAAGGGTACTGGGTATAAGGCAGCTTTTCTCAGTGTTTATCAAAAACCCAAGATTTTCAAATAAGGACCTCGTTATATTTACATTATTTTCACATTCTGTAGCCGTTCTTCCGATACAAAGTATATCGTCAATATAAACTACAGATATAAGACTATGATTTTCTCTCAAAAATTCTATAGCTGGCTTAAGTAGTTTTGTAAAAACGAACGGTGCAGTGCATAAACCAAACGGTAGGCAATTAAACTCGTATAGAACATCATTATATTTGAAACGGAGGTATTTTCTATGAGATTCATGCACTGAAATAAAAAAATAGGAGTCTTTTAAGTCCATTGTGGCCATGTAACACTTTTCTGTTATTAGTTTGGAAGCTGTTCGGTAGTCCTCCATTTTAAAATGTTTTTTATCTACAAATTTGTTTAGCGGTTTTAAGTTAAGGATGAATCTTTTGTCACCGTTTGGTTTAGGCACTAAAAATACAGAAGACAAAAATTCACCAGGTTCATGATTACAAGGAGATATTGCGTTTATGTATAACAATTTCTTTATTGCCAAGTCAAAATCAAGCCTTTCCTGTTCATTTTTAGGATAAACATTAGGTTTAATATTTGAAATAGGAATAGATTTAAACGGTATGGTATAACCTTCTACCCAAGATAAAATGTTAGGATCATTAGTGATTTGGGTCCAGGCATGATAAAAGTGTTGAAGTCTTCCAGCATATCGTACCTGATAATCATCTACCTCCGGCGCGTGGCTTGCGGCTTGAATGGTGGTAACGGGCGGTCGGAAGGTCGCCTCACATTGCTGCCCGTAGGTTGTCGTTGCGACGGATATGCTGGCGGCGGGTACGTTGCTGGGTACGGTGCCGGGTATGGCGGCGGGTATGGTGCCCTCCGACTGTCGCTCTCCTTGTTGACCACCTTGCGATGCTGGGGCACGTAGTTTAAACGACCCCTTGACGAAGTTGGTGCTGCATTTGGTCTCTGAAACCTTGGTTTTTGAGCGTTTTTTAAAGCGTTACCAGACTGCTGAATGGCTTTGGCGGCTTTAAGCTTTTCGGAAATATTTTCTCCAAAAAGAAATTTGTCTCTTTTAGTTTCAATTAAGGTGTCTTTAAGATTCACATTGATTGATGATATTATAAAACTCCTACGGGATCTTGTGTCAACATAGTGATTATCGCAGAGAATACGACAAGCATCACTGAGTGGTTTTAATATCTTTTGTTTGGAAGGTTCATTGGAAATGATCATTTGTGTAACAGCAGACAAGGCTGATAAAGCCACACCAAGCTGTTTTTGCTTGTATGCTAGTGACGAGTCTCTTTTAACCATTACATCTGGCAGGGCAGCTTTAACTTCAGGGTTAAGAGTCGGAGTAAGTAAGAGATCACAATTACTAGGAATCAAGTAGGCCTTAAGGAGAGATTCTTTTACCTCCTTGGGTAAACCTTTCTCAAGAATATTTTGCCATCTACGAGCAACATCGCTATGAATAGCGGGGCCTAAAGGAGTGTCTTCTTTAGGAGCATCACCCAGTAATACCAGGATTTCATCACCCAGTTCAAGTTCGTTCGTGTTTGGTGTTTCCTCTACAGCCGATGTTCCCGGTTGCGGCGACGACGGCGGTGGCGGCGGCGGCGTTGGCGGTGGCGGTGGAGGCGGCGGCGGTGGCTGGACTGGTGATAACGGCGGAGGCGGCGACTGCGCAGATGTCACCGTACATGGGTGGTCTGGTAGCGGTGTGGTCAAGCATGGTAATGAAGGCTCTTGTTGATCGAATAGAAATGATTCGCAATATGGCGTCCAATCGTATGCCATGTCTAGCGGTGAGCCTGAGAACAAACATTGTCTTTTTAGAAAATGTTTTGATTTTTTACGTGACAGTATCAGCCCAAGTATAGCAGTACGCATCACTTTTAAATGTGACAGAGGTAACCCAGGTATGGTATCTCGCATCACTTGTATAAGTTATCACTTTTTGTAAGCGAAAAATTAAGCTCACTGCGGTGTGGTTTTATTATTAATCAAAATAAAAAGAATCACTTTGGAATTCTTTGACTGAACACTTACTGTTAAAAGTTTGTTCAGGTAGCGTTGCATCCTCTTCATTATTCCTGGTCTTTGCTAACTTATCCGTCAGTTTTTTAATTTTGCGACGGATTTCTTCTTCAGTCAGGTCGTGCTTCCGTTTCTTCCCCATTGTTGAAAGTAAGAATCGACTTCTGGAGGTAGTTTTGGAGACGTGCGAAGGCTTGAGCACGGAGACACAGAATGAAACAAGATGGCCCCCGTACCCACGAAGAAGACATGTAGTGGAAGGGGGTAGATGACAGATAGACAAGGGAGTTTTCACATTATGCCAAAAAAAAAAAAGCTCTAAAACACGTGCAAGGCTGACGCTTGGGGGCGCTACTACAACATGTAAACAGTAAATCGCTAAGAATGAAGCTGCGAAACATAATATTAGTTGGATTAGGTAGATAATTATCTAACCTTTATTTCTCACATCTAAGGTTCTCACAAGCTTAATGTCAATGTAATAAATTTTAATGTTAGTCAGTTGTTGAATTTTAAAATTAAGGAATTAAATTAACAATTTACAAATTAATACTTAAATAAGTACTCAATACTCAAATAAATACTTAATTAAAAATATTGTCAGACAAACTTATGTATTTGAATTATAATGTTAAAACAATAAACTCAGAATACCTTTCTTTAACTTTCTTTTTCATCTTATTTCGGGCTTGAGAAAAGTAATAGGAGCTGTAATTTTTGAGTTTTGAACATTCAAAATGCTAGCCCGATATTATACCAAATAATACCAGATCACTTTTCGTTTCCCGCCTGAGTGACTTACTTCTTAACTTTCTGTTTTGATCTAAAATACACATTAAACTTACCTATTTATTATCAAATTAAATAGATACCTACAAACCCTTACTTGAAATAAAGTATTAAATTTAAAGCAATTTGGTTCGCCAGTTTTCAGTTATTCCAAAATTCAAAATGGTGATTGATAAAAACTAAATACTATTTTAAGAAATCGCTTTTATTAGGACTAAATACAAAGGAATACAAACAATACAAATTTATCAGTTTTCTTTATGAATATTATTTACAATTCTTAATAATAACCTAATTTTAAATTACATTCCGTCTGTTTTCTTTTCCGAACAACCTTAAGATCTGATTCTCAACTATTAGGGCCCTTGGCAAGTTGTGCATAGATCTCAGTTGTTCCGCAATATGATCAGAAAATGTTTGGAATTCGTCATTACTGTCATCCGAAACATCTTTAAATGGAGAGTTCAATTCACGTGCATCAATGAACATCTCAGGTTGACTAGATCCTGAAGCAACCGCCCTCTTGCGTTTTTTCCCATAACCCTTAGTAGGTTCTTTTAATCTAAGCACGTATGTGTTTGGAGTGCTTTCTTCTTCTTCCAAAGAAATATCATCACCGGAATCAGGGTCGTATTTGTACTGAAAAAGAAAGTAATTATTACAACAATATCACAATTTAAATATTTAAACATCTCAAAAATGTATAAACCTTCATAGCTTCAACGGCATCCATACAAGATTTATACGTGAGGAACCATTTCAATGTCGGATTATAGAAAAATCCTCTAGCTTTCCCTGTACTTATGTTTCTCAGCTCAACTTGGTAAGCGGCCCTCATAGTTCGCAGCTTGCGACCGACATCATCTCCCGTTAAATTGGGTACCTCCAATTGATCCGCAATCCATTGAAATACTTCGTCTTTAGCCGCTTTGTTGTTGTGCAGAGGGTGTCTGGGGTCCCATAATACTTTTTTCGTTTTATACAGTTCTAACATATGTTCTAGCATCTCCATAGTCCAATGCATTGTGAAAAATATTTTTTTGACGACAAAACGACGTGCTCTCTCTTCTGTGACAGCAGATCGACTGACGTGACGTGACGCGACGCGGACGGAGCGGAGGGAGGACCTCCCTCCTCGCACCGCGTCTCGCTCTCGTCCCGCGTGCGTCTGTTGCTGCGCGTCCTTGCGAGAAAGAGACAGATAGCCAAGCGCAACGAACGAACCACTATTCAATACTCTTCGAATTGAAACTTCATTCGAAATCAGAGGCGCGTTCGAAATTTTTAATAATAAACACTTTTGAAATTATCGAAGCTTTTGAAAGAAGTTTCTTTATAAAAAGATTAATAGGTTACATTAATTTGTTAAATTTTATTCTGTTTAATTACATACCATGTTGTATGGTATGTAATTAAACAGAATAAGTACAATCAAGTACTACATTAATCCTTGCTTTCTTCTTTCTTTTGTAAGTGACACTGAACATACTTTACAACTTTAGTAGTATATAGGTATTAGAAACTGATTTATAGTTTCTTGTAGCACATTTTCGAATATTTTTAATTTCGCTTTTATTATATATACGTAGGTAAGTAGATAAAAACCTAACTATATAATGTATACGTTTTAATAAAATTATAAAGTCCCAAAAACATGCATAAAGTACACTATATATATGACTATGTGATTGATGCTAACCTAACAGTATCGCCTTGGCACAGTTTGTAAAGAGGGCTGCAAGTGCTGCAATCTCCAGCTGTTCCTTCCTCGCTGCATAACTAATCAAAGTGCAACACAATCAAAAATAGATCTTAAAAGAATCTCATAAGGCCTATTTTATCATAGCAATAAACCTTGAAGGTTAGTAGCATTGACATGACGATTAGTACAAACATCATAGTATTATGCCTAACCTACACGACCTACATTTGAAAGTATAATTATAGGTAAGTACTTCCGTTTGTTTAGATATTTTTTAGATATATAGTCAGAATTTTTTTAATTAATAGAATCTAAATGGTGTTTTGGCAACCCTAAGCATGATTAAAGCGCGTGCCCACGATAAATATCGCAACTGTCCTCAATAACCGAGTTGAACTTGACATCCATAATGACTGCTTGGAATTTGGCCCTTCCATGTCTAAATAAACGGTCAGTTACATGTATGCTAGACTGATATGGTGGTGAAATATAGATATAGTACCTTAGTAGGATGTAGTAAACTGTATTTGCAGTACAATTAATAATATCGAAAACTATCGGGGATAGGTTAACCTATTACCTTATTGTTCATGTCAATTTAACAGAGCGATAAGTTTTAATAACGAATATAGTTTGCTAAATTCAAACCCATAACATAAGCTATTTGATGAGTATAAACCTTAAGGGTTTTCTAAGTGGTTCATTAGGATGAACCTGAGCGATCGCTTTCAAAATATTTAGATTTTTATCAGCTCTTACAAATCAATCCAATAAATTGTCTAACGACGCGACGCTAAGTCAAATTAAGGTTGCTTTATTTTGCTATAAAAAACTGTTTATCCCCTAATCTTTGAATAAAATTAAACATAGATAATGCAGTATTGTAAAACTATTGATAAAGACCATTTAAGTCCCTTGGGGTTTTTATAAAGTTAATTTAAATAATAACAGATAAGGGGTTTACCTATTAAGTAGGTTTGATACTGTAATACATTCTTAACGTAAATAAAACGGAACTTCGATGCTTACTTACCTACTTTTGAGCAATAAAATGTAACATGCATTGTGTTGTGCCTACTAATTTCTTGTCTATTTATTTACACTATTCAACTAAAAACCACTTACAGATATGTAAAGTCAAATAAAATAAATATTATTTAACTAGCTGCCGTCCGCGGTTTCACCGGCGTTGTTCCCGTTCCCGTAGAAATATTGGGATAAAACGTATAGGCTATCTACTATCTGTGTGCCAAATTTCAAGCAAATTCGTTCAGCAGTTTTTGCGTGATTGAGGAACAAACATCTAAACATCCAAACATCCAAACCCACAACTTTCACATTTATAATATTAGTAGGATGGTAGTTATTCCTATAACAAGGAAACTTTTTTTAATGCGTCAGTTGTGCGTGGCAAACATGAAACCAACCATATTGCAGCACACGGGGTCATGTCATGCACTGATTGTCCACAACAAAACAGTGCTGGGAGATTCATCTCAAACTGTTCAATGGTTATACAATTATTTATTATGTAAGTAGCACACTAGCATTGTATGTAAGTACTAGAACAAACCGACCACGTTATATTCATATAATAGCCAAGATTTTCGCGCGTATACTTAGTCTATGTGTTGAAGATCTAAATTCTAAGAGATAAATATTTAATTAGGGTATTTTTGTGTTTTTTTGTAAATAATTCGAGATAATAACACGTTGGTAAAAGAATAAAGCCAGGTTTTCTTGTTTTAAGTTAATAACACGTTCGTAAAAGAATAAAGCGTTTAGAGATTTTGGTGAATTTGATATTAAACTTATCGTATGGTAAGATACAAAGTTACATTTTAGGTACCTACCTATACTATACTTACATTAAAATTAAACACATTTATAATGACGCTTTGATTTTTTCAGAAGTTTCGGCAGTTTATCAGATTTTTTTTAACTTCAACTTTTATTCAGCACTCTAATAACTTAAATTCAAGCATGATTAAAGTACTAAAGTAATCATTAAAGTACGTACACATAAAGTTGACCATAATAATAAACGCCACACTTTACCCTATAATTATCTCTGAGCTACTGTGCTGATTTCCATGAAAAAAGGTGACTAAGTAGGTATCTTGAAACAGAAGCTATTAAACTGCGAAAACATCATTGGTTGTTGTATACCAACCAAGAGACAGGGACGAGTTTACAATAAACCTTAAAAGTAGTAGAAGGTAGAAAGGAAATTATTTTATTGGTTGCATCTAGTTTTTTTACATTCTCTTTGGGTTGCATCATCGATCAGAATACCTTGATCGACAAATAAGCTAATGGGCGATTTTTCGAGACCAAAAAAAAGAAATGAAGATTGAAAAATCTCGATAGATAGCGTTTTATGATAGCCAAGATACTTTACGACGGTAAAGTTGCCTCGTTTATCACTCTCCAATGCGGAGGTGTACCTACAGTACAGCATTTGCAATAAATATTTTCAAAACATTGCATGCGATAAATTGCTTAGTGTAAAGGGGATTTTATTTTTACGGTTCGGCTTTCATAAAACGCAATGTATCGAAAAATTAAAAAATTTGCCCTTTTTTTATTTGAGCTGTCAGAAAATAACCCATTGAATGCGACCTTTGCGATACTGAATTTAGTCGGAAAGCCTCATTTTAGCGGCCATGAGCCATGAGTCACAGGTTTTGCGAAACTAAGATTGATGGTAGGATGACTCATATAAAGCATATAATTTATACCTACACGTATTGCTATAATTTGATTTGAATGCATTGAATTTAGATTTAAATTAACTTTTGACTTTACATTGTTTTCTATTAGCGACATGTTGTACCTAAGTAATTGTATGATATTTCAACATTGTAAGCTGTGGCCATAGTTAAATTCGAAAACGTGTAAGTATTAACCTTTTAATAAGAAATTTAAGAAAAAGAAATGAAACCATAGAGTTATCACTCGCTTAACACTTCCAAAACGTTTTTATGATAAACTCTAGCCGGTAACAGAAAAAAAAACTTTTGTATAAATGACCCCACGTGACCTCAATAGACAAAGCGCCATGTTGGTTATAGCGTGCACCCAGTTCACCATCTGTCCACGGAAACGCCATGTGTACCCTAAGAATAATAACACCTAGAAGCCGTGTCCTCGTATGCAAAGTGAGGCAAGTAATACTAAGCCAAAATGGCTTAGTTTTCAGATTTATATCGTTCATACTACCTAATCATAACTAAAATCCAATAATTAGTAACTAATCTAATAAATGTAGGAAAATTGAAACTGTTTTGTACACATTCGGTCTGATTAGATAATAATAAAGAATAAAAATCTGAACCGAAATCTGATAAATTAAAAATATATACAAATTGTTAGTTGGCAAATAGTTCACAAACTACAAGTTATTCCTTTTTAACCGACTTTAAAAAAAGAAGGAGGAGGTTATCTTTATTCGTCGCGTACATATTTTATTTATAATTGAACATATAATTAATTTGTATGATTATTAGGACTACATCATTTAATTAAGTTTAAAAGCTCTCACCAATTACAGAAAGTTAAAATTCAAATTTGAGCCATCATGCCAAGGTATTAGGGGCCACTTTGATGAATGATTCATTTGTATTGTTTGGTTACCTTCACCTTTTAATCAATAAATACTATTAGGACTATAAGTTTAGACTGTTCTATTACTGTTCGAGGTCACTACATTTAATCAATGCCTTTGTATTGTATTTTAAATAAGAATGCAAAAATAATTCATGACAAAGAATTTACATCCTAGGTTTGATAGATATAACAAATTAACTAGGTACTTAGGTATAGTAAAATCTATAAAATCATTTTACTTCAGTCCTTTGTTGAGTTCGACCATTTCATTTATTAACAAAGCTTGTGTAAAAGAATTTATATTTTATATGCAAATCAATAAATTATTGTATATTAGGAAAAAAACTCGTATGCATTGTATTAAAACATGTTGTTTGGAATTAATTAAGAGACGGATACAAATCTATGTGATGTAATATTTGAAACCTTACTTTGATAATGATATTGATCCAAAACCAATAATATATGTTTCCTTTCCGCCTAACATGGCCGTCTATTACTTATTTTATTATGTAATTTTTTGTCGTTATGTTTAAGTATATTGAATTGAACAATTAACGTTAAATATTCAAAATCTATAAGTCTATTACGACGCACTAAGTTACAGCGTTATCTCCTCCTTCACTTGAAATCTCACTATGTTTGGCTAAGCAAGATACAAGAAAAGTGTGCAAGAAAGATTCCAAAAAATTTATGTACTCTCCTTCCAGGAGGAATTATATCATCATGTAAAGAGAATTTATTATTATTATTATTCATTTATTTCAGATTATAAATCCATATTTGAAACATTTAAAGTATTTTCCTAAAGAATGACTAGACTAGACTAGTAAAATAAAAAATATATCGTGACAGGTCAAAACAAGATCACAAAATTGATTTCAGAACTGATCCGTTTCTGTCAAAATAGATCAAAAGTAGATACTTAGATATATTGAAACTAATTAAAAAACGTAATTGTTAATCATTAATGCTAAGTAAACAAAACAATGAAATGCAAATATCTGACTTGTGATAAAACAATCCATCAAAAGATTATTAAATTATAATCCGTTACGTTAATTACTTAAGTTTTTAATCGCTACATGACAAGTTTATCTCTTTATTGAATTAATAGCTCAATGAACTGTTTTATCAAAAACCATTCAAAAACATTATTTTTGAGTCTGGCCGTAAATATAGATCTAGAAATTCTGGGAAAATGGTACAATACAATACATGATAGGTACAGTGTTGTTTTACTTACTACTCTCTTTACTGTATCCTTATTCAAAATAGCATCTGCTATGGCAGTTTACTACACCGTCCCACTTCGTCAACATACCATAATGAACTCTATGCCAATGGAAAACGGTACAGTTCTAACTTACCATCAATTAGTATTACCGTTACGGTATCAAGACACTTTGTTTTTGTCACTTTCCATTCTATGAAGAGTGGGCGTGATCGCGTTCTCACTCCATTTTCACTTTCATAACTTCGAAAGCATAAGATATAAACGCTACGTTGTTTCATAATCAAGTTCGACATAAATATTGCTCTCCCTCATAATACTGTTGTTACAGAAGTATTCAAATAATAAAACGGGGTTGATTTTATACACCTCAACCAAACTTAAACTGAATCGTAAACTGACATAATTGACCTTGACATTGAAAAGTCTTTGACATTTTATTTGAGTTGACTATGAAAAATAATCGAATACGATCACGCCATATAGTCATTACAGACATAAATATATTTTGTTTTTAAGGATGTCTTGGATTTTTAACTTAACGTAAAACCGGTGCATAGCTCTGTTGATTACCAAGCGCAGGGCAAAAATTATACATAAGTACTTAATGATTCAAGAGATTATATTACCAAGGGCATTAGTTAGAAATCTACTGTGTCACTTAAGTAAACTTGTCTTCAAACGTGTAAGCATAAATAGGTTTGAATATTACTAATCTGCCTACAAATAGTTAAAATTAGTTCAGATGAACCAGCGGCCGGTGATTCAAAGTCTCCAGACAAGAAAACCAGACGTAGTCTTATTTTGTTTCAACTCCTGGAATACGTTACGTTTAAGTTTTATTTCTGTTTCGCTAGTCAGTAACAATAGGGTCTGTTTTGGATAAACCTTAAAAATATTTTGGTTATCTATATACTAATCATGACTTAGGCCCTGGCTACACGGGCAGATTCCCGCCGCGGGGAATCGCTCAAGAAAGCTACAGCAAACTATCAAACTACACGGAATGCGGTTTGTTGCCGTCTTTTGTTCATACTCAACATGGATCTGCCCATGATCACTGCTCTTGCAGCTCTTATATTAATTGATTTATTTAAAAAAAGGAAAGCGCAATGTTTGGGTCAAACCAGTGTTAAGTAATCGTAGAATATTTCATTCGATGTTCAGTGAAAACCGAGATAACCCTCACAAGTTCTTCACTCTTACTACAAATGTCTGTGAACGGGAAACCGCCATATCGTGTAGTTTGAAGAAGCGATCATCGGAGGTGGTTTAACGCCGCATGCGCCGGTAGAATTAATTCTGCCGCCCTTGAACCGCGGCAGGAAACCGCGCAGTGTAGTATGCAGCAACAACTTCAATATTAAATTGTGTCTAGTGCAGTTTTGGAGCGGATTTCCGCGGCGAGAGAACCGCCCGTGTAGCATGGGCATAACAGACTGAAAACAAGCCTCTAAAAAGACCAATGATGTATTTTTGAAAATTCCCACGGGAAGTAAAAGGAAGTTAGTAAAGTATAAAAGTGTGTTGATAGGTATTTAATTTTGTCAACATTGAATACAACAAAATGGAAAGAATTTAGCCGTCAAACATACCCCCGCACCGTAAGCATTGTTCCTTTCCGTTTTTTGTACATCCCTTTTTGGACGAGATTCAAGATGCTCTTTGGATTCCTTGAAAGTTGAAACCACGAGTCTTTTTGTTGTTGCACCAATGGTTTCAAGTTATTTTTAACCTAGCTTAAGGACCGTATCGAATTGCAACAGACCCTTTTTTTACAGTATTTTTCTTTGTGTCTAAAATATACTAAAATAAAATATGAGTTATTACGCCACATTTTATACAAAATAATAGTAACATAATTATTATCCTGAAATAATTGCTATTTCAACGTAATAATGATGTTGGAACTTTTAAATATCTACCAGAGATTATAATAGATACCTTCATACAATGCATTAATAGTGGCTAACGTCAGAGCTCTTGCGGTACAAAACGACATATTATTTTAATCTGTAAAATTTACTATGCCATACATTCTTGAGTGAAGTTACATATCACTGTCTGTTTTCAATTTAATCGTACGTATTGCAAGTACTTATCAAGCAGTTATTTTAGTCATTTTGTTACAAAGGTCATTGGGCATTTTGTTCGGACATTTGACCTACGGCGTACACAAACGAAATAGGGCTGGGTATGTAGATAAATGTATCTGCTACTCAGTGGTATGGGTCGCATTGTTGCAGGACAATTTTTATTTTTTATCATTATATCATAGCATTTCAATAATAAATAAAATATAATAAATAAATAAAGACAATATTAACGTTTATTATGCTTGTACAACACATTTTCACAATGCTGAAAGTAGAAACTTTTGTTATTTTAACAAAAGATTAATAACATTAAACATATACTCACACACATAATTTGAAATAACTTTTTTCTACTAAGCGGTACATAAAAAAATAATACATATTTTGAAAAATAGGATTGAATTCTTCAATTTAAAACTGGTTTGGTTTCTGTACGCGAACTTTCATCAAGCAGGTAAAATATGCCCAATGACCTTTTGTCAGAACTTTGTTACAAATCCTTTAATATCCACCAGAGTTTCCGTTATGTATTTCATAACTTTAATTGTCGTCAAAGCACTTACAGCTTTCACAGGAACTGGATTACCTACTCTGAACAAGTACTTTGGACTTAAGTGAAAGTCATTTTCGAGTATCCGTTGTCTTTTTAATTCAAACCAGTCCAAGTCCCATTATGTTGTGCTGTGTCTGACTGCTAAAGTACCTACATGACACTGTCACTCAATGCTTTGTTATTGATATTAGACACAACACTTTCTATACTATACTACCAGGGCTCCGTCACTCCACGCGCGACTATGAAACGCTCGGCGTCCTCTGAGAGGACAATTTTCATACATCAGAAAGGATAAGACCTACGCGATAGAAAGAGAGGCAACTACTAAGTGAATGTTTTGGAGCGAAGGGAGCGCTGTGCGACCTGAATTGCGCTTTATTGTCTCGGGGCTAGAGTCGCTATTTATTTAAACGATTCTGAGGAGTGCAAATTCTGTACACTAGTACTATTATCTATTCTGTCTATTCTGTGATACTACCTCAGGTTTTTTTGGCACCATGTCAAATCAAAATAATATGAACTACCGAGATACGTATGACTGGCGAGGGGTGAAATTAGGGCCAAGGTAAGCCGTTTTTCAAAATTGTTATGATCTGCATTGTGGATCAATGGGGTGGGACTTAAGGTAAGATGATGGGAAATGGTTTGTTTGTTTGTATGGACCCTTTACCACTGCTAGGTATGGTAGTTGTAGGTGATTTATATGTTTCTTTACGTGTCAATCAATTTAACTAGTTTTCACATCGTCGATGCTTCCGGTTTTACGTTATTCGAGATTTTGATTCATCGAGCAGAAGCCAGAAGGCAATAGCTTTCAAGCCGTAAGCACATAGAAACGAAAAAAAAACCCCGTATCAAATCGCTGTCATACATAATCTTTGGAATAACAAATGTGACCTACTTCGCTGTCTCTTAGCCTATCATTCAAATCTGTTAATACGTTCTTCCGTTTTACATAATCTGTGGTCACAGACTAAAGGACGTTATCTAGCCTACATCGATCTCAATCAGTGTGATTAATAGTCATTGTTTAAACAGACGTTATTTACTTTTCATAATAACAAAAAAAATCATGCCATTTTTACGATGAGACTCGATCTTGTGAGAATGACGCAACTGTGATTTATCATAATCAGACACATGACTGTTATACGTGCTTCCGTTTGTAGCTAAAGATGCTACTAAATTGAGCTTAGTTAATAACTTATTAAGGCATATGATTCTAATGTTTTGAACGTGTTATAACTCTTCACGTGTTTTCTGGTAGGATAAAGCATTGACTGTATACTGCAGTCTGTCACGCACAATAAGCTGGAACGTAGTATATTTTATGAGGAAATCACGTGCTTTCTTTAACAATCACCATTGTTTGGTTGTACGCAAACGCAACGGTTTAGGTAATTACGGAGCCGATGTCGGTTGGATTTCGTTTACCTAATACCTATTTAGTTGGGTTGCGCATGTTGGCATTAATGAGACAATGACGTAAGACGAATGTAAAAAACGTACTTACATGCTTAAAATTGTACATAATTTACCTCTAGACGTAGATGAAGATAAACTAATTCTCATTGTTTTACAGTCAATGACGCGGATTGGTGTTACGCCCGCAATCGATTTGACCGTCTTTGATAAAATAATAACACTTAGGCGTAAAATACACAGAAGCGACGCGGCACGGATACGGCGGCGATACGGTGCAGATGTGAGACTTTCGGATGCTTTCGGCCAATCAAATACACGTATCGCCGGCATCGCCGCCATATCTGCGCCTTATCTCCGCCGCATCTCTTCTGTGTATTTCACGCCTTAGGTAGGTAAGTACCTGTGTATTTCACGCCTTAGGTAGGTAAGTACTGTATTGTTCAACAGCTTCCATAAAACTCTGGAAAGTAAAAACATGCGTAATTATTGAGTTTTTTTTGCTTGATTTAAGCTTTCATGTCATTTTAAGAAGGCATAGGAACAGGTTGTATGCGCTAAGCAAAATAAGGAGTGCGGTGTAAGCAGTGATCCTACTACGTAAAATAAAATACGATACCTATAACAGTTGGTTGATGTTCATCGTTCGAAGATAAATAATATTGTGATTCGGTACGAACGTCGCTCGATTAACGGTGGTTTGGTTTTCATAGTAGGCCTTCACTGTCAGCGTGCCTGCGCATGCGATTCTTGCATTAAGAAGGTTACACGTGCTAGCGACATTGAGGAGTTTTCGCACGATTTGCTATTAAAGCGGCGCCAATCTTTATATGAGCAGGCTTTCTGACATGTGTTTGATTGTGTGAGTACTTTTAATAATGGTTTCTGATTGCTGATTTTGCAAATTTAATGCCTAATATACTCGTACAGAGAGCAGTTCAGTGGTAGAATGCTCACCTGCTACGCGGGCGGCCCGGGTTCGATTCCCGGCTTGATGTTTGTTGTTGTTTGTTTTTTACCTTGATGTTTTTTTTAACTGTTAATGACGTTATCATAATTTATCTAAGATGTATTCATTAAGTATATGAAAAAAGTAAATACAATTTCAGTAGAACAATATTAATTGTTTATATTTTCCAAAAATCGGGTTTTATATTGGCATTGATAATTATTATTTAACATTAATACTAGACTATATCACAAACATATTACTCTGATACCAAAGTAAGTAGCAAAAGCACTTGTGTTATAGAAATCAGGGACAACGGTGTAACTCTAAACACCCAGACTTGAGCCAAATATTATAGAAAAGCAAAATGAGAAAAGTTTGTTTTCTAGATTGACCCAACCGGGGATCGAACCCGGGACCTTAAAGATGATGAAACCTTGAAAACCGGTATAACCACTCCACCATGGAGGTCGTCATCATGTTTCATTTGGCAGTTTATGCAATTAAATAATTTCTTGCTTTTTACGGAAACTTAATATCTACTGATTCAGCATTCTGGATCAAATTTACGTAACTCGAAGTGATAAGTATTCAAATTTCGCATAAAACAGACTTGATAACACTGTGGGTGGCCCTACCTGACTGCCTCCAACGAGCAATGTGAATCAAACGGATTCAAGGGATACCTTTTCAATTAACTATAATAAAACATACAAGTGAGATCAGTACATAACCAAAAAAGCTTCCTTTACAAAAAAATAATTCAGAAACCAATAATACGTCCTTATGAAATTGTATAAAACATCTTAGAAATTCTTTCACGATTTCGATGTTGATCCTATTATGAAACTTCTATGGGCAAGTGAAACGGTGTTTTCAGTTATTATCTTTTGCCTCCACTTCGTATAAATAACCTACATTCAAAGATTACCTTAAAATTAAGTAATTCGTTTTGCTTCACACTCTTTCTGCATTCATTAACTTAAAAGAACTTAAATTCTAATTTATTAAGCTAATGGTTTCTTTGATTACATGAGTCTGAGTTTAAGATCTAATAATGGAACGTTATTTTAGGCTGTGATTAGACCTAATTAGGATAATAATCACCTCTGCATGAACATTAAATAAGAACTAATTCGGATTTAAACTTTAATCGGGTTTAAAACTTAAAATTTCTTTGTGTTTTGTGTATTGTATAGTGCTTGCTTTTGTTAGTAAAACTTTTTTTATTGGTATGTTTTTATGTGAATAATATAAAATATTGTTGAAAAATTTAATAAGGAATAAGTGCTAGAAGTAATTTATATTATTATTCTGTATCAAATAATCCTACTAATATTATAAATGTGAAAGTTTGTGGGTTTGGATGTTTGGATGTTTGGATGTTTAGATGTTTGGATGTTTGTTCCTCAATCACGCAGAAACTACTAAACGGATTTGGTTGAAATTTGGCACACAGATAGTAGATAGCCTAGATTAAAACATAGAATACTTTTAATCTCGATATTCCCACGGGAACGGGAACCACGCGGGTGAAACCGCGGGCGGCCGCTAGTAAGACATAAAATGTGATACAGTATCACATTTTATGTTTTGTTATTTTTTAGTATTCATCAAAATACTTGATAGTAATTTGATTATCCACTGGCTAAACTTTGTAGTTAGTAAAATAATATTGATTCCAGTTAGTTCAGTTACTAATACATCGTTTACTTGGTAATCTTATATTTTCTCACAATGAAAGATGAGATACTAGTGAAGCACGTTGATCTTAGTTATAATTAGGCACATATAGGTACATAGGTATTGTAGATACCTATCGATTAACAAATAAATACAATATTAATCTGATTTAACATCTTGATTAACTAAATTGCGCGTAAAAATTACACATATTTTATTGATTTTTCTTCGTACAGATACAATACATTGCACAATGCACACACCCCTTTTAATATCAAATTCTGCGACAAAATGTGGAGGTGGCACTTCCCCAGAATAAAATCTATACCAAAATCCATCAATATTGGCTTAGTGGTTCAAACAGTCATCTTTTCATTTAAAATATGGAAAAATGAATTTGTTAAGGAAACTAAAAAAACGCACAACAATGAGGCTCGGTATAAGAACCTTTATCCATATATTTTGCAAGTTACCAAGAAAACCATTCCCGTAGATACCGCAACCGACCCGAGTGCGTTGACCCCGGAGCGGGTGCGATGCACTGCCTTTTTTTTAACGTTCATAGTACGAGGCAAAGTCATTAAAACCAGGAGAATTGGATCCTAGAGATAAGATGTCAACTTTTTAGTTCGTATACCGACATTGGAGGATTTGTTTGTGAAGATGGTCGTTGATAAGCTTTGTCAATAGATAATATAAATTAAGGTTAAACAGACACGATTTGGCTGCTGTAGCAGGGGAGTAATATAGAAGAAAATGCAGTAACTTCCTATTTATCAACAGAACCAACTTTGAATGCAATCTGCTAATGTAAAGTCACCTGCATTGTTCAACTTAATAAGTGTGCAGCAAAAACAGCATTAACTCTAAAGAATCACCGTTAAATTATTATCCCATAGTAACTTGCACTGCTTTGAAATAAAAAATATGAATTTCCGCCATTTTGGAAAATCCGGATGTTGCTGCCTTTGCTTCTACATACAACGTGTTAATGAATTAACGCAAAATGAGAAAACCGTTTCTTCGGACCATCAAATTGAACAACTTTTACTATGGGACCAACTTTGAAATCGCGAAAAATCAGCTGTTTCATACAAAAATATAAAAATGTATGAAGCAGCTGATTTTTTTTCGCGATTTCAGAGTTGGTCCCATAGTAAAAGTTGTTCAGTTTGATGGTCCGAAGAAACGGTTTTCTCATTTTGCGTTAATTCATTAACACGTTGTTTAATATGCCATTGGCATAGCGCATGTAATAAATAGTATACTATTACGCGTAACTGTACATAGACACCTTTATAAATATAGTTATTTTAAAAATACAAATACTTATGTATTTATTGTAAATTGATGATAATCTGTACAAAGCCTCCTTACCTTAATTGAAAGATTAAGTTTTGGGTTATCAAGATTAATGTATTAAAAACGCTTAAAATATACAAAGAATAATTCAATCAAGTTTGAAGATAAAAAATTCTCTAATCTTGAAAACAACAAGTTTTAAAAATAAGATTGCAATGCAAACAATGTTTTATACACATTTTACAAGGTGATTAAAGACACGCTACTAAGCTCATTAAAAATATAACAGTCATATAAGGTGGCACCCTGAGCGAAAGTGGCGCCGCGGTGAATTTTATTTAATATTATAATTCTAATACACAATTTTCATAATGTTTTACGTGGTATTTTTAGGGCCAACCATCTAGTATTTTTAGACGGTATCGTTACATTCCCTCGTAGTCACTGCTAGAAGTAGATAGCAAAACTTCTAAAAGTGGCCGTTTTTGACACATGCTATCTACTTCTACGAATGACTACAAGGGCATGTAGTGATACCTTCTAAAAATACTAGACCATGTGCCCTAAAAACCCCACGTAAACATTATTAAAATCTTTTTCTATTAATAACTTATTAAATAAAAACCTCTGAGGGCGCCACTTTCGGTCATACAACCGCCTTAATAAGCGGCACGTGTAAACGTTATATTGCAGTCACAAAGACACAATCTATTTTATTGTCATATAGAAACATGAATCTGTTGTGGGCTATAAAATGCAAAGAAACGTTTTAAAACAAAATTATACTTGTATTGGTATGCGATACGATACGCTAACTGCATTTTAAAGTAGATGCATGGTTTTACTTCTGAAAGGAAGAACAATTAATAATTCTTTTTTTTAATCTATTTTATCTGTTGAGATGTTAAATGTTTTTTTTACTGTTTAACGCGTGTATTTCCTTACCTCGTCTACTCAAATAAATGCTCGCTATGTGTGTATACAGAAATACAAATGAAAATTACATAGTACCTATGTAGATAAGGATTTTCAGAGGTATACATTTGAATACAATGCCAAACATCCAGAAAGAATGTCAAAGAGGAAAACAGTGTGTAATACGACGTTACAATGTTCATACACATTTACAAAGGAGACTTGAGAATTCTTGTGTACATACCTCCATACCTTGAAAAACACTAGAATATCTAAAGTCCTCTTTGAAACTTGGAAAATATTGAAAAAGTACGACATTATAACGTCATTGCTTTTTGGTTGGAATTAAATTAAGTAATGATAACCGTTTGTCATTTGTTTCTGCTTACAGATTAAACCTCGCGTTTGTGACTTTTTTGAACATTTATCGCAATGACTGAAATACTTTTTTTTAATCGAGAAACTGAATCGCCAGAAAATCTATATAATTATTGAACTTGCTCACAAAATTTCTAGAGAATCGGTTGAGAAAGGTCAAGTCTGCTAATGTTGACGTCAAAATCGTGTTTCAATGGTGTTTGAATATGGTAATGCTTTTTGACGCAGTCCTTGTTTCTGAAACCCAAAATCGAGACACAATGTGTTTCCGTTTTGGGTTTAAGAAACACAATGTGTTTCGGTTTTGGGTTTAAGAAACAAGAACTGTGTCAAAAGGCATTACCATTCAAACACGTTTTTGAAATTAACATTAGCAGACTTGACCCCTAGGTCGCATTTTTCAACCGATTCTCTAGAAATTACAGTAGAGGAGAACAGACAGACAGCCGGATATACGAAAGCATTTTTGCCCAAGCTGAAACGCAACGCAGACGCTTCGCGCTCGCTCGGTTAATTATTCGATGCCGGCCTTTATCTCGTTTCCGTTTCTCGGAACGTTGATGAGACACAATAATTGCTTTGCAACCCAATGCCGAGTTCAGAAACATATAATGAGCGTATAAGAATGGCTAAAACAACAGTTTTCTAAAACAGCAATTTTAATTAGGAGACCTCCCAAAGTTTTGTTTTGCTTTTAAGAAATCATATAAAAATAGGTATTATACCTACTAAGCACTTGATTCGTATGCAAAAAAAACAGGCGCTCTCTGGCATAGGATGTATGATTTACAAGGAAAAACAGAAGATTTTGAATATGGTCTGGTTTAACCACAACGGTTTTCAGTATAATTAACTTCAATTCATGTTACTTTTATTATTAACTGATAACGGTACACTGTTGTCAAGTTAATAATGCCATTATTATAACATCGAATTGAGGAAAATTCATAATAAGTTGAAACAGATGATTTTTTAACAGCATTTCTAGTATGTTGTCCCTTAAAAATATATTAATTTGCGATAGTTAACTAGAATACGGAAAGTACAGTCATCAACAAAAGTCGCTTATTACTTTAGAACTTTATCATAGCAACTTTTTTGACAGATTTATCACGTTTTGAAACATTAGGCAAAGAAGTTCCCATGGCAAAGTACTAAAGTGAAAAGCGACTTTGGTTGCTAACCGTACCCACGATATCTATCTCACGAAGTCCGTTCGGCTATGAATGTTGTGCACATTGATTTAATGTGCGTCTGCACGCACACTAAAATAATGTGCATGTGCACGCCTAACAACATTCATAGCCGAATCCGTTCGATTCGTGAGATAAAAAACTATTAAAAGGTTACCAAATCCGTTAATATCAATATCCAATAACATTAAAGTATGTGCTGAAACAAAGCCTCGAATTGCTAAACAATGTTTATCAAAGTTCAGTACTATGCCCGTTAGTAGGTAGTGAAAATTAAAACAAGACAAACAAACAACACTTAAAGGAAAAATAAGGAAAACCGCTAAACCTAAAGGAAATCACGGTTCTTTACAAATGTACTTTCTTGTGCTTTTCCATTTAAGTCACTAAATGCGTTTTTCGAATACCGCAGCCAGTACTGAATCACGCAATATCGATTGGATACTGTCCTATAATCGATTTGTATGTACTATTCGTTAAAGATGCGCCACAATATTCAATTGATATGGACGATGTTGTCGTGCCTCGTGCCTCGTGCCTTCAATGGTTTTTACTTCCATCAGACAATAGCTATTGGGATCACGTCTTTATCAAAAACAATCTACATACAACAAATAATAATTCATTTTTCTTGTGTTCATTACGTGTACTATTAACCAACAAGCGATATTGCGTATTACTATTTATTATAAACTAGTGGCTGCCCGCGACTTCGTCTGCGTGGAATGTTTTTTGATACCCCTCGGGAACAGTACTTTTATTCTGGATAGCCTCCGCCCGCGAAATCGTCCGCGTAGACACGGTAGAGAAATTTCTTTAGCGTGGCGTAGACAATAGAAAAATACCCAGGTAGGTATCCCTTTTGCCTGCGATTTAACAATAAGGCGACCAGTTTAAATGATCTCCTTAGTGTATGAATGCTAGTACTACGGAGAGTTCAAGCTGTTTCCGAGGTTCTACCCACCCATAAGATAAAACATAGCTTAGATTCTAAGTTGGACCCCATGCTACCAAACTGTGAAAATCCCATCAAAATCCGTTCAGTGGTTTTTGAGTTATTTGCGTACAAACATTTAGAATCTACTGTTTTATTATATGTATAGATTATTTTAAGCAATTGCATTTAAAAAATAAAAACTTATTTTTTAATTTATTGCCAATAAAGGTAAAAATCCCCAAATGACGTTGTGTGATCCCGAAATCGTAATAACTTATTGTATGCAAAACATTTTTACCATGTTATATATTTTTATATATTTTTTACTCATCCGATTTGAGCAGAAGTAATTTAAAGAATCAATAATACACAAACGTAATGCTGATGCTACTGTTGTAAAAATATTTTTTATAGGCAATAAATACTTTGTAGATATTATCTTGACACTTCTATAGGTTTTTAGATAGTGGTTGACCTAACGCGTTCCGCTTACCGGTTGTAAGCGGTATTTTGTCGAAACTGCGATATCCCGAGATACGACACTTTTATATACGGACACAATATTGTATATTGGTTGCGGGAATTAGAGCTTAAAGCTTATGCCAGTGGAAGCAGATAAAGTTCTGTATCGATTTAGGATCAAATATGTTGGCCGATGACGTTTTGGCTCGTATATTGTATGGTTTTTTATTCCTACTTCCAACGGCATACCAAATCCATACAAATCTATGGACCTATCAAACACATGCGGTATATTTCCGTTCGAAATTTTCATATATTATCGATATTCCGTTTCGAAATTCCGAGAATATTGCTTAGCAATTTTCCAATGAGTCTGTCATTACAAGACAAGCGCATGTGCAAGATGGAGCCAATTAGAGCTTATGATTGTTAAACCTTTGAAGGTTTGCATAGTAAAGTATTTTATGAACAAATGTATTCATTACCACAGATTACATAATACTACTAACGACTTGTTTTATGAGTTTGAAAATAATTATCACTTTAGTCCATAAATTGTTATCAAGATCGTTTAAATTCGTAAGGCATTTCATATAAACACTGTCTGCCAATGAAAAGTACATCTCTGTACCTTAAAAAGCTTTAAAGCTTTTAAAGCAATGAAAAAAAGAAAAAAGTTAAGTAATAAAAGAATGAAAATAGCAAAAAGGCCCTGCCAAAAAGCGGGGAGTACTTAGCTGAAAAAAACCTTAGACGCTTTAATACAAACCAGGGGCCGTATTTGATAGACGGATGTGACACTTCTATTTGGCAAAGAATTATAACTTACCAAAGAAAAGTAGCAATTTCTCAGGACGGCCCCAGCGGTAGGCATCACCTTTAAAGTCACGACATCCCAACTTTGACCTCATTTTAACCTTACGTTCAAAGTATATAAGGTCTAATATCTTTTTTGTTTGTTACAGATGCACCGAATGATGCGAATTACATGATATGCGGCGTCGTCATTGCCATGGCCCTCGTCGGCCTCATCATTGTACTGCTGGCCCTCACTATAAAGTAAGATCATCAACACCAACACCCTATTATCATAACATACAAAGCCACTATACATAATTCGTTAAATATGAGACTTACGGCCAAAATACTGAAACGATTCAAAGTTCAAGTCATATTTTTCAAATATTGTCTGATTTGAGTTTTAGAGAAACACTAAGAAACTGATAAGTTCCTCTTAAGTTAAGGATCTCTGAAGTTCAGGATCCTCAGCCAGAGATTTTAGCTTTTTTTATGCACAACGGGATAGAGCTCGGCCTTCATCTTACCTGATGTTAAGTGACGATAAGGCCGAAGAAGGAAGCGCACTACTCCCGGAATCCTCATCACTGAGGAACTGAGCTAAGAAGCGTTTGAGTATTCGGCCCTATTTAACAGTCGTACTCAGAGATGTCAATAAATTTCAATGCTGTATTATTTGTATAGATAGTGCCATCTTTTACTATTATTGTTGGAAAAGAAAGTACAGCAACAACAAAGCATTAAAACTTATTGGCATCTTAGATTGCGGCAGTTTTGGAAGTAAAATTGGCATTGACAATTAATTATTAAATAATAATGAAACGTTCTACCATTTCACTAAATAAGACGACGGACGTATGACGTAACAGAGCTACGGTTACTGAATATAGCTAAAAAAATACAGATACTAACTAAGACGCAAGTTAAACCCAAAAATATAAAAAATATGTAAGTATTTTGGTTTGAAATGACCATGTAGTGTCATTCAAACTAAAATAAATTTTCATATTAAAATAATTACTTATGATCTCATAATTTGAGCTGTTAATTTTCTGAGGTTGATAACTATGTCAAAACAACTAAACATTATAAAAGAAGTGTGCAATAATGTCGGTTATCGTAGATCGCAATAAACATACACTTCACCGAAGACCACTCGTATTTACGATCGCATACGCAACTACGAAACTCGTAAAACAAACATC
The DNA here is from genome assembly GCA_928269145.1 of Agriphila tristella. Classification (NCBI taxonomy): domain Eukaryota; kingdom Metazoa; phylum Arthropoda; class Insecta; order Lepidoptera; family Crambidae; genus Agriphila; species Agriphila tristella. The sequence goes on along the minus strand of OV743440.1, from coordinate 21,496,423 downwards.
AAATGTTTGGAAAAAAGGTTAAATATTTTGATTTATAGCGACTTTGCAGTGATGGATGGTAGCGCGAAACATAAATCAGTATTTGATCTCGAGTGTGCCAAATTATGTTTTTAAAGGCACATCTTTCGAGAACCGATAAGCCATAAGGACTATTTTTGAAACGGCAATGTTTTCATTTAAGCAATGAATTAATCGACAGTTTGGACTATTGAGACCGTCTCGGCGTCAGTGTTAAAATGATATAATGTCAATCGAAGTCTCTAGTTTATTCCAATTAGATCTCTGGCTGGTCTGGCATCGATGGAGGCAAAACTGTGTCATTTTATTAATTACCTACCTATCATAAACTGAATCTTCCATTTTTCCCTCAATTCGTTTTTATGCTGTAAAGAAAATTATCAGCATAGCTGATCAGTAAAAAAATCGTAACGTCAATTTTCTTCTGATTTCGTATATTTCCGTCTTCAAGAGCGTCTCAAGTGTTTCTTTATATTTAGATTCGACTGCTTTTAGTCTACGAGTGCACATGACTATTTCTGATAGCGATTGTGTATTGCTATTTGGCACATTGACAATATCTACAAACGATAAATTATTTAATTTCTAATTTGTCTATGAAAACATTATTTTCTTGAAATGTTTCATCACAGTCTTTTTTAAGTTCACACTTGCTAGGCAATGCTAGGGCATAAACCTTTCTTATTAATAGATGGGCCATAATAACCCATATGGATCCAAACAGATTGGTGAGTGTTAACGGCTAGAATCAGCCGGGATCCTACACTGATGGTCACTCATCCCATTACCAAATGCTTACGTGCGCCATCAAGCTTTTTAAATATTAATAAGCTTTTGAAATACTAAGTTTATATCTTGTAGTTAGCTTTTGACCAGTGTTATTTAATCCGTAGTAAATAAGTGAATTTGACTGTAAGGAAATGAATGAAATTCTCACGGGAATGAGAGGGCTATTCAGATGATCGCTTATATTTTAATATACATTTTCATTGTTATTTGATCGTGCACTGTAAATGTGAATCTTATTCAAACAATACACGTTAGTTGAGAAATTTTCAACACGTAACCCGCGTACTGCAATGATGTTATCACTATTACGTAAGCCACGGAAATGGTTCCTGTCACAAAGGCCTTAGTGCCAATAGACATTGTACCACAAATATGGGCGCCTGACAACGACTCAGAATTGTTTATGTTTTATTAAAGCAGATTACATAAATTGAGCTCGATGGACCAGTAGTTTAGAGTACTTTAGAGCATTTGGCCTGCGCTTGCGGCGGTTAAGCAACTTTTGCTGGGATGGGTGACAGAAAATGTATTAACTCGGGCTCCTCTGTGCTTCGGAAGTTACGTTAAACTGTTGGTTCCCGCGTGAGTTATGCCCATATTCCTTATCCATCCATCTTCAGCAGTGGGATGGGAACATTCAAAAAGGCTGATGATGATCATGTACTAGGAATTACCTAAAAGGTGTTTCTTTATACGATCGCTTTTGCGTCCCCTTTTATCGACGCATGCCTCAAGACATTCAATAGCGCACGCTGATCATGCGCTTTCGCTTTCCTCTTGCGCTTTTAACAGAGGCATGTCTAAGGGCATGCATTGCAATAGCACATGCCCTATCTTTTCAAAAAACGTCAAATATGGCAGAAAGTTGAACGTAAAAGCGCATGGCTTGGAAGCAATCAATATAAAATGCGTTTGTCGCAAGTTGAATTGAAAGTTGAAAGGGAAAGCGCATGATTTCGAGGCAATGTTGCATGCGTTTGACGCAAGTGACTTGGAAGTTGAATTGAAAGTTAGGCGACTCGGTGAAGATAGATCAAAAAAGAGAACGAGACCAGTACAAAATTAAAGAGTTCTTTTGATAATGTTGTTTTCCTTTGTTTACATCTATTGCCGCATACACACAATTGACCAACGGTTACAGAATGACGTAATTGAGCTTACTTCAATATAAAGCACTTAAGCAATTCGAGACTAATCATTTGCTCAAGGCGATAGAACGGCTGGCTGATACGATATCAGGGTTGGCAAGTTTGGCATTACTTATTGTTAAACTATTTACTTTTCTAGTGATTTTGTCGTACTTCTACTAAAAACAAACCCCATATCATTAGGTAAAGTTGTAAATACTTCATTTTTTTGCTTGGTATGATAAAGTTCCATCGTTTTATTTTTTTATGTGTTCAACGCTAAACAAAAATGTATTTTAGGGTCATGAGTTAGCACAGTAACGAAACTAAAATGTCTAGGTCTAAATAAGCCGGTCCCACGCAGTATTTCTTATAATATTTTTTGCTGAATCGAATTTGAATATAAGTAGTCAATTTATTTTATTTTATTGAATAATCACTTAAAACAAATGCATTGACAATACTTTGAAGTTCTAATGGATTTTATTTCATTATTTGTTTTTTTATATTTTAAACTGAGACGTTAGTATGTCGGTACTCGTACTTAGATAAAGTTTTATCTATGAAGTAGGTATTAAATAAAATACAACGTATTTGTTGTTATGTTGTGTTTATTTTTTGTTTCATAGCCTTGGTAGTTAATTAACAGACGTAACTTAATTTCGTGTCAAGAACCAGGTTATCCTTTTTTTATCACTAATTTATATTAAAAACCGGTTACGAGTGGCTGAAAGTATCGTTACGTGAACGTTACCGATAACTATTCATAAAATTTGTGTTACGTAACACAAATACAGGAACATAAACCAATCATGTTATTATAATACATAATAATAGTCCTACAATGTTGCAATGTTGTCACTTAATGCAAACAAAATGGTTGGACACTACAATGTCTGATATTACAACTTTGGTTCTAAGACTAAATAAAAATAAACATTATAAATTATAAATTCCATTTATGATGGCTACACAGTACAGAGTCACGGGATACTCGGATAATTTTATTATGTTTAAATGTCATAAAGTTAAACTTATCTATCTCGAAAAGTTTGCAAATATTTAAGTAGTTTCAAAGAGATTTCGTACAAAGAAACAATACAAAAATTACTGCTTTGCAGTTAAGATTTACAAGTCGGCATCTGCAGAACGTTTCTGAGTGGGTATGTGAAAATTATTTTTTTGTATATCTACCGCATTCTCATTTTGTTGAACGGTTTTGTTCAATGTCACCGCACTTTAGAAGTCACTTTTCGTCTTGCTTGTGCCCCGTGTGGTGTTTTATTTGTGTGTGTGAAAAAAAGTATTGGAAAAAAAGATGTTTATAATTTTGAACATCATTCAACGATCCATAAGACAAGTCGTGAAAAAAATGTGAGTTTATTACCCATTTAATGACATCTTAATACGAAGTTTTCTTAATTCTATCATTCGCCATTTTGAAAAGAAAAAAGTCGTATTTCGTATTCCACAAACATTAAATGATTTGAATGACCGTAGATTATTAAAAAATAAATATTCATGTAAAAGTGAAAATTGTTTAAACTTGTATAAACTGTCGATATTCCCAATGTGTCGTTCTAATATTTATCATACTACTTATTACGTACTTACTTACTGTCCCTCCAGTCATACAGTTAAAAAACTTTAAATAATCTTTTAGACACGGCTATTGTTACTTAAAAGTGATTCTAGAACAAGAACAGGTTTTTTATTTTATTTCTGAAACTCTTATAGTAGAAATAAGTCGATGGCCTGAAGACCCGAATCGAAGACCCAATCTTGTTACACGAGATTCAATGAAAATCAAACGGGCATTGTGTAAATATTATCGTAACAGTTTTTCCGTTCCAATAATCTAACTAAACTACAAAATATTAGAACTGGAACACGTTGAGTTTGCTAAACGATTTCTTGTAAGTTACTTAAGGCGCTTATACCATACAGAAATTTTAAACCTAAAAACGTGGGGCGCATTTTGTAAAATTTGACATCTATATTGTCTTTAACGTGCGCCCCACGTTTTTCGGTTTAAAATTTCTGTTTGGCAGGTATAGGGTTGTAATATTTAACAGAAGAATTTATTTTTTACTTTTTAGTCTGTTTTTACTAGTCCGTTTTAATGTTTTTAGTCCGATTTTTTGTAATAATTTAGTCCGTTTTAAAAACGTGTTTTGAAAAATATTTTGTTAATATTGACTTGGTTTACGTGTAGTAAAAATAAATGTATTTGCTGTGTTAATGGACAGCTATAAGCGCCTTAACAAGTTTTAGAGTTATTCGGAAGAAAAAAAATATCGTTCCCGTGTTATATTAGCCCTTTTTGTTCACCTATTATATTTGGTTATGATTTAAGAGATGAAAACATACCTACTGTTTATTTGTTTATACATAATTTTAATTTCGTTTGACAAAAATGGTGTTTTATAGATTTTAATTTTTTTTAATCTCAAAAATGCTGTGCATATAAGCAGTTACAGACGTTGCAGCACCTATTCCTAAAAAAATTACATTACAATATGAATACTGGGTAACAACGCCGTCAAATATGGCTACCATCATTTAGATATATTCAGTATGAGCCATACTGAACTGAATATTTCCAGTTTTAATTTACAGTGTCCTTTTAACTCGGTACTAAATGGTTCTTTCCGCAATAGGATATGCTTAAATACTACAGTAATTAGCACGACACAACTCAATTTCATATTTTTTAGTAGTAGGTAGGCATGAGTACCTACAGCAAATACGAATCAGCTCGGTGGCGCAGTAGTGGTTTAGCGCATGGCCCTGCAATTCTCGCAAGGGTCGGTAATGGGCTGAGTGACCAAAAATTTATTATCTCGAGTTCCTCCGTGCTTCGGAAGGTAGGTTAAGCCGTTGGTCCCGGCTGCATTTGCAGTCTTTGAAACCCATCAATCCGCATTGGGCATGCGTGGTGGGTTTCTGGCCTCTCTTCTTTATTCACCCATAAGGAAAGCTTGTGAATGTGCCACAGCAATGAGGACATAATATGACTGATGTCGAAAAACACCAGAGTCTGTTGTTTTTAAACGTTTTTATTTGTATTTAAGGTAACGACCTTTTGAAATTAAAATTTGATAAATATATTCCTTTCTGAGATTTATGCGCAACAAAATATTTAAATTACACTTTTCCTAACTTAGTACCCGCAGTGAGTAACATTTTCAAAGAGTAATATTGAGCGATACTCATACCTCATATGCTAACCTGTTAGGTTTCATAATATACGCACCAACGTATTATTTTTAATTCCAAGTCCTAACTGAACTTATAAAATTTCTAAATTAGATACAGTGCTTTGTACCCAAAAATAATAACCTCGCGAAAAGTCTGGTCAATTTCATAGTTGCAATGAAACCACATTGTTTGAAAGATTTATTGGAAACATGCCAACGTATTGTCTCTGGTTCTGGTTTTAGACATTTTACAGTGATCTTTGTTTATACTTGTTACTAAACGTTATTGCAATTTGCAATGTATTTTTAGCGAGGTCTTTTTTTTTGTCTTTTTTATAACGAATAATTATAGGTAACATGAACTATGTTTTTATTATTAAATTAGGCACATTGAGGTGCCAAAAACAACGGTAACTATACGTATTTACGTAAGTACAATAATGATTTTTTTTATGTAGGTAAATGTTTTAGTAAGTTCAAGCCACAAATGGAGCCTTCATAACAACGTTATGTGATACACGTTATTTACAACTATCGATTTTGTCAACTGTATGAAAAAAAAAACGATGATAAAAAAACGCAACGCAGTAATGTAAAAAACAGTAATTACTCAATTTGTTACTAAATGAGTTTCAAATAACACAAATTACGTTTTAGCGTGTTCGAGCAATACGCAGTAACTTTGATTTGACATTTTGGTTCCTTCAACTTTTTAATTTGACGTAACGACAATCACTAATATTATAAAACAAAGTCCCTCGCCGCATCTGTCTCTCTGTCTGTTCGCGGTAAACTCAAAAACTACTGAACGGATTTTCAAACGGTTTTCACTAAATGATTCCTGAGGAAGGTTCATGTGTATGATAAGTTGAGGTTTTATGTAAATTGGTAGAAATATGGCGATAATTGTGAAGAGCTCGGCACAAATTAAGCCGCCTGGGAGCTTGCATTGCACTGCTTAAACATTTTGAGCTATAACAAAAAAATGTATGTATGTGTAATGTATTATTTAAATTCTCTTTTATAGATCTACAAAAATCCGGAATGGCATATTATCTATATTTTAGGAATAGCTTACTATACCCATTATCTATATACAATACATATATGAAATTCAAAGTCCTGACTGACTGACTGAGATATTGCAACGCACAGCCCAGGCCGCTGGACATAAAGACTTGAAGTTTTGCTGACAGATACCTTATACAGTGTAGGCATATTTTACTAATGTTTTTTTGTTTTTTTTGAGGTAATTTATGTAACATAAAATAAAAAAAAATATTCGTCATGCCTATTATCAAAGTTACTGATTAGACATATTTCAGAGATTTTGTGTTAGCGTGGATTTACAAAATTATTTCAAAGTCAGTTAGTTAGTCATAATGGTTATGACAAAGCTTGTTATTGCATCTACTCACGCTAAATTTGCCAAAATTTCAACAAACTAATTGTCAACGGCACAGTTAGAATTTAGACTATAAATACGATTACACAGGCACAAAAGCTATGCCATGGCCGCTGTGGATTAGACAATAAAGTTTGTTTATTTATGGTACAACTATGTTGTAATTTTGTGCACAATGAGTTTGTACTTGAGGAAATCCTTACTAATTTAATATTATAAATTCAAAAGTCCGTTTGTTTGTTTGTTACGCCTTCACGTTTTAACTACTCAACCGATCATCATGAAATTTTGCATTCACGTTGTCAAGGGTACAGAAAAGTATATAATAGGATACTTTCATCCCGAAAAAAGATACTGTCCCCGAGGGATAGAGAAATAACTGTCCACGCAGACGAAGTCGCGGGCGGCCGCTAGTTGTGTCATATTTTTGAACAAAATGCTGGGCTTGTTTCACTGGTTCAGCATAAAATAATGTTCAGGTTAAATTTTAAAAGGTAAAGAATATATAAAATTACCTGCCAGTTAAGATAGGTATAATATGAAGTCCCGTATTAGATGCAATGGGTGAGTCGTTTTTTTCTAGTATTATTTCTATGACATTAATTATCTTAAAATGAAAAAGCATTCTGAATGCCTAAAATCAAAAAATTCAATAATATGAAACGTATCTGTATAACCTGTGAAATTCTGTCGACAAGAAAAGGTGTCATATTTTGTTAACTAATTTATATTTATTTTAATACAAATTTGAATGACCTTTAGCTATACATCGTTATTTTGTAGTCATTTTAATTAACTTAAGAGAGTGTTTTGCCAATAAAACTTAACTTTTTTGCCTAAGAAACAAGGGACGAGAAACGACAAAAAAAACCTCCCATACTAACTAGACAGGTACATAAAACATTGTATTTTAACACGTTTTTATTAGGTTGCTTTCTCGTTTGTGTGTTCGTTTGTTTCTCCACAAAGTTTGCAAACGATTTTATACTAGCTTTCCGATGAGCTTGACTTGAAACTTTGAACATAGGTCAGAACTAGAAGGCAATGTAATACTATGGTGTCATTGAGCTGATCTGATGATGAAGCCGGAAGAATGCCACAGGAACTCTATGATGAAACCATACAACCCCAACGTGTTTGGACTCGTTAGAATCGTCTTGATGAGTACTCTAATGGAAGACGAGGTCCAGGGTCTGATGATGAAGCTAAAAGGCCATGCCATAGGAACTCAATATTGGAACCATGCAACCCCAACAAATTTGGGCTCGTTTGAATTGTCTTGACGAGTTCTTTGTTGGGAAATAGTTTTCAGGGTCTGATAATGAAGCCGAAAGAAGGACACAGGAACTCTTTAATAAAACCACGCTATCCTATCGAGATTGGGCTCGTTTGAATCGTCTTGACGAGTACTTTCTTGGGAAATAGTTTCCGAGGATCTGATGATGGAGCCGGAGGAAGGCCATAGGAACTCTATAGTAAAACCATGCAAATTTATCGAGTTTGGGCTCGTTTGAATCGTCTTGACAAGTTATTTCTTGGGATATAGTTTCCAGGGTCTGATGATGGAGCCGGAAGAAGGACACCAGGAAATCTTTAATAAAACTATGTTACCCCATCGAGTTTGGACTCATTTGAATCGTCTTGACCAGTTCTTTATTGGGAAATAGTTTCCAGGGTCTGATGATGGAGCCGGAAGAAGGCCACTGGGACTCTGTAATAAAACCATGCAACCCCATCGAGGTTGGGCTCGTTTGAATCGTCTTGACGAGTGCTCCGATAGGAGATGGTATATTTTTAGTTTTAGCTCGTTAACTAAAAAGCATAAAATAATAATTTTCTGAAAAACAAAAACTTTTCAAAAACACGTTTTTAAAACAAACTAAATTATTACAAAAAAAATCGGACTAAAAACATTAAAACGGACTAAAAAGTAAAAAATAAATTCTATTGTAAATATTTATAACCCTATACCTACAGAAATTTTAAACCTAAAAACGTGGGGCGCATTTTGTATCCATATTGTCTCTAGCATGCGCCCCACGTTTTTAGGTTTAAAATTTCTGTAGGTATAGGGTTATAAATATTTACAATAGAATTTATTTTTTACTTTTTAGTCCGTTTTAATGTTTTTAGTCCGATTTTTTTTGTAATATTTTTTTATAATGGGAAAGTAAAAAAATATGTTTTCGACACATGTTTCTTTGGCAAAAAGACACTCACTTAAGTTAATTAAAACGACTACAAAATAACGGAGTATGAATAAAATTAAATTCAAAACGGATCTTTAGCATAAAGTATATATCTATGTAAATAAAAATAAAGAATAGTTATGCTTACTTATATTCACCCCCAAAATTTAACCCCCAAGAGAACTCGATCTAGATAACCAAACAAATCAGACATTTGAGCGTAGGTTTTATTCAGAAATTTTTAGCAGACGAAATAAACGTGTCATGAATTGGCCCAGACTGGGACATTGTCCAATTGGCACCGATTGTACAAATAAATTTACTATTCCACCGTCTGTATTTTATGGCTGGAGTAAAAGTTCATTTTGTATGTTGTCCTTTGGCCAATATTGGACGTCGACGTCATTCCAGTTTCTATGAAATTCTTAAAGTAGCTGTAACTATAAATTATTATTTAAAAAATTTGATTATGTTTGGAAGAAAATTTTGGATATTTTTAATAATTCATAATCTACAAACGGGCATAATAAGCATCATAGTAAAGATGCTTTTAGAAAAATATTATAGTTTTTGTTGTTAATATAGTGGTTGGTAACACTAATGTTGGTAACACTAAGTTATGTGGTTGAATTCGTTGTTTTATAAAAATAATAAAGTACATTAACACTTGGCACGGGTTTTTTTATCTTACATTCTAATATTTTTTTTCACTCATCAGTACGTATATGTAGCATTGAAGTAGGTATGTAAAGATTCGCAATTGGCGACGAACTTGATTAGTTACGAAGCTATTGAGAGCCACGGTCAGCCATTGTGGTCTTCCACCATGAATTACACGAGGGTCACTCCTGGTTCCCACGGCTAGTTACACTATGAACCAGCCTATTGTGAGGCATTCTGTCAGTTCAAATGCATGGACGTTTCCTGAATGTATGAATATTCCGGTTTAGTTGCCGTTCTTATTCTACTTGCTGTTATAAATAAAATGATGGAAGTTTGGATGTTTAGATGATTGTTACTCAATCACGCAAAAACATCGTTTCGCGGTATAGGGTGGATAACATAGGATACTTTTATTCGGTCAAAGGTTCCCTAGGGATTTTCCGAATATCCATGCGGACGAAGTCACGGGTGGAATCTAGTATCACATTATATTTGTGTATAAAAAGCTGTAATGAAACCAAAGAGAAAACTTAAATTTATAAATCGGACGGACCAATAAGTGAATGTATGATAGTACCTAGTGATGTACAAAACTCGAGTCATCGAGTTCTACTTTTGAAGACTCGACTCTGATTGGCAGGACTTGGTGAGCTCAGTAGGCTCGTAAGTCCGAGCCTAGCCGAAAATCGAGCTGTCTGAGCCACGCCTCGAGGCTTCAAAAGAGTTTCAAGCCTTCAAAAAAGCTCGAGTCTTAAAATGAACGCGAGCCTCATAAAAAGCTTAGAGTTTATGTTTATGACTTTAATATCTCCGTAAATAATAATATTTACAATGTTATTATTTACGGAGATATTAAAAACGAGCCTATCGAGCTCACAGAGCCCTTAAAATCTGACTCTAGTCTTCAAAATTAGAACTCAAAAACATTAATCTCTTATGTTATAAAGAGCACCGTAGATGCTTAATCTATTCTGCTTTAGCTCTACTTATCCTCATTCATCAGAGACAACTAGTGCGCCGAAAAAGACTCGAGCCGTGAAAACCCCTCGAGATCGACCGAGCTCTCAAAAAGGCTCGAGCCGTGAAAATGGCTCGAAGTCGGCCAAGCTCTGAAAAAGACTCGAGCTCTGAAAAAGACTCCCGAGTCGTCGAGCTTCATACAAACGAGGCGAGCCCTGTAAAACGACTCCGAGCTCTGGACAAAAGGACTCGGAGGACTCGAGTCTTGTACATCACTAATAGTACCTATTTTTTATTTTATTTTATAAGCCTTTATTTACTTTTAAGAAAGATACATATTTTTCTAAATATAATGATTACAGTTTTTTATAAATTCAGTTTCAATTCAAACAGCAGCTTCCCTTATAAGTTTGTCCTGTAATTTGGACACAAAGGCCTCCTCCATTCCTTTCCACCTTTCCTCATCTCTAGCCAGTGTTGGCCAGAGTGGGCGTATTAAGTTTTTGAACTCATCAGACCATCTTCTTGTTGGCCTCCCTCTTTTTCTTTTTACGTTTTCTCGAGGGGTCCATTCGACCAATTTCTTCGTCCATTTTTGTCGTTGCTCTCTAATAATTTTTCCCGTCCATCTCCATTTCAGGGTTCGAATTCTGGTTTCGACATCTTTCCACTTGGTCACTTTCCTTAAATCGCTTGCTCTTTTCTTGTCCATCCTTGTATACCCTAATATGCTCCTTTCCATACTTCTTTGACATGTTACTAACTTATGGATGTGGTCTTGCGTTGTTGCCCATGTTTCGCATCCATATGTGAGTATTGGAAGGATACAGGTGTTATATAGTCTCTTTTTGACTGCAAGCGAGTAATGTTGGTTCTTCATAATGCTTTTCAGTGACCAAAATCTTTTCCAGGAATTCGTGACTCTTCTTTCGATTTCGTGGTGCATTTGATCTTTCATAGAGATTAGCTGTCCCAGGTATATATAGCTAGTTACATATTCGACTTTTACACCGTCTATTGTGATGGGGTCACACGATCTATTGGTCATTGCTTTAGTCTTGGCTTCATTCATTGTCAGACCGACTTTCCTACTCTCAAGCGACAATTGCTGGATCATTGATTGTAAGGATTCAGAGTTGTCACTAATGAGCACGATGTCGTCTGCAAATCTTAGGTTAGTAATTCTTTCACCATCCACATTATGTCCTTGATCTTCCCAACGCATATAGTACCTAAGTTTTTCAAATTCTGTAAAAATTTTCAAAGCATTCAAAGTCGACAGCAATAATAACTTTCAGATTTTTTATTAGACTCGTTAATGTCACCAATTTTATTAAAGTGTAAGGTAGTGAAGACAGAATACTTAAAGATGGTGAGACCCTCCTAATTTGCAACTGGTTGCGAATCGCAGTTGTGAATACGGCTGGAGTGGGGTGAGACACTTACTCGTTAGTTTGGTAAAAAATAAAAAACAAACTACTACCTTATTGATAGTGAAGTAAAAATCAAATGTTTCCTAAGAAATCCAAGGATATCCAATCTGTCCATATTATGTAATTAAAAATGAAGAAGAAACAGAAACTAACTAGGAAATCCTCAATCAATCAGTAGCCAGCTACTTTACCTACCATTTGACAAAAACAAACTTTTTGTCGTTTTCATTAGAAACGGGAGGGTTATCTAATCTTTGTGCTTATAGAGTGGTGTAACAACCATTATCACTTTTTCATTGTATAATATTGAAGAAATAGATTGACGTCACTGCTACATCGAAATTGATTAGGTACCTATTTGCTTGATAGTGAAAACGATTTAAGTATTCACTATTGTAAGAAAAATGAAAAATAACGTTAGTTGGTTGATCTCGCTCGTGCAGTTGAGTAAGAGAATTCCAAACTGTTTTGAAATAATTCTGCCTTTGTTTGTATCCTTAGAAATGATTACATAAATTACTTAAGGGTTCTATTCTTTTAGTCGGCTCATGAAGAAACGTAGCATTATAAAGTAAATCAACTTAATATATTCATTTTGTTACTCAAACAATGGTGGCGCGATTGTCTTCAGCGGTCGTAACTATTTGTTATGTATGAATGCAGCATCGGGATCGACATCCGTTGACGTCCAACTGTTTTCAGTTCAGCCACGACGAGCGAATAACAAAGCCGCATTCAAAAAGGTGACATTAAATCGAATGATAGTCTCTCCCGTTTAAACAATGAGCTGATTAGCAATGCCTGTCTTGCCCGTGTACGTGGCTAATCATGGTGATTTCTAAAGGAATGTGAAATAAATAATAATGGGTTTTGTGTGCGAAGTTGTTAAGCATTAATTATTGAGGACTTTCGCATTGCGGGGTCAGATCCCCGTAACGCGGCAATAAGGTAACGGGAGAGGTGCGTGAACAGTTGCCACCCACCGGCGCGCGAGCCGTTGGTGGCCGGCGCCTCGCCTCGGCCGCCGACGCCAGTCAAATAGTCACCGCCCGCCGGATTGTACCTATGCATTAAACCCGCGGGCGCGGCACTCTGCGCCAAAACGCGCGAACGCGCGTTCCAAATTGACCTTTCGCCGCTACCCAAAACAAACCCCCGTGAAGTGTTCGTGTATGCGTTTCGATGCTCTTCGCTCCGATCGCCGTCGAGGCGATGAAGTGTAAAGAGGAAAACTGTGAAGTCGGCGTGGTACTCGAGCATAACTCCTTGATCGTGCTGTCGGTCAACAAAACCATCGTCTGCCTCTGCGGAAGGGAAAACAACAATCCCTTCGAGCGCGGGTAAAATTACATCAATCATCTGCTTACTCTAATCACAATAGCCGCCCACAACTTTCCTTAAGACTTCGCCAGATGTTAATGTTTGTGTTTTGTGTTGTGCTGTTTTGATTGTGCTTGATGGATTGCAGTATTGCCACCAAGGTATATCTTGGGTATGTTCATTTGTAACAATGTCGTATGGAAAATCTAGGCGTTGCTGCCACAAGAATACATTTGCTACCATTCCGACACTTTCCAAGGTTGCCTTCTACCTGGTCAAGGCGAGTTTAAATTTGCCATTAACTATAAGTACTGCAGTCTTGTCATATCCACTACTATGAGACAGGTCATGAGGTCACTAAAAGAAAAAAATGGTCACTTTTCAATTGAGGCCCAAAAATAGACTTTTATTTTGGTACTGTTAGTTTCCGCGTTTAGTGATTGATTCATTATTTCAAACACACGGTTATATTTAAACCTAAGACTATTCTATACAATGAGTCAAGCGTCAATGTTGTAAAATTGAATGTCTTGCAAAAACGGACTCTGAACGTAGCAGGCAGGGACCGAATGATCACTCAAAGAAATTTACAAGGTCGGGGCCGGTCGTACAATGCCTCCTGATCGAATCTAGACTGGCAGGTACGGTGAATTAACACATATGAATATTTATAAACGGTAATTAATGGAATCCCAATGTAGAACTCATAACTATAAAATAATTCTCGCAAGCATTCCATTAAAACTGTAATTGAGAATTGTTTAAGGTCAACTTCCGTGATATCGATCCCAGACAAGTATCTAATATGCGGAAGAAATGTCGTCACAGACTATATAAATAACGAACCAATTAGAAAAATGAATGTCGCGTGTGAAAAAAGGTTGTTCTGCGGAGGTTGTTCAGGCGTTTACCTTCTAGGTTAAAAATGTACTTAACATGTTATCCTATATGATACAAAAACAGTTGCGAAACGTAGGTATTGTATTTCTTTACGCGTTCATATAAATTATTGTGCAGTACGTAAACACTGACACTATAGACTTAAAACAGCTTGCCAAGAACTCGGGCGAGATTAACCTTTGTTTAATCTTAGCCAATTTAAACTCAGTGACGTTTGAAACACGCGTTTGGTCAATGTATCGCATAAACAATTGAGTCTATAACAGTTCATTAAGATACTCAATCTATTAATCGACCATTTTTTTAGTTTTAATAAACGTATTCATTACTGATAAAAATATTTTAGTCGAATTCAATCATAGTAGGTAGCCACCGTAGAGATGGGGTTATTATTTTTACTCTAACTATAAGTTTGCACTTCCTATTAGAGTTAAAACTGATTTATATATACCTGATTTTTTCTTTGATATATTATTATGATCAGTTTAGACAAAAGTTAGCCGCTACTTATTAAAAACAATACAAAATATTTACTAACTACACTACACTTCGTAACTATGTTAAATTAATGAATTAAACTCACTTAGTTATTTTAAATTCAAGTGAAACATTCAATATATTACTGCAGACTTATATTTAACGTATAGTATTAAATTATCTGTGATTTAACTTACGTAATTAACATTACAAAGTATTCCAGAAATTAATTAAATATTGAGGAAAATAACTCGAGATGTAACTGTATTTGCAATGAACAGTATTAGATATCAAGTTTAAAACGGAAAAACCGCTCGGTAACTATGGTTATCCGCAATGTGAAATGTTTGATCGATAAAAGAAACGGTTTTCCACCTAACTGGTAGGTATAGTTAAATAGGTGCATTCGAAAATATAGAGTCGTTATTTGTTCATTAAAAAAAGAACAGCTGCTAAAAGTCCCTATATCACAATATTTTAAGTAATCAAAACATGAAACAAATTTAAACTTAAAATAAAATATCTTCTTCTTCTAAAAAAGCTTGAAAAAGAAAAAGCTTTTTGCAAGTTCATTAAATATTTCTTAGTAATATCAAGAATTTACTTTAGAATACATTGTAAATAATATTAAGAAATAAACTTCTTTAAAATTTTTACAAAGCTTTTTACATGTTCTTTGCGCAACTGAAAATAAAATTGCATAACCCATGAAATTGCGCAGAAAAGACTGATCGTATTAAATATTCACTCCACTTGACTCCCATCTTTTTCTTTGACGTCAATAATCAATCTTGAATGTGACTAATAACTATTATAGTACCTATTGATTTGTATTTCAGTTTTCCATGAGCAATGGATCGTGTTCCAACGGTGTTTCAGTAGTGTTGTTTTTTGTGTTTAGTGAAAAGAATTGTTAGTTTACCTTGGTAGAATTTAAAGGGTTAGGTATTCCGATGCGATTGAGATCGATTTTAACGTCAAAACAGTACTATGGATATGGAAACCGTTTTTAATGAACCAAAACAGCGGATTTTTGACGTTTACCTTATGTGAATTCGATCCCGTCGAGAGTGGGGCGGTAGCATTACTACCTATAAAACATCTAACTATATTTTTTTCGTATAAAATAACTTGATGACTTTCGGAAACGTGCGATTTTATTGACGCATTTAAAACGAACAGTTATAAAGCTATTGTAACGGGATACAGCTGAGTGTTACGGATATCGTAAACTTCCTTTATTCGACCATTATTTTTGTTCTCATTTGAAATACCTATACGTTGAATGAAATTCACGATGGCCGAGGTTTTGGACAAATACAGCTGTATAATGTTATTAATATTATTTTAAAGCACTCTGTTGCAATCAATTATTTTTGGACAAACAATTTTGAGTTAGTAAGATATATAGGTATTTTTTTTTATAAATACGCACTCACTTAATATTTTTGAATTTAGGTTTTTGAAATTATTTCTTTTTAGTTAGCGGTTTACCGTGCATTTTCGCGATTACAGGAGGATTGCATTATTCGAAGTAATCGGTTTCAATCACGGATGTTTTGTATGTAGGTATGTTATTTAAGCTTGTTTTTTGAAGTTTCGCGGAATAAAGATAAACAAATTTGGGTTTCTTCGTTGTTTGTTGTTTTTTTTTTCATAATTTAACACAACATGACGTGACGATTGTTTTGCAAAAACATAAGCAAGAAATAAAAAAAATATTGATAACCGCTTTAAGTTCGTTTATGCGTTTTTATCAAATAAAAAATTTGCATTTCGCGACCACTGTATGCTTTTTTATTCTGTTTGCAATTAAAAAAATTAAAATGCATTAAGATATAAAAGTCATGGATCATTATAGTTATTTTGCTTTGAAATCAAAAAAATGCAAAGTGATATTAAACAATTAATTCAATGCAATAAAAATAATTTTCATTTTTTGCACAAAATGCAGTTATAATATACATAGGTATTTAGCCGGCTTTGTTGTTACGCTATTGAAGTTTTGATTAAGCATTAGTTTTTAATAATGAGCGTCAGATAACGAATGACGTAAAATTTTGATAATTTTTCGCGTGCTTACTATTGGGTCAATGATATCATGACCTCGATGACGAGTGGTCATAACTCTGTATTTGACAGTCATTGAGATTTTTTGTACAAGGGTTTTATAGTCACCCGTGACCTTAACAACTGCAAAATGCCGAAACGGGAAATGCATAATAAAAAAGTGGTAGATTTTTGTACCTACACATCTTCTGATTTTGTCTTCTAGTGTTGAAATAACTAGTTTTATTCGATTAAAAAAAACAAAAATTGATAATCCTTTTTAAAGACGCAATCTTTATCATAGCATTTATACAAAAGTTATAAAGCTAGGATTTCTATTTGACTTAACAAATTAACTCGCACTTTCATTTAACTTTCGAATTTATTAACTGTCAATCTCACTTTAGTTTCATCTAAAAGAAAGTGAGTTATTATTTAATCGTTAACTGTAATTTATGTTTGTGGTATTAAGATGTCAATGTCCCATTAGAATGTCACCTTAGAAACCGAATTATTTGCCTTCTATTAAAAACTTTTATAAGTATTAATAAAACGTTCATTTTCAAAGCTACAATACATATTCTGTTCTAAAATGTCATTTATATATCAACACGTCAATTATATAATAACTTTATAACAGGTCATTTGAATTGCTAGTAGAAATGGTTGTTGGCATGCTGAATTCGTTGTTATCAAGGCCTTATGTTAATGCAACAGTCGGGCTTAACGTGTTTCTAATACAATAAAAATATATTCGTTTCAAATCACTTCGTGATTGAAGAGTTGAAATGTTGTTAACGGTCAGATAACGTGTATCTATAAGATGTTAGGTATATCTAATATCTCCGGAAGGAAGATAATGTTTTGCATGACAGTTACATACAACCAGATAAGATAGTAACTGCTCAGATGGAGTATGAGTACGAACCTACGTGCCCTTGATTGTTTAGTAAAACATCACCGAAGCACGTATTTTCAACATGAAATGTTTATATTGAAAACAAAGCTGTTCACACACAACATTGTTATAACATTTTCAACACTTGCAGTGTACCAAATGAGATAATTAGAGTAAGATTTCATAATAACGGAATTACTAAATTGTAGCGTTGATAATATTGCAATAGAATTTATATTAGTGCTAGAAATCTACAGACTGGTTCGCAGACAATATTTTATTTTACATTGGCGATATCCTCTAGACGTTTTTCAAGGGTAACGTCTCTTATAATGGCCGACTACCTGTGTTTTTTTCTCCAAGTTGAGTCAAAGCCCGGAGCTTTACTTATGTTAGAAGCGGCTAAGGGCATTGCTCCGACTCTCCCTTGCCCTGTAGCCCTACTTTGCTTTTAAGAGACGAAAATGGCAGAATGTTTAGGTCCCTCCTATGTGTATGCGTTCAAGTGTTCAAAAGAGTGAGACGCAACGTCAGCCTCTGCTCCACGCTGAGCCCAGCTGTGCGTAAAGCTGTGTGGTTATAGAATTGTATGCATATAATGTGGACTTTGAACTCGATTTATGGTGAAATGGTGAACGTTGTCTCCCTTATTATCAGCTGTTAAATCAACTGAGTGGGCTTTTGGTCGCTGCTGTGCCGCCAGTTGAAAGTTATTGCAATTTTGTGCCAATTTTTTCCTCCTACTACAACTGATTACACAATATTTAACTGAATTATGATTACTTTATTTTCATACTTAGCCTTAATTTACTTATAAGATCTTTTATTTGTTACGTTGATGCAAGAATTACTGAACTATTGAAGGTAAAACTACTGTCCACTCACAGCCGTAAGAGGTGCCAAGTTTCCAAGACATTAATTTTATAGCTCAAGTAAAGGGGCAAAACCAATCGAGCAGGCGGGCCTTCTTCTGGTGCGTCACAATCTACGATACGGTGTCAACGGCGCCATCACCGACCGTATGTAGTTTTTCGCGGAAAACGGCCACATCGTCAAGCTAAACTTCTCCTCCTCGCCCCGCTCCCCCTAGCGCCGCGTCACACGCGTCTCTATAAAAGCCACGCGCTCCCCACCACTTCAACTCAGACGCATGGAGTACTCCGTAGAGGTCGTTTGGCACGAGCGAGCGCTTTGCTAGGCACCTGCCGGCCAATTTTCACGAAATTATCTAGTCACCGCGCAGCTGAAGCTCGCGTAACGCGGTCCGCCGCGCGTTCCTATGAACAGTGATAGTGCAATAGCCTTACTACAAATTAATTGTGATAATTTTATTTAATCTTAGTTAATAGTTAAACGCGACGTTGAGACCGTGATACGGCTGTGAGTGTGAACTGTTAAAACGTTAAAAGGAATATGTTGTGACTGCCCGACTGGAACTTGTTACCTGTGATCCAGCCCAGTGCGTTCAGTTATTCTTGCATCGACGAACCGTTTTGTACCATGGTTGGGAACAACGGGACTATGATGGCGATTCGTATCGTCCACAGCAAGCTGCGCAAGCGAGAAGAACACTCGGCGTCGGTGCACCCCGCCGAGGTCCTGCAGGCCCCGGCCATACCGGCCCCGGAGCCCCTCGCCTTCCGCCAGCAACCCCTGTGGCAATTCCCGCCGCCGCTGCCTCCGCCTTACGTCTATCCCCACGATCAGGTCAGTTCAATTAAAACTTTATTACCCTTAAAATAATCCAGAACATCTATTTCGAGAAACGAGACCGATTCCAGCCGTTATACTTGACCTAAATACTATTTTCAAGATGATTTCGTTGCATTTGCCACTCACCAGTAAATCACGATTGCCTTGGAAACAAACAACAACATGGAAAGTCTGGGAACATTACATTATGATTGAAAGAAATCGTGACTGGTTCGACCCACGTCCCCGTCACGCGAGAGAGAGTTGCCTACCCGTGGCTCAACAGCAATGTCTAAGTGTGAAATAAATTTAAATGTCGGGACACGCTTGCAGAATAGAAAGCTGCACAAGGCAAGCATGTTGTAATGCTTCGACCTTCTTTCTTTGCTTGTGATTGTTGAACAAAGGCTAATGCAAATACTCTAACGTACCGAATAAATTTTCAATCTTGTAAAGTTCAGTCTGACCTCAATATCATGCTCCGATAAACGTTTCCCGAGGCCTTTACAGCACTTCAGTCATTGTTTATAAAATGCATTCTACGCGATGCTTACAAACCGTTCGCTTGATCACACGAGACGCCACACCAGGAAGTGAGAATGCTAATGCGTCTTTGAATGGCAAATTCAAGGCTTGCCCGATCACGTATGGCCTCAACAGTTACTTTGCAACATTAGCTTCCTAGTCATGTGGGACTTATCCCACATTTCAATAAAACAATGCCTTGTGAGAGAATTCTTGAAAAGTGTTATTGTGTGTTCACATACAGAACTAATACAACGACCCGGTTTCTTAGTAGGGAGCTATACATAATTGTAAGATTAACACACTATTATTATTATTATGCACCTACAGAAAGTTGGTAATATATTCTTGAAACTTGCTTGGCAACTGTCTTAAAATAGGCGGCACGAAAGGGCATTGTGTAACGGCTGGAAGTGGTTTCACCGGTGCGAATGCAGCGAATGCATCGGGGACGGTAACGGAACCGCTAAATCGGGCACCATTCCCCTGTTTCTTAGGTCAACAAACTGCATGTTTCACTTTTGTTTTGAGGACGAAAAACTAACAGTTCCTTTCTGTTCTTTCTAGGACAACCTAATGCAGCCGATCGGCAATGAGCGTGCGAGTTTCCGCAGTCTTCGCAAGAACATCGGAGGTCGCTGGAAACGGCTAGTGAAAAAGAAGCCCGAACAGGAGATCTACACGATTCCACCCGAGCTCAAGCCCCAGCTCAAAGAGATATACGTGTATTAATTGTTTTGGTAGCAAACGGCACTGAAGCAGGACTCTTCAATTGCAATGAACTATTCTATTATTAATTGCTTCAACCGCGTCCAAGGTTGAACTATATCATAATTCATATCATTACTTGAATATCAAAAACTTTGACCTTAGAACATCTGCACGGCTCAGCAGCCTCTTACTTACTTTGAACATATCGTTTCGACCAATTTTATTCTAATGACCAATGTACTAACTTGAAATTTCCTTCATTCAGCACTTGTTTATTGTGATTAAAATGCCTAGAATTGTATTATTAAGTATTAGAACACTGATATGTGCGTGTTGTTTCCGTTGCAGAGTTTCGAATGACGTGTTAGTATGAGTGATAGTCAATGAATTTAGTATAATTAATTTAAAAGTTGTGAATGATTTTAGGAAAATGCGGTCGCGCATACTAGTGACGAAAATCCAATAATTATGATATAAATGTATGACGATGCCTTGTAAAATGTAGTTTTTGACAAATTAGGGCATTTCGTAGTTCATTAACGTATCCTAGACATGCTCGTATTCTTATGCGAACATCGATCAAATAATTTTGTGAAGCTATATACAAGTGTAAGTGCTATTATGTCTACGATAGAAATATGGATAAAGCCTTGTTTGATGCAGTATTTTTATATCATTCATTTGTTTTGTGAGTGAGACTGAATTATGGTACAATTAATAAATTATATAACGTGATCAATCCGATCACACAACAGCTTCGAAATGTATGTATATTTTCCGAAATTATTGACTGTATCCAACCACTATCGAATGGGATTACTTGTGACCTAGTTGTTGAATGTTACTTTACTCGCATGATAATGGTAGTTTAATTTACGGATTTTCGCCCGGTCCTTACTGTGATAATTATTTAAGAATGCAAAAGATTAATTATGAATGATGATGAAATGTTTTAAATCGCCTTTAAAACCTTGTCAATTGTAGTTGATATCATAGTGTTAAGGACCGCGGGACGAGAATGTGAATAGCTCATATTGAGCCTGATATTTTGATGAAATAAGTTGATAGCTAATAGGTACAACTCAGCCATGATTATTTTCGTTAAATTCTAACTGTTGAGTAAGAAAATACCATGTTTTAACAGTAATTTTAGTGCGAGAAATTACTTTTGTTTAGAAGAATTGTAATCTTTCGTTGAGGTAATGAGAAATAAATTCCATCATGATATATAGTTACAACCTTGTTTTTTTTCCCCTTAAAATGCCTAATGGAGTCAAGAGAGTAATTTCTAGTGACTTCAAGCATAGGTACTAGGTAGGTAGGTATGCTAAACAAAGCAAGCTTCCTTCTATGCTTTATACTGCTTTAGCATCCTTACTATCCTTACTAATATTATAAATGCGAAAGTCCGTTTGTTTGTTTGTTACGCCTTCTCGTCGTAACTACTGAACCGATCATCATGAAATTTTGCATACACGTTGTCAGGGGTACAGAGAAGGACATAGGGTACCTTTCATTCCGAAAAAAAATATACCTAGTTCCCGAGGGATAGCAAAAAACCAGACGAAGTCGCTGGCGGCCGCTAGTAGAATAATAAAATGTTAAACAAAGCAAGCTATACTTCTATAACAGAAGAGTAATCTGCAAAAGAAGACTAAAATATTTAGGCTGCCAAACATTCATTTGTCTATAAAGTTACCTATTTTAACTAGGTAACGGTAAAACTTTGTTAGTATTTTAATCTGCCTATACCTACGTAGTGGGAGGTATTCCAGATTAGATAAAACTGTTTGTAGGAGGTAAGTAAGTAGACCATAATAATACACGAAAGTAGGTCAAAGTACGCATAATTAGCGACCGAACAAGAAAGTTACGACCGAAATACAGAAATAACTATTTTTTTTTATAAAATGAAAGCTAGCTATGCAAGTAAAGACTTCCAAGGTAAAGACCCATGGCTAAAAAGCGCCATCTATTTCCAACATTAATGACCGTAATAATCATCAGCGCCATCTAGGCATAACGTTTCAAACAATCTGTTATTAGTAAAGCAGTATTTAGCCTACGACAACAGTAGCATCCATAGCATCATTCGTAGCAACTCCGTAGCATCTCAATGTTAGTTCATGGCTTTTCAGATAGATGTCTTATTTTCTGCTTCGCCATCTGCGCCATCTGGCCTATAATTTGTACATTTCTACTAGGCTTTCAGAGGAGTGTAATCCATACAAGCCCCTGAAGTTCTTCTAAATTTCGCAAGATCTCAGTATTTCCAAAACAAAGGAAACGTAGTCTCAAATAATCATTTCATCTACTTTTAGGTCAGTAGTATTTAAAAAAAATTGGGGAGGAAAAGCGCAATTTTATCCCGAAAGGTGGCATCTGGTCTTTGGTACCGGGCCGCCTCAAAGAAAGTGTCAAAACATATGGGAATCTCTTGGAGTATTGCACTTTTTAATTTTATACTGAGAAAATGCCGCATTGTTATGCATGTAACTTGTAAAATATTGGAGTTCATCGATTTCCCAGTAACAAAAAAAATAGTAGGCAAAAAAATATAAAAAAAAATATGCTTTTCCCTCGATTTTCTCCTTTGCTGAGCCTGAGAAACATTATAAATCAAAAGGAATGTTTCATGAATTTGATGAAGCTTCGCCAAAATAAAACAACATTTGAATTATAACCGCTTTGTTCTTTAATATTTCAACCTCAGCAGTTTCTAACATATTTATAACTTGGATGAATTTGATAGGTAGGTATATCAAATATGGAATAAGCCCAATATTGGGGCCAAACAGAGAATTAATAGAATTTTATATGCCAGAGTCATTCAAGAAACTTAGAATAATAAAATAAATATGATAAAACGGTTCGTGGAATTTTGGATGGTACAGAAATTCCAGTACAGAAACCTGAAATTACTATTGCACAGAAGGCATCATCAGGCAACTATAAACACGGAAATTCACACTCAGTTGCTTTGTTAAAATTTAAATCATATGCTTCTAATCTGAAATAAAAAGATTACTTGTAAATCTTACACGAAATTTAAAGAAATGTAATGCTTGTTAGCAATTTTTTGTAAGTTGCTATAAACTTTCTTGCCTGTTGTTTTGGCTTTTCTTTTCCGTAATTCTTCTTTTATATGAGCTAAAGTTAGCATAGAATACATTGTTTGTCCGCAAAACCGAAAAAAATACAATCTTAGAAAGTAAAATCACGTAATACACAGTCAAGACAATATAAGCTCAAACTGACAATTGTTCCAAAGACTGAGCGCCATCTGTAATTCACTTTGCCTTCGCCTCCCCATTCTACTGAACTATTTATAATAACTCCTTTTTTTCTCATACAGAAGTTCGTTAGGTAGTTTTTTGTTTTTGTTTTTTTTCCCAAGAACAAAGTCGCATTACTTGAATTCTAGTTGCCAGAACGCAGCTTTTATGTTGCGAGCAGATAGAAATCTTCAGCTAAATAGTAAAAAAAAATTTAGGACATTCTATTAGGTATAGCAAATGATAACAAATACATTAATTAATAAAATGTATGTTTAATGTCTTTGATGTAATTCAAAGTTAAAGGTATTTTAATTTAAATGTTGAATAAAGCAAATAATACAACTATTTACTACCTACCCTATTTACTATTAAACGACTCGTTTAAAAGTTATTGTATCGACAAAGTACTTCGCGTCACTCACAATATCTTGTATAACAAGCGCACAAAACCTACCACAAAATACTATTGTCTGTGTTTGTACAGAAGCGCCACTCACCATGTTCGAAAACACTACCGTCATTTGTTTTGTTGCGCTACCAACTCCTTGGTACAGATACCGGCATATATCTTGGCAAGACAAAGATGTGACAAAAGATGTGCAGCAGCTACAAACACTAAACTCAGCGCATCTTTTGTCTTATCTTTGTCTTGCCAAGTTATGTGCCGGCACAGACCATACAACAAGTACTTACGTTGTGCCGGTATCTGTAACTAGTACAGTACAGAATACGGGCTGGTACAATAAATAATATACTGCGCCAGGTATATAGCATTCCAAGACAAGGGTCACGTGGGCTGCACTGTTTCAATTACAGTCATGTGAAATCAAACTCCCCGACTCCCATGACCTGAACACAGGCGAGTATTTTATCGAAAATTACGTTCATTCATCTTTTTAACTTAAACTGTTTCGTTTGTAGAGAAACAGTTGAAATACATTATAATAATTTTGTAATGAGTGATGGATGACATAAAAAATCCTTCAATCTCTGTTTGAGAGTGTCCCAAAACTTTGCCACACGGAGGGAAAGTACCTTAAATATTGAACATAGGAAATTACAGTGACAGAAAACTTCATTTCGTTTTAAAAATAATTATGCTTTACAACTTGACACAAAACGTAATAATTAAATTTTAAATGTTAAACATGGTCTTTCTTTTATTTAAGTTGCTGTGTTACTCAAAAAAATCCTAATGACCCCTAGTAACCTTTTCGATCGGTATCGTAAAAATAAAATAATGTAATTTTTCATATTTGGCGGGTTCGATTCCTGGTTAAAGCAATGATTTTTCAAAAATCTTTGAATGCAGTTGCAATTTTTTTAAAAGCAAAATGCAGTCTTCTTTCATTATTTCCTGACTTCAATATTTAAGGAACTTTTCCTTCGGGTGACAATAATTTAGAACACCCTGAATAGTGGCAACTAGATAGTAGAACTAGATGACGTAAGCAAAGCAAGTGTAAGCACGTGTCATCCCGGAATGCCCGAACTTTTTTCTTGGATCATGGCCTGAGATTGCTTGTAAGAATTGTCTATGTGTGCGTATACGGAAAACCGCGGTTTGTTCCAAACGGCTTTTCTGTCTTCTTTATATTTTATGCCTATACCGCCTGAGGACAAATCCTTTGTTGTTCTACAAAATAGGGCTCATTGTGTATTTGAGAGCTCACCCCCTCATTACATGTCGCTTCATTACCCCATACTAAGGAGATACGTGTCAATCTCGGTTAGACTTAGTTTAAGATTCGGAGAGTGTAGCGGCTGGTAAAATATCGATGAGAAAGTAATGTAATTTTATTTTTGGAGAATATGGTTGATCAAGAAAGTTCAACTTATTTTGAAAATGTACCTATACGTTTTTAAATCGATCTATGTTAAAGTTATTGACTACCAAGCTACCAACCAAAGAAGCTATTGTTGCTTTTGAATTTTAATCGGCTTTATTTTTAAAGATGGCTTTTAAATTTTAGAGAAAGTAGTTTTTATAGACTGACATGTCTGACATCCTATATGTTTGTCACGTGTCTAAAAAATCTACCTAGATTCTTATTTTAGTGTGCGTAATATGAGAGCATGTGCATTGTACACTTAACATTCATAGCCAAATAGACTTCATGAGATAGGACAACTTATAATGTTTGTAAATATGGGTGTTAATGACAACAGTGATAATAGTTCATTATGAGTACATTATGAGACAAGTTAGCTTAGGTTGCTCATTGCACACAAGGCTGTGGGTTGCAGCCCGTGCCGCAGGCGAGGGCGTAACTCAGCCGAGTGTGCAATAAGCAAGAGCTCACGAGTTTCATACGACGTTTTTTAACACACTTGCGAGGAAAAAACAAAGTAATTTACCACACAGCAATAAATACGACAAAAACAAAATATAATATTTATAATGGGAAAAGGCGCGTAGGTTTTTTTTGTTTTTTTCACATGCCCAATGCAAGAATATTTTGCGAACAACAGGGTTAGTGAACCTACTTCAAAATTATAATTTTAAGTGATAAAATGCAAATATTTTAATATTTTAAAACAAAATATTATGAATTATGAATAATTTGATTATAAGAAATATTTGGGACTTACACGTTTATTTATTGCAAAAATTTATATGAATTTTCAGCGTTATGAAACCTCCTTGTAGTTACTAAAAAAATAACTGTATTACCCGGCTAAATTGGGAATGCTCTGTTTACTCACATATAACTTGCAGTAAGGTACCTATTTAACTTTGTAGGAAAAATTCTATAACCAACTAGTGTTTTATATATTATTGCACGCGTTTGTTATAGCTCGGTTTATGGCCCTAAAAGCGATGTATTAGGGCTCACTTTACGAGCAAGTGGTTGAAAATTCTATTTCGTATCGGATTATATTATTCATCTAATCCAAAAAATCTATGAATAAGCTATGAATGTTTTTAAGTGTACACATGCACATTGTTTTAGTGTGCATCTGCATGCTCTCGTATTACGCACACTAAAATAATGTGCATGTGCGCGCCTAACAACATTCATAGCCAAACGGAATTCATGAGATAAAACAACTATACCATGAGGTCTCACAGTGCACGCGGACGCACAGCATCCCAAGTACTACCTAGCTACCATAATAAACCTACTACTAGCGTCTAAACCAATCATACATAAACATAATACCACAGAATACATAATGGTACTTAAAATGGACCAATCACATAACTCTATTTCAACGCACTGCGTTCGCATAGGCAAGGGTCGTTTGAGACTTGAATACGGGTGTTGTCATGTCGTTATAGCTACAATCATAAAGCTATTTTTACCGGTTGACTGGCTAGCAAATGATTCGAGGCAGGATTTGGTGCGATTGAATTCAATGATGATTTTGTTTATGGAGCATGAAATTACTTAATTCCGTCGAAGAATTGCTGTTGAGTTCATGTTTGATTATCATATTTGCTTGGAAGACATGGTTACAATAATAATTCATATGGATAACCATAAAAAATTTGAAATTTTTATTGTTTAAAAATAAAAAATTTTTTTACTTTACATTCAAGATAAAATAAAAGTCAAATTAGGCAAGACCACTTTAATCTCGTGATGCTCGGTACTTTTGGTGTTTTGTAGCCTACAGTCTACACGTTATCTTTGGAAAAAACCTATATAACTGCTTATGGAATTTTGTATGAAGGAAACACTATAAAATTTGCAACAATTGTAATTGTTCCACAAAGAAATCAATTCTGAAATGTATTCTGGGCTGCAAAATAAATTAACTTAAAAATGTGGAGATACAATGTTTCGAATATGTGCGCCCGCATACCAATTTAGAAAAAACAACAAAAACAAAAGAAGCAACCAAGCTATTATAATTTTTTATAGCTTGATTGTCGCCTCGCCAATTTGGCAGTTTGGTAAATGGATTAGAACAATTTGTTAAAACAAAATTAGGCCGCTTTCCCCGCGCTCCTAACGAATTTCTTTTCGTCGAGCTTCCGTTTCCGTTCCGCGTTTTGTTTATTCATGAACGTGTACTCAGCGAATATCGATCAATTAGGAGCATTTGTTTTCCTTGCGTTGTTCTTATCAAACCAAAATCAATTATCTTGTTAGGAATTTAGATGTTAGGCTCGTGTTGTTAATTGTAGAACCCCATAAAATATATTTAATACAGGTCAAACGATTTTTTATTTTTTTTATGCAAAACGGGATAGTCTTTGGCCTTCACCTCACCTGATGTTAAGTGACGATAAGGCCGAAGGTGGCGCACTACACCCGGAATCCTCATCACTGAGGAACTGGCTATCTTACCTCTAACTGCCAGAACATATACCTTATACCCCCACCCCCCTTCCCACCTGGGAATCGAACCCGGGACCTCTGCGTCTTAAACAGGTTGGTGAACCACAGAACACTTAGGCGGAATTGATCTTAATTTTTGCTGAATCGATTTAATAGAGTTAAAAAACAGCAACGTCATACGAGTACGTTCATTTGTAAAAAACGAATGCGTATGACCCGTTTGGAGTAGATGCAAAAAAATACAATGAATGAGCCACGATTAAGTAAAAAATATACAGTTCAAAATAATTCACGTGAAATGACTTTTAAAGTAGATATTGTAGCCAACGAATCTATAGTTTCCTTTATGCTACTTATAGGTAGGTTTGCATTTTTCATATTGCACTTATAAGGCCAATAAATAAAACAAATGAATAATCCTTAAAGTTAGTCATTCAAACGCCCACAAATTCCACGAAGGCATACATACCTAGATGGATTATAAGGGCCTTATCGACTTTCATACAGTATTCAAGTTGTAAAAAGTTTAGGCCCTTCGCAAATGTAACACATATTCCCGTAACAACCAAGGGTGAAGTACTGTCACTTAACCCTAAATCCTGATTTAGTATACCTTATTATTAGAGTGATAGAGTTTATAATTCTTTAGAGGAAGATAATTTGGAGTTTGGGTTAAGTTTTGCGTCACAACTTCGCTTCATATCTCGTCATAACGTTTTACTGTTTATCTACATATACTCGTATCTACATATATATGCGTAAAGTTAGGGATGTAAGTATGAGCTTTATACAGATGTCTTTGAGGATATTGGATCTCTTAGCTGTGCCGATTCGAAAGTTGTAAGGTTCGGCATAATAAAGAATTTTCATTT
This sequence comes from Agriphila tristella, assembly GCA_928269145.1. Taxonomy (NCBI): domain Eukaryota; kingdom Metazoa; phylum Arthropoda; class Insecta; order Lepidoptera; family Crambidae; genus Agriphila; species Agriphila tristella. The sequence continues at coordinate 21,467,628 of OV743440.1, read as the reverse complement.
CAATGAATTTTGCTTTTCACCTTGACATTTCATCTCATATTAATTTGCAGATATGATTTCAAAAAATGTGTATTTAAACAATTGCATAAAACTACGTAGAAATGTTATCATGAAAGCAGCAGGTATTTGAGCAGTCTGTAAATTGTTAACTACAAATCAAAACATAACATTATACTTAATATAAAGTTTATAGAATTGGTTACACTTAGCTACACATTCTCCAATCTCAAAGGGAATTTGCAAAAGCACGCGACACCAATCTTCTTAGTAAACGAACCGAGAAAAATAATATTCTATCCTATATGGAGTTACCCACTGTTTAACAAAAGAATAACTTTCCGATTGAGTTGGCAGCGTCAAAAGAGTGAGCATTAACGTGATGGCTGAGTACTTTTATGCTACACTTATGGAAATATTCTTATAGAGATGCCTATAATGCGTAATATTATAAAGGCATATCATTCGGGCCCATCATACCTAAGGAGATAGTTTAGGAAACGTTGTGGTATGTGGTAAGATTAATAATGATTAGCATATTTAAAGTGGGATGTTTAAAACCATTTTTAACTAGCCGTTAACTGAAAATAGAAATTTTGGTTTGGTTTTTTCTAGAAGAAAATATGCTTGAAACCATTAGTAGTACCTAATGAAATTGAATAAACCTGTTATCCAAATAGACCTTAGGCCTTAGACCAAAATCTCTCTTGCAAATTAGCCACACTCTTACCTATATTATACGTATTGATTTTTATATATTAAGATAATTAATAAGTATTAGAAAAAATACTTGAAAAACCGACTCATCCCGTCTGAGCTGCTACGGGTGAGTCGATTTTTCTAGTATTTTTCTAATATTATACGTCTTCTTTCTTTATGCAAATGTGGCCCTTTATTTTGACTAACGATCAATTTGAAAATATATGTCATAAAGAACAATTGCTTGTAAGCTACAACGAGTAATGAATATGATGAATCCGGAACAAATTGCTATGACTAAGGCAAAAGTGATATAAAAAAGGTTACCGATATAATATCTTACTTATGTAAGAGTTTGTACCGTACCCCCTGACGTAACCTCACGTACCCCCTAGGGTACACGTATCACTAATAGGGAAACACAGGATTAATGTATTTAAGTAGGCAAGCGAAGATTATTTTTAGGGTACCGTACCCAAAGGGTAAAAACGGGACCCTATTACTAAGCCTCCGCTGTCCGTCTGTCTGTCTGTCTGTCTGTCTGACTGTCACCAGGCTATATCTCATGAACCGTGATAGCTAGACAGTTGAAATTTTCACAGATGATGTATTTTTGTTGCCGCTATAAGAACAAATACTAAAAACAGAATAAAACAAATATTTAAGGGGGGCTCCCATACAACAAACGTGATTTTTTTGACGTTTTTTGGTACGGAACCCTTCGTGCGCGAGTCCGACTCGCACTTGGTGGGTTTTTATTTTTATGCGCAGTGCTTATAACGAATAGGTATGTAACGAAACTAAATTGATTACGTTATTGGTTAGGATTTAACCAAAAAAAAAAATTAACCGAAATAATACTATTACCCTAGATGTTACATTATAGGATTTGGTATTGAACATTCATAATAATATAATATTCCATTGAAATGGTAAAAAAATAATGTTATTAGGTCAAAATATTAATATGCTAAATGAATCCTTTCAGTGAAATGAACCTACGTAATTGATACGGAAATTTTGAAGCTATTATAAAACTATTTGCGGTATTAGTCATTGTGAATTGTAATAATTCTTTTGAAATTACTTTCGTATGAATTATGGATTGTTACAGTGCAAAATTGTGTTTTATGTAACATGACAGAATCGGTGCAGTAATAGTGATTTATGAATTTAGTGTCAGACGAAATTTTCGAAAGTTTGTGTAATAATTATTGCCTAAAAATAACTTAGTTTTTATACATAAGCATCATTGAAAACTCGTGTATGTACTGAGAAGTTGTGAATACTTAAATTCATATCCAATGTTCCCCGATCGATGGGGCAAATGGAAAGCACAGTAGTAATTACCTACTCATAGCGTCTAGCCTTTGAACTACTTGCTTGTTTGTAGTTTAATAAAAATACATTTTCTTTTACATAAATTTCAGCTACTTTATTAACACTTTAGAAAATCAAATCAATCATTTAAAGAACAATAAATGAATCAGATCGTAAAAAGAACAAATTCTAAGAATCCGACGTCAAATACATCAAAATGAAACTGGAACGTCGGCATTTCAATAAAAAAAACCCATTAATTAGTTTACAGCAACGAAACGCGATTTCGAGAATCCCGCCCTTTTCATTGTATTCTTTTAAAAACACTTTTGAATTCTTCAATTACTTAAAACATTCCCGATAGGCGACTTTTCATTTGCAATGTTTAACCGAGGGATCCAGTTTTCGATTGACTTGAGTTCAAAGGTTGAAGGGCGGATGGAATTAACAGGGGGGTGCAATGAAGGAGCAATGCCTTCAAAGGGAGAGCGATTTCCCTATTTTCTGGAAAAATCATATTATTCCATCGCAAATTGCCAATGGTGTGATGATGGAGTGAATTGTAGAGTGTGGTTTTTTCGAACAATGGCGGTAAATATTAATTTTTTAAAATGATTTTTTTATGATATTGTGTATACGACGCTACTATTAACATGAAATGGTAGCATTACATTTCAACCACATTTAAAAAAATATTTTGTTTTTATGTTACTTTAGAAAAACTTTGGGTTCTGTATTTCATAATAAGTACTCTTTACTGACCGTATGCACTAACTAAACTTAAGAATCGCTCAAGTACAGCTCGACCAAGATATTAGGCATGTTGACTATTTTTTTATTTTATGTTACATAAATTACCCCTCAAAAAAAAGAAACATTTGTATAAGAATTATTTCGCTAGCATGAAAACTGCCCGAGATATCACAGTTTGAAATGCACAAAATTGGACTCACCCGAAAACGCTCCATACTAACTGTAACGGCTACCAAGTTATGACGTCACGCCTTCCTACGTTGTATGCAACGCGTAGGAAATTTGTTCGGCAGCTATATTAAATATTGTGTTTATCAAAATGGTTTCTATGACAAATTTGCTATAAATTTTACGGACTAACTAAATGTATTATTTATTTTAACAAATTTTATACTTTTTAAATGGCCTTGTCCACCCAACTTTGAAGGGTCATAAAACAAATAATACGCAATATATAAAACCAAGAGGTATACAAGCTACTCCAAAAGTTTGATATGTTTACGATTTTTATTAGTCTTTCGTTATTTTATTCATAAGTCAACATCCCTATTAGGCGCATGACACTGCATGAAAGCTAAGTCATGACACCGTTTTAATTTGGTTGAGTTGTAGATAGGAACAGACTTAGGTTAGTGAAACGGCCGTTAGGACCACACCACCACATGACAACCGCAAATTGATGTAAAGTCACGCCACGAGCAATAACATGGATACATTTACGGTTGCATTTATTATGGTAGCAACATTCAATCGTAAAAAACAAGTCTAAATCCATATTTAGAAAGAGACTGCTATATACATATTTAGAACGAGGTTGATGCTTAAGTTCTCTAGTACGTGGGTGAAGAATGTACCGGAATTTTACAAGGCACGACAACGTGTAACGTTGCGGCATCGTGAATTTTACGATACGGTGACGTAAATTTGCACGTCACGTCAACGCACCACGGATCATTCTCACTAGTTTCAGTGGATATCTATGTGACTTTTTGTTCTCAATATTCGTTCTCACCAGTTCCATTGCCAATGGAACTAGTGAGAATAAAACGTATCAGTAGTTCCATGGGACAGTTATCCACTGGAACTAGTGAGAATGATTGAGGTTGTACGTTTCAAGTTTTATTTATTGGCCATAGAGCAGCGCAGCCATAGTTGGGATTTATCCCCCACCGAAATCCAGAATACACAGTACAGGACTAAATTCAAATTTAGCGGGTAATAGATTAGTGATAATAAAACTATGGAAAATAATGTAATGTCATAGTTAGAATGATTGATGTAAACCTTATTGTTTGTTTGTAAGTTTATGTAATACTTAAATCATTATTTGTTGCTAAGTTTATTAAAATGATTTGATTTGATTACTTGATCCATGACGATCTGCTACCGTTTCCTGTTATTCGATTATTTTTGCCTAATTGTTATAAAAAGGAATTGATTTGATGTCGGTCTGCTACCGTTTCCTTTTATTCAATTGTCATTTTAAAATAGGTATAAAATAGATATCTTTATTATTAATTCAATGATAAATAATGTTAATTATATTATATTCTAATTGTCACAGGCTATTTATTTAATTAATGGTTAGTTGTATAAAAGTATTGATTTGATCGTTTGGCGCCATTGTGCAGACTTGTTTTCTGTAATGCTTAATCCTGATTGGTTGTTAAAATATTGGCGGGATAAATCTTGCTCCTGCGGAGCGTAGCTTATTTTTAGTCACATTCTACTGTAGTGAGTCAAGTGAAAAGGTTGTGGAACAGAAAGTTAAGTATTATTCTAACATGTTTTATTTCTACTGTTCACATTATTCCATTCAATTATCCATTATTTTCTGTGTTTAATGCTTGTGTTATTTATTTAATCTGGTCGATAGTTGTTGCATAATGAACGTTAGTGTTACGTTAATTGTGTTACTTATTTGATGTGTTTAATAGAATTGTTGCTTATTGAACGTTAATTTTTTGTTAAATGTGTTACATATCTAAGTTAATTTGGTTGATAGAATTGTTGCTTAATGAACGTTCCGATTATGTTAATTATTTAAGATAATAAATTATTTGAACCATTGTTGAAGGACTTCTTACGTTTTATTAATAGTATTTCCCCTAAGTTTTCCTACATTCAGTTAGTCTATATTCAGTTAAATAGTCTACATTCAGTTAAATAGTCTACATTCAGTAAATAGTCTACATTCAGTTCAATAGTCTACATTTAATTCAATAGCTTACATTAATTGCACTTTAAACTAAAGAGATATAATAGACAATAGCTTAGTTTTTGATTATATATTGCTCTATCTTGCAAAAGCTATCATCAGAAGTGGGATTGTCTCTGTCCATTTCAAAATATTAACACCGTTTCCTAATAATTTTCAGGGTGGATGCTGATGTGATCGGCCAGATGACTCCGCTCCGCTGCCGTTGTGAGGTCTTGATCCCGAAACCTACTTCGGCGGAGCTACAAGCTGCTGTCGCAACAATTTCGAGTTCCTTGCGTCAAAAGAAAAAAAAACATCCGGACTCGTTCCCTGGTGCAAAGGCCGGTAAGGCCCTCGGTGACTGTGTTTTTTTTACGATAACTGTGATTTATACACACAACCTGCTAGTCAGTTAATTTAGTTTAGCGAATTATTGTCGTAAAATTAGTAGAAGATAAGTAATTGAAATAAAGTAAAGATATTTATTGAAAAAAGTAATATGTGATGGTATTTGTGGTACACATTTGTGGTTTCATTAGTAGCATATAGTAGGATAATGCATTTAAAATGTGGTTAACAAAATATTTGTTTATTTAAAATAGGTTCACAAGTAGGTGAGCAGATTTTACTAAGTATGTACAAAGGTTTTATGTATTATGTCCAAACTTTTTCAAGTGCATAGAAATTGGTGACCGTTTGGGTTTTTCAAAAAATATTTTTTTTTTGCGGCATGGCTTATTAACTACGTCACTAGTACTATTATAAGTTTACACTACGAAATAACTTAATAATTTAATATTATTTCTGTATTTTGTTTAGTCATATTTCCATATTTTATGCATTATGGACGTTTTAGTAGTAATAAAATCATTTGACGAAAGCAGTCTTCTAACCTTTATCAAAGCATTATTAGTATCAAAGGTATTTAGCATTTTCATTAATTGTTTTTTTTTTAATTATCTATTTGAAAGTGTGTGAAAATAAAATCGGTCTAATAAGCCATTTTCTTTATACTCTTCGAGTATTTTAATGAGAGTAAGCATATTAAACACAATAATCTGAGCTTGCTCCTTGTTCAAAATTTGTTTTTGTTCTGGTTCAAAAATAAGCTCAACCAAGTAAACTTGGGTTCGCTCGCCCAATGGTCGGAATTATAACGTTATTATTTCTGACGATTATATTTTTTTATTATTGCTGGTTACTAAACTATTACTACCTATTTAGGCATTATACCTCTTATCATACTTATGAAAGGTTAGATTTATTGTCCTCGTTACAAGGTCTCCCGCTTAGGGTTTGCGAACCGATGACCTAGCTTCTATGAAATTGACGTGGTTGTAACAGCCTAGACTAAATTAATCATTTTGAGTTGAGTTGAGTAGAGTGAGTTGTTGTCTTTTTCCAGTTTAAGACCACGCAGTTCACGAAATCTACTCTTTTGCTATCTCTGTACAATATGGTGGATTTGCATGTGGATTTGCACTATAGCTTTATTTTGCCAGAAATTTGACAAAATTTAGTACATTTTAATTGATTCCTGAAATACTGGACCAAAAAAATTTATACCCGGTGTAGCAAAAAGTTATCCTTTTGTATAAAACATCATTATCATTGTCGTTGAAAATTACAAAATCTGACAAATGGAACTTTATTTCCTATGATGATATTTACGATTTATTTTAGAATTACCGAGCCATTTTTCAATATTCTGTTCGTTTATTGTTTTTTTGATTCTTTTGTTTAGTAGACAATATTTTTTTTGTGTAGTGGAATTCTAAATAATGTCCTCACACTAAAAACTAAAATATATAAATTTTCGTCAGATCGTAAACTCGTCTAGCCTTACTTGCTATTGTGCTACTACTATACATAGGTACAGACAGATAGTAGTAGGTACTACTATCTATTTATCTATCAACTACTATAATTACCTCTACTTCTACTAGGTATTTATAAACTATCCCAATAAGTTTATATCTATCAACTGATTAGACTTTTTTATTTTAATATTTACGTTTTAGTGAGTCTTACAGAATGCTTAATATTTCCAGTCAAATGTTTTTTGAGTTATTTAGTTTCCGTTTTTCTTGAGATCTATATTATTATAGTTTTAATTGTTCACTTTCGAACTAGTCTACAAGAAACGTATTAAGATACTTTTGGTGACTGTTACCACTTGAAAGAAGAACGGCGTGATACTTAGAGCAACATCGGCTTCGTCCCGAACGCTATTTTTATTAAAACACAAGGCAGTTGTACTATTATCTATTCTGTGACAAGGCTGATATAATGTATATTGTTTATGTAACATTTTCATGTTATTGAATAATGTAAAAAGTTATCGAGTACAAATTTCTTTGACAACTTTCTTTGCGGTTGTGTAAAAAGCTGTGGTCATAACCAAGAATCTTAAATATTCATATTCTATGGTCATATCTACCGAAGATTTTTACTGGTCGAGTATTCTATTGGTCTGATAACTATGTTGTTAGATAAACTAAAAGCTTAGTTTCTATATATTACGATACGAGATTCTGATAGAATTTATACTTTTGGAATTCTTAAATATGTTGTAGGTATTAATACTATCAGATGCCTTGACTTCAAATCCTTTTTGGAATCCTTTTTGGTATTGATGTTGGTATTGATGTTGGTATTGATGTTGGTATTGATGTTGGTATTGATGTTGGTATTGATGTTGGTATTGATGTTGGTATTGATGTTGGTATTGATGTTGGTATTGATGTTGGTATTGATGTTGGTATTGATGCTGGTATTGATGCTGGTATTGATGCTGGTATTGATGCTGGTATTTATGCTGGTATTGATGCTGGTATTGATGCTGATCTTGATGCTGGTATTGATGCTGATATTGATGCTGGTATTGATGCTGATATTGATGCTGGTATCGATGCTGGTATCGATGCTGGTATTGATTCTGGTATTGAGGCTGGTATTGAAGCTGGTATTGATGATGATGTTGATGATGATAATGCTAATGATTCATGATTATGATAATGATAATGCTTATTTATTCGCAAACTGATGAAGCCACATGGTATCCAACCACATATTTGTTAAATAGAATTCTTTTCTAATCATACATTGATTGATTTTAATTGTAGACATTAGTAATAAGTATAGTGGTTTAGTGCTTTGACTGTTTTTGGGCTACTATTTTTGCCCAGTCCAAGGTTTGACCATATGAATAAATTTATTTATTATTTGACTTTGTTGTTGTGGCTGATGGTTTTGAAAATAATATAGTTATATAACTGTTTCAAGTCAGATTGGCCGAACGGTTTGTGTAAAGTGCAAAAAACCACTGTTCAAAAATCCACTGAATTTAATACCTTTGTGATTGCTGATAGCAATAGAACCAAATTATACCCTTACTTGTATTCAAGTCTGACGTGAACTCTACTTTTTAATAATAATTTAAAACGCTGCTAAGCCACATGCTTGGTATCGAATCATCTCACTGGCAGCGGGTGAATGTGATCGGTATGTCTATGTATGATTTGGCAGTTGTGTTTATTCCATTTAGTATAAATGAATAAAAATAAAATAAAAATAATTTATTTTCAGACCAAAGATCCATAGTTTGTTAGTAACAATAATATTTAAAACGCTGTTAAGCCACATGCTTGGTACCAGAATCATCTCACTGGCAGCGGGTGAATGTGATCGGTATGTCTATGTATGTTTTGGCGATGAATGTTATAGGTATACCAGGTACACGATATTCGCTGGTCGGCCTTATGCTTGGTACTGGTTGATCTCACTGGCAGCGAGTGAATGTGATCAGTATGTCTATGTATTTGGCAATCGTGGCCTCGGTACATGGTATTCGCTGGTCGGTCAGATGCTTGGTGTCAGTTATTCTCACCAGCAGCGGGTGAATGTTATTGGCATGTCTAGGTGTCTGGCAATACCTACTAAAAAGTTGTTGTTATAAAAATGGAATAAAAAGTTTATTAATTAATAAAAAAGAAAGGTGGAGTAAACGTATTATTATATTAATAAAAGAAAGTGTCTCACGGATTCCGGTTAAGTTCCTGTTAAGTTTGTTGACAACTAATTTAATTTCTTTAATTTCTTTAATTCTTAGATTCAAAGTGTTGAAAATATTATTAACCGAAAGTGGCGGAAACTCGTGAGATTTATCAAAGTACTAAATTACTCATTATGAAACAATGTTCAAAATATACTTAAAAATGGGTATGTATAGCAATAATGTTATGAAGAATAAAATAAACATTGTATTTTTTTCTTTTCTATATTTTTATGTACACACGACAGCACGTCAGGTTATACAATTAAGCTGCGAAAACAGCTTTTATTATCGGGCATAAAAGCGGCCTCAAGGTCAACATGTATAGTCTGAGGTGCCGTTGTGTGTACTTCGAGGACGAAGTACTGTCAGTATGGCCGTAATAGATTAGTGATAATAAAACTATGGAAAATAATGTAATGTCATAGTTAGAATGATTGATGTAAACCTTATTGTTTGTTTGTAAGTTTATGTAATACTTAAATCATTATTTGTTGCTAAGTTTATTAAAATGATTTGATTTGATTACTTGATCCATGACGATCTGCTACCGTTTCCTGTTATTCGATTATTTTTGCCTAATTGTTATAAAAAGGAATTGATTTGATGTCGGTCTGCTACCGTTTCCTTTTATTCAATTGTCATTTTAAAATAGGTATAAAATAGATATCTTTATTATTAATTCAATGATAAATAATGTTAATTATATTATATTCTAATTGTCACAGGCTATTTATTTAATTAATGGTTAGTTGTATAAAAGTATTGATTTGATCGTTTGGCGCCATTGTGCAGACTTGTTTTCTGTAATGCTTAATCCTGATTGGTTGTTAAAATATTGGCGGGATAAATCTTGCTCCTGCGGAGCGTAGCTTATTTTTAGTCACATTCTACTGTAGTGAGTCAAGTGAAAAGGTTGTGGAACAGAAAGTTAAGTATTATTCTAACATGTTTTATTTCTACTGTTCACATTATTCCATTCAATTATCCATTATTTTCTGTGTTTAATGCTTGTGTTATTTATTTAATCTGGTCGATAGTTGTTGCATAATGAACGTTAGTGTTACGTTAATTGTGTTACTTATTTGATGTGTTTAATAGAATTGTTGCTTATTGAACGTTAATTTTTTGTTAAATGTGTTACATATCTAAGTTAATTTGGTTGATAGAATTGTTGCTTAATGAACGTTCCGATTATGTTAATTATTTAAGATAATAAATTATTTGAACCATTGTTGAAGGACTTCTTACGTTTTATGAATAGTATTTCCCCTAAGTTTTCCTACATTCAGTTAGTCTATATTCAGTTAAATAGTCTACATTCAGTTAAATAGTCTACATTCAGTAAATAGTCTACATTCAGTTCAATAGTCTACATTTAATTCAATAGCTTACATTAATTGCACTTTAAACTAAAGAGATATAATAGACAATAGCTTAGTTTTTGATTATATATTGCTCTATCTTGCAAAAGCTATCACGGGCGAGGCACTCTCCGGTTTGCGGGATGCAGTTGTCCCCCCCCCCCCCCCCCCCGAATTAAAAGTCTGGATACGTACTATGGGCAACAGCGACGCTTAACCAGTTTGCAACAAAATTCGTGTGCGCGCGTATCGCCCCTACACGAACTAAACGTATGGTTGTGACGGCGCGGCGTGCAAGCGATTTTGACCTTAGCAGTGGTTAAGCGTCGCTGTTGCCCATGGTACCTGCACAGAGCTATCTTGTTATCAGAAATCTAACAAACATTAAATAAATATGCTTTTAGAAATTAAACTATGTGACTTGATTACTTAAGTGTTACAAAAAACAAAATATTTTGCTTATCTATTCATTTATGAGTTTTTCATAGTTTACATCTTAACTACTGAAACGATCATCATGAAATTTTGCATACACATTCTCATGCAGTACAGAGAAGGACATAGGGTACCTTTTATTCAGAAAAAAATAATTTCCCCGAGGGATACACAACAAAACTTTTTACGCATACGAAGTCGCGGGAGTCGCTAGTGATATAAATAGTAGATAAACACCCATAATAAGATTTGAAATGAATATTCAATATTCAGCTCGTTTCAATCACGCTCAGTTATAAAAGGCTTTGAAGGCTTATAATTAGATTGTGTTGGTGTAAACAACATAATTAGTGAATGTGGTTAATTGCGGTATAACTAGATCTAATAACTAAATTGCATTATATCATTGATATGAACCTGAAGTAATTTATCATTGTATGAAAAGCAATTATTATTATAGTTTTAATCGGATGAGGCTTGCGGCTCGACCGCATATGCTTACATACTCGATAGCTCATAAATTCATTATTTTTCTCTTATACACATGCAAACACTTATTTACTCTTTTTACCAAAAAAAGTGTTAAGAAAATAAAGACGATTGAAAGTGCTTCATTTCTAAGTTTTACGCCTGTAGCACACCTCTGTCTCAAAAAAATACCAGAGAAACCGCAGTAGTTCCGCCAAGACTGTCTTCCTATTGACGACGATATAAGGACGATCACATCTATAAAGCGGTTTTGCGTCATTATTTTCGCGGCGGAAGAATGCCAAACGGTCCGAGTCGATCTGGCGGAATCTTTCGCGTTTGAAAGAGACAGCATCATAGTTAAATCTATGCGTTAGAACAGGCTGTTTCGCATCAGAGGGCCTAGCCAAAGTAACATTCGCAAGTCTTCGTTATCGCTTCGCTTTCGAAACATGTATGGGATTGACATTAGGTTTCGTTAACAATCGAATTTTAAAACGTCAAATCCATACATGTTTCAAAGCGAAGCGATAGCGAAAATTTGCAAATGTTACTTTGGCTAGGGGGGCTGTTTCACTCAGAAAAAAAAGTCTAACAAAGCGACAATAAACGCTTTGTTAGAATTTTATTGTCACCCCACGTAAGTGAATTGTTGCTGCAGCTATGTGGCCATTGTGGCAATTACAACTTTTTTATTGTTGAACAAATTTTTGTCATTTCAGCAAAAGAAACATTGATCCTATGACTAAGTATGTGTACTTAAACGGGGTAGCAACGGAACGTTGTTAATTTATCAACGTTGTAATGTGATGCTATAGCAAAGTATAATCTATCAAAATAACAGTTGTTACTATGTTTAGGTAGTGTTGTCAGTAAAGCAACCTTTTTAACTAACAAAATACAAATTAGTCATCTGCACAAAATAGCCTATATAAGATTACAATAATGACATTGTTGCAATCGCAACCTGTTTTGTCTACCTGGCAATTTATTTATTAATCGAGTTAGTTTGTTCTTGTTGTTGGTCAGAGTAAGACGCGTGTTTTGCGGTCGTGCTTTATAATCAAAAAAACTATGAGCTGCCGCACATTGAGCCACTAGTCGTGGCCACTAAGAGACCACAAGCTGCGGACGAGTATTTTCGGCGCAAACTGAGCGTCCGAGTGGCCGCCTTCGAGCCAAAAGCTGAGGGAGTGGCCCGCGCTCGCTACTTCTTATGGAGGACAACAAATTGCCTGGTTATGCAGGACCTGGAACAGTGCGTTACAAATTGCCCAACTATGGAGGCTGGAACAGTGCGTTACAAGTTGCTCAACTATCGAGGCTGGAACAGTGCGTTACGAGTTGCCCCACTATGGAGGCTGGAACAGTGCGTTACAAGTTGCCCAACTATGGAGGCTGGAACAGTGCATTACAAGTTGCTTAGCCACGGAGAACCTGGATAGTGCATTAAAAGTTGCCTAGCTATGGAGGACTTTGAAACTTTTACCACCTAATTCTATTGTTGCGATTTATACCTTTTAGGCCACAATATTAGTTTTTCGTTTATTTAATAATTGTAGTGGAAACATAAATAAATAGTTTTATGATTGGAATATTCATATATTTTCATTTTTACCTTCTCATAATCATTTTTCTTTGTCATTATGCCTTTTGCAATCACAGTAAAGTAACATTGCCTGTCTTTATCCCTGCACTATACTTTGTTAGTGGTACACCATGGAAAAACTGATACTCCTCGTATCTTCTGCCTTTATTATTACAGAGTATGCATATTGCGTATCTTGACCGGAGTTCTCTGGCACCATGTAAGTGCAAATGCTGCAATGCACATATGTGATGTACAATGAACTCCGTTCAGGGTACGCATACCCCTGGAATAATATGCAAAAGCTTCGGGGAGTATAAATTTTTCCATGGTGTACCACTAACAAGTGCAGGGATCGAGACCGGCAATGTTACTTTGCTGGGGTAGCAAAATATATTCGACAAAAGTGACTTTGTTGGAGCAGCAACAGTGATGTTGATAAAGTAACAAAGGAAGATTGCTAGTACAACTAAAGAAAAGTAGATCTAGGGACAATTTGCTTTTGTCATTTTAGCAAAATCCTTTGTCATCAGAACAAAGGCAAAAGCAAGTATTGCGATAGGATCAATTTTAGCATTGTGACTGCATCAATTTCACTTAGATAGTATGACAAATTTTTAATTGCTATAACATCAATATTGGCAACTTAGTTCCATTGGCAATTTAAAAAATGACAATAAAGACGTTGCTCTTGTAACTATTTACCTTTGACGGCTCCCTAGCATCAAAGTTTTTTTGTTGCAATAGCAATATTTTTTTCTCAGTGTTCGCTTGTCGCACAACTGACAATGGCGGAACCTACTGTGGTTTCTCTGGTATTGTTTCGCGGAGGTGTGCTTCAGGGGTTAAAGACATTTTGACTTTAACACTTGATACACATACACAGCCACTCGCAGATAAACACTCAAACACATTAGAAATTGTTTAACATGAGACAAATATTAGGGCAGTTTGTACCCAGTGAGACAAATATTAGGGCTACGGAAAAGTAAGCTTTGGACGACGGCTTCTAATCTGTGCTGGTTGTCATCTACTACTAGTGAAGGTGACACGGAAATTGCATCGTAATGGAATCACGACTTGGATAAGGGCTGCAGTTTTATACATTTGTAGAGTTATCTTGAACCGTATAGGGCATCAAATCCCTTTTTAGTAAACGCAATCAACAACTATGTATGTTATGAGGTGGTAAGTGCGATAGCAAAGTATCTAGCTTTTGTTTCGCTAAAAAGCGAGGAATTCGATTGCCAACTTATTGCGTTTTCATTGAAATGATCAGTTTTGCAGTATTTCCATTTAATTCTGCCTAACTTAACTTGCTCTAATATTCATTATTATGACGTCATATTTTCTTATCTAAAGTTAGCTGATATTAAGTTCATGTAACTAGATCAAAACTGCAATTTTCGAGACCAGCCATTTGCAGAATGAAACACCTGAACGGTTTGGACTTTTAACAATACTATCCAAAGGTATTTAACAAAACAAAATACACCTTTTTTTTCAGCTTGTGACAAAATGTTACTAGACAGTCGTCCATTTATTCGTTCAGTGGAGTGCAAGAGGTGACGTAGATATTCAGATTCAGCCTTCTCCACCCAGGATGCACTCAATTAGCATCGGCTGGAGGGCTGCGTAATTGGAATCCATTGGTCGAGTCACAACGTCTCTTTGGAGATTTTTTATGGAAAAAAAAGTTTGCAAGGATTCCGAACCTTCTTGCTTTGTTTACAAACAAAACTTTCGTATTCAGGAAGGAGATCTATTTGATTTAAGAAAGGTGTCGCTACATTCTGGAACATCATAATTATTTGCTTGATCAAGTTCACCATCATTTGAAAATAGTTTGAGATTTCCTCATAATTGAAGGCATAGAAATTAAGCTCTTACACGCAATGATACGATCGAAAAATTTTCGCTGTGCTCAAGAAGACCAACAAAGTGTGAAAAGAGAAGTTAACATTATACGGACACGGTCTGTGAAAAAAAGAGACAAAGAATCAAGTGACAATGTGCCAACATTTTTTACAGTAAGAGCCCCTAGCGTCCCGCCTTGCAAATGAGCAATCACAGTTTGTTTAAAATATTTGTGAATCCTTATTATAATTTCAATTAAAGGTATCGTGGAGCCATCATGTCTTGTGCTCTAAGTAATTGTGATGTGATAAAAAGAAACAATCCAAGTAACCACACTTTTCAAAGGTAAATAAGATTTTGCCACACATTTCTCTAAAACCTAATTTCGCTACATTTATGCGTTTATCGACGAAGAAAACAGTATGGAACATAGTTTATTAATTTCCTTTGCCATAATATAGTCATATTTTAAGTATGTAAGTCATATTTTACGTATTTCATATATAATGTATACATTCGTTTTTCGGATCACCTGTTTAATCTGTTTATTGACATTGTTGTTCTTTGGCATTCTATTTCTATGATTATGACATAGTTTTATATACTACATTCATTGCTCATATCCTCGATTGTATTGGAAGTTAGTTTTATAGAATCTAATCTTCTTCTCGTATTTGTAAGGTATTCGACTAATCTATATGTTTATGCACATATATATTTTATACTTTGTCAAATCAAGACTTGATTGGTGCTTCGATGATGTTTCGAACCTACCAATTACATAAGCTATTTGAAACTCGCAAAATATTATACGATCATCCAGGTTGCCAACGAAATTTGAATTTTGAATTCAATATGTCAAGAGTTATAATAACTTTCAATAACAACAGAAATACGCCTCGCATCGAACGTGGCTTTACGCCAATGTTGGTGTACTAAACCTGTTTTATGGGTTGTTTCATATAATAAAAAATGTTATGGCGTGCTTTATTTTATAAAACAGGAAACATGGAGGTAACGTATACGCAGGTAGTAAGAGAATTGTTGTTTTTAGGAGCCTTTTCACACTCGACATGACTCCAATTTGTGGATCGCATTCCATTTTCATGCCAAAATCTAGTTTCTGGTGAGTAAGAAATTAAAAATGTTACAACAGCCCATAGAGATTAAATTTTAATGTGAATGAATTTTATAATAACTGTAAGCAAAATTTGATACCTAATCTCTTTACGGCCAACTTCTATTTTCATTTCATGTGATACATTTTTTGTCTATCAAAATGACATAATTGGACCACCAGTGAAAACCAAAAGGATTTTTATCTTGTAAGTTTGCAAGGAAATGCAAACTAAAGTACTGGTGTAGTACCTACTAACTAAATTGCAACCTTCTTGGTAACCTGCCTAAATAAGGCAGGATAAGGGTAGAACTAATAAAGTTGACAAGCTGTATTTTATAGCTGGTGGTGCCTTGCGGGTTGGTAGTAAACCGAGGGGCATTTATGTAAATTTAAGGTTTATCACCAAAATATTGGTTTAATATTTAGGTCAAGTGGGAAATATGAAATTCATGGAAGACAAACTAGTTTGGCTGTGAGAGATTGATGTGAAAGTAATTTTTATTTTATCGTTTAAGAAGATTTAACGTTTTTTTATTATATTAACATGAAAAACTTACCAATTATATTAAACCACAAAAAACACGAATGCTTGAAATAAAAAGAAAAAACGTTGGATTAAACCTAACATTAAAAAAAAAACGATGCAGTGATTACTTTCAGAAAAAAAGAACTACTAAGTAAGTGTGTAATTATTATAGAAGCAGATAGTTTCGAAAAGAAATGTAAGAATTTACTGCTGATATTTCAAAAAACTGTTTCAGCTTCAGCTTTAAAAAGGAAACATTTTCAGTTTAGTATCCTCGAACAAAATACGTATTCGATTATTCGAGTGATCTTATTTTGCCGTAGCTTCGTAGCTACGGCGTAGTGACTACTACGAAAATAGAACGCTATAGCATAAACACAGAATAAATATAGCTAAATCAGTAACGCAACTTTATACAAACGTCCGGATCAACGCACTCATACACGCACTTCGTTCGATATGAGAGCGCAAGGTTCGCAATCGCAATGCGACCTGAGGTTTTAACTGAGTATTGTTTTAGTTCACATACAACATTATTATTGCCTTTGATTCTTGACCTTTTTTCCGAATATCCACGCGGACGAAGTCGCGGGCGGAAGTTAGTACTCTCATAAATAAAATTCACTTTAGTGTTGCGCTCGCTGCCGCCGCGTCTACTGAGAATGCCAACCCCAAGCGGTCCCTTTTCATTACCTACTTCAAGGGTAACGAGGATAGAGCTTAGCTGAGATACTTCTTTAGCTAATACACATACTGTGGTATAAATATTCCAAGACAGGAAATTATACCACCGATACCGAACGTTGAATGGAAAGCGATCTTCGAGTGCTGAGGTAAAATAGAAACTGAATTATGTATATCGTATTTATTGATAAGAGCTAACGTTAAAGGTACCTATTGAAAAGTTTCGATTCATTGTGATTTTTCGACCATCTTTAAAACTGATCGATGTTTTTACATGACGTGTATTAGTACGACTGTGTACGAAGTTTTCGAATTTGGAGTGATACTTTAATTAGATTTAATAAGCTACCTGTTTTTTTCACGTAAAACCACACTAAGAACAAAGAATCACATTACTTAATAATTATACCAAAACAGAACCATAGTTTGAAAGAGAATTCAAAAGTATAATGCTGTTTCCAAACCTAAGTGTGAAACATTACTCTTGAGCCCTAATGTGAGAATCCAACTCTTTTGATTACGAATTAGAATTTAATACTTATGTAAATTTCAGATGCAAATTTTTAATTTTTAATAAACGCCAATTTTAATTGCATCCTCGCTTACCGTGTATAATCCATGCAATGCAACTGAAGCCCGCGCATGTTATTTGCACGGGTGTGAATATGCGATGCGCTTGATTCATCAACTATTTATGACTCGTTGATACGGAAATTGTACTTTTGTAATATTCACGAGAGAAAGCATTAGCAATGGTAAGTCATAAGCGGAAGCGGATTTTATTTGTGAGGGTGTTCGATCATTATTTTGTATTAAAGAGGACTAAATATAACAAAATCCTTTCTCTTCCAATCATGATATGAAAGAAAGTATTTATTTAAAACTAAATTCATCTTAGCAACTGTTTAATTTTTGTACCCAAGGACATATTAAAATGATTTGTTTTTAAATGCAAATACATAATAAAGGAGATGTCCCAGCGTTGCCTCAGTTAACTGCCTCAGCGTTTTATTTAATTACTTTCATAATTAAAAAATGCTAATCACATTTTATTCAGGTATAGTACCAGTTAAAAATTGTGTTATTTTTAGAAAAAAACAATTATAAATTGTTTTCTGAAGAATTTTGTAAAAAAAAATGTAATTAAATAGTACTATCATGATAAAATATTGTGATATAAAAGCGTTTTAACATAAAAAGTCCCACTTTTTAATGGAGAAAATTATTATTAATCTGATTCTATAGTAAAATATCTACTCTGACATACTACTTTGATTAAGACGCTACAGACTTTCATTTTTGAGAATGGTGGGGCAAATGACATAGGCGCGATGGGACATATCCTTACATCCTGAATATAAAATTATATTTATATGATATAAGTACTTTTCGTTTCGTATCCTAAGATTAAAAAAACCACCTCTCAGGCAGTTAAATAAAAAGGTGATCTAAATACAAATACAATTACGTGAAACTGATGTTATGACTATAAATACCACATTTAAGTCGTCTACTGTGACATATTAATGGCTTTCCTTGAAATAAATAATTGTATAATACAACAAAATAGATATAAAGTACTGATAATACTACAAATACTTACTATATACATTTGTTTCATGGAAATCCATAATAATGTGTCACAGTAGACGACTTGAATGTGGAAGTTACAGTTCATAGCATCAGTTTCATGTGCTTGTATTTCTAGCTAGATCACTTTTTTATTTAACTGCCTGAAAGGTAGTGCCATCAGTTTAATTAATTATTATGAAAAAAATATATAATTACGTGCCATAACATAGACCATACTTTATCGGGTGCACCTAACTAACCCCTGGGAAAGCGTTAGAGAGTTCGTTTGAATGATTCGACACCTCCCATGAGGTTCAACCCTTTCCTCTGAGGGAAATCGGCTTACATTTCGTTCAGCATCGTTAGAAGTCAAATGCACCACCAAAAATTCTGGTGCAAAAGAGGTTTAAATAAATAGTCTGAAAGCTTAAACATAAAGAAATTGCAAGTAAAGGTATGATTTCATATAAAATGTAGTTAAATATTTTAAACCATTGAACATTTTGCACAATAATTATAAATATTCTAAATAACTCAGGTGATTATGTTGATTTTACATATCCCTGCTTTGGTAAGTTTAAATTAAACTTTAACTGTCCCAAGGAAATTTTGTTGAACTTCAAAACTTAGGTGATATAAATTATTTATTAAGCTGCAGCTCACATTTATGTTCAGCAACATTTATAAATAATTTTCATACAAAAGAGATTTTAATAAATAATAGCAGTTTGAAAGCTACATAGCAAGCCGTGCAATGCAAAGTTAAGCGGCTTAGGCAGAACTTTAAGTATTATTTTTTAATTCATACTGTGATGGTTCGGTTGTTAAAATTCTTATTAATGAGTAAACCGGTGGCGATGAAATATAGTAAAATACCATAATTCGTTGTTAGTTGCAAGTAAATGAATATTCAGGTTATTTGAAGGAATAACTTGTTCGGTCCTTACCCTCCCGAGTATCTGGTCACTACACTAATATCTCTTAAGTTTCTGTTTTTGAGATTAACTGTAGTATGTCTCAAAATAATTCTTAATAAACTTCAAATACCTAATAACAATGTTATCAAAATTCTCTAGTAATATAGGTGAATAATAAAAAAAATATTAAACCTAAAGGTTTTGCTTTTAACAAGACCTCAAAATTCGTTTCAAAGCCGTGCCGATGTGTCAAAAAGTGCTACCTATATACAAAAGGTAAGGACATCTTGTATGTCAAAAGCCGTAAGTAACCCCCAGCTATTGCTCGCACTCTCACGTTGCCCGATCAAAGAGGGCCCTTAAATATTAAAAGGTCATTACACTAATGAATCGTATCAGATTTCAGCGACGTTTCAGACCGCCTTCAATATGTCTTTAGGCTTTCTTCAGTACCTTACAAGACGTTTCTTTGTCCTAAGTTTAAGATTTTGCGCCTGTATGCATATTGGTGGAAAGTGTGAATTTTACAAGACAAGAAGCTCCGTATTGCTTTATGACTAATTTTCCTTTGATTCAAGAAAAAAAAAAGAAATGAAACTAGTATTGCAATAGTCAATCTTTCTGTTGAGGTTTTATGCTTAACACAACTAAACTAAACTTGATGAATTTAAGTATAGAGATATATTGGATTTTAGTGTTGAAGCTCCTAATTAGCACAAAAAACACAGCATTAGAATTTCTATGCGTACAGAGTCGTTTTAATGTAATGAAGACACTGAAGTTATTTCAAATTCTTTTGATTATACGAAGCCTCAAGTATTTGCATAGATATATTCTCAACGTTTTGAGTTATATGAAGGTGTGATCCATAATTCATTTCTATGTCACGGGTGAAATGAAACTGGCGTCTCTGGTGACTTGCTTTTACAATATCCATTTTCTTTTTCCTTCTAAGAAGAAAGATTAGAAAAGGTTTTATGTAAGAAACTTATAAATGGACTTGTAAACTATGATGTTAAAAGATTTGCATAAAATATATCACTCAATTTTCTACTTATGTTAGTGACTATTTTGTCGCATTACATTACAGTTTTTTTGACAAAGTAGGCTAGCAACTTATTTCAAGTCACCTGCAAAATAAAAAAGACCCTGAAAAATTTAATTACATGTAAAGTACCAGCCTGTAATCAGTAATCTGTATTTCTGAAAAATATTTCGACTGCATTAAAACAGTGGTATTTTTTAATGCTTGACTGGGCTAAAATTCTAAAAAGAAACGTACGAAAAATATAACGCTCATTTATTAATGAGTAGATACTACAATTTCAAAATGTTACTGAGAACCTAGTACCAACATAATGCGGCATAAACAATCGTATTACAAGAATAGTATTCGTGCTCAACTTCATATAATGTTTCATCCACTTTAAATTGTTTTGTTAAGCCATTTATAGCAACTTTGGATAAACAGAAGCGGAGTTCCAAACAATTGCAATGCTCAAAATAAAAGTTGGCACAATATTCTGGAAGTTGGTCGTTGTTCAGGGCAAGACAAGAAGTACGCTAAGTTCTGTATGTGAGGGAATTATCTCTCTTACGCAGCCGGGGAGGCTTATGCTGTGTTTGTGTACATTGAAATATTATTTCAAGTGCCTAATTATTTTATCTAGAATGTTATAATCGGAACTTTTTCGAAATAGAAAAATAGTAACTATTTGTTAACGAGATGACGTTTTGGCGCTATTTAAAAATAATATTATAACTTGCACTAAAGAGTTTTTTTTATTAATTTATTAGCATTTATGATTTAGCTAGCTAAGGAGGATTCCATTGCCACTACACAATATGGTATTATAAATATAGTACTCTGCTTTACCTTCCACGATCCCCTTTTCCCTTTCTCCCGTCTTATTTCCCCTCTTCACCAACTCCCCCATCAACAAGTACCTAACCTAAGCTGACTCAGATCTGAGTAACGTATAGCCAACAAATTTTTCATACAGTTCAGCAGTAAATTAGTCAGTTCCAAACCTAATTAGTAGTCTCTAACGAGCGAAGTGAACAGTAGCAAGTCAGTTGAGAACAGTTATCTATCTGTTACAGAGTAAATGTAGAAACTGGAACTTTACCAACTTACTATTAAAAGTACAAAATTAAGAATTATTGTGACTGAATATCATCTACTACAGTCATTATTTTACAATATTACAGGTTACATTACGACTAGTTTCAGGTATTTTCATCAAAATTTAGGTAAATTATAATAATAGTAGGATTATTTACCGTGCCTTTTTACTGCTAACAGCTATTCTTCATGATCTTTTTAGTAAGTAAATTAGTTTGCAGTAAAAAAGGCATGGTTGACGAAGAACATTGTGATCGACTATTTTTGAGTTCATACATCAGCGAATAATTATTATTCTTTACTTATATAAATTAGAAAATAACCAATCTCAGTTTATATCTACAGACTATTCACAATTTTCCTAGGATCGTTACAATTTTTCTTAGCATCCAATAAATTCATAATACTACTGAAACCAGCCAGTAGAATTGTATTTGATTGTAGTAGTTGAAATATAATATTCCGGTACCCATTTTATAATTTTATGGGCTATTTACATGGGTCGATTTTAGTCACATAGCAGGTCGCGTCCAAAATTGAATCGCAGCTGATGGTGTCGCTGTCGTCTATGTATTGATGGCGTTACCTAGGTAACAATATGTAATAAAGTAGTTCTAGTTCTGGCCACCGGATGAGATAATTTTGTTCAGTCACCTGCGGCCAAGGCCGAATTGCCATTTACACGGTCGATTTTAGCCGAGCAACGAAAGTTTTGCGGCTTTAGTGACCAATGTAAATACCTCATTACTAGTAAGGTTATAAAATTCCTGTTTCTCCAATAATCCTGCGACATATCCAAAGTGATTGCAATTACTTGGATTCAATCAGAGCGCATTGTCCTAACGAGTGCGAATACCCGACGACTTCTAATAAGAAGTCACGTCTACAATTAGGTTTTTGTTCAATTAAATTAAAGATAGTGTTAACGAAGTGCCTTTTAGTCATTTGAGTAACTATAAATTGTTTTTGAGAAAAATCAATATTAGGAGGACTACAATTTTCTCTTTTTTGTGTTCTGGAAGTTAGATGTAGATAGATAGCTGAATCCTCAGTGCGCATTCGAAAAAATCTACATATCTCACACTTCGCAGAACTATCAAAGGCATTGAAAATTTAATTTAGAAGTAAAGCACACGATAAAATTTGACAAATTGATGGCGCTGTTATCAATGCAACATAGGTTTTATACGTAGTTATAAGGAATTCATTATTTATCGTTACTAACGAAAAAGAAGCGCAGACTGACCCCGCGCGTAAGGGTCCGCCGCCGGTCCGCCGCAGCCTACAGTTCATCCCCCGCCTTCAAATATGGCTCAAACTGTAGCTTAATCCAATCTTTAAATCCACTTTTTCCGTTTCTTGAATAGCAAGCTCAAAAAAAACTTATTGAGAAATTCTCGATCCAAGTCAATTTTTTTTTTAATTTGAATAATTTGGGAATATCTCAAAAAGTTACCAACCGATTTTGGGAATTCAATTACACTTTTAAGTCCTCTGGCAGAAACACATTTCGACATATTATTATGGCCCATCCGCGTACCTCTCATATCTGCGAACAAATGGCACAATTTCATAAATCAGGGCACTAGAACACGAAACAAACATTTTCAATGTTAAAAATACGTGGAGTAGACATTTGTTTGCAAAATAAATAAAGACGAAAATCGGAGCCTTCCCGAATCCTCGATCACAGCAATAATATTTTCAATTTGAATTTAGTTAACATTTTCACACCGATCGGTTGCGATCGAGTCTGGCACGGACACGCATAGAATTGTAAAGTCGGACGTCGAAAACGTCCGAATCCATACTCATAATCGCGGGGTGCAATCGAAACGCAACGACTCGAAAAATATTGGAATCCATCCAATAAGTCGTAGTAATGAAAACAACTTTACAGTTGAGGCTCCATAGACTTACAATAACTACGTCATTAAGTTATGTAATGTTACAATTGTAATTAACGATCTGTTTTACAGGTATTGGGTAGCATTATCCTCCGCCTTATTTTAAAGTATAGGACAGGAGACAAAATCATCTGCCAAATAGGTTTTTTGGTACTTTATGCCGAACATGAGAAAAGTTTTCAAGGCCCGTATTTATAAACCGCTCTCAGAGTATCTCAAGTATGATCTAAAGATAGCTCTTAACGTTGAGAGCGATTTATAAATTAGATTAAACAATTGACAATCTTAATGCCATCAACTTTATTAAAATAATGACGATGAAAATGACTTGCACTCACATTTTCTAATCCCCATAAAAAACTGCCCATGGACGTGAACGATGCAGTAATTCAGCCTGTGAAAAGGCCCTAGTCAGTCAGTCATAGGTACGTGATATGAATATGTTTTGAAATGGTTTCTTTTAATGCGGATTTAATTACATGCTCCGTTTTCTTTATGTGCAGAGTGCAGGTTAACGAATGAGATTTTTTTCACGCAGATCTAAATTAAACTAATAATAAGCATAAAGCCATATAAACCAATCCATTATTTTGCTGAGACATTTCTAAAAAAGTAAGGTTTTAAAACTTATAATCTAGAGTTATAATTGGAACTTTGAATGCCATTTTTGTAACCTTTAAGGTGCATTCTCTTTCTTAACTCTATGGCAGTACCTAAGACGTTCGCAATTTCCGAACGAAATCTTTGTACGTTTTATGAGCAAGACAATGGATGTTTACTGCCGGACGGCCGGCGCGGCGTTGGCAGACAGCCGGAGCGCCGATGCGGACAACTCATTTTACGGTCCGCGTCGTCAACTCGATCAAACTCGGTATTCGGTAGACTTATATCGATATAGAATCGATATTGCACTTTTAGAAGTGTTTTAAAAAAAATGCTGATGGAATTACTAAAATATTTTATGATATCATGTTTTAATTGTCTATTTGTACAATTAATGAGTTAACAAAATAAAGTAGTTTTTTATATTTTATAAAAATAATAATGCAAGTTATTATATAGATCTCTTCCAGCCAAAGGACATATATTAGATTATTTATGTCCGTCAGTTTCTCATATGTTAAGCCTTTTTACTAGGCTTTCAAGCTAGAATACATACTTTTAAAGGGAAAACCATTTAACTTTTCCGACTACGTTCAGAATAAGTACGTTCCTAATTAATCTAAAAGCATCCCACTAACTTTGCACTTTCGCTATGACATTTCAAGAGATAAATATTTTTTATAACTTCACACTTAGAAATTGTCTTTTGTGTTGTTAAACTTTTATTATTTTTAGGGTACCTACGTTCATCATTATCATGAATCATTTAAAGATCACCTCTTTTTACTGGGTGGTTTCTTAACACAGGCCTTCTTATCAAATGGATAAGCAAGATAGACCATAACCAGTACTCATTATTATGCTATGTCATATCTATAATCCACTTAATGAGGATTGGTATCTGTTGCCAATATCAAATGCAGCTAGTAGGTACCAACAAATAATGTGCCTTCCGAAACACCTACCTATCCTATCCTACTAATGTTATTACTAATATCCTACAAATATTTATAAATGTGAAAGTTTGGATGTTTAGATGTTTGAGAGTTTGTTACTCAATCACGCAAAAACGGCTGAACCAAAGCACACAGACAGTTTATAACCTAAATCATGAATAAAACACTTTATAACGGATACTAGTGCAGTTTTATTTAAAGTAAGTAGTTATAACCTAGATGAAAATACAGAATACTTTTTATTCTGGTCAAAGGTTTCCTAGGGTCCAAGCGGACGAGTCGCGGGAGGAGGCAAGTGTTTCATAAAAAAAAAATATTATCACTTGAGTTAGCAAAGTCTTTTTCCACAAATACCAAAACCGAGTTTATTCAAACCTGTCATCGGTACATATCGATGAATAAAAATATGAATTGTTTTGAGACTTCGTTCAATTTATGCGTCGCCCGTACATATCTGTTTTGCCTTGCAGTGAATTTCCCTTCCGGATTTTTTATAGTAAAATAAAGACGTTTATCGCGTGGGTCTATTTATATTTATTTAGAAAAGGTTTTAGTGAGATTATGACAATTTATGATTTATGCGATGTTGGTTTCATTTAATTTTACTTTGGTCAGCGAACTAAGTAGTTTGCAGGTGAGGTTTTGTATTAACTTATTCTAAAAATAACCTTGTAAATAAAGTGCCCTGTAACTAGCGACTCAAAATATATTTTGAGTGCTGTACATATAAGTCTTGGATCATGCCGGATTATGGGCCATGATGCGTCTTAACCATACATACATTAAAAAAGAAAATAATAAATGGTTTCATAATAAACAAGAAATTATTAAAACAAATGTGGCGTTAAAAAGTTATGATGAAAATAGTGTCTCAATATAAAATATCTTGTCAATATTCTGTCTATTTCTTCTCAATATAAAATAAAATCATCTTTGCTAATCATACTAGCTACTTGACAGTACTCTTTGGTCAGATTCAGATTATTAGTCTGTATCCTAATCTGTGCTTATTTTTTTGAGCTGTGGTCAAACAGACCTCTGTCTGTTTTTTTCAATTTTACTCTTTGGCCAGAAGTCGTTGTTGCTTTGAAATTAGTTTACTCTCTTTGCTTTTTGATTAAATCATGATTAAATACTCTTTGTTGTGCGCATGAAGTAGTGGATCGATTGTTATTTGATCATTTATGTTTGACATTATTTACCAATATGAATATAAGATTCTTGTTATTTACCAACTACTAACTAGTTAAATAAGATTCTTGTTATTTACCAACTACTAACTAGTTAATCTCTGACAAACTCATATCATGACAAAAGGGGTAGGTAACAAAATGTCATATAATACGAAAATGTCAAACAATTATAACCTCAATACGGCTCCTTGAGGTTGATATTTCTCTTTTCTCCCGCATTATAGTTTAATGATATTCTTCCCACAAAATCATAAGAAAATTTGTGTAGTATATCGGTAATTTAATCAAAGCGCATCATGGCCTAGCTTGTATAGTAAAATCAGCATCATTCTGCCAAAATAATAATGCCATAGTTTGTGTAAGCAAACTCTACCTGTACACTCACACTATCCTAAGATTATGCATAAATAGCAACATATTACAGTTATTGTGTGCGTGAGAGTCGTATTTTAAAAACGTGTAAGCTTGATTCGTCCAAGCGTGTAAGTCGTTGTAAATGTAATAGTGGTCAGCCCTGAAAATATTTGACACTAATAACAGGGCACCCAATGAAAATATACAACAACAATAAGAATACTATATTTTTATATCCGTAAAACAGTTAGTAGCAAAAACGTTAAAATTGCTGAAACGTAACAAACCAAATTTGACCACACAAACAAATAAATATTTCGTGTTATATTCACCCTTCAGTGCGGAGCAGAAAATAGGAAATATTACAATCCATAGGGAAGTGATGTCAGTGGTTGTCCACGATTACCCCTGGTTTGATTTGTGTTATTCGACTTTATTATTATGGCGAAAACATTCATGCTGAAAGAAAAAAATATGGCAGGACATACGCTAGTACAAATATGGCCGGATGATTTTGTCGTCAACAAAATATATTGCTTTCAGATACTTTAGAGAAGAAAATACTTAAATACTTCGTAGCAACAGTATGGCAATTAAATAAATTAAAAAGGATAAGAGTTATCAGTTACAGCATTTCCATACATTTTAATGGTATTTTCGTGGTTTTTTTAAACATATCCAAACAGCTCTTAGAATGCTGATCAGATCTATTGGGTGTGTATGGGGATCTGAATCTTCACTCCCTGGATGGCCATCATCAGATCACACCACGTTTAATCCTGGGCGGAGAACCAATGCTTCAAAGTTACCTCGTTTGTATGAAAATAGACCTCTGTAGTACTTAGTTTTGCAGGCCAGTGTATTTAGCTAATATATTCCTTTTATCGCAAATCAGAAACCGACAAACAATTTTTTGAAATAAATCTTTGAATTTGCTGCTGTTTACAATAAGCTTTTTTCCACAATGACACAATGCACTGAATGAACATGGGCAGGGCACCAACAATGTCTTCGTGTTTCACTAATTAATCTACCTACTTATTCATTCGTAGGCGACGGGCATGCTTTGTGCCTTCATATTGTATTTTTAGTGTATTCTTAATGAGTTGTATCAAAGCGGTATTCTGTTTGCATTGTCAAAATATGAGACAGCTTTGTGGCAAACTTAATTGGGCTCTCCATGAATGGAAATTTTGAATTATGCATAATATGTGTGGATAGAAATGAGGGTGGTTCACTGTTAGTGACATTGTTTGAATGGTTGAAATTATTTATTCTTTATGTCCCTTGATGTCATGAAAATGCGTCGTTAACTCCAGTCTATAAGTATTTTTTTTAGATTTCTATAAACATTGTGAAAAGCTAGTTTTGTTTTTTTAATGTCAATGTCCGGGAAAAGGTGGACAATTTACAGAGCGACGAAATCCCTCTAGTTAGTTAACCATATTATAATTATTAACAGATCCGGGCACCTGGCAGATTTTCAGTGGTGGGGGTGGGAGTGGTTGAGCAACAAAGGGGCTGAAAAGCGATTGAAGGTAAACAATTTACAGAGCTCTGGATTTGGTGTGGTATAATAGCAAGCTAATCATGAATCTAAATAGAATATAAATTTGCCAGGAATTTTGACTGATAGGAAAGGAGTGCCAGGCGGCATCAAAATGCTCGAAAAAGTTGTAAAGTTTGATGCCACCTGGCACTACTTTTCCACCAGTCAAAATTCCTGGCAATGTTATATTCGATTTAGATACTTACAGAATTGGCTTGCTATTATACCACACCAAATCCAGAGCTCTGTAAATTGTATACCTTCAACGCTTTTCAGCTCCTTTGTTGCTCAACCACTCCCACAACCACCACTGAAAATCTGCGAGGTGTCCGGATCTGTTAATAATGATAGTATAGCTAACTAACTAGAGGGATTTCGTCGCTCTGTAAATTGTCCACCTTTTTCCGGGGCCAGCTCTTAGTAAGTATATATGATTTTCTTCAAATCTCTTTGTATTGTACAGCACCCAGATCCGACGGACTGTGACTAACGCGCGCAAACGCGTATTCTTTCGCCGTTGTTGTTGCAACTATCCGTTTCAAAGTTATGCATTGCACCCCTTTGTCTTATAAGCTGCACAAACTTGCCTT
Source organism: Agriphila tristella (assembly GCA_928269145.1). Classification (NCBI taxonomy): domain Eukaryota; kingdom Metazoa; phylum Arthropoda; class Insecta; order Lepidoptera; family Crambidae; genus Agriphila; species Agriphila tristella. The sequence goes on along the minus strand of OV743440.1, from coordinate 21,438,797 downwards.
GTTCAAAGGGAAAATGTCCATTTATGGTTGTTTATAGCGTGCGCGTAGCCTGAAATGTGTTAAAAGACGCAACTTTTTATGATTTGGTCTGATGGAAATTAACTATTAATATTTATCAGCTCAGCCGTTATTTAAATTGGGGCAAAGTCATCATTACATCTCCTTATTATAAGAAACATGTGACGTATACTATTTGCACTTTTAAATCGGATACTAAAAGTCAAAATTTATTTTCTCAAACGAATTACAAAATTATGGTGGAATATAGAAACCCACATACATGAACCCTAAACATATTTTTTTGGGCAGCTGTGTAAAAATATTTTGATGAAAAATATAAGAATGATTTATCACAATGAATTCATTCAAGTTTCACTCGCGACTCGGAATAGCTGATTTCGCCCACAATAAAACAAATCTGGATCTCTTATTCACCGGTCCATGACAAACGAGGGTAGAAGAAAATGTATTTTTAAGTTGTCGCCGTCTCGACTCCGATTCACTCAATTAAGTTAGGACTTGATGACGTAATTAATTACGAAGATTGCGCCGGCCGGTTCTGTTATTACTTCGCTATCGGCGTAATTTTATTAAAAAGTTCGATTCAGCTTTCTTTGAATTTATTAGTTTATTTAATTAGGCTTTTGATTGATTGACCAATTTACAACGGCTACCAATTTGAAACGCATGTCAGAAAAAACTATGATAGTAATATAAATCATAAATGTTTGATTAAAATTAAACTTGACGGGATTTCATAAATATTTTTTGTTTTTTTCACGTTGTTTCAATGACTTCTTTCGTTTAAACGCTGTAGGGTCATTGTCAAAACGGGGCTCAAAAAATTTACAAAAATAGAAGTCCAAAATTGAACGAAATTTGTTTTTATTTATATCCATTGGAACATTAGCAATCTAAATCAACATAAATTAGAGGTCGATACAGCAAAATAAAAAAAAAGTATGGAAAAAAGACCACCGAAAAGAGGACCACCGAATGGATTTTTCTCACTAAAAAAATCATAAAACCAAACTTTTTGAGGATGATCATAAAAGCTCTTTGAAATTAGTAAAATGGCTTAATAATCAAGTAGGCCCATGTAGCTACCTTGTAGTTTAGTAAGTTGTTAACTTTTTACAGCTGTCACCGAAAAGTAAAGTCATCTTTGACAATTTTTTTGTTCTGTTTCTTTTCGACATCATTATCTTTGCAGCAGTGCTCTCACTCGCACTACGAATTATTAATGCGTTCACATTTAAGCTGATGCGTTCAGGAAAATATAATATTTTGATTTTACTGGTAGTAAAATAGGGTACCTAACCGAAAAGATCTAAATCTTCGGAACAAAATTGAGACTATGATAATAAAATAATTAATAATGGTATATTGCTGGATAATGTTTATATGGATTAATTACAGTCTTAGATTTTTGAATGGTATAGTACATTACTGCAGCGGCAGGCAACTCAAGCATTGAAGGACGTACGTGAAAATGTGGGCCGAGGCGAAGCCGAGGCACACATACGTGAGTCCATCAATGCCCAGTTGCTGCCAAGGCTTGTATAGTACTTTTCTCAAATAATGCGCGGAAATTCAAACCAAGTAGTAACTTTTCTAACACTTAATTTTTATTTAAAATTACAGTAATTAAAAGCAAAGATTAAATCTTGGATTGAAAGTAAAATCGCACTGTCTTGAGTTTCTACGTCTTTTACATAAATACTCTAGTGTCGTTGCATATTCATGCACCAAAAATGCCAAAAATCAAACCTGCAACAAAAATAAAGAACGTGTAAAGTTGTGATGTTAGCTGTTTGACTAAAACAAAGCGGTAAATTACTCGTAGTACCTAGGTACTTATCAATACGAAAACTTACTTTAGGATCCAAATACACACTGCCTGATGCTAGACAAGAAAATTTGCACGTTTGATGCAGACTTCCTACATTTATACCCTTGTGATTGTCTTTTGTGCATTGCAGTTAGGTTTACATCTGGTTTACTTATTTTTTGATTTTGGAGTCAACATGTTTTCTATTACAGTTCTTGCCGCTTCTTGAATTTCAGGTGGCGTCGAAATATCACTTTCGTCACTTGAACTCATTTATATAATAGATTAATTACTTAATTTAAATTGAATATAAAATATTTGACAAAACAACAAACAATTTCAACAAAATATTCTTCCCGCGCCAAGATCCATAGATAATACAACGTTATTTTTATGCCACCCGCCTGTCCGAATCGTATGTTACACGTAAGTTTTGTAACCTCAGGAATACGGATTAATGGGCGGGCGTTACTGCGCTCATGACACTCTGTTACCGTGATTTGGAACTTTCCATTTACAAATTTCGTTCCATTTCTGAATTACACGTGTATAATGAGTTTCAGTACTAACCTTTACGGTCAAACGCAGGCAATTTTAGTATGAAAATCCATTATTACACGTTAGTAATGGATTTTCATACAAAAGTTGCCGGCGCGGTTTAGGTCTGTCCGGAAAGTCCGATTTAGCACGAAGAAGGTTGTCAAAATAATGTTCGAATTTCCAAGCATGTTTGAGAAAACGAAATTTATTATTATTTATTTATGTTTTAATATACCTTAAGATCACAAATCAAAGCCGAGTTGGTTTCCGAACAGACCACCGAATAGGACTTTTTGAGACAAAAATAGGATTTTTGGAAAAAATATGGTTTTAGAATTTTATTACACTCTCAGAACACATTTTTTAGTTCAGTTGGTATTGTTTGGTAAAGTTTTCTCTTCTGAATGTATAACTCATTTAATTTTATAGCTTTCGAACAAAATGACCACTGAATTTGACAATGACCCTGTAACTGTCTTAATTATCAAAAAAACTGATTATTTGATTGCAGACTATTAGATTTTATTTTTATGAGTAATTGAGAAACTACGCATTTTTGATCTGGTAAACTCGCTCAAAGCATCAAATGACAATCAACTATCACCCATATAATCTAAATCTTAATTAACATACAGGCAAATAGCCTCAATGGTGCGGTAAACAGATTTAATTAATATAGCACGACTGCACCGAACACTATATCTTAAAGCAGTAACATACACGTTCAATCACGACAAAGCAAAGTTCGCAATGCAGCCAGGCCCGAGTGTCACGCCGCAAGACCACAACACACATCATCATCATCTCGTGCCATCTTCATACTGAACTTTGGCGGTCAGTAGACAATAGTTTTTGCGATCCCGTTTAGCATAATTTTAACTGACGATAGCCAAGTCCAGTCCACTATTTGATATCGTTCAGCCATTCAGGTAGGTCTCGGACGTCCCGTCCCGATTCGGGGATTAGCCGTGGGAACTCGTAAAGGATGCTCTCTGTATGTGTCCGAAAAAGACGACCTTACGTGTCATGACTATGGACATCAGTTCTCTTTTGCAGTCGGTTTTCTGAAGAACTTTGGCGTTAGATGTGAAGCTAGTCCAAGCTATTTTGAACATTTTACGTAGAGTCCACATCTTGAACGCTTGCAAACGGTCACATATTTCTTTCAATAAGACCCACGTTTCGCAGCCCTATAAGAGCGTAGACCAAACACAGACTGAATAATATTTTGTGGTCACGCTCACGTCGTGCTGGCCAATACTATCCTCGCATATTGCTATAGCGCCTGGCGGTCATTTTTAACCTAAAAAAATATTTACCTAGATCCTATCTTATTGAAAATAATAATTCAATAATTATAATGAATTAAATTACTTATTAGATTTTATGGTAACTACTTATATGTCATTTTTAGATGCGGATGACGTCAACGTGGATGTTAAACTGACAAGGTTCCAGCGCATTAGCAATTTGCGGGGATTATACTGTGACGCTGGTCCCGGGTCCGGTCGTTCCAGCCGCCGAGCGTAGTTAAATCATAACAAGAAAAGGGCTAAGCTGAGATACTGCTTTAGCCTTAGGTAATTATGTACCGAGACGATAGCTTTGCGTAAGTACTGTCATGTCAGCCAACAGTGCTTCGGGATATGTATCGAGCGGTTGAAAGCATCTATTGTAGACCCCGGGGCTGTAATGAATGAATTTTATTGTATGAATAGACTTTATTGATCATATGATTAAGTGCACATTCGTCGGGAACCACCTTAATAAATGAGCTAAGCAGGCGATTGTAGTAATTGACTTGTTCAAGAAGTGCAGGGCTTTTTTTGCGTACCTTCTGAATTCTGTAGCTTTCTAATGTCTAAAGATTATCGCATCGATATAGAATACATAATAGTACTGCATCAATTCATTTCACAAATAAAAATATTTCAATAATATCTGATCGTAAGCCATTTTTAATGTCCCTACCTGCTGGGGCACAGGCCTTCCTTATGGGTGGATAAGGAGGATGGGCCATAACCCACCACGCGGGTCCGATGCGGATGGCTGGGTGTTAAAGACTGCAAGCAAATGCATCCGGGACCAAGGGCTTCCGAATCACGGAGGAGCTCGAGATAAGAAATTTTTGATTTGTATAGTTTACTTACACAGAAGCGAAGCGATTGCGGCCGCTAGTATGGATTGAACTGAATTGGTTACTGAACACATTTTTTTTGACATAGTTGAATTTTACAAACCAAGCATAAATGTAAAAAAATCACAAAATAAAAGTCCATCACAAATATGCGAACAGAATAAATTTAGTTCCACCAAGTGATGATAGATGGCGCTAAAAGTCTCCTTGACCGCGGTAACGATTTGCTTTTCTACATCTATGAATGTGTGCACTGAGCACAAATCATGTAATTATAGACATTAAGTATCTCTTAGAATCTTGATAGTTGTTTATAATTATCAAGAATTTTTGGAAATGAAAAATCATTTCGACTGTGGAAAGGAAAAAATGCTAAAGCGCCAAAATGCTAGTTGTGGGAAATGAGGTTTAAAGTTTCATTTTTTCGAAAAAAAATCATAACTTTTTTGTTATTAACGTGAGCAAATTCATGTGTATGAAAGACCATATTATTTATTTTTTTCCCAAATTTAGGAAATAATCATTGGTTTCTAATTCTATTATATCGCGAAATACTTGTCGCTTAAGCAAAAATACTTATTTTTTTGAGAAAACTCCAGTCAGGAAAAAATTACTTATGTCCACAATATTGTAAGAACCCAGTCAGTGAAAACTGATTATAAGTCGCAATGATCTTTCCAAGGGCAATGACAAAATGCTTAATGACCTTAACTTTAACAGATGCAGTGAAGAAAAGTTTACTCAATTACCCATGTTGGCGATGATTTACCCGAACCCTTTAGGGAAAATTGCTGAAATGCACCAATGCTGTAGAATAAATGCAAACAAGTATTGCTAAACACCAACTCAATTACTCTATATTAGATTTCTTTTTTACTTATCGATATCAGTAATAAGTATTACTATGTTTCAGTTAATTGTCTATTATTTCGCCCTGGTGGACTGTAAACGGCGGCCTTTTGAGAGGCTACTGCTATGCTACTGCTTGGCTACTGCCATCCGATCAAATCACATTGGAATTTGTCTGCAAGTTGCAGTGCGGTGTGGTGATGGTGAGGTGATGCACGGTGAAAATTAATGCTGTATTATTTTTTCTGAAAACTTGCTGGCTAATATTAAAATCATCATCATATCGGCCTCACGACACTTACTGCTGGGTACAGGGCTCCCCCAAGGATCTCCACGACGATCGGTCTTGCGCTGCTTGTATCCAGCGGTGCACCGCGACCTTCACCATCGTTGATCCACCTTGTCGGAGGCCTACCCACGGAACGTCGTCCAGTATGGGGTCGCCATTCCAAAACCTTTCCGCCCCAACGGCCGTCGGTTCTTTTCGCTATGTGTCCAGCCCACTGATACTTCAACTGAACAATCCTTCGAGCGATGTCGGTAACTTTAGTTCTCCTGCAGATTTCCTAATTTCTGATTCGATCACGCAAGGAAACGCTTATCATGGCTCTTTCCATTGCAAGCTGGGTGACCTTGAGCCTCCTTATGAGACTCATAGTGAGCGACCACGTTTCACTGCCGTAAATCATTATCACTGACAACACGCACTGACTTTCGTCTTGAGACACTAAGGTAAATTTGAAGCGAAGATATTTCAAAGCTTCCCGAATGCTGCCCATCCCACAACTTCAAGTGTAGTGTTCTCAACATGAACTGGAGCGGGCACAACATGCGCATTCGAAATTTTTCGTCTTACCCATGTTCATCTTGAGACCCACTCTTTGGGGAGCAAAGCACTACTGAGATCTTCGAGCACTGTGTTCAGTTCTTCCAAGATCTCAGCCAGTACTATATCATCGGTAAAACGAAGATATGTTAGGTATTTACCATTAATGTTGATGCCGAGTCCTTTTCAGTTTAAGAGTTTAAAGATGTCCTCTGATGCAGCAGTGAACAGTTTCAAAGAAATTACATTTCCCTGCAGTTGCATTGGATTTGTGCTCTAGTTCTGTACTCGTACTCGACCGGATCGACATGGTGGCATTTTCGTGTTAGTACCTGAACATCTCGATATACCTGCAGTCCACTACCCTTGGCACCTCCGGAGAGACTGTAGTACCGCCCAGGTTTCTATTGAATCAAAGGCTGTCTTTTAGTCCACGAACGCCAAGCAGAGTGGCAAATTATACTCCTCAGTCTTCTGTATGACCTGCCGCAGCGTATGGATGTGGTCCATGGCGCTAAGCCTTTACGGAACCTGGCTTGTTCGGGAGGTTGGAAGTCGCCAAACCTGCGAGCGAGACGATTCGTAAAGACTCTCGAAAACAACTTATAAATATTGCTCAGAAGTGAGATGGGTCTGTAGTTCTTTAAGAGAGTCATGCCTTCGGCGTTCTGCCTTCAACGATGACGGAATTGAAAAGCTTCTGGAGGATTTTAGTATTGGCTTATCACCCGCTCTAAAAAGTTCTGTAGTGATCGGTTGTTATTCAGCTGTTTGAGAGCCATACTTCGACGACCTGAGTAGTGCAGAGGTCAACATTATTTGGGTGGGTGAAACCAGGGAAGCATCAAAATCGGTGACTTCCCGTTGAGTGTCTTGGAAGCGTGAAGTAATTAGTATTACTATGTTTCAGTTAATCGAAATAATGTCAAATTATGACTTCTGTATTGTAATATACGTTGCATCAATAAATCTGAGAGTAGTATTTTCGCTAACGTACTAGAGTAATAATAACACAAACAGCTAGCAAAAATTGCTTAAGCGCCAACCGTTCTTACTTCTTAAACCAATGATGTTTTGCTAAAGCGCCAAACCATTGTAGACTATAAAATGCTTAAATTACTAAATCACCATTACTTTTCAAATTTGAATAAACGAAAATTGCTCAAGTGGTACAAATGAAATAAAGGTGGACCGGATAAAAATTCTTATGCTACATTTGTTACAAAAATAATAAAAATACGTCGCTTTAGTCATATTGACAGCGTAAATTTGTGAAAAACGTTGAATTTTAGAAATGCTAAAGCGCCAAAAAAGTGCTCCGATTGCTTTGAAACCTAGACAGATCGACGCAGAAAAAAAAGCGCTATCCAATGATATATATAACTCATAATGGCCAAAGTGGCGCTTTAGCATTTTTTCCTTTCCACAGTCGATTTCATTATAAATATAATAAAACTAGCTTAGCTTTCTTTTCGTCCTCGTAATTAATTCCTAGGGAATCATGACCGGGACGGAGCACCTCTCGCTTCCCAGCGTGGCAGGCGATTGTCTCCTAGTCTCCTACTCTTTCTGTGAGGGATGACGTGAATGTGATATCACAGAAGGAGGCCGCAGAGAGGGACCGAGAGGCGGATGCGGACTCAGACCCGCTCCGACGGAGACAGCCAGGAAGAAGGAGGAGACGCTACGCGCATCTCGTTCCGCCCTAGTCCTTGTCAGGGGACAAGTGCCACTCGGTGGTCCTCCAAGTGCCGGGCTCGTTGGGGCGTCAACACCGAGACCATACGATGCGTGACATCACGGTCCCGTAGGTTCTACGCGTTAGGTGATGCGGGAAGCAGTAGGGGGTTTAGTGGGTAGGGCCCTGGCGAGTCCCACATACCTTCGGTATGCAAAAAAGGGAACTATTGACCGGGTTAAAAAGTAAAACTATCTGTGCTGTGTGCCATATCAAATCCGTCGTTTTTGCGTGATTGAATAGATAGAATAACAAACATCCAAACGTTCAAACTTATAATATCAGAAGGATATTATAATATCTATATTCCGTTTCTGTTTGTCCCCATTCCCGTCTCGCCCCGTTCCCATTCCCTATATTCCATTTTTAGGCTCTAGCTATGATTCAACCCCTAAGGGTTGAATCATAGCTATCGCGTTGGACTTCAAAATAAATGTCATTTTTGCAATCAACATACTATAAACATCATTAACAACATCGGTATCCGTTTTTAACACGTTTTTATTAGGTTGCTTTCTCGTTTGTGTGTTTGTTTCTTTGTTTCTTTACAAAGTTTGCGAACGATTTTATATTAGCTTCCCGATGAGCTAGAGACTTGAAACTTTGAACATAGGTCAGAACTAGAAGGCAATTCAATATTATGGTGTCATTGACCTGATTTGATGATGAAGCCGGAAGAATGCCATAGGAACTCTATGATGAAACCATACAACCCCATCGTGGTTGGACTCATTAGAATCGTCTTGACGAGTACTCTAATGGGAGACGAAGTCCAGGGTCTGATGATGAAGCTGGAAGGCCAAGCCATAGGAACTCAATATTGGAACCATGCAACCCCATCAAATTTGGGCTCGTTTGAATCGTCTTGACGAGTTCTTTGTTGGGAAATAGTTTCCAGGGTCTGATGATGGAGCCGGATGAAGGACACAGGAACTGTTTAATAAAACTACGCTATCCCATCGAGATTGAGCTCGTTTTAATTATCTTGACGAGTACTTTATGAGGAAATAGTTTCCGAGGATCTGATGATGGAGCCGGAGGAAGGCCATAGGAACTCTATAATAAAACCATGCAACTCCATCGAGTTTGGGCTCATTTGAATCATCTTGACGAGTTCTTTGTTGGAAATAGTTTCCAGGGTCTGATGATGGAGCCGGAAGAAGGACACAGGAACTCTTTAATAAAACCATGTTACCCCATCGAGTTTGGACTCATTTGAATCGTCTTGACGAGTACTTTATTGGGAAATAGTTTCCAGGGTCTGATGATGGAGCCGGAAGAAGGCCACTGGGACTCTGTAATAAAACCAAGCAACCCCATCGAGTTTGGGCTCGTTTGAATCGTCTTGACGAGTGCTCCGATAGGAGATGGTATATTTTTGGTCTTAGCTCGTTAACTAAAAAGCAGAAAATAAAAATTTACTGAAAATAAAACTTTTTTAAAAACACGTTTTTAAAACGGACTAAATTATTACAACAAAAAATCGGACTAAAAAAATTAAATCGGTCTTGTAAAAACAGACTAAAAAGTAAAAAATAAATTCTTCTGTAAATATTTATAACACTATAATATTTATACCTACAGAAAATTTAAACCTAAAAACGTGGGGCGCATGCTAAAGACTACATGGATGATAAATTTTATAAAATTTACAGAAGAATATATTTATAAATATTATAGTGTTATAAATATTTACAGAAGAATTTATTTTTTACTTTTTAGTCTGTTTTTAAAAGACCGATTTATTTTTTTTAGTCCGATTTTTTGTTGTAATAATTTAGTCCGTTTTTTGCGGTTTGTTTACGAAAAAATAAATAAATTTAAAAAATATTAAAAACACGACTGCCCTGCCAAAAACGAACTAAAAAGTTAAACAACAAGTGTCATTGCAGTCGGGGGACCTTTTTTTATGGAACAATTTGTGATCAAAGTGGTCCCCCGACTGCAATGACACGTTGTTGTTTAACTTTTTAGTTCGTTTTTGAAGAAAAAAAATTTTTTTTTCACATTTGAAAATGGCATCGTACAGTCGCCATATAGATTTTTCTTAAAAAAATATAGCTAGTGTCACTCGGAATGCTGTAAGGATTCTAACGATACCCCATTTATCCAAATCAGTTCAGGCATTTAGAAGTTATGGTGGAATAAAGAAACTCACATACCCACAAACATACATGAATACGTATTTGTTTTTAGAAGTACTCTGACTAGATATTTTCTCCAGCATCAAGTATTATGAAGAACTGTAACAAAGAAGAAATAAAATATAGGTATTAAATAAAAAACACGACTGCCCTGCCAAAACGAACTAAAAAGTTAAACAACAAGTGTCATTGCAGTCGGGGGACCTTATCATGGAAAAATTTTTGATCAAAGACGTCCCCCGACTGCAATGACACTTGTTGTTTAACTTTTTAGTTCGTTTTGGCAGGGCAGTCGTGTTTTTAATATTTTTTTAATTTATTTATTTTTATTTCACACATTTTAGTGACATAGTATATAGTTTTGGAATGTGCTCATCAAGGCCTTTCATTTGATGCCCATATTGTAATAATAGAAGAAAAAAATTTTTTTTTCACATATGAAAATGGCGTCGTACAGTCGCCATATTGTTTTTTTCTAAAAAAAATATAACCAGTGTCACTCCGAATGTTGTAAGGATTCTAACGATACCCCATTTATCCAAATCAGTTCAGGCATTTAGAAGTTGTGGTGGAATAAAGAAACTTACATACCCACAAACATACATGAACCCTGAACACATAACACTCTTTTTGCTTTGGGCAGTCGTGTAATAAGTTTTTTTTTTTTTTTTTTCTCTTTATTTTTAAAGGAGCTTTTGTAAAAAAGTTACATGTCGGCCCCATCGTAACTATAATTTTATGTGGGGATATGCGCATTAATTAAAATAATTATACTAATTAACATTAGGTATTTGACCTTAAACTGATGCTATGTGCTGCGAACCTGTAAGTCAACACAGCTGCTTTAGACGTAGGGTCCGACAGCGCACTCAGGAACACGCCAACATCAAGCTGATTGACTTTCAGCTTCGCGGCTAATTCCTCACGTAATGCTCGATTCCTGACACACTCCACCAACAAATGTTGGACATCTTCTATTTTTTCACACAGAGTGCAATTAGGAGAGCTAACTTTTCTCATCAGATGTCCAAACTTGTTCAGTGGGATGTGTCCGGATCGCAGTTTATGAGCAATTACAATCAAAGTCCTACATAACTGAATATTGCTGAACCAAGGAATGTGTGGAGGCTCAGACTGCATCACTCTGTACCAGATACCAGAGGATTTAGATCTTTCATCGAAATCAGTTTTCCATTGAGTATGACAGACTTTTTTGTATTTAGGAAGGAACTCTTCATAGCTTGGTGAAACCTGTAGCGGTTGTCCTTGTGCAGCACCATGTCTGGCCAACCTATCAGCTTCGTCATTGCCGGAAAGACCGATGTGTGACGGTATCCACTGCAATATAAGCTCCCTGTTTCCCTGGTTCAGCAATTCAGTCTCCTGAAGAATAGCATATGCTGACGGAGTGCCTCTGTGCCCAGAAGCGCACCCAGCGATATGTTGTAACGCGCTCTTACTATCAGTCAGGATTACAACATTTTGATATGACTGAGTTTTTATATAATGAAGTGCTTCCAAAATAGCTACAAGCTCCAACACCATAATTGAGACTGAAGCTGAGACATTAAAACTCTTTCCAATTTTACCATTGGCATCGAAAAAGGCCGCCCCCGAGCCCCGAGCACACTTTGATCCATCGGTATATACTTTATGAAAATTCCAGTATTTATCTCCAATTTCCAGTAACACGTCACTCCTCAATACATTCATCTCGTTATTCCTTTTTGGCAATTTCACGCAATCAAGCTCAGTTTTTATAAATTGACCCACTTGGAAATTGGAGATCCATGTAGAAAGGGTAAACATGGCTAATGGATAGTTCGAGTATACATTCTCATCCTTTGTTTTATTATATGTTGATACCAAAAGCGGTTTTTTCTTATTCTGCCAGTACCTATTAGAGCAAAGTGAGCTCAGATTCTCTAAAAGTGACAATGTTGGATTATCTACACAAGATTGAGCTTTCAAACACTGTTTGAAGGATAAAAATAGTCTTCGCACAGCCAACGGTGGAATGCATAGCTCACACTCCATGGCCTGAATTGGAGTACTTCTAATGAAGCCACCCACGACTCTTAACGCCTGATTTTGTACCCTATCAAGTTTAGACACGTGTGTCTTCGCACTGCAATCATACAGAAAGGAGCCGTAGTCAATTCGGCTTCTTATGAGAGCAATGTATAAGCGCCGGAGATGTACTGGGTGCACACCCCATTGGGATCCCGCCAACACCTTAATTAGATTGACAAATTTTAGAGTCTTTTGACAAGTCTCATTTATATGTTTTGACCAGCGCAACGACCTATCAAGCCACATACCCAAGTATTTAATATTATCTGTACATTCCAAAGGTCTCCCCTGAACTGTTAATTTAACTGTAAGTTTTTTATGACTTCTGCTGAACACACAAATTTTGGATTTTTCAGTTGACAACTCTAGCCCAATATCTCTTAAAATAATTAATAGTGAGTCAAGAGCTATTTGAAGTTTTAATTCACTATCGTTTAATTTATCAGTCGTATATAATACAAAATCATCCGCATACTGTAAAAACATAATGTTTTGAATTTTTTCGCAGACTTTAAGAGTTACAATGTTAAATAATAAAGGTGAGATTGGGTCTCCCTGCGCTATTCCTCTATTCGTCCATCTGCAGAGATCATCGTTATCTGCCGACTCCGACTTAATCTTTAGGTGTCTTTCTTTAAGAAAAGAATAAATGTACTTACAGAGTGTGGCACCCGCTCCAATCTCGTCTAAGATACCGGCAACCCTTTCAACCAAGACGTTATTGTACGCGTTTTCAATATCTAAAAAACAAGCAGTGGTCGGTATACTGTTCGAAAATCCCAGTTGTATTTGTAAAACTAGCCGTGCCAGGGCCTCTAGACACGACTGACCACGTCTGAAACCTAATGTATCTCTAGATATTATTTCATTTCGTTCAATATACCATTCTAAACGTTTCATGAGCATTATGTGGAAGATTTTACAAACACATGAAATTAAAGAGATGGGTCTAAGTTTCAGCTCCGACTGACCAATGTCGCTATTTTTGGGTATAGGTAATATGACTATATTTCGCCACTGAATGGGTATAATGCCCGTTACATATATTTCATTGTAGACATCGAGAAGGTAACGTTTAGCATTATCCGGTAAATTGAATATCATAGAATATGAGATGTTGTCTTCGCCTGGGCTCGTATCAGACTTTTTCAGGCAATTCTCTAATTCTTGCATGGAAAACACCGATTCCAATTGTGTATTTACTGAGTGGAATGTAAGACTATCCATGGGTACAAAATCAGGCGTCAAATTACGCAGCAATTCTTTTTTCTTTCCTTCATCTATCGAGCGGTTTCCTACTTTATAACCCTTCAACCAACGCATTCGCCTCCACATTTCCGAACTAGATGTCACGCTGTCTATTGTATCGCAGAAATTTCTCCAGCTACAGTATTTTGCTTCTCTCATAAGACACCTTGCTTCTTCAATTCGTTTATTTAACAAATCCAAGTTATTTGGAGTAGGATTCTTTCTAAATTGACTCAAAGCTAGTCTTCGTTGTGCTATGGCTTTGGATATACACGGGTTCCAATAGTTTTTAGGAGTGAAGTTAACTGTGGGGTTATTACATTTTTTTTATAACGGGAATAGAGTTAGATGCCGCGCTGTTTATCTGATTGGTCAAAAAGTCATATTTTTGTTGAAGTTCTAGTATACCTGTGGATTTTGCAAGTGACAATTTCAGTAATCCTCTATACTTGTTCCAGTCGGCCAGCTTAAGATTGAGTTTCTTTGTATAGAGTTGTTTTTGAGTATAATTTAGTCGAATAACTATAACAAGATGGTCACTTCCAAAGCTTTCATTAGTAACTGACCATTGACATTTAACTGCTATGTCTGATGTGATGAAGGAAATATCTGGTGCCGACTTTTGTAAGATTCCATCTACTTAGCTTAATTCTTGTAGGACTTCCATCGTTAAGTGCAAAGTATCCGCATTCGAGTGAGGAATCTAAGAGCTGCACCCCTCTTGTATCATTCTTGAACGACCAATTTGTGTGGTGACCGTTAAAGTCCCCTGCTACCAGCGTCTTATGAGAGAATTTACTGAAGATACTATCCCAATTCGATTGTGATGTGCGAACAGTTGAAGGGCAATAAATTGACACAATATTATGCAAGTCTTTACAATTTGTGACTTTAACATGTACTATTTCTATGCCACTGTTAGGACATACAAAAGGGCGTGATAAACATTTAAGAGATTTATGAGTTACAATTGCAACGCCGCCATAAGAGTCAGACCTATCACTTCTAAATATATTGTAACCACTTATATTAAGTTGAGATTGACGTTCAAGCCAGGTTTCACTAAGGATAGCCACATGAATTTTTAACTGGGTAAGAAGACATTCAAAGTCTATCAATTTAGGCTTCAAGCTCTGTGCGTTCCACTGAACGATATTTAAAACATAATCCTTATCATGACTCCTATCCATTAAGAAGATAATTAAATATAGTCTTTAACCATTCACCCTCTTTAAATAAATTAACGAAAATTAACTTGCATTCCTCTATTACTATTCTCACCACTGACGATATCTTATCTTCTAGACTAATATTTTCTACTAAAGTTTGTCTAAGTCTTCGTAATAAAATTTTAAAACTGTGCCTTTTGTCATCATTCTTCTTTTGGTCCGTGCTTTGACTGTTTTCCGAGTAGGTTAGATCCTCTTGCGCTATAGGTTGGTGGCTTACTCTGTTTTTCTTTTTCTTTTCCTTTTTTGTGTAATTTCTGCTGGTCACGGTCTGATTACTTTCGCTTTCCCGTTCACTTTGTGACTCTAAATTCTCTGTGTATGTGACAGTTTCTGAAATTAACGCATCCTTGTAAGTTTTTCGTCGTAAACTGTTGTTTTGTACGGAGTCGGAAAAGGGAATTGTCATTTGTATTGGTTCTTGCTCCTTTTTTTCACCAACTTGATTTAAGTATTTTCGTAAGGCTTGCTTGTATGTGCAATTATCATTATACATAATATCACGAATGGCTTTTTCTTTCAAAAAAATAGGACAAGATTTGTTTAACGCCATATGGGGGCCTTTGCAGTTGATACATGTGTAATGATCTATCTCACAATTTGTATGGTCTTCCCCACACTTCGGGCATCTTATTTTCTTGGTAGGACAAAAACGTACGAGGTGGCCGAATCTCCAACAGCCAGAACACTGAGTGACTGGAAATTTGTACTGACCCACCTTAAACCTACAACCATACCCAGTGACGTATGGAGGTAAGCTGGACCCTTTGAAACATAGGCGTACTGATTCACTTATTACCCATTCACCCTCAGCTAATCGCTTTAACCTTTTTGCGGAGATAATTTCTAAATTGCATTCCAGCGTCTCTAAAATTTCTTTTTCGTTTAGTTCTAAATCAACGTCCTTTATAACCCCGTAACTAAAAGTATTTTCATAAGTCATTTGGCATCTATACTGCAACTCTTTAAACTTAATGTTAGATATTAATTTCTCGGCATCCATTCTGTTGTCAAATACTAACAAAACTCGGTAAGGACTTTTGTATTTGATGTTAATTACATTACAAATATTTTCAGATTTTAACAATTTGGCTAAGCCGAATTGTTTCGGTAATGGCTCTTTGCCTGTTACACATACCTCATACTTATTCTGATCTTGTACACTATTATTCCTTTCGTTTTGTGTATTCTGTGAGAAACTTCTCGCTAATCTTTTTGGCTTCCTACGTATAGTAGTGAAATCATCCTCTTCATCCCCTACAATTTCTCCACTCTCTCCACTTTCTTGTCGTAATCTTTTCTCCGCCAACCTTTGCTGTTCCAAACCATGATAGTCCCATTCAAACTCTTCGACAACTTGTTGCTCACACTCGCGTAAACTTTCCTCAACACTATTAACACTTAATAACTCATCATTAACTGAATTTAACTTTTTACTCATTTTTGTCGCTCGCCGAAGGTAGACGCAAAATATTTGCACATAATTCCGCGTTGAAACGGATGCGTGCACTCGCTCTGCGCTGCGACGCGCAACTGGTGTAATAAGTTGCAATTGCATTTTAGAAGTTAATATTCCTTTCTAGAATTAAATTTTTTAGGTTGTAAACAAAAAAATATAAATTTTTTGAAATTTATCCATTCGTAACTTTTTAGTACATTGATTCTTTGACGACGCTTAATCTCTCTAGTTTCATCTATAAAAATTAAGTGTCAGTTTATAAGCGAACTTTGATACCAAACTTTAAATTAAGTTAGAATTTTAAACGGATAGTTGTACAGACTTTAAACAGTAACTAAAAGCTATGTAGCATATCGAATAGTCCGGTCATAGCAGGGATCTGATTTATTGGAACGGCACCAGGAACCCGATTTCTACCTGAGTTTGGTTTATAAATCTCGTAACTGTACAAGGCTTGCCAACGTATTCATCGAAGACGATGTAATGGAATCCAAAGGTTGAACTATTATTTGCGTATGGTGTACATGCTCGGTGTATGTTTCTTAGAATATAACACTAATTGACGTACCAAAGGACAAAAAAAAAAAAAAAACCTGTTTTAGTGCTAATATGAACTTCTTGTTGACTTCTTGATCGGCTTTGTAGGGTTTGTACCCAAAGCACAGAATACATAATAGTACAAGTCCCAAAGGGTAAAAACGAGACCCTATTACTAAGACTCCGCTGTCCGTCTGTCTGTCTGTATGTCTGTCACCAGGCTGTATCTCATGAACCGTGATAGCTAGCAGGAAATTTTCACAGATGATGAATTTCTGTTTCCGCTATAACAAAAAATAAAACAGAATAAAATAAATATTTAAGGGGGGCTCCCACACAACAAACGTGATTTTTTTTGAGTTTTTTGCTCGCTATTAATAACGACTGCAGGTAGATAGTTGAAATTTTCACAAGTGCTATAACTACAAATACTAAAAACAGAAAAAAAAATATTTAAAGGGGCTCCCATACAACAAACGTGATTTTTTTGCTGTTTTTTGGTAAGGAAGTAAGGTCGTACGCGAGTCCAACTCGTGCTTTGCCGGTTTTTTTTTTTACAAAATGTAAGTTGCTAACGGGATGAGAATTCTTCGTTATCGTTGTGTGACTTCTTGTCTTGAAGTATACTTTTTTCGATTTCAAACAAATCCTTCAAAATTTATCACTGCTACAAACCATTTTGATCTTTATAATTAATTAAATAAAACCTTAATGGACGGTTCCCAAGTTACTACCATCAATAAGGTTTTTCATTACCCCAGAGCTACTTCGAAAGCATGCACTGTCTGATTATTGATAAATATGCTGCTTCTGTAAGTAGCATATTTATCATTATCAGTAATTAACAACTAGACGAGACAACTCGTAGCACGTCCAGCTACGCCGTAGAAAATGATGAAGGGAATTAAAAAAAAATCTTTTCATTCAATCACGCTCGGACTCCTTGCGTATTATTCAAATGCAGCATCTTTAGAACTGATAAAATATCTGTTATCCGGACATAAACTGTAAGTGTACAAAAACTTTAAAGATGGCCATAGATGCCACAAAAACAATTTATTTTTTAATAATGGGGAAAATGTTTCACAGGTTAACCTGCAAGGTGGCGAGTTTTTCATGTCATCAAAGCAATACCTTTTTTACATTAGTAAAAAAGATATTGTGAGACATTTTCCCCATTAGGGGAGAATGTCTCACAGGTTAACCAGGTGGCGAGTTTTTAACTTTTCAAAATAAAAGCTAGCAACTACATCTTCAGATGCTCTTGGTAGCATATTACCCAACTTCAGCAAAAGCAACATGTCTTGTTTAGCCAAACATAAAATGTCTTTTTATTCGGTCTTGGCCAGTATTGGGAGTGCAACTCCAGACAGGTGGCAGACGGCTTCCCTGGCCGATAAATCAGGGGTACTTGGTATGGCCCCACGTCCGATACGCCAGGCTACCCCTGATTAATGTTCCAGAATTTGACCGCTAGATTTATTGGAAAAATATTATCTCCGGGTATAGACAGTCAATTACATTTGCCGTGACTCTGAATTAGATAGGTATAGAAGCTATTCATATGGGTAAGAAAATCATATTTATTTATCCTACTAATATTATAAATGTGACAGTTTGTGGGTTTGGACGTTTGGATGTTTGTTCCTCAATCACGCACACAGATAGTAGATACTTTTTATCCCGATATTCCCACGGGAACGGGAACCACGTGGGTGACCCGCGGGCGGCCGCTAGTTCACAATAATAATGAAAATCTGGTTATCTATCCCTAAATGTTACAAGATAATTAGCAAAACGTGAATATTACATATCTGCTCATTCAAAATTTAAGGAAAAGCTGTTTCTTTGGCAAACTCAATCAGTTAGATCATATTCAAATTCGTTTAATTTTCGTTTACCTACGTAAAACCGTACTGTGCTTGCTATATCATACTTAAAATCTCATAAAACTGACCATTCGCATTAGCTTCAGATTAGGAGGCAAGACTATTTGTTTCTATGGTAAAATCCAAAACGTTGCGCTATTAAAAATTCAATTTAACAACGTAAGGCACTGACAATAGGTCCTTATTTAAAAAGGTATTATAAACTCGCTTTTTCATATAAAGTAGTAAGAAACTTTACAAGATTTCCCAGCATCTTTAATCTGAATTTTGTGTCAACTGGGTAAACGAAACACATTCTTGCCCGCTCCCAACAAAGGAGAAGTTTCGACTCGAGCGCCTGAAAAATATTACCCATCTCCAAGTTTAATCTGTTGAAAATGTCGAGGAACAAATGTAAGTAGAGCTGCTTTTACTGTGTAAACTGTAAACAAAGATAGGCGGGTAAACGTTTAAGTTGGCACATTCGACAAAGTTGTAGAGAATATTTTTTTGATATTAGTACGTCTACTGACTTTGACTAGTAACTTTTTTGCTGAATATAGTGAAGGGTTGGGCTAGAAATGCGGTACATTCATTTTTAGGGTTCCGTACCCAAAGGGTAAAAACGGGACCCTATTACTAAGACTCCGCTATCCGTCTGTCTGTCTGTCTGTCACCAGGCTGTATCTCAAGAACCGTGATAGCTAGACAGCTGAAATTTTCACAGATGATGTATTTCTGTTGCCGCTATAACAGCAAATACTAAAACAAAATAAAATAAATATTTAAGGGGGGCTCCCATACAACAAACGTGATTTTTTTGCCGTTTTTTGGTACGGAAGCCTTTATGTGTGAGTCTGACTCGCACTTGGCCGGTTTTTTTATGTGTGCAGTCACTTAGCATAACATAATATTAACATCGCAGTACTTAGCCGTATAATGTATTCGGAGTCCTTTTTCTTAACTTAACTTTTACTGTCACCAATAAAACTCAATAGGTATTAAATTCTTCAGTGAGTCTAAAATACGAAGGTAGACTGTGTAGTTATTTTACTGTTTGGTGAAATGTTATATTAAAGTGTCCTTTTCAGATTCTAATTTAGTACCTTTTGAAAGTCAGACATGTTTTTGCTTTCTGCTCACAGACTAGAAAACATTATTTTGCGAAATAAAAATACTCAAAATTAAATCTTGAAACAAGTAAATCTAATAGTAAATTTACATGACATGGACATTTCAAATATTTACTTTCAAAATTATTTTAATATATTAAGATGTTAGTCTGTCGTCAGCAGCTGAGTATTTAAATAATGCAAATAACTTAGACTTTGATTATTCACTTCGTTAACGCTTAGTCTTTCAGACGACATTAAGGGCTTAACTTGAAAAGTGAATTAAAGTACTTACATCGCAATTCATTGAACACATTAATAATAGAATTTGCATAATTTTGTATTATTTTAATGTAAAACTTAGAAAGATTAAAAATGTCATTATTCAACGTAACAGCTTTATCAATAAACGGATTTAAGACGAAACAACAGACTAGCCATTATTTTTTATAGTCTTTAAATAATTTTTCGAGAGGGTACAGTTCCAAAAAAAAATATTAATTTCGAATGGTTTTAATGAAATATTTTTTTTTATAAAATAATAAAACTACCTACTACTTTTGTTTCAAAACATTATTCGATAAAAACATA
Organism: Agriphila tristella; assembly: GCA_928269145.1. Lineage (NCBI taxonomy): Eukaryota > Metazoa > Arthropoda > Insecta > Lepidoptera > Crambidae > Agriphila > Agriphila tristella. Next base: position 21,418,615 of record OV743440.1, on the reverse strand, counting down.
GCACATTTTTTAATATTATTTTTAAAATTAAACACATACGAAAATGTGTTTTTACCCACGACGGACGGACGGAACGGAACGGAGGTGGTATATGCGTTTGGGGTTAGAGGTTGTGCGTTTGTTCGTTTGTTTGTTTGTATGTTTGTCTGTTACCATTTTCCTCGGAAACTACTAAGCCGATTTCGATGCGGTTTTTTGCATTCAAAAGGTTTAATTTCAGAGCAGGTTCTTAGGCATGTCTTATAGTGGTAGACCATCAGGGCCCTATTCAATAAAACTTACAATTTACAAGTTACAATTACAGGTGACAGGTGACAATTTTACAAGTTTCTGTTCAATAAAAAATACAAGTTACAAATTTGTAATGGTGGAAAACTTACATATTTGTCGAATTGTACTTACAATTTTACATATTTCTGTTCAATAAACATTTTCCTGTTACAGGTGATAATTTACAAATTTGTAGGAAAAACTGCATTATTGAACGCATAATTGTATTTACAAGTTTACTTATTTGTAGAATTGCAATACATTTCTGACAGGTGACCTCACCCTCGGTAAAATTTTATAACTCGGCATTTTTTTTGTTTTAGCTGCTTTTTTTACCATAATCCAGTATGTAAAGGAGTAATAACGATGAAATCGTGTCAATCGAACGACAAAGAAGAAAAACGTGTTAATATTTAAAAACATAATATTTTTTTCTTTTGATGTGACTGATTTCACATTTAATGAGAAGTTTAGGGTAAGTTAGGCAACTATCAATTATTTTGAAATTCTAAGATTTTTGACATCTATTTTCGTTAATTAAGAATCTTCAACAAAAATTTCGGAGCTTGGTGGCGCCGTGGTTTAGCGCCTGGCCCACCGATTGCGGAGGTTAAGCAACGTTCGCAAGGGTCGCTCATGGGATGGGTGACCAAAAATTTATTATCTCGAGCTCCTCCGTGCTCCGGATGGCTCGTTAAGCCGTTGGTCCCGGCTGCATTAGCAGTCATTAACACCCACCAATCCGCATTGGGCCCGCGTGGTGGGTTATGGCCCGTCCTTTTTATCCACCCATAAGGAAGGCCTGTGCCCCAGCAGTGGGAACATAAAAATGTCTGATGGACAACAACAATTTACAAATTTATGTAATTTGTAAATTACAATTACAAATTTGTAGATACAATATTGTCATCGAAATCTACAGGCGTTTTCTACATATGTAAACGTTTATTGAACAGCATTTACAATTGTAATATTTGTAAGATTTTTACTTGTAAAATTCTTACATAATTGTAAGGTTTATTGAACAGCACTTGTCATACAACTTGACAAATATGTCACTTATTGACAAATTTGTAGGATTGTAAGTTTTATTGAATAGGGCCCTGGGGGCTCTGCAGCAACCAGATAAGTCAAGTTTGTCTATTACCATTTTCCTTGGAAACTACTGGGCCGATTTCAATGCGGTTTTTTGCAATCAACAGGTTTCACTTTAGAGCAGGTTCTAAGATATGTTTTATGGTGGTAGATCACCAGGGGGCACTGCAGCAACCAGATAAGTCGCGCTTGAGAAGTTCTCAAAAACTACTCAACTGATTTCGATGCGGTTTTCTGTAATGGGTTTGTAGGTTATCGGCGATGGTTCTCAGATAGATGTTATGCTGTTTAACCGCTAGGGGGCGCTGCAGTTGTTATTTTCTCATTTATCTCCAAAGCGGTTTGACCAATTTGAATGCGGTTTTCTGTAATAGTTTTGTAGTTTGTCGGCAATGGTTCTTGGTTTTATGGTGTTCAGCCGCTAGGGGCGCTGTAATAATCATTTTCCGAACGGTTTGACCGATTTAGATGCGGTTTTTAGAGTAGCTACAACGTATGAATTCGTTAAAAAGTTTAAAATAAAATGGCAAAATTAAAAATTTTGAAAAAACCCACGACGGTTAAAATTGTTACTCTTTATTTAAAAAGACTAAAATAAGTTTTACAAAAATCCCTCGACTAAAAGTGATGTAGGTACTATACATACTTTATCTACCTATTCATAAATTACAAACGCAAGAAAAATCCGTCGGGGGCTGCCATTGCCATCTCTCTAAAGTAGTTATAACTGAAAAATATTTGTTCATTTGGGGGCAGGTAATGGCAGCCCCAACGGATTTTTCCAGCGTTTGTAATTTATAAAAAGGTAGATAAAGTATGTACAGTGTACAGTACCTACATCACTTTTAGTCGAGGGATTTTTGTAAAACTTATTTTAGTATTTTTAAATAAAGAGAACAAATTTTAACCGTCGCGTCGTGGGTTTTTTATTTTTTTTTTATTTTTATTAAAAGAAGTTGTATAAAGAGTTTTTTGAATTCAATTTTGTTACAATACTTATCGCTCATTTAACTCATTAAAATGAACATTGAAAAGCTCTTTAAATCATGTTTTTTTAACAATCAGACGATAATTTGTTTTCGTAATTACGATGTTATTATGCCGAAAAATGATTTCAATTGCAGTTAATCAGTTCTCTTAGCTATTATGGCAGGCTTTGAATCGATTATGTTATGAAATATCACAATTCCACTGTACATAGAGGTACTAATCTTTGTAAGCAGATGAGGTAATAATACCGGGGAGCAGCGAATAAAAGAAATTGTACCGCATCTTTAGCCATGTCTAGTCTCTGATTAACTTTTTACAGAAAATGTAGAGTTGGAATAAAGATATATTTTTACAGAAATTTCATTTTGGTAACTTATGGTAACTCCATCGTTGAAACCAAACCTAGGATTCAAAGTAATTCCCTAAGATTCGAATATGGACTTGTTATTCTATGACAAAACGACTTTGAGACTCGAAAAAAAATTGGTAAAATTTGAGAGCATTGTCATATTACATACTGTCTAAAAAGGAAATAAAAGCGAAAGAGAAAATTGTCTCAAGTCAAAACTCGAATTGTTTAAATGTGTATCGCAACACAACATAACAAATAGCGATTTGAGACGGAATGGACTCATCGCGCACAGATTAAAAGAACATTTCAACATTTTGAAGTAACATTGCCGTCTCGAGATTACCTCCAAAGTTGTGAGAAATATTTCTGCAGGCTCCAGGCGAAGTTTCGTCTTTGTCATGTAAGAAAGTAAGAAGAACAAAATCGTTTGTCTTAGGAAAAGCTCTTCGTCTGCTTTGAGTAATAAATATTTGTGATACATTATAAAAGGGGGCAAAACAGGATTGCAGTTGTCTCATTTCTCAAGCTGATGTGCAAATTAATCTTTATTGTCTTAATACTTTAACAAATCTCGTGTACTTACGTCGTTACAGCTACAAAAGCCATTTCCGTGTAGAGCAGTTAAAATAAAACATAATGAAGATATTTTTAGAAAGAGCATACCTAACAACATTTATTACATGTGCACTTGAGATGACACTTAAAAATAAACATAAAAAAGTGTAGTGTATTAGTTAACTGTCCAACAATACTACAGTTGCACTGAAGTTTTCACAGACAACTCCAGCTCTACGAATATTACGGGATACGAGAAAGCAACAGGCGTGGCCTTGGAAGTGAAAATAACACTCACACGTATCTTTGAGCTCTCCCTTAGATACCTTGTGACTTATAAAAAAAAAGCCTCAGCACACATACTTACCCGTGATATCTAACAAACCAGCCGCACGTAACTACTCAGTCATCGTTGTAGTTGCTTTGAACACGGTTTCTACAGTCAGACAGACAAGTGATTAAGTATAGGAGTAAATCGAAAGAGGAATATCGTTCGATAATTAATTCCATTTCGTTTTTCGTAGAAAACAGTAATTTCTTTAGTCTTTGACATCGCTGTATCTGTGCAAGTATGAAATCTACTTGCTTATTATTATGAATCAAACCAACATTATTATGTGTTTAAAAGGAGCTTTTAACTCCTAGCTAACTGTCTTGTCTATCTCAAAGAGATCGTATTTAAATTACGCCATCAAAATTTAAAAGTAGCTGTTCTTTTGTTTTCGTTAATTTATCAGAATAAACATTACCTACGTAAGTAATATTACGAAAATGTGTAAGTGCTCTATACCTACAAGAATCGCTGATATAATTCAGCTAATCATATCGTACCTATTAATAGGGATACTGATATCCGTCATCCATAATTAGGAGCACACGGTACTTGAAGATAATCCATTGTACAATCACTTTGTCCATATGATTGCTCTTACGGCCATTGTGATCATAAGTTGGGGTAATTAGCGTGATGATAAGCACCTATTAAGGTTCTATAGGTGTAGATTAAATGGAGATATTACTATTTATGAAGCTTATTCTGTAACTTAGAACCGTGCTGTAATGTAGCTATAACTGTTACAACTGTTAAGCTTTTCCCTTTGTTTTACGAAGAATAGTGTGTATGAAAGTTTAAAGTTATAACTAATTGAAATAATTTATTCTCTTCCTGTGCAAAACACAAAAAAAAATAAAAAATAAAAAAATGTTTTGTATAAAAAAGTATGTCAAAGTCCCCACAGGGTTGGCTAAAGCATTATGAGAGTGGAAATTCCTGCGTGTTTCCAATCCCTAAAAGTATTGTGTTAATTTCACCCCTGAATTGGCGCGTCAGGTATGCTTTTGACTTTCAAACCCAGCAAGCCCTCCAGGTAATTTTAGAAATTTCGCAAATGGCAGACATGGTGGTATAGATGTTGTTTTAGAGCGATGTTTGCTAAACGTGATTAAAACATTTCTTTTTGGGAAAAAAAACACATTTGGGCATTAGGAATTTCCATTATAATTAGGAACGTAGGTAATTGCTAGTTTTTCTCATAAGACAAGTCTCATTAATTTTTTTTAACGATAATGAATGAATCGATAATACTAATAATATTAATAATTGCATTATCATTAAAACTAGACCGTTCTTGTCTTAATTCAATAGGACATTATTTATTAATCTGATTCGTTTATTCATAAAAAAACTTAATTTTTCATTACGGTTTTTATTATTTTTCCACTTTTCTGTGGAACAAAAACATGACATAAAAAGTGTTTATTTTCTGTGGTTACAATGTTTTGAATAATGATATGAATAACATCATCGCTTTCAGTAATTTAACCACTAAAATCATACATAGCCCTTTATAGTACAAACTGAAAGAAAATAGAAAAGATACTATTCGTCCTAACAAAATAACGTTGATTTACGTAATGAATACGTGGAACTCCGTACTGTCAGCATAAATTTGACCGGCAATAAAGGTAAAAGCTACTGAAGAGCTTAGCAAAGCTCCATGTATTTGCATGGACGGGCAGTTAACACTATTCTAAGAACTAAAGTTGCAATGTATCTCTACGAAGAAACAGTAACCAATACATTTACATTTTAACTGCGCTGTTAATGTTGCTGCTGCGAATTGCAAATATTGATGGGTGCCTTTGGAGATAGTTTGCAATTTCATGAAGCTGTTTCTTACAATGAAACTAAGTATGAAATAGTAAAAAAAAACGGTTAAAACTTAAACATACAAAATAAGATTTTGCTTTGATTTCGTGGAAATATGAATGTCATCTTTTGCTGATTCAAGCTGCAACTGTTTTTGGATGAAAATAAAAAAAGGACCCCAAATACGCAATGATAAATAGATTGAAGTAAAATTTTGGCATCAAATTTAATACTTTATTTCTAAATCCGAAATTGAATTAATTGTAGCCTTTGTTTGTCTTGACGAATATGGTTTTATTTCACATGTTTTATTCAGAATATTTGGAATCGAATTTAAATAGTTCATATGAAAATTAACAATTACTGAGAATATTGATAGTTTGTTATATATTTTATGATAAAAGAGACGATTACACAGAATCACAAAGGTTAAATGCACAAACAAAAAGCAGTCATAGGCCATCTGCTTCAAACTGATTATATTGTATATGTACATCATGATTTTTATGGACGTACTACAGTTTAATAGTTAGCTACTTGCCTCGATATAATATATTTATGTTTTTAATATCGGCCGCCCGCGACTTCGTCTGCGTGGAAAGTTTTTATGTTATCCCTCGGGAACAATATTTTTTTCGGGATGAAAGGTACCCTATGTCCTTTTCTGTGCCCCTGACAACGTATATGCAAAATTTCATGGTGATCGGTTCAGACGTGAAGGCGTAACAAACAAATAAAACAAATAAACAAACAAACAAACGGACTTTCGCATTTATAATATTAGTAATATGTTAATTTTTTTAAGCAATCCTTACTTATATATAATATATATATATATATTATTGTAATTCTTGGTGAGAAAATAAAAGCTTGTGTTGCTCTGAAAATAAGAGTTTTATTTTTTATAAGTTGATCTGACAAATTAAACAAACAGTTAGTGCTTATTTAAGTTCCTATTTACCTGAAAATAAGAGAAACAACATTTGAAGCTATTATTTCCCATTTCGTACTTTACATAAAATAATTATTTCTAAATCAATAAAATTAACGTTAAAGAAAAATACTAAAATCTCGTATGACATTTGTGTCACCAAAGACCAATCACCACAGAGCACGGTTATCGGTGCCAGCCACAGAGTAACTAATCAAACATAGATTACATCTCCCCCCCTCCAAAAACACTTCACCCTTGAAGTGCTGGAACAAGTTTAGTTATACGGAAAAGATTCGATTCACACTTCTTATGTCCAGTGTCCATTCTATAAATTGTGTTTGATACTTTCTCCAAAACTTTAAACGGACCTATTTTTAATTCATCCAACTTCCTTCTGTTTAAGCGATTTCCGTTTTCTACATATACCAAATCTCCTAGTTTTAATTCACATTCCCTTCTGTTTTTGTCAAATAGTTTTTTATTATAATTGTGTGATTTAATAGTGTTTTCCAATGCAATTTTTCTATCTTTCAATAAATCATTTTGAATTTTTCTTTGTTTCAATTCTTCTGGTAAAACATCAACATTCTCTCCTTCCAACAAATACTTCGGAGAAAACCCCGTTACCGTGTGCTCCGTTTCGTTATATTTCTGAGTACATTCATGGGCAACAGTTGTCCATGCCAATTTATCTTTCTTTTCATTTATTTTACATCTAATTTTATTAACAAGAGTTTGGTTTAGTCTCTCATTCAAACCATTTGAAACTGGAGCATTAACTGCTGTAAAAATAATAGGTATGTTTTCTTTTTCTAAAAACATTTTAAAACTTTTTGAATTTATACCCGGATATTGATCAGTCAGAATCATGCCAATTCTATTTCCTTGTGGTATTTTATTAACAAGCTTTATAAAGTCACTAGAGTTTTGAGTTTTTGAAGTAAGTATATAAGCATACCTGGTAAAGTGGTCTACTAGAAGATGTAAATATGTTTTTGTAGAACGCGAGCCACCAAATCCTCCAATAGTATCTAAAGATACGATTTCAAACGGGTAAGTTGCAGGACCCAAATGAGACATAAGTCCGTACTTGTATTTTCCTCTCGATTTGTTTTTCATACAGATTTCACAGGTCTCACATATCTTTTTTATATTATTTGATAAATGTTTGGCTGTATAGAATGGTGAAATTTTCTTCCTCATTTGTTCTATTCCAATGTGGCAATATAGATAATGTATTTTTTTTATAAATTCCTTACTAAATTCTTCTGTCAATATATTTTTTTCTTTTTATAGTATATTTTATCTTTCAATTCTAATCCATTTTTATCATATTTTAAATCTTTATTTCTTTCTTGATCATCAAGTATTTCTTTTAGTTTTATAAAATTATCAATTTTCAGATCTTCATTTTCTGTTTCAATTGGTTCCAGTACAGGATTTCGGCTTAGAGAATCCGCCTCATAATTATATCTTCCAGCGCAATATATTACTTCAAAGTCAAATTGTGACAAGTAGTATGTCAGGTCTCCTAATCCTTCGTCTGTTCTTGCCTTTATATTCATTCCTTCCAAAGGCTTATGATCAGAAAACACTTTAAACTTTTTTCCAATGAGCCAGTGTTGCCAAAATTTTACTGCTTCTTTAATTGCTAAACACTCAAGATATACAGCTTTTTTCTTCTTTTGGGTGTTGTTTAATTTTCTTGAAAAATATGCACAAGGTTTTTCTTCTCCGTTCTGTTGTGGTTGCTTCAAGATGGCACCTATGCCCTGTATACTGGCATCCGTATAAATATGTATAGGTAGATCTGGATTAAATATTGCTAAAATAGGTTTCATACAAAGTAGTTTTTTTATTGTTTCAAATGACTTTTGACACTTTACAGACCAACAAAATTTTTGTTCCTTTCTTAACAAATTATGTAACGGATCCAATATAATTGATATATTCGGCACATATTTTCCATAAAAATTTATTTTACCTAAAAACTGTCTTACGTTTTTTCTTGTTTTTGGCACAGGAAATTCATATATTGCTATTAAATTATCTTTTAGTGGGGTAATTGTATTATTATTCATGATAATGTGACCCAAATATTTCACTGAATTTTGTGCAAAGTTACATTTTGAAAACTTCAATCTAAAACCTTTTTTGGATATTGCTTCCAATAATAATGACAAATGTTTTATGTGGTCTGTGAATGTTTCTGAAAATACCAAAATGTCATCAATGTAATTAACAGCAAAATCTGATAATTTATGCTTCCGTATTATGCTACTTAATATTCTTTGAAAGATAGCAGGTGATGTCTTAAGACCAAATGGTAGGCAAGTCCACTGATAGTGCCCTTCTTGGGTAACAAAACCAGTTTTGTGTCTATCTTCAATTTTTAATGGAATAGCCCAGAAAGCTGAATTGATGTCTAAGGTAGAGTAATACTTACAATTTCTTGTCTTGACTATCAAATCTTCCATCAATAGGAAAGGCTGAGATTGCGGAACTACAATTTTATTTAGGTCACGGAAATCTATGCAAAGTCTTGATTTTTTCCCTTCTTCTTTTTTGTAGGCTAGTGTTACTGGGGCGGCAAAAAGACTATAAGACTCTTCAATAAGGTTCTTTTTCAATAATTTTATATTTGTTGTTCTATTTCTTTTTTATCTTCAATAGTGCATCTATAGGGTCTTTTGCTACAATATTTATCAATTATCAAATCTATATGTGCTTCATATCCTGTTACACTTCCTATTTCATATTTATCTTTAGCGAAAAGAGGTTTATATTTACTTATCAATTGTTCTATTTCCGACTGTTTTTCATTGTCCAAGTGGTTTATTGAAATGTTGAAACTATTTTCCTCTATATGTTCATTAAAGTTTATCATACATGTCTCCGTTAATCCATTATTGTTATGTAATATGACGGAGTCAGGATAGGGTTATTCACCGCCGAGCACGAAATAATAGTTTCTTTACAATACACAACCTCTATTCTTACAATCAACATCGAGTTAGCTCAAAATAACGGATGATCGAACAGATTCACACGGATTCAAGTCGGTAAACGCGGCAAGTTCGACACAGTGAGGTGAACTCAAATGAACGACCGTTCACTACGGCTGCCGGTAACAGAATGTCCCACCGACTACCCCCCGATCGCGCTCTCCACATTTTCCCGCCTCCGGAAACGTCAAGGCTGTCAACTGTCAAACTGACAAACATCACACCTGTCAACTGTCACACGTCCTGCACAGATCACACACTCGCTGTATCGACCATACCCAAGTGAGCCACTTGACGTTTCCGACTTGATAGTTACGACTAAACTCAATAGATGGCGCTAGGGGTTCCAATAATCTTGAGCAGCACGGTGCTCACGCTCCGACACGGCCATCCTGCCATTTCACACGTCCTCGTGTGAGGTGGCTGGGGAAGATCCTGCAAAGGGAGATAGTACCTGAACAGTAAAATGTTCAAACGCTCGGCCTTCCTGACCAAAAGGGTCAGGTCTTGTAATACCACAATTTGTATACCACAATTTTATTCAAAATTACAACATTGCTTACTCCATTGCTAATCCATAGGTAGTGATGAAAGTAAACAAATCAAAATAACTATTCACTAAAAATTCAAGAAAACTCATCAGACCAATATTTCAAAACTAAATAGATTGTGTAATCAGTGTAGTATGCAATACTCTACAATTCAGATGCTTCCATCTAGCACCCAATGACAACCTCTATCCGGTGATCACCCAAAACAAGGGCTACCTCCATCCGGTACCATTACACAACACAGCGCCTTTATCCGGCGATTCAACAACGATCGCTTACATCTTTGAGCTAAACGCACGCCACTCACAAGCGTGGCCGCAATGCGATGGGAAATCAGGCCCGATTTACACCTACGACTACGAATGCACGAAAAATGTAACCAATCTGAGCGACTAGCATACTATTGAATAAACAATCACAAAAATGAGTATTGTTTGAACTAATTAAACTAGCTGAAAGTCCAGCCCCATCGTTTACTATCATCACTATCATCATCTTCACCATCATCACCATTATCATCACCATCATCATCATCATCATCATATTCCCCATCATCACCATAATAACTAATGATAACTTTTTACAGAATTTACAGCCAAATATGCTGGAGGGCCAAGTACCCAATTGTTTTTTTTCTTTTTTTTTCAAACAATTGAATTATCAATTTACTGTGTACCTCTTTAGTCCGGCTATCCCTGTAGCTCATAAATTAAGTCATCCCTGTGACTCCTCAGAACCATCCCTGTGGCTCTTACACATTTGATCATCCCTGTGATCTCACACATAAGATCATCCCTGTGATCTTACTCAACAAGATCATCCCTGTGATCTTACTCAACAAGATGACTTAAGAGGACACAATAAAATAATCAGTTAAGACTCAAAATTTTCAGAACACTCCGAATCGCTGATGTCATTAGGTACTTGTCCCTCAGGCATCTTTTTTTTAACCTATCATGTGCGTACTTGTAAGTACGCTTTGAGTTTAGGGCTTTTAAAACATAACGATCGTTATCAAGTATTTCTATGACTTTAAATGGCCCCCTGAACTTCGGGTCTAACTTTGTTAAATCAGGAAGTAATTTAATTTCATGATTATGAACAGTAGTTACTAAACTGAATTTATATTCCTACATAGCAACAGCTGCTTACTCAAATTCACCACACTATGACTAAAAGTGTACTGACAGTGTACAAACGGTGTACTAACAGTGAACTAGCAGTGTGCTAACAATGTACTAACAATGTACCAACAGTGTACTAACAGTGTACTAACAGTGCACTAACAGTGTACTAACAGTGTACTAACAGTGTACTAACAGTGTACTAACCGTGTACTAACAGTGTACTAACAGTGTACTAACAGTGTACTAACAGTGTACTAACCGTGTACTAACAGTGTACTAACAGTGTACTAACAGAGTACTAACAGTGTACTAACAGTGTACTAACAGTGTACTAACAGTGTACTAACAGTGTACTAACAGTGTACTAACAGTGTACTAACAGTGTACTAACAGTGTACTAACAGTGTACTAACAGTGTACTAACAGTGTAGTAACACTGCACACCAACAGTAAACATATTCAGAAACATTGATGCATCTACCAACTGTTAGCAGTGAATTCAAACAGAAAAGTGGTTACATTACGACAGAATAGTGCTAACATTACAGTACCACAAGATAAATGACATTACTAAGAATGATTTTATTCTATTTTCCTTATTTTTGCACTAAATTTCAACAACAATTTCTGTTGATTGAAGTCACCATTCACCAACAAAATATTACTAACCCCTTTAATTTTAGTTAAATTCACTGCCTTGAATAATTTTGAAACATAATGAGACTTCAATCTGTGCCGTTTTCATAATCGCAACCAATAGGAATATTTAGTGACTTTTCGTTTAAAAATTAAATCACAATAAAATCGTTACGACTGACCTCTACAAAGTGACCTTGTAGATTCGCTATGCTGGCTGCGCCGAGTAACAGGATGCTCTCAGCTTGTAATGCTGCACTAGCACCCGCCACAGAGCATCGCCATTGCCATTGCATCGCTGTCGCCACTGCATCACCGCTTGCGCTGCTAGTTGCTTTGCTCAGCTCCACAACTGTTGCCGCTGCCTGTTGCACCGCTGTTGTCTTGTGTTGTGAAGCACCTGAAGCAGATAATCATAGGCGCATTTGGTTGTTGTTTGACATGAGAACAAGCACTAGAAAAAGTGGAACGATCACATGACCTGTTATCCTTGGAATCAGTCGGTACTCTGCGATGTACTGGAATGCTACACCTTAGCATGAACAGCTGCTTGAAATCACACCATGTCATCCATCACCATAGCTTCATTACGTCGTTATGATCCAGGCACGCACGTCAACATTTTTTTTCTCTCGGGGTCAAAGTCAGGAACGAACATTGGCACTCGAAGTAGGCACACGCATCGCTTGTATTGTAACAAAGCAATAATATTGCGATTTGGTCAATAGACGCCACTTTTCGTCGATCACATTGATTTTCCGTTGCACGTGTCTCGTTATCACACCTCATATCGTTTGATTCACTTTTCTCACCACGTGGGACGTTTGGATTGCATCCCGCTTCTGATGACGGAGTCAGGATAGGGTTATTCACCGCCGAGCACGAAATAATAGTTTCTTTACAATACACAACCTCTATTCTTACAATCAACATCGAGTTAGCTCAAAATAACGGATGATCGAACAGATTCACACGGATTCAAGTCGGTAAACGCGGCAAGTTCGACACAGTGAGGTGAACTCAAATGAACGACCGTTCACTACGGCTGCCGGTAACAGAATGTCCCACCGACTACCCCCCGATCGCGCTCTCCACATTTTCCCGCCTCCGGAAACGTCAAGGCTGTCAACTGTCAAACTGACAAACATCACACCTGTCAACTGTCACACGTCCTGCACAGATCACACACTCGCTGTATCGACCATACCCAAGTGAGCCACTTGACGTTTCCGACTTGATAGTTACGACTAAACTCAATAGATGGCGCTAGGGGTTCCAATAATCTTGAGCAGCACGGTGCTCACGCTCCGACAAATATATCATCTAAATTTTTTTCCAATTTAGGGATGTAGGTATTTTGAGTAATATTCAGTTTCTCATTTTGAATTAAATGAAATTTTTCTATACCATCTAATCCAATTAAAAAGTCGTAATCAAAGTTTTCTTCATCTATTACAAAAACATTTAAATATTTTTCAATATCAAAAATCTTTATTTTTAGGGTCACTATTCCTTTAGTTTTTTTCACACCATTAATCGTTTTCAGGTCTGCATTTTTTATATGCTTATTATCTGAATTATTATTTTTTAAAGATAACAACCTAGAGTTGATTAAAGACACATTTGATCCTGAATCATAAATTCCCATAATTTCTAAGGTATCATTGATTAATAATTTAATTTTGATTAATGGTGGAATTATTAGTTTTTTGGATTCATTTCATTAAGTTCTATTTCTAATTCTGAACTATTAACATTTCTTATCAGATCTTTTCTTGGCCGATCACTATTTTTATTTCTGAACCAACATACGGATTCAGGATGATATCGGTTTCCTTTATTTTCATTTTCACAAATTCTGCATGGTGTGTCTCTTCTATCTTTTTCTTTAATTTTGGTTTCAGAATCCTTGACTTTCTTTTCAATAAACTTTTTATTAACAAGATGTTCCAGACTTCTTATATTATTAAATAAATCCTTAGTATCTTTTAAGTTATTTCTATCAATCTTATCTGATATAAAACTTGGGAGTCCCGTAGCAATTAAATCAATCAGAGTGGGTACATCTATCGATCTATTTATTTCCAATAAGAGTCTTTCCTTCTTAACAGCATACTCCAATAATGATCCTTGTCTATACTTGAATAATAATGCATACCTGACAGGCGACCACCCTTTGTCTGCGTAAGTTTCACAAAAGTTTTCTTTCCAAGTAGACCATTCCGAATTCACTGTGTGTTTGATAAGCATGGAACTATACCAATCAATACACGAATCATCAAAAAATAATCTTAGGGCCTCAATCTTCTTAGTATTTTCTTCTATTCCTAACCGCGCACATTCAGTTTCAAAAATGTTCACCCATTGGGATACATTTGAGGTCTTTCTGGTGAATTTGTCAATTATGAATTTTTCTGACAAGTTTCTAACATTATTGGGTTTAAACGTCTCATTCTTTATTTCAGTAAACTTTTCTAGAATTTTTGTTAAAGCCTCTTCAGAAATACCAGCAGCACAGGTTTGTTGCTGACGTTGTTGTGATTCTGATGTTAACTGCTCTAACAAATAATCCTTAAACTGCATATTTCCATCTTCGTCAATGTAATCTTTTATCTCTTCTGCTGCCATAGAAATCCATACTTGTCTTTTCTCATGTCTTCGTTTTAGTGTAGCTTTAACCTTTTGAAATCCTTGGGTTTTTGTAAGCGTTTCGTGTAGTTTCACCGGCTGAAATTGTGCCGGAATTAAAAACGTGTTTTCGTTACAAACAGTGATTGAGGTTATGCATATTTCGTTCGTTTTCGGATCTTCACACGCTTTTACTATAAATTCAAATTTTAACTTATCCATCTTGAAACTGACTCGCTCTTCTTTGTCAGAATAGCTTTAGAAATGTTGTTTTATAATTGTAATTCTTGGTGAGAAAATAAAAGCTTGTGTTGCTCTGAAAATAAGAGTTTTATTTTTTATAAGTTGATCTGACAAATTAAACAAACAGTTAGTGCTTATTAAGTTCCTATTTACCTGAAAATAAGAGAAACAACATTTGAAGCTATTATTTCCCTTTTCTAATTAGAATTTAGAAATAATTATTTTATGTAAAGTATTACATAAAATAATTATTTCTAAATCAATAAAATTAACGTTAAAGAAAAATACCAAAATCTCGTATGACATTTGTGTCACCAAAGACCAATCACCACAGAGCACGGTTATCGGTGCCAGCCACAGAGTAACTAATCAAACATAGATTACATATATTATATTACTATATAAACATATTTCTCAATGAGCACATCTATTCAGTGATAATATGTTTTACTGTAATTAATGAACTCAATTTGAAAAAAGTTTATTTGTTTTTTATTTTATTTATTTAAAAACCAACAGCGTTACAATTTTATTTAATTTTACTTTTAATTCTAACCGCTAGTAAGGCCAATTACCTATCCATAAAATTACCTTATGTTTATGTAACTATTGTATTCTATTATTATTGGTTAACTTTCATTTGTTTTTTTTGTGTTAATTGTATAGTAATAAACCTTAATATCGATCGGCAATGCCAACTCACAAAAAAACTTAAATTATGAAAAAATGGTTTTAAATTTTTGAGGAAATATGCGAAATATGTTGTAACAGCTACTTATTCACACTGCACCTGTGTTAACAATGCATCGATTCCTCTACTAGGCCAACGAACTGGTTAATGGGTAAACATGTCACATATACTATATATCACGATTGTGCCTATAATTAGTCATTTATGTAACACTAACCCTATTCCTGAATAACAATAACAAAGAAAATTGGTTTTGCATAACACATTGTTTGAAAGTGAGTCAGTGAAAACTTTCACTTAAAAACGCCGTGGTATAATGTGCCATGACATTTGCGTAAGTTTCATTGCATAAGACTCATCCTTTTCGGACACTCTGTATGTAAGCCAGATTGGCGTAGAAGTCTCGAATATTTTTATTTTTATACTGTGGAAACCGGGTGTTTTGTTGTGATAAAGTAGTAGTATTTAGTTCTTTTTACAAGCACGTACAGTTTTCATTAGAAGTTAAACAAAATGTCGTTGTTAAAATACTTGATTCTGATTTCTTTTTGTTTTTTAACCATTGAGCCTATGGCCATCCAGGGACCAGCTTTGACTAGGTACGATCCTTGTGGTTTGGGAGTAATACATTTCGATAGGCTTACGGAAAAAGTATGGCGAGGTGTATTGCACCTTGGACTCTATCGTAATCTCGTAGAGGTGGAAATCGAAATAGAGTTTGAAAAACAAGTTAAAATTTACGGGGTAAGTATTGATACTTTCTTTGTTGTAAAGGAATAGGTCTTTTTTTTAATATCCTGAAGTAATAAAAGCTTTTTTTATACTATATGATTAAATCAAGTGCTTCGTGTCGTGTTATAAAAGATAAAAGATGATAAAATATGATAAAATATGATTGAGTTTGCGGCTGAGATAAGCATTTAGTTCCAATCAAGCGTTCATGAAATATAAATAAAAGCGATACAAATATGGTTTGTAACGATCCATCTATCAATAAATAAGCCATTACGTCTTGTCCATTATTCCTGAATGATTTTAAGTGTGTTGTAGTCGAATTTTATCCTTCATAATATGCCTCAAGTGCTGAATTGTTACCATTAAAATTTATTTGTTTATTTAGAATCAGGTACCTATGAAGGCAACAGACATAAAACATATGTTAATAGCCTAATTTGTTTTGTTTCTGTGATAAATATTACCGTTTCTACCTACTTTCTTTATTTTTAAAAGAATTAATTATTTTAACTTAGATATAAACTTGTCTATGATTTGTGCCCTAACCATACACTTAGTATTTAAATTTTTCTTTACATACATTTTTCTTTCATCGAGCCCTTGGTGATTCTGTTTAAAAATTAATACAGCGGCACCTAAACAACTTCTTACAAAATAACACCTAATGGAAGATAGGGACATCAAACTGAACAACTTTTACTATGGGACGAACTCTGAAATCGCGAAATAATCAGCTGTTTCATACAAAAATTAATAATGGAAATATCAAAATGTATGAAACAGCTGATTTTTTTTCGTAATATCAGAGTTGGTCCCATAATACAAGTTTTTCGGTTTGGTCCTTAACTACCATATTTAGGATTAGGGGTTATTTTGTAACACATTATAATAATAATAATAATAAATAATAAATCTTTATTGAAATAATCTTACATCAAAAATATAACAATTAAAGTCTAGATTAGGTACAAAAAGCTAAAATACAGAGTGCCTGAACTAGGTTTATAACCTGTATCTCAGGCAAATAGGGGCTTACAATACTATGTAATATTATTAAACAATTGAATACAACAAGTATATATACATTATATAATGTGAAGGGAACTTAAACTATAAATAAAATAAAAAATATCATTCCGTGCTAAATTGTTTGTAGTTGGTTGTCACATATGAGTTTTGATATAATATAATTAATTTTCATACGTGTGTACTGTGTAGGTATATTTTTAGCTACATTAACAAATAAATCCATTTTTTTGTTCAAGGCTTCGATGAACGCAACTTTATCTGTTAGTGATGATTGGCACAAATACATGATAAAGACAAATGGAAATCCTCCGAACCAATATGTGTTCTACCTGGCTGTTGAAGGTAAAGGAGGGAACGACAGTGATGTCCCAACCGTTACAAAGTTTTCTTTGAACAATGTTGCTCTCTGCGATGACGATATAAAGGTTAGTTACCTGTAAAAATCATTATCATCCTCATCACATATATCAGTCGCATTACACTTTCTACTGGAAATATGCCTCCTAAGAATTTCCACAACCATCAGTCCTGCGCTTCCCGCATCCAGCGGGTTTTTCAAAACGACTTCTACATTCTACATCTTAAACCACATCCTGTTTATGTAGCAAGATGGTGGTGGTAACTGGGAAGGCATGTTCCGGCACTGGAAGGGATAGGTAATATGAATTAAATGTAAAAAAAAATGTTCAGGAATGTGCACGAAAACTTGCGAGAGCTTTGTAGATATTTTCTTCGTACTGACACTCAAGTTAACAACTTCATAATATCTTTTGATATTGTCTTCATAAAAAGATCCCGTTAAAATACTGAAAAACTTCTTTGTTCTAGAAAATTGAAGTACCATCATCTATTAAATGCATGAGGGCACTGACTGAAAAAAAAACTTCAGTGATATTTGGAATTGCAACTTAATTAACATTTGAATAAAGCGAATACTTTTGTGCATACATAGTACAATTTATAAAACACGATTAATATAATATTACATCGCAAATTCAACTCATCAATATCAAAAATAACAACGTAAGCTAAAGTGACTAATATTTTCGCGCCGCCCAAACCGTAGAGTCGTCAAACTAAATAAAACTAAAGTTAAAATGATTTATTTTTTCAGGCCAGTCAAACCATGGAGTCGCTAAACTTGACCAAACAGACTGACAGGTTCCAAACGCATATCTGTGGTCGAAGGTCCCTGGGTAATACTGAGCTGGTGTCCATGAGGACTGAAGCGAAGGAAGGCGACTGGCCCTGGCACGTCGCCATATTCATCAGGGAGGTGGATGGCAACGAAACTTCATATTACTGCGGAGGAAATATTATTTCAAAGACTGCTATTATCACAGGTACGAGTATATGTTACAGGTGCCACATAGGGTCTTAATTATATTGATCTTCGATACAATGCAAATGATTTGTTAATAAAAGCAAATGAAATATTACTGCACTTTATTTTGGTTGATTTGCGAGTTAGGCAACAAAACATTCTTCAAGACACTTTTGTTTGGTGACCACAACAGTATTTATGATCTTTCAACTAAGTCTTAACACAACCGACTTTTTTTAAGATCGTAAAATAGAACATAATTATGAATTCCTGCTATTTCTATTTTTTTTGTAGTTGATTCAACGTACCAAGTTACTTTTAATGAATATAAGTGTTGCACTAGGTACGTGGACGTTCTGGTTTGGTTAGGTTAGCACAACATGGTTAGCACTTTGACCAATAAAAATATCAAATTAATGGAACGAGGCACATTGAGACGACTTACATAGAGAAACTCTCATCATCATCATCATATCAGCCGCACGACACCCACTGCTGGGTATAGACCTCCCCTAAGGATCTCCACGACGATCGGTCCTGCGCTGCCTGCATCCACTGGCTTCCCGCGACCTTCACCAGATCATCGGTCCACCTTGTCGGGGGCCTACCCACCGAGCGTCGTCCGGTGCGCGGTCGCCATTCCAGAACTTTTCCGCCCCAACGGCCATCGGTTCTTCTCGCTATGTGTCCCGCCCATTGCCACTTCAGCTGAGCAATCCTTCGAGCGATGTCGGTTACTTTAGTTCTCCTGCGGATCTCCTCGTTTCTGATTCGATCACGCAGGGAAACGCCGAGCATGGCTCTCTCCATTGCACGCTGGCGGTGACCTTGAGCCTCAGAGAAAGTCTACGGTCCGACAATAAAATTGATCCTATAAAAAGTGGTGTGCGGTCACACCAACAATATTCTATGTACAATTAATCTTCTTGGTATTTGATTACAGCGGGCCACTGTGTGGTCATCGATGGCTACAAGATACCACCACACAGAATCATCACTATAGCTGGTACAAGCAACCACAAAGCTGCCACACAACCTGGGAAGCAAGTCCTTGTGGTTAGTATTAATACAGATTTTTTTTATGGTTATAGTTTCCCAGATTTAGTGTGTTTACACTATGTAATTTCTTAGAATAAATAATAGTACTAACTTAGTCTTTTTTATCCATTGAAATAAAAAAAGGGACTAAAAAGTTGAAAATAATTTGTCCCGTAAAGATTTATAACATTAAACAGAAGTTATAAAACGAAATTATTTCATACTTTTCAGTCCGTTTTGTATGTTTTTAATCCGTTTTTTTATTATTTTTATATGTTTTTAATACTTTTTAGTTCGTATTTTTTTTCAGTAAGTAAATAATTATTTTCTGCATTTTAGGCTTATCAGTGTATTTTTTTTTCTGTGGCCTTTTTTCGGCTCCATCCAAAAACCAATTGCCAATACGTATAAACGAGTCCAAACTCGATGGTGTTGTATGGTTTTATTACAAAGTTGCTGATGTGGCCTTCTTCCGGCTCCATTATCAGATCAGCTCAATATTGCATTGTCTTCCAGTTCTGACCTATTTTCAAAATTTGTTCCCTGCTCATCGGAAAGCTAGTATAAAATCGTTTGCAAAATTTTTGGACAAATAAACAAAAATAATAATAAAAACGTGGTAAAATGTTGATGATTATGATTTTCAGGCCCAAGAAGTGGTGGTGCACCCGAGCTACAAGAAGACCCTGTCCACAGCGGACCTGGCCATCATCAAAGTGAACCGGTTCACCTACACGGCATACGTACAGCCAATCTGCATCTGGGGCCCAGTTTATGATAAAACTGATCTGGTTGGACGAATTGCGACGGTATGGACATTATTGTAAAAGTATACTGCATAAAAATTGAATACAAATCGGATTCTTAATTTTTAAATTTGAATTTTAGCTTAAACAATAAATTTTTTATACAATATTAAATAATGAGTAGAAAAACAAGACTCACACCAGATCATTCTCGGGCGGGAATTGAACTCGCGACCTTTGTATGTCCGGTCCAATGCTCTGACTGATGAGCTACCGAGTTACTGGCATCGTCGAATTTTTGTCCGACTCTAACCCTGCAAGCTAATTATTTCATCAATATGAGGAGTTACCTCGACATTCAATTGAAATATCTTTCCAGATATTTTGACAATTGATTAAGATGGTTCAGTTATATAAATTTTATAATATGGTATCTTTATGAAAAACATATTTAGCACCAAACATTAACTCCCTTTAACACAGGTGGTTGGATTCGGCCACGATGAAGACGACAAACCTTCGGACGTCCTTCGGTCCGCCTACATATTGGTGCAAAACGACTCCACCTGCATCGACTACTCGCCTGGGGTTTACGAGAAGTTGATGAATGAATTCACTTTCTGTGCGGGCTATGGACCTACCTCAGGTACGTTCTCAAAGTCAAAGTCAAAAAATAAACTTAATTATTAAGTACTTTTGAAACGTCTATATTTTCCTACCACCCGTTCCAGACTTTTTTTTACTATTTTAAACCCACTTAAGTTAATTTGATCACCAGCCATTTTTAATGTCCCCGCTGGTGGTGCACAGGCCTTCCTTATTGTTGGATAAGAAGGACGGGCCGCATATAAGCAAAATCTAACTCTCGAGTTTTGATAGTGATCTCTGATTGGTCAAGAAACTCAGTAGTTAGGTTTTGCGCGCAAACTCTAACTCCCCAGTTTCGCGCTAGTTCGATAGTGATCTCTGATTGGTCAAAAAACTCAGTAATTAGGTTTTGCCCGCAAACTCTAACTACTGAGTGTGCATCCGCCAATGAGCGCGCTTCAAAATTCAGTTGTCAATTGTCTTTGAACACAACTGTGGTAGAATATTTTAGTTTTTAAAAATGACTAATAATCTTCCAATTTTTTGCGAATATAATCCAGTATACCCAGATCTGAACGCAAAAGTTATTTTTTCTGCTAAACTAAATATTCCTTGCCAATGAAATTGACGTTTTGTATGGAGAATTTTTAACAAGTTGCATTTTCTATTTTAAAATTTTTCACAATTTATTTAACAACTGTGAACACTATTGCAACAAAACTTTTCTGTAAGTACAAATGTTTGAACATTAAGATAACCTAGGCAAAATAACTTACTCGAAAAAATAAGTTTAGGCTACAACAGATTAAATGGTCATTTTTGTCAACAAAAAAGGAGTCACTTTCAATGTATTTTTAGATGACTTTAATTATTCATCAGAACAATCAAATTACATCTAATTATAAGCATAGCCGTCAACTTGATAGTTATATATCTCTATTCTATCTATTCTCTATTCTTTAAGTTCTCCAGTGTATCCATATGAAAACAAGAATGCTGAATAAAATTGACCAAATGGATTGTCCAAAAAAACAAAACCTGCGTCGCAACGAATCATAATTGCAAGTTTAAAATGCATTTATTCTTACTTGTCCTATTTGGTTGCGCTATGCCGTTGTGAATTTTGCCTTAAAACACGCTTTGGTGGACGCCAGAATAAAACAATAGGTACTTCATAAACAAAAAAAATAATATTTATTGCATACAAACATTCTTAATAAATTTTTCTTCAATTCAACATTCTTATTATTCATCTCAATACAGTACCTAGTTAGTATAAGGCTGAATATTTTGAAGGTATTCGCCTTTCTTTACACATTACTTATTTTTTTTTGTTTATCGTTTATCTGTAAACATCTTTTTATTTCAGTAGGTACAGCCAGCAACGGAAATTATTGAACATAAATTGATTAATTTTTTTCTTAATCATAATTAAGTGCCATAAATTACTGATGAAAATATATAAATATTGCAAAAAATCTTGTTATAACTAAACTAGCAAAGTCCCTTAAATCAGTTATACCATTACGCGCTATACATTACTACTGACAAAAAAATAAAGATGCGAACTCAGTAGTTAGAGTTTGCGGGCAAAACCTAACTACTGAGTTTTTTGACCAATCAGAGATCACTATCGAACTAGCGCGAAACTGGGGAGTTAAGAGTTTGCGCGCAAAACCTAACTACTGAGTTTTTTGACCAATCAGGGATAACCATCAAAACTCGAGAGTTAATTCAAAATTCAAAAATTATTTATTCAGTCTAGGCTGTTACAAGCACTTGTGAATGTCATAGAAGCTACGCCATCGGTTCGCAAACCCTAAGCGGGAGACCTTGTAACGAGAAGAACCGGCAAGATTTTGCTTATATGCGGACGGGCCATAACCCATCACGCGGGCCCAATGCAGATTGGTGGGTGTTAACGACTGCAAATGGGACCAACGACTGAACGTGGAGTAGCTTGTAATAATAAATTTTTGGTCACATCCCATGACTGACCCTTGCGAAACTTAACCTCCACAATCGCTGGCCCAGGCCCTAAATCACTACTGCGCCATCGAGCTCCTCAAATAAGTTAATTCATTTTAGTAGAAATAAAAATAATTTATTGCTAAACCTAAATCTAAAATAACTAGACTAGACACATTTACTTTTGAATAATTTGTATCAAAGTCAGTTACAAAAACAAATTATTTACCATAACTGGTTAGTAACTCTACTATGAGTTAGTGCAAACTGTTTTCGCTACCGAAAAAAAATATCGAATAGGTATACTGCTCACAGTCAATGCGAGTAAAAGAGGGAAAACGATAGATTACGGTAGCGATAACAGGTTGTGGGGCCACTATTAAACGTTTTCTAAATTATATTTTATTGCGCCATCTATCTCCGCTTTGCACTAATGCAATCAGTGCCGCCCAACAGAAACAGCATTTCGTACCTACCTGTAACAAAAAAATAAAAACATTTAATTTTCAGGTACAAACCCAAGGAATGGTGACAGCGGCGGTGGTCTGACCCTCCCTATAATGCAGACAGACCACAGAATCAGCTGGTTCCTACGCGGCGTTCTCTCAAAATGTGGGGTCTCACCAGGCCACACAGAATGTGACCCTACGTTCTACGTGGTATATACTGATGTGGGACCACACTATAGCTGGATTTTCCACCACTCTGGATTATCTTATAGAAATAATATAGTTTGAATTTAGATAATTGTGATATTTTTTGTAGTTCGTATGACCAAAAGTGGCGCCGTGGTGAATTTTATTTAATATTGTAATTCCAAACACAATTTTAATAAAACTTTGCGTGGAATTTTTAGGGCCCATAGTCTAGTATTTTAAACGGTATCATTACATTCCCTCGTAGTCACTGCCAGAAGTAGATAGCAAAACTCTTAAAAGTGTCCGTTTTTGACACATTTGTTATCTACTTCTACGAAGGACTACGAGGGAATATAGTGATACCTTTTAAAAATACTAAACCATGGGCTCTTAAAATTCAACGAAAAGTTTTATTAAAAGAATTTTCTATTAACAACTTATTAGATAAATAACTCTGAGGGTGCCACTTTCGGTGGTATAACCACCTTAACGTAGCCATACTTAAAGTAAATATAGGTAAATATTGGTCACAAAAATAATTAAACAGGTTTGTAGATTTGTGTGACTTTAACTTTAGTAATAAAAATTGCCATAACTCAGTCAGTATGTAAATAGAATATAAATTGATTAATAAATGTTTAAGAAAAAGTTGTTTTCTCATTTTCATAAACATTACAACGTTACATTCTTACATTAAAGAGTTCATAATACTTCGCGAAAGAAACCGGGCCCCTAATTAAAAAACTCGACACAACAAAATCTGAAAGTTAAAGGACGTAATAGAGAGTTTTATAATATCGGGACTCTCTTTTTTGTTCGGTGACACTTTTTAATAAGATTTTAATAAATTATGCAGGAGCAAGCCAAGCTCCAAGTGACGTCGTGTCTTTGGACTATGTTCCAGTTTTTTTCATTTCAAGAATAATCTTTGGAAGAATTTGAATTGAAATCATCATAATGAATATATTTGAAAAGGCAAGTAAAAACGGTGTGTTCACAATTAAAGAAGATAATAGACTTTGTCAATTTACATTTGACAAACGGGTTCACAAAAATGATCAATTACATTTTTTCCAGTTAATAGAGTCATCATAATAAAGTAATATACTTTACTAAAAATACAAAATTGTAATAAAAATAAAATATATAAAATCACTTCACTTCGAATTTGATACTTTTTCGCAATAATTCAATAAGTCTGAGACATTTTCAAAATTTATACCACCTTACATCTTTTTCTCGACTCTAAATTATTATAAATCTGCATGCACAGAATTTTAATTCAAAAGCAAAATGAGTTCTTTATAATTTTTCTCACGTTGCGTTGCCGTGCTGAAGTGTTATTTTCATTATTTCTCTTAATTCCAATGCTATCACTTAGCTAAGTGACGTCTCATAAGGGCAATTTATTATTAAAGATATACAATCTTCTGTGCTGTAGCATTATATATTCTGTGCTGTAGCGCCTCAGAAATTCAATTACTCGCTCTCTCGTTGTTGTATGTACTTTTACAGACAGCAGTATAATGATAGCGTTCTACTTTGCACTGTCACTTTATGCGTTAAAGAGTAAAATAATATCACAGCATAAATGAATTATTTCTACCACAGAATAAATAATAGTACTAGTACGCTAGTTGATGTTGATCGAATTTTATACGATTTTAGACCACAATAAATTCTGACCCCAGCTTGCTTTTCCGATATATGGAGAGTTACTTACAAAAAGAAGTGAAATCCCACCAAAAACATTTTCATGTAAATGTTGCTGCCAAGACCTCGCTCTGTCAAAAAGTTATGAGACCTCATGTACAGCCAAGCTTCTAACTCTACGCGCGCGGGCTAACTCTACAAGTAGTGCTAATCGTACGAGCTCAATTTTGAGGGAATACCGCAAATCGATGTACAGGATAGCCGTTTGGTACACGTATACTTGAGGTCAAAGCAAAATTTTGGACCCGCAGTTCTTAAAAATTCTTCCCTTAGGAAAGGAGTTATGGTGTCATCTTTTTTTGTATGGAAAAAAAATATTTTTTGTTCTCAAACCTATTAAATGTAGTATCTAATGAAAGGGCTTTTTAAGACAGTTCTAAAAATATACCACATCATTATATATCAGCCACCGGTTTTAAATTAAAATAAAAAACATTTTCAAAATATACCCAGTTTGGGCTCCTCTAGATACGATACGAATCAGTATTTTTTTGTAAATGTCCAGGTTTTGGACTGGGTCGAAGGATTAGCGTGAAAATTAAACGTGAATTCTTGGTTTTCGAAAAATGTAATAAAAATTGTGTTCAATACAAAGGTAGCGATAGAAGTGTTACGGCCAGCCATCCGCAATATTCCTAAAACCTTGACATCTGGACCTTCGTCGCCGCATAAAGGATCAACGGCCTGTAGATCAGCTGGACTGTGCAACCATCCGACTCCAATTTCTCTGGACTACGCACGGGGTATCTATCAATCCAGCCAGGGAGAGAGGACTGCCGCAATCGAGACTCGAAAGTCTATGTGTTGGACATCTCGACGACAGACAGGAGACGCTAAAAGTGGTACGGCCAGCCATCCGCAATATTCCTAAAACCTTGACAGTAAAAGATACCTTCAATGATACGTTATATCCTCATATCTAACCTCAAGAAAGTAATTTGAAATAAAAAAAAATGAGTATTTTTTTTCAATTTTTCATTATTGTGAAGTGATTACGTAAAAAAAATTTCTGAAACCTATCGTGTGTGGTATAAAATTAAAGGGCTTTTTATGCCAATTCAAAAAATATAACACATCATTACATTTCAGCCACCCATTTTAAATTAAACTAAAAAACATTTTCAAAACATACCTAGTTTGGGCTCCTCTAGATACGATCCAGTTGGTTTTTTTGTAGAAAAAATACCTTCATTGATACGTTATATCCTCATATCTAACCTCAAGAAAGCAATTTGAAAAATATTTACATTTAGTATTTTTTTTTCAATTTTTCATTATGGCGAAGTGATTACGTAATATTTTTTTGTTCTGAAACCTACAAATATACAATTCTAAAAATATATAGTATAAATACATTTCAGCCACCTGTTTTAAATTAAAGCAACAATCCTTTTTTAAAAACATACCTTGTTTGGGCTCCTCCAGATACGGTACGGTTGAATTAATATTTGTAAAATATACCTCAAATTATACGTAATTAATATTATCATCTCTAACCTTAAGGAAGAATTTTTAAAAATATTAACTTTCAATATTTTTTTCATTAAATTTCATTATTTCAGAGTGAGTTTACTGCGCCTTTTTACCCGTCTTATGTATAGGGTCACTGGAAATATGACTTATTGCTGCTAAGGGGTTATAGATGAGGTCGAAACAAATATTTTTTGTAATTTAACATTTTCTCGAAAAGTTTATACTTAGTTTTTTAATTATTTCGTCGTTAGTTCGGTCGGTTACAGCGGTTTCTTGTTTGGCGTGTATTATATTTTATATGCGACAGTGCGTCACGTGTACCTACGATCTAAGCAAGGTTTAAAATTTAAGGTTTGTATCAATTTTGTACTAATACTATAACTACTGCACTGTGATTGATTAACACACATCCAAACAAGCAAACTTTCACATTTATGATAAATAAGTAGGATAATACGGCCACCTCCGAAGCGCTTGAAGTAGGATTTTTTTACCAAGTGAAATGGGATTACTATCGTCTTAATTTCTCATTTTTTATTTAAGTTATTAATAAGTTTTTTTACCTCAACTGAAGCTGAATAGATGGTGATGTTTTAAAAATATTTTGCACGCTTAATCACTTGGATTTTTTAAAGATTTTTGCTGCTATTTCCAAAAGAATCTGGAAAAATAAAATAAAAAATGCGTTAAAGGATTGAATTTTTTATAACACCAGTGATTTTCGTATTTTTATGCATTATCAACACTTAAAATGTTTTCTATCCAAAAATAATAAAAAAACTGGAATCTAAAGGGTAGTTATCTTTTATTATACATTTTTGTGTCTGAAAACGTACTTTTGTTAAAAAAATACTTAATTTCAAATAACTCAAAAACTATTAACTTTTCGAGAAAATGTTAAATTACCAAAAATATTTGTTTTGACCTCATCTATAACCCCTTAGCAGAAATAAGTCATATTTCCAGTGACCCTATACATAAGACGGGTAAAAAGGCGCAGTAAACTCACTCTGAAATAATAAAATTTGATGAAAAAAATATTGAACGTTAATATTTTTAAAAATGCTTCCTTAAGGTTAGAAATGATAATATTAATTACGTATCATTTGAGGTATATTTTACAAATATTAATTCAACCGTACCGTATCTGGAGGAGCCCAAACAAGGTATGTTTTTAAAAAAGGATTGTTACTTTAATTTAAAACAGGAGTACAATATTTTTCATACATACTACCTTCCATTTTTTTACTCGAAAATCTCATACGAAACTGTCGACATTGTTCGCTTTCAAAATTATTGTATTTGCTCAAAAATCATTATACCAAGTATATTTCCACAATTTGGAGTTTCATTTATGTCCAAGAGACATAAACTTTGGCGGCCGTGTCTAGGACAAATCACAAGGAATTTTCAAGCCCGATAGTGGCCGACCAACGCCACGCCGCTAGGCTACAATTCCAGTTCAATTTTCAAGAATTTACATCAAGTTTTCGAAAAAACAAACTACGTACTGAAGGACAACAAGCCATTGCAGCCACGCCGGTGTACAAGCTATTTTGGATATCAATTTATATTCTTTACATCGCAGCCAGGCCAATGCAGCTAAGTGACCTTCCCTATTGTTTCTAAAATCCATTTTCCAAACTTCCTAATACATATTTCCTTTGAAACTCCATCAAATTGTGGACAAAATAATCTATTTAAACAATAGATAATCAAATTAATTCAGGTGAGTTACTATTTAAACACAAATTTTTACTTGCAAAATATGCAAGTCATTCTCACTACCTTCTTAATAATAATAATAATAATAATAAATATTTGACAACATCACATACATTGCTCCAATCCCAAAGTAAGTAGCTATAGCACTTGTGTTATGGAAATCAGAAACAACGGTGGTATGACACACACCCAGACCTGAGACAATATTGAAAAGTTCATTTTCTACATTGACCCAGCCGGGGATCGAACCCGGGACCTCAAGAGATGGTGACGCCTTGAAACCCGGCGTGCGAACCACTCGACCAAAGAGGTCGTCAATAGCATTTGTAGTTTTAATTTAAGTTTTTATTTTCATGTTTTACTAAAACAAATAGCATATTAGTTGAGATTCCTACCTATATAAAATAAATCTAAAGTTGTTTTACAAAGGCAAATGACAATTTTCACAATAGTTAATTTCATAATTTTCTAAGTAAATTTCATCAACTTTGCATTCATTCCCTTGTTATTATTTTCAATTGTTTTATGCAATTTAGTCAAATAGGCTTGCCGATTATTTCAGGGAAAGAAAATATCTATCTAGAGTGGACATTGGACAACTTCTCAAAACCAGCAAAATCAACAAAACAAAGGTGATAAGGAAGCGATTTCATACCGGCTTTAAGAAGGAACGTAGGCTATTTTCAATTATTTTTATCAGTTGCATTGTTTTCACAGTCTTTCCTACATAATTAAACATAATTTTGATTGTAGCTATTTATAAATTCTAACAGTAAAATGAGTAAGGACAGTAGTGAAGACAGTGCAAAGAAGGTTCAAGAATTACAAGAACTTCTTACTAAGCGTAGTTCCATTAAAGGCTCCAGCACACCGGATGCGTAAGCGTATGCGTAAGCGTGCACGTAGACGTACCATGACGTTGTAATGCCTGAAACTTTATGAGACATGGCACACTGCTTGCGTAACGTACGCGTGCACGTAGACCGATGCGTAACCCTACGCATTGCAGCTCTCATGAGACAACCAGGCTGCGTACTTACGCAGAGCGGAACGCATTGATGACGTTGTACTCAATGGCATTCCCTATTGGACGTCACACCGAACAAATACGAACACGCACGTATCTTTCCTGCGCGTCACTACGCGCGTGACGACGCGCGTGTCCACGCGCGTAACCACGCGCGTGACCTCGCATTCAATTGTTTTGTTCGGGTCCCCCACCTATGAAATTTGCTTTTTTTCTTACAAATAGAGAACTTCGTGACTTCCATGAATTTAAACTAGTCATCAATTGCTTGATATCTCTACATACATATTATAAAACAAAGTCCCTCATCGCGTCTGTCCGTCTGTCTGCGCTTCGCGATAAACTCAAAAACTACTAAACGTATATTCATTCATGCGATTTTCACCAAATGATAGAGTGATTCCTGAGGAAGGTATACTTAGGTGAATTATAAGTTGATCGAGGTTTTATGTATGTAGAAATATGAAGATGTCGGCAAAAATTAAGCCGCCTGGGAAGCCTAGCATCGAAAGTACTGCAGTACTTCTGAATTCTAACAAAATAAATAAGTTATGTATTATGGAACGGGGAATGTCCGAAAAAAAACAAATCATATCAAAGGTCGCTTTTGGCAAAAAAAGGACTTGTGACCTGCCCTCGCTTCGCTTCGGTGTAGTGTGGAATTTGACACGATGTATAATACATAATTATAAACCTTCCTCTTAAATCACTCTATCAACTAAAAGAAACCGCATCAAAATCCGTTGCGTAGTTTTAAAGATCTAAGCATACATAGAGACACAGCGGGAAGCGACTTTGTTTTATACTATGTAGTGGTCATTATATGATGTCAGATAGACAACTATTAATAGTCGAAGGAATATTCTGGCACAACAGTAGTAATATTGCTTCTTCCTCATCTGATGAACTACTTGGTCCGTCCATCCAATCATCATCAGACATCGTGCACAAGAATTGCAAACATAAAAAGTATGGCTGCCGCAGCGGCTGGGTATGTGTCAGGGGGCTACGTGTGTAACTACGCGCGTATCTACGCATTCAGTGCGCCCGCTGGGTACGCAAGGGACAGTCTGCGTTGCGTATGCGTATGCGTATGCGTAAGCGTAGACGTATGCGTAACCCGGTGTGTCAGGGGGTTACGTGCGTAACTACGCGCGTGTACACGCACGCGTAACCACGCGCGTGTCTACGCATCCGGTGTGCCCAGGCCTTAAAGGTCGTATTACAAAATTTAAAAAATTCTTGTCGAATATTAAATCAAAAGACGAATTAACTCCTTTAGAGTTATACGAGTTAAAATTAAAACTAAGCAGATTTGAAATACTGTACAATAAATTTGATGATTTGCAAGGTCAAATAGTAAATGCAAGTTCCTTATCTACGGAAATCGATGAAAGGGATGATATCGAACAGGTTTTTACAAGTACCATTGCCTTAGCACAAAATATTATTCAAGGTCACCAGTCAAAGGGTGAGAGTAATTTAAATCATGACAATCTCAATTCTAGCATGAAATCAACTGTTCGTCAGAATCCTGATCATGATGATATTTCATTTAAATTGCCACAGATACAAATTGCTAAGTTTGACGGCGCATACTTTCGCTGGCTCGAATTTCGTGATTCATTTTTGTTTATTATCCCGTCTTCATCTTCGAGATTTAATTTGTTACAAAGTAGTGGCTCTGCTATACGCTCGCACTCTATCGCACGTCTTCAGCGCTATAGGAAGGAAAGAGAAAGCAATAGCCACCCCCTCTCTGCCTCCGACCAGCGCTGCCCGCCGCCGCGTCAACCTCATTCTTTGTTGCGCGCGCGCGCAAGACGCACGTCGGTCATCACAAAAATATTACTTTTTTGTTTAACTATAGTCTTAAAATCAGTGAAATTATAAACGAGAATTAATTCGTGAAAAACGGTAAAATACCGTCACTATGCAAGTGATACGAATGTTGAAGGTAGACTCACAATTTATCTTTTCTCTTAGTGATGAAAAGTATGCAAATTATCCACAAAGGCAAACTGCCTTATATTTGCCTCGAGTCAATACGAGATATTGAACAATGGTACATTTTTCCCGAGCCAATACGTGATATTGGCCAGTGAATTTTTTTTCCCGAGTCAATACGAGATATTGACCAGTGATAGTTTTATGCGTTAATACGAGATATTAACCATCATTTTACAATAAACTGCCGAATACTTGCCTCGAGTCGATACGACCTGCTTTTGTGAGTTAATGTCTTCGGACGAATCCTTCGTATATTATGATTGAACTCAACTTACAGGTTCGTTTAATCATTATTAACCGCTTCATATTTTACAAAATATGAATAGATTTGCTGGTGTTAACTGCAAAATATTTGCTTTGAGTCAATACGACATACTTGCTTTTATGAGATATTTTTTCCCGAGTCAATACGTGATATTGACCAGTGATAAGTACTATTATGAGCCAATACGAGATATTAGCCGTAATTTTATAAAAATATAAACCTAGATTTGCTGACGTAAACTGCAGAGTATTTACTTTAAGTTAATACGAGATACTTCTATGTGTTAATACGAGATATTAACCGTTATTTTACAAATATTAATAATATAAATAGAATTGAAATAATTAATTGTTTGTAAACTAAATGTGCCGATTTCAATATGTGTAAATGGTAAACGACCCCTAACCTCCACAGGACAGGCTTAGCCTAGTGTGGAGGCTAAGATAACTTAAGCCTTTGTAATTATGTTTTTTGGAAATAAATATATTTGTATTTATTTGTATTTGTATATTTGCTATCAAAAATGAAGGCCTAATAATCTTTTTCGTGAAACATCAAAATTGTTGTCACTGATACATGTATGTACAAGTACTTTTAAATGTTTCGGTTTTCTCGAACAACATTATAAAACAAAATTCTGATTCCTTTTTATTTTTTCTTCGAGAAAAATCAGCAATGATGTTGAACATCAAAATACACTCCCAGAAGTGTTAAAGGTGCCCTTATGGTCAGTAAAATTAAAAAAAAAACAACATTACCGGCAAATTAATCACCGATTCGTTGAAAATGAATCATGCTATTATCATGTATAATGCCACTACTGAAAATCGTTCGAACAGTGTCTTTAAAGACCGTCAGCGCGACGACACCTACTGCTCATTTCTCTCTAAACTTGGGGTCTGCCACAACAACCACAACCATATCTTGGAACACAAGCAGTTGAGCCGAAGTGACGGACAACAATCAGCAGGGCCAGTTTAACGTGTTTCATCAGCCTTGCGGCACCTACCTGCAGCTTCCAGCTCCAAGGGCTACCCGTGATCACCACCGTCGGCACCGTCGCACTACCGGATCAGAACAAAAGGTCTGTACCTTGTCTGTATTTTTAGCTGGTCAGCTAAAATACGTTCTTGATTCGAGTAAAAACTATCAAACGACCGTTATGTGCTTGAGGTTATTTTCCAATACTAATCCTAAGTATTCAGTTACTTAAATTAAAAAGCTTTGTGCGCGCTCATATATCACCAAAATATAATTTATCGTAATGGCCGCCCGATGTTGTATATCGTCTGAGTAGCAGCAACACTAACACTAATTAATCATATATTGATATCTTCACAAATAACTTGATAAATTAAATCAATTTTAGTAATTAAATACTATGAATTAGAGGGGGGCACTAAAAAATCAATAACATTATGCTACTAATTTAACAATAGAATTGCAAGCGCATGTGAAATTACACTTACACCAATCTTTTTTACACACATAAATTGGATAATAAAAATAGAGCACACGCTGGTGACATTGGTGACATAAAAATATTACTTATTAACGAAATATACCTAATCACCACCAATGACATCATACATGTGACACGGGTAGCGAAGATTAACAAAGGGAGTGACAAGCCCCGGACAGTTGTTGCTAAGTTCCGGACTCCCCGCCATCGCGATGAGATTCTCGCAGCAGTTACAAACTTCAATAAAAGTAACTCGAATGAAAAGCTACATTCCCAACATCTTGGTTATGGAACCGTACGTAAACCTGTCTACGTGAGCGAACACTTGTCTCCATCGAACAAAGCCATACATGCCGCAGCTCGCTTGAGGGCAAAAGAATTCGGTTACAAATATACATGGGTGCGCAACGGCCGCATTTTCGTCAGAAAAGATGAATTTAGTGAAGCTTTAATAATACGCAATAAAGAGAGTGTACAGTTAATTGGTATACAGTAAACTATTTAGTGAATTATAGTTATGAACAATATTATGGTGTATTGTGGTTAAGATTCGACGTGTACTATCAAAATACCCGAGGTATTCGGACCAAGACAAATGATATTTACAAAAACATTCTCCTTTCCGATTATAAAATAATAGTTTTTACGGAAACTTGGCTTAACGATAGTATCTCCAGCGGTGAATTTATTGACCCGAGGTATAAAGTGTATCGTCGAGATCGAAAATGTTCGGCTCACTCTAAGCAGGATGGCGGTGGCGTACTTATCGCTGTCTCTCGTGAATTTTCCTCTTCTCGAGCCCAACACTGGGAATCTACTTGCGAGGACTTATGGGTTAATATTGATGTTAAAATAAACGATCAAAAAAGATTTATATCGGTCTGCGCTGTGTACCTACCGTCGCCAGTCTGCTTGGAAAAGCAACAGACATTTTTAAATAATGTAGATGAGGTGATGTGCGACACGGATATTGTAGTGATACTAGGAGACTTCAATCTCAGTTTTATAAATTGGAAATCACAAGATGATAAGCTCTTTATGACACCAGCTAATTATGAGAATTCTTTAGGTTACTCACTTATTGACTTTATGAGTATAAACGACTTATATCAATTTAACGGCTTTTGTAACAAGAATGGTAGGATTCTTGATCTAGCTCTTAGTAATGTAGAACATGCTCATGTTTCGTTACCTTCAGACATTTTGACTAAACTTGATTCTAACCATCACCCTGCCATTCTGTTTGCGATTCCCTTAAATTTTCATGTTGATCAAGGACTCCAGCCAAAAAAAGAGATGACTACAATTTCAACAAAGTTGATTACGATACTGTTAAGCGTGAATTAAATGGTGTGAATTGGCTGGAAGTATTTGAAGGAGTGGATGACGTTAATGAAGCAGTTTCGGCATTTTATTATATTCTGTACACCATTATCGAAAGATGTGTACCTAAGCGTCGTAATGTTTCCCATAAGTATCCTAGTTGGTTCACAAAAAATCTCTTAAACATTTTAAAAGAAAAAGAAAAACTTAGAATAAAATTCAAAAAAATTAAAAATCCCCGCGATAAAGTAGAATTCGAGATATTACGGCAACGATGTCATAAGTTAGCCGATATATGTTATAGTAATTACAAGAAAAGAATGGAGTCCAATATATGTAAAAACCCTAAGATGTTTTGGCATTATATTAAAGACAAACGGAATGGGCGCTCATCTATTCCAGCTGTAATGAAAATGGGTGATACCAAAGCCTCGTCGGGTACAGAGGTTGCAAATCTGTTCGCACTTCAATTTTCTTCGGTTTTCACTCGTAACAGCCCTGCTCCTTCTTGCCTCGGCCACCCTCATGCACGTTTTCTCTCTAGTCTCAATTTCACAGAAAAAGATGTTTTGAAAGCCATTAAATCTCTTAGCTCACAAAAGGGTGCCGGCCCTGATAATATCCCTCCTTTATTCATTAAACGTTGTGGATCTTCGTTGGCGCTCCCGTTGATGACCTTGTTTAACCTGTCATTGAGAAAAGGAGTCTTTCCAGATAAGTGGAAGAGAGCCCGAATAGTACCCGTACATAAAAAGGTGATCAAAATGAAGTACAAAATTATCGCCCGATTTCAATCTTGTCGTGTTTCTCCAAAATCCTGGAATCCCTGGTCTATCCCCATATCTACGAATTAGTGCAAAAAGATCTATCGATATCGCAGCATGGATTTATGAGGGGTAGGTCAGTGGAAACGAATTTGGCAAGTATGATCTCTACTATCGCAGCTGAAGTTGATGCTGGTGGACAGGTTGACACCATTTATACCGACCTAACAAGTGCGTTTGATAAGGTGAGTCATACGATTCTACTATCCAAACTTAAAGATTATGGAGTCTCTGGATCCTTATTTGAATGGTTCAACTCTTACTTAAATTGTAGACCTCAAACAGTCGCCGTGGCTGGCTATGAGTCACCTGTTTACTATGCTCACTCAGGTATACCCCAGAGCTCCCATTTAGGTCCAGTCCTTTTCCTAATTTTTATTAATGATGTTACTTCTTGCATCAAATTTAGTAAGCTTTCTCTTTTTGCAGATGATCTCAAGTTATTTAGATCAATCAATACTGCATTCGATATCCAACTCTTACAGACAGATCTAGACAACTTACACTATTGGTGTAGTAATAACGGGATGAAATTAAACCCTGAAAAATGTTTTCATGCTACCTTCACAAAAAAGTTGAAACCTTTAATCTCAGAATATCAACTGAACGGTGTTTGTCTGAAGAAGGTAACAAACATAAAAGATCTTGGAGTTGTCTTGGATAGCAAGCTTAAGTTCACCTCTCACATCGATACCATAGTCAAAAAATCGGCTCAAATGCTGGGCTTTCTAAAAAGACAATTACAAGGTTTCCAAAATCACCAAACGAGAATTATTCTCTATAATAGTTTCGTACGTAGCAGACTGGAATTCGCCTCAGTTGCATGGAACCCAGTTTACGCTAACGCTTCCCAAAGAATAGAAAGTATTCAACGAGCATTCACAAGACATCTTGCGTTTAACGCACCTGGAATACAATCACAAGGCTCCGTACGAAATAAGGTTATCATTCTTCAAAATGACTTCTCTTAAAAATCGTCGCACAATGATGGATCTTGTCTTTCTTCACAAACTCATTAACCACAAAATATCGTGCCCTGACCTACTTGCTGCTATAAATCTAAATGTTCCATACAAATATCCTCGCAAACCACTTACTAAAACATTTGCATTGCCACGCCACCGAACCAATCTAGGTCTCCATCATCCCATAGCTCGCATATGCGCAGCGTATAATGACACCATCAAGAGGTCTCCCAACTTGGATATTTTTGGGGTATCGCAGTCAGTTTTTAACCGACTTCCAAAAAGGAGGAGGTTCTATGTTCGGCTGTATGTATGTTTTTTTTTATGTATGTCCGCCGATTACTCGAAGACGGCTGAACCGATTGAAGTAATTCAAACGTTATTAGATCAGGTTTGTTTTCAAGTTGGTCCCATTTTTTGAAATTTTGAAATCGGTTCAGTATTTTTCAAGAAAACTTGAAAATACTGTCACCATTTTATGAACTTATACGGATGATCGACCATATTTTCTTTGTTTATGTACCGATTTAGATGATTCTTTTTTTGTTTGAAAGACGATACTTCAGTGATGATACAATTTTGATTTCATTGTTATTGGACCTTGGATTTTAAAGAAACACAAGGGAACTCCTCAAAATCAAATAGAAAATGTATAGTGATTGAAATATTGCTAGGATTATGACAATCTTAAACAAATTAGGTATCTAACTATGGTCAAGGACGTTTTGGACTAGACTTGAACTGCGAAGGAACGACGGAACTCCTTAACAAACAGCACGAAAAGTAGGAATTGAGTTTTTAGTGGTATTATACCACGAAAAAGTGTGAAATATAAAAAAATACATAACATCATCGCTTACATTTACATAATATACATACCCATAAAAAGGTAAAACTAATCTAATTAAACTAATCTAACTAATACAGAAGGTACTTACACTAAAAAGAAAAAACAAAAAATTGTTTAAAAACAAAAAAACTGACTTCAAAAAACCTGAAAACACAATTAGCTTCAAAATTAAATACCTCTAAAAAGTAAAAAAATAATTTTCAAATCATTAGATACGCATATCATTGTAATAAAACACGTCTAATGAAGTCGGGTGGGGCTCTTGGAATAAAGAAGTTGTCCTCTAGCCCCACCCGACTTCAATAGACGTGTTTTATTACAATGATATGCGTATCTAATGATTTGAAAATTATTTTTTACTTTTTAGAGGTATTTAATTTTGTTAAGAGTATGCTACTGAAACTGTTTCAAATTCACTCACGCTGAATCTCTTTCTTTTCCTTTTTAGAGTCAGGATATTACTAAATAAACCTTTTGTTGTGACGTTAAAATTGAACGTGCCTATGCTAGCGTTCAACTAATTTGTATGTACCTAGTAAGTAGCTTAATTTAGTTTATAATTTATAAATTTGTAAAAGTTCTGTTTAACGAAAGTTGTGTAAGACTATAATAGGCCTGCATATATGCAAACTAGAAAATCAAATATCCTGTAAAAATGTTACCATGTGTATGGCTGTAAGCTTACCTTAATAAATAAAATAAAAATAAAATAAAATAAAATACCTATGAATATTTTTCTTTCTGATAAAAATCACAAGTAACGCGTTTGTTATATCTTTTTAGATTTTTTATAACTTTAGCACTATATTTTTTGTTGTTTAAGGAAAATTTAGATTTCTCGATTCAGGAAGCTGATTTGATTACGATTCAAATGAAAAATCATTGTTAAAACGACATTTACACTATTTATTTCTAACAATATTAATTTTGTAATATAATTCTAGTTTCTAGATATATTCTCAATTCTGTAATTATTTAAATAACGTAAAGAGTACTCTAGTTGACCAATTATGTACACGTGTTCTGTACTGACAGCTCGATGACGTTTATTTGTTTGTCACTGCTATAAAAGAAAGAGCCCAGCACTTGTGGGACACTTTTTGCACAGACGTTGACCAGAGCGGAGCTTATGCCAGTTTGAGTGGCGGAAAGGTTGTTTGCAACACGATTCATAAGTTAAGTACATTATTATTGTGTTATTTAGAATAATTGATTTGAAATGTTATAAAATAATGTGAGTGTGATTTGGCTGGTAAATTATATAGTATTTTAATCATTTTGAGATTAAGCTATATATCTTTTTAAGATTAATTTGTTGAACTTTGTAACAATATATTTGTAAATGTCTGAATTGATAATGCTGACGAGTTTCTTCCGCCCGTTCTTCTTCTCAGCTAAAAAATGACGTCCGAACGGGTAGTAGGGTAAAAGAAATGGACGATTAAATTGAATAAATACTATTTAATTTAATTTCACTTTTTTAGTTTTATTTCTTATCATTACGTTTTCTTTTATCTAACATCAGAAGTGGGATAGACTCGGTCCATATTACAATGTATTAACACCAATTCCTAATCATTTTCAGAGTGAATGTCGACGTGACCCGCCACGCTTCCTGCGCTTTATACCAGAAGAATGACTTCGCTGCGTTACCCCTGTGTAATCCAGATCCTGGAAATTGCAGCAGCGAGGCAACAAGCTGGTATCGCAACAGTATCTTGTTTGTTTGCTTCGAAGTGAGAAGAAAACTATTTTCCTCTGGACTCCCTGCTGGAAAAGCCGGTAAGGCCCTCGATGGCTATGTTTTTTTTATGATTAAGTACCCTGATTCACAAAACTTACCGGTTGGTTAGCTTATTACCTCTGATTTAGCGAATTATTGTTGTAAAGTGGAAAAATAAAGATTTGTATGTTGCAGAATTAACGTTAAATGCTTTGAGTTACATGAATATTATAATATTAATTTATAACGTTATTTGATTGATGTGGTTTCATGTATAGATTATAAATTACTAGTGTTGCATTTCGTGTTTCGTTGGGTTATTGAATATAGTCAACTCTTATGACTCCGTTATGCGAAATCATTGGTCTGTCTTTTTCTTCACGTGTAAAGAGTATGGAAAATAACCTCACTTCTGCACTTGTTCGATGTTTTTCGTTATTTTTTCATTATCATCTTTAGCACAAATATCTTTCTTGAAAAAAAAAGTTATTGGAACAACTTTACAGTACGTAGTATATTTCGATGTAGAATTCAATACGTTTCCGCTATTATATACGCCAAAAATATGACCCGCGGCAAGCACTTTTGATGATATTCTGTTTTTTTTTTACAATATCTGAGGTTTATACGCAATTTAATACTTGTAGCTACTAGATAATCTCTTTAGCTTGTCGTATGTTTTTTTTTGTGGCTAAAACTTTACGTTTTCTATATTAAAATATGGGTCGTGCAAACCATGTTTGCCTATTAGTAGTGCTCTCAAAGAAAGATACCTAGGCAAACACGGAAGATCAGCGTCGGAATGTCTGCGACACCCGGCACATGCTGAGTAGGTTGCCTTTTTATTTAAGCATGTACCCATGTATTTTGTGCCGCTAAATAAATCAATTTTAATTCAAATTCAAATTCAATTTATTTTGCATTCCAAAATGTTACAAAGCTTTTTTATTTCTATTCTATTCTATTCTATTATGGCCCCTTAACAGAAGCATTACGAATCAAACTCACTTGGAATAAAGGATTAGTCTGTTATACCTAGTTTAATAAAAATCCATTGCTTGATGCCTTTATTCAAATTTATTTTTGTATTTCATTTACAATAATTATTATCACTGTTGATCCAATGTAAAGAAAGTTTAGAACACATAAGTAGTATTAATTTATATTGATAGAAAATAATGATCTAAAATTAAATCTACCTATATACTTCCAATTTAATCCAAGTGATCAGGCAGACTAAAACGAATTGTCCATCTAGGTTTTTGATCATATATCTAGTAAATAGTTAGAACTTGAGAGAGAGAGAACATGTTTCAAGAATAATAAATGATAATAAGCAATACAAGTAGTAAAAAGAGACCGATTGATTTGTTAGTCAATGACCCAGCGAATGACGAAAGTGCTGCAATTAAATAAAGTTAATAATGATTAATGATAATAATGATTAATGATAATAATGAATGATTAATGATAATAATGATTTATGATAATAATGATTAATGATAATAATGATTAATGATAATTATGATTAATGATAATAATGATTAATGATAATAATGATTAAAGATAATAATGATTAAAGATAATAATGATGACTAATGAAAATAATGATTAATGATAATAATGGTTAATGATAAAACTTTTTCGCAAATTTATGAAGCCGCATGATACATCATATCTCTTGGTTGTTCTAATAGATTTGTTCCCTAATTGTATTGATTAATTGACATTATGATGAAATTTATAATGATTGATAGTAAAGTCAATAAGATTTATTTATATTATAATGATGCACATTGAAAGATAAGATAATGAGACTATATTCGTAGATAATGTAATACAAAATACAAATACAAAATACAAAATTATTTATTTCGGTAAAAACATATTCTACTACAATAATCCGTGGTTGAGGTTCCCTTTTAAGCAAATATTTTGCTTGTGTTAGGTTGCCTCGCTCTTCCTTAGCATAGTAACTGTTACAGATAGAATAGTTAAAACCGCCTTATTATCTTTAAGTAATAACATTATTAAATTACCTGAGTTTTCTTAAATACACAGTACATTTTGTTTTTATTTAACTTAAAAGTAAACTAATACAGGTATATTATATAAATATTTTAAATATATATTGGAAACACCCC
This sequence comes from Agriphila tristella, assembly GCA_928269145.1. Taxonomy (NCBI): domain Eukaryota; kingdom Metazoa; phylum Arthropoda; class Insecta; order Lepidoptera; family Crambidae; genus Agriphila; species Agriphila tristella. The sequence continues at coordinate 21,377,819 of OV743440.1, read as the reverse complement.
TATTACCTAATTGATTGCAATAAAAACAAGATAAGCAAGTTTTTTTAATATATTATTATCATCTAATTGTTTATGACCGTGTGTGTGTGTGTATATGTATGTGTGTGTGTGTGTGTATGTGTGTGAGTATGTGTGTGTGTGTGTATGCGTGCGTACGTATGTGTATTCAATTCAATGTTGCCCTACGGCATTGCCTTGGGATCGGATACCTACAATGGATTTTCCACAATTATTATAACTAATAAAATTTGAGTCAGATTAGTAATTCAATTTCTGCGTAACTTTTTGTTTTTAGCCACTCAGTAAGCGCCATTTTGCATTTTTTATAAGTCAAAGGGTAGACATTTAGCTCATTATTGACCTCATTATACAGGACAGCAGCCCTCGTCGCAAATTGCCTTTTAGCAAAAACTGACTTTACTTGCTTTACAGTCGCCACGTTTCGTTTCCTTCTGTAGTTATTGAGATTGCATTTGTACGTAAGAGACTTATGTTTTCTCAATATAGTGACTAGTATATATAATTTTCTGACCGATAATATTCCAGAAGAAGAATATAAGTTTTCAGTTGAGAATCTGCGTGGCTTGAAATACATAACCTTCAGTAATGCTCTCTGAGGTCTCTCCACATCGAGAAATCTAGTTTTAATTGCCCCGCCCCACACAGATAAGTAATACATTAAAACTGATTGTGCTAGAGAGACGTAAGTTAGGTGCAAAAGGCGCTCACAGGCCACATATCGTAATGTTTTGAATGTCCATATGAGCTTTCTAGTCCTGTTCATAATAAGTTCAATGTGACTATGCCATGACAATCGTTGATCGAGTATAATACCCAGATATTTAGTATTAATCACTCTTTTTAGCTCAGCACATGAACAAGTCGTAGTGGTATCCCTATCACATTGATGGACAGCTATCCTGAAATTAGGTGAGGGCTGACTTTTATCATATTTAGTAAAACAGATGTAATTGCTTTTTTGTACATTTAACGATAAAAGATGAGAATTCATCCAGGAAGCAATTCTGGCCAGTCCTGTTTCAGCCCGTATTTTTAGGTTTTCCCAGTCTTTAGCTGAAAAAACGATGGCTGTATCATCTGCATACGTATAAATGCGACCTCCATCCAATTGCATGTTACAAAGATTATTTATGTAAACAAGAAACAAAGTAGGGCCGAGCACACTACCTTGTGGCACTCCATAATTGACTGTACATTGAGAGCTCAATGTTGACCCCACACCAACACGCGAGTAACGATCAGTAAGGTAGCTTTCAAGTAGTTTAAGTGGGGTACCTCTTATGCCTATGTCCTGAAGATTACGCACAAGGATTGGTATGGACACCGTATCAAAGGCTTTTTTGAGATCAAGGAATACCGCCAAACATTTATTGCCAGCATCTACATTTTCAACAATATGTGACGTCAAGGCTAAAACGGCATCCTCAGTGGACAAATTCTTGCGAAAGCCATATTGGGATGTAGAAATTACATTATATTTAGTAAAGAATCTAACCAACCGGATGTTTATCAACTTCTCCAGGATCTTAGCCAAAATAGATATAACAGATATAGGCCTGTAATTAGATGGATCAGTTTTTTCACCAGTTTTGTGAACAGGAGTGATAATCGTTTGCTTTAAAAGTCTGGGGAAAATTCCGTTTTCAAAACATTGATTTGTCAGGTGTACCAAGATAGGTACAATTTCGTTGCGTACTAGTTTTAAGAAGTGAGTCGGTATTTTGTCCCACGTGTAATATACACCGTGTATTTTGATATCCCATGACTCTAAGGTTATTCTACAGGTCAAAATAACAAAAAAAAAACCCTCTTGGACATGTGGTCCGAAAATGCATAGTTTTAGACATAGTACTACACCTAAATTATTACCCTTATGATGATTATTTATTACATACATACTTCTTTACTTTCAATATTATCACTAAACGTGAAAATGGTGCTTAACTTACATTGACAAATACTACTACATTGTACTAAGATTTTCTTTGATGAGATACCTAATTCATATTTAGAGGTACGGCAATACGACTTTGCCATATTTGATGTTTTGTAAAGGTTTTGTATAAAGGCTCCAGCACACCGGATGCGTAAGCGTATGCGTAAGCGTGCACGTAGACGTACCATGACGTTGTAATTCCTGAAACTTTATGAGATATGGCACACCGCTTGCGTAACGTACGCGTGCACGTAGACCGATGCGTAACCCTACGCATTGCAGCTCTCATGAGACAACCAGGCTGCGTACTTACGCAGAACGGAACGCATTGATGACGTTGAACTCAATGGCATTCCCTATTGGACGTCACACCGAACAAATACGAACACGCACGTATCTTTCCTGCGCGTCACTACGCGCGTGACCACGCGCGTAACCACGCGCGTGACTACGCATTCAGTTGTTTTGTTCGGGACCTATGAAATTTGCTTTTTTTCTTACAAATAGAGAACTTCGTCACTTCTATGAATTTAAACTAGTCATCAATTGCTTGATATCACTACATACATATTATAAAACAAAGTCCCTCACCACGTCTGTCTGTCTGTCTGCGCTTCGCGATAAACTCAAAACTACTAAACGTATATTCATGCGATTTTCACCAAATGATAGAGTGATTCCTGAGGAAGGTATAGGTGAATTATAAGTTGAGGTTTTATGTATGTAGAAATATGAAGATGTCGGCAAAAATTAGGCCGCCTGGGAAGCCTAGTATCGAAAGCACTGCATAAATTTGCAGCTCTAACAAAATAAATAATGTATTGGAATGGGGAATGTCCGAAAAAAATCAAATCAAATCAAAGGTCGCATTTGGCAAAAAAAGGACTTGTGACCCGCCCTCGCTTCGCTTCGGTGTAGTGTGGAATTTAACACGATGACATAATTATAAACCTTCCTCTTGAATGACTCTTGAATCACATCATCAGACATCGTGCACAAGAATTGCAAACATAAAAAGTATGACTGCCGCAGCGGCTGGGTATGTCAGTGGGTTACGTGCGTAGCTACGCGCGTGTACACGCGCGTGTCTACGCATCCGGTGTGCCCGCTGGTTACGCAAGGGACAGGCTGCGTTGCGTATGCGTATGCGTAAGCGTAGACGTATGCGTAACCCGGTGTGTCAGGGGGTTACGTGCGTAACTACGCGCGTGTACACGCACGCGTGACCACGCGCGTGTCTACGCATCCGGTGTGCCCAGGCCTTAAGAGTCTTTAACTTAACAATTTTTTTTTTATAAAAAAAAATACTTAATGAAAAAAAAGTCTGATTAAACATTTTCCTATGCTATATTTTTAATCTTTTTTATGGTTTGATTGGTACCCTTGAGTTATGGGATGTAAAGAAACATGTTTTAAAAGTTTTGGTAATAATCATAATGGTCTTTTACTTTGGCGACTTTTTAAGTGCCTACCACCCAAGGGTGGTAGTGGAGGGAGATGTTTGTAAAATTAGTGTCCATTGATGGCAGTAGTGGTTTAATCTACATTATTGTTTCATCACTCTTAAAGACCATGTTATTATGAGTTTACCACAACGTATATTAAAATTTAAACTGTACTTGTCAGATTGGCCGAACGGTTTGTGTAAAGTACAAAATACCATTATTCAAGGATCCACAGGGCTACATTTTGACCCACCATGTTTTCAAGTTCGTTTAAGTTAGTTTATTCCACTATTTTATAATTATACTTAAAAAACGCTGTTAAACCGCATGTTGTTAAACCAACAAAAATAGCAGTGGTAAAAATAATGATAATAAATCAATAAATTAAGGGGTTGTTGACGCTGTTAGCCATGAGCTGGTGAAGACTTAGCTTTACTGACAGGTCTGACACCGCGAAGCTCTTAATATTGACAAATTTGTGGTTATTGTTATTATTTTATAGAATTGAAGATTAGAGCTAGATTTTTTGAACTTATGGGTATACCTGTGGGTAAATGGTAATTGCTGATCAATACTTGGTGTTAGTTATTCTCACTAGCAGTGGATGAATGTTATTGGTATCTATGTCTAAGTGTACCGCTATACATACTTTTAAGATATGTTGCTATTTAATAAAACATAAAGTGGAATAAACTGATTTAACTCTGTTTCACGGATTCCGGTTTAATTCCTATTAAGTTACTTGACAATTAATTATAAAGTTCTATTTTTTTATCTATTATTATTCTTAAATAAAACCAGGTGCTGGTATCAGCTGGAAGAGGCCGGAACTCGTGAAACATAATAATTATAATATGGTAGATAGTTTATTATAAAAAAAATATAATGTAAGAGACTCGGACTCAATAAGAATATGAAGAATTAGAAAATACTGTGGCTGTGCCTGTGGTTTTACCTGTGGCTATGCCTGTTACGGTGGCTGTGCCTGTGGCTGTGCCTGTGGCTGTGCCTGTGGCTGTGCCTGTGGCTGTGCCTGTGGCTGTGCCTGTCACGGTGGCTGTGCCTGTGGCTGTGCTTGTGGCTGTGCCCATAATAAGCAATGATAATTTGATGTAATTGATAGCTAGAAATGTACTTCGAGCATCAAGTACATAGCAGAATGGCCATGTTATATCCAGAGATGTCAAAATAGTTTGTGAAAAGTGTTTAAATTCAAAGTGCAGAATTGCAGATGTTTGGCAATATTTAATTTCAAATTAAAAAATGGTTTTTAAAGAAAGTATTTAAATGCAAAATGCAGAATACGTATTGAAAAAAGAAATATTTTACAAATACTTAGTACATATTTTATCAAGTATTTCAAATAAAAAGAAAATATATATAAATATGATAATTCAAAATGAAAAATTAAAGTAGGAATTTAGCATTTTGTATTTTGAACACATTTATTTCAGATGATTCACATCTCTGGTAATATCATACTTAATTTATAAAAATGATAAAAATTCTTTGTTATATTTTGTTTGCGATTGTTGTATAATTCAAGAATTATTCACGAAATGAATTGTTTGATTAAAAATGTACTTTGAGAACAAAGTACACATCAGAATGGCCGTGTTATATCTTTTTAGATTTTTTATAACTTTAGCACTATATTTTTAGTTGTTTAAGGAAAATTTAGATTTCTCGATTCAGGAAGCTGATTTGATTACGATTCAAATGAAAAATCATTGTTAAAACGACATTTACACTATTTATTTCTAAAAATATTAATTTTGTAATATAATTCTAGTTTCTAGATATATTCTCAATTCTGTAATTATTTAAATAACGTAAAGAGTACTCTAGTTGACCAATTATGTACACGTGTTCTGTACTGACAGCTCGATGACGTTTATTTGTTTGTCACTGCTATAAAAGAAAGAGCCCAGCACTTGTGGGACACTTTTTGCACAGACGTTGACCAGAGCGGAGCTTATGCCAGTTTGAGTGGCGGAAAGGTTGTTTGCAACACGATTCATAAGTTAAGTACATTATTATTGTGTTATTTAGAATAATTGATTTGAAATGTTATAAAATAATGTGAGTGTGATTAAATTAGTATTCAGAGGCCACCCGCTATTAAATTTCATATTCAATTTTATGATTATTCTGGTTACTTGTGATATTAATAAGTAAAGTACTAGATTTGATCTCTTTTCATTTGGCTGGTAAATTATATAGTATTTTAATCATTTTGAGAATCAGCTATATATCTTTTTAAGATTAATTTGTTGAACTTTGTAACAATATATTTGTAAATGTCTGAATTGATAATGCTGACGAGTTTCTTCCGCCCGTTCTTCTTCTCAGCTAAAAAATGACGTCCGAACGGGTAGTAGGGTAAAAGAAATGGACGATTAAATTGAATAAATACTATTTAATTTAATTTCACTTTTTTAGTTTTATTTCTTATCTTTACGTTTTCTTTTATCTAACACGTTCAATTATTCACGTTATTCAAACAGTGTTATTATAGAATCACAATCACTAATATATCACTATATTGTGTTGCAACTGATTCGAGGTCACTGATATGTATCTGATTAGTCCTTAGTGGAGCTACAATAGATATACTGTATCACTTTATAGTGATAAAAGTGGGGCCTTTTTCCAAAGATAGAAACGTTTATGTAACACATATGCGACTCTTTATATTACCGATATACAGCTAAATTATGTGTCGTTTTGCTAGCTGGGTTATCGCTGCGCTCAAACATGCCTGTCGACAGACGGGATACAAAAGCATCAAGTGTTTCAATTTTTAAGTCTCTTGCTATGGTTGCGTTTCTCACATAGCGGCATAGAGTACATTATTATGGTAGATGTTATTGGCAGACGAATCGGTCTACCCTCCGTCTAGTTCTTTTATTATTCAAAGCGGCCGGCGTTTGCGATAGTGCGCAGGGTGCGATTTTGTTGCGCGCGGAGCCGACGTTTGTTACTTTCCGCGGTGAGCGCGTACCAGGCCGGCGCCGCATATGTGAGAATAGGACGGATATAGGCTTTGTATATATTAATGCGTGTGCGTAGTGGAAGGCGGCTGGAGAGTATGGACATCAACTTTGCTCGCGCGACCGTCGTTTGCGCGATAACTTTATTGGTGTGCACGTTCATTTTGAGTTGACGATCGATCGTCACCCCAAGGTATTTGGCCGAAGTTGACCACGGGATGCTCTCGCCTAAGATGGAGAGCGGCGGCGGATGCGGCGATTGGCGGCCGATGAGTACAGCCTGCGTCTTATTTACGTTGAGGGCCATGCGCCACTTACCCAGCCAGTCCGGGAGGGCGTCAAGTGTGGGCTGAAGTTTGTTGGCTGCGTGGGTGGCGTTCATGGACGAAGCGATGTATGCCGTGTCATCCGCATAGAGCGCCAATCTCGCCTGGCCCACGACGGGGATGTCATCCGTGTAGTCCTGGTAGAGGATGGGTGAGAGGCAGCTGCCCTGCGGGACGCCGGCTTTGACGGGGCGTGGCGACGAGAGGTGGTTTTCTACCACCACCTGAATGCTGCGATCTTTGAGGAATGAGGCGATGATTCGGGTAAGGCGAGGGGGGGCGTTCGACTGTATGAGCTTGAATAAAAGGCCCCCGTGCCATACCCGGTCGAACGCCTTTTCCATGTCTAGCAGTACCATGGCGCTATATTCCCTTTTATTGACACAGGTGGCGAGATAGTGAAGTACCCGTGTCAATTGTAGCGTTGTCGAGTGTTCGGCCCGGAATCCAAATTGTTCGTCGCGCGGAGTGATGTACCTATTTGGTTAGATGCGGCAGGAATAGTCTTTCGAACAATTTGGATAGACAGGAGAGCAAGGTGATGGGCCGGTGGCTCTCTGGGCGAGCGGGATTCTTACCCGGTTTCGGAATCATGACCACCTTGCCCTTCTTCCATTCGGCGGGGTAGTGGCCGGTCCGTGTGATGCCGTTACACAGGCGGCTGCGATGGTGTTGCGAGGGAGGCGGCGGAGGGCGGCGTTTGAGATGCCGTCGAGTCCCGGGGCCTTCCATGGCTTTACCCGGGCCAGTTCCTTGCGCACCTGGTGGGGCGTGAACACGATGGGGTCGTCAGTAGCAGCAGGTATGGCGGCCAGACAGCTAGTCACTTGCGACTGGACTGCCGCATTGTGTTCGCTGTCGGCCACCGGGTTAGGCGTGAATTGCCACCCCAGGTGCTCAGCGAGGAGCTCGGCCCTGTCCTCGGCTTTATACCTGGGGTGCCCGTTTTGGTCTGTTAGTGGGCGCGGCGTCGCTGGGGTTTGCGAAAGTTTCTTGCATAGGCGATGGACGGACCGGATATCGTCGCTCGCGTCGTCAATTAGGCGCTCCCACGTACTCACGGCGTTTGCGTCCAGGGCGGCCTTTACCTGGGTGATCAGACTATTCAGCCGGGTTTTCGTGGTGGGGCAGCGGGTTTGTTGCCACAGTCGTTGTGTACGGCGCTTTTCCGCAATGAGTTCACTTACCCAACGGGGGAGGGCAGATTGCCGCTCGGCGCCGCCGGGGGGTGCGCGGGAGGATGTAATTAGCGCCGTTCGTATTACCGTGGCAATGTCCGTTGCGGCGGCTTCAACGTCGTCGGCGTTGTTGATAGGGCGGGTGGTGGTATTTCTCTCCAGCTCGCTCGCGAATACCTCCCAATTCACGCGCATCCGTGGGGTGGGGGGGGCGACTCGCAAGGGCAGGTCGCCGAAGATACATACCACTGGTCGATGGTCGGAGGGCAAGTCGTGCGAGACTTTCTGAGAGATGGTGGTAGGTATGTCTCTATGTATTATTATATCGAGCACCTCTCCGTTTCCATTTGCGTCGTATCTAGTGGGCTCATCCGGGGCTTCGATGCAATAGTTGTGGTTGGCAGAGTCCCTGTGTAGAGCGAGACCTGCTTGGTTGTTGGTGGTAGAGTTCCATATTGTATGTTTGGAATTGAGGTCGCCCGCTATGATAGTAGGGAGCGGGCGGAGCAAACTTCTTACCTCCGAGACATCGATGGTAGTGCCGGGTGGTTTGTATGCGGCGTAGAGGCGGATATCCGTCCCGCCAAGTTAGATGTCGACGCCCAGTGCGTAGAACGAGGCGGCAGTGGTCGGTGGTGCCGGCTGGTGGATAATGCGTCGGTGGACGAGTACACATTGGCAGTTTACCATTTTACCATTTGGCAGTGTTTATCTTTCAAACGGTTGACTTTGAGAAAAAATTTTCTTAGGAACCTCAATGTCATTTAAAAGACCTATCCATAGACATCCCGCACGTATTGGTATGAAGAAAAATTTTTTTTTCAGTTTCAGTTCCATGTGTGGGGAGCCCCCCTTAATCTTTATTTTTTTTATTTTAATGTTAAAATCGTTAAGCGGTTAACAAAATACATCTACTTACTAAGTTTCAACTGTGTAATCCTAATACTTTCGGAATAAAATGGCTGTGACATACGGACGGACGAACAGACAGACAGACAGACAGACATGACGAATCTATAAGGGTTCCGTTTTTTGCCATTTTAGCTACGGAACCCTAAAAACGGGTTTTACGGCTTTTCAGCGCTGTCTGTTCTCCTCTACAGGTCGCATTACTCAACCGATTCTCGTGAAATTTTATGAGCAGGTTTGAAAATGATATAGATTTTTTTGTCTTGCTACTTTTTCGATTTTTTCAAAAATGGCGGAGATATGTAAAAAAAACATATTGCAGTCCAGCTTTCCGGCTCTATATCACGAGAATCCGTTGAGAAATTCGACCTGTAGAAGAGAACATACGGACATACGAAAGAATTTTTGCCCAAGCTGAAGCAGAGACGCTTCGTGCTCGCTCGGTCAATTATAAATATTCAAATGGTTAAACAAAACTGTTGTCTAAATGTGGTTTAATTTTTATACAAAGTCACCACCCTAAAGTGTAACAACTCAAAAATATCGATTATCGGTAAATACTATTGATATTTAGCCTCAGTTTATATGCAGTGACATTTTACAGCCCATTTATGATCTAAAATGAAATTGAGTTTCATAACTTCCCTAGCAAAAATTGCAACAATACGTTTTTTTCGTCTCCTGAAAAATGTATTTTTTTGAGTTGTCTCAGTTTTTTCTAGGTGTGCGATATACAATGCCTGCATTTTATACATATTGCCGGTAACATACCAACTAAAAACCAAAATTGTTTTTTTTTTGCTATTATTTATTTTACCATTTAGGATGACAGACATGATTTTATTTCACATGTTTTATTCATAATATTTGGATTCGAATTTAAATAGTTCATAATTATGACTGAACAATTAACGAGAATATTGACAGTTTGTAATTATTTTATGTAACCTACAAGAGACGATTACATAGAATCACAGAGGTTAGAGGTTATCTAAGAGATTTTACAAACAAAAAAGCAGTCATAGGCCATCGGCATCAAACTGATTGTATTAAATATGTACATCATGATTTTTTATGGTATTTTTACAGTTTAATAGTTAGGTACTTACCTTGACATAGGAAATATACTTATATTTTTATTGTTTAAAAAGTAAAAGATAATTCTTAATGAGCAAATCTAAACACTGATACTATGCCATACTGTAATTAATGAACTCAATATAAAAAAAATGATTATGTATTGTATTATATTATTAATGGTTAACTTTTTAGTCTTTTTACGTAAATTCAAACTCAATTTTTAACGGATACTTGCGCAGCTTTATTAAAAGTACTTTGGTGATGTGTTGGTATTTGGTTTGACTTTTGGTTTTCCCGACATTTCGGCACCTTTGCAGCTGCCGTGGTTACGGGGGACTGAAGTTGCTCGTGAGTCTACCCTCAAGCGATGAATTTTCAAAGACGTTCGAAAATTAATATTTAACGAATTTTAATTGGTTTTAGTTAATGTTATGATTTAATTTTGTGAATTAATTAAAGCTAAAAAGAGGGAATCTACTGAAACTACCACCATTTCACAAAATTGGGAGGACCCTCCAAGAAAGAAATGGTGAAAGAAAACTTGGAGAGGAATGCTGACCTCCGTCTTTTATATTTATTAATTTACTAGCTGATGCCCACGACTTCGTACGCGTGGACTTTACGACTCCGGCGTAAAGTGTAAAACCCAGTTCCGACAAGACACTTCTCCGATAGGACGGTGCTCCGACAGTTTTAACTCCGAGAAGCCCGAGCTCTGACTAGCCCGAGCTCCGACAGGACAGGACAGAGCACCGACAAGACGCGCCGCTCCGATAGGAGTGATAGGACATAGTTTCGTCTACACATACACTACTACAGTTTGAAAAAAAAACATACTTATTTATTTATTTTTTAGAGTTTTTAAAGTTTTTTTACATGATTGTATGTACATATTTTATTGTATTTTTCATAAAGAAAATAAATATTTAAGTATTGTTTTTTTTTTCAAACAATGTACCTGTCTTCCCTATAATATGAAAAGACGTGTAACTAACCCAGGCAAAAGCCACATAAAGTTGGCCATAAGAAAAACAACCAGTTCTTAGATCGACATCAGCCAATGATTTAAGAATTTTTAATTCTAATATCATTGAAACCAGCGGCTTTAAACGTCTGGTATGTATGCAAGTCGATATCAAAAAGTAGGTCCAAACTTTTACCGCCTTCACCACGTGGAGGTAATCTCAGCTTGTTATTTATTATAATTATCCCTTCTTTGTCTCTGAGATTTAATTTGTTACAAAGTAGTAGCTCTGCTACTCGCTCGCACTCTATCGCACGTAGTTCAGCGCCCAAGCGGGAAAGAGAAAGCAATGGCCTTCCCCTCCCCGCCTCCGACCATCGCTGCCCGCCGCCGCGTCAACCTCATTCTTTGTTGCGCGCGCGCGCACGACGCACGTAATCACAAAAATGTAACTTTTTTGTTTAACTATAGTCTTAAAATCAGTGAAATTATAGTCGTGAATTAATTCGTGAGAAACAGTAAAATACCGTCACTATGCAAGTGATACGAATGTTGAAGGTAGACTCACAATTATCTTTTCTCTTAGTGATGCAAAGTATGCAAGTTATTCACAAAGGCAAACTGCCTTATATTTGCCTCGAGTCAATACGAGATATTGACCAATGGTACTTTTTTCCCGAGTCAATACGCGATATTGACCAGTGAATTTTTTTCCCGAGTCAATACGTGATATTGACCAGTGATAGTATTATGAGCTAATATGAGATATTAGCCGTAATTTTATAAAAATATATATACCTAGAATTGCTGACGTAAACTGCAGATTATTTACTTGAAGTCACTACGAGATACTTTTATGTGTTAATTAATGATTCAACGAACTTACCTGTAAGTGAAGTTCAATCATAATTATACGAAGGATTCGTCCGAAGGTATTAGTATATTAACACATGTAGTACTGCTTGCATGTATCACCACTTAGCACGTTATTTTAAAGTAATAACCTAAAAAACCTAAAAAGAAAAGGTTTTCGACTTAAAATTGACATATATTTTGACATTTCCGGTCCAAGTTTGCCCCGTCACTACTACACGCCAACCACTTCATTTCGTTTAAAGTCCAAATCCTATGATATTTCCTCATTTTCTTCAGTGGGTAAACATTTATTGTAATTTACAATAATGAGTAGGGAGGGTGGGACTCTATACTAATATCTTCAGACGAATCCTTCGTATAATTATGATTGAACTTCACTTACAGGTAAGTTCGTTTAATCATTAATTATACTTCAGATTCGTCCTCGATATTAGTATATTAACACATGTAGATGTTTAAAGCATTATAATAAGAAAATGGAAATATCATTTCTTGCTTATTAGTCTTTTAAAAAAGAAAATAATACCATTTAACATAATTCTGAACGTTTTACATGATTAAATGTACTAAAAACGGTACCAATATAGATGGCTGGTACATAAAAAAAATATACAACATCTTAATAAATAAAAAATAAAAATAAAATACAAGGTTGGTTTAGAAAACGCAGTTTGATTATCGATGATAATATGTTTTGATATTTTGCAAATATAGTAAAGTCATTGAATATCTCGCCATGTTACCTGGAACATCTATAGTAACATTTTTTGTTAGGGCTGTAAAGGTATCGGCGTACGTCGAGTGCTAAAACTGGTTCGACGCAGGTCTAATTCATTATCATTAAATGTTTTATTTCAGCAATCTATTACTTACATTACATATAGAATTTAATTTCTTTCTAAATAAAAAGTTATTATGAACTGTTAATTATACTTAATATAAATATGTATATTACATTCTTGAATTTTTTGTTGTTGTATTGTTTGCATTCTTTGTTGCAATATTTGCATATCAATTATCTAGAACATGCAGCTCATTATGCTTTCATTGCAATTTTTCTTATTGTATTCAGTGCGAGGTGTTAATTATTCTAGATATTATTAATATCATTAATGAAATTATTCAATTCATCAATTCAAAAATTAATCACCAGTTTTGTTTTTTTTTTCAGATTGAGATTTAGTAAATTCGAATGCAATGCAAGTCGAATTAAACAGTGGAAATAAAATGTAGTAGATTTTTTTTTGTCTATTTCTAGCATTTGATTCCAAAAATATTTATTTTCTAATTTGTGATTTTAGCATTCACAATGCTATTTTGGTTTAGTATTGTTGAAAGACTATTCTGACACTAAGCTACCTACTATTTTAATTCTGTTCCACCAGTTTCTTAAACTAGAGGTGATAACGATTGTGCCATCATGATCGTCACAATCTTGAGCCTTGGTTGGGCACCTCTTATTCACATGTAAGCTACTTCTTCGTATATCTTACTCTAATATAATGTATTAACATCCTATTACTTTTAATTTCAGGGACGGAAATTAATCGCACAAATAAATTGGTTTTCACAACATTATCAAGGTGGTATTATTTTACAGGTATATTATTTATGATATTATTGAAGTTGCAGTCTGAACAACTTTTGCAAAGATGTAATTTTTATATTATCATTAGGGAAATGCTGAGAATCTCGAACACTACTATTTTACACCTCTGTCACGAAGCACTCTGTCACAAAAATGTGACGGCATTGATTAAACTGGTAGATACCGGTATGTCATCATAATTATTATTTTACTTAGTTGAATGTCATCGACACTTACACCGAATTAGAGACGTTTCTTTTGTGCCTTTAAACAATGGGGTGGACTAGGGGACACTAGTGGTCATATCAGGAATCACAAATTGTAAAATAATTGCATATCAATTATCTAGAACAGGCAGCTTATGATATTTTCATTGCCATTTTTCTTATTGTATTCAGTGCGGGGTGTTAAGTATTCTAGATGTTATTATTCTGATGCTATACAGAAATTATTCAATTTATTAATTCAAAACTAATCAACAGTTTTGTTTTATTTATTTTTTTCAGATTGAGAGTGAGTAAATTCGAATGCAAGTCGAAAAAGGCAGTAGAAATCAAATGTAGTAGTTTTTTTCTATTTCTAGCATTTTTATCCCAAAAACATTTTATTTTATAATTTGAGATTTTAGCATTCACAATGATATTTTGGTTTAGTATTGTTGAAAGACTATTCTGACACTAAGCTACCTACTATTTTAATTCTGTTCCACCAGTTTCTTAAACTAGAGGTGATAACGATTGTGCCATCATGATCGTCACAATCTTGAGCCTTGGTTGGGCACCTCTTATTCACATGTAAGCTACTTCTTCGTATATCTTACTCTAATATAATGTATTAACATCCTATTACTTTTAATTTCAGGGACGGAAATTAATCGCACAAATAAATTGGTTTTCACAACATTATCAAGGTGGTATTATTTTACAGGTATATTATTTATGATATTATTGAAGTTGCAGTCTGAACAACTTTTGCAAAGATGTAATTTTTATATTATCATTAGGGAAATGCTGAGAATCTCGAACACTACTATTTTACACCTCTGTCACGAAGCACTCTGTCACAAAAATGTGACGGCATTGATTAAACTGGTAGATACCGGTATGTCATCATAATTATTATTTTACTTAGTTGAATGTCATCGACACTTACACCGAATTAGAGACGTTTCTTTTGTGCCTTTAAACAATGGGGTGGACTAGGGGACACTAGTGGTCATATCAGGAATCACAAATTGTAAAATAATTGCATATCAATTATCTAGAACAGGCAGCTTATGATATTTTCATTGCCATTTTTCTTATTGTATTCAGTGCGGGGTGTTAAGTATTCTAGATGTTATTATTCTGATGCTATACAGAAATTATTCAATTTATTAATTCAAAACTAATCAACAGTTTTGTTTTATTTATTTTTTTCAGATTGAGAGTGAGTAAATTCGAATGCAAGTCGAAAAAGGCAGTAGAAATCAAATGTAGTAGTTTTTTTCTATTTCTAGCATTTTTATCCCAAAAACATTTTATTTTATAATTTGAGATTTTAGCATTCACAATGATATTTTGACACAAAGACTATTCTGACACTAAGCTACCTACTATTTTAATTCTGTTCCACCAGTTTCTTAAACTAGAGGTGATAACGATTGTGCCATCATGATCGTCACAATTTTGAGCCTTAGTTTGGTGCCTCTTATTCACATGTAACGTACTTCTTCGTATCTTTCATTCTAATATAAAGTATCTAATCTTTCATTCTAATATAAAGTATTATAAAGTATTCTAATATAAAGTATACTCCACATTGACCTCCAGCGGGTCAGAGTGGAGGACCAGTCTCCCCTGATACAGTGCTCGCGCTGCCTAGCATACGGCCATGGTCGAAAATTTTGCACGCACAATGCGGACAAGTGCAGCCACTGCAGAGGACCACATTTGCGGGCCAACTGTGAAGCTTGGCTCGCTGGGGCTCCTGCGGAGTGTTGCAATTGTGCCAACGCGGAGCACAAAAGGGTCGACCACAGCGCCTTTAGTGAAGAATGCGCAGTAAGGAAAAAGTAGGACTATCTAGCAAGGCTAACAACGGCTTATTACACGGACTAAGGCCATTCCACTCCACAACACAAATATGCTACAAATTAAATTTGCAATTTAAAATGTAGGCATACATATATTACACTGTATATAATTTAAAACATATATTGTTATATTTGATTTATAAAATTACAAATTCCAAGTAAGTAAAAATTAAATTAATTAAATATAAAATTAGAGTATAAACAGTTAAATATTTCAAATAACAAAATTAGATAACTACAAAACAGCGTCAATCATAAGAAATAGGTCAGTATATATATTATTAGGATATATAATTGATACCTAGCAATTATGAACAAACGCTTACAACAATATGTAAACTCATAAAATTCTTGCTTTTTCTAATTATAACTGTAAACAAATCTGGAAAAATAAAACAACAAAATATTATAACAAGTGGAATAAACTTCTAAGTAAGAAATGTAACACATAAAGTCTATAACAATATTAAGTTAAGAAATAGGATAGTGTCATATATACTGGTATATATTACGGCTACCTAGTTTGTAAAAAAGAATGTAAAAGTATAAAGCCTATAGAAGAATAGTCATAAGTGTAATAATTGTTAAGAATTAAGCAAAACTGCTTAAGATGTATTTAGTTGTAAAATTGTAAAATGTAAGAAAACATGTGTTTAGGACAAGACGGTATTTAAAATAAAATGATGATGAATAGGATGTAAGAAAATTATATGTACGATACATGTAAAAATAAGCATACGATACATGTGATATAAAATGTTAAAGATACAAGATGTTAGTTCTAAGAAATAGAATATAAGAATAAAGCAAAATGTATAAAATTAGCTTACCGCAAAAATGTATAGATTAAGGAAATAGGAACAAATTGTCAGTTAAATAAGAAAATAAAGTTTAAAATATAGGATGTTTGGTTCTAAGAAATAGAATATAAGAATAAAATGAAAGATAAAATGAATAAGAACAAAATTTATGGAATAAGGAAAAAAGGAAAGAAATTGTCAGTAAGATAAGAAAAGAGAACTGTAAAAATCGCACAAAATGCGTCCACATTATTTACCCTGGTTTTAATAAATAAAGATATAAATAGAATAGTTAGGCGGGCATCCCACCCGTTAAAGTATACTAAATATATGCTGAAATAAAACATTTAATGATAGTGGAGTAGACTCGTGTCCAATCAGTTTTAGCACTCGACGTACGCCAATACCTTTATAGCCCTAACAAAAAAATATATTATAGATGTTCCAGGTAACACGGCGGGATGGTTAATGACTCCACTATATTAGCAAAATATTAAAACATATTATCATCGATAATCAAACTGAGTTTTCCAAACCAACCTTGCATATTTTTTTTTCAACCATCTGTAGGTACCGTTTTTAGTAGTAATCATGTGAAACGTTCAGAATTATGTTAAATGACTTACTTTTCTTTTTTAAAAGACTAATACACAAGAAATGATATTTCCATTTTCTTATTATAATGCTTTAAACATCTACATGTGTTAATATACTAATATCGAGGATTAATCTGAAGTATAATTAATGATTAAACGAACTTACCTGTAAGTGAAGTTCTATCATAATTATACGAAGGATTCATCCGAAGATATTAGTATAGAATCCCACCCTCCCTACTCATTATTGTAAATTACAATAACTATCTAACCACTGAAGAAAATGAGGAAATATCATAAGATTTGGCCTTTAAACTAAATAAAGTGGTGGGCGTCTAGTAGTGACGAGGAGAGCTCGGACAGGAAATGTAAAAATATCAGTCAATTTTAAGTCAAAAACCTTCTCTTTTAGGTTTTATTGGATGGATATTAGACAAAAACATTTGGGAACCTTCAACCAGGATCAGACCAGCCGTTTTTACGCGATTAGGCGGGTCCACACCAAGCGCACTGCCTCATGAGGCAAGACGTTAGCCGCGTTTGGCAGACCTCGCACTCGCTTGGTATTAGTTATTCTGTGGCTTGGTGGGGTGCCTGACCACGTTAAAATGGCTGGTCGGGTCCTGGTTGAAGGTTCCCAAATGATTTTCTCTAATATCTACGCGGACGAAGTCGCGGGTGGAAGCTAGTTTATTACAATAAACAGAAATGGGTCGAGAGATATAAATATCCCGTTCCCGTTTCTTTACCCTTTCCCGTTCCCGTTTGGACTCGTCCCCGTTAGGTGCAGTGCAGTTCCCCTTTGTGCTCGTTCCCGTCCCCAATCCTGTTCAGAATTGAATCCACATTTATGTCTCCTCTCCCTCTCACTCTCAATCTCCCTCTCCCATCCCCCTTCCCGTCTATTTGGGTGACAATAAATTCCCATTTTGGGTATCAAAAATACTGAACATAGCGTACTGAAATACTAAGTGGGTGAAGGACCGAGGGCGACTACAGATATTGAAAATGGGTGACTTTAAAATACAAATTGGGTAACGGGCGACCAAATTACTATTTGGACGACAACCTTAGGGCACACAAAATATAAAAAAGGATCATGCCGGATTTTGGGCCATGATGCGCATTAAACATACATATCTCATTGACTTTGACTTTGAAATGTCATATAATAGGAAAATGTCAAACAATTATAACTGTAAACAGCTCCTTGAGATTGAGATTTCTCTTTTCTCCCGCATTATATTTTAATGACATTCTTCCCACGCAATCAGTATAAATTACTATAGTATATTGGTAATTTCATCAAAGCGCATCATGGCCTAGCTTGTATAGAAAAATCGGCATAATCCTTTGGCATTTATTTTATTTAAAAAAGATGACTACTATCCTAACCGATATGACAAAAAACAAACAAACGAGAAAGCAGCCTAATAAAAACGTGTTAAAAATACCATGTTGGGCAGCTTAAATCAGTTATAATAGTTACCTACTTGGTATAATAGTTGCCCTAACTTAAATTATTTATCACCCATATGTAGTCGCCGATTTTGAGTATTTTTGTAAGTTAGTCGCCCGTTTAGTTATTTTGTCGCCCAAAAAATAAACTGCTGTTTAGTATTTAAGTATCCCATTTCCAGTCGCCTTTAATTATTTCCAGTTACCCATTTAATTAATTCCCTTTTTCATGTCATCATTCATAACTCGTTCACTCAATCCGTACCATAAATCCGTACCATGAGCTGCCTTTTTGACAACTAGCAATCTTGTTTTACGTCAATTATGTCAAATCTAGCGATCTTTCAGCGATCTTAAAAAGGGTGTTTTTGTGCGACACAATCAACATGATTTAAAGTAAAATGTTCCAAAAGTAGATTGTTCATAGTGCACAATATGCACATTATGCATATTTCTAGGCATATTGAGTGAACTTTCTTTAAAATATGACTTATAAATAAGTTATCTTTTACAATTATTTTTAGATGACAAAAGAATGGTACGAAATCACGAAGATTTACTGTGAAGAAAAAGGAAACTACGCCCAGAATGTGAAATTTTTTAACTTGATGATTATTTGTTCATCGGGTGATTTCATTTGTAGCAGAACCAGCTTGTTCATAACCTGTGCGACAATTGGAGGCTTGTGATGAAAAATCTCAAATTCTACTGGTATTTTGTTCGTGAGCACAGAATACATAATAGTACAAGTGTGAGTTCTCTTTCTGTGAGTGAGCTTGTGCTCTTATAAATCTACACAACTTCCTTTTAAAATAAAACAGTACATGTATTGTATTATTGCCTTTTTATTAATCATCTTCTAATGGGAACATATTACTTAGACAAGTTGTCCCTACTAAATAAACAAAATCAACATTAATTACAGCACGCCCACCTATGATAGTGCTAAGCTGTGTTTAGGTAGGTACCCTAGATTTTTTTGTCGTAGAACATGCACAAAACCTAACTACAAATTTTACAAAACCAATTTATAGAAATAAAGTCACGGCCCTTTTGCTAAGCCTAGCTATAGCTAACGCAATGGTACAAAATAAATAAGAGCAAAGAAAATGATTACTTTATTACTTGATATGGGTATTTATTTATGATATTCACTTTTCAAAATGAAACATCTTTTCTATAAGTATCTAATAAAATTGTCACAGTATTGTTGTACAAAATTATCCTTTTTAAGTCGGAAGCTTATGGCGTTTATGGGTTTATCACCGTAATTATGATTCCCTGGCAAACCTGCAAATAACCAAAAATAATGTAAGTAGGTAGTTAGATACTCTAACATAATTCAATCAAGCGGTTACGAGCACTTCAGTATAAAACGACTTATTTACACTAGGTACTTGCTTTTAAGACCATAAAACAATAAATATAATACTCCAATTTACTTACATGAACTTAAAAGACGTTGTGACTATATTCAGCTCTTTGGAGTAGAATCCTATCCTGTTTACTGCAAAAGTATTAAATTGTCCACTTTTAAGATATCATGTGTGGTGTGTGGTTGATTTATCAATAAATTATTAATACGTGGTTATAAATTATATCAATCGAAGGATTATAGCTGTTTAGTGTTTAAGTAAATATTTTTTTGATCACGAGACGAGTGACATATTTACGCTACGCATGACATAAGTAGGTAGGTACCTCTTTGTTCATGGCTATTGTTGAAACCACAGAATAAATAAGCACAACATAGCGTATTTTTTCCTATATCTAAGCAAGGTATAGACAAATTATTAGTAAAATTATTCGTTCTTTCCCAGTACTTTGCGGGAATAATATAAGGTTGTTATATTATCATAGTTTGTTTGACAGAAATGTCATGGTACGAATCTATGTAGAGCTCATATCAACATCGCTGGAAAAAAGATCGTTTTGAAAAAGGCTGGTTTAAACAAGCTGTTATTGCTTTGTCATTATAACACATTACATTTTGCATTAATAATTTTCATCATCAAGACTTCCTCATCACGAGCACAGGTAAGTCTTTGTTATACAAACGAACGGCCTCCACAGTGTGCGTCAAAAATCTTCTAAAATATTTTGTTGTTCAGTGTGAAAGTGTTGTATTTATAGTGTTCGTGTTCACTCTGATAATTTATTTAAAAATAATAATAAATTACGCTTTATTGCACACAAGTAGAAATATTACAGAAAAGGGGACAAAAATACAAAGAAGAAAGTATAGAAGAGGCGGTCTTATTGCCAATCAGCAATCTCTTCCAGGCAACCATTGGGTGTAAAATAAATAGAAAAAATGAAATATAGGGGAGTGGGTGCAATGATAAAAAAAGGAAGAACAAGTGTGTTGTATGAATACAAACAATAGTTATACCTAAAGATAAATACAATTAAAATAAAGGAGAAAATAAATAAATGGCCAATCAGAAGAAGAGGAAAGGAAATGCCTCCTAACTCTATCTCTAAAGGACTTGGGAGTCTGAGATTTATGTTTACACGGACAGTTGCCATCAGTATATCATAGCAGACAAGGTGACCAAATACTTCTGATCAGTTTAAAATGTCAATAAGTTCCATGCACTACAAGTTACCTTTACAAGTTCTGATGGTGACTGTGCGAACCAAATAAATATTCGTAAATGTTCGTGTTCATCATGCTCTTGTTCGTTCGTGTCTACACGCCTTAATAATTTTGATTCCATCCTGCCTGTCACTTTTATGATCGCCAAAGGATCGCTAGATTTGACGTATTAAAATGTATGCTTAGGGTTGCTAACAATAATCTACTATATTATTTTTCTTTTTCATGGGTAGTTACAAAATAAGTATCGAAAATACTTTATACTTAGATAGACTTACTTAGACGTATTAACGCTTACGATTATGGGAAGAATGTTAATGTGAGGTATAAGAATGGGACGGATTTCTGTAAGCGTTAGAATGGCTGGTTGTCTGTATCGATTCACGTCAGGCTGGAGACCAAAAGTTGCTCCCTATTTGCTACCATTTACGATTTACCTACAGACAAATAATTGCTAAACTTTGAAACAAAATAAAGGGACTTCAAAATGACCAGCCATTCGGATATCAGGCATAAGAATAAATAAAACTTATTCTTATGTATCAGGATAGCCGGTCAAATCCGGGGGCTAATTGTCTAATTTCAAAAATCTATCGCAATCGCTTTCATTTGACAGATGGATGTGACACATTGCTGCATTTCTTTGGTAAGTTTTTATTTGTGCCAAAAAGAAGCATCAATGTATTACGTCCTGAAAGCGCTTGCGATAGATTTTGAAATTAGACAATAGAAAGGCCGGTTGTGTAAACTATTCAAATTCTGGGCACTCGTTGTCTACACCATTAACTCTAAAAGTTCATGTTATTATTTACTTGAGTAATTACTACCTGTATGCAGAACAAAGAAAATATGATTTGTGAGTAATTATTTAGTTTCTTCCAGAAAAAAATGTCATAGAACTTGTAAAAAATAAGTAGTAACTTACTTAAACTTGCATTAAGTTGGCAACCTTAGATATTTTTTGACAAAGAGTGAACAAGTTAAAGATGATCGCAACAAAATTGCTAAGAAATTTGAGGTAGAAACAACCTTCTTTATAGGACGTCGTGGTACGAAAAGTCAATGTAAGACCTAAAAGACATTGCTATAAGAGCTCGTTGTAGGCCCCCAGATTGGTGTCTATTTTAATTATTTGAAAATTTATTCATAGTGGATTTTGTGTCTTAAAATTGGTGCAGTTTTGTGGTACAAGTGTCTACGTAACTGAACAATATGTGGGATAATTGAAATAGGCGCGATCTTGGTTGTGTGAAGCTGAGACTTTAAGTGTAGTGGTAGCTACCTCAGCAGAACGGCAGAACTGACCGAGTAAACTGTCTTGATATACTTGTTGCCAAATGCTCCAAGCAGCATTGGAATGCAATGCACCCGCATTCTAATGTAAACTTAAACTGAAACAATATCTACCACTGAACCACAAGTAGTGATTATTTCCTCTGTGACTGAACTATGAAACACTTGACACATGCAAAAATTACTTCCAAGAGGAAAGTAGATTGCCAAAATAAAAATAGAAGAAGAAGAAGACAATGACAACCCAAAATTACAAAAATACGTTGAGCCATCTATGATATGTAAAATTTACTGCGACAAAGATCAAAGCTGCTGGTTCAATAGATATCTGATTTACTAAAATACGTTGAGCTCTCTCTGGTATGAAAAATATACTGCGCCAAAGATCAACTTTGCTGGTTTTTGTGGATCTCTGAAACCTATGTCTGAAACATGCTAATTTTGTGCTGTACCAAAGGTTTTTCTTGCTGGTTACAATTTCTCAGCCACTTTTCCAGATTTTTATTTTTTCAGTTGATAGCCTGGGATACACTGTCATTATACAAGGTTTCGTCAAAATCCGTTCAGTGATTTTTGCGTGATGACGGAACAGACAGACAGAGAGACAGACAAGAAATTTAGAAACTGTTCTAACATGTTCAGTTAATGATTTTAAGTCGCCCTGGTTGGTTTTTTCCGAATACATTCAATGTACAGACTTTTAATTTGTATAGACATTCTATAAAAAGATATCGATTTCCACTTTTTTTTATTTTTATTATTTGTAATAATTTTTTTTATTAGTTCTCTTTTTATCAAGGCACGGCCGATTTTTTCAGTGCGTCCTTGCGTCTACAGGTGACAGCTGAAAACCAGTGTTTTGCTTCATCATCGGGGCAAAGATATACGCTGAGCTTCACCTACTTGCATCGCTGTGACACAATTTAACCAGTAAATTTAGTTGCCAATATGTTAAGTTTTGATTGTTAAATTATCTTTTTTAATTTTATTTTCTGTCTATGCGCATATTGCGCATGTGTGTTAGTTGTGATGCTAATAAATCATCTATCTACCTAATGTTGATATTGAGAAAAGTAAATATGAATCAAATTACACTTATATTCATATTGTTAAAAAAATATACCTATATATATAATATTTTCAATGAGCAAATCTATATACCTAAACTAAATATGAAAAATGTATATGATTGCATTGTATTCCATTTATTGGTTAACTTTTTTGCATAGCATTGCATAAGACATCCTTTTTGGACACTCTGTATGTAAGCCAAATTGGCGTCTACTTTATTCGAGACTTCTCAGTCTCGAATATTTTTATATTTATTCTGTGGAAACCGGGTGTTTCGTTGTGATAAATAAGTAGCATTTTAGTTTGTTTTACAAGCACGTACAGTTTTGATTAGAGCTTAAACAAAATGTGGTTGCTAAAATACTTGATTCTGATTTCTTTTTGTTTTTTAACCATCGAGCCTATGGCCATCAAGGACCCAGCTTTGACTTGGTACAATCCTTGTGGTCTGGGAGTAATACATTTCTATAGGCTTTTTGAAAGAGTGTGGCGAGGTGTATTGCACCTTGGAATCTATCCTAACATCCTAGAGGTGCAAATCGAAATACAATTTGAAAAACAAGTAAACATTTACGGGGTAAGTGTTGATATTTTCTTTGTGGTAAAGAAACATTGGTGAATTGACCAGGTTTTTTTTAAATATCCTAAAGTAATATTTTTATTGTACTCTTTGATTAAATAAAGTGCTTCGTGTTTTAAAAGATGATAAAAGAAGAGTCTGTTTACGGCTGATAAGCATAGGTATAGCTCCAATAACAAGCGTTCATGAAAACGATCCACCTAACATTTTATTTTTTATTTTTAAACCATTACGGCTTGTCGATTATTCCTGAATGATATTTTACATGTATTGTAGTCGAATATGCCTCAAGTGCTGAAATGTTACCATTATAATTTATTTTTTCATTTAGGATAGAAAAATTTATAATGTTAAACCTGTTTCTCATTTTATGTAAACTTAATGTTTTTATGAGAAATAAATTCTTTAAACCCAAATATGTAGGCAACAGAAAACCTATAGCCCAATTTGTTTTGATGATTGATGTGATAAATAATAAATACAAGGAGGTTAAGGGATGTGCTATGGATAAATAGTTGTCTAGACACACTATGCTGAAATTACACGACCGAAGTTTGGCAATATTACGCCTGCAATGCCATTTGAATGACTGACGACACATTATGCCGAAAGTATGTCACGTTTATTTTCATAATAAAATCGTTTCCGCCGAACTTCGGTCGCGTAACTTCGGCATAGTGTGTCTAGCTAGACACATAAGTGAATTGAGTAATCACTTAAACTAAACTAAACTGAATCCTGTTTAAAAGATAATACATCGTCACATCTAAGTCAAGCGAACTTAAACTTTCATTTAAAAAAATCTTTTTAACGCCTACAAATTAAAACACATGATCATTAAAATCCATAATTTTAAAATGTATAAATTTAAAAAGCATATCTATAATATGGATAACGTCAATATGCATAACGATTAAAAACATAAAATTAACACATACCGGGTGTAACAAGACCTTCAACGAAGCCGAAGTCTACGTATTCTGCCCATCATCAGGACCATTTCTGTTCAAAATTATTGCTGGGAAACGATTTTGATTTTTGGTGTTAAAAAAGCATTGCATACATTACACGCAATGTAACGCGTACAACTGGCCGCGCATGCGAATGTATGCTACACAGCTGCGTGCGGCCGAGTTGGCAGGAAGCGTTTATGTGCGTACTCATGAGATACATCGAGAAACGACGTTTTGAAGCCATTGTTTGTTACGAAATACTTAAAATTTTGGTAATGTTTCTTTGGACGAAAAGTAGGAAATAACGAATAAAATAAGATTTCATAAAAATTTAGATTTTTTTTTTACTTTGACCTTCAATAACTTCCTAGCTATTGGTTTCCCAGGTATAGTCTAGTCTAGGACAAAAATGATCCTGATGATGGGCGGAATACGTGGACTTCGGCTTCGTTGAAGGTCTTGTTGCACCCGTTATAATTTTAATACTTATAAAAGTTAAAACCCATAATCTTATATAAATAATGCGAATTACTTATAATAGTTAACCAAAATGCCATATTTGCTATACACTCTGTACAGTAGTACGTAACAAGAAATGTTATTTACAGAACTTAACCCATTAATGATTCTGGTACTTTGGTGACGTATTAGGAAGAAAAAACAGTAAAAAAAACACGTAATAGGTATTAGGTACCTACCTAATCTATTTTTTTGTGTTTGATTGTATTTATAATATTTTGCAAATGTAATATTTTGCAAATAAAGGGACTGAACATCTAATCACCCTCTAATATATAGAAAAGAACCCAAAGATAAGACACTAAAAAGAACCCAATTAATTTGGAGGGTTATTTTTTATTTTAATTGTGTAAATATGGCTCTATGAAATAGCTCCATACCAGCCAGTAGGACTTTCAGCACGTTTTGTTTTTTTTGTACATTATACTTAATATCGACGGCCGCACCGAATAAACGTGCAAGTGAAAAAAGTCAACTTTACAGGAGAAAATAAAAACCGATTTTTTTAAATATCTCAAAGCAGCTAAAAAATATTGATATACAATGTATGAGAAAGTCAAAGGTAAAAAAAATAAACTTTAAATATAAGTCATTATAATATGAAAAACATTATTAGAAAAGTAGAAATTTACGAAAAACCCTTTTATATTATTATTCTAGTTCAGTTTACTTCGTCACGTATTTTTATTTTATTTTTTATTTTTTTATTCTTTGGCATAGTTACAAGATACAAACCAAGCAGTACAAACAAAAATAAATCACAAAACAAAAGTGTAAATTTGTACCTCAATTACAACTATGCACAACATGCAAATATAGTTTTCATAAAAAGTGCGGCTAACTAGGTAGTTCTAATTAATTCTATTATAAAAATGAAAATTAAATTTTGACAAAAGTACTAAAAAAAACTCAAATTAAAGAAATTAGTCTTCAATTTGTGCAAGTGCTACAATGTTCTCTGGATCTTTTATTGTTTTTACAAATGTGTTAGGACTTTGGTAGAATATATCAAGCTGTTTACATAACAAATTATAAAGTCTACAGAAGCGCACAATTGGGTTGTTACGTGATACATTATTTCTTGTAAATGGCACAACAAACAGATGCTGCTTTCGATTAGACCTACTAGTGACCTTCAACGAAACATGGCTTAAAATATCAGTTTCCATTTTTGAATTAACTATTTTGTACAATGTTAGAAGGTCACTGATTTGACGTCTAACGTAAAGCGAGTCCAAATTAAATCGGTTAAGCCTATCAGAGTAAGTTTGGATTTTTTTTCTTAGCCCCAATTTTGAAGTAAGACCTCGGATAAACCGCTTCTGAACTGCCTCTATCCTATTAATATGATTAGCATAAATTGGGGACCATATAACGCTGCAGTACTCCAGCAAACTTCTCACTAAGCTAGTATATAGAAGTATAAAACTTTGAGTTTGCTTAAAAGGTTTTGTAAGGCGATATATGAAACCCATCATTCGTTTTGCCTTTAGGATAATCGAGTCGTAATGCACTCTAAAGGAAAGTTTCGAGTCAAACCACACCCCCAAGTCACGTACTACATCCACTCGTTTCAACTGAACTCCTTGCATTACGTAAGACGATGGAATATAATATTTTTTTTTGGTGAATGTGATTAATTGACATTTATCCACGTTTAGTGACATATTATTTTTTTCACACCAAAGCGTCATGGTATCAATATCGGATTGCAGAATAGTGATATCATCACTTGTAACTATGTATCTTACGATAAATTTTGATGTCATCTGCATATGCTAAATATTCGCATTTGAGCTGACTTAGGAGGTCGTTTATAAACAATAAAAAGAGTAAAGGTCTGAGGTTTGATCCCTGCGGAACACCGGAATCCGCGATAAAAGGAGGCGAATCATAACCACTAACTGTAACAAGCTGTGTGCGATTCAGCAAATACGATTGTAGCCACCGTAGAAGCGAGCCATGAATTCCTAAGTGCTCAGCTTTAACACAAAGTATTGAATGATCAACGCGATCAAACGCTTTTGCAAAGTCAGTATAAACCGAATCTACTTGCCCTGATTGATCAAATGCAGAACTTAAGTAGTCCATGTAACTCAGAAGATTAGAAGTTGTAGATCGTGATTTTACAAACCCATGCTGGTGAGGACTGATAACGGTCTTCAGGTGTGAGTAAATGATATCATAAACCAAGCTTTCAAAAATTTTAGCGAAGCAATTAAGTATGCTTATTGGTCGATAATTAGAAACACACTTTTTGTCGCCCGCTTTATACACAGGGACAATCTTTGCCATTTTCCACATATCAGGAAAATCACCGTCAGTCAAAGATTTATTAAAAAGCATGGCCAGGGGTTTAATTAAGGCAACAGAACACCGCTTAATGAAGATAGGTGGCACTCCGTCAGGACCAGCTCCTTTCCTAGTATCGATAGAATCAAGACTAGTTTTGATGGATTTGTCTGTAATATGAATTGTAGATAGGGTCGCATTTGATTGTTCAAAGTCTGGTATATATTTCGACGAATCTGCGCGCCTATATACAGATGAGAAAAAATTTGCAAAGAGGTTAGCAATATCGGGGCCACATTCAGCAGTTTTATCACGATAGTACATCTGCCTAGGAAGATCATTGGTTACTCTTTTTTCCTTTGTGTACCTCCAAAAGGCTTTAATATCTGAAGTCAAGTTTTCCTCTAATCTCGATATGTATATGTTACCGGCCAAACCCGATTTCAGGACAAACTAGTTTGGCCTAGGCTAAACTAGTTTGTCCTAAGCTCGATAGGATAAACTAGTTTAGCCTAGGCCAAACTAGTTGATCCTGATATAAATACGCACATTCCAGGATAAACTAGTACGGCCTAGTCTAAACTCATATAGCCTTGTCGAAAGTAATGAAATAGAATAATTGAGGTATAATTATTGTTTCTTAAACATAAATAAATGTTCGCTATTTAAAAAAAATTGGTAATTTATTTCATAAAAAAATCTTTAATATTTGGTATAAATTATTGTTTTTTTTTTAAAAACACTTTATTATTTTGTTACTAGCTTTTGCGCAACTTCATTCGCGTGGACATTTTAGAAAATCTTTAAAATTCTTAAAAAAGTTAGCGAGAGATCTGTCTATTAGACAAAACTGACGACGGACACATCATTTCATCAAAGCCTGAAATCCTGAGGAAGATCGAGAGTTTCTATGGGCAAGTTATATTCCACGCAGACACCTGTTGAAAGCAAGGCTAAAGACCCCAGAGCCAAGCTTACCCGACACTATACTCAAGATATCCCGGACGTCAGCCTGTACGAGATTAGTATGGCTATCAAACAGCTGAAAAACATCAAGGCCGCTGGTGACGACGGAATCACTACAGAACTTCTGAGAGCGGGCGGTAAGCTGATAAAGGCTTTCCGATCCGGCAATTCGACATTAAAATGACCCATAACGCCATTTCGTGGAGCCAGCCCGAGAAAATACAACTACGAGATTGCGCTTCTAAAGGCATGCTTACGATATGTTTGTCCAACATGCTCTAACAAACTACGAAGTGTACAAAGGGTGGCGCGAATGTCGATCTTCTCCAAACAATTTTGTGATTTTGAAAATCAACCCCTTAGGGTGTAAATGGGGTAAGAAAACATTTAAATCGATATGGATGTCGTTCTTGAGGTTTTATGGGATGGTGATTACGAAATTGACATTTATTTTGAAGTCCAATGCGGAAGAAATGATATAACCCCTGAAGCGCTGAAAATGGGGTGCAAATTTTGTATGGAAAAAGAATAAAAAATAGACATTACAACTTTAAACTTCGTAGGAGCACGTCGAAAAATAAATAAGCAAACAGTTATTTTGTGATTTTGAAAAACAACCCCTTAGGGTGTCAATGGGGTAAGAAAACATAAAAATCGATATGGATGTCGATCTTAAGGTTTTATGGGATGGTGACTACGAAAATGACATTTATTTTGAAGTCCAATGCGGTGGAAATGATTTAACCCCTGAAGGGCTGAATATGAGGTGCAAATTTTGTATGGAAAAAGAATTAAAAAAAAATCGAAATTACAACTTTAAACTTCGCAGGAGCACGTCTAAAAAAATAGGCAAACAATTATTTTGTGATTTTAAAAATCAACCACTAAGTAGTCAATGAGGTAAGTAACGATCAAAATCGATATAGATATCGTTCTTGAGGTTTTATGGGATGGCGATTGCAAAAATAACATTTATTTTGAAGTCCAACACGGTGGACATGACATGATTCAGCCCCTAAAAAGGTGAAATAGGGGCTCAATTTTTTTCTTAGAGGTCGGGGACGGGATGGAGTATGGAAGAGGGATTGAGAGAGGGAGAGGGAGAGGGAGAGGGAGAGGGAGAGGGAGAGGGAGAGGGAGAGGGAGAGGGAGAGGGAGAGGGAGAGGGAGAGGGAGAGGGAGAGGGAGAGGGAGAGGGAGAGGGAGAGGGAGAGGGAGAGGGAGAGGGAGAGGGAGAGGGAGAGGGAGAGGGAGAGGGAGAGGGAGAGGGAGAGGGAGAGGGAGAGGGAGAGGGAGAGGGAGAGGGAGAGGGAGAGGGAGAGGGAGAGGGAGAGGGAGAGGGAGAGGGAGAGGGAGAGGGAGAGGGAGAGGGAGAGGGAGAGGGAGAGGGAGAGGGAGAGGGAGAGGGAGAGGGAGAGGGAGAGGGAGAGGGAGAGGGAGAGGGAGAGGGAGAGGGAGAGGGAGAGATATATCTCTGAGATTCTGGACCCAACTGTGATTATTGTTATAAACTACCTGCCGCCCGCGACTTCGTCCACGTGGACTTTAGAGAAAATCCTTAGGGAACCTTCAAGCAGGATCCGACCAGACGTTTTTACGAGATTAGGCGGGTCCCCACCAAGCGAGCAGCCTCGTGCGAGGCCCGCCACACGCGGCATACGTTTTACCTAGGCAGCGCGCTTGGGGACCCGCCTAATCGCGTTAAAACGGCTGGTCGGATCCTGCTTGAAGGTTCCCTAAGGATTTTCTCTAATATCCACGCGGATGAAGTCGCGGGCGGCAGCTAGTAATAAATACGTAGATATGCTAGAATCAATTCAGAGACGTTTCCTCAGGATCCTAACATTAAGGTATGGTAAAAAAAGAGAGCTCACAACGTACGCAGAACGATTACGCTATTTCAACTTAAAGAGTCTCGAGAGCCGACGTAAGGTGCACGACCAAACCTACCTTCACAAAATCGTACACGGATCACTACATACCACTCTGCTATCAGATATTCACCTCAGAATACCTACGAAATCATCTAGGCATGATCCTCCCTTCTTTATTCCATTATGCGGTACGAAAGTCTCATTCCACAACCCGATATTCAGAATGTGTCGCGAACATAACACTCTGCTTAACCAGTTAGACGATGTGCCTGATATCTACGCTTCCTCGCTCAATAAGTTCAGAAGTTCACTACATAGGCTGGCTTGGTAGACTATTATTGATTTATGTTCAATTGTATTTGCTCCATTTAATTTATTTTAATTAATCAAATTTAATTGTACTCATCTTAAATATTTTTTATCTGTTCTAATGTATTAATTTGTTTTTCCTAATTTAATGTTGTAATGTAATATAATCTTAATCAATTTAATTTAATCTAATCAAATCAATTTAATCAATATGCAACTTATTTAATTTTATGTAATTTAATTAATTGATGACTTGTCCGATTAATCATGTTGTTCACACATATTGTTGGAGTTGCAGCCTACCTGCTTACTTTTTTAAAATATTGTAATCTATATCATGTATTTGCTGGTAAATCTGTTTTGTGTGACAAATAAATAAAATAAAATAAAAATAAATAAAATACGACGTGAATGACATTATAAAAAATTTAATTAAAAATAAACAAGCCATTTTTCATTTGTTTTGGGGTCATTTATTCAATCTGTAATAAACTTATAATATGTAAATTGTGGAGATAGTAGACTAATCAAAAAAAGACATTCACAAATATGAAATGGATTAATCACATAAATCGATTTTGTGCTCTTAGTGACGTCGTCGTCAGCTTGTTGCAAACTGGTTCACGGCGTGTCTAGGATGTTAGTCTTTGGTAGTAATTTCTTATAGGGAGCTTATGTAATGAGATAGAGGTGTTATCAACATTGTCCGATACTATACGCTGTCCGATAGTATACGAATACGACCTTACCCTAACCATATTCAAAAATTAAAAAAAAAACATTAACGCTTTTCAATTATAGGACCTACCCATTTTTTAAAATTAAAAAGAAAGTTTCAAAAGAAAAATTATGTATAAAAAAAAATAAGTTTATTTTACGAAGTTTAATCGCGTGTGTGGCTGTTTACCTGACGAGCTTTGTCTTAAAGTCTGAACTTAGACGAAGATTTTACTTTATGCTCTAGAGCATGTCAAAGTCAAAGTCAAAGTCAAATAAGCTTTATTCAAATAAACTTAATTATTAAGTACTTTTGAATCGTCTATATTTTCCTACCACCCGTTCCAGACTTTTTTAGCTGACAAGAAGAACGGGCGCAAGAAACTTATCAGCTGTAACAGCCATAAGTAACGATATTTACAAACTTGAATATATCGTTACCAGATAATTACAACAGTGTGACAGGATTATTGGCAACAACATAGACTTATTATATTACTTCAACAAAGTACTTATAGTAGCAAGTTATGTGTTACATCATTTCCATGCATTTTGATCTTTAAGATAATCATCTCCTTTATAATAACCTTTACCCATGAGCGTTTTTTTAACATGGATTTTAAATTCATGCAAAGGCAGATCAATCACTTGTTGCGGAACTTTATTAATAAAGGCTATGCCTTTCCCCATAAATGAACTTCTAGATTTTGCAAGCATCTTGGAACGGCAAGTTTATCTTTATTTCTTGTATTAAACTGGTGAATATTGCTGTTCTTAGGAAATGAATCATAGTGTTTCCTTACATAAACTAAATTTTCATATATGTATTGGCCTGCCAAAGTTAAGATGTTTACTTATCATGAAAAGCGCATGCATGAAAAATTTTATGCAGCCAATATAAAGACGAACTTTACGAGCATGAGAAGTGAAAAATACTTTTTTACCATCGCCACTCTAAAAAGTGCGTTTAATTCAACGATAAGAGTGAATAATAAGCGATTTTGTTCACCGAGTGAATAAAAATAATTTGAATTTGGAACAAGCGCGCATCGTATGAATTATGTACAAAAAAAATAAAACGTGCTGAAAGTATGGAGCTATTCCATAGATAAAGCCAAAGTTATACAATTAAATAAAAAAAAATATCCCGCCAATTTTATTTAGGTTCTTTTTAGTGTCTTATCTGTGGGTTCTTTTCTAAAAAAAATATCTCGCCAAATTAATTAGGTTCTTTTTAGTGTCTTATCTTTGGGTTTTTTTCTTTATATTAGAGGGAGATTAGATGTTCAGTCTTGCATCAGTCCATTCCATCAGTCTGGTGCGATCTTCGTCTGTAAAAATTCAAAGTGTATACAAACTGATGAAATGGACTGATGTCAGACTGATCATGTCATTTCCCTCATAGCCAACCATGCTATTGTCTTATGTCATTGGAAAACTTATAGTTTCACTATTTTCTAGTGGTTAAATTACCGATTACCTATCTAAATAATATAATTTGATAACTATAAATAGGTCAAGGAACATTTATACTCACAGGGAGAAATAGGTACTATAGGTGTAAGTACTGCTATTATGTTTTCTCGCAGTCAATGGTAAAAAGTAGAGTACACAACTCGTGAAAAAAAATTTCATCTCGGTCCGTTGTATCCCTCGTTTCGCTCAGGATTCTACTTTTGAATCCTTCGCTGCTCTCGGGATCCAACATAGTACCTCGAACTAAATTCCTTCTTTTTTCACTTGTTGTATAATCTACTATTATTCACTCGGTGAATAAAAGCGCGTTTTATTCACTCTTCTCGTTGCAATAAACGCACTTTTTCGAGTGGCGATGGTAAAAAAGATTTTTTTTGGCTGCAAGGCTGCATTTGCAATCGTTAACACCCATCAATCCGCATTGGGCCCGCGTGGTGGGTTATGGCCCATCCTCCCACCCATAAGGAAGGCCTGTGCCCCAGCAGTGGGGACATTAAAAATGGCTGATGGTCAACACTAAATACTAAGTAGGTATAAAGTACTGCTAGGTACCTATTTGTTTTCTCGCAGTCGTCAATGGTAAAAAGTAGAGTACACAACTCGTGAAAAAAAAACATCTCGGTCCTATGTATCCCTCGCTTGACTCAGGATTCTATACTTTTTCAACTCTAGAATCCTTCGCTTCTCTCGGGATCCAACTTAGTCCCTCGAACTAAATTCCCTTTTTATTCATTTTTGTTGTATAATCTACTATTTTTAGAGTTTATCGCAATTTTCGAGCGCAACCACTGATTATAAGTATCAGCCGAACATTATTTTGTTATTGTATTTTGTTTGATAATAATTTTACCTACAGTCGACGGTAGGTACATCAGATTAAGACTATACTTGACCTTGTGTTGTGTGGTACCTTGCCTTTAAATTTTAAGCGCGTATTATTTTTTATAAGAAGTATCGAATGGAAAGTTTTCCTACACGTTTTTGAGCTAACAAATTACGAAATACTCTATATAATGATAAACTCTGAGTGCCACTTACGTGGTTACCCTACACGAACCATACGAAATTATGAAATTTTTCACAACCACGCACACGGGCACTAGCATGTGAAATAACGAAAGAAATAAAGAAATAACGAAACTCATGTATTGTAAAGCCGTGGTCGTCGTTAACGTTGTAATGTCAAATTTACGATCACGAAACGATCGCGATGGTGCTGTTGAGGTGCGACGATCGAAGCCGCGTCCTCCGTCCGACGGTGGTGGGCTTCGCACAGGAGCGCCCCCGCCCATAGGGGGCCCCTGCCTCCTTGGCGGGGAGCCGGCCCCGCTTCGGTTCATGCAGAGCAGCTCGTGGTGCAGCTCACGGCATGAACTGCATGGCTTTGCTCTGCGGCAGTCACATAGTGCATAGTGACTGTCCAGGCAGTAAAAGCAGAGTTCATTCCGCTTTACCATGCGGCGCCTCTCCGCTACTGGCAGGTTCTGCCAGCTCCTGCATTGCAGCAGGCCATGTCCCATCCGGCCACACTGCGGGCAGTCCGCGTCCCTCGTGGCGGCTGCCAGGTTGACCGCGAACCGAGCACTAGCTCCACGCTGTGACGGCGTCGGTCCCGGCTTGGGCTTACTCCTCCATGAAGGTGCCGAGGGCCTGCGTTCCGTCGTCCCTGACGGCGCTGTTTCTGGCATGGCAGTCTCCACAGCCCTGGCCTAAAACTCTAAAAACCGCACCAGATCGTTAAAGGTGGGTAGTGCGGTGCTGTCCCGTTCGACGTTTCCCCGCTCAAAACGCGCGCGCACCTCGTTGGGCAGCTTACTCAGCACAATATGTACCAACAAGAAAGACCACTCGTCCACCGGCAGTCCCAGCATGCGGAGCGCATTACACGCAACCTTAACGGGCGTGAGCAAGAGTGGGCGCAGTTGTGCCCTATTCACCACCTTAGGATCCGCCAATAAACGCACATTTTGATATCTGGCGTTTAACAGCTCCCACGCCGTATCGTATTGCGCGTCCTCCATTCGGAGGTGCTGAATGAGCGACCGCGCTTCACCCTCAAGTGTCGAGAGGAGGTACGCCATCTTTTGTGCTTTCGACAAGTCCGGTCTGGAGTCCACCAATGACTCGAACATGTTTTTGAAGGCCACGCAATCCTCCATTTTGCCCCCAAAGTGGGTCAGCTGCAGAGTGGGGAGCCGACCAGTGACCCCTGGTCCCTCGGTTCCGATGGAGGTGCGAGGGGCGGGACTGCCCGCCTGCCTCTCCTTGATCCTAGCCGTGCTCTCCACGATGTCGTCGTGCAAGGTCATGATCTGAGTGTAATCAGCCTCAGCAGCTGCCATAATAGGTGCATCCACGCCCGCTTCTAAAAGCGCTACCATGGCCGCATCGACGTTCGCCAAACGCTGCTGGATTCGATCCGCTCGATCCAGTATAGTCGCATCCCGGTCGGTGCGGGACAGTAGTCCTGCAGCACCCACAAACCACCTGAGCTCGGCGGCGATCACCGCCTTCATAGTCGTGACCTTCGCCATTGCGTTAAACGATCACGAACAAATCGACTTAAATCTACAAAAAAAGGACCGGACGAACAAGTCCGACAAAAGCACAAACGCAATTACAAACGGGCACAAATTCAAAATTCAAACAAGAGAATAAAATAAATAAAATAAACAAAAACAAATTTTGTCCCAAAATTATGGGAAGCAGAATCACCCTACTTACTAATTATAAATCGGGACCTTTACAAAGTACAATTTACAACTACAATTTTAACCAAACAAAATTAAACAAACAAATTTTCAATAAAATTTAAATTTAAAATTCAAATCTTTAAATTCAAAATTCAAAACAAAAAAAAACAAAACAAACAAGGATAAGGTACGAGACAAAACTACGCTGTTGCTACCAAAATGTTTCGTTGTAAGCGGACCGATTCAGGAAAGTTACTCAAAAAAGTTACTCAGTGGAAGCGTTACGAAATGAAGCGGGCCGAAAAAATGCCTACTCCGCCTTGATGTTTCGATCGGCTTACAACTCAACGAGAACTTATATACTAAGGAATTAAATCTACTTACTGCTAAGGACTGGACCTTCCAGTGAGAATGCTTCCGCCGCCCGACGACACGGTGACCAGCGCGTGATTCGCGCCGACCCGCAGCACGGAATTCGGCGAGGTGGTAGATCTGGCGGTGATGGCCCACTACCCCGTGGTTAACCATCTCCAGAAAGAGAAAATGTATACCACAAGTTGGTGGTGGTACATTCGCCAAACACGTTTCCTTTCAGAAGCCTATAGGCCACTTTCACAAAGCGTTCAATCAATGGACATAATTATATGTCACCGTTAAAGTGCGGAAATCCGTTAATCTGCAGATCAACTAGTGAATCTGCAGATTAACTGGTCGAGTCAGTTAAAGTGCGGAATTTTTCTTAAAATAGACGATTTCCGGACTTTTACTAGTTAATCTGCAGATTAACGACCAAGGATCAGTTAAAGTACGGAAACAGGTTTTGTTATTTAAAGAAAATAAGTAATAACATAAAAGGTAGACACAAAAGCGGGGGGAGGGGGGGGGGGGGCGCAACTGCAACTTTATAATCGTATTTGACCTGACGTGTCCGTCGACACGTTCGATCGTATCGAACTGCTTTATTCGGCGAGCGCGAAGCGCAGCGTAGCGTGAGCCTTAAATTTCGAGGTTATTTTTTTATAACAGACAACAGAAACATTTTCTTTTATTATAGGTAATAACTGACGCGGTACGTTTGCTGTTTATAAAGCAATTCTGGCTCTTGTAAACAGCAGACGCGTTAGTCGGACGCAGACGTATTTACCACGCAGCCGAAACTTCCCAAGTGGATAACGCGTCGGTTATTTACGAATATGCCCGGCGAAGCGCCAGAAACGAAGTTTTTGTAATTTTACAAAAACTTCGTTTCTGGCGCTTTAAGTTTATTTAAACTTTCAATGTAGGTCTTTTACTCAATTTCCTAAAGCCTTGGCTATTTCACTCACTGTATTCCGCACTTTAACGGTGTAGCATCCGTTAATCTGCAGATTAACTAGTTAAAGTGCGGAAATCGTCTATTTTAAGAAAAATTCCGCACTTTAACTGGCTCGGCCAGTTAATCTGCAGATTCACTAGTTAATCTGCAGATTAACGGATTCCGTACTCCAACGGTAACATATACAAACACACAATAAGGTTAATGAAATACGTTTCACACGCGATAAGAGTCAGATCAAACACAAACTGATTTTTTCGATTTTACCAAACAGAAAATAGCAAGTCACAAAATGGCGGGCGGCACGCGAATGTACTGACAAAGGTATGTGACCTTCCTTGCTATGACAAAATACGATCACGGAATACACGAGCAACGCCATCTCGCGAAACCAGCGCGAGACAAGTGCAAGTTATGAACGTGTCGGAAGATGGCGTGGCACTCTTTTCTGAACAATGTTGATAAATTTTATTCATAGAGTCAGTAGATTCCCGTCGTTTTGATTACATTACGTTGTGTTTTTCTCTGATTCATTAATATTCCATCTTATTTATTTATTTATAATCATAATTCATATGTTGTTGATAAATTTCATTAATTTTTCTTATTTCATATTTGTTTCACACATGCGACCTCATTACGTCCATACTTTTTATTTAGAATTATCAACCTTCTTTTTTTAACAATCCTCATTTTAAACTCCTTGGTATATCCGTGCATTTTATTTTTTACTTTTTAATCCATGTATGACACCATAAAGCACTCTATCTATCCTTTTCTCACATATCAATTTTACAAGTGTCATCATTGTCACCTTATTTCTTTTTTCTTTATTATTTTAAAAGTTGGTGTTAGAAATTAAAAAAAAGCACTTTGCCTCACGCTCGCAGCAAAAATCGATTTTGCTGCGAGTTTTTACACGCCAAAAGCACCCTTTTCGTGCTGGAGAGGTGAAATAGTTATTTGTTATACAAGTGACCAAAATCAAATTGTGCTGCGAGTGGCGACTTTAAATCACGAACTAGCGAAGTAGTCTAGAATTGAATCACGAGCGTAGCGAGTGATTCTAATATAGACTACTGAGCACAGTGAGTGATTTAAAGGCACGAGGCAGAACAACATTTTGGTCTCGTGTAAAACATACAACTTTTCACCTCGACCAGCGAGAAAATTTTCACGTGACTTTCCTGGTAAAAAAGCTTAATTCAACATTTGAAACTTGTTCACTTAACTCTTTTGGAGTTAGACAACTATCTTCATCGTTGGACGCATTCATTTTTGTAATTTATCACAAAAATAATTCAATCAAACCTATGCTGAAAAATTTTATTCATAGAGTCAGTAAAGTAGATTCCCGTCGTTTTGATTACCTACATTGCGTTGTGTTTTTCTCTTATTCATTAATATTCCGTCTTATTTATTAATTATAATCATAAAACATATAATTTGTTAATAAATTTCATTAATTTTTCTTATTTCATATTTGTTTCATACATGTGACCTCATTACCTACATACTCTTTATTTCGAATTATCAACCTTCTTTTTTAACAATCCTTATTTAAAACTCCTTGGTATATCCGTGCATTTTATTTTTTTACTTTTTAATCCGTGTATGACACCATAAAGCACTATATCTATCCTTTTCTCACATATCAATTTTACAAGTGTCATCCTTGTCACTTTATTTGTTTTTTCTTTATAATTTTAAAAGTTGGTGTTAGAAATTAAAAAAGCACTTTGTCTCACGCTCGCAGCAAAAATCGATTTTGCTGCGAGTTTTTACGCGCCAAAAGCACCCTTTTCGTGCTGGAGAGGTGAAAAATAAATTGTTTGTAGTTATACGAGTTTTGCCGTAACATAATTATTTTTCATGCCTGTGTATGTATATTTTAACTACTTATTATAACAAATAAATCTTTTTTCATTCAAGGCTTCGATATTTGTTAAAAGTGATGATTCGCACAAGTATACGACTAATACGACTAAAATAGAAGATCTTCCAAACGAATATGTGTTCTATCTGACTGTTAAAAGTAAAGGAGGGAATGACAGTGATGTACCAACCGTTACAAAGTTTTCTTTCAACAATGTTACTCTCTGCGATGACGCTATAAAGGTAAGTTACAAATGTAAAAAAACATCATCATATATCTACCGCAGGTCACTCACTACTGGAAGTATGCCTCCTAAGAATCGCCACAACGATCGGTCCTGCGCTACCCGCATCCAGCAGATTCCGGCGACCGTTACCAGATTGTCGGTCCACCATGTCACAAAGTAAGAAGTGGCGGACCATGTCGAGGGCCCGTCCTTGACGCTCGAACTTTTCTGCCCCAACGGCCATCGGTTTTACGTTAATTAAAAAACACTAAAATCTAGTCCAAATTGGGAATATCAGGATGTTAGAGTTAAGTTTATTTATTTGTCTTGTATTTATATTATCTGTGCTTATATTAAAATAAAATCAATTGTCATAATGTCTTTAGAGTGCAGGCATTGACCTGTATAGAAAAAAAAATCAGGTCATTGAGTGTAGGTATTCCATATAGTACAAGCGGCGACCGTAAGTTATATCTAATCTGTGCCGTAAGATTGCCTACGTCATCTGATACCACGATGAAACCCATGGAGAATTATCAGAAAAGTGATGCTTACCTTAGATCAATCAGTCTGCCAAAGCTGAATTGGCCGGAACTATAAATAAACGGGCCACTTCCGGTAGCAAAATGAAGGGGTCATTTACGTCATTTGATACCGAAATAATACTTATGGCATCAGTTACCCGCTTATTGGTAAAGACAAAAACGTAGTCTGCCAGTTCTTGTATGGCCGGAAGTACTTGGCAGACGGACTCAAGGCGTCGGATCGGACCTCATTGCCTACGTCATCTGATACCACGATGGAACTAATTCTACATACTTAGTTTTAATGTTATATTTAAGAATAAATTAGTCTGCCACTTCTATTTTGGCCGGAACTCCAAAGAAATACAACGTAAAGATTTTGTGATCCTATACTATTTCGACTGATATTGAATTCGATCTTATTTCTTTTAGTTTGTTACAATTACAAAACCTGCTGCTGCTTTAAGTACTGCTGCTAAGAGTGCTAAGCGGAAATATAAGTAGAGTAAACTGTCCTAAATTCGACCATGTTAACAATTTTTGATATTCAATCTTAAATATCTGGGGGCACGGCAGTGCCCCCGCCAAGACGAGCAAGCGAAGCGCAAGGGTACTACCTACCTTTTCTCGAAGCGCTTTGTCATTTTTTTTGAACCCTCATATCTTGGGTTTGGAGTATACCAGATAAACAAAATTCTCGGAATGTGATGTCAGTAGTGGATTTACAAAATATGTAAAATTTAAATTGCATAGCTTTTATAATATAGGTTTTATTGATATCTAAAAACCCCGATTTCGTCACTGACTCACTCATGATCATCAAAATTCATAGGGTACTTCCTGAAGTCCTAGAAAGCTGAAATTTGGTATGTAAGCTAGTATTAGGACACACTCAAAAAAATTGTTTAAAAACAAAAAAATCGACTTCAAAAAAAACTTGCCTCTAAAAAGCAAGAAATAATATTCAAATCATTAGATACGCATTATTATCGTTATAATAACGTCTGTTGAAGTTGGGTGGGGTACGAACGTACCGTACGTACGTACGGGAAGTACAACTTCCTTTTTTTATTCTAAAATCCCCACCCGACTTCAATAGACGTTATTATAACGATGATAATGCGTATCTAATGATTTGAATATTATTTCTTGCTTTTTAGAGGTAGGCTTTTTTTGAAGTCGGTTTTTTTGTTTTTAAAAAAAAATTTATTTATTTATTTTTAGTGTAATAACCTTCTGTATTAGGTAATGTAGGTAAGTATATTATTTAGGTAGAAAATTCAGCTAAGCCAAACGTGAGATAATCGCGGAGAAACATACTATATACAGGTCAAACTGAGAACCTTTTTTTTTTGTAGTCGGTTAAAATGACTACACTAAAGGTATCCCCTTTCCAACACAAAAAACTTCATCTAATTCGGTTCATAAATAACAAAGTTGTCAAGGTAGTTGATGCAAAATCATAGTATTTTCAGGATTACTTGAAAACTACTGGACCGATTTGAAAAAAAAATTATTAATAGATAAATGGGACCATTTCGCAAGCAAACTCAATCGAACAAAAAAAGAATCATCAAAATCGGTCCATAAATGACGCAGATACGCGCGAACAACGATAAAAAAAACATACAATTGAATTGAGAACCTCCTCCTTTTGATGAAGTCGGTTAACAACAAAAATATAAAATTGAACTTTAACCCTCATAACTTGGATGGATGGTAGATTTATTAAACATACAAAGTTTCAATTGCATAGCTCTTAAACTTAGGATTTAATTGAGATCTAAAAAACCCCGAAATCATCAAAACTTACTGATAATCATCAAAATTCTTAGGGTACTTCCTGAAGTCCTAGAATGCTGAAATTTGGTATGTACGTTAGTTTTAGTACACAAACAATAACAAAAATTATAAAACTAGGAACTTTTAGCCCCAAATCCCTTAAACTTGGGGATGGAAGTTTGTATGAGACTTCCGCAAATTTGGATGCTTGAGGTCTGAAAAAATTAAAATTTTGTATCTGAAAAATCTTTAAATATTTTGTAGTTATTTTTAAGACTTAGTGAATATTTGTTAAAGCAACGGAAAAAATATTCATAAAAAAGAAATTGTGTTCATTTTAAAATACTTCTTTCATGGCGCAAACCTCACGAAGACTCTATTTTGCTCTTTGCACTGTCATATTCTACGCCAAAGAGTAAAATAATATCACAGCATATTTGAATTAGTTCCAACACAGAATAAAATAAATAATAGTACAAGTACGTTGGTTGATGTTGATCGAATTTTACACGATTTTAGACCACAATTCTGACCCCACCTTGCTTTTCCGGTCTATGGAAAGTTACTTACTAAAAGTAATAAACTCCCACCAAAAACATTTTCATGTATAGTGAGTGGTGCCAAGACTTCCATATGGCTTGCATTGTCAAAAAGTTATCAGAACTCATGTAGAGCCAAGCTCCTAACTCTACGCGCCCTAACTTCAAAAACTCTTCACCTTAGCCAAAATATGTGGCTTGGCCATTTCGCTACATGGAAAAATGTATTCACTGTTTAACAATAGTTCTTGTAGTAACGAAACGGCCAAGCCACATATTTTGACTAAGGTGTAGA
Organism: Agriphila tristella; assembly: GCA_928269145.1. Lineage (NCBI taxonomy): Eukaryota > Metazoa > Arthropoda > Insecta > Lepidoptera > Crambidae > Agriphila > Agriphila tristella. Next base: position 21,335,676 of record OV743440.1, on the reverse strand, counting down.
GTTTTTGAAGTTAGGGCTTGTAGAGTTAGGGCGCGTAGAGTTAGGAGCTCGGCTCAACATGAGATCTGATAATTTTTTGACAGTGCAAACCATATGGAAGTCTTGGCACCACTATACATGAAAATGTTTTTGGTGGGATTCCTATTTTGTATGCCTATGGTTAACTTTCTTCAGTAGTTGAAAAGTTGTAATTTTTGTTTTGTTTTGATTAAAAACTTAATTTTATGACATAATTTAAGGTTAAAAAATCGCAAAAATAATTAAAAAATTTATTCTTCAATTATATGAAACGAAATTTACGAAAGAACAATATTTTTTACGATGGTAAATTTTTTTGATACAGAGTTTTTTGAATTTACCTCAGTACTTTAAGTTAACAAATCCACAGCATCGTGGTATCAGATAACGTAGGCAATAGGGTCCGATCCGACACCTTTGAGTCCGTCTGCCAAGTACTTCCGGCCATACAAGAACTGGCAGACTACGATTATTTGTCTTTACCAATAAGCGACAACTGATGCCATTAGTATTATTTCGGTATCAAATGACGTAAATGACCCCTTAATCTTGCTACCGGAAGTGGCCTGTTTATTTATAGTTCCGGCCAATTCAGCTTTGGCAGCCTGATTGATCTAAGGTAAGCATCACTTTTCTGATAATTTCCATGGGTTTCATCGTGGTATCACGATGACGTAGGCTTTCTAACGGTCGCAGCTCATACTAATAGCTACGTAGTAAATATACAAATTATTCTTGTAAAAAAGTCGTAGCATTGTTTGGGATTATGCGTTACCTCACTTGTGAAATTATATCTTGTGATCTCATACACGAAAAAAATAAAATAATCAATAAACATTGATTTCATCGGTAAGTTCATATGGTTTTCGATGTTTTTATGTAGTATAAAAGCCTAAAACTATTATAATATACTAATAATTTGTGCAAATAGTCGTTTGTATCCAGTTTTTTGGTGATTTTGCAAATCTCCGATTTTTATTACAGGTCGTAGAGTACATTTCTACGAGTAACATATTGTTTTGTATGTAGGACTACTACAAGCTCAATTTCTTTGTTTTAGGCGCCGTTATCCAACATAACACAAAAAATAACACATCAGGGGCCGATTCTCACGCGATAGACAAAATGTCGAAATAGAGATATGTCGAAATAAAATGGCGGATCTGCCATTTTGTCTATTTAAACCTGTTTTTGGTATTCTCGAAAGGTCACCATAGAGATATGTCGATGGCTAGCCCTCGACATGCAACGTATGGTCGATAGCAGTAGAGATTGAATATCTCGAACATTACGTTAGTCGAAGTGTCCAATTGTCTCTTTCTTATGAGATGGGTGACCATTTGGGACTACAATAACGAATATTAAGCTACTTTTGAAGAGGCCGGTTACTAGATGGGTGACCATTTGGGACTGTGATGACGAATGTTAAGCAATTTTAGGAAATGGCCGGGATTGGGATGGGTGCCCGTTTGTAACTGCGATGCGACGAAAGTAAAAAAAAATAAGACCGGGTTTGGGATGGGTGACCGACGCTGCCAGAAGTAATCAATGTTAAACAACATTTACAAAGACTGGGTATGAGATGGGTGACCGATTGAGACTTCGATAACGAATGTTAAACAACTTTGTAAAAAGGTCAGGTTTGGGATGGGTGACCGACTAAGCCAACAGTTAATCAATTTTAAACAACGTTGTGTTTCTTACATCGGGCGCGTGCCATACTGTCAAATTCGAAATATCTCGAAAAAGTCAAGAAATTGTAGAGATTCCAAAGATTTTCGACTTGTAATGTCGAAAATTGCTGAGAATAAGTTTTTTAAACATTACAAGTCGAAAGTCTTTGGAATCTCTACAATTTCTTGACTTTTTCGAGATATTTCGAATTTGACACTATGGCACGCACCCGATGTCTGCCTGCAAGATACACAACGCTGTTTAACATTGATTACTGTTGGTTTAGTCGGTCACCCATCCCGAACCTGACCTTTTTACAAAGTTGTTTAACATTCGTTATCGAAGTCTCAAACGGTCACCCATCTTATACCCAGTCTTTGTAAACGTTGTTTGACATTGATTACTTCTGGCGTCGTCGGTCACCCATCCCAAACCCGACCTTTTTTCAAAGTGATTACCAGATGGTCACGCATCTCACACCTGGCCTTATTTAATTTTTTCTTACTTTCGTCGCATCACAGTCCCAAATGGTCACCCATGTAGTAACTGGCAACCAGCCTCTCCAAAAGTAGCTTAACATTCGTTATTGCTGTTCCAAACGGTCACCCATCTGAGATGGGAGACTATTTTCAAAGTGGTTACCAGATGGTCACCCATCTCACTCCCGGCCTTATTTACTTAAAGCTTTTTTACTTTCATCGCATCACAGTCACAAACGGTCACCCATCCCATACCCGGCCATTTCCAGCTTATCATTCGTTATTACTGTTGATGGGTGGCCATTTTCAAAGTGGTTACCAGATGGTCACCCATCTCACACCCTGCCTTATTTAAAGCATTTTTACTTTTGTCGCATCGCAGTCACAAACTGTCACCCATCCCATACCCGGCCATTTCTCAAAATTGCTTAAAATTTGTCATCGCAGTCCCAAATTGTCACCCATCTAGTAACCGGCCTCTTCAAAAGTAGCTTAATATTCGTTGTTGCTGTTCCAAACGGTCACCCATCTCGTACTCGGCCTCTTCAAAAGTAGCTTAACATTCGTTATTGTAGTCTCAAATGGTCACTCATCTCATAAGAAAGACACAATTCGACACTTCGACTAACGTAATGTTCGAGATATACAATCTCTACTGCTATCGACCACTCGTTGCATGTCGAACGCTATGGCTCGACATATGTCTACCGTGAGATTCCGAGAATACAGAAATCTGATTGCGATTGACATCCGCCATGTTTTTTCGAGATATCTCGCATTCGACATTATGTCACGCGCCCGAGAATCGCCTCCCAGGGCTATCGATATTAAGCAATTACTTACCTATCTATAGTTTGCAGCGACAACTAGAAAGAGTTAAAAAAGTGAACGCCTTCAAATAATAAACACTGATATTTTTTACGTGTTCTTTTTATTTCCTTGACTAGCTTCCGCTAGATTATAAACAATGTGTGCCTTTTATCCAAAATGAGTTTAGCCATTTTTCGTAATTTAATAAGAAATAAACATCGAAATACCTATTTAGTTCAAATTAGTTTTACAATTCCTGACTTTTCGGATTTTGACTCCCTTTTCGTTTTTTCTTACTATCGCAATAAATAGATTCTAATCCAAAAAGGGTAGTATTTAACTGGGTAACAATAAATTTCCATTTAGAATTTACACAGCTAACTTAAATTGGTTAGGTATCACAATCTCTAAATTTGAATGGCCTAAGGTCATAACACCTGTGGACGAAAGACCTAATTTGAAAAACACCTAATGCACAAAATACCTAACCTAACCTAAATTCATAACGGGGTCAAACGGGGGTCCAAAGTTTGTATGAAAATCGCTCAATTTCGAAGCTAGGATCTTCAAAAGAGTTTGAACATTTTGGCATAATGGTAACCAGAATTTTTGTGTTTGCCGGATATTTCCGAAAAAGCGGGTTTATTATACTGTGATAGCGGCGCACAATAAAACCTATATTATATCGATAAAGGATCTATAGATAAACAAAAAATGTCATGTGGTATCCATGTTAGGATCTTTAACATGGATTATCTCGAAAACGTTGAGCTTTAGGGTTTTATATCACATATCATTTTATGTTTATCTATAGATCCTCTATCAATATATATAGGTTTTATCGTGCGCCGCTTATTAGATTTTTAATTGGACGGGGAATAAGTTTGGATTTTATCTATAGATTATCTCGAAAACGTTGCGCTTTAGGACTTTATATCAAATGACATTTTCTGTTTGTCTATAGATCCTCATTCGATATATACAGGTTTTATCGTGCGCTGCTATCACAGTATAATAAACCCGCTATTTCCGAAATATCCTTTAAAAAACAAACATGATGGTTACCACTATGCCAGCCTCTCTTACTAATAGGTTCTAACCCATTTTGTGTTTAGGCTGATGATTGAAAATAATACATACGCAAAGGGGTGAAAAGGGAGATGAAGTTGTGGGTCCAGAGACATCTGTTATCAGATATTCCGTTCCCGTTTCTTTGCCCGTTCCCGTGTGGAAGAAGAAGAAAATCCTTAATTTTGTAAGTAAAAATCGCAAAACTTCTTATTTAGGCTTATGAATGGAAATATAACGCAACGTATATTTTTATTGGTAATATTTCAACCCCTATGAGGATGAAATGAGGTAAATAAACCTAAAAATAGATATGGATGTCGTTTATGGGGTTTCCTGGGATGACATTTGCAAAAATGACATTTATTTTGAAGTCCAACATGGTGGACATGATTTAACCGCTTAAGGGGTGAAAATAGGGTTCAAATTTTGTATGGAAAAATTATATAAAATAGTCATTACAACTTAAATGAAGTTTAAAGTTGTAATAACTATTTTATATAAGGGAGCACGTTTAAAAATAAACAGGCAAACATATATTTTGTGATTTTGAAAATCATCCCTTAGGGGGTAAATGGGGTAAGTAAATATAAAAATCTGTGTGAATATCGTTCTTGAGGTTTTATGGGATGGTGATTGCGAAAATGACATTTATTTTGAAGTCCAACACAGTGGACATGATTCAGCTACAGAGGACGGAGACGGGGACGAAGTCAAGGATGGAGAAGGAGACGGCAATGGAAACGGGAACGGGCAAAGAAACGGGAACGGAATATCTGATAACAGATGTCTCTGAACCCAATTCTGATTATTGTAATAAACTAGCATCCGCCCGCGACTTCGTCCGCGTGGATATTATAGATAATCCTTAGGGAACCTTCAACCAGGATCCAACCAGCCGTTTTTACGCGATTACGTGGGTCCCCACCAAGCGAGCAGCCTCGTGCGGCTGAAACGGCAAAAATGGCTGGTCGGATCCTGGTTGAAGGTTCCCTAAGGATTTTCTATAATATCCACGCGGACAAAGTCGCGGGCGGAAGCTAGTCATAATGTATAAATGTAATGTAGTGCAATAAACAATTACTAACATTATTATTATTTATAGGTTAAACTAGGACCAAAGAAACTAAAAATTAAACAAAGATTAGCTATGTTTTCAAATACTTACATTACAGTTGCTCAAAAATGTGGGCTTACGATGATACGAGTATATGCTTGGGAGTACCTCCTCGTGGTGAAGGCGGTACCTAACAGTTTGGGCCTATTTTTTAAAGTGACTTGCCTAAACTGGCTAAACCTACTATACATTTTTTTTACTTTTAACGTATAACACTGCAACAAGTATTTTCTTACGTAACTACATTAGTTCTTATTTATATTAATACACCGGAGTTATAAAGTACACGCGTACGAAGTCGCGGGCTAATGCCCGTAGCTGATGCTAGTAATAAGTAAAAATTTAGATTAGAACCTTCAATCTATGTTATTTATGACTCAATTGAAGTGCTGTTCTATCGTAAGGTTATTTTAACTTAAGCATTTGAAACTTAGGTCTAACAGGACTTTAGGTTTAGGCACGGTAATAGGATACTACCAGTATTCTAACTTAGTACTAACGGCCGAAATGCGAGCCACACCTATGCGCCTCGAGTTCGGGCTGCTCTCGGGCTGCTACAGACGCGAATGCGCCGCAGTGACGAACGAACGGTGGTTTCGTATTTTGTGATCACGATGGCGAATTGCAACTATAGAGTATATTGTGCTGTTTAAAATAAACCAAACGGTAAAAGAATTATAATTTGTTACATTATTAACGTCAGACGAGTATAGCATCTGCGTCATCATAATTAAATCTAGTTCAAAGTCAATGATGCACAATGATTTACAATTATAGTTTGTTTGTTTGTTACGTCTTAACTACTGAACCGATCATCATGAAATTTTGCATACACGTTGTCAAGGGTACAAAAAAGAATATAGGGTACCTTTCATCCCGAAAAAAGAATTGTTACCGAGGGATAGCAAAAAAAAACTTACCACGCAGACGAAGTAGCGGGCGGCCGCTAGTCCTTACTAATATTATAAATGCGAAAGTCCGTTTGTTTGTTTGTTACGCCTTCACGTCTTAACTACTGAACCGATCATCATGAAATTTCGCATACATATTGTCAGGGGTCCAGAGAAGGACATAGGGTACATCATTTCATCTCGAAAAAAAGTACTGTTCCCGAGGTAAAGCAAAAAAACTTTCCACGCAGACGAAGGCGCGGGCAGCTGCCAGTGTTTTATACAATTCATGAATTAAAAACTAAAAATACATTAACAATAAGAAAAACGTTTGTAGAAAATTTCAGATTTCATATACCTACAATATCAAAAAAAGGTTAGAACTTTCTTTGGGGAAAATAAAATTATAAAATAATTTTTAAGCGTAAGTCACCGGTGATCTACGCGGCAGCTTAAGTGTTAATAATTACAGATCACTTTTTCTATTTGCTTATTACCAAAATATAAACCATATTATAAATTGTATATGACAAAATATAATTTAAAAGCAAAATGATAACCTTTTGAATTATTAGGCAACCTAACACGCTATCACCGTTATTTCTAAAATATAACATACAATCACGAAATTAGAAACAAATTCAAGTAGGTGAAGATAGGTACTGTTAACTTTATTTCATCTACCTACTTGAGTTTGTTTCTAGTTTTGTACATAGATGCAGGCAGCCCTATCGTATGTTGACGTACCGCGCGGCTCAAGTTACGTATTTCAAGGTCAGGCTCGAGTTAGAATACTGGTAGTATCCTTTTACCGTGGTTTAGGTTTTACGACGATTAGGAGTTTTAAAAATTAGGTCTTTCGTTCATTAAGTATTATAAAACGTAGGCATTTAAAACTTAGGTCTTACAACGATTAGGTTTTACGACAATTAGGTTTTAAAATTTGGTCTTTCGTCCATAGGTGTTATGACCTTAGGCCATTCAAATTTAGAGATTCTAAAGGTGCCATCCCACCGGTGCGTCTTGAGACGCACGAGAGCGCACCAGACCGAACCGACACACCGTGGGAAACGACAGTGCGCCGCGGTGCGTCGTCGTGCGTACGATCAATCAAGCGTCGGTAACTTCAAAGGATCGGTGCGTGGCGGTGCGTAGCGCTGTGCGTCCGCGTTCGTGGCGGCTCGTCGCCTTTGTCAATATGCCGCGCGTCATAGTATGATATCTATCAGTAGTAAATCGGCCCTGTCCTTTAAATAATTACCTACAGTATTTTAATTTCATCTAAGTACTTTCGTATCTTTCTAGTTTTGTGATTGTACGTATTACGTAAATTGCTATTTAGCAATAAGGCTGCTTTTTGTGTGCTTTGCTGTTTTTATTTGTATATGTCCTGTCTTAGTGTGCAATAAGTGTTTTTATTATTATTATTATTAATAATATTTCAGAATCCATATTATATAGGGTCTACCTTCAATGCGAAATACTTTCTAAGCAATAAAATACCTAGGTTAGCAAATTACTAAACTAATAGTGAAAACAAAAACAAAAAATTGCGTAAAACCTATATAGGGTTTTTAGACTTTTTAGTAATAGCCTAATAAAGCCGAATATGGTAGATAGGCACCATCAAACTGAACAACTTTTACTAAGGGACCAGCTCTGAAATCACGAAAAAAATCAGCTGTTTCATACAAAAATTAATAACGAAAATATCAAAATAAACAGTATTTAAAGTACTTACTTATATTTAATCTTATATTTCGGAGCTTTCGGATTTTTTATCTCTGAATTAAAACAGCACTATCTGCACTTTACCATAGTAAGTACAGGTATTTCAATCAATAAATAAATAGTACGTAAAGTTTTCGTTCGTTAATGCGGCGCATTCGCGACTGTTTGTGGCGAACTTGAGGCGCGTACTGTGTGCTCGTCGCTCGCTACTCATTTCATTCATTTCGTTTCGTTTTGGCGGCCGCACGCGCACACGGCGCCAATGAATGATGGAGTGGACTAACGAACTAACGAATGAATATTTAAACTTGTTTCAAAATGAACCAGCTCTTTGGAACAGTTCGTCCCCACTTCATAAAAATAAAAACAATGTTCATGATGGTTGGCTACGTATAAAATCAAACTTAAAAGGTGGCACCATTCAAACGAACCATTCATTCGAACGATTCAAACGAACCCAAACTCGATGGGATTGTATGGTTTCATCATAGAGTTCCTGTGGCCTTCTTCCGACTTCATCATCAGATCAGCTCAATGACACCATAATATTGCTTTGCCTTCCAGTTCTGACCTATGTTCAAAGTTTCAAGTTTCTAACTCATCGGGAAGCTGGTATAAAATCGTTCGCAAACTTTGAGGAGAAACAAACAAACGAACACACAAATGAGAAAGCAACCTAAAAAAACGTGTTAAAAACGTGTTAAAAAGAACATAAATTTTTCGTTCGTCACTGCGGCGTGGCGCATTCGCTGTCTGTGTACCTACCTATCGAGTTCAGTCAGACTAAACTTGAGGCGCGTAGGTATGGCTCGCTATTCGACTATTTGTACTGTGCCATCATCACTCGTGCGTCGTTGCACGGACGCGGGCGCACCGTGGGAACGGTACAGCAGGCCGTGCGCCAAACATGGCCGAACGACGCACGGCCCGTGCCAGCGTTTCCCACGGTGCACCCGTGCTCGCCCTGGTGCGGCTCGGTGCGGTGCGTGGTAGCACGCACCGTCGGAAGGCACCTTAATACGTAACCCTTAAATTATTTGTTTTCTACTTGTAGTCGCCCGTTTTACGTATTTTTTGTATTCCACGGTTAGTCGCCCGTTTAGTTAATTTGTCGTCCAAAAACCGCTGCCAGGTTTAGTATTTAAGTATCCCATTAACAGTTGCCGTTAATTATTTCCAGTCACCCAACTAATTAATGCCCTCCAAAAAACCTGAAAATATTTATACGAGCTGACGACACTTAAACGTCGAAAGGGTTTTAATTTGAGTACTTTCTCAAAATGAAAATGTTGTCTATTATTGACATCACTTACAGAAATTCCATGCAACATCACTATCGAAATCCTGGTGAAATAATTATTATCACAGATAAGATCAGTTTTGTTTTTTTTTTGGCAAAAGCTACACATTCTACTTTCTGACAATGTTACGCTCTTTTAGAATGAGTAAGATTTCAAACAGTGATTTAACTATTATACATATATATTATATATATATAATAATTCTTGTATATATATAATAATTCTTGTATATATATATATTTACATCCAGCAATCTTTTTGGCGTCATGCACGTGGTGCATCATTACGACGTCCCCCAGTTCCCCTTACTTTTTTTAACATGTCTAAATGAATATTGCTTAGTTTTTTGATTTCCAGCTCCGTGGGATACGTCATTTTCCGATAATTTTATATTTCACGATATTCGTCTTGCAGTCATGCTGCAACATTTTTGAACCCCTAACCATGGTGATACATTATAGGCATCCTGGATATATTGATCTTAATTTACCCATGGCATCGATTATTTAACGTCCTCACAGGATGGACGGTATTTGGGAGTGCGACGTTGCCAGCTTTCGGTTTATTATCTCTTTCTTGTCCTATCGCTTGTCTGTACTCAGTTTCAACATTTAATTTGTTCCAATATTCATAAAGTCTATACATATACGGATGCCCCATATGCACAGACCATACAACAAGTACTTACGTATGTTATAATATGTAAATACGAGTACCTAGTGTGCTTGCCTTATTCGATTATTTTTTAATAAAAAGTCTGTTGTGTTGCAATGAGCATAGATGAATGGATTGAATGGTAAATGTATGTCCGTCTTTCACGCAACACTTACTGAACGAACTTTAATAAATTTGGTAGATTGTGTACCTACCTATATTTACATATAATAAAATGATAGTTTAATAAAATATGAAAAAAGGGAAGAAAGAGAATGAGATAGATTTTATCATGTTGACAAAAAAGAAAAAAACTTTTTTAAAAACACCCTTTTATTACAAAAAAGTCGGACTAAAAACATTAAAACAGACTAGTAAAAACAGACTAAAAAGTATAAAATATTTTTTTTCTATAAATATTTATACCCTACAGAAATTTTAAAAACGTGGGGCGCATTTTGTAAAATGTATCATCCATAGTGTCTTTAGCATGCGCCCCACGTTTTTAGGTTTAAAATTTCTGTAGGGTTATAAATATTCAAAGAAAAATTTATTTTATACTTTTAAGTCTATTTTTACTAGTCCGTTTTAATGTTTTTAGTCCGACATTTTTGTAATAAAAACGTGTTTTTAAAAAAGGTTTTTTTAGTAAATCTTTATTTTCTGCTTTTTAGTTAATGAGCTAAGACTAAAAAAAACGTTTTTATTGCAAAAAAGTCGGACTAATAAAATTAAAACGGACTAGTAAAAACAGACTAAAAAGTATAAAATAAATTTTTCTTTAAATATTTATAACCCTACAGAAATTATAAACCTAAAAACGTGGGGCGCATTTTGTAAAATTTATCATCCATATTGTCTTTAGCATGCGCCCCACGTTTTTAGGTTCAAAATTTCTGTAGGGTTATAAATACGTATTTAAAGAAAAAATTATTTTATACTTTTTAGTCTGTTTTTACTGGTCCGTTTTAATGTTTTTAGTCCGACTTTTTTGCAATAAAAACATGTTTTTAAAAAAGTTTTTTTTTCAGTAAATTTTTATTTTCTGCTTTTTAGTTAACGAGCTAAGACTAAAAATATACCATCTCCTATCGGAGCACTTGTCAAGACGATTCAAACGAGCCCAAACTCGATGGGGTTGCATGGTTTTAATACAGAGTCCCAGTGGCCTTCTTCCGGCTCTATCATCAGACCATGGAAACTTCCCAACAAATTACTCGTCAAGACAATTCAAACGAGCCCAAACTCGATGGGGTTGCATGGTTTTATTACAAAGTTTCTATGGCCTTCCTCCGGCTCCATCATCAGATCCTCGGCCACTATTTCCCATTAAAGTACTCGTCAAGATGATTCAAACGAGCCCAAACTCGATAGGATTGCATGGTTTTATTACCGAGATCCAGTGGCCTTCTTCCGGCTCCATCATCAGACCCTGGACACTATTTCCCAACAAAGTACTCGTCAAGACGATTCAAACGAGCCCAATCTCGATGGGGTGGCGTGGTTTTATTAAAGATTTCCTGTGTCCTTCCTCTGGCTCCATCATAAGACCCTGGAAACTATTTCCCAACAAAGAACTCGTGAAGACGATTCAAACGAGCCCAAATTTGATGGGGTTGCACGGTTTCAATATTGAAATCCTATGGCATGGCCTTTCGGCTTCATCATCAGACCCTATACCACGTCTCCCATTAGAGTACTCGTCAAGACGATTCTAACGAGCCCAAACACGATGGGGTTGTATGGTTTCTTCATAGAGTTCCTGTGGCCTTCTTCCGGCTTCATCATCAGATCAGCACAAGGACACCATAATATTGCATCGCTTTCTAGTTCTGGCCTATGTTCAAAGTTTTAAGTCTCTAGCTCATCGGGAAGTTAGGATAAAATCGTTCGCAAACTTTGTGGAGAAACACAAACAAACAAACAATCAAAAAAACAAACAAACAATCAAAAAAACAAACAAACTAACAAACAAACGCGAAAGCAACCTAATAAAAACGTGTAAATAAAATATACCATCTCCTATCGGAGCACTCGTCATGACGATTCAAACGAGCCCAAACTCGATAAGGTTGCATGGTTTTAATACAGAGTCCCAGTGGCCTTCTTCCAGCTCTATCATCAGACCCTGGAAACTTCCCAACAAAGTACTCGTCAAGACAATTCAAACAAGCCCGAACTAGATGGGGTTGCATGGTTTTATTATAAAGTTTCAATGGCCTTCATACGGCTCCATCATCAGATCCTCGGACACTATTTCCCATTAAAGAACTCGTCAAGATGATTTAAACGAGCCCAAACTCGATAGGATTGCATGGTTTTATTACCGAGTTCCAGTGGCCTTCTTCCGGCTCCATCATCAGACCCTGGACACTATTTCCCAACAAAGTATACTCATCAAGACGATTCAAACAAGCCCAATCTCAATGGGGTAGCGTGGTTTTATTAAAGAGTAGGACACAGGAGTGTCCTTACTCCGGCTCCACCATCAGACCCTGGAAACTATTTCACAACAAAGAACTCGTCAAGACGATTCAAACGAGCCCAAATTTGATGGGGTTGCACGGTTTCAATATTGAGTTCCTTTGGCATGGCCTTTCGGCTTCATCATCAGACCCTAAACCACGTCTCCCATTAGAGTACTCGTCAAGACAATTCTAACGAGCCCAAACACGATGGGGTTGTATGGTTTCTTCATAGAGTTCCTGTGGCCTTCTTCCGGCTTCATCATCAGATCAGCTCAATGACACCCTAATATTGCATTACCTTCCAGTTCTGTTCTATGTACAAAGTTTTAAGTCTCTAGCTCATCGGGAAATTAAAATAAAATCGTTCGTAAACTTTGTGGAGAAACACACAAACAAACAAACAAACGCGAAAGCAACCTAATAAAAACGTGTTAAAATATTCAATGATGTCACTGTAATCAACGCCGTCAAAATGGGGAGCGATCACTGATTGGTACGTGGCACATTGAATAATCAACATAAGCCTGAAAAGATCTCGATCTCGACTGATAAAATCCACGCTTCGACTATTACCGGCCCATATTTAAACCTCCGAAAGCTTGAACTCCAAAACCGCTTCAAAGCCCTTGAGAACAGCATAGATGGGGACGATCTAAACAATATGGTGGTGGATACTGTCCGTATGGAAGGGTCAAAGTTCTTTACGACCCGCCGCCCAAGCTAAAGAAACTCTCCAACCGCTCACTCATGGATCAGAGACGTGAAATGAGGCTCCAGAGCTCAGTGGATGCTCATCGTTATCGGCAACTAAATAGAAAAATATCTAAGTCTTTGATGAGTGATCTTTAAATACGAATCATATTAAAAAGGTCATTGAGCGGAGTAAAGGCTCCAATGTGTTAGCGAGAGATCTGTCTATTGGGAAAAGCTAGATGACGTAGCTGAAAACTGACGACGGACGCATCATCTCATCGAAGCCTGAGGAAATACTGAGGGCGATCAAGAGTTTCTATGGGCAGTTACATTCCAGGCAGACACCTGTTGAAAGCATGGCTAAAAACCCCAGATCCAAGCTTACCCGACACTATACTGAAGATATCCCGGACGTCACAGCCGGTGGTAAGCCGATACTTAAAGTCCTCAAGAAGCTTTTCAATTCCGTCATCGTCGAGGGCGGAACACCGAAGGCATGGAACACAAGTGAGGTGATTTTGTTCTTTGAAGAGCTACAGACCCATCTCACTTCTGAGCCATGACTTTTTCGAGAATTCTTACGAATCGTCTCGCTCGCTGGTTTGACCACTTCCAACCTCCCGAACAAGACTGGTTCCGAAAAGTTTTTCCGATGATATAGTTCTTATGGCTGAGACCTTGGATGACCTGAACAGAATGCTCTAAGATCTCCGCAGTGCTTTCCAAAGAGTGGGTCTGAGGATGAACATGGATAAGACGAAAATCATGTCGAATGCCCATATCGTGCCCGCTCCAGTTCATGTTAGGAATTAGAAATAAGGAGATCAACAGAAAAACTAAAGTAACCGACATCGCTCGCAGGATTGCTCAGCTGAAGTGGCAGTGGGCTGGACACATAGCGAGAAGAACCGATGGCCGTTGAGGCGGAAAGGTTCTGAAATGGCGTTCGCGTACCGGACGACGCTCCGTGGGTAGGCCCCTGACAAGGTGGGCCGATGAACTGGTGAAGGTTGCGGGAAGCCACTAGATGCGGGCAACGCAGGACTGATCGTCGTGGAGATCCTTAGGGGAAGCCTATACCCAGCACTGGGTGTCGTGCTGCTGATATGATTAAAATAAAATGAAAAATCTACTGGGAACAGTGCTATTATCTTATAGTTGGTACCTAGCTTGCAGCCACATAGTACCGCCTCGAATAGTACCGTATTCCTGGAATCAAGATCGCCAGGCTATTAAACGTCCGTATATAGCTATTGAACGTCCGTATACAGCTATTGGGCGTCCCTATATGGCTATTGCTCATCAGTATACAGCTATTGGGCGTCCGTATTTAGCTATTGAACGTCCGTATGCAGCTATTGGGCATCCTTATACAGCTATTGGGCGTCCGTATATGGCTGTTGGGCGTCCGTATACAGCTATTGGGCATCCGTATATGGCTATTGAACGTCCGTATACAGCTATTGGGCGTCCGTATTTAGCTATTGAACGTCCGTATACAGCAATTGGGCGTCCGTACAAAGCTTTACGTTGATTTGGTGATACTAAATGACAAATACCAATATATCATCACAATCGGTATAGCGGTTATACAAACTTCCACCGCTTTTTACCCCCTTAGAGGATGATTTCGTGGATAAAAACTACCCAATGTCATCATTATCTTTATACCAAATTTAATTAAATCGGTTTAGTGGAAATAGATTCCCTATACAAACTTCTACCCTCCTTTTTGCCCCTTTAGGAGATGATTTTGGGAACAAAAGTATCCTATGTTCTTTCTCAGGTCCGAAACTAGGTCCATTATTCCATACTAAACTTTATCTAAATCGGTTCAGCAGTCTATGTGTGAAGAGGTAACAGACGGAAAAACTTTCGCATTTATATTATTAGTATGGATTGTTATTTATTTTTATAAATAAAGTTGAGTATATTTGTAAGTTTAAATAATTATAAACAAGATTTAAATCGAGCGCCGAATATTACGCAACGCGTACGTGACCGAAGATGATGTATATCGTTTAGATTACAGTAAATATTATTTGAGTTATTGTCATAGATTCAATGAGCGAGCTGGCAACGTTGCAATTGTGGACGCCAAATACGCGAACTCGTAGTCAGAAATTCCCCTCGATATACATGCGTGGATATACGCGCTGCAGCAGCGC
This sequence comes from Agriphila tristella, assembly GCA_928269145.1. Taxonomy (NCBI): domain Eukaryota; kingdom Metazoa; phylum Arthropoda; class Insecta; order Lepidoptera; family Crambidae; genus Agriphila; species Agriphila tristella. The sequence continues at coordinate 21,320,605 of OV743440.1, read as the reverse complement.
CTCACCTGCGCTGAGATTTCTTCGGGAACTTTTCAATATTTTTTTGCAGCCATTTTAAACGATTTTTGGCTTCCGTCGATATTTAAACTATGGCTAGCTAGGATCAATAGGGCCTAAGTGCCACCGGCCAATAAAGTATATATATATTTATCCCGCAAACAATTGGCCGTCCCCTGAAGGCGAAAGTGCATTTAAACTGGCGACCACCTGCTTTTGGCGTCCGCATACCGATATAATATAAATGCGAAAGTTTTTCCTTCTGTTACCTCTTCACACATAGACTGCTGAACCGATTTAGATAAAGTTTAGTATGGAATATGGAAACAGTTTCGGACCCGAAAAGAACATAGGATACTTTTGTCCCCAAAATCATCTCCTAAAGGGGCAAAAAGGAGGGTAGAAGTTTGTATAGGGAATCCATTTCCACTAAATCGATTTAATTAAATTTGGTATGAAGATAATGATGACATAGGGTAGACGAAATCATCCTCTAAGGGGGTAAAAAGCAACAAATCAACGTAAAGCTTTGTACGGACGCCCAATTGTTGTATACGGACGTTCAATAGCTAAATACGGACGCCCAATAGCTGTATACGGACGTTCAATAGCCATATACGGATGCCCGATAGCTGTATACGGACGCCCAACAGCCATATACGGACGCCCAATAGCTGCATACGGACGTTCAATAGCTAAATACGGACGCCCAATAGCTGTATACCGATGAGCAATAGCCATATAGGGACGCCCAATAGCTGTATACGGACGTTCAATAGCCTGGCGATCTTGATTCCAGGAATACGGTACTATTCGAGGCGGTACTATGTGGCTGCAAGCTAGGTACCAACTATAAGATGATAGTTCCCAGTACTGTTCCCAGTAGATTTTTCATTTTATTTAAATCATATCAGCAGCACGACACCCAGTGCTGGGTATAGGCTTCCCCTAAGGATCTCCACGACGATCAGTCCTGCGTTGCCCGCATCTAGTGGCTTCCCGCAACCTTCACCTGTTCATCGGCCCACCTTGTCAGGGGCCTATCCACGGAGCGTCGTCCGGTACGCGAACGCCATTTCAGAACCTTTCCGCCTCAACGGCAATCGGTTCTTCTCGCTATGTGTCCAGCCCACTGCCACTTCAGCTGAGCAATCCTGCGAGCGATGTCGGTAACTTTAGTTCTTCTGTAGATCTCCTTATTTCTAATTCCTAACATGAACATATGGGCATTCGACATGATTTTCGTCTTATCCATGTTCATCCTCAGACCCACTCTTTGGAAAGCATTGCGGAGATCTTAGAGCATTCTGTTCAGGTCATCCAAGGTCTCAGCCATAAGAACTATATCATCGGAAAAACTTTTCGGAACCAGTCTTGTTCGGGAGGTTGGAAGTGGTCAAACCAGCGAGCGAGACGATTCGTAAGAATTCTCGAAAAAGTCATGGCTCAGAAGTGAGATGGGTCTGTAGCTCTTCAAAGAACAAAATCACCTCACTTGTGTTCCATGCCTTCGGTGTTCCGCCCTCGACGATGACGGAATTGAAAAGCTTCTTGAGGACTTTAAGTATCGGCTTACCACCGGCTGTGAGTGTGACGTCCGGGATATCTTCAGTATAGTGTCGGGTAAGCTTGGATCTGGGGTTTTTAGCCATGCTTTCAACAGGTGTCTGCCTGGAATGTAACTGCCCATAGAAACTCTTGAGCCCTCTCAGTATTTCAGGCTTCGATGAGATGATGCGTCCGTCGTCAGTTTTCAGCTACGTCATTTAGCTTTTCCCAATAGACAGATCTCTCGCGAACACATTGGAGCCTTTACTCCGCTCAATGACCTTTTTAATATGATTCGTATTTAAAGATCACTCATCAAAGACTTAGATATTTTTCTATTTAGTTGCCGATAACGATGAGCATCCACTGAGCTCTGGAGCCTCATTTTACGTCTCTGATCCATGAGTGAGCGGTTGGAGAGTTTCTTTAGCTTGGGCGGCGGGTCGTAAAGAACTTTGACCCTTCCATACGGACAGTATCCACCACCATATTGTTTAGATCGTCCACATCTATGCTGTTCTCAAGGGCTTTGAAGCGGTTTTGGAGTTCAAGCTTTCGGGGGTTTAAATATGGGCTGGTAATAGTCGAAGCGTGGATTTTATCAATCGAGATCGAGATCTTTTCAGGCTTATGTTGATTATTCAATGTGCCACGTACCAATCAGTGATCGCTCCCCATTTTGACGCCGTTGATTACAGTGATATCATTGAATATTTTAACACGTTTTTATTAGGTTGCTTTCGCGTTTGTTTGTTTGTTTGTGTGTTTCTCCACAAAGTTTACGAACGATTTTATCTTAACTTCCCGATGAGCTAGAAACTTTGAACATAGACCAGAACTGGAAGGCAATGCAATATTATGGTGTCATTGAGCTGATCTGATGATGAAGCCGGAAGAAGGCCACAGAAACTCTATGAAGAAACCATACAACCCCATCGTGTTTGGGCTCGTTAGAATTGTCTTGATGAGTACTCTAATGGGACACGTGGTTTAGGGTCTGATGATGAAGCCGAAAGGCCATGCCATAGGAACTCAATATTGAAACCGTGCAACCCCATCAAATTTGGGTTCGTTTGAATCGTCTTGATGAGTTCTTTGTTGTGAAATAGTTTCCAGGGTCTGATGGTGGAGCCGGAGTAAGGACACTCCTGTGTCCTACTCTTTAATAAAACCACGCTACCCCATTGAGATTGGGCTCGTTTGAATCGTCTTGACGAGTACTTTGTTAGGAAATAGTGTCCAGGGTCTGATGATGGAGCCGGAAGAAGGCCACTGGAACTCGGTAATAAAACCATGCAATGCAATCCTATCGAGTTTGGGCTCGTTTGAATCATCTTGACGAGTACTTTAATGGGAAATAGTGTCCGAGGATCTGATGATGGAGCCGTAGGAAGGCCATTGAAACTTTATAATAAAACCATGCAACCCCATTGACTTTGGGCTCGTTTGAATTGTCTTGACGAGTACTTTGTTGGGAAGTTTCCAGGGTCTGATGATAGAGCCGGAAGAAGGCCACTGGGACTCTGTATTAAAACCATGCATCCTTATCGAGTTTAGGCGCGTCTTGACGAGTGCTCCGATAGGAGATGGTACATTTTTAGTCTTAGCTCGTTAACTATAAAGCAGAAAATAAAAATTTACAAAAAAAAACTTTTTTAAAAACACGTTTTTATTACAAAAAAGTCGGACTTAAAACATTAAAACGGACTAGTAAAAACAGACTAAAAAGTATAAAATAAATTTTTTCTTTAAATATTTTTAACCCTACAGAAATTTTAAACCTAAAAACGTGGGGTGCATGCTAAAGACACTATGGATGATAAATTTTACAAAATGCGCCCCACGTTTTTAGGTTTAAAATTTCTGTAGGGTTAAAAATATTTAAAGAAAAAATTTATTTTATACTTTTTAGTCTGTTTTTACTAGTTTTTTCTTTTTTGTCGACATGATAAAATCTATCTCATTCTCTTTCTTCCCTTTTTTCATATTTTATTAAACTATCATTTTATTATATGTAAATATGGGTAGGTACACAATCTACCAAATTTATTAAAGTTCGTTAAGTAAGTGTTGCGTGAAAGATGGACATACATTTACCATTCAATCCATTCATCTATGCTCATTGCAACACAACAGACTTTTTATTAAAAAATAATCGAATAAGGCAAGCACACTAGGTACTCGTATTTACATATTATAACATACGTAAGTACTTGTTGTATGGTCTGTGCATATGGGGCATCCGTATATGTATAGACTTTACGAATATTGGAACAAATTAAATGTTGAAACTGGGTACTAGAGACAAGCGATAGGAAAAGAAAGAGATAATAAACCGAAAGCTGGCAACGTCGCACTTCCAAATACCGTTCATCCTGTGAGGACGTTCAATAATCGATGCCATAGATAAATTACGATCAATATATCCAGGATGCCTATAATGTATCACCATGGTTAGGGGTTCAAAAATGTTGGAGCATGACTGCAAGACGACTATCGCGAAATATAAAATTATCGGAAAATGACTTATCCCACGGAGCTGGTAATCAAAAAACTAAGCAATATTCATTTAGACATGTTAAAAAAAGTAAGGGGAACTGGGGGACGTCGTAATGATGCACGACGTCCATGACGCCAAAAAGATTGCTGGATGTAAATATATATATATATATATATATATATACTATTATATATATTATATGTGTACAGTCAAAACCGTTTACCGACGACATCGAAGGGACTACTCATATTTGGTCGTAAAACCAATAGTCGTATCAACCGGCGATGCGATTGGCACATTAATTGTCCACCATATTCCTTTGCTAAGTCTTTGTTTGGGATTGCGCTCTCAAGCTTTGATATAATAGGTACGCGATTTTTATTTGATATTAATTGGTCTTGTTTTTGTTTACGACATGTTAAAAGTCTCACAAATAACTCGACAATATAGTGCGTAGGTACAGTTAAGTAACAAACTGACTGAATGAGGTGAAGAGATGAGAAAGAAAGCGGGCTATTGATTTTACTGCACGCACGTGTATTTATTTGTTTCTAAATAATCGGTCAAGAGCGAGTCGGACTCACGCACTGAGGGTTCCATACCATCATAATTACACCATCAAACCACACTGCAGAGTAGAATAATAAATTAGTATTGCAGTTTTAGGTCAGCGCCATCTCTTGACCGATAGTGGAACTAATGTTAACTTTTTTAGGAATTTGATAATTTCTAAAAAAGTGTGCTATACTGAGACATCGTTTTATTTTTCCTGTAATCTTTATATAAACTGCTATCACATAGAATGATTTCAGATTTTTCTCTTTGCAAACTTCGGAGATATGGGGGGGGACGGTATTTTTTTACAATTTTCATTATAAGTCAAAAACTATGCGGCCTAAAAAAAAAAGAAAATATGTTTGAAAACGTGCAAACGACGTTCTTTCATATGATACCCCATATGCTCTAGTTGCCCCACTTCAAATTTTTAAGACCCTTTTCAGCCCCTGTTGTAAAAAAGATATTTTTATTTTTATTTATTTCTTATTTGCAAAATAGTTGGACAAATGTCATCTTAAACTATTCCAAATTTCAAGTTGATACCATTAGTAGTTCTCGAGATATCCAGCTGTGACAGACAGACAGACAGACAGACAGACTGAGTCACACCATAAGGGTTCCTTTTTTACCATTTTGGTACGGAACCCTAAAAACGACCCTATGTTTTGTTTACTTTTGCTACCTTCATGGCCAATAACCATTACACAGTGCCAGATGTGGGTATTTTTACCTATTCAAATTGTTAACAACGCAGCTGGTCGTATTATTAGCTATAGGATTCTCCGAAGATAATGGTTAAATGCAGTCGCCTAATGAGATATGTCGTAATGTGCAATGACGTATAATGCAGTGTTTTTTATAAGGCGATCATATAGCATTCAGCAGGGACCTATGAATTTGGTGATCATAACCGATATGCTCTATAAAACGATGACGTCGTAAACGGTTTTGATTGTAATATACAAAAAACATTAAAAGTTAAAATAAAAAAATACGTGTCCATTATACTAAGTTAAAACGACATATTTTATTTTTGAAACGTTGGCCATTGATAGAACCCGATTAAAGTAATATTATGACACCGCACATCAAATATCAATAAGTGATTTATTTTTTCGCGCCGCCCAAGCGATAGAGCCGTCAAACTAAATAACACTAAAGTTAGAACGACTTATTTTTTTCAGGCCAACCGAACCATAGATTCGTCGCTTGACTTGACCAAAAAGACCGACAGGTTTAAATCGCATCAATGCGGTCAAAAGTCCCTGGGGAATACTGAGCTGGTGTCCATGAGGACTGAAGCGAAAAAAGGCGACTGGCCCTGGCACGTCGCCATAGGCATCAAGAGGATGGATGGCAGCGAAAATACGCGTTACTGCGGAGGAAATATTATTTCAAGTACCGCTATTATCACAGGTACGAGTAGGTGTCACAAGTGTCACATAGGGTTTTAACTTATCTCGATAGTTTTAAGTAACTATATTCATCTTTATTAATTAAATTATATTCATCTTTATTTATTAAATTATGTTCATTTTAACAAAAAAAAACCATAAAAAAAATCTGAACTTTCTTTAAGTTGATTTGAAAGTGGAGAAACAAAACATTTTCCAAGAGACTTGTGATCAAAAAAAATTAAAAATTGGCTTTATTTAAAAAAAACTATGAATCGTCTATATTTTCCTTCCACCCGTTCCAGACTTTTTTAACTGACAAAAAGAACGGGCGCAAGAAACTTATCATTATCAGCTTTAACAGATTTTTTTTTCTTTATTTATTTTAGGGACTTTTGTAAATTTGTTTACATGTCAGTCCCATCGTGACTGTTGCTTTACTTAAACTATCAATTGGACATTAAGCTTGCAGCCACAAATTTATAAATCAATAAAGCTTCCTTAGATGAAGGTTTTGATAGAAAGCTCTGAAATTTGCCCACATCAGCATTATTAATTTTCAAATCTGCAGCTAGTCTATTTCTCTCAACCCGATTCTTGACACATTCCGCCAACAAATGTAGTACATCTTCTACTTTTCCACACACAGTACAGTTAGGTGAGTTTACTTTTTTCATTAGGAAACCAAACTTGTTTAGCGGAATGTGTCCAGACCGTAGTCTGTGAGCAATGACTACCAGTTTCCTACTTAATTGCACGTCGTTAAACCACGGTACATGAGGAGGTTCGGATTGCATTGTCTTATACCAGATGCCTGTTGATGTTGATCTCTCATCAAAATATGTCTTCCACTCTTTATGGCAGTCTTGTTTAAAGATCCGATTATATTCAGTGAAGCTCGGTGCAACCTGAAGTGGTTGCCCTCCATCTACACCGAGCCTCGCCAAAGAATCAGCCTCCTCGTTAGTTACCACTTAGACCTATATGCGATGGAACCCACTGCAATCTGAGCGTCCTGTTAACAGAAATAAGTAATGATATTTTCAACACACTTGCTCGTAAAGTGAGCCCTATTCCATCGCTTTTAGGGCCACAAACCGAGCTATAACAAACGCGTGCAATAATATATAAAACACTAGTTGGTTATAGAATTATCCCTACAAAGTTAAATAGGTACCTTATTACAAGTTATATGTGGGTAAACAGAGCATTCCCAATTTAACCGGGTAATACAGTTATTTTTTTAGTAACAACAAAGAGGTTTTATGCCGCTGAAAATTCATATACATTTTTGGAATAAATAAACGTGTAAGTAATAACGTGTTTTTTCTAATATGCACGCGGACGATGTCGCGGGCGGAAGCTAGTTTACATTATTTATAAACGACATCTCCAATGAATTACATAATTGCATATTTCAGCTGTTTGCTGATGACCTAACTATATAGAACTATAAGGACCCCTGATGACATCAGGATGATCCAGGATGACTTGACTAGAACAGTTCAGTGGTGCCAAATCTAACGTAAAAAAACATTAAAGTCAAATAAAAATAATTAATATTACTACGAAGAACACGATATCATTTATTTATTATTTTTTAATAACGCGTTTCTTTTTACTTATGCAAAAGGCCGGGCTGTGCTTTGCACGTGAGCATCGTAAAAACTATTTTGCCGCATCTGTTTCTTTTCGTTTGGCTACCACCATTGCCTGCACCGAGGGATTTCGATGGCACCGTGCACGCTTTTAGCGCCACCTAGTTTTTTGCAACTTTGTTGGCTTTGACCTAACCGTTTTGACGTTTTGATATGTAATGGCGGCATTGTGACAAAATATTAAAAAATACTATACAAATTGTGTTATTATTGTAAATTTCTCAATTACTGTGATTTGGGTGGACAAAGTGTTGCTAAATCATTTTTGGTCATTTAAATTAAATATGGCAAGTAAGATCTATTCGAAAAAAGTGTTTTATTTTGGTTATATCAGGGTTTGTTTCCTTCTTATTTAGTTGTAAATTTTGTAAAACAAGAGGATAAAGCTGCTTTAATGATTTTATTAAGTGATAATAAACATACATAATTGTTCCTGTATCACTAGTAATAAATTTAAAATCGTTTTCAAACAGATTACAGAGCCTAAATTATTTCTACTTTTTGCCACCATGAGCGCTGCGATCGATTATTATACCTTCGCACCCAGCCAGGTAAACGGATAAACGAATCTTGAGCGAAAGTTGAATAGAAGAGACATTTTAATTTGATTTTAACTCAATGCTTACGAGTACATACAGAAAAGTAGATAATAATAAATAAATAACCTTTATTTTCCTTCTTTTTAGATAATTTGTGTCACAATTTTATTTATCTCACGAATTCTAGACACAGGAAATGTTACAGCTGGTACTGGCTGGTGCTGGTAGCATATGCACACTAATTGGTTAGAATTTTTAATCTAAATTACACTCAAAACCTGAAAAAAGGAAAGAAATTTAAGGTAAGTTAATGTTAAAGATGATGTACATTTTACAGAAAGTTACATCATACAGAAATTGATAAGTTATAAACTCATAATTTTAGTAAGTTAAAGAAGTGGCGTCGTAAATACGAAAATTCGTATTTATATAAGTTTCGTATTAGAAAAACTCTTACTAGTCGTTCTCCTCTAAATAACTTCTGCGGCTTATCATATCACACGTCCTTTAAGAACTAACAATTATACACACACCTAATAGCCAAAGACTGCTATTAATAAATTTAAATATCATTAAATCAAAATCAAATAAGGCAGAAAGTGAGAACTAATTATTTATATTAAGTAGTTGATTGATGTTAAATACATAGGCATTTAAAATAATACGAAACCTTTTTGCTGATCGTACCTACGATGTGGGGCGAATGAGTAATATGAAATGGGGCGAATCAGGACAAAAATAATAATATTTTTAATAATTTCTATTTTGGGGCGAAGGAGGCAAATTTTTTAGGACGAAACGTGATTTTTTTTATGTGGGGCGAAACTCATGAGGCGATCGAGGAATAAAAATATCAACTAAAAAATTTATCAACTAAGTACAATGTCATAAATAAATTGCAACGTCCATTCCAATTAAAAATAAATGTCAACTAAAAAAAATGATCAACTAAGTACAATGTCATAAATATATTACAACGTCCATTCCAAATAAAAATAAATGTCAACAAAAAATTTATCAAGTAAGTACAATGTCATAAATAAATTGCAACGTCCATTTCAATTAAAAATAAATGACAACTAAAAAAATTGATGAACTAAGTACAATGTCATAAATAAACTGCAACGTCCATTTCAATTAAAAATAAATGACAACTAAAAAAATTTATCAACTAAGTACAATGTCATAAATAAATTACAACGTCCATTCTAATTAAAAATAAATGTCAACTAAAAAATTTATCAACTAAGTACAATGTCATAAATAAATTGCAACGTCCATTTCAATGGGGAGGAAAAGCGCAATTTTATCCCGATAGGTGGCGTCTGGTCTTTGGTACCCGGCCGCCTCAAAGAAAGTGTCAAAACATATGGGAATCTCTTGGAGTGTTGCACTTTTTAATTTTATACTGAGAAAATGCCGCATTGTTATGCATGTAACTTTTAAAATATTGGAGTTCATCGATTTCCCAGTATCAAAAAAAATATTGGGCAAAAAAATATCAAAAAAAGATGCTTTTCCCTCGATTTTCTCCTTTGCTGATCCTGAGAAACATTATAAATCAAAAGGAATGTTTCATGAATTTGATGAAGCTTCGCCAAAATAAAACAACATTTGAATTATAACAGCTTTGTTCTTTAATATTTCAACCTCAGCAGTTTCTAACATATTTATAGCTTGGATGAATTTGATAGGTATATCAAATATGGAATAAGCCCAATATTGGGGCCAAACAGAGAATTAATAGAATTTTATATGCCAGAGTCATTCAAGAAACTTAGAATAATAAAATAAATATGATAAAACGGTTCGTGTAATTTTGGACGGTACAGAAATTCCAGTACAGAAACCTGAAATTACTATTGCACAGAAGGCATCATGAGGCAACTATAAACACGGAAATTCACACTCAGTTGCTTTGTTAAAATTTAAATCATATGCTTCTAATCTGAAATAAAAAGATTACTTGTAAATCTAACACGAAATTTAAAGAAATGTAATACTTGTTAGCAATTTTTTGTAAGTTGCTATAAACTTTCTTGCCTGTTGTTTTGGCTTTTCTTTTCTGTAATTCTTCTTTTATCTGAGCTAAAGTTAGCATAGAATACATTGTTTGTCCGCAAAACCGAAAAAAAAATATAATCTAAGAAAGTAAAATCACGTATATACAGTCAAGACATATAAGATCAAACTGACAAAGGGTCCAAAGACTGAAGCGCCATCTGTAATTCACTTTGCCTTCGCCTCCCCATTAAAAATAAATGTCAACTAAAAAAATTGATCAACTAAGTACAATGTCATAAATAAATTACAACGTCCATTCCAATTAAAAATAAATGTCAACTAAAAAAATTTATCAACTAAGTACAATGTCATAAATAAATTGCAACGTCCATTTCAATTAAAAATAAATGACAACTAAAAAAAATTATCAACTAAGTACAATGTCAATAAAACTCAAAGGTCAAAAGTCAAAAGCCCAAACCACTAAACGGATCGGGCTGAAAATTGGCATGCAAGTAGATGTTATAACGTAGGCATCGGCTAAGAAAGGATTTTTGAAAACTCATCCCCCAAGTGGGTGAAACGGGAGTCCAAAGTTTGTATGAAAGTCCGTCAGTTTCGAAGCCAGGATCTTCAAATTTTATGTTTAGACTAACAATTAAAAATTAATATTACATGTCTTAGCGTTTTTGAAAATTCTACCCCCGAAGGGGTGAAAAGGGGGATGAAGTTGTGTAAAGAAAATCCTTCATTTACGAAGCAAAAATAGCTATATTTATTATTTAAGCTTATGGATGGAAATCTAACGCAACTTATATCGTTATTGTTAGTATTTTGACCCCTATGGGGATGAAATGGGGTAAATAAACCTAAAAATAGATATGGATGTTGTTATTGGGGTTTTCTGGGATGACGATTGCAAAAATGACTTTTTTTTAAATCCAACACGGTGAACATAATTTAACTCCTAAAGGGGTGAAAATGGGGTTCAATTTTCTATGGAAAAAGAATAGAAAATAGACATTACAACTTTAAACTTCGTAGGAGCACGTCTAAAAATAAATAGGCAAACAATTTTTTTGTAATTTTTTTAATCAACTTTTAGTCTGTAATAGGCTCTGTTAGTGCGGGCGAGGTAGACTCGTGTGATTTGAATAAAAAAATAAATTCAATTTGTGATTAGTCATGAAATAGGTAGGTATTTTTATTAATTGCCTAAATTCCGTTACTTACCCAATGATTGTGAGTTTGTTTTGAAAACTATAAGTCCTATCAACATACTTCAAAGAAAATAAATGTACAAAATTTAATGAAAAATATATTGTTTTTCGACAGTTTTGCTGTAGCTTTCACCGTTAACGGTAACTTTTTTAAATTAGAATAAGAAATGGGGAGTTTTTTTAGATTTATTTATGCCACTGCCACGCTGTATGCACTATTTTTTACACGTTTTTTATGAAACTATTCCAATGAAGCTTATTGCCACGTGGTTCTCTAAGAATACTGCCCGATGAGAGCCACGGAGCAAAGAAAATTTAAGTTTAAATGTAAAGGGAAGAAAAATAAAAAATGGTATGGGTTGAAATGGTCTATATTGAAAAAAAAGAAATTTTGGTTTTACCTTACAAAAAAAAAGGAAAAAATCTAAATACTAGCTTAGCGATAGGGGTCGCTTTACATGGGTACGATTTGGTTGGTGTGCGTTGAGCCGCAATAAGTAAAAGTTACAGTTCTACGTCGAGAAACCGAGCCCTACATGGAGATACCACGGTTCACTAAAAGAGCTAAATTGTATTGAAAGTTACACCGACCTCATGTGTCCGATATGATGACAACTTCTAGTTATTAATGCTCCTGTGAGTCCTGAATGAAATTAGGACTCGGTGGACAGCAATTTGTTCAGGCCGGTGACGTGGCCGTGGATGGACAGCCCAGAAGGGTGACAAATTTCGTTGAAAACATCAACGGAACACTATAATTGAATTTCCCAATGCTGAAACAAACGTGTGGGATTAGCCAACTGAAAAAATAGAAGTCCAAACGTTGTGGCCAGGCAACATGGCGGCGTGGCGTGGGATAAGTATGCTCGCTGTTCTTACCAGGTTTTCGCTGAACAGAAGCCTGTTTAGCTGATCTTTAAACCACCTGCTCCCGCCTCCCGATTCGATATTTCTCAACGACTCAAATGCCTGAGGTAGGTAGGTATAAAATCGAACGGCTTTCATCTGAAATTCGAGAAATCCCATGAAAAACACGCTCCGACATTTTCTGATATGCCGGATCAAAAAAATAGATTATGGACTCACCTGATATCAAAAAATAACCACCATGGGTTTTAACTGCGACCTCAGTCGCTTTCCTGGCTAAATGCCTCTCCCCAAAATGAATCCTTTACAAATCAACCTGACATTTCTTTTCTGAAAAACTGAAGTTTGGGTTTGGGGTTGCCCGAACCCGCCTCGAGACTCCTTCCAAAACGTTTCGTTTTCCACAATCCCACTATAACTTGAAATTAAAAATTGACCAAATATTTTTGTAAATAAAAATTTAACCTACAGAAACAAATACTTGTGCATTTGTCGACTATAAAACTTTTGGACAAAACACAAAGAACTGTCACTCGACGCTTCAATCTGCAAAAAGGTGTTTGCGCATAACTTCATTAAAAGTGTCAGATAGAAGAATGTGACGCGAAATGGCAACACCGCGGCTCCAAAATCAGCCTTCCTATTGGGCGTTGTTGCTATTCGTCGAAATCAAGAATCTTACATTCGTATTGGTCGAAATCATGACACGCCGCACGCGCCATTTTCTATCGTCAAATTATCTGCAAAACCATAGCCTTCTATAATTGCAAGCCGTGAACATAAGTTTGGCAACGTCTGTTACTGTCAGTTCGTGGTCATGTCGTCGGCCAGTCTCCATACTAAATGTATGGGAATATTTAAATTTTAAGAGGTCGATATTTTTTTTCCTACCAATCTTGTGAGGTTAAAAATATGAAAATAATTTAGTTCCTTTATTGAAATGCTTTGTATATTAAACAATAAGAAAAATATCAATGTTAACTAGGAAAAAATGGCTGTCAAAGATGTCATCTTTTTTGTTGATTTTCTTCAGCAGGGACTTGATTAACACGCCCTCTAGCAATAAATCATATATCATTAGAAAGGTCTTTTAAAGACAAATATTTGCTGTTAATATACTTTCTATCAATTGTTTATACTTTTGGAGTTAAAGGTTATTAAAGTATAAAAGTGGTTTATTGTCTATGGGAGTTGAATTACCCCACCTCTAGCAATAAATGATATATCATTAGAAAGGTTTTCATATGTTAAATATTTGCTGCAAACACACTTTCTATTAATTATGAGTATTTTCGGAGTTTTAGGTCATTAATGTTAAAAAAATTGGTCAAGTTCAGAGCGTTATAACTCTCAAAGTACTAATAGTTGACATTTATTGTAGTACAATAAAGTGTTTCAAATTTAAAGACCTTTCCAATGATGTAAGATTTATTGCTAGGAGAGGCTTAGATCAAAAATACTCATCGTACTAAAGGACCCCCGAAAAGTTCAAATAATTTGACTCAAACCGTATGTCCTAATAAATAAATAATAATAATAAATATAAAATCTTTATTGAAATAATCTTACATCACAATTTACAACTAGTTTAAACATAGACAATATAGGAAAAACAAATAATAAATAATTATTAAAATAATATTAAACTATGTGCTTGACCACATGCGATGTTGCCGTTCTGCTCACTTCATGGCTTGGAAGATATAGAAGGCTATGGCAAAACTGAAGCGCATATTGAGAGACTTTGTTCTGTTTTCCAATGTTTATTCATTTCAAAACCCTATGCAAATACTAAAAATTCGAAAAGACATTTATTAAAGTTGCGGCTGCTACACACATCCGCCAATGACGTTAAGGGGGAGGTGCCAATTCCTGTAAGGTACTGAAAACTACCATTGCGCTTCCGCGCCAAAATTTAAACTTGGGAATTGTCAGAACACAACGTTACATTATATTTTTGAAATCTGTATGAATATGGCTTTCTTATCATGTATTTTTCAAGCCGATATCGGAATTCGTTAGTAATTTATTGTAACTGGATTTATTTTTGTAAAATTTTAGATGGTCGGCCTTTCAATCACGGCAATTCATTTTTTTACTTCTGAAAATGATTGACCATTCTTTATTTATCCGAAAATGATACCCGATTTGCCATAGTAGCTATAAATTAGCAGTTATTACGCCCAACAGTACGCGTGGCGTTAGAAAATTTCACCCCCTCCCCCTCCCCCCCCAGCAGGGTGTCTCCCGCTGACTCCTGGGCGTTTTCTAGTCTGGTCTACCTAAGGAACAAGTGTGCCAAGTGTCATTCTTAAATGCAAAAAATATCGGTGTTGTCCTATACGATTCCCACAGGGTGATTTTTTTTTAATATCGGAAAAACTCAAACATAATTTGAAAACTATAAGACGTGCTATCACCTTCTTTCAAAAAATGGGTAATAAAGAATTTAATGACAAATATATTGTTCTTAGACAGTTTTGTTGTAGCTTTCACCGTTTTTACTAAAAAATAAAAAACTGTAATTGGGGACACAAAATGCCCTCCAGGGGGTGAAATATCACTTTACGACTTGTTGCTACTTCTATATTTTGTTATATACCTAAAAGCTACACGCATGCCAAGTTTCATGCTTTCTGCTGGATGGGACCGTGTTTGGTTGAAAAGAGCCGTACGTTCGTATACTAGTGGCTCTGCAAAAAGCTTATATTATACCTCCCTCGAATGGAGATTGCACGGCCATATGTCATAGTGAAGATAGAAAAAATGTCCTTGAGTGATTTGACGGCTTATTGCAACCTCTTTCTTTAGTGTTACAATACGTGTTCGTTGTTCGTCGTTCGTTCGTTCGTGAGAAACGAAAACGTATTGTAAAACGAAAAGAAAGAGATAGCAATAAGACGGGACGTCACTAAAGAGTATTTTTTCAATCTTCACTATGATACTAGGCGTGCAATCTTCATTGTGGATATAAGCTAAGCTTCTTGTGGCCCTGTGAGCTGCAGACCTCGCGTTAAAAAGTAGCTCAAATTGTATGTTGTTTAAAAATAATCTAAAAGATGTCGCCACCCCTTTTTCCACGAGCTTTTCAAAGCACGTAGTAGGTACATGTATGCTGTTTGGTATTATTTGGTAGGTATATTTGCAGCTAGATGGCGCTTCTAATTTTAATCATTTTTCGAAATGGCGATTTTTGGTAAATTTTGAAAAACTGACTTAACCTAAAAAAATCTATATAATTATCGAACCGGCTCACAAAATTTCACGAGAATCGGTTGAGAAATGCGACCTGTAGAGGAGAATATCCAGCGCCAGAAAGCCGTACTGAAATCCATTTTTTTTACATATCTCTGCCTTTTCGAAAAATTAAGAAAAACTGTCTCAATTAGAAAAATCTATATGATTTTCAAACCTGCCCACAAAATTTCACGAAATTCGGTTGAGAAATACGAGCTGTAGAGGAGAAAAGACAGAGCCGGAAAGCTGGACTGAAATATGTTTTTTTACATATCTCCACCATTTTGAAAAAAAATCGAAAAAGTGGCATGACAAAACAATTCTATATTATTATCAAACCTGCTTACAAAATTTCACGAGAATCGGTTGAGAAATGCGAGTTGTAGAGGAGAACAGACAGCGCTGCTGGAAAACCGTGAAACCTGTTTTTCTAACATATCTCCGCCATTTTGAAAAATTAAAAAAATCTGGCTCGACAAAAAAAAATCTATATAATTTTGGAACCTGCTCACAAATTTTCACGAGAATCAGTTGAGAAATGCGACCTGTAGAAGAGAACATACAGACATACAAAAGAATTTTTGGCCAAGCTGAAGCAGACGCTTCGCTTGCACTTCGTGCTCGCTCTGTCAATTAATACGCCCCGGAGTCATAAAACCCACGCGTACGAAGTCGCGGGCATCAGCTAGTTATTAATATTTATATTATAATATTATTAATATTACAACGTTAATATTGAAGTTTTAACTTCTGCCGGCACTACTGGAGTGCAACCCGTCGTTTTTATTAGTAATTATTGAATTAACGTAATACTTAGTTTTAGTTACTTTTAGTAAATATAGTGTTGCACTAGGTAATCGGACTAAAAATATTAAAACGGACAAGTAAAAACAAACTAAAAAGTGAAAAATAAATTCTTTTGCAAATATTTATAACCCTAATAACCTATACCTACAGAAATTTTAAACCTAAAAATTTTAAAACTAAAAACGTGGGGCGCATGCTATAGACAATATGGATGATAAATTTTACAAAACGCGCCCCATGTTTTTAGTTTTAAAATTTTTAGGTTTAAAATTTCTGAAGGTATAGGTTATTAGGGTTATAAATATTTACAAAAGAATTTATTTTTCACTTTTTAGTTTGTTTTTACTTGTCCGTTTTAATATTTTTAGTCCGATTTTTTTGTAATAATTTAGTCCGTTTTATAAACGTGTTTTTTTAAAATTTTTTTTTTCATTAAATTATTATTTTATGCTTTTTAGTTAACGAGCTAAGACTAAAAATATACCATCTCCTATTGGAGCACTCGTCAACACGATTCAAACGAGCCCAAACTCGATGGGGTTGCATGGTTTTATTACAGAGTCCCAGTGCCCTTCTTCCGGCTCCATCATCAGACCCTGGAAACTATTTCTCAACAAAGAACTCGTCAACACGATTCAAACGAGCCCAAACTCGATGGGGTAGCATGGTTTCATTACAGAGTCCCAGTGCCCTTCTTCCTGCTCCATCATCAGACCCTGGAAACTATTTCCCAACAAAGAACTCGTCAGGAAGATTCAAACAAGCCCAAACTCGATGGGGTTGCATGGTTTTATTATAGAGTTCCATTGGCCTTCTTCCGGCTCCATCATCAGACCCTGGACACTATTTCCCAACAAAGTCCTCGTCAAGGCGATTCAAACGAGCCCAAACTCGATGGGCTTGCATGGTTTTATTATAGAGTTCCTATGGCCTTCTTCCGACTCCATCATCAGACCCTGGACACTATTTCCCAACAAAGTACTCGTCAAGACGATTCAAACGAGCTCAAACTAGATGGGGTAGCGTGGTTTTATTATAGAGTTCCTATGGCCTTCATCCGGCTCCATCATCAGATCCTCGGACACTATCTCCCAACAAAGTACTCGTCAAGACGATTCAAATGATCCCAAACTTGATGGGGTGGCGTGGTTTTATTAAAGAGTTCCTATGGCCTTCTTTTGGCTACATCATCAGATCCTCGGACACTATTTCCCAGCAAAGTACTCGTCAAATGATTCAAACGAGCCCAAACTCGATGGGGTAGCGTGGTTTTATTAAAGAGTTCCTATGGCCTTCATCCGGCTCCATCATCAGATGCTCGGATACTATCTCCCAACAAAGTAGTCGTGAAGACGATTCAAACAAGCCCTAACTCGATGGGGTAGCGTGGTTTTATTATAGAGTTCCTATGGCCTTCTTCCGGCTCCATCATCAGATCCTCGGACACTATTTCCCGACAAAGTACTCGTCAAGACGATTCAAATGAGCCCAAACTCGATGGGATTGCACGGTTTCAATATTGAGTTCCTTTGGCATGGCCTTCCAGCTTCATCATCAGACCCTGGACCTTATCTACCATCAGAGTACTTGTCAAGACGATTCTAACAAGCCTAATCACAATGGGGTTGTATGGTTTCATCATTAAGTTCCCGTGGCCTTCTTTCAGTTCCATCATCAGATCAGCTCAATGACACCATAATGTTGGATTGTATTCCAGTTCTGACCTATGTTCAAAGTTTCAAGTTTCTCGATTATCGGGGAGCTAGTTTAAAATCGTTCGCAAACTTTGCGGACAAACAAACAAACACACAAACAAACGAGAAAGCAACCTAATAAAAACGTGTTAAAAAGATGTTCAAATCGATTAATTAAAACACGTTTATTGGAGTCGGGTGGAGCTGGAAGTATATTTTTACTTATTGTATTGTTTATATTCTAAAATCCCCACCCGACTTCAATAGACGTGTTTTAATTAATAGATTTGAACATTATTTCTTGCTTTTTATAGGACTGTTTTTAAGGTTTTTGAAGGAGGTTATGCTTTTTAAAAAAGCTTTTTTATTTTAAACTTTTTTGTGGTAGGTGTGTCAACGATGATTTTATAAAATGTTTCACATTATACGCGACGAATAGATATCCTCCTCCTTTTAAAATTTTTGAAGTCGGTTAAAAATATCAAATTAACGAGACGAGGCATATTGAGACGACTAACATACTATAGGTATAAAAAGAGGTGTGCGGTCACACCAACAATATTCTACGTAGGTATAACATGTTCTTTCCTGTATTTGATCATAGCTGGCCACTGTGTGGATGGGCTCGATGACAACAAGATACCACTATACTGGATCGTCATTTTTGCTGGTACTAGCAACTACGTTGATATCCAGCCTGGGATACAAATACGCATGGTTGGTAGTTTTTTTTTTCACGTTTTCCTCTAGATTATCACATTTTTAGTTTCCAGATTAAGTGTTGTTTACACTATGTTGTATTAGTCCATTAAAATTGTCGCCTAAAAGTACGGGGTACCTTGCGTCAGATCTGGTATATTTGATTTTTTGCAGACTTGTTTATGATGTTGGCCGAATGAATAATCCAAGTTTGTGACCTCGAAACAAAAAACAAAACCGACTTCAAAAAACCTGCCTCTAAAAAGCAAGAAATAATATTCAAATCATTAGATACCCTATCATTGTTATAATAACAACACGTCTATTGAAGTCGGGTGGGTGGGGCTGGAGTACAACTTTCTTTTTAGGGTTCCGTAGCCAAAATGGCAAAAAACGGAACCCTTATAGATTCGTCATATCTGTCTGTCTGTCTGTCCGTCCGTATGTCACAGCCATTTTATTCCGAAAGTATTAGGATTACACAGTTGAAATTTAGTAGGTAGATGTATTCTGTTAACCGCTTAACGATTTTAGCACAAAAGTAAAAAAAATAAAGATTAAGGGGGGGGATCCCCATACATGGAACTGAAACTAAAAAAAAAAAATCCTTCATAACAATACGTGCGGGGTGTCTATAGATAGGTCTTCAAAAATGACATTTAGGTTTCTAAGACAATTTTTTCTAAAAGTCAACCGTTTGAAAGATAAACACTGCCAAAGTGGTAAAATGTGTGTACCCCCCCCCCCCTCTAACTTTTGAAATAAGAAAGTGAAAAATCTAAAAAAAATATATGCTATAGATCTTAATAAAAACTTTTAACGAAAATTAGTTTGAACGAGATATAGTAATTAGTTTTCGAGATACATCATATTTTCAAAACCGCAAATATAACTTTGTCATTCATACCAACACTGTGAAAACAAAGTTATTTTTACAGACGAAAAATTATAGTGTAACTAAACTAATTATAAAGTAACTACGGAACCCTATGGCGCGTGGCCCGACACGCACTTGGCCGGTTTTTTATTCTAAAAGCCCTACCCGACTTCAATAGACGTGTTGTTATTATAACAATGATAGGGTATCTAATGATTTGAATATTATTTCTTGCTTTTTAGAGGCAGGTTTTTTGAAGTCGGATTTTTTTTTTTTAAAACAATTTTTATTTTTTTATTTTTAGTGTAAATACCTTCTAAATAAGTAGGTATATTATTATAGGTATATTATTTGGTAGAAAAATCGGCTCAGTCAAACGTGAGATATTCGCGGAGAAACATAGGTACATTCACACAGGTCAAACTGAGAGAGAACCTTTTTTTTTTTGAAGTCGGTTAAAAAGACTACACTAAAAGTACCCCTTTCCCAACAAAAAGAATCATCTATTTCGGTTCATAAATAACAAAGTAGTCAAGTTAGTTGATGCAAAATCATAGTATTTTCAGGATTTCTTGAAAACTACTGAATCGATCTGAAAAAAAATTAAATGGGACCATCTCGCAAGAAAACTCAATCGAACAAAAAAAAAGAATCATCAAAATCGGTCTATTAATGTCGAAGATACGCGCGAACAACGATAAAAAAAAACATACAATCGAATTGAGAACCTCCTCCTTTTTGTGAAGTCGGTAAAAAAATCGTAAGTTTCGGATTTTGGCGATTATAACCTTGAAGGACTAGTTTTTGATAGTACTTTTTCAGGGCGTTTTTAAAGTAGACAAAAAATCATGGACACTCTACTAAGGACAATGGACGTAAATCCAACAGAAATGAAAATATTTTTATTATTAGGATACCATGCCTAGATCATGTGGATATAAATTTTATTTTGATTAACCATTGGTTTATGGAGATACTGCCGCGCGCTAAATGTGGATAAAATAAAACATCATTTTTTATTAACTCAGTTTACTTTTGGCTTCAATAACTAGTGCATACATTTTTTTTAAATAAATAATTACCAATTTTTACCTTTTAATTTAAATAATAAGATAGGTATATACAATAAAAGCACATAATACATGCAACATTTCACATTGGTAACTCCTGACCATCAGTCATTTTTTACTGTCCCCACTGTTGAAGGAAGATGGGCCATAACCCACTACGCGGGCCCAATGCGGTTTGGTGGGTGTTAACGACTGCAAATTCAGCCGGGGAACAATGGCTTAACGTGCCTTTCAAAGCACAAAGCTCGAGATAATATATTTTTGGTCACCCATCCCATGACCAACCCTTGCGAAAGTTGCTGAACCTCCGCAATTGGCGGACCAGGCGCTAAACTACTGCGCCATCGAGTTTCTCTGGTAACTCCAACTAGCTCGCTATTACTCTTTACATATTTTTATATACATAACATTGATTTTTCTTAGTTGCTTTTTACATGTTTGTACGCTCCTATCTTTTTTGTCCGGCGCCCTAGCTACTTGTTGCCATACAAAGTAATAGAGTATAGATTATTATCTTTCAAATTATATTTATTTTGATACTTTTATTTCAACGTCCAATTTGACCAAGATCCTTACAATATGAGACTAGAATTGTCTCTGTAGACCCAACAGTTTCAGGGATAAAGCATTTCAAAATTTATAGTGTTTTTGAACTTTGCAATTTTTAGCAATATTATAGACGACTTAGAAACCCTTATTGAAACCAGAGCTTTAGCTCTTTATCCATTCTTTTAGTGGTTGTGACTTGACATCCTGCTTCTTTGGCTTAAGGAAGAAGCAAATATGATGTCCCACAGTGTTTGATTTGACACAAAAAAATTCCTTATGCCGTTTATTGCATAAATCGATCAAGAAATGCATTTTAAACGGCCGACTAGAACACCCACGTGTCTATTTCAAATATTTTGTTTTATAAAAAATAATTTATATTTCGTGACCTTAACCTAGAAAAAAGATAAAATAAATTCTGTAAGCGTAGATACGCTTACAGAATTTATTTAATCTTTTTTCAACATATATTTTTTTGGTTAATATAGTTTGATAAAGCATCTTTAGGCGCATATTTGCCAGTTTTTATTTTCGAAGTATCACCTCTGGTTATCGTGTTATTAATTTTTTTCAGATTTTTGTTTTTTTTCTCCAAAAAACTCAAAAGTGCGACTTGTGACTAGTATTGAAAGATTGCTCTTAATTAGGTCTATAATTGATAAAAAAAAACACGTTGCTTTATTGCGGCGTTTACACTTGACCTTGACGTTTACGAGTCAAAATAAACTTAAACTTTAATCTTTTAGATTTTTGCATTCACAATGCTATTTTTATATTAAGATGAATAAATAATGAAAAATATTAGAAAAAATCGGCTCACCCGTAGCAACGGGATACGAGTCCCCGTCCCGTCTAAGTTGCTACGGGTGAGCCGATTTTTTCTAATATTTTTCATTATTTATTAAACTTTAATTTTAGTTAAGTATAATAATTCAAGTTTTTCCCCTAAATTACAATACTGTATATTATTTTCACATAAAATATACCTTAAACATAGGGTTTTGAAGTAATATACCATAGTATTACCTCTAGGTGCATACATAAAAAAATAAATAGATAGTGAAATTTTGTGGAGGTGGGAATCTAAAGTAGATGAATTTTAGATTAATTGTGACTAAAAATAAAGGTCAATTTATTTTAAAATTCAATAATTCATAAACATCAAGGTCAAGTTTATTTTGAAATTCAATAACTCGTAAACGCCGCAATAAAGCAACGTGATTTTTTTTATCAATTATTGAGCTAATTAAGAGAAATCTTTCAGTACTAGTCACAAGTTGCACTTTTGAGTTTTTTGGGAGAAAAAAAAATAAAATCAATATTAAAAAAATAATAATAACACGATAACCAGAGGTGATACTCCGAAAATAAAAACTGGCAAATATGCGCCTAAAGATGCTTTATTAAACTATATTAACCAAAAAAATATATGTTGATTAGCTACGATTATAGAATTTATTTAATCTTTTTCATAGGTTAAGGTCACGAAATATAAATTATTTTTTATTAAAAAAATATTTGAAATAGACACGTGGGTGTTCTAGTCGGCTGTTTAAAATGCATTTCTTGATCGATTTATGCAATAAACGGCATAGGGAATTTTTTT
Organism: Agriphila tristella; assembly: GCA_928269145.1. Taxonomy (NCBI): domain Eukaryota; kingdom Metazoa; phylum Arthropoda; class Insecta; order Lepidoptera; family Crambidae; genus Agriphila; species Agriphila tristella. Next base: position 21,297,781 of record OV743440.1, on the reverse strand, counting down.
TGAGTCAAATCAAACGCTGTGTGTCCATGGTCGAAAACAATCCAGACATCGAAAAGGAATGGATTATTCATTGTTAACATCATAAACAAGTCTGCAAAAAATCAAAACTACTTACCAGATTTAAAGCAAGGTCCGATGTATATATTTTACTGTACTATATTGAATAATACATTTTTTTATTCAATTGAAATTAAATTTGTACGTACTATAATAAAGATTATATGTTTTATCTGAGAGACTAGTCCTGACAGACAGACGGAAAACAAAGCGATCCTATAAGGGTTCCGTTTTTGCCTTTTGAGGTATCGAAGCCTAATTTGTAATAATGAAATTTCAGGCCGACGAAGTGGTTGTACACCCGAGCTACACCGTGGGCCAGGCCACAGCAGACCTGGCCATCATCAAGGTTGACCCGTTCACGTACACGGCAGACGTACAACCGATCTGCATCTGGGGCCCAGGTTATGATAAAACTAGTTTGGTTGGACGGATTGCGACGGTATGACCTTTATTATGTTAAAAAGTATTCAACTAATTAATATTCTCCTAAATGTTTAAAACTTTTTAAGAAAAGTATGTTCAAATCAAATTCATGGGTATTTTCTTGAATTGCCTTTAGTTCAAACTCATCGATGTGTGTTTGCCACATTGGAAGCTTATACCAATCTTAAAAAAAATATAATTGTTAGTTATTGAGTCATTTTTAAAATATCATCAAATTAAAAACATTGATCAAATTAGTTAATATTGGAGACTCTATTGTAAATATCAAGATAATTACCAAAGCGATAACATTTATTCTTGTATTGTTTGTCAATGAGTCAAAGACTAAATTAAATATCCTTATGAAAAACATATTTAGCTCCAAGCATTAACTCCCATTTATACAGGTGGTTGGATTCGGTTACGATGAAGACAACTACGTTTCATACGTCCTAGCCGCCAACACCAAGGTGCAGAACGACTCCACCTGCATCGACTACTCGCCTGGACTTTACAAGAAAATGTTGAATGAATTCACTATTTGTGCGGGCCATGGACCTACTTCAGGTAGTTACATACTTATTACTTTAATTAGTTAATTTATTTTAGTGAAAATAAAAATAATTTATTGTGTAATCTAAATTTGAAATAACTAGAACTTTTATTTTGAATATTTCAGTGACAAAGTCAGTTAAAAAACATTTTGGTTAGTCGGAAAAGTTCGCGGTCTTTTTGTACTGCGAGGAACATCTTTATAACTTTTTATGATTTAACCATTTTTTTTTCAGTAGTATTCGACAAAGCATAATTAATTATTCTATATTAATATTACCAGCTTTATCAGATGAAATGAAAAAAATGAAAAAATGAGTATTTTCTTCACAAAGTTTACATGGTACAGTACAGTTTATTGTTAGTTTTATTATAAACTATAATTGGTTAACTAAAGTAATACTTTGTGGGAGACTGATGCCTAAACTAGACATATAAATGCCTGTATGTCAGGTCATCAGGTTCCCAACCTCTCAGACTAACTTAGTAAGATATACGTATACATGTAGTTGAATACAAACTAACGTTATGTTGTCATAAGAAAAACAGAGTTCAATTCATGTTTTTTAGTACACTTTACTGAAATGAAACATTATTTCACTATGAGAGAAAAACAAAGTTAAATCCATTTACGTAGTAGAACTTGATAACATTAAATTAATTAAATGAAACAGTAAGTATAACGTTAAAACAGATTATAACATAAATTAAAGGACTTCTATGATTTGCATTAAAGAAGATGGTGTTGTTATACAAAGGACGATAGTTTGGATGTCTAGGTTTTGAATGTTTGTTACTCAAACACGCAAAAACTGTATAATACAGATATTTTATTACCTGAATCACAATATAAAGCACTTTTTATCCTGGTCAAAGATTGTGGAAAAAGTCGTCTTTCTCAAGGGAATTCGTCTCCTATTGGAATAAGAGACGAATTCGCCTGAGAAGCTAAGTTACAATACTGAGTAATTCTTCGGTCTGAGCATAATTCAATGTAAGGAGCCATTTTATGAAATTGATCCTGCAGAGTTTTGTATATAGGCTATAGATGTTAATGATTTTATTGATGGAACGATATTTACAATCGTTTCCAGACTTTGTATCAACCAAGATTAACCAAATAAATAACATTATTTAAATTTCTTAATGAATTTCAAATTTCTTAATCAATTTACAGGGTTCAAGCTAAATTCAAAGTTTTAACTTATTATTCAGTCTAGGCTGGTACAAGAGAAAATTATTGTCCATAGGCTTTCAATAGGCCTTTCACTAAACTACTGACTATAGAAAGTAAAAATATTGCAATTAAATAAATCAAAGCAAGGTAAGCTATTACACTGGTCAACACAAGTCTTATTTCCTTTATTATTTTTTTCTGTTATTGGGTATTTCTATGGCCCTGACTATGAAAAAAATACTTCTTACTCAAAACATATAATTCATAATTATGAATTATATGTTTATGTATGAAGTGCCATACATACAGACAATATAAAACAGATCTTTTATATTCGAGTTATACGACGCCCTTAATACAAGCAGACAGAAGCAGACCCATTCCCACTGGCAGCACCCATTCACGAGCATGACGCATGAACGCAAAAATTAGGCATATTGCTAATAAAAATCAATTGAAAACATTATACTTTGCATTATGTCAGTTTATATTACTGACCTATTGCATTAGTGTCTGGGGAGGAGCACTTAAAAGTAACCTTTTGCCGTTAGAAAGAGCACAACGCACTGTGATATAAGTTATTAATATGTTACCATATAGGTACCCCACAACTAAACTGTACAGTGATTTTGAGGTACTTACGGTGCGCCAGTTGTACTTCCTTGAAATAGTTTTAAATCAGCACGCAATACAATATCAAAATAATTGTGATACTAGTATAAGGCGCAGACCTCGTATTATTAGAGCAACCTGTAATACTTGTTTCGCCCATCGGTTTTCATATGTTGCAGGACCAATATTGTATACGCAGAGACTCGGTGGCACAGAGGCAATTTGATCTACTGGACGTATTGAACTCTGCAGACCGTGGTTCCAAACCTGACTATTTCCTTTTTTTTTTCAATTTTTTTTTCTTGTGACTTTATTTTTGTTCCTATAATTCGCCGCTTGGGACCTTTTGGGTAGATTTTTTTATTTCAAGAATTAAGATTAATACTACATTTTTTTTTAAATTTTTTTTAATTCAACTACAATGGCTCCAGAAAAGAAGAAAGTTTGTGCCAGCTGTCTACAAATAATTAAAGATAGACAATATTTATGCTGTAGCATATGCGCAGAGTATCATGACATCATTTGCGCCAATGTTTCTGAGCAACGATTCCGTAATACATTAATCGGAGAACACCGACTCAAATGGAAATGTGAGGTATGCAAGAGTAAGGAGCCAAAGGCCGATAACAGCAACACACCGGTTCGGGGGCTTGATGATAAGGTTACGCACCGTCGTGGAGCCGCGGCTTCGAGTCCGACCGAGATGAGTAGCCCTCCGGCGGCAGCGGGGCATGCCAACAGCGCACTGATTGCACTGACGGGCAAAGTTGACGCCCTTATTGAAGAAGTCCGCATGTTTCGCAAGGAGTTGGCTGAGACTCGTCATCATGTCCAGGTAGTCGATGAGAAAATGGCTGAAGTATCTGTACGAGTTGAAGCTTGTGAGGACAAATTGGGCCAATTGATGTCACGTGTAGAGTTAGAAGGCCGTGAATCAGCAACAAGTGACAATGAAGGGACACACAACACTCTCCTAAACACGATCGAGTCATTGAAGGCGGAGCTTAATGAACGGGACCAGGAGCTGCTTCTCAATGATGTGGAGTTCACCTGCATACCCGAGCAGAAAGGAGAAGGACTTCAACATATCGTCATGACCCTGGCTGGCAAACTTGGGGTCCAGCTGGGTCCTCAGGACTTGGTCAGCGCAGTTCGCGTCGGACGGCCTCTGGAAACTGATCAGTCGGGTGCATCATCTCGGCCGCGTCCCATCGTCGTCCGCCTAGTAAGGCGTGCCGTGCGAGACGATTTATTACGCGCTGCCCGCGTACGTCGTGGAATCACTACCGAAGGTCTTGATCTACCCGGTCCCCCTCGGCGCTTTTATGTAAATGAGCGTTTGACTCGTGTAAACCGCTCCTTGTTCCGGCAGGCTCGTGAGATTGGCGGGCGTTTGGGTTGGCGCTTTATCTGGACGAGGGATGGAAAGATTTTCGCTCGTCAAAGTCCCGCCCAAGATGTTCCTCGCCATCGCCTGCGCACTCAGGCGGACCTTGCTTGAGTTTTTGGGTCGGGTGCCGTTGGTGAAAAAACGCCTTAATTTAATAGTATTTTTTTGTTGCTTACATTTTCGCTTAATGTACTGTGTAGCGTTTGAATTCTATTTTTTTATTTTTATTGTATCAATATTTACTGTGAGTGTTTGTTTTTTATCAAATGGAACAAATCTTTATTCATATATCTGCTTCTCAATAGACATTCCTTGTACAAAAGTTTATTCTATCAGTTATTCTTGCCATACAAACTTAATAGTGTATACCATGTTGTGCTTACCATTGCTTTTACCTTTATTGTTTACTTTTACAAACGAACCTTTATCCTGTTTTTTAATCAGCTTCTCAATGGCCTTGTTTTATACTAAAGTCTCTCCTACCAGTTTTTCTTGCCATACAATCTTAATTGAGTATACCATGTCGTGCTTACTGTCACATTTACCTATTATGTTTACTTTTACAAACGAACCTATGTCCTGTATTACATTTTTATTTTTATATCCGCCTTATTCGAAACGTTCGCTTTTTTGTTATACTACACATAGATCGTAGATATACTACAGGGCTATGGCTGTGTGTAGCAGTAGCTGGGATCTCAGTTGGTTTCTCTTGGGAAAAGTTAACGCTGTTATTTACCAAACAAATATTTTACTCACGCATATCCTGTAATTATAATATATTATTATGTAACTTATTTATCATATGGCTTCAATATTTATATCCCACCCACCTTGTTTCACATGCGCCCCCGGCTTTGTTGCTGATAGTTTTGAGTAGGCTTATATTGATGACATCTGCGCTTGCTTATCACGTTTCTGTGCTACTTATAAGTTCGCATAGGCTTATTAATGTCACTTCGCAATGAACTCGTTTAAAATAGGACTATTTAACGCAGGTTCACTCAGCACAGGCCACGACGACTTCATACATGCTATGGCATGCTGTGATGCGGATATCGTAGCCATTAATGAAACTTGGTTGCCAGAGGGGCAAGAAGCACGCGCTCCTACAGTGCCTGGCTACAGGTTCCGAAACTCCCCGCGGCCACGTCACATGCGCGGCGGCCGTGGGGGAGGGGTCGCTTTTTATATCAAGCGCCATGTGACCGTTCGATACATGAAGCATCCAGAGGCTGACATTGAACAGATGTGGCTCACTACCAAGATTAACGGGTCTACCATCGCAGTCGGTACAGCTTACAGACCCCAGTGGGTTAACGTCGAAACATTTCTGGACGCTCTAACAGAATCTGTCTCCTACTTTGGCCAAAATGATCACGTGGTCTTGTTGGGGGATTTTAACATTAATATGATTGATCAGCACTCTAGCCATACAAGGAAGTTCCAACAATTTCTGTCTTACATGCACCTAGACCAGAAAGTGACTGAGCCCACCCATTTCACTGCTGAGTCGGAGTCACTAATCGATGTCATTTGTACCAACTGCCGGACATGCGATTTGAAAGTAGCACATGTTGCTGGCTTGATGGGCCACTGCATGGTAAGTGTTTCCTTATCAGTGAAACGGCCAAAAGTTCCCACCCGCACCCTGTTATATAGGCCGATTAAAAATATTGTTCTTGATCTTTTTAATGCGGATTTGAATGCGATCAATTGGGATGCTATGGCTTCTCTACCATCGGCTGATGAGATGGTGAATTGTTTCCAGCAGACCTTGCTATCCCTTTACGACTATCATGCTCCTCTTAAATCGATTAAAATAAAGCCCGATAAATCATTTCCGTGGATTACCGATACGATAAGGCAAATGATGGACTGGCGCAATCAAGCTTTAGCGAATGAATGAATGAATGAATAAATACTTTATTGTTCACCATAATAAATACATAGAAGGACAGTACAAAAGTGGAACAATTGGCGGCCTTATCGCTGAAAAGCGATTTCTTCCAGGCAACCATTTATTTATACAGAACAGAAAGAAAAATAAGGAATGGGCAGTTTATGGTGCTTCAAACGTGGGAACAAAAAACGTTCATTAATATATTTTAACCTAATTTAATAATACAATATTTACATAAATCTACTTATATAATTTATACATGTATATAATACATAAATATATATGCATAAATATAAATATAATAATAATAATTATATATATAACAAACTACTAGATCTAGATATAATACAATAAATATCGTTTCGACAAACAAAGGATAAAGTAAAAATAAATACTATGACGGCAAAGACAGATAGTGTTCTTTAACTTGGCGTTTAAAACTCTCTATAGATTGTGCATGCTTTGTTTCGTTCGGCAGTTCATTCCACAAACGAGCAGCTTGGACAGTAAAGGATTTGTCAAAGAATTTAGTGGAGTGCCTGGGTATCTCCAATATCAAGTTCTCCGATGATCTCAAAACTCGCGAGTGAGTGTCATGCAGGTAATGGAAATGTGCCTTTAGATATGGCGGAAAACGAGGATTGAACAGAATATTGTATAGCAGTGTGACAATGTGCGCATTCCGGCGGAGACGGATTGGCAACCACTTGAGTTTGACACGGAAAGTGGACACGTGATCATATTTGCGTAGCCCAAATATGAATCTTATACCGAAATTTTGGAGTCGCTCAAGTTTATTCAGTTGCTCCTCTGTAAGGTCCAGATAGCTGGCATCGGCATAGTCTAGGATGGGTAGAAGAAGAGATTGTGCTAGCGCAGTTTTAGTGGATATGGGAAGAAAATTGCGTAACCTTCTTAAGGAACCAGCTGCTGCGAACATTTTGCGACTTACTTCTTTTATTTGAGGTCCCCACGTAAGATTTTTGTCAACTAACACACCTACATTTTTTACGCAATCACTAGGAGTCAGGGTAACGCCATCAAATTTAAAGACAGGTAAATTTGACCAGATGATTCTGTTTGTGAACGTCGAGCTGCCAATGACAATGATTTGGGTCTTGGAAGGATTCACTTTTAGTCCATGTGACCTGCTCCAGTCACAAATCGTAGCAAGATCGCTGTTAATAATGTTAATAGCTCGGTCAATTTGATCGATCGACGCTTGTGTATATATTTGCAAATCATCTGCATAAAGGTGGTAGGATGAAACTAACAGTGATGAAATGGAATTGATGAAAATAGAGAAAAGTAGTGGAGACAGCACACCACCCTGTGGTACACCAGCAGTGATATCACACCAATTGGAAAAAGTTTCCTCAATGCGAACACGCTGCCGGCGTCCAGACAGGTAACTACGAAACCAGTCAATCATCGTTGGAGATATGTTAATAGAGCGAAGTATGCCGAGCAGGATATCGAGGTCAACAGAATTAAAAGCATTGCTAAAATCTAGCAAGGCAAGGATCGTTACTTTACCACTATCCATTCCTGACCTGATATCGTCTGTGATGTTCACTAATGCTGTGGTAGTGCTGTGCCCTGGACGGAACCCGGATTGATATGGATTAAGGAGTTGGTTGCTAAGAAGAAAGGTGGACAATTGAGAATGCACAAGGCGTTCGAGAACTTTTGAAAGAAAAGGTAAAATAGATATAGGTCTATAGTCTGTGAAGGATGATGGTTTGGGGTTTTTAGGTAGCGGAGTAACATGAGCATCTTTCCAAGCAGATGGAAAGACACCAGTAGTAATAGAGTGATTAAGTATGTGCGTAATAATGGGAAGGATTTCGTCAAGAATAGGGAGTATCATTTTCCGGCCGATACAGTCACCACCAACAGCATTAGAGGTGATGGACATAATGCTCTTCTTAACATCACAATCAGTGAATTGACGCAGACAAAAGGATGAGTAATTTGGGCACGGGAGAGATGAAAGAAAATTCAAAGTATCAGCTTTGGTTGTTGAGTCGAAGTTATGCGAGGAAGTAAAATGTTGGTTCAGCGAGTTAATATCTAAATTTTTTGAAAGTGAGGTTTGACGTTGTTTTCCAATGCCCAAAGATCTAAGGAATTGCCAGACTTTTGCTGGATCTTCATTATCAACCGATTTATGGATATGTTGGCGTTGTGCATTTCTACACACCTTATTGCAGCGATTGCGAGCTTTGACGTATTTTTCCCAGTTGTAAGGTACGGTAGGCGACGCTTATACCTAGCTTTGGCAATATTTTTTAAATTTGAAATACGTTTGATGTCGTCGGTAAGCCATGGTGATGGACGGTGCTTCATTTTGACAGGACGCAAAGGAGCATGAATGTCGAACAACATGATGATCGTCAACATAAACAGTTTAAGTTTACCGTCAACGGAATCACAGTTAAATAGCTGAGACCAGTCGGTATTAACGACATCCTCCTTCAGATTTTCTAGGTTAATACCACTAAAATTGCGCTGCATTAAAACTTTGGGCTTTGCCTTTGGAGGACGAGACTTGTACGAGACGTAAATTAAGTCATGATATGAGAAGGCATCAGCTGGGAATTGACCATGCTTGGCGATGTGTTGGGAGGAAGAGACAACAATAAGGTCGAGAAGTGAAGGTGTACAATTTGGAAAATTATGAGTGGCATTTAATGGGGGGAGAACTAAGTTGTTAGACTGTACAACAGAGAGAAGATTAGCCGATCGGGAGTCGTTTTTGAGAAGACAAGTGTTGAAATCTCCCATTAAAATAGTATGACTGTAAGAGGGACAGAGAAGTTCTATCTTGCTTTCCAGTGATGAAAAGAAATTAAAACGAGAGGAAGGGCAGTAGTAAACGCCGAGAAGTATTTTTGAATGGCACAGGCTAACCTCCAGGAAAAGATGCTCACCTGCTTGTTGGGGTGGCGGCTGCGGAGACATGTCAACTACAGTAAAAGGTATATGTGAACGGAGTTAAATAGCGACACCGCCCCCAGCCCCCACCGTACGATCATTCCTTATTAGGTTAAAGCCTGGCAGTGAATAAGAAGCGGAAGGTAAACAAGGCTTAAGCCATGACTCGGAGACAAGTATGGCATGGATGTTCTTACAGTCAAAACTTGCCAGCATATCAGAAAAATGAGCCGGAATGCTTTGAGCATTTATATGAACTACGTTGAAGTTTTTTGAAACATCGGAGAAACATGAGTCTAGAGATTCGGATAAGTTAGGGATGCTAGAGAAACTATCATTAAGGCTACTATTTGCCGATAAAAAACTATCATTTTCATCAGTCGACGACATTTACAATATTAAAAATAAATAATAATAACGATAAAAAAGAAATACCTATATAAAATAAAAATATAATATATAAATATATACCTATGTATATAATATAACACTAGTGTTAATTGAACAAAACAATAAAACACCATTAACCACCCGCAAGTGCTTAGTACTAGATTTAACAAATTAAGTTTAAAAACAGTAAAACGTAAACACAACCAAAACTATATCTATGACCAAACGCAACAGAAAAACAGATTAACGAAAACAGGAACGGAACGTTGCAAGGTGCATTCATACTAACCGCAAAGCCACCGACCACTACAGTACACACTTTGAATAATAGAAATTAATAAAATTGATAAAAAGTTAAATTTTATTCTATGGCCAAGATGAATCACGGGGACCGATGGCTCAGCGATTAGTCCTCCGGAACGCACTCAGTGACTTTGACTTGACGTGACGAACGAGTGACAAGTGACATGACAAGACAAGACAAAAACAAATTTTACCTACTAAAATAATAGTGAAGAAACAAGTTTACAAAAGCAAATATAAGTACATACATATAAAGTGATGTGATTTGGCAAAGTTAATGAGTAAACAAGGTGGAATGATTACAGTAGTGATAAGCGACAAATTACTTCTTCGTGGCTGCAGCCCGCCTTGTCTTCGGAGCCGGCCCAGAGGGCGGAGCGGCAGGTTTTGCTGGTCCAAGCTCCAACGAATGAACTTCGGCTATGCTGGTGACGCGAGATCTGGTGTTGTTGGGGCCGAGAACATAAATAATGCCCTCCCGAGTCCAACATCTACTGACACCAAACTTTTCTCGTGCTGCCATAAATGCACTGTGCCGGGAATGCGTTAAAAATTCCGACAAGGTTGTACATGTGCCCTTTAATTTGCCTTTACCAAACCAAACCTTGTCTCGTGTGTCGACCTGGTGAAACTTCACTATGATGGGACGAGGTTTCTGCTTTGAAGAGCTAGTACGGCCCAATCTATGACACCGCTTGATATCATTTGGTGTGAAACCATCTATCTTGAGGCTATTTGTGATGACCTTTGCCACCAGATGGGAAGGGTCTTCCTGATCCTGCTCTGGCACACCGTGAAACATTAGAATCTTTCTACGGCCCTGCATTTCGAGCTTATCAACCGTCTTAGCAAGTATGTGAATTTGTGACTGAAGCCCGTTGAGTGATCCAATGATAAAGGCAGCAAAATCTGTGGCCAAACCTGTGATGCTTGCTGACGGAGTTTTCTGCAGCTCAGCCTCGAAGCTCGCCATTCTGCTCTCGAACGTTTCCATAAGCCCCAGAAGAGTGTTTTGAACTTGGTCCATTGTGAAGTGAACTCAGATTCTGGATTTGCTGAAGTTATGTAGGAGATAACACTTGAGCGGGTGGGTAATAGTGTTAGCTAATAGTTTCGGTCATGAAAATTATCTTTTGAGCAATATTTTTGTAAATATGAAATTTAAAATGGAGCGTTTTGAAATTACGACTTCTTTCACCAACTACCCGCCAGGGAAAAAAAAGCGAAATGTCGAGCCACTAAATCAGATAGCGACAGAATTTATTGGAAGGAACTAAATGATATGGTTGAGGTCAGTCTAACTTCAGAGAAACGTGCTTACTACAATCATTTTATAAACTCACAGGCTTCTAATAGCAAATCCTTCTGGAAAAGCATAAAAGGCACAATTATGGTTGATCCATCTGGCGAACGGAATCTCCCCAATATTTTCAATGATCCCAATTTAATTAATTCACATTTTCTAGACATTCCGAACGTTGATGTCTCCTCATCCCACTTGGAATCTTTCAGCTCACGTCGCCACAGTGGTTCTGTATTTAAATCAAAACCTGTGTCGGAGAGAGATGTTGGCAACTTTATTATTTCTTTAAAATCAAATGCTGCCGGTATTGACGGAATTAGCAGAGATATGATTATCTTAACTTTACCTCGCACGCTGAAGGTTATAACTGCCATTATAAATTCATCACTACTCACTGGTAAGTTCCCTGCAGAATGGAAGCATGCTCTGGTGACCCCTCTGCCTAAAGTCACAAACCCATCTGAACTAAAAGACCTCAGGCCAATAAGTATTTTGTCATTCCTCTCCAAGATTCTGGAAAAGGCCGTCTATGCACAGCTTTACAAATATCTTGGTGACAACCGCGTTCTTCCTTCACAGCAGTCTGGGTTTCGCAGAAATCACAGCACATCTACGGCACTCCTTGACGTTGTCGACAACATCCTGTTTGAGCAAGACAACGGGCGGGGTACTATTCTAGCTCTCCTCGATTTCTCCCGCGCTTTCGATAGTATAAGTGTACCTCTTCTCTTGGCCAAACTTGAGTACTATGGCCTCGACGACGTGTCAGTGAGATGGTTTGCTAGTTACCTCACTGGTAGACTGCAGTCAGTGAAATTGTCTGGACGCGACGACGGCTCTGCGGCGTGCTTGTCAGCCCCTAGACTTACAATGCGTGGTGTGCCACAGGGCTCAATACTTGGCCCTTTACTTTTCATAGTCTACACAGCCAATCTCATAAATGTAGTCAAAGATTGTAAGTGCCATTGCTATGCAGACGACGTGCAACTTTATGTTTCGACAAGTCCTGCCGCTACTCAAGAAGCTGTCCATAAACTCAATTCGGACTTGAACCGGATCGCCGATTGGTCAATAGAAAATGGACTTCTACTTAACCCAGCAAAGACCTAGTTCATGGTGCTTGGCACAAAATCACAAATTCTAAAAATAAATAACTTAGATCCTATTTTATACATTGGTAACCAGCCTATAGAAAGAGTTGAGGAGGCCCGCAACCTAGGAGTGACTTTCGATAGTCGGCTGCGCTTCGAAACCCATGTGCAGAACGTGGTCAGGAGCTGCATGTACCGCCTGAAGATTCTGTACAGAGTCCGTAAATTTCTTAGTGGAAGAGCTCGTATAACATTGTGTGAGTCATTGATTCTCTCCCGACTAAATTACGGCGACGTCGTGATTGGCCCTCGTTTACTGTCTATAACCCAACGTTTGCTTCAGCGTGTACATAACGCTTGCTGTAGATTCTGTTTTAATATACCTCCCAGGACTCATGTTTCGCCTTACTTGAACTCGGCAAGTATGCTCAGAACAGAGTTGCGTAGGAAGTTGCACTTCGCATGTCTTGTTTTCAAGATTATTAAGAACAGGCAACCTGAGTACCTGTTCAGGAAGCTTAAATTCTCCTCGGCTTTTGAAAGGTACGGCAGCATCAGATCCGCACGTACACCCCTGGCCAACCACCTGCACCGCACTGTGGCTTTTAGGGGCAGCTTTCGTTTTCAGGCCACCAAATGCTGGAACGATGTGCCGCCACCGCTTAGAGCTTTAAAGTCTATAGTTACCTTTAAAAGTAAATTACGTTCCCATTTGCTAGAGCTCCAAAAGTTAGGACAATACTGATTACGACAGCCCCCTTTTTATTTATATATATACCTATACTATATTTCTTTTTTCTGATTCCATTAAGTTACTTATATATTATAATGCATTCCTTTTCCCTTCCATTAATATTTTGACTTTATTTATTCAAACTTTTCGTATGTATCCTTGTGAGTCTCGATTATATTTCCCGTACACCCTTTAGGTTAGTTAGGGTGAAGACTGAAAATCGGTGTTTCGCCTATTCCACGGGCGAAAATTTTACACCGAGTCTAGACCCTGTTTGCTGCTGCTGCACATAGGCACATCCGCACTACCATTAGTTAAGTTTCATTCTTTTTTTAGTATGTTATTCTTGTACCTACCAGATGTTTCTATGTGTATTGCAACAAATAAACAATTTATCTATCTATCTATCTATCTATAACAAAATTATTGAAAAAATTAACGTCTTTGGCCAATCTCAACACACATCTAAGAAAATTTTGAAAGAGTGGTTGTTGACAATGGACTATTAATTAACGGAAGAACTACTGTCCATAGTAAAGTAATATTTTATGAGGCTGGCTTAGATTTAATAATTTAATTTAACTGGATCTAAGGAAGCTGGGTGTTCTTTAAATTCTATAAAATCTTAGTGTGCCGAATGGATTATTTTGTGTCTATGAATGTTTACCTTACTTAAAATTAAATAATTAACTTTATTTATTAAAAGAAAGTAACTTTTACACACACCCATACACACACACACACACACACACACACACACTCACAAACACAAGCATACATGCAACATACAAACGCACACATACATAGCGCACACAAACCATTTTTTTATTAAAGAGCATAAGTGCCTATAAGAACAGGTTCGACCTAGTTTAGGTACTTAAGTGTCAATTATTTTAAGCCACGAGCATGTAATATTTTTTTGGAACAATAAAACATTTTTATTATTTTAGGGAACGTAACGACCCGACTCACACGACTGTTGATACAGTCCATTGCATTGTTTTGAATAGTCGTTTGAATTGAAACGCGGCGTTTGTATCAAACGTATCGATGAGTGTTTATCAGCGGCCTTAGAGGCAAAAGAGAATAAGTCACTGAAAGGTCTTCTAAATAAGACACATAAGTTTTACTTGACTTTTAATTAAGCTTTATTTAGCAAACATAGTTTTACACAAAGAGAACGCGCGAGGACGCCATGACCCATAAAGTTAATATTACCTAGCGGAATTGAGGAACAAAGGGCTGAGCAAGCGAGATGTCACTAATCAGCAACAATGTGTGATAAAAAGAAATGCGTGATTATGACGTGTAGAACTCTTTTTCCCAACTGATTGACAGTTTGTCAGCACTTATCAGCCCGCTGAGAATTTGAGTTCTGAAAATATTTCCAATTTTTCTTGAAATCGTGGACATTTTTGCGAAATAATACTTCGGAAACATGGTGTCCTGTTTAGTGATTGATTGTTGTACAACACATCGAAAAAACCCAGAAAAATGTTCATTTCACAGGTAAATTATTCCAAATCGACCCCGCCTATCTTTGTGTTTATTTTTGCCAATACGTTTCGAAATTTTAGCACTGAGCGTGATAATTCTCTTCTGTAAATACTAATTTTTGTAAGAAGCAAAGATCGGCTAGACCAAATGCAAAATTAACGAATATTTTGTGTAAAGAAATAATTTTCATTTTACAGTAGGGCTGCATAAAGTTATCGATATTTTTTGTCGATTGTCTATCACGCCGCATTACGCGGTAAACGAATATGTTTCACTGTTGTAAAAGTACTTATATGATGTTTAGTTATTTATCATCTTGGAATGTAATCCCATTTAAGATACTTAAGCCGATCAATAGGTATCAGTTTCTGACTATTAGAATACCATCATAAGTAATTTAACTATATTTCAGATTTCCTACCAACTTAGAAACAAAAGTATTCGGCATCAAATATGATACTGTACAACGTCTTACCACGTTGCCATCTATAGACGTTCCGCCGCAGAAAAGTCGGTTGAATATAAAAATAAATGCCATTTTCGCAATCAACATCCTATAAAACCTCAATAATGACATACATGATTGATTGATTGCAAATGCAAAATCAATCACAGGTGAAATCGTTCGTTCCGTGTTTCGGAATTCCATGAAATACGTGTTTATTTGTTTTTAGAAGTATTCCTACAAGTTTCATGTCAACATTGTGTTAAGATAAATGATTTTAAATATCTTCTTATCTTTTTGTAATGTTAAATAAATGATTTTAAATATCTTCTGATCTTTTTCTAATAGTCATACTTCATTTCAGAATCGTAATTTTAGTACACCCGTGCAAAATTCTATCCTATTTATTTTGAATCTATGGCTGTTAATTAATACTATCGATATCGATATTTATATCAATAGTGACAAGATTACATCACTGAGACTTATACATAAAAAATACACACACAAATGTAAATCAATTTCGGTTTCGATTGACAGCTCATGTTTGTTCCTCTATTCCGACCATAGATATAGTATATTAAAAAGGGGTAGATGCGCCACCGAGCGACCAGGTGTAAGGGATAGATATATTATGACGTCAAAATATGGGGCTGCCATGATCGCAAAAAAAGTACCCTAAAATGTAGTCGGAATCGTTACAGTACTTGAATTCCGTAGTGAGTGAAAGTCAACATTTTGACTCGCTAATTAAACAAAGTATTGCAAGCGAAATGGCGAAAATAAGCGGTCTCGACCAACCACTCTTTTTGTGATAAACTATATTGAATTTTTGACAATTACACCCTGTTATAATATGTGACGTAATTGTTCTTCTTTATACCTCAACAAAAAATGCTCAACAGATTGAACAACTTTTGCTAAGGTGTCATTTTTATATTTCTAATAGTTTAGCTGAACCATTATGGTTCTGCATCAGGTGTTCCAGATCATCAATTTTTATACCTCATCAAAAAATGCTCAACAGATTGAACAACTTTTCCTAAGGTGTCATTTTTATATTTCTAATAGTTTAGCTGGACCATTATGGTTCTGCATCAGGTGTTCCAGATCATCAGTTTTTAAGTGCTACGGATTTTGTGATAACAAATAAAATAAATAAAATACCACTCATCAGGCTGAACAACTTTTACTATGGTTCTGCATCAGGTGTCCCATCTTCCAAAATCAATTATACCCTAAGTTATGCCCAGGCTTAACAGCTATATAACAGAAATCAGTATTTCCGGAGATTAGCGTGTTCAAACAGACAAACAGACAAACTTTTTTTAAACTCTTACTCTATTACTATGTCTCCATCGCTTCAAATTTTTTTTTTAATATCCTTACTAATATTATTTACTTTTACTTAATATTATAAATGCGAAAGTCCGTTTGTTTGTTTGTTACGCCTTCACGTCCTAACTACTGAACCGATCGTTATGAAATTTTGCATACACGTTGTCAGGGGTACAGAGAAGGACATAGGGTACTTTTCATCCCGAAAAAAAGTATAGTTCCCGAGAGATAGCAAAAAACTTTTCCACGCAGACGAAGTCGCGGGCGGAAGCTAGTATGTAATACTAGCGGCCGCCCGCGACTTCGTCTGCGTGGTAAGTTTTTTTGCTATCCCTCGGGAACAACATTCTTTTTCGTGATGAAAGGTACCCTATGTCCTTCTCTGTACCCCTGACAACATGTATGCAAAATTTCATGATGATCGGTTCAGTAGTTAAGACGTGAAGGCGTAACAAACAAACAAACAAACGGACATTCGCATTTATAATATTAGTAAGGATGTACAGACACACTTTTTCTACAAATCAATTCGTGTGTACTTATGATGCCAATTCTTTTTTCCAGTTGCCATTGTCCATTTCTCATGAATTTTATCTTCCGTCGGAAATCTGGAAAAATCAAATCGCTTGAAATTCCCTGAAATATGGGGTAATTTTTGGGGAAAAATTTCTATATGGGTAGGCATCCCGAAATCGATTTATAAACCTACTGATTTTAGTGGACGTCAATGCTAAGCTGACTTCTATTACGTAGATTAATACGCAATTTTCCCGGTTTACATGTCAAATGTTTACGAGGTTATTTTTAGAAATAATTTTTAGATTTTTCCTATTTATTAAATTTTTCATGATATAACTAATGATTTAGCTCAGAAACTTGGTTCCTGTGAGATTTGAGAAAAAAATACGTGATCAAAATATAGAAAACAGTGTACTTACGCATGAAATGTAACACCCGCTTCTTTTCTTTATTTTTTGCTTTTGCAGCCAAATATTGAACACCCCACCATTTTGTAGGCTAGACACAAACACTACACATTCGATTTATAATAAATTTTATGTATAAATTAGGTATTAATCCACAAAACCTTTAATTTCTTTGGCACTTTTGATATAACCTCACTTGTTTGTTTTGCCTAGTTGAACTGTGCCTATAACCCGACCATGAAAAAAAGTCCGGTCGGTGATAGAGATAAAACATGAAACTTTTCTCTATTTCCTCCTATAGGAATCTCAATAAGACGATCTCGCTCTATCAAAGCATGTCAGACCCTTGATTCCGACAGGTATATTAACTTTATGCCATGACCACAGATATCTGTGGCCATGACACACAAAGACTAGCCAAGATACAGAGTAGAACAATGGTATGAGATGACCACAGATTAAACATCTCATAGTCACGTTTATCTATTTTTTGTCGCGGTACTGTCGACTTGAAAGTTAAGGTCAAGAAGCTTATACCTCCCTCAAATGGAGGTTGCACGGCCATATGTCATAGTGAAGATTGAAAAAGGTCCTTACGGCTTATTGCAACCTCTTTCTTTAGTGTTACAATACGTGTTCGTTGTTCGTCGTTCGTTTGTTCGTGAGAAACGAAAACGTATTGTAAAACGAAAAGAAAGAGATAGTAATAAGCCGTAACGTCACTAAAGAGTCTTTTTCAATCTTCTCACTTACTAGGAGTGCAACCTCCATTGTGGATATAAGCTTCTTGGTTAAGGTGCTAGTTTCGAAAGTCATCATTTTAAAATTTGTTCGAAAATTAACAGAAGTGCCAGCGTTAGATACGGAAGATATTATTCGTCAAGAAGTAGATAATAAATATTTTCAAATACTTTATTTTGCATGCATTACATTAAAAAATTACATTATAAATAAAATATTTTAATTTTAAACTAAATCGCCTGTTCGAGGCAAGGTACCTAAAAGACTGGCAGCATTTCCTATTTGAATGACCAAACTTATGAGCTGAGCAAAGAAATTGCCACTTCTCCGGTCACCCATTGCCTCAAACAGCCGAGCAGTTATGTCTTTTAAAAATTGTTTTGCATTAAGTCCCCAAGAGCCCATCGTTTCAACTGCTACTAAAAACGTAGGTCTCACCCAAAACGGTGCTGTTTAATTCGGCTGTGATGGCAGCCGCGCATGGTTGGGATGCGATATTAGAAATGCCTGTGGGGTACAGACACTGCCAGCACTGCCTGCTCTGTACCGCTCTGGGTTTTTTCAAATTAATAACGTCGAAAAGCCTGTGTGTTTCAGAGCACCACTTGCTCTGTATCGCGCGGGGTTTTTAAACTAAATTTTTTATAATATCACCCTAAAAAGCCTGTGGCACACAGACACCTTGCGCTGTGCTCCACAGTGATTTCTAAATATAAATACCCCGCGCGATACAAACGCGTAAGGCACTAAATGTCGTGAAACTTGGATATTTAAACTAAAATATAAAATCTCTCTTATCAAAAGAACTTTTAACTTATCAAACTTTTCATTTCAACTTTTTTACATGTGTGTCATTGTAAAAATGTGTGTAATGTGTGTAGGGAAATGAAAATACCTGGCAAAAATAATTTTAATTGAGAGTTTTTATAAAAATTTACATTATTATAAAAGAAAAGTATTTTGTTAGTTTTTCGCAATTTCCGAGCGCAATAACTAACAGCCGAAGGTTATTTCATTTTTTTATTTCGTTTGATAATGATTGTATCTACAGTCACTTAGACTATAGGTACTTGACCTTGTGACTGCTTTTATGTCGTACGAAATAAAAGCTTTTTGCAGTTCAACTGTTTAACTTAACGTGCTGTCTTGTATACCCACATCAAAGAGTACTTTTGTAATATAGGAAATAAAGAATCTTGCTGGCTTTTTCTGTTAACAAGAAAGTTACTTATAATCACTGATAATGTGCTTTTTTGTCTTTTTTGTAAAATTCTTTATTTATAACAAAAATATTGATGAAAAAAGAACAAATCGAAATGAAAAACACTTTAAGTATCACATTTATTTTATGTCAGATTAATAATACAATAAAACATAACTAGGTATTGTTTATTAATTATCCAAGAACCTTGAAAATGCGCACTATCAAGCTACCGCCTGCGACCTTCTTAGGAACCAAAGTCTGCTGTATTTTATTCCAGGTAAAAAAAAACTATCTGTGTGCCTTTCATCCCAATCTATCCCATTTAGCATAGCCTGCCATTTTTATGGGTTTACGAGACAAAAACATTTAAACATTTACAATATATTAATATTAATAGTAGGATAAACTAAAAAATTATACCACTTTGTTAAAAAAATATCGCTAGTATGATTATAAATCACTATTTTAATATTCTACATAATTTACCGAAACGTAAAGAAGGAATACCTTAACCAAAACTGTAATTTTCTAAATTGTCTGTGTTATCCACAGGCTTTTTAGGGTGATATTATTAAATTTTTAGGCGAAAAACCCCGCGCGCTACAGAGCAAGCGATGCTCCTAAACACACAGGCTTTTTCGACGTTATTAATTAGAAAAACCCAGAGCGGTACAGAACAGGTAGTGTCTGTACCCTACAGGCATTTCTAATATCGCGGCCGGGATGCTGTCGCATCAATATGGGACGGGGCTAAAGTATCCACACATGTCCCGTCCCATACTAGGGTCTTCCCCCTGCTCCAAGGTACAAGCGACATTCCGTCAGGCCTCTTACCATACGACCGCAACACACCACTTGGCTCCAAAATGGTGGACACACCAGCAGTTGCTAAAGCTCTGCGAATGGTGTCGTTAATCGAAGCGTGCCTGCTCAAGCACCCTGCACTCCTCTGGCACGAGAGACCCTGATGACCTAGCTCGTTTACACATTCTCCGCAGCGACACCGATGTGGTTTGTTCGTCTTGATGCCAAGACGGAGGGCTATCGATAGCGTGAGAGTAAACACATTTGTCCAGTAGCGTACCGATGTTGGTGGAAGGGTAAGCGTGCAACCAAAGACCTGACTCCCTTTCAGATACTGTTGGGGTATCCTCAGTGCACAGCGACAGCCACGCATCCTTCGCCTCCGAAAAACCCAGGATCTCAACGGAACCCACAAATGGGTTAAGAACACTACCGCATAATGATCCCGAGGCATGCACGGAAGACAAAAAGGCTGGCAAAGCTATATCCGAAACTTTTCTTATACCGATCCCACCATGGCGCGTAGGAAAGGATGCTTGTTGCCAGGTAGCCCAGGCACTGTCATTTAGCGCACAATTTTAAATCTTAGAAAGCGTCTCCATAATGAGATTATCCAAATTTGACTTTTAATCAGGATACCGCCAAAATTTAGAAGCACGGAGGTAGTACGTGAATCCAAATTTGACTTTTGATCAGGATACCGCCAAAATTTAGAAGCACGGAGGTAGTAGGTACGTGAACTTGGGGACAAACAAACAATACCTAAATAATCAAAACCGGCCAAGTGCGAGTCGGACTCGCGCACGAACGGTTCCGTACCAAAAACGGCAAAAAAAAGTATTTTGTATGGGAGCCCCCTCAAACATTTATTTTATTCTATTTTTAGTATTTGTTGTTATAGCGGCAACAGAAATTCATCATCTGTGAAAATTTCAACTGTCTTGCTATCACGGTTCATGAGATACAGCCTGGTGACAGACAGACAGACAGACGGACAGCGGAGTCTTAGTAATAGGGTCCCGTTTTTACCCTTTGGGTACGGAACCCTAAAAAGAGCCATGTGAGCATTTATCTCAAAAAGCCGACACGGCATCTCTCGAAATCTAGTTATTTGTTCTTCTATAAAAAGGGTATTGATTCATCATGAACAGGTGCTCCTAGCAAACGAAGACTAACCTCATAACTTTGAAATTTTGAATAATGATTAATTTATATATAATATGACGGCTGAAAATCGGTGTTTTTGCTGTCAGGCAAATGCGACACACCGAGCCTAGACCTTACTTACTGCTGCACACACGTGCATTCCCTCCTCTCATTGTTTTATTCATATTTTTTGTTTTCTTCCTTATTTTTTTTTCTCGCAAATGTTTGTTTTCTTGTTCTTTTTAAGTCGTTTTTGTACTGATGAATGTAATGTGTGTGTCGTAGTAAATAAAACTTTTTATCTATCTATCTATCTATTTATGACGTAGTCAGTGGTTCGGATTTATTGGACTCGGCCCGCAAGTTAATGCGCCAGATCACACACGTCCTACCTACACAAGGGCT
Source organism: Agriphila tristella (assembly GCA_928269145.1). Classification (NCBI taxonomy): domain Eukaryota; kingdom Metazoa; phylum Arthropoda; class Insecta; order Lepidoptera; family Crambidae; genus Agriphila; species Agriphila tristella. The sequence goes on along the minus strand of OV743440.1, from coordinate 21,276,401 downwards.
GCTTCGAACTTAGGAAATGGTCCAGCAATTGCCAATAACTACTAAAAGACATACCCCTTGAACATTGTTATGATAAAACTGAAATAATAATTTTATTGTCTACTCTGCAGTGTATTTATTATGATGGTACGGAAACCCTCGGAGCGCGAGTCCGACTCGCACTTGACCGGTTTTTTTATTATAGCAGGGGGATCTGCATGTGGTGACGTCATAAAAAGGTTATTTAGAAGTAAACGCTTTTTATAATTTATATTATTAAAGCGTTTTTATTGATTATCTCAAAAATATAGAATTATTTGAAAACCTAATTAGTTGACATTGTACTGAAAGCTTATATCTCTCAAAAAGGGTTTTGAGATTTTCGGTCATGTTTAAGAAAGTTAGCAAAGCCAATTATCAATTTGTTTCAAGTTTACCGCTATTACCGGAAAGTCAGCTATCAAACATATTACATTACCGCCTAAGTTTAGTATTGCCAGAAAATCGCTTCAAAAGGCCGCGAACTCTTCCGACTACCTATTATCACAGATAATATAATACTATACTAGCTATTATTATTTGCCAGTAAACGTTTTCTAAATTAAATATTGTTTGCTTCATCTCCGCTTTGCACTAATGCAATCAATGCCGCCCAATAGAAACAGCTGTTCGTACCTGTAACAAAAAACCATTTCATTTTCAGATGCGAGCATAGGGAAAGGTGACAGCGGCGGTGGTCTGGTCTTCCCTATAATGAGGACTAACCACAGAACCAGCTGGTTCCTACGCGGCGTTCTCTCAAGATGTGTAGTTTCTCCAGGCCAAACCGAATGTAACCCTACGTACTATGCGTTCTATACCGATGTGGCACCACACTACAGCTGGATATCCTACCACTCTGGAATTGCTTCTAGAAGTAATATTATCATTTGAATTTAAAATTAGATTTACAATGAGGGATTTTCAGAATGACAAAAAACTGTAGACTCGATAGATGGCGTTGATAAAAATGAATGTGTCAATGTATTTTTTTACTAAGCTTCGAAAAGTACTCAGGTAGGCAGGCAGATGTAACCTTAAAAAAAATCTCTTTGGGCAGATGGCAGCCACAGAGCGCTTTCTTTCCTCTTTGGTACATGCCGTTTAAACACCTCTCAGACCAAAAAAAGGAAGACGGAGTCTTCCGAACAAAGCGGTGAAGCCGGTAAAACTAGGCCTTGGCTGTGTACATACACGGTTCACGCACACACATGTAACGAAACTACGCCTTGGCTTTCCATATAAAACCCTGCCTCCCGGCCCCCGCCCGCCCTCTTGCACGCTCACTGTACCAATCAATGTTTTTTTTTTTAATTTTACTTTTGTTGTAATACTAATTTTCATTTGTTGTATTTTATTAATTTGTGATTGTTTAGCTTTGTTTTGTGTAGTTTTTCAAAGTATTTAGTATTTATTTATTTTTTATCTTGGGCGTGTCCGTGTGCACTGGTAGGCCCTGCCAGAATACCAGCGTTGCTGAGGCAGGGACCTTTTTGACCCAAGGGCCACAAATGTATTTCTTTTTCTTTTATTGTTCTGCGCTATCTGTGTACCGACTTACCTTATCATCACTGTTTTGTTACTTTTTGTGTTGTGTGGTCTTTGGTTAAAAAAAATACTTTCTCTCTCTCTCTCTCAATTAAAAACCGGCTTCACTTCGTTGTTCGCAACGCTCCATCTTATTTTTTTTTATCTGAGTAACACCTAGAACGATAGGTAGTTCTCTACAAAGTGCACAGTCAAAAGTGAGGCAACTAAAACAGCCAAAATGGCTACGTTTTCAGATTTTTATTCTCCGTTATTACCTAATTATACCGAATAAGTACAAAAAGTTTCAATTTTCCTACATCAATGAGATTAGTTACTATATTATAGGATTTTCGTTACGATTAGGTAACGTATGAACTTAGATTATTGATATGAAATAATCTAAGCGTATGAAGGATATAAATCTGAAAACTAAGCAATTTTGGCTTAGTATAAGTTGCCTCACTTTACATTCGCGGACACGGCATCTAGGTGTTATTATTCTAAGTTAAAAGCCAATTTTGACACTTCTCTTTCCATCAACGCCATATAGTGAGGCTATGAATATAAGATTCTTGAGTGTGGCAAATATTTACTATTTTATTTTTAAATGTCGCTTTGAAAACCCCTCATTGTGAATTATATATTTTTTTTATTTTTTATTAGGGCGGTTGTATGACTGAAAGTGGCGCCGCCACTGATATGAAAATTTTTTTTAGGTTAATGGGCGCCTAATTGGGGATTTTTTTAAAATATTGTAATTCTAATACACATTGCAATAAAATTTTTAGGGCCCATAGTCTAGTATTTTTTAAACGATATCATTACATTCTCTCGTATTCACTGCTAGAATTACCTATTAGAGATAGCAAATGCGTCATGCTCGTGAACGGGTGCTGCCAGTGGGAATGGGTCTGCTTCTGTCTGCTTGTATTAAGGGCGTCGTATAACTCGTATATAAAAGATCTGTTTTATATTGTCTGTATGTATGGCACTTCTTACTCAAAAAATATAATTCTTAATAGCTTACCTTGTTTTGATTTATTTAATTGCAATATTTTTACTTTCTATAGTCAGTAGTTTAGTGAAAGACCTATGAAAAGCTTTTGGATATAAATTTTCAATTCGATGCCTTAACATAGGTAGTCTTAGTATGTCATGCTCTCTTTAATCATTTCTGCGGTGGTGTCGTATGAGGCGGGTCGTTACGTTCCCTCAAATATGGTTGAGCGAAGAGATGGCTGGTTCATGCGTCATGTTCGGGAACTGGTGCTGCCAGTGGGAATGGGTCTGCTTCTGACTACCTATCTTAATGCATATTGAATTGTATGTTTTTCTTTTATTTTTATCCTAGACTGAATAACAAGTTCAAACTTTGAATTTAGCTTAAAATCTGTAAATTGATTAAGAAATTTGAAACTCATTAAGAAATGAGCTAATTCAATAATGTTATTTATTTGTTAATCTTTGTTAATATAAAGTCTGGAAACGATATACATATTTGTAAATATCGTTCCATCTGATTGATAAAGCTGACAAGTTTTTTGCGCCCATTTTTCTTGTCAGTTAAAAGACGTCATAATGGGTGGTAGGGTAAAAGAATTGACGATTTAAAAATGCTTATTATGTGAGCTTATTTAAATAAAATATATTTCACTTTCACTTTCACAAAGCTCCTTAAAGTGAACGTTTTTGACACATTTTCTATCTACTTTTACGAATGACTACAAGGGAATATAGGTGATACCTTTTAAAAATACTAGACCATGGGCTCTAAAATTTCCACGAAAAGTTTTATTTTAAAGAATTTTCTATTTACAACTTATTAAATAAAAACCTCTGCGGGCGCTACGTTCGGTGGCATATAGAAGTGTAGGTATATTGGTCACAAAATTAATTTAGCAGGTTTGTAACTTGTGACTTCTGACTGTAATAATAAAAATTGACATAAATCAGTTTGTAAATTGAACATTAAATTGATTAATAAATGTTTAAGCAACTTTAAAGTTTTTTTTCTTTTTTTTTATAAATAAAAAAGATAACGGGGAAGCAGTTGCATTCTTAATCATAATACTTCGCAAAAGAAAGCAGGCCCCTAATAAAAAAACTCCACATAAAAAATCTGAAAGTAAAAGGACGTAATAGAGAGTTTTATTATATCGGGACACTTTTTTGTTCGTGACAAGGTAAAAGAAATAAAGATAAACTTGCAAAAACTAGAGGCTCATTTATAGGGAAAAGACTTGCTTTTTGTAATAAAGTTCCACAACAATGTAATTGAACTGCCTTTGCATGAATTCAAAATACACGTTGAAAATTGAAAAGACGCTCATGAGCAAAGGTTATTACAAAGTTGAAGATTATTTACAATACCGCACGCAATGCATGGATGTAACATATAACTGTCTTATTTTACAGTTTCTATAACTTTATTAAAAACTAGCTGATGCCCGCGACTTCGTACGCGTGGACTTAATGACTTCGGCGTATGCATATAAGTGAACTAAAGTAGTTACATAAGAAAATACTTGTAGCAGTGTTATGGTTCTGCATCAGGTGTTCCAGATCTTCGATTTTTATACCTCAACAAAAAATGCTCATCGGGCTGAACAACTTTTGCAAAGATGTAATTTTTATATTTTGTATAGTTTAACTGGACTATTATGGTTCTGCATCAGGTGTTCCAGATCTTTGATTTTTGTACCTTAACAAAAAATGCTCATCAGGCTGAACAACTTTTGCTATGGTGTCATTTTTATATTTTGTATAGTTTAGCTGGATCATTATGGTTCTGCATCGGGTGTTCCAGATCTTCGATTTTCATACCTCAACAAAAATACTCATCAGGCTAAACAAGTTTTGTAAAGATGTCATTTTAATATTTTGTATAGTTTAGCTTAACCATTATGGTTCTGCATCAGGTGTTCCAGATCTTCGATTTTTGTACCTCAACAAAAAATGCTCATCAGGCTGAACAACCTTTGTTAGGGTGTCATTTTTATATTTTGTATACTTAGTTTAGCTGGATCATTATGGTTCTGCATCGGGTGTTCCAGATTTTCGATATTTATACCTCAACGAAAATGCTCATCAGGCTAAATATTTTTTGCAAATATGTCATTTTTATATTTTGTAAAGTTTAGCTGGACCATTATGGTTCTGCATCAGGTGTTCCAGATCTTCGATTTTTATACCTCAACAAAAAATGCTCATCAGGATGAACAACTTTTGCAAAGGTGTCATTTTCATATTCCTTATAGTTAAGTTGGACCATTATAGTCCTGCATCAGGTGTTCCATTTTCTAAAATCAATTATGCCCTAAGTTATTCCCAGGCTTAACAGCTATATAACAAAAAAAGTTTCATTCAAATCCGTTCAGTATTTCCGGAGATTAGCGTGTTCAAACAGACAAACAAACAGACACACAAACAGACAAACAAACAGACACTTTTTTTTCAAATTCTTACTCTATTAGTATGTCTCCATCGCCCCAGATATTTTTTTTTTTAAATATATGTAATGTACAGACACACTTTTTTTACTGTTTTATTATATGTAATGTATGGATATGGATGGATAGACAAATAATGCTCATCAGACTGAACAACTTTTACTAAGGTGTTATTTTATCTTCTGTATAGTTTAGCTGGACCATTAAGGTTCTGCATCAGGTGTTCCAGATCTTCGATTTTTATACCTCAACAAAAAATGCTCATCAGGCTGAACAACTTTTGCTAAGGTGTCATTTTTATATTTTGTATAGTTTAGCTGGACCATTATGGTTCTGCATCAGGTCTTCTAGACCTTCGATTTTTATACCTCAACAAAAAATGCTCATCAGGCTGAACTGTTGGGGTTATGGGCTCCCTTATTTAATAGCTACAGTGGAAATATAAACGCGTAAGCATCGAGGAATAAATAATTTTAATAGTCAGCTCAATACATAAAATAAAACCGTCTCTAGGATCAACAACACAATGACATCCTCTGTTCTCTGTCATAGTAGCATAAACAAATAAACGTTGGTTTTGCAACCTCCTTAATATGCCCCTTCAAAACCAAGGTTCATAATACGCCCCTTTAAACCAAATAATCATTATAACATAAAACTAAACAACAACAACCTTAATACTCGAGATGAACAAATAATCAGTTACAAGCTTTAACGCCTAACCCATTAATGTTTTGCGCTTGGCAATGGTTTTGTTAATACGTCAGCTAACATATCGTTAGTAGGTATATGTCCCAGTTTTATAAATTTATTTTGTTTGAGAACATCACGCACGAAATGATATTTAATATCAATGTGTTTGCTTCTTGCGTGAAACACCGGGTCCTGGGCAAGAAATATAGCAGATCGACTATCGGCATTAAGTGATACATTTAAATACCTGTCAAGTCCAATTTCTTTAAGAAGACTCTGTAAGTACATTGCCTCCTTTAGCGCCTCTGCCAAGCTGACGTACTCAGCCTCGCAGCTGGAAGTTGCCACAGTTCGTTGTTTTCTGGAGCACCAAGATATGCACGCATTCGCTAAAATAAGAGCATATCCTGTATACGAACGTCTGTCCTTGATACAACTTCCCCAATCTGCATCAGAAAAACCCACTATAGACTTACCAGTTGCTCTAAAAATAAACCCGTAATTTGCGGTCCCTTTTAAGTAGCGTAAGATACGCTTTGCTGCTTGCCAATGTCGTTCTTGTGGTTCCTTCACATATTATGCAAGTCTCGTTACCGAATTTATTATATCAGGTCTAGTTGCTACAGCCAAATACATAAGCGAACCAATTAATTCCCTATATGGCCATTTTTGGGGTTGATTTTCAGGTATCTCAATTTGTTCATTTCCGTTACTCCATAACATAATAAATCCGTGACATATTTTTCTTGTGACAAGAAAATGCCAGTGTCAGTTTTCTTTATGTCAATTCCTAAAAAATATTTTACCTGACTATAGTCTTTTAACTCAAACTCTTTTCTTAATTCCGCTTTAAAACGTTCAATTCTTTCAGTTTTCTGTGACGCTACAAGTATATCGTCAACGAAAACGACAACGAAAATATTTTGGCCGTCCTGAATTCTCGTATAAAGACAGGGTTCATTGAGACTTTGTTTTAACCCCATATCTTTTAACTTAGAGTCTAATCTCTTATTCCACTGCCTTCCCGCTTGTTTCAATCCATATAGCGATTTCTTTAGCAAACACGTATCACCACCCATTTTTATACTATCTAGCATCTCTTGCGCACGCTTAACTACACATTGTTCTTCGCCCTTGTTTTGTATTATTTTTATAAGACACTCCTTAAGTAGTTTATTAGTAGTAGATTTATATGAGGTCTCCAACCTCATATAAATCTCTTCATCTAAATTCCCATTTAAATATACTGTATTTATATCTAGCTGATGTACTTCTAGACCCATTTCTACAGCAAGGGCCATCAGAAGTCTTAATGACTCTAATCGCGCTACAGGTGCAAAAGTTTGCTCGTAATCAATGCCATAACGTTGACTGAATCCTTGAGCGACAAGCCTTGCCTTCTTCTTGGTTGATTTGTCTACATTAGTTTTAGTAGTTAGAACATATCTACATCCCACAATATTTTTATTTACAGGTCTTTTTACAATTTCCCATGTGCCTTTTTGTACAAGACTTCTTACCTCGGAAAGTAAAGCATCTTCCCATTCTGAATGTTCATGACTTCGCAAAACATCTTCTAATGTAAGTTGTCCAGTCCCTATGAAATCAACATAATTGTCTATGTCTTCTATCTCAAAGTGATCAATTCTTTCTTCTTCTGTACGGTCTTGATCATCGCTATGAGATCTTGGCACCTCAACTTCCACCATCCTGTAGATCTTTTTTTGGACGACCAGGCCGGCCAGTGTGCAATAATTTTGGTCTACCACCGCCTCTTTTCAATACTTGTGGCATATCTGGATTGAGTTCATGATCTACATTTTCTAACTGTGTAGGTTCAGTATTCACATTTAAATCTGTCATAGGTCTCGTCATCTCCGATGGTTCATTATCTGTATCTTGAATAGTTTCTTCCTCTCTTTCTTTCTCACACAACGGTTCTGCATAACCTTCTCGCTGTTGAAAATTATCATAGTCTTTAGAAATGCAAATATCTATAAAAATCTTTTCATCTTCCATACCATCAGACCTATTTACTAGTTTTGGTATATGTGTCGACCTATTAACTCTGCTCGATTCACTGAATTTAATATCTCTAGCGATAGTAAATTTTCTTTGCTCTGGAATCCATACTCTAAAACCTTTAGTAGTTTTAGGATATCCTACAAATATACCAGATATTCCTCTTGAATCGAATTTTCCTTTATTTGGAGTCTTATCAAGAATGTGTACCTTAGATCCAAACTTTTGTAAGTAATGAATTTTTACTGGTCGGCCGAACCACTTTTCATATGGGATCTCTCCATTTAGACTGCTCGTAGGACAACGGTTCCTTACATAGCATGCAGTATCTACCGCTTCAGCCTAGAATCCCATGGATAACTCACACCCTAAAAGCATACATCTAGCCATCTCAACTAGTGTGCGGTTCATCCTTTCTGCTACTCCGTTTTGTTGAGGTGTTCGAGCTTCTGTTAATCTTCTTGATATACCTTCTTCACGCAAGAAATTATCAAACTCAACACTACAATATTCACCCCCGTTATCTGATTGAAGATACTTAATCTTAGATCCAGATAAATTCTCAACATGACTTTTATAAATCTTAAATGCTTCTAAGGCTTTTCCTTTTGAAGTAAGAAAATAAACTTCACACCAACGAGTACAATCATCAATGAAAGTAATAAAATATTTAGCACCCGTTTTTGATTCACACTTCATAGGACCCACAATATCACTAAAAACAATATTTAATTTTTCATTGCAAGGTCCGTCCGATTTAGAATATGGTAATGCACACATTTTGCCCTTTGCACAAATGTCGCAATCACGCAAGACATGTAAATCACTTTCATTGACAATTTTTCCTACTTTACCTAATAACTTAGCTATATCTCTAGCATTCAGATGTCCTAGGCGTTCATACCAACTACGGATATCCACATTGCATCCTATAAAAGCATCAGCAGGCTCACATTCTTGTAAGCAATACAAATTACCTCGACGATAAGCCGTCAATTGAGTGTTACCATCACTATCAATGACCCGCGCATAGTCATGCGAAAAAAGTACATTATATCCATTGTCCGTTATTTTCGCAATGGAAATTAGATTCGTCCTTAAATCAGGAACATACAGTGTATCTTTAAATTTAAGTGCACGCACTGAACGTTCGTTTAATGCCGATAGTCTAACTACTCCCTTACCTTGAACCTCAGTGCTCAAGTTATTTGCCAAATTAAGCTTACCACCGGCAACTTCAAGGGTACCACCAAATCTGCGCGCATCATTACACAAGTGGGACGTACATCCTGAATCTAATACCCATTGTTGCTTAAAAGAATTTACAATCATGCATTCCTCTACACCTGAAACATTTAACAACATTAAAGACTTATTTACATCTACATCGTCAATATTATTAATATGTATAATATTGCTTTTTCGCATTTTGTATTCTACAATTTGGAGCTATATGTCCCGGACGATTACAACGATAACAATTTAATACTCTCCTCTCGTATCTTCTGTCCATTGCATTAGGAGTTCTGTCCATCAAATTATGACTTTTATTAAAGTTCTCATTATTCCATTCACTTTTGTTCGGTTTAGTATAAGGAACATTCTTACGGGCATACAATACTCCGTTCTGTGCTTCATTATTCACATTCCTAGATTCATATTCTTCCAGGATTTTAACCTTTAAAATTTCCGGTTTAGGGAGTTCATCTCTACTCTCTATCGCACAACGAAAATTATCAAAGCTTGTAGGTAAGCTATATAACAACATAATCGACAAGAGGTCTTCATGGATCTTAACATCCATGCCTTCGAGTTTATCAACAGCATCGAAAATACTCCCATTTCTTCTCTAATATCTCCAGATTCTCCTACCTTGTGCATAAGTAGCCTTTTCAGTAACGTAGCCTTCTTGGCTGGTCCACGAGAAGCATATATAGACTGAAAGCGTAACCATACCTCTCTAGAAGTAGTACATCCTCCAATATGACGTAGTTCTGAAGTAGTCATAGAAAGAATTAAGTCTGCCTTTGCTTTCGCATCTCCATCCTGCCACTTAGTAAGGGCAGCGGCCTCAGTAGGTTGAATTTCTTTTCCACTTACATATCTCCAGGCATCATTCTTAACTAAGACGGCCTCAACCTGGACCTTCCAACTTTCAAAGTTATCCTTTGTTAAGGCCTCAATACGCGCAACTGAATTCATTTTTCTTCGAAGAGACGTACACGACAATTTTTACAAACTCCTATTTATCCTCACGCTCTTCTGGGCCGATAACCTTTGTTGGGGTTATGGGCTCCCTTATTTAATAGCTACAGTGGAAATATAAACGCGTAAGCATCGAGGAATAAATAATTTTAGTAGTCAGCTCAATACATAAAATGAAACCGTCTCTAGGATCAACAACACAATGATATCCTCTGTTCTCTGTCATAGTAGCATAAACAAATAAACGTTGGTTTTGCAACCTCCTTAATATGAACAACTTTTGCTAAGGTGTCATTTTTATATTTTGTATAGTTTAGCTGGACCATTATGGTTCTGCATCAGGTGATCCAGACCTTGGGGCCTACTCGAATGGCCACTTACTACAATTAACGCTAGTAGAATAGAAAGACAATGTATGGGATTGACATATGTCACGTGGTCAAGCGTAACGAGTTTGTTGATTCGTACCCAAATGTACAATGTTTCTATTTGATCAAATAAAACTATGATCTTACCTTAAATTAAACAAATAGTCGTCCATCGGATGCCTGTGACTGTTTAACAAACATAACATTGCATTATTGTTCATTTAAAACCCTAAGTAATCCAAAATCAAGTCAAATCAAATTGCGTAAAAATGTTTCTAAGCGTTTCCCTATACAAAATACTACGCTTAAGCGTTAAGGTCACTAATTTCCTACTCAAAATGCATTTAACATCACGAACGCTCGTTCTGTTCTACAAACACAGAATACATAGAACTAAAACACGGATGGTCTCGTATCATGACTTTGGGTGCATTCTAACAGACTATCCGCTGAGTCATCGATCATTTTTCAGAATCGCCTCTAGCATGGAAAAAATAAAATTCGTCCTAGTTATTTTCAGCCCCTCGTTTTTTCAGCACGCATTAATGTGGTTCATTCCGGTAAATCGAGTAAAAGTATGTTTTTTTATGAAACAGCAAAGTAAGTGAAAAAGAATATGGGAAAAACAACCGAATTTTTGACGTCAATAATGTCGAAAATTGCTTGCACCAATTTTTTTACTACAGGTTACTAGACAATGTACTTGTACCAGGTACCTTGATTACGTAAAGCTGCTGCTAACAATTCTCGATTGAAATGTTTTCTTACCTTCACTTTTATTTACTTTGGATTCGACAAATTATATTAAACGGGAATTATCTTCTCTCATTCTCTATCAATTTGTATGAAGAGAAGATTAGAAATTTCCCCAAATACGATTGTTTTTCTTTCATTAGATAACGTTTTGTATGAAAGATACGTTTTTTATGAAAATAAGTTTTTTTTTCTCCAATAATTTAAATGTTTCCAAAATTGGGAACCATCCCTCAATCTACCTACCAACCTACTCTGCTTGCCGTGCCGGGGCGACGCGTCACCGGCAAGACAAACAGGGTTGCCACTTTTTTGTTTTAATAAAGTATTGGTTGCTATAATCCTTAGAGTAAGACGAAGCCTTTGTTGCTCGAAGCTATAATCGGTAGAGAAAAAGTACATTGTGGTATGGAAATTAAGTATTATTTATTTATTTTAACTTTTAAAATCATTTTTTTAATTACTTTTGGTAATATTTTGGTATCTTTATTAGACTTAATTCACCTATTCCACTAAATTCTAGTAAAGGTACTAGTTTTTCGAATTTTAATAAAAATACAACAATGTGTATGAATTTCGGGTAAACAAATAGGAAAACATAGTCTAGTGATCTGTAGTTAAATTATGACGTCATCCGTGATGTACATTGTACGCGAACCTCAACAATTTCTAAACGGATTTCGAAAAATCTTTTACTAGGTTTCATAGCTATGAGTATGTTAATATATCAAATAGGCCGGTAACGCGCCGGCGACGGGCCGGTGACGCGCCGGCGACGCGCCGGTGACTTGACTGAAACCGTAGTCACGAGTCGTTGAGGGTGTGCATGGAATGGCGGGATGTCACAAAATTTATACCGCTTGGTGGCGCTACTGCTGCTAGAGACCTTTGTACGGGCATTTACCCCTAATAGGGAATGTCCGAAAAAAATTAAAAAGGCTGAATATTTTTCTATAGGTAGGAATAAGGTCCCTTAGTAATAGAAAAAGTTTCAGAATTTTCGGTTGGGTAAAAAAGTTTTTAAAAATCAAAGTCTCTTCAACTTCAAAAATGTATGAAAGTAACAGCAGAATGGAGATTATACCTTTGCCGCTAACTGCCACAAACATAACACGTATTAAAAAAAAAAGTTTCGACATTTTGTCTTGAAACTTTTTTTAATACCATGTTGTGGTTGAGACCAAGGAGGTTCATATAAGGAGTGAGTACTCTACAAAAATTCTCACTATGCGTTTAAAAGAAATTCAACTTTATTCTCTTTACCATAGAGTTGAAATTCTATCGACGACATTGACTGAAGACTCTACTGTGTGAATGAAACATCACCAAGTAGATGAGGATGTCTCGTTCGCACAATTGCCATTACTAAACAATAATACCACGATGGTAGGGAAAAAAAATTTACGTTACCAATCACGTAGTGTATCAAAGTTAAGGATTCGGAGTGGAATATTGAAAATATACTACTTAAATATTAATTTAGAATAACACATCGTAATTGTAACATAAAACAGAACTTACTCTTTTGATTTAATTAGATTTCTACAATAATGCTAATCAGCATTATTGTAGTTGTATAAATTCAAGTGTCAATCCTGGCAACTCCGATCCGATTTTGACTTTGGCGCCGAATTTCAATTTTAGAATTTCAATATTCAGGAAATATTCCTTTACAAAACTAGGGTGACCATAAATTCTACACCATTTCAGATTTCCCAAAAACTAAATTGTTCTATCAATTTGAAATAACTGGAAGTCGCAGGCGAGGGGTAAAGTTAATAATTAATAATCAAATTCATGTTTATGCGCCGATTTCGATGAAATCATAAGGTACTATTTCGAAAAGAAAATAATAACGCAGTGTTGAAAATATTAAAAAATCCAAGATGGCGGCCAACTTTTAAGTTTGTAGGCCGATTTTGATGAAACACGGTTTTTGGTACTATTTTGACAAGAAAATAACAAAGTAATTTTTAAAGTATGTAAAATTCAAAATGGCGGCCAACTTTTTTGTTTGTGGGCCAATTTCGATGAAACTCGGTTTTTGGCACTATTTTGATAAGAAAATAACAACGCATTTTTTTAATATTAAAAAATTCAAGATGGCGGCCTACTTTTTTGTTTGTGGGCCGATTTCGATGAAACTCGGTTTTTGGCACTATTTTGATAAGAAAATAACAACTCATTTTTTAAATATGAAAAAATTAAAGATGGCGGCCAACTTATTTGTTTGTGGGCCGATTTCGATGAAACTCGGTTTTTGCCACTATTTTGATAAGAAAATAACAACGCATTTTTTAAATATTAAAAAATTCAAGATGGCGGCCAACTTTTTTGTTTGTGGGCCGATTTCGATGAAACTCGGTTTTTGGCACTATTTTGATAAGAAAATAACAACTCATTTTTTAAATATTAAAAAATTCAAGATGGCGGCCAACTTTTTTGTTTGTGGGCCGATTTCGATGAAACTCGGTTTTTGGCACTATTTTGATAAGAAAATAACAACGCATTTTTAAAAAATTCAAGATGACGGCCAACTTTTTTATTTGAAGGCCGATTTCGATGAAACTCCGGTTTTGTTACTATTTTGACAAGAAAACAGCAACACAATATTAAAAGTATTAAAAATCCAAGGTGGCGGCCAAATTCTTTTCTTGTTCTTCTTTTTTTCAACCCAGTTATATTAAAATCAACCCAAAAACGAAATCAGCAGCCATTTTGACCTTTTGTTACATTCCATTGTTTACATTCCATTATTATTTTCTTGTCAAAATAGTACCCAAAACCGAGTTTCGTAGAAATCGGTTCTCAAACAAAACAGTTTGCCACCATTTTGGATTTTTTTATATTTTCAACATTGCGTTGTTATTTTCTTGTCAAAATAGTACTTAAAACCAAGTTTCATCGAAACCGGCTCAAAAACAAAAAATTTAAGCGCCATTTTGGATTTTAAATATTAAAAAAAATGTGTTTTTATTTTCTTGCCTAAATAGTACCAAAAAACGAGTTTTATCGAAATCGGCCTACAAACAAAAAAGTTGGCCGCCATTTCGATTCTTTTTATATTTTCAACATTTCATTGTTATTTTTTGTCAAAATATTACTAAAAACCGATTTTCATCGAAATCAAGCCAAAAACAAAAAAAGGTTGGCCGCCATCTTGTTTTTTTATTTTTATCATTGTGTCGTTGAAAATCGCTTGCACCCATTTTTGTAATTTCACTAGTAAAAAATTGGTGCAAGTATTTTAGACCTTATTGATATATTTACCAAAATAACAGTTTTTAAAGGAAGAGAATAATTATAAACGTCAATAAAGTCGAAAATCGTTTGCACGTGTTTTTTTTACTACAGATCACTAGACAATGTTTTTCTACCTTCACTTGTTTTTCCAACATTCATTTGATTTCCGAATACACGCACATTGTATTTCTATCAAAATTGGAATAAACTTTATAGTTATGTCATTATTTACACTTGAATTTTTGTAGATATTGGTTGATTAACCATATTTATAAATTAAAACAAGAAAGCAACCTAATAAAACGTAATAAAAAAACGTGAAGATTTATTTTTAGTAAATTATTATTTTATTTAAAGTATACCACCTCCTATCGGAGCACTCCTCAAGACGAATCAATCGAGCTCAAACTCGATGGGGTTGCATGATTTTATTACAAAGTTTCAATGGCCTTCCTCCGGCTCCTCCATCAGCCCCTTGGATATTATTCCCCAACAGAGTACTTGCCAAGACGATTCTAACGAGTCCAAACACGAGGGGGTTGTATGGTTTCATCATACTATTCCTGTGGCGTTCTTCCGGCTCCATCGTCAGATCAGCTCAATGATACCATAATATTACATAACCTTCTAGTTCTGACCTGTGTTCAAAGTTTCAAGTCTCATCGGGAAGTTAGTATAAAATCGTTTGCAAAATTTGTGCTCAAACAAACAAACGAAAACACAAACAAACAAGCAACCTTATAAAAACGTGGCAAAAGTATTAATTGTAAATAAAGAACTACGTACTTAAGTAAGTTTATATTAAACAGTTTAAAGTAATAAGTATGTCTCCAACCAACCATACAGTTTGGTCACCCTAATGAAGAAAGAGATACAATTATCTACTTGACCTCTCTGTCGGCTCGTTTTGGGGCGAAGAGCTCAATCTGGTTTACACCGAAGGGATTTGCTACATCTATGGTTGAGACAGGTGTTGGCAAAGGTACAATCTCCATTCTGCTGTTACTTTCATACATTTGTGAAGTCGAAGAGACTTTGATTTTTTGAATTTTTTTCACGAAACCAAAAATTATGAAAATTTATTCTATTACTAAGAGGGACCTTATTCCTACATATTGAAAAATATTCAGCCAATTTGATTTTTTCGGACATTCTCCATTCTCCCATTTTTTTAAACAATGGGTGAGGCCGCCAAAATTGGCAATTATCTCACAAAAGTATCACAATAACATTGTGCGTTATCGTTATACAAATGTACTTTTTCTCTACCGATTATATCAACCAATACTTTATTAAAACAAAAAGTGGCAACCCTGTTTGCCTTGCCGGTGACGCGTCGCCCCGGCATGGCAAGCAGAGTAGGTTGGTAGGTAGATTCAGGGACGTATTTTAAGATTCGGCGCCCGGGCCTAGCCTGCCTAGCATGACCGATTTATATCGCGTGATATATCATTTTATCGACACTCAACTGTCAAATTGCTTTGTCTTTTTGACAGTTAAACGTGATAAAACGCTATATCACGCGATATAAATCGGTCGTGCTAGGCAGGCTGGGCAATAAGGTATGCCGCCCCTAGGATTATGTGCTGGAGGAAGAGAAGAGGATGCCTGTCTATACTAAAAAAATGCCGCGCAGCACGTTTTTTAATAATTTTCATTCAAAACCCTGTAACTTTTTCAATCTTCAGTAAAAAATGCCGCACAGCGCGATTTTTAATCATTTTCATTCAAAAACCCTGTAATTTTGTCAACCTTCAGTAAAAAAAATTGGCCGCGCAGCACGAGTTTTTGTCAGTTCCATCAACAAATCTTGTAATTTTGCCTGACAAATAAGTATTATGAAATCGGCCGCACAGCGCGATTTTTGTCAGTTCTATCCACTAATGTTGTAATTTTGCCTGACTATAAGTAATACAGATATCGGCCGCGTAGTGCGATTTTTTGTGAGTTTCATGCACTAATCTTGTACCTAATTTTGCCAAGCAAAAAATCTTGTAGTTTTGTCAATCTTCAGTAAAAAATTGGTCGCGCAGTGGCATTATTTGTCAGTTCTATCCACAAATGTTGTAATTTAGCCTGACTAAAAGTAATAAAAATATCGGCTCGTAGCGGGATTTTTTGTGAGTTCCATTCCATGCACTAATCTTGTAATTTTGCCTGACTATGAGTAGGTACATACTTAATAAAAAAATCGGCCGCGCAGCGCGATTTTTGTCAGTTCCATCCACTAATCATGTAATTTTGCCTGACTATAAGTAATAAAAAAACGGCCGCGCAGCGAGATTTTAAGTCAGTTTCATCTACTAATCTCACTAATCATGTAACATCATGAACGGAAAATGAACATTCTGCACTGCAGTTCGTCAAAAATGATTGGTATAACTAATTATGAAAGGCGCCCTAAAGCTAAGCCCGAGGGGCGGCTGACGCTATTTATTGTAAAAAACCGGCCAAGTGCGAGTCGGGCTCGCGCACGAAGGGTTCCGTACCAGAAAACGGCAAAAAATCACGTTTGTTGTATGGGAGCCCCCCTTAAATATTTATTTTATTCGGTTTTTATTAATTGTTGTTATAGAGGTAACAAAAACACATCATCTGTGAAAATTCCAATTGTCTACCTGTTGTCTTTATTAATATAAAGCAAAAAACGGCAAAAAAAAAACCCGTTTGTTTTTGTTGTATGGGAGCCCCCCTTAAATATTTATTTTATTCGGTTTTTAGTATTTGTTGTTATAGCGGCAACAAAAATACATCATCTGTGAAAATTTCAACTGTCCAGCTATCACGGTTCATGAGATACAGCCTGGTGACAGACAGACGGACAGCGGAGGCTTAGTAATAGGGTCCCGTTTTTACCCTTTGGGTACGGAACCCTAATAGAGTCCCGTTTTTACCCTTTGGGTACGGAACCCTAAAAAACTGTAACCCTACTCACGAATAAAACTACTACTAATCTTGTAATCTTGGCTGTCTATTATAAAAAAACGGCCGCGCAGCGCGATTTTTGTCAGTTTCGTCCACTAATCTAGTAGTCTTGCTTCTCTATAGTAAAAAATGTAAAAAAAACGGCTGCGCAGCGCGATTCACAGTAAGTTTCATCCAGGCGCGGTCGCAGCCTGAAATTTTGGAGGGGGTCACTAATAAACAATAATACAATTGCTTTTTTTTATTTTCTAAATTTATAGAAGCAGTGCCGGTTTAAGCACTACCAGCGCCCTGGGCGATATTTCTATGGGGCGCCCCCTATATGCGATTCTAAGATTTTCAATTATGCCTGTTAGTTAAAAAACGCCCGGCCGCGCAGCGCGTTTTTTTAGTCAGTTTCACCTACTAATCTTGTAATCTTGCTTGTTTATAGTAAAAAAAAAACGGCCGCGCAGCGCGATTTTTAGTCAGTTTCAACTACTAATCTTGTAACCTTGCTTGTTTATAGCAAAAAAATGGCCGCACAGCGCGATTTTTAATCATTTTCATTCAAAAACCCTGTAATTTTGTCAACCTTCAGTAAAAAAAATAGGCCGCGCAGCACGAGTTTTTGTCAGTTCCATCAACAAATCTTGTAATTTTGCCTGACAAATAAGTTTTATGAAATCGGCCGCACAGCGCGATTTTTTGTGAGTTTCATGCACTAATCTTGTACCTAATATTATTATTAAATCGAATTTCCTCGCATTTCTTGAGAAAAGCATTACCTACAGAAGCCTTGTGCGGGGAGCAATTACATTCCCGTTCTTGGCTGTAATGTACTAGAATACTATTCAATGGTTAAAATGTTAGTGGTGGGTGACCGATGACTTAGCGGTCGGTCTGCTGGAATGCATGCACCCTACTATGTCAATGTCATATGAATTTGACCTTTGACCTTTACATAAAATAAATATTTAGTTTCAATAAATTCATAAATAAACGTGAAAATTTCCAGCGGTACATAGGTATAAATACTTACCTACTATTTCTCAATATTTGGCTGATTGCATACAAAGTTTACATAGGTAATGTGCAAGTAAGTAAGTACTTAATTTAATATGTAAATAATTCCATTGGATGTAGAAAGGTTTTTTATGTAACTTTTGTCTAATCTCTATACAAATTGGTTTCAGATACTATCAACTTAAAAGAAAATGGCTTTAATATGTGAACAAACCCAGTCAACTGAGAGATGATGATGATAAAATGATCGGCTGTGTCAGTCAAAAGTTTGAATTCTATTGGCGACAAAAGACACATACTTAATTATAAGGATAACCTATCAAGAAGAAACAGAAAAAGCTTCGTAAGAACGGTCGATAGTGTCAACTTTGTAAATAAAATAAAAACAATTTAACAATGAATTTTATTATGAAAAATTGTAAGTAGTCAAAACAATAATCGATAAAAAATATTACAGTTTTCTAATGTTTTATTGGTTTCATACACCCATTAGTATAACTACCTAACTAAATCAAAATTAACTAGGCATAGATACACAGTAGGCAAGTTATAATAAAATCTGGGGGGTGATTTTGTAATTTTGTTGCAATCAACTCTGACAGAAATAGCAGTTACATTGCTGCTTTAGTTAAGAACCAATGTGACAACTATCATACTTAAAGCAGCAATGCAACCGCTCTTTCAATCGAGAATTGTTAGCAACAGCTTTACGTAATCAAGGTACTGGACATCACACACTGCTCATTGTTTGTTATTAAGTTTTTGAAAAAAATATAAATGCAATTCTTACAATTCAATGTGCATTAAGATAGGTACCTACATAGTCAGAAGCAGATCCATCCCTACTGGCAGCACCCGTTCACGAGTATAACAAACCAGCCATTACTTTGCTCAACCATATTGAGGAATGAGGAGTCGTAACGACCCGCCTCACATGACACGCAACACCACAGAAATGATTAAAAAGAGCATGACACACTTAAGCTACCCATATTAAGGCTTATATATCTTATTCCTACCCAGATGCACCAAAATAGCGATGAAGTGTCCTCCTATGTAAGATAAAAATATATTATTTAGTATTGTATAAAAAAAATATGTTTTTAGAGGAAACAAGGATGATAGTGTAATGACCTATGCTTTAGTAAGCACCATGTAAGCACCTCCAACGAGCCCTCAGCAAGCCAAAACATTGCTTGATGCAATTCCTGGCTTGGACATGATGTGTGGTTTGCACTTCTTCTCGAGAGCCAGGTGCTGCATTTAATATAGGAGTCATAAGCCAGGCTCTCTAAGGGTATCCAGAATCACCTAAAACAACACGGTACTATTGAAAGAAAAATTTAAAGTTAAAATCTATATTTAGCTAAAATACTAATAAGTACTTAAATTTAATTAAAAAAATACAAATGGAATATAATTTATTACATTTTAACTTGGTTGGAATTTGTGAAATAGGCCCTAAATAATAATATTAATGTAAAAACAAGATACATTATTGCTTGAAATAATATACTGATTTATTAGTTAAATACAATGCATGACGTGGCAGCTTGTAAAAAAGACAACACTTGAAATGTAAGTTCTTGAAATGTCTTGTTGTCTTGTCTTTGGTGCATGTTCTTGTTAGCTGTCCTCAAATAAATAAATAAAAAATTCGTCTATTTATTTACTATATTTATTATTTATTTAGTCGAGCAATTTAATTAACAACATTAATTAAATTGCTCGACTCAAAGTTTAAAAATGATTGAAGAAATTTGACAGATTGTGGAAGTCCAGCGTGCCGTTAACTGTACCTATTCATGATTGACTCCACATTATAAGATCAAGAAAAGCTAATGTGTAGGTCTACTTATGTCTTACCTAATAACCAAGTTAGTTCACCATTTTGGGGAAGTTATGCATATACAGTTCCACTTGGTTTGAACATGCATAGCATGTTTTTGGCTTTCAGTATTTGGCTTTAATATTAGTTATCTTCAAGTCAGGATCACAAATCTGAAAATATACCTGTTATTACAATACAAATATAAAAGTCTTTGGTTATTACCTACTTATTGTAATAAGTCATGATCTTCATGGTTTATGTAAGTAAATTTTAAATAGAGAGACGAATAAGACAGATGATATATACTTTTATTAATACCTAAGGCACTTACCTACCTACCTACTTATATTTTTAAGAATGAAAAGGTCTGTTTATTATTTATTTTCCTTAAATTGTTAGATTACACTCTAGCTACAGAATTTATACCTACTGCACATATAGGTACATGGTAGGTCTAGGTACCTAGGTAATATAAATTATTAAAATATTGATGTCATGTATACCTACCTAGACAATAAACACATTAATAGATTCGGTGGGTGCTTGCTTAGTTAGGTGTAGATAAATTACTTATTATGACAAATATTTACCTAGGTATTTTGAATCTAAAATGAATAGGTAGATTTCTAAGGTGAGTCACTAGCACTGTTAGGCTATAGTCTATGTGATGGTGGTGAAGTTAACTATATGTTATGTATAATATCAAGTTTATATTTAAAAGTGTTAACACTTACCATCACTCGGCCAGCTGCCGAGCTGACCTCTTTTTTGATACATGCTTTATAGCTTTTACTTTTAATTTATTATTTTTTAATTGTTGTTCCTTTTTATACATTTGTAGTAGGTATAGGTACAACATAGAAGTCTTTGACTATGACATATTTTTCTTATGTTTAATACACTATTTTGTTTGCCATAGTGTCAAGTCAATGCTTTCTCTGTGTTGTGTTTGTGATAAAATACATTAGTACAAAGCTACTCATTACACAGCCCATTAGCTTGCCACAGTTTCAGAAATCATCACTATAATTGTCTTTACACTTCTTCTTTATCTTCTTATAATAATAGGTAGTGCAATCAATTCCATTTTGAAGGAAAATTCAAGAAGAAATTATTATCACAACCTGAAACAATAAAAAGTACTTAATTGAAAATTTGAAATCATTACACAGCTCTACTAATCCTTCATTTCCATGCTACATGAAAGTAGGGATGTTCGATCCGGGTGCCTTGTATCGATATTCCGGATCGCAATGGATCGTGATCCATTGTATCGATCCATGGATCGATCCTAATAAATTGATACGATTTTTTGGATCGATCCAGTATCGAATTAAATATTTTCGAAAAGTCTGATTTTTAATTACTTTAATAGAAACATGATAATAAGTGACTAATATACACTACATAAGGTGTTTGTCGTAGGAAACTCGACCAAAACGTATGGAACAGCTGATTATTTTTTGCACCGATTAAGTTGGTCCTATAGACAAAGTTGGTCAATTTGATGGTCTAAGCCACACCACGAAATATGATCACTGTTAAAAAAACACACTGTAATTTATGTACCCAAAAACAAAATTAAAAGTTGCTAGTGCGCGTAACATTAGCAGATGATTCAGATGTTCTGTCTTTTTTATTGTAAGTAGGTACATTTTTTGTTGACTTTCGATCAAGTTAAATGTTAAAGGACATTGTTGAATTTTGTTCAGTTAAAATATTTTTATTTCAAACTCGCGTAAGCATTAGACCAATAATATTTCTTTTTCAAGTTTATAATTTTTAAGTTCATAGTTTAACGATTTGAATTTATAAGTAAGTAGTGACTTGCCTTTAAAGGACGTGTTCGAAATAACGTCCTTTGGGGGGCGGTATGTTATAGAAACTTTTTACTCTGCTACATATTTATTCTTTTTACTCTATGACGTTGCGATGCATCTAAATCAGCATACGCAGCAGTTGTGTATATAAGGATAATTGATAGCACTGGTCAAATTCGCATTTCTTTGTTGACCGCCAAGACCAGGGTGGCCCCCATTAAACAAGTAAGCATCCCAAGATTGGAATTATGAGGCGCGGTACTTTTGTCGCATTTGTTGTTCGAAGTGGCACACATTATGAAAATTCACAAAGATAGAGTACGAGCATGGACAGATTCAACCATAGTTTTAGCGTGGCTCAATAGTCACCCAAATAGATGGAAAACTTTTGTGGCCAATCGTGTTTCAGAAATCCTGACAAATATTGAAGCAAATCAGTGGGCCCACATAACATCAGATCAAAATCCTGCTGATTACGCCTCTAGAGGGCTAGAACTAAAACTCCTTATAGAAAATACTCTTTGGTTACATGGGCCACGATTTTTATGGGATAAAGAAATTGTTTATAAGAGACCTCACGAGGATACGAAATTAGAAGAATGTATCAAATCACATTTAGCGGTAAATACTGAAAAAACATTTTTTGAGAAATATTCCACACTTTGGAAGTTAATTCGAGTAGTAGCTTTTATAAGACGTTTTTTACATTACAAGAAGAACCAAAAGGAGTTCAAATATCTTAAAAGAAATGAATTAGAAGACGCATTAAAATGTTGTATAAAAAAATGTCAAAAAGAAGAATTTCCAGAAGAATATTTTCAGTTAAAAACAGAAGGATTTATAAAAAATAAAGATTCAAAATTAATATCACTATGTCCTTACCTTGATGAAGATGACATCATGAGAGTTAAAGGTAGACTGCAACAGTCTTCACTACCCTACCAAACAAAACATCCTGTCATTCTTCCTCGAGATGCACATTTTACTAACCTTATTATTGCTGATGCTCACGATAGAACACTGCATGGTAATTTTCAGTTGATGTCAAATTACTTAAGATCTGCTTATTGGATTGTGGGTTTAAAGGTTTAAGAAGTACGTAAGGAATTGTGTAATATGTGTTAAAAATAATATAAAGGTAAGACATCAACTTATGGGTTCGTTGCCTACAGTACGCTGCACTCCAAACAGAGCGTTTCTACATAGTGGCGTCGACTACGCGGGCCCTATAAATATTAGAACTAGTAAAGGACGTGGACAACGTTCTTACAAGGGGTATATATGCGTTTTTGTCTGTATGGCAACCAGAGCTGTACATTTGGAAGTAGCTAGTGATTTAACTGCTCAAGCCTTTATAGCTGCGTTTCGAAGATTCGCAAACAAAACGTACTTATCTTAACGAAATAAAAATTGTTCTCTTCTCAAACTAAACAATAAATTAGTTATGACGAAGTTGACAGTACATTGAAATATGATATGGCAACATTGGCAAAAAGTGTCCAAGTAATAAGAGGAATGTTTATTAAATATCGTTATATGGATTTTGACTAAATATTCCGTTGAACTTCAAATATTCTCTAAGTAATTACTTTATTAATACGATTCTTTCGAGTCGATCCTCTATGCATGTGTATCGATCCACCAAAGGATCGAATGCTATTGTATCGATACAAAAATCGAATGGATCGTATCCCATTGTATCGATCCACGCAAGTATCGGATCGGATCGAACATCCCTACATGAAAGATAAATGTTAATTATAAGGGAATCATATTTTATTGTGATTACCAACTAAAGAAAGGGAAACTAATGAAAAAAGATTTTACATAATTAGGTATTGTACCTACGAGTAACTGGAACTAATTTATACTTACGAAATGACAACCTTCAGGCATTGGCAGGAAGGGGGTGGGCAGTGCCCACCCCAGAACAGCCTGATACCCACCCCAGAAAAATACCAGCTATAATACTTTTCTATTGCCTTTCAAAACTCCAACGCGGCTCTAGTCAAGCACCCTAGACGTTAGTACTATTATATATTCTGTGACCCTAGGCTTTGCCCCAGAACTAGAGGCCCGGCCCCACTGGAAATAATCTTTAGATACGCCAATGCCTTCAGGCTTTTGTAAAGAAGAATACTCTTCAAAATACCTACTGCATAATTTATCAATTAATTCTAAGTACTTACTGATGATTGGGGATTTTAATTCCGAGGCCCCACGCCTTAAGTGGCCTGCTTCAGTGCTTCTTACACAGATCACTATTATGATTTATCTTCTCCATTAGTTTTATTGGCAGGAATCACAGGAAACACAAAAACCCTTTTCAAAATTGAAAATAAGACACGCGTCGTACGACGATTTGTTTCTTTCTACAGGGTATGGGCGTACGCTGCGATTTAGTACGATTGCTGGCTATCGTTGGCAAATCTACATGTCAAAATAGCCATTTGAGTACCATTTCTTTCTGTCGGAGCGAGCGTAACGTTAAACACAGATCATACAGTATAATACAAGAGGGGCACACTTGGAACAACACAAACGGTTGAAACAAAAGTAGCGTCATCTCTGAATCTTAAGCATCAACTTTCACAACAAAGTCTTCAAGTTTGCCAAAAAACTTCAACTGGTTTTAAAGTTATTAAAAACAAAATTATATTAAAAATATGAAAATGAAAATCGTTTTTGAGTTTGGTCATGGTGCGAATTACAATAATAATGATAAAATTCGACACCCGAATTTATGACCCAGTCCAGTAGCGTAGCGGATTACCACCACCTCCGTTTATTTACATGACATTACTACCAAGGTAATGGTACAGTCAGTGGCACGAATCATGAATATTTTTCGACGGAGTGGGGATAAGTTTGCGCATGTGCTCTTTTGAGCGACCAATAGTGCGTGCCCCTCTCCCGCCGCCTGCGCCCCTCACCGCAACGCAT
The DNA here is from genome assembly GCA_928269145.1 of Agriphila tristella. Lineage (NCBI taxonomy): Eukaryota > Metazoa > Arthropoda > Insecta > Lepidoptera > Crambidae > Agriphila > Agriphila tristella. The sequence continues at coordinate 21,251,596 of OV743440.1, read as the reverse complement.
ACCCACCCCGCGTTCCGAATCACGCTCACAGCGCTGTTAGCGCGAATCCGACCAAATTAAATAGTCACAAAATATTACACAAATAGGATATTTGTGTACCTTCTTAATTTAATGGATTATACGCTAACAGTGCTGTTGGCGTGATTTGGAACTAGGCACCAGAATACGCGTTCCGCGCAATCCCCACCCAATTTCATGATTCGTGCCACTGACTGTATCTATGAAAGGGCCTAGTACGAGTTGTGTTTCTCACTTGCGAATAGTATCGAGTGAAAGAGAGGATATCATGCGAGTGAGTGAACGAGTGAAAGAGAGATGACGATAGTTTACTATTCGCAAAGTGAAGTGAGAACAAAAAATCAACTCGTACTAGGCCCTCAGTATTCCAACTTCAACAATACTCGGTACACGAACAGTCGCGAATGCGCCGCAGTGACGAACGTAATATACCTACGAACTAATTATTGATTGAAATACAAGTACTTACTTACTATGGTAAATTGCAGATTGTGCTGTTTGTATTATATTTATTATTTTATTACTCCAGAGATGACATGGTTAAATACCCGGAGAGAGTAGTAAAAAAATAAGATTTAGTAAACTTTTATTAAAATATTTTTTTTACCATAGGTATTGCCTACTAACTACGGCCCGAAGGATTTGAAAATAATTTGTTTCTCTCTTTAATATATAGGTATTTAGCTTTTTCAGTTTTTTGTTTTTACTGTTAGTTTTGTTAACCTAGGTTAGGTACCTACCTAGAATCCATAATATTATAGGGAAAATGAAATAGGTACTACCTATTTCATTTTCCCTATAATATTATGGATTCTAAAATATTACGCAGGTTATACGCAATTACAAAACTAGAAAGATACGAAAGTAGGTACTTAGCTGAAATTAAAATACTGTAGCCGGGTGTATCGTGCGACAAAAAGGTCTCAATTTAAGGTTGCCACCTGTACTTTATTTCGGGGTTATTGTACTCTCTGCTTTATGAGGAAAATAAAGTAGGTACGTGAAAATACTTTATTTCACAAGATTTGTTTAAATATTGCCAAAAGTAATAAAAAGTATGTTTTAAAGGTAAAAATAAATATTACTTTATTTCCATACAACGTACTTTTTACTAGCTTTAGCAATCAATATACTTTATTAGTTCAAAAAAGGTGCCAACCCTAGTTACAATATTAATAGATATTTACCGTGCTACAACATTTATACCGTTGTACGAATACCGAGCCAAATCATAGTTGTTTTTGTATTTTTTTGTTTTGATTTGTTCTTTTTCATTAATATTTTCTATTTTGTTATAAATAAAGATATTACAAAAAAGTAAAATAAATATATAATAAGAAACAAAAAAATACATTTTCAGCTATTATAATTTCGTGTCAGTAGTTCCGCATCGATTTCCAGAGGCGCTAGTGGACTCTTTGAGTTACTCTCTCTAGTTACTCTGTGATACAAGCGTTTGAAGATTGAATGCAGAGAGACGGGTTGAGTACCAAATTAATATCGCTTTCGCCGAGTCGAAGAAACATGTAGAATATAGAAACGCTTATAACGTTTGCCATTTGAGTAGGCCCCCTTATATTTTTATACCTCAACAATAAATGCTCATCAGGCTGAACAACTTTTGTTAAGGCGTCATTTTTATATTCCTTATAGTTTAGTTGGACCATTATCGTTCTGCATCAGGTGTTCCATTTTCCAAAATCAATTATACCCTTAGTTATGCCCAGGCTTAACAGCAACAAAAAAAGTTTTGTTCAAATCGGTCTAGTCGTTTAAAAGTTATGCGCGTACATACAAACAAACAGACAGACAAAAATTCCAAAAACTATTGTTTTGGGTTCAGTATCATGTACTTAACATGTAGCAATTACTTTTTTGAAAAAATATTGAATGTACAGAAATGACCTCGTTACGATTTTAGGTATTATATGTACTGTGGATTTGGGGTACTTTGATCAGTTTTGAAATTCAAATAGCCGTATTTTCTCAAAAACAAACGTACCGAAAACGAAAAAAAATTGAGAACATCGGTTTGCAACATATTTTTAGATTATAGTGAGAAAACAAAACTTTAATCATCTGTTTCTCAGAAAAAAAATCTGTTGATCAACTTTAAACCGATTTTGGGGCTTCATTGATCACCCTATATTTTATAACGGGATTTGAAAGTAAACCCTTAAATAAGCATAATAAAAAAATAAAAACCGGCCAAGTGCGTGTCGGACCACACGCCATAGGGTTCCGTAGTTACCTTATACCATACGATATTTCATACCACTATTATGTTTCGTCTGCAAAAATAACTTTGTTTTTCACAGTGTTGGTATGAAAGACAAAGTTATATTTGTGGTTTTGGAAAATGTGCTATATCTCAAAAACTAATTATTATATTTCGTTCAAACCAATTTTCGTTGAAAGTGTTTATTAAGAACTACAGCATATATTTTTTTCAGATTTTTCACTATCTTATTTTAAAAGTTAGAGGGGGGGGGGGGGACACACATTTTACCACTTTGGCAGTGTTTATCTTTCAAACGGTTGACTTTAAAAAAAAACGTCTTAGAAACCTCAATGCCATTTTAAAAGACCTATCTATAGACACCACACACGTATTGGTTTGAAGAAAAAAAAATTTTTCAGTTTCAGTTCCATGTATGGGGAGCCCCCCCTTAATCTTTTATTTTTTTATTTTTATGTTAAATTCGTTAAGCGGTTAACAGAATACATCTACTTACCAAGTTTCAACTGTGTAATCCTGATACTTTTGGATTAAAGTGGCTGTGACATACGGACGGACAGACAGACAGACAGACAGACATGACGAATCTATAAGGGTTCCGTTTTTTGCCATTTAGGCTACGGAACCCTAAAAATCGGCCCGCAGGTTTTTGCGCTAAAGCTATTCATATATATTGGGGTTATTTTGATCAATTATACTAATTGGTTATTGAATAGAGTATTGGTAGAAACTAAATCTAAATCAGTTAAAACAAATCAGTAATTCCTTAGTCTTCAATTTTCATCATAAAAATTACCATAATCAACATTACAACAACAACATGATCAATGTCACCCCGCATAGATCATTGATCAAAGTAAACCCGTCCTCTGAACAAAGACACCCCTGACTGTTTTTAAACATTTAAAATAGATACAAAATCAACAAAAACACTTTTTCTACTGTGTTTCACATTCCTGAAAGTGTATACTTTTAGATAAAACTAACAATAATAATCTAAATATGGTAGAATTCTAAGTGTATTAAAAGTTTTTCTTATCTTGAAAATAGCTTGTCACCAGTACACTTCCAAAAAAATTATTATAACTAAAACACCTGAGAACAATATACGGTATGGTCGTTATATGCTTTTCGCACCATCAGTGCTGCCAGCTTTATAAAAAAAACCGTTTGAAAACGTTCAGAAACCAAGAAAAAATTGTTTTTTTTTATTGGAAGTTGTTATCAATATAACCCCGTAATGTCAAAGTACCCCCAATCCACGGTATATACATATAGACACTTATGGGTTTTTTTTAATTAGGTACGTTGTTATTTATTAAGATTAATTTATTGAGATTCGATTAGAAATGAGCTAATAAAATAATGTTATGTATTTGTTAATCTATGTTAATGTAATATCGTTCTTGATTTCAATTCAAAATCTTAGGAAGAATTTGAATTGAAATCATCATAATGAATAAGTAAAAACGGTGTGTTGACCATAAAAGAAGATAATAGACTTTTGTCAATTTACATCTGCCAAAGAGTTCACGAAAATTACGAATTACAATATATCCAGTTTATAGAGCCATAATTTATGTAATTTACTTTAATGAATATCCGTATTAAGTAATACATTAAAAAATACAAAATTGTAACAAAAATAAAATTTTAATATCACTTCACTTCGAATTTGATAAGTACTTTTTTGTAATAATTCAATAAGTCTGAGACATTTTAAAATTTAAAGCACCTTACATCTTTTTCTTGACTCTAAAATATTACAGAAAGTATCTGCATGCACAGAATTTTAATTCAAAAGCAAAATGAGTTCTTTATAATTTTTCTCACGTTGCGTTGCCGTGCTGAAGTGTTATTTTCATTATTTCTCTTAATTCCGATGCTATCACTTAGCTAAGTGACGTCTCATAAGGGCAATTTATTATTAAAGGAGGCCCTTATACAGGCTTCTGTGCTGTAGCGCCTCAGAAATTCAATTACTCGCTCTCTCCTTGTTGTATGTACTTGTACAGACAACTGTATAATGATAGCGTTCTACGTTTCATAACAGCTGGTAATTAAAAAAAAAAGAAATTTATTTTTATTGAACCTACCATAGAATCCGATTTTTTTTGTAAGCATTATTTACCACCCCACCACCAAAAGCATTCTAGATATATGGCACTACCTACATAAGAGTACAAATATATTCCCAAAGACATATTCATTTACATTTGTCTACTCTATAGTAAGTCCACGCTGCCAATACATATAATCCTTTTTAATAAATGGCAGTAGCTAAAGAAAAGGAACCAACTTTCACCCATCTGAAATCCGTAGACCAGATCACACCATCAGCCATTTTTAATGTCCACACTGCTGGGGCTCAGGCCGTCCTTAGAGTGGATAAGAAGGACGACATGACCCACCACGCGGGCCCAATGCGGATTGGTGGGTGTTAACTGCGAATTAGCTGGGTACCAACGGCCTAAAGTGCCTTTCGAAGCACGAAAGAGCTCAAGATAATCCATTTTTGGTCACCCATCCCATTACCAACCCTTGCGAATGCATCGGGCCAGACGATAAACCATTGCGCCATCGACCTCCATGAACTGAACTGAAATCTGTGAGTACTGTGTGAAAATTGCTTAACGAAATTGAAGACTATATAAGCTAGCCACAGAAGTAAGTTATATCTTACATACTTCTAAAATGAAAAGCCAAAGTTTACTCAGACAGAAAAGTAAACCACTGGATGGTACTGAAATAGTAGTGCATTATACAATAGCACAGATAATATAATACTATACTAGTACAATAGGGTCGGTACATACTCTCGGAATTGAGCAATTTCATACGGTACATTTAATTTTATTGTAGAAGCATGACATTAAATTTTGCACGAAGGGAGCAGACCTACAGTTTCACGATCCATATTCACCAATTTGTTTGAAATGTTTCGTTTTGATTCAAAAGGTTTTCGTAGCAGAGAGTGTAAAATATAATACATATTTAATAAAAAAATAATTATTGCTTTTTACATGAGTATAAATAATGTGTTTTCAATATCTCGTCACTTGCGTTATTAAAAATACCTGAAATATCAAAACATACCTAAATATCTTTACGGTTAAAACCGAAAATGTACTTACAGTCTTACATTACTAAATAAAAACAGTGTGCCACTAATTCTTTGCTTCTACCATAAAGCCTACATTTGGTACACTTTATGGTATGTCTACACTACACCCAGTCTTTCTTGACCTCTAGTAGGTACGGTACCTACTAGTTATATTAACAAGAAAATTTTTTTCGCAAGATTGTTAACTTTTTTCATTCGAGAACTACTAGTACATTCTGCGGCTTCATTCAATAATCAACTAACCTAAGGCGTAAGCAGGCCCCTCTATGCCAAATGGCTATGCATTAAGAACCCCTGAAATAAGAATTGTTTTATTCACCTGTTTACTTTGCGAGAGTTTCGCAAATTCAATCATGAGGGCAAATAGTTATTTTCACATATTGAAATGCGAGGGGAAGAACCCTACAGGAAAAATAATAAATTTAGATAGTAGGTACGCATTTTCTTTCATATTCTAATTATTTAAAGATAATAACAAAAATGGGAATTTATAACTTAAAGAAAGAAAGATTAAAATGTATAATTAATATCTTCTTCGTCATTTTGTTGAGATTGCAACTTGTGACAGTGAAAGTCATAAAACAAGATATGAAAAACTTCGAAAATTAAAATGCACGGCACGTTAAGGGTAGTAAAAAAAGTTTATTAAAACATAGAAAAAAAAGTATAAGATTTTTTTGTAATAAACCCGGAAAACTTTCTATGCGGTTGTGAGTCTATCTAATCAGCGCTGAAGCTAGAACATACTAGATTTCTTTAAATCTACTCGGCCAAAGGTAACTTATTAAAGACTAAGGTTTCTTTCGATTGGTCGAACCTTTTATTTGTGTAAATAGAGAAAATTTTATTCTGAAAAATAAATAGAGATATCAAATCAAATCTTCATTTTCTTCTGTACAGCTGTTTACTTGACGTATGATCCCAAAGATCTCGTGTGCAGTGTTGGGATAAATCGATGGAGGTAAGGTTGTCAAACATAAGTTTCAAATGTAATCCTACTAATATTATAAATGTGAAAGTTTGTGGGTTTGGATGTTTAGATGTTTGGATGTTTGTTCCTCAATTACGCAAAAACTACTGAATGGATTTGGTTGGAATTTGGCACACAGATAGTAGATAGCCTAGATTAAAACATAAAATACTTTTTATCCCGATATTTCCACGGGAACGTGAACCACGCGGGTTAAACCGCGGGCGGCCGCTAGTGGAAATATAAATTACAAATTTTAGATTTTATAAGTGAGGCGAAATGTTAAATGTTTTGAGAAAAATTAAACAAAATATCCATCACCTCCCTAAAATTGTGACCTATAAGCAAACAATTTAAGGAACGTGATATCAATATACATGGTCACAAAACTAAAACGACATGGTAACAAAACATGTGTTGAAGACTTAAAAATAAAAAGATCACAAAAAAGTTGCATCTTAATAATACTGAATTATGTTTTGGGTAGCCCTATGAACCTGTGAAAACGCGGACATGTCGAAAATGAGACGTCGCACGTTTGTCGGGGCCCACCTGCGTCCGAATTGGTCATTCTTCAAGTGATCGGGTCACAGGGGCCGAGGGTTAGAAACTCTTTATGTCACTACGTATATACTCGTACGTGACGGTGAAGTTCATTTGTTTATTTCTACTGTCTACGATGATAAAGTAGAGGTGCTTTGAATGGCAGTTGAACCACAGATTGAAGACAGAACATAATGTACCTTACGGACATGATAGGTCTGGGTAATTTTGTTCATTACTTCCTATTTTCTTTTAAATCCACATTTCAATGTCGCAATGCGATAGAAACATGATTGTAAAATATTGATTTGGATACCTTTTTCCCGCCAAGATTACTTTGACTTGAGAATTTGAGATATTTAAATGATTATACCTTAATGGGCAATAAGCCCTTTAGGGTTCTTTGCGTTTCACATCACGATTCCCGCATAAGGTGCACTGGCAATCTCATTTGAAACAGGTGCCTTCAAAAGTGGGCTAACGGGTAGTAGGATAAATGTGTTCCCCTTTGTTACGTACGTTATCTACGCTGCCGTGAAAAATCCCACGTACAAATAGCTATTTGAAAGAAGGAACACGTCAATTCCTTTACTTCGTATCAGCCTGTTTTAACACATGGAGATTCTATGCAATATTACACCGGAATTTTGGAATTACAACTCACGTTATCTTTGACGACGTCAGAATGTATTCAAATGGAAATAAGGTTCAGTTTCGCTTGTGGTGGCAGTTATCACGAAGCTATTCGTATTTTTGCCGATATTGATGGAGGTATAAAGTCTCGTAAATGGCAGTTTAAGGAGCTCTCGTGTTTGTATATTTTTAGTATGATGTGTGTTTATTGTAGATCATTGAACAGTGTAGTTGTTTGAAGATTATGGCTAATTCAATCTTTAAAAAAAAGACAGGCATTGTACCTGTTGTTGAAGTTACAATATCAACATTGGAGTGAAATTAAACGGGATAATGATATTATGCCCATTCACATCAAGAAAAATCAGCATGGAATCTGGATGGAAATTGGTTTAGCCGCGCCTAGAGTAAAGTTGTGAGCAATTTAACTTTCTCACATTTTTAGCTTTTAAGGCATTTTTTCAGAAATCAATAATAGCGAGCTTCAAAGGTAAATAACTAATATTTTTTTCTTATGCTTATACCTACCTACAAGTATTTTATAAATAGAACTTTGTTGATAATGAGTCAACGGCAAACTATTTCCTTTGACCAAACCAAACATCGCGCGCTCTAGTATCCGTGTAAAAAGTGTTTTATTTCAATTTCCTTCTAGATAAGTACTTGATAAACATACTTTCTCTCTTAATGTTATCTACTTATTATTTGGGAACTTCCAAATGCAAAGTTGTCCGTGACTTTTCGCAGTTGACTGATTCCGAGGTAGTCGCAGACTGGCATTTAAAAATGTTACACGTTTGCTTCACGGTCCAACTAACACCAACACCTGCCAGGAAATTAATTAATACTGACAGGCCATTGAATTAAAAGTTCACAGTATAGAGATACTTTAAAATTAAGTGTTTTAAATGAATAGGTTTTTATTTAAAAGATGCATTTTCATTAACATCGGCAAATAATTAGGCACATTCATGGATTTTGATATCATTTGAGTAAAAACAAAGCAGAAAGAGCAGCAAAATACTTTGTATTTTTGCTTTTACTATTGAAAAGTGTAGAGAAATTGGATGCTAAATCGTATGTTAATTTTTGGAAGAAACGCAATACACAACAAAAAGAAACGATCAAATAATAAAATCTTATATTAAGTATACTACTTGGGACAGTATTGTGTTATGAAAAAATTACATACTGTATTTGTATTACCTATATTTAGCCTAGTTACTGTTTGTCGATTATTAATATTATTACAAAAATTGCCCTTACTGGTTTGATAAATTGCTTTTATCGATTCCTTTGAGCTTTTAACATGAATATCATAACAGTTGGTTACTTTAGCGATTACAGTTATGAAATATTAGGCAGCTGTTGCGTAACTGTTTGCTACTAACATACTATTTAACCTGTCGTATGCCATATTGATAACGAAGATAATTTTGTTGCGTATTTAATGTTGATATTTTCTAACTGGAGGGAGCCATGCTCGGCGTTTCCCTGCGTGATCGAATCAGAAATGAGGAGATCCGCAGGCGAACTAAAGTAACAAGAATCGCTGGAAGGATTGCTCAGCTGAAGTGGCAGTGGGCTGGACACATAGCGAGAAGAACCGATGGTCGTTGGGGCGGAAAGGTTCTTAAATGGCGACCGCGCACCGGACGACGATTCGTGCGAGGCCCCCGACAAGGTGGACCGACGATCTGGTGAAGGTCGCGGGAAGCCGCTGGGTGCAGGCCGCGCAGGACCGATCGTCGTGGAGATCCTTGGGGGAGGCCTATACCCAGCAGTGGGTGTTGAGCGGCTGATATGATGATGATGATGATTTTCTAACTTAACAAATATTTTATTAATTTTAATATAGTTAAATAGAGTTACTCCCACTTGACACAGTAAGTTAAAAATAATAACAACACGTAGTGTCGCTATCAAAAAGAATCAAATTGCTTCAATTATATCGTGTAACCTACGGGCAAAGCCATTTAATTAAGTAATTAACTCAAGAACGCCGTAATCGCATGTCGAACTGTCGTTTCAGGCTGCGTCACTAAAATACGCGAAGGCTACCATACAAGAATACACACCAAAATTCCACATAACCCATTGAATTTAGAATGACATAAAAGCTATTTTCCTGCAGCAAACAGTTCAGAGAATGTACTAGAAATTTGGCCGGTTAATGTTTCCTTTTTTGTATTAAAGCAAGCGTCAAACAATCCTCTGTTTTCCATGTGAAAGCATTCCACACCTGGGATCCTTACGTGACAGTGTGCAATAAAAGCCTGCGTGTTACCACTTCGGGGTTACTTCCACTATGAACCCTGTTCAATTGTGTTAAAGGTCGAGTGTTAACACGAAGGGAGTGAGCAAATAAGGTTAGTGGAGCGAGAGGCTGCGAAAATAAAAATTTGGTAGCACGCAAACGCGTGCTTCTAAGTGCAACCCGTGACCGTTATGGCTACGGTACCCGTGGGCCGTCGATAGCCAAATAAATTTATTCTGGCATATCTTAATAGCTTCTTGGACGAAAAATAGAAATAAGGGCTTTTATGCCTACACTGTGTTAGGTTGATAAGGATTTCCAATCCTACATTTGAGATTTTTACACTCCAATTTTTTTTTTCTTTTCAGTTTTACCTAGAATCATTTTCTAAACATCATTTAAAAGTTCAATGGTAACAAAAGTTACATTTTAATAATTACTTGTTGTTTTCCGAGATAACTGAACTAGCGTAAATAAAATCTGTGATAGTTAACTTGCAATTTATTTTCGAATATACACTCAATTCGCAATCTTTCGAAAATAAAATACAGCTAATGGAATGAAATATTGCGGGTCGCACCCGGTATAAATCTGTTGATTTTTATTGCCTATCGACACCCAATTTACTACCAAGAGATTCACCCAGATTATAGGGGCTAAACAGGATTTATGAACAATTAAACAACCGGTTCGTAAATAAAATATTACTTTGCATTTTTATTTATTTACTTATTTTTTGCATTTTTCTATACCATAGTTGCATTCTTGATCTATTTTTAAGATGTTGTGAACTAGGTTATGATAGAGATATTATTATTATGTATTATAATAAGAAAATAAATAAGCTTGTTCAAATGTGTGTAAATACCTTGATAAATGATGTGCAATTTTTCTGCTCACCTCACCATAAAAAAATATTGTATCGCAATCCTTCTACATATCTTTTTTATTTCAGAAGTTTAAAGACTTCAGTCTATATTTCAGCATTTATTTTCAGATCCAAAAGATTCTCCTCTACACAAACTGCTTAAGTAAATGGGAGTTCGTATCAAATTTTGATCACAAATTTCTATTTGTATAACTTTCCGTCATTACAAACTTTCTTACTTGTGCCTACGTTACAGCGTGCAAATATTTCTTAATACACCGACAAACACCAGAATGAATATTGGGTGTGTGTACGTATATAATACTTTACGCGATCATAAAAGTAAAGAAAAGAAATATAACTGAAGCAAAAGCTTTCGAAATGAAAATTACTATAATCCTGAAATAAAATCTTCAATATTATCAATATTACTATTTAGCATTTCTATCCAATCTTTAAATGCAACTATGAATAACTCTTTGTTTCTTTTAATGAAATATTTTCAAATAATTAACCTTTTCGGTACGTAAATCAAAGCTCTAAAAGTACCATCGATTACGGTAAAGCGAAAACTTCTTTAAAGATAACAAGATCACTTTTGACGAAAATCAAAGCATTTGTTCTTTTGATGTCCCATTCGGTGGATGCAAGTCGTGTATTCAGGGCACGTACTGTTATAATCATGTTCGTCTTCCAATGTTTGATAGAGTCTCGTTTGCCAAGAAAAATGACGTACGATTTAGTGTCGCAAGAAAATATAGAAGGATTCAGAGAATTTTCATTCTAAGAACGAACACATGTGTTGAAGCTTACACTGCAATAGTAACAGACTTCACAATTGACGTATTGAATTTCGAGAAGGGTGCGATGTAATAAAGTTAAATCTACAAGATTTACCACGATTTCATAAAGATTTTTTTAACACTGGGTTTTTAAATGTATGCTTTTAATTATTGAATTACCTCTTGAGTTCTAAGCAGATCAACATGGCATCAGGTAAAAGATCTTTCAATGTTCAGTATTTTTTTTTTCAATTAGATTTTCCTTTGCATTAATTTATTTAAAATATACCTGGTCATCAACCATCCTACTTCCTACTAATATTATAAACGTGAAAGTTTGTGGGTTTGGATGTTTAGATGTTTGGATGTTTGTTCCTCAATCACGCAAAAACTACTGAACGAATTTGGCTGGAATTTGGCACACAGATAGTAGACAGCCTAGATTAAAACATAGAATACTTTTTATCCCGATATTCCCACGGGAACGGGAACCACGCGGGTGAAACCGCGGGCAGCCGCTAGTTTTTAATATTCCCTTTCTGGTAGAGTACGCCAAGGACGATAAAGCCTTTAAAAGTCGGAGTCAAGATATAACATTTTTAGATCACCCATACCATGAGCCGCGTATGTTTTAAAACATATAGGCAATTTTATTCCAAACAATCGGAAAATTCAAGATCCTTTTCCTAAAAGTTGCTGTAATTCCATTACAGCCGTTCGCAGTGACAAGAGTCAAATATATATCCAATATCAGCTGTCTTCCATTTTAAACTTCTGGCATATATTGTGACCGGGACGCGATATTAGAAATGCCTGTGGGGTACAGACACTAACTGCTCTGTACCGCTCTGGGTTTTTCTAACTAATAACGTTAGAAAAAGCCTGTGTGTTTCAGAGCATCGCTTGCTCTGGAGCGCGCGGGGTTTTTCGACTAAAAATTCAATAATATCACCGTAAAAAGCCTGTGGAACACAGACAATTCAGAAAATTACAGTTGTGGTTAAAGTATTCCTTCTTCATGTTTCGGTAAATTATGTAGTATATTAAAATAGTGATTTATAGTCATACTAGCGATATTTTTTTTGAAGTGGTATATTTTTTTAGTTTCCTACTATTAATATTAATTTATTGTGTATGTTAAAATATTTTTTCTCTTAAACCCATAAAAATGGCAGGCTATGCTAAATGGGATGGATTGGGATGAAAGGCACACAGATACACTGGCCTGCAAAACTAACTACAGAGGTCTATTTTCATACAAACGAGGTTACTTTGAAGCATTGGTTCTCCGCCCAGGATTAATCGTGGTGTGATCTGATGATAGCCATCCAAGGAGTGAATGCAGAAGATTCAGATCCCCATACACACCCAATTGATCTGATCAGCATTCTAACACTCACACCTGTGATTTTCTAAATATAAATACCCCGAGCGATACAGACACGTTACGTACTAAGCTGTGAGTATAATGTTCCTTGGTACTAAGTATCGTGAAACTTGGATAATTAAAAAAATGTGAAATTTAAACTAAATTACTTACCAAAAGAACTTTTAACTCGTTAAAAAAGTATGGGAAGAAATTTTATTTTTGGTAACCCCCTTTTAGAAAGAAATCCCCAAACGACAGCTGTTGGTATCATAATTTGCAAAATTTCTCGAAAACAGCATAAGCTTTTCATTAAGTTTTTACCTTTTTTTTCACATTTGTATGACAGTAAAAGAAAGGACTTGAAAGTACAGTCAACCCAATTGAATCATGACCCACCTTAAGGTAATTTTCTTACAGTTATTCAAATACAATTAGGTTGAAATTAGCTTGAACATTCATTACCTTGGTAACGAACCTGTTATCATTTTATTAGACACTGACAGTGCTGACAGTCACTGGCTAGGCTATGGTGAATAGATCGGACTGACTCGACTAACACTAAACTCACTCGTGACAACAACAGAGAAATCCTACTACTGTCTCTGTCATTCATAAAATATAATTTTCACCTCTCCAGCACGAAAAGGGTGCTTTTGGCGCGTAAAAACTCGCAGCAAAATCGATTTTTGCTGCGAGCGTGAGACAAAGTGCTTTTTTAATTTCTAACACCAACTTTTAAAATTATAAAGAAAAAACAAATAAAGTGACAAGGATGACACTTGTAAAATTGATATGTGAGAAAAGGATAGATAGAGTGCTTTATGGTGTCATACACGGATTAAAAAGTAAAAAAATAAAATGCACGGATATACCAAGGAGTTTTAAATAAGGATTGTTAAAAAAGAAGGTTGATAATTCGAAATGGTCCTAAAAGTATGTAGGTAATGAGGTCACATGTATGAAACAAATATGAAATAAGAAAAATTAATGAAATTTATTAACAAATTATATGTTTTATGATTATAAATAAATAAATAAGACGGAATATTAATGAATAAGAGAAAAACACAACGCAATGTAATCAAAACGACGGGAATCTACTTTACTGACGCTATGAATAAAATTTTTCAGCATAGGTTTGATTGAATTATTTTTGTGATAAATTACAAAAATGAATGCGTCCAACGATGAAGATAGTTGTCTAACTCCAAAAGAGTTAAGTGAACAAGTTTCAAATGCTGAATTAAGCTTTTTTACCAGGAAAGTCACGTGAAAATTTTCTCGCTGGTCGAGGTGAAAAGTTGTATGTTTTACACGAGACCAAAATGTTGTTCTGGCTCGTGCCTTTAAATCACTCACTGTGCTCAGTAGTCTATATTAAAATCACTCACTCTCGTGATTCAATTCTAGACTACTTCGCTAGTTCGTGATTTAAAGTCGCCACTCGCAGCACAATTTGATTTTGGTCACTTGTATAACAAATAACTATTTTCTCATGACTCTACTTGACATCTGACACAATGTCATTATGTCTTCTTTTTCTTTTTGGTTTGGCAATCTACTTTCCTCTTTAGGCAGTTATTTTTGCCAGTGTCAAGCGTTGAATAGTGTCATTTTATTTTTAAAATTATATTTTTACAGTAAAAAGAGTCCTAACTCTTTTTACTGTAGAAAAAATATAATTTTAAATATATAAAATAGATTATGAACCATATCTTATTCTTTATTCAAATCATGAACGCTTTATTTAAAAACAGAATCTAGTGTACTGATAATAAAGGTAGAAATTGCATAGATTTCTCACTCGTGATGATGCATTTTTATTCATATTCAAAACGTACTAAGTGCAACGTACATGATAAAAAAGAAAACCTAGCTATTTTTATGGTTTCAAAGGAATTATTGGCAAAGTGGGTCATGATTCAGTTGGGTCGACTGTACCTATAAATAATTTTAATTCAGAGTTTTACAAAATTATTTTCCTAAAAAACTTAGTTTTTAGAGTTTTTCGCAATTTTAGAGCGCAACGACTGATTGTAACTTACAACCGAACGTAACGTTATTTCGTTTTTTTTGGTAATAATTTTACCTATACTTAAAGGTACATCAGATTTAGGCTAAACTTGACCCTGTGACCGCCTTTATGCCACACGTAATAAAAACTGTTTTCGCAGTTCAAATGTTTAACTTAACTTGCTATCTTGTATATGTACCTACATCAAAGAGTACTTTTGTAATATAAAAAAAAACAAAAAACCGACTTCAACAACCTACCTCTAAAAAACAAGAAATAATATTCGTAATAATAAAAACACGTCGATTGAAGTCGGGTGGGGCTATTATTACGAATATTATTTCTTGCTTTTAAGAGGTAGGTTTTTGAAGTCGGTTTTTATTTAAAACAATTTTTATTTTTTTATTTTAAGTGTAGGTGCCTTGTAGGTATATTATTTATTTTTATTTTATTTTTATTTATTTTATTTTATTTTATAATATTTGGGGGGCTTACAGCTAACGTTACAGAGTAGATACTTAAATAAAATATAAGAAGCCAATTACAAGCCTCCACAGATAACAGTGAATATAGCTAATTATGCGCTAACTTCGTGATTAAACAGCTGATTGCAATCTACAATATTAAAAGAAAATTAAAATTAAATTTGTAATGAACTAAAAACTCTATTAACAGCTGACAGACTATCACAGAATAGGTCTAGAGCAGAGATGTCCCGCTTATTAATGCTATTAAACAAATTACTAGAACGAATATAATAAACATTTTTGTGGTGTACAGTATGGACGAATGGAGTGTGGAGTAGATTTCTTGGACGACAATGACGGGATGGTACATTCAACTTTAATTTAGAAACGAGTTCAGGGCAATCGACTTTACATTGAGCCATCTTCATTAAATAACGGAGATCAGAGACTTTCCTACGGGTCTCGAGTGGAAACAGGTGGAAACGTGAACAACGATCCTCATAGGTCATAGCAGGTATTTTGAACTTAAAACACAGAAATCTAGTAAATTTCTTTTGGATTCTCTCCAGCCTCGAGGCATGTATAGCATAATTAGGGTTCCAAATTTGACTGGCATATTCCAAATGACTCCTGACAAAAGCACAGTAGAGAATCTTTAGTGATTTCATGGTACAAAACGCCTGACTATTGCGGATAATAAAGCCCAGGGCCGCAGAAGCCTTTTTTACGATCCGGTCAATGTGATAATTATAGGATAGCCGACTATCCAAGTGAACACCAAGATCCACAGTACTATCCACGCGAAGTAATGGGGTATTGGCAATCGAGTAATCGAATTTCACTAGACTTTTTTTCCGAGAAAAAGTTAATACCATGCATTTGGATATGTTAAGGTGAAGACGGTTCACATTACAATAGTCAACTACCCTTAGGATGTCTTCTTGCATGAGGTGTGCATCAGACAAAGAATCAATCC
This sequence comes from Agriphila tristella, assembly GCA_928269145.1. Classification (NCBI taxonomy): domain Eukaryota; kingdom Metazoa; phylum Arthropoda; class Insecta; order Lepidoptera; family Crambidae; genus Agriphila; species Agriphila tristella. The sequence continues at coordinate 21,235,336 of OV743440.1, read as the reverse complement.
TTTTATATATTTTCATATCATCCGCGAATAATAGAAATTTGGAATGTTTAAAGCATTCGTCGATATCATTGATGAAAATTACAAATAATAAGGGACCCAAAAGGGACCCTTGTGGAACCCCTGACGGGATCCCTGTCCATGCGGATGTGTAACCACTGAGTACCACTGCCTGAGTTCGATTTTGGACGTAAGATGAAAACCATCTATATAGATCACCTCTTATTCCGAGACCATAGAGCTTACGCAGCAGAATGTCATGGTCAACCCGATCAAATGCTTTGCTATAATCGGTGTAAATAGCGTCAACCTGAGCACCATCATCCATCTGCTCCGAGACAAAGTCAGTGAAAAGCATTAGGTTAGACACAGTAGATTTAGCTCGTACAAACCCATGTTGCTGCGGGATAATTGATGGGGATCAGCTTCTGAGTAATTGATCGTAAACTATGCGCTCAAGTATTTTAGCCAAAATACAGAGTTTAGATATTGGGCGGTAATTTTCCATTTCAGTCTTAGCACCTTTCTTGTGGATTGGCGTGACGAACGCTGATTTCCACTTGGATGGCATCACACCTTCAGTTAAAGAACGTTTGAAAAGTATCGTCACGGGCTCGGTCAATACATCGGCACACTTAACAAAAAATACAGCTGGAAGACAGTCAGGCCCGGCAGATTTATTCAGGTCGAGAGCCTTCAGATGTTTTTGCACAACCATAGGGTCAATCTCAATTGAATTAATAATATTAGAGCAGGAGAATGTATCGTGCGCCTGAAATGAGTCATTAGCAGATGCAAGAGGTGCCAAGAATGTGGAACCAAAATAGTCAGAAAAGGACTCACATATATCTTGTCCAGTTTCATAATTAATGCCCTTATATGACATATTAGATGGGTAGTTGCTGTTCATTCGTCTACTTTTAATATAAGACCAGAACACTTTCGGAGTCTCCGTAATTGAAGATTCAATTCTGGTCATATACGCTTCATAACAGGAACGCTCGGTCTCATTTACCCGCTCACGAAACATACGAAACGATACTAGATCAGAAATGTTACCATAGATGTTGTACTTAGTTAGATACTTATATTTTTCTTTAATAATTTTATTATTTAGATAGTAAAATCGGCTCAGCCATACGTGAGATAATTGCGAAGAAACATACATACATACGGGTCAAACTGAGAACCTCCTTTTTTAAGTCGGTTAAAGAACTACACAGATATCCCTCTTCCAACAAAAAAATAATTATCTTATTCAGTTTATAAACAAAGAAGTATACGACCATTATTATCGAGGTAATTCACACAAAATCATACTATTTTCGTGCTTTTTTCAAGATTACTTGAAAAGAACTGAACCGATTTCCAAATTTAAAAAATGGGACCAATTTGGGAGTTTACCTAATGTAATAAAACGTTTGAATCATTTCAATCGGTCCAGCCGTTTTCGAGTAATCGGTGGACATACACAAAAAAAAAAACAAATATACATACGAACAGAGAACCTCCTCCTTTTTGGAAGTCGGCCAAAAATTAATAATCTTGCTGGCTTTTTCTCTTAATAAGTTACTAGGTCCATTTAACCAGAATTATAATCGCTTATCTGCTTGCCAGACTTTAAACTTTAGTTTTGTTTCTTAAATATATATGTTCTTGTCTTTTTTCGTAATATTTTATTTATAACACAAAGAAGTTGATGAAAAAAAATCGAAATAAAAAACTCAAACTAATTTTAAAATATTGGTACTTATCATATTTGTATTATTACTATGTTAGATTAGTGATACAATAAAATTTAAGTAGGGATTGTTTATTAATTATCCATGAAAATTGAAAATGCGCACTATCAATATTATAGCCACATTAGCCACTAGCTTCCGCCCGCAACGATCTTAGGAACCAAAGTCTGCTATCTTATAGTCCAAGTTAAAAAAAACTATATGTGTGCCAAATTTCATTGCAATCTATCCCATCTAGCATAGCCTGCGATTTTTATGTGATTGATAAAAAAAAACGTTCCCATTTACAATAAATCAATATTAACAGTAGGATAAACTCAAAAAATGACACCACTTCAGTAAAAAAATATCACTAGTAGGTATAACAAGGTCAAACCAATAGTCTACATAATATAATGAAACACAAAGAAGGAATACTTTAATTACTAATGAACTATAATTTTCTGGATTGTCTGTGTTCCACAGGCTTTTTAGGGTGATATTATTAAATTTTTAGTCGAAAAACCCCGCGCGCTACAGAACAAGCGATGCTCTGAAACACACAGGCTTTTTCTAGTTATTTTATCAGAAAAACCCAGAGTGGTACAGAACAGGTTGTGTCTGTACCCCACAGGCATTTCTAATGTCGCGACCGGGACAGTCAGAGAGCGTCCGATTGGCCGGGATTTAGCCGAAAATTGGCCAAATGAAAGCTCAATGAACGTGTCACGACGAGTCGCTGGGCACATTTGTCCACGTCCAGAATTGTCCGCATTGCTGTACTAGTGTTGCCCTTGTTCGATAAATAAAGTCGATATAAATTATGCAGAATTTTTAATTCAAGACATAAAAATATTATCGTATTATTTTTTTAATGAAATGTGAGAGTTCTGTCCTAAATCTTTTTATTTTAGATCGTTAGTAACAATTTAGTATTCATTTCACTTGATATAAAAGTAATGAAGCTTTTTAAATGTAATACACACTCACACACATTCCACTCTCATTCACATCCATATTGAAAAATTTTGTATCTTCTGAAGTACATATTGACGATTTGTTTATTTGAAAATCAATTATACAATATAACTTTTCATCCATCAGCCATTTTGATGTCCCCACTGCTGGGGCACAGGCCTTCCTTATGGGTGGTAAGGAGGATGGGCCATAACCCACCACGCGGGCCCAATGCGGATTGGTGGGTGTTAACGACTGCAAATGCAGCCGGGACCAACGGCTTAACGTGCCTTCCGAAGCACGGAGGAGCTCGAGATAATAAACTTTTGGTCACCCATCCCATGACCGACCCTTGCAAACGTTGCTTAACTTCCGCAATCGCTGGGCCAGGCGCTAAACCACTGCGCCACCGAGCTCCTCATATAACTTTTACAAACTTTTACTTTTACAAATATAAATTATATTGACCTCATTAGCGAGGTAAAAGTCTACTGTACAGTACCTAAAAACGGATATTTTTTGTAGTCGGGCAGTAAGGTTCGTAGTTTGTGTTTTTCATTTTTGTGGAAAAGCCTGGAAAAAAGGCAGATGTCTATGTTCTAGAATGTCCATCAGTCATTTTTACTGACCCCGCTGCAGGGGCACAGGCCTTATTTATGGGTGGATAAGGAGGACGGGCCATGACCCACCACGCGGTCCTAATGCGGATTGGTGGGTGCTAACGACTGCAAATGCACCCAGGACCAACGGCTTAACGTGCCTTCCGAAGCTTATTATCTCGAGCTCCTCCGAGCTCGAGATAATAAATTTTTGGTCACCCATTCCCTGACCGATCCTTGCGAAAGTTGCTAAACCTCCGCAATCGCTTGGTCAGAATACAATACATAAACTTTCATATAAATATAGTAATTTATTCATCGAATAATAAAAATTTTGTAACATCCCTCGCATCACTAGTAGGGCTACCCTAGGGGTTAGAAGGCGGGTCATCCAAGGGAGCGATCCTAAACTGGCCGTTTCTATGACGCGACGCAGAATCATTTGTGATGCACTCAATCGTTAGTTTTGCCGTGCTTTTGGTCCACACCTTTAGCTTTCGTAAAAAAAAGCTTTTTACTAAACTACTAACTTTTAACTAACTTTAAGCTTTTAACTAAACCTAAAAATAAAAACAGGTTCAAAATCAAATAGCTCTAAAAAGCAAGAAATAATATTAAAATCACTATAACGCATTTAATTTTTTAATAAAAACGTCTACCTGACTTCATTAGACGTTTTTTATTAAAATTGAAATACGTATTGGTGATTTTAATATAAGTTAAGGATTACACTGAAGATATCCCTTTTCCAAGAAAAAAAACATCTTATTCGGTTCATAAATTTACAAATTCGTCAAGGTAATTAACACAGAATCATATTATTTTCAGGATTACTTGAAAAGTACTGAATCGATTTGAATAAAATGGGACCATCTCGCAAGAAAACTCAATCAAACAAAAAATAATCTCAAAATCGGTCCATAAATGTCGAAGATAAGCGCGAAAAACGATAAAAAAATACAATCGAATTGATCTCCTCCTTTTTTGAAGTCGGTTAAAAATACGATCCATTAATAAACAAAAACAATGTGTGTAAACTTAGAAAGGATAGGTGTTTCTTTTGTTTTTTCTCGTAATAAGAAATTACATTTATGTGGCGTAGCCAAACCATTTGTGCTTTTAAAATTATTTCCAAGCTTATAATTTTTTCCAAAGCTGCCTGAAATAACAAGCAAAAGTCGTTACTTTTGCGTTTTATTTCAGCGCTACCTATACCGCTGGTGATTTTAAAGTGTGATATTGTGGACTTGTGTGTAGAATAATTTAATATGTACTTTCTTTCTGAACAAATCCTTGTTTTGAGATTTACATGTTACATTAGCTTCCGCCCGCGACTTCTTTTGCGTTGACATTCAGCGACTTTTACGTTATTAGCACACAAACATACAAACAGAAAAAAAATCCAAAAATGCTAGAAATGGGTTCTACTGGTTATCTATTATTAGACTCCCCAACCCGTTTTTTTTTAAATATTTCTTTTTTACAGACACAACTTTTCTACAGCTTTATTATATTTTATAGATGTTATACATAGATAATTTCACCTAGAATTAGCCTATTTTGAAGGTATGTTGTTGAATTAATTGTTATGTTTAATTTTAAACATTAATACGATTATCACTTAATACTAATATGCATATGACGAGTTCAAATTATCCCTTCTTCGTCTCTGAGATTTAATTTGTTACAAAGTTTTAGCTCTGCTACTCGTTCGCACTCTGTCGCACGTAGTTCAGCGCCCAAGCGGGAAAGAGAAAGCAATAGCCTTCCCCTCCCCGCCTCCGACCATCGCAGCCCACCGCCGCGTGACGCGTCAACCTCATTCTTTGTTGCGCGCGCGCGCAGGACGCACGTAGTCACAAAAATGTTACTTTTATGTTTAACTATAGTCTTAAAATCAGTTGTAGTGTGTGTACTAATTAATATGTACTCACACACACTCATCTCTCCTCATAATATATAAGCGCATGCAGCGCACCAATAAACTGTTATTGATCGCAGTCAGTTACTTTTATTTCACGTCTCCTGGTCGCCTCCTTGCATGGCGACCCTGCCAGTGCCGCCTAGTTGGCGGCGCTGTGCAGTCGGTTTTGTTATCAAGTGAAAAACAATGGACTATAAACTAAAATAAATAAAATGGACTATAAATTGGTTACTATTTGTGATGTGGTGCTACCAAAATAAATAAAGGACTTAAATAAAATGAAGTCTAGTTAAAAACTCTTAATTAGCAATAAATAAATATAGTAGTAATATAAAAACATATATTATATCATTAAGAAAATAAATTCTTCACGTGTAAATTAATGAACTCAAAGCAATCATTATGAACAATCTGAATAAAAATTATGAAAAAGTGTTGTTGCTATGATGCTGATGAGGTTGGAGAGATAGAGCAGGGTGCCGGGAGACGATGGTGTCGGATGTGGACCAGCCGGCAGATGATGGTGTCATTGGAGGAAGGAGCTGAATTTACCAACTGAAAGCAGCCAAGCAGTGGGCAGCGGAAGTCGGAACTTCTGAAATGAGCCTTTATCTCAAAGATCCTTTCAAGTTTATGGTTTATTTTGGATATTTTTTTGTCCCTTTTGTAAACTAATACATAAGTACTAACTTTAATTTTAAAATGTTGAGAACAATTTTTTGTTTTTGTTTTGGACAAAATAAAGTTAACGTTAATTATGACTAAAATGTATTTGCCCTTTACATGATGAAATGTTAAGTACATTTAGAAGAATTTATTTTAATTTGATCTTAATATTTTATTTGGTATTTAGTACTCCTTTTTTAATAATTAATGAACATGTTTAATCAATTAGGTATTGTTGTTGATGATAAGGTAGAAATATTCGGAGTACAAGTATCATAATTTGATTAAAAGTAGAGAAAAAAAAATATTTCGTAGATAATGTTTATTTTTTTTTCTAAGTTTCTGATTTATACGATTGATTGCACAGAAAACAATGAGAAGTTAGTTATTTTTAGTGGTGTTGGTATTCAAGTTTATTTTTTTATTTCACAGTATAAGTACCAAAGTTTTCCAGATATTCAGCGTGGTTGATAAAGGTAACTTTATTTTGCATTTGTGGAGATTGTGTTTGATTAATAATTCGAGTTCACATAATATAATTTTAGGATAAATAATGGATTTAATTTTTTTTTTGTCTCGAAGTATTAAAGATACATTTTGTAGCTATGGTATTTTATATTATTTTGAAAGTTTTATTACATCAATCAATTAGAATGATATAAATGGATGTCATTTAGAAATTAAATCTTTTGCTTAAGTAGATAAAATTTTGTTTGGATTTCGTAATTGCATTCAATGTGAACGACATCGAAATTGCTGACATAGCGACACGTGTGATATTGCATGTATGATTTTGTTGAACCAAAAGAATTTTAATATCGTTTGAGTTTTTTTTTTGTTTATTCATCGTAAACTAAGTAATGTTTAAATATTTTTTTATCGAAAGGGTTTAAAAACGGCATAAACAGGAGTTTTTTTCCGTTAAGTAGGGTTTATATTTATTTTTTGTTAAAAACCTTCTTTTATCCCTACATTGATATTTTATATTTTAATATTTGATATTATTATTACTATTTTCCTTCAGTCAAGTTAAGTAATACAATTACAATTTCTCATGATGACGTAGTTTTATACTCATTTAACAAAATTTAAAAAATAACTTCAATAGATTTGAAAAACATTCCACTTTTCTTTAGAAAAAGTACGTAACTTGTTCAGAGAAATTGAAAATTATCATTATGAAATTGTGAATTACTAAGCTATCTTATTAATATTTTTTGGTTTTCTTGTTTAGCACATATTTGTCTATGCTATGTACCTACTTATGTATTTATGTAGTTTCAAGTAATTAATAATTATTTTCTGTTTAGAAGCTTTTTATTTTAAATAGAGAAAGTTAGACAACATAGTTCGAAAATCCATTTTACTTACAAGGTTTGCTGACAATAATAATACCGAGAGACAACATTTTAGTTATGAATTTATTAGTTATATGACATTGACAAAAAAAATAGATTTCATTACATTTGCGTACTCAAAATTTGTTTGCGCTCTAATTTTTACGTTTAACAAATACTTATATTTTATTTATGTATAATTTTGTTACGTAAGTAAATAAACGCTCGATATAAATTTAGTTTATTCGTTTTGGTAGTGAAGTTATCTAAGTAGGTAATCTTATTATATGTTTTAGAGAGTGAAAAATAAAGATCGATTAGGTATAGCTATTTTGGTACTATTGAAAAGACATTTGATTTTAACTAATAGTATTCTTATAATTTTTTTTATTAGAGTCGAGTTATATAGTGAAATTATTTTTCATTTTGTCCTGATTATTGTTTCAGTATAAGTTTAGTAAATACGCAATTCAATTCAATAATATCGGTAGTAAATTATCATGTGACAAAATTATTTCTTATTAGAAGTGATGTAATCATATTGTTTTGATTAACTTAACAAACAAGGTATTGGAATGTAGAGTGTTGTATTTCGATATCGGCAGCTTACAAAGAGTAGCGCAGCTGCATTTATGCAAGTTGATGTAGTAACATTAATCTCGTCACAAAATATCACACGGGTCTGCTGGTTAAGCTGTAATATAAAACATTGTTATAATAGGGAAAGATAACGAGTATTAACTTGATGGGAAAGAAAATTTAAAACAACTTATTTAGTTTCAAATGTGAAAGTTTTTGTTGAGGAATGATTGAGATTTGTGGAAATTATAGTTGAGTTTTGAAAGGAAAAAGTTACGAGGAACAGTTTGAAAGCTTGGTCTATGACTAGAATAGTTGGGGAATTAGTGGCAGAAGGTCAAAATTTGTCATTAGATGAATTCACTTGGCACATATGTACCTTAGGTAAAATTGAGCTGATTCAGCCCGGTAGCCATCAGCCCCCCCTTGGCAGGTAGGGGGGGGTGGCATTTAAAGTTTCACACCGCCGCACTTCAGAAAAAAGTCATATCTCCCTTAATATACCTGCCACCTCAAGTGTGATATCATTTTATGATGAATCAAGGATGAGGAATTCATTTTTAAAACTTTAAATGTACAATGTCATAGAAAAAAGGTAAAATATTGACGATAGTTTAAAAATAAGTTTGCTATTTTTTTATTCAATAGTCAGTATCTATTAAAAATAATCATTTTGTGCAATGAAAGAAAATATTATCTTAAAGTACATTTATTCAGCTTTTTAAAAATATATACTTTATGTATAGTTATCTTTGAATGTCTATCTGAAAAAAAATCGAACATGGTATGCGACGCTGTTTCCAAACATCCGCGATTGAAAGTTAAGTTGGTTTTTTCATACAAAATGTATAGAGTACAAACTTAACTTTGCGTTCGGCTGCCGCTTATGGTCTTACGATCTTATAGTTTCTTTTAACTATTTTATGTTTTGATGCATATTTAGTTCTTTTTGTAGCAGGCATGAGGAATTTATTTTTGGGACATTGAATGTATAGTTTCATTGAAAAAATTAATATGTTGACCAAAGTGTCAAAAATCGGTTTACAATTGTTTTTGTTCAACAGTCGGGTATCTTTTAAAATGCTAATTTTATGCAAAGGAAAAAATACCACCTTAAAGAACATTTATTCAGCTTTAAACTAATACAAACTTTATATATAGTTATCATACAATTTCCATCTGAAAAAAAATCTAACATGGTATGCGACGGTGTTTCCAGATGTCTGCGATTGCAAGTTAAGTTGGTTTTTCATACAACATGTATGGAATACAAACTTAACTTTGCGTTCGACTGCCGCTTATGTTCTTACGGTCATAAAGTCTCTCTCAACTATCTTACGGTCTGATACATACTTAGATCTTTTTGTGAGAGTCATAAAGACTATATAAAAAAATAGACAGACTTGATCTATGTATAAGAAAGTCATAAAACGACGAAGCGCAAATTTTTTTAAAGTTTTAATAGGTAGGTTCCTTAAGGACCTAGGCATATAAATATACCGTAGAAATTAAAATATTTTCCATTGAGTATTTTTTGTACACTCGTGAGCAGAAAAATTAAATCACAGACCAATTTTCGAACAAACGGGGTAAACCTACAGCTTTGGTTCTCTGCCCAGGATTGAACGAGGTGTGTGCTGATGATGGCAAATTAAAGAATGAATGACGGAGGCTCATTATGCTAAAAAAACCTAACAGATTAGATGAGCGGTTTAGCTCAGGGTTGAACTTAAAAAAATATCAAATGAAAATTAAGAAGTATGGAAAATGTAACACTAAAAGCTCCAGACGGTCTCTAGTGTAAACGACTCTTCTGATCCGTTGGGTTTCTTAAGCGATCTTGACCTCCTCCATTCACTCTTTGGATAACCATCATCAAACCACACCTTGTTCAATCCCTGACGAAGAACAAAAGCTTCAAAGTTACCTCGTTTATATGAAAATTGGACTGTGATTAGGGTTGCGTTCCTGGGTTCCCATTTCTGGGAATTACCGGGATGTTTTTTAAACCCGATCCCGAAAAATATGCGCCAGGATACCCGGAACGACGGGAGTTTATATTGCGGTTAAAAAGTTTAATAACTATTATATTATTTAAGCGTTTCGTTTTACATTTAAACAAGAAAATATCAATGACATTGTGACCGTAAATTGTAGCAGAGGGAAAAAACAAAAGCTTTTAGAGACAACTAATACGACAAGTATTAAAAGACCCTTGACTAAGCCAGGACCTCCATATTCTGCCCACCATCAGGATAGTTTTTGCATACCTGGGAAATCAAAAGCAATGAAGATATTGAAGGTAAAAGTAAACGAAAAATTAAATATTCATAATTCCGAATACGGTAGAAGGGACCATCAAACTAAACAACTTCTTCTATGGTACCAAAATGTCGAAAATACCCGATTTCTGGGAATTCCCGGGAATTGCAAAATGTATATGAAAATGAAAGGGTGTCATTATTGTACCAAAAATAAAAAACACATCTTAGATTTATCATATTTTAATTGAAAAAAACAACTTATACCTAGGTACTTAACTTATTAATTGTAGACGCTTCGCTTGGAAACAGCGTCGCATACCATGTTCGATTTTTTTTCAGATATACATTGAACGATAACTATACATAAAGTATATATTTTTCAAAAGCTGAATAAATGTACTATTAGATAAAAAAAAAATTCATTGCAAAAAAATTGTATTTTTACAGATACTGACTGTTAAATAAAAAAATAGCAATTTTTTTTTGAAACTATCGTCAATATTTTACCTTTTTTCTATGACACTGTACATTAAAAGTTTTAAACATGAATTCATCATCTCTAATTCATTATAAAATGATATCACACTCGAGGTGGTAGGTATATTGAAGGAGATATGATTTTTTTTCTGAAGTGCGGCGGCGTGAAACTTTAAATGCCACCCCTCCCTACCTCCCAAGGGGTGGCTGATGGCTACCGGGCTAAATCAGCTCAGTTTTACCTAAGCTACATATGTTCCAAGTGAATTCATCTAATGACAAATTTTGACCTCGCCATACATGAGTGCCAGTACTGACTGGACTAGAATAAAGGAAAGGTAGGTATAGGTTTAATAGGTATTAGGAATATTGTAGGAAAGTTATTGTAGCTGTATTAAAAATCTTTTTGTACCTAGCTGTTTAGGTTGCAATTAGGTACAGCATGGTATAGGTTTAGGTAATGTGATGCGTTTTTTTATATAGGATTTGGAATGATGGTACGGATTTATTTATAGAAGTTAGGGAATATACGGTTTATAAGGTTTCACGTGCAATTGGACTGATCACCCAAAAGCGATGAATCTCTTATTTACTTTATATTCAATTTAGGATTGTTAGTTTTTTTGATAGGTTTTGGAATGAAATGGTTAAGATAAAAGCTCGATTATACGGTACACATTAAAGGAAAGGTACTATAGGGTTCAGGTCCTTCAGTTGCATCAAGGTATGAACGAGATTCCCCTTTGAATCCTGTTTGGAGACCAAATTAGTATGTGTCTTAATTCATGACCCTATTAATAATGGTACATACGTGGGGTGTCAGATCCTTCTATTCGATCATGGTGCGAAACGAGATTTCCTCTGTGAGAAAGTTGGAGTCCGAAATTAGAGTCTTAAAACTGCTCCCATTAATAATAATTGAGCTGTGGCCACAGCCCAAAATGGCAATTGTCCATTTTTATGATGATGATGAAGTCGACTATAAATAAATATGATAAAGTATGTACCAAAAATGATGAATTATATAAAAATGAAAGTACGCCGGCGCCGGGCGAATTATGATATATGAGTACCTAGTAGGTGATATGAAATGTGTATAGTGTACCGATAGAGTTACTATGAATCATGGAGATTATAACGAGCAAGAGTAGGATTCAAAGTGAAGTAAATATATTATATGGGAATATTGTTATTGACACAGGATAATTTATACAAAATAGGAGGTTATGTGATAAATAAGAAATGTTTGACGACATTTATATCAGGAAGATGATGAATGATTATAATTTGATTAAAAGGTTTGAAGGAAGGAATATTTTGTTTGTAAATGTGACGAAAATAAATATGAAAGATAATTTTTAAATAAAAGGGAAGAATTAAAATGAGGAATGATTACTTAGAAAAAATGTTGTTTAAGTATGTTAGCGAAAACTATCTTGAATTCGATGTTTTATTTGTGAAAGAAGAATAAATAAGTAAATAAAAGTAAAGTGATTTTTAAAGTTCAAATTTTATTTAGTTATCTTTTACAGCTATCGAATAAAAGAAGAGAGGAAAATATTTTGTTTTTTCGTAGAAAAATATAAGGCTTTTATTATTATTATGGAATATGAGTCTGTGCAATCTACTTATACTGGTATAAATCAGAAAAATTACATGTATAATGTATTTGAATATTATTATTCGTTTAGTGTGTCTATTTTTGTGTTTAGAATTTCATGCGAATATTTTTGGTAAACTACATAAATAAAAGTTAAATAATTTAAGGTTGTCACTGACATAGTGATGCTAGTAAATTGATAATTTGATAATCTGGAATATAACGTGCATAATTTTTTTTATCAAGAATTATGTATTTTCGTTAGGTATTGTGATTGGTAATGAAATTGATAATAATCCTTTCTTTTCTCATAAAACTACAGAACGAAGATTAAGGACCTGTGTATTGATATATTACCATAATGATTAGGTAACAAAATTTTTGATGTTCTAATGCAACACGAAATAGATTTTCGATATTATTTGCATCAAATAAATTTTATATTAAGTATCTTAGTTAATAGTATAGTCATACACTTTTTTTATTTACTTACAACTTTTTATTTTAATGTATTTGAGACTACTTACCTACTACGTAGATTTTGTTAGAATTTGACGCAACTTTTATTAATTACTTAATTGGTACAAAATTCATACGTAATTATTTCAATCTGTTTTTTTTTCCAAATTATATCAGTATTAATCATTTAAATATGAATTTATATAATACTAACATCTATATTTGTACTTAAAAAATGAAGTTTTGGTTGAATTTATGTAATTAGCGTGATAAAGAAAATAATAATGTTAGAAGTTCGAAATTCATCTTGAATAAAATGTAATAAAAATCTGAAATTTTAGATAAATGTACTTTACCAAAAAAAAAGGTATAATCTCTTGATAAGTAAAATTTTTTTTTCTTTTTTAGGGGGGAGGTGTAGTGTGTGTACTAATTAATATGTACTCACACACACTCATCTCTCCTCATAATACATAAGCGCATGCAGCGCACCAATAAACTGTTATTGATCGCAGTCAGTTACTTTTATTTCACGTCTCCTGGTCGCCTCCTTGCACAGTGAAATTATAGACGTGAATTAATTGAGAAACGGTAAAATACCGTTACTATGCAAGTGATACGAATGTTGAAGGTAGACTCACAATTATCTTTTCTCTAAGTGATGAAAAGTAAGCAAGTTATTCACAAAGGCAAACTGCCTTATATTTGCCTCGAGTCAATACGAGATATTGACCAATGGTACTTTTTTCCCGAGTCAATACGAGATATTGAATAGTGAATTTTTTTCCCGAGTCAATACGAGATATTGACCAGTGATACTTTTATGAGTTAATACGAGAAATTAACCATCATTTTACAATAAACTGCCGAATACTTGCCTCGAGTCGATACGATATGCTTTTGTGAGTTAATGTCTTTGGACGAATCCTTCATATATTATGATTGAACTCAACTTACAGGTAAGTTCGTTTAATCGTTATTAACCGCTTCATATTTAACAAAATATTAATAGATTTGCTGGTGTTAACTGCAAAATATTTGCTTTGAGTCAATACGACATACTTGCTTTTATAAGATATTTTTTCCCGAGTCAATACGTGATATTGACCAGTGATACTATTTTGAGCTAATACAAGATATTAGCCGTAATTTTATAAAAAATATATACCTAGATCTGCTGACGTAAACTGTAGATTATTTACTTGAAGTCACTACGAGATACTTTTATGTGTTAATACGAGATATTAACCGTTATTTTACAAATATTAATAAAATATTTGCTATAAAAGTTGAAGGCCTAATAACCTTTTTAGTAAAACATCAAAATTGTTGTCACTGATACAGCTATGTACATACAAGTACTTTTATATGTTTTCGGTTTTCTCGAACAACATTATAAAACAAAATTCTGTTTCCTTCTTATTTTGTTTTTCTTCGTGAAAAAATCAGCAATGATGTTGAACATCAAAATACACTCCCACAAGTATTAAAGGTGCCCTTAAGATCAGTAAAGTTTAAAAAAAAATATTATTGGCAAACTCATCGCCGATTCGTTGAAAATGAATCATGCGATTATCATGTATTATGCCACTACTGAAAATCGTTCGTATAGTGTCTTTAAAGACCGTCAGCGTGACGACACCTACTGCTCAGTCCTCTCTAAACTTGGGGTCTGCCACAACAACCATAACCATATCTTGGAACACAAGCAATTGGGCCGAGGTGACGGACAACAACCAGCAGGGCCAGTTTAACGTGTTTCATCAGCCTTGCGGCACCTACCTGCAGCTTCCAGCTCCAAGGGCTACCTGTAATCACCACCGTCGGCAGCGTCGCGCTACTGGATCAGAACAAAAGGTCTGTACCTTGTCTGTATTTTTAGCTGGTCAGCTAAAATACGTTCTCGATTCGAGTAAAATCTATTACAAACGACCGTTATGTGCTTTCCAATACTAATCCTAAGTATTCAGTTAGTTAAATTAGAAAATAAACAAATATACATATTTTATTTTCTTAACAAAAGAAAATAGAACATGTGGGTACTTTCTGAACATTTTATGGAGGATGCTAGAACAACAATAAACTCATAACATGTGTCCTGATAATGTCATGGCACAACTATTACTCTTTGAGAACAGTTGCTTTTACACACAGCGCAAAAAGCATTTAAGACTAGCGGCTGCCCACGGCTTCGCCTGCATGGAAATCTTTCTTGCTATCCCTCGGGAACAATATTTTCCTTTCGGGATTAAAGGTACCGTATGTCCTTCTCTGTAACCCAGACAACGTGTATAAAAATTTCATGATGATCTATTCAGTAGTTAAGATGTGAAGGTGTAACAAACAAACAAACAAAAGGACTTTTGCATTTTTAATATTAGTAAGGATGTTATTTAGACAATAAACTTCATGAGTTTTGGGTCTTATTCTTTGGCTTTTGCACAGCACTACACATAATCATCATCTTTACTTTATGTTTTAAACCAATAATTTTAACCATTAATTTTTAGGCTTCAATGACCTATTAAGATGACATTTATGTCTGGGTATTAATTACCAAAATTTCTCAAATTTACAAGTATTAGAAACTATACAAACAATGATTCAAATATTTAAGATCCTCATTAACTATCAAGAAAGTACTATTACTCCCAGCCAAACATGTAAATTCTGTGGCCTTGTATTGAATTTCTAAAATTAGTAATATATTGATAAATAAGGACAAACAAAATATTTTTAGAAGAAGCTATTAAAATCAAATAAAATACACTTTAGTGACTTTGTCAGATACTTAGGAACTATTACAGCAGTTTGTACTGCAGTAGCATTACTATTTTAACACTTAAAATTGTAATATTGGACAAGCTTAAGGCTTTTACAAATTGCGCATAAATGTTTAACTACAAAATGATTAATATAATAATTACGTTTTATATCGTACTATGGACCTTTTTAACTTTGTATTGTATGGTGAAAAAATAATATATTTCTTTTCTTGATACTTAGACCAATGTGATAAACGAATAGTTTTCAATACTTTCACCGTTGCTTTGACAATGGACTGTGCAGCAGCCGGTCAAAGTGAGACAATATAAGATTTTGCACAAACGAGGAAAAATTGCTGCTCATTAATGAACTGGATCTGCTTTTTTTGGTATAAAATCCTTCGCATACCGTGCGTATACTTGCACTGATGGTCTGTTACCCGATGGGCGGCGCCTACCACTGCGGCTGCGCTGGCTACAGCTGGGACGTGCACCACGCCGTCTGTCTGCAGGTGCCTTTACTGAAGTTTTTTGTTGTATATTAATAACACCACTGCCATTTCATAAATGAATCGAATTAGTGGTGTTCATTGCTTGCAATTAAATTAAATTGCTAAATTGCTCGCGAGAAATGGCAGTGGTATGATCAACAATAGGCGTAATAACGCCTTCCCAGCTTTCTTTTTCCTCACTTATTTTAAAAGAATAACTTTATTGTATATGACAAAGCCAAATGACTTAATAGCTATCATGGCCATGGTTTCTCAATGAAATGAAAAAAAAAGGTTTTTTTTTCTGCAATTACACAATACATTAAATACACTTATATTATTGAAGCTACCCAGTAAACATAATAATATACTTGTGGCAGGCAACTCCATTCCCTCGTTAAAACCCTAATCAACTTGCTGTTAAAGAAATAGCGATGGTAATAGTCACATCAAGCGTTAATTTATTTTCATCTGTTCGCAGAAAGAAACATCATCCTCGCTCTCAGTTTTCTCTGGCTGCATATTATAAGGCAAACGTTCCTTAGTCAAGCGTTAGAAGTGTTTATTGATATCTTGCCTCAGTATTTGAATAATACTGCAAGCAAATCTTTATTTTTATTGGAACTATTGCCAAGAAATAATATCTTATTATATACTAATTAATGATTTAATAGGTTTTCGAAACAACTGTTTTCTAAATGAATCCCACTAAACAATCATTGCTCAGATATCTCCTAATTTTTTTAAAATCTATATCACCGGCAATGATAACCTAAAAAATATATATATAAAAAATATAGATATATTTGTTACACTATAACGTTGGATCTCACAATAGTTTAAGATTACCTGTTAAACTTACTCCCAAATAACTTACATTTTGAACAATTAAGCACCCATTGGTCACCTTGTTAGCCTTGGCTACAAGTAAATGAATACAGATCATGTACTTAACTCAATTAAGCAACTCAGATCATTGTATTATATTATCTGAGGTAACATTTGACGAAATAATTTATTATTTAAAATTTAAATGACAGATGTTTAATCACATCTTCTGTAAGTCTCAACTTGTTGAACTTTCCATTCTTTAAGTTTTTATTTCTGTAATAAAAGTATTTGTGTTTATTTGTATAAATATCTTAAATATTGTCGCCCTTATGAACTAATACAAACCCCACAAAAAAAAATACATATCAATGCTGCCTCGTCACAAACATTCGGCAAAATTTATAATGGAGGAATGTTACACCCTTTTTTTTATCTCATTACCTGTTTATCATGTTGTGTAACATGTGGTCACATCGGCGCGGCGGCCAAGTTGCTGCCATTCGTGACGAAAAATTTGTGCACTTACTAGTCTGTGTGCCGGATTTTCTGTGGATGCTTTTCGCAATCTGCTGTTTGGACTGAACAATCGACAATATTTGCGTGTTTCCAGGCATGGGGCTCTAATGTCACAGAACCGACATTATAATAAAACTACTTTTTTTGTGTTGCAGTTGCAGGAGCACTGACTTATTTTCATCTTATTTAACTATTAAAAATAATTTAATGTGTGTTCACTTAACCCTTGTTTATTTATATAAACAAACAAGGCTTTCCTCTAATAACATTGATATCTTCTCTAAACATCCTACTTTGTAACAAATTAAATCTCAAGACGAAGAAGGGATAATTTAATGATCAAACGAACTTACCCTAAGTGAAGTTCGATCCTAATTATCCCTTCTTCGTCGAAGAGATTTAAAGTCCCAGCCCTCCCTTGCTAGTTGTTTGTTCAACAACCGTATCCCTATAATAGATGGAGATATCAATGTATTTCCTTACTACTCCAAACTGAATGAGGTTGACGCGGCGGTGGGCAGCGATGGTTGGAGGCGGGGAGGGGAAGGCTATTGCTTTCTCTTTCCCGCTTGGGCGCTGAACTACGTGCGACAGAGTGCGAACGAGTAGCAGAGCTACTACTTAAATTAAATCTCTTCGACGAAGAAGGGTTAATTAGGATCGAACTTCACTTAGGGTAAGTTCGTTTGATCATTAAATTATTTATCAATAATACAGGAAGCCAATGACACAAGTTTTTTTTATCTTTTCTTTGATAAATAACTTCTGTCTTTAGCTTTACGACCAACCTTTTACTTGACATTCGGAGCACGAATCAGTAAAAACTCCAGTAAAAGCCCTTAAAAGCTGTTATGGAATTTATTTCAGGAAGTAAGCAAATTAATTTATTTCATTCAGTTATTTTTGAAAAGTCGTGTTTTTTATTTACACTTAGCCCCTCCGAACACGCGCGTCGTACGAGAGCAATAAGAGCATGTACATTTTCAAAGAAGTCCGCACATGACGACGTAACGTAAGCGTATTGTATGAGATTTTATTGTCAATACGATAGTCGTAGCGTACAGGCGTAAAAAAGCAAGCGTAGAAAATACTTTCAATACGTTTGGTGATGAATTTCCGTCAACGTGATGCTCTAGTTTATATTCTTGAACAATATTTACGTCTACGCTACGATTTGTGTGTAGAACTCTGCTCGAATCGTACTCGTTGCGTCTTACGATACGCATACGTATACGAGCCATGGGCGGAGGGCATTAAAAACATGATCGAGATCGATTTCGAATCAAGTAAACGAACTATAAAAACCGCACAGTGCAATGGAAACCGTTTTCAATCAACCGGTACATTGGTACCAAAATAACAGACTTGACGTTTATTCGATCCTAATGTGAACTGTATCCAATTTCAACCCAATTTTAATTTATTCACTGCGAGAGCAAAAGCTACAACTTCTAGAGTGCTTGGAATTTTTTCTCAGGAAAAACAAAGACACTCTGCACATATTGTTAAGAGGAGGACACAACATATTGGAAGTTTACTCGCTACGGGTACAAAACACTACTGAAATATATGATTTACGGGTTGGTTTATTTTTGTGCCATTCTTCCCTGCCGTCCTTAACTTTGACCATTATTTTTTTAATGTGTTGTTCTTAACAGATATCAAGTTTAATAAAATCTCTTAGCGCTTGAACCAGTAGCAGTTCCAGAAAATTTACGAACTTTTGATAAAAGGAAAAATATACAATTTTCTGGCAACATTCGCCTTTTTCAGCGAATCATGGGATTCTAAATAGAAAGATGTTTTCATTTGAAATTATATTATAATATATTGCGTATACGTAACGTGGAGGCTCTACTGAAATATAGAAGAAAAACTCCACGTCTTTGGTTTTTTTTTATAATGAATCACAGTTGCATAAAAAGCGCTTAAGTGGCACAGCTGTGGCTATGCAGGTCCGCTCCACTACTAATTTTTATGCTAAATTTAGAAGCGCCAGTGACGCGACATATTAGTAGCGACGCGACTGGACTTCTACATATTATTGCATGAATATTAGTAGCGGCGCAACTGCTTTTCTACAGTTGCGCCACTTCACCGCCGCTGCAGCGCTTCCCCAAGTCACTAATTTGAAGGCTTCCAGCCAGCCAGCATCAGGCGTGTAAAAGGTTAAGCCAATTAGAACAAAAAAATATGACGCAAAACTTTTCGGTACCTAATCACGTATCATATTTTAATTAGCTTTGATAATTTTGATAGACAATATCTTCTTAAAACTCGGTTTATTCTCGGTAAACACTTGGTGTCTACAAATCTTCATCTCTTCAATTTAGGAGAGCATTACTACGAAATATTTCTAGCCACGAAATTCGCAAGAATCAGGTGCAAGCTAAGGGTGTTGTGGTAATGTGTATTTTTTTACTATTTTTGATATCCCGTCAACGGCAAACGTATTTAGAAAAGTACTTGAAAGGTGTTTTGTTTCTTTAAAAAAACAAAAGAAATGCTTTCTTTGAGCAAAAACTCCTATCGTCTTTATTTAGAGTATTTTCCCTCCAGGTTCACTTATAAAAATCCACCTGTATAATGTGTGTCAGTAAGATATTCAAAGCCGTGATAAAGCTATGTACCGTAATATGGTCATCTTATTGGACTATTTTATGTAAAATGATTTTATAAAGTTTATAAGACCTCTATTGATAGTTAATTTCTCAAATAGGTACGTCGTTTCTGGCGCTTTTCGTTTCGCTGACAGGCTCGCGCGTTTTTTATTGCAGTTCTAACCTAACCTAATGAACTCTTTAAGACTTTTCTCATCAAGGGGGGCTACGCCCCCCGCCTTGATTTTGTGTCTCAATTTTGGCGCTCAGTAGGTACTCAGCGTCCATTTCGATAACTATGATACGAGCCATATCTAGCACATTATATGTAACATAACTATCTTACTAGACTAATCTAGGGAAATGATTGTGTTACGGTACATAGGGATGTAACTTTATCAAGGCTTTAACCATGTTACTTCGACTTGTGTATTTAGTGCAGGAAAAAGTTACCGAAAATTTTATTGTACACCAAAATATTTTCTCGAGCACAGAATATTCTTGAGGCGTCAAAAAGAGATGTCTAATCTGCCCTTAGTCCGGTACCTGGCACATTGTTATTTTAACGCGCCGCCTTTTTCAGCTTACCTTAGTAAGTTTCCCGTACATAAGCGTCTATTAAATTAAACGTGGGCTCGGAGATAACACCCCTTTATGATACGAAAGTAATACCCTCTTGATCCTCAGTGCCTACCAGATCTGGAAGGCTTCTTTCAGCTATTTTCCAGGTGATATTTGAAATAATACTAAATATATAGAAACTAGCCAGAAATTGGAAAAGGCTTTCTGCCAACTGACGTGACAATGATAGTGATATTATGGAACATAAAATGTGATATTTTGTTGCAAAGTGTTTTAGCTAAGTCCTGAAGTGCAGATACACCTAGTTTTAGCCGGCTAAAAGTAAATGTAGTCACATTTCGAATATTAGCCATAACAGATTAATGATCCCCAAACGAATGCTGTATTCATTCATTTTATTTTAAATCTACACACTTTGATCGAAGTCTATATGTTATAGTCAAACCCCGAAGTCCAGGCGCTCCTATAGGTTTGCCTAGTCAAACCTTAGGTTTGACAAGAAGGCTTAGTCAAAGTACAAAACTAAAGCGTATTTCGGGCTTTGACTAACGAATTTATGGCGAAACCTAGGAGAGACCAACTTGGATAGTCAAACGCCGAAACTGAATACGATCAAATCGGGGTTTGACCAGTCAGACTTAAATTAGGGTCAGAATGTGTTATTTTGTATGTAAATATGTAAAAATACATTCTTTAGAGTGAAAATGTAACTAAATTCACAATCTTCCTATGAAACAAAGATTTCTGTTATCTGTTAAAAAAAAAATAACCACGAAATCTAACATCGGAAATGAATGCTGTTTTTCATACATATTTAGGTTAATCTTAGTCAAAGCTGCCTTACTCCTGTAGGTCACGTTTAGGTTAGAATTCGATAAGACGATCGCGAAGCGCAGCGGAGCGATCGTCTTAAATTTCGTGGTTATTTTTTTTAACAGATAACAGAAATCTCTGTTTCACAGGAAGATTATTAATTACATTGAATTATCACTCTAAAAATGTGTTTTTAATACTTTTAAATACAAAAAAAACATATTCTGTACCTAATTTAAGTCTAACTGGTCGAACCCCGATTTGATCGAATTGCGTTTCGGTGTTTGACTGTCCAAGTTAGTCTCTCCTAGGTTTGGCTATAAAGGCGTTAGTCAAAGCGCGAAACACGCTATTAGTTTTGGACTTTGACCAAGCCTTCTTGTCAAACCTGAGGTTTGACTAGGCAAACCTAGGAGCGCCTGGACTTCGGGGTTTGACTATAACATATACACCAAACAACTTCTTCAATCCCTTTACATGTAGACAGAGAAAGATCCATAGCCGCTCTGTAATTAGAATATAAACATCTAAGGCTACATTCACAAGCCTCCCCATTAAACCGTGTTACGGCAGTCGGCGCAAAATAATTTATTCGGCCGTTGATTTCTTGAAAAAGCCTAATACATCCGTCGGAAAATCAGTGGTGCCTTTAGGATGTGGATAAATGCGCGTCCTCCGCCGTCCTGACACTTAGGCCGGGCTACAGAGCGAATAACGACCCAGTATAGCCCTCCTTTCAACTATTTGTGTCCATTTGGGTCAATTGGGCCCACGAAGGGCTCTGCATGTTTCTAACATTCGCTTAAAAGCTTTTTTGCTCAGCATCTCGACTCATTTTACGAGTTAATTCGTATTGCTTGTTTTATTGCTAGTTGTAAAAGTGTCATTATTGTCTTGCTAATCGGCTGAATTAGTCTTGTGTTAGTTACAGCCGCAATTTGTTTTGCCTTGAGTGAATGTGTTCGTCTTTTTTATATTATGGGTCTGGCCGGATTACTTAGACTTATTTGCAAATTATGGAACCAATATTTAGGGTTGCTAATTCACTATTAATAATGTACATGTATAAACAAATAGTATAATCTGATGTGATGGGACAACATAAAAGATGTTATAAATAATAAATAAAATAAGTTATAATATGGAAATTAACTTTAGAAATAGAATCAAAAAATTCACGACCTTCTGGTACATTGGAAATGAATTTAATAATTAAATTTTATAAAAAATATATTCCTTTCTTTGAATTAGTACTAACAGTACTTTGAAATGACAGCAAAGCCATGAACAAATTTTGGATTTACTTTTCTGCGATATGAAGCGATCGAAAAAACATTTTCAATGTTAAAGGTTAAGCTACAGGGCAAACCCTTAACCCGATCATCTTTGTTTTAAGCTCAAATTGTAGCTGACTAGATTGTTCAGAGGAATTTTTCCCAAAATTTTGATATCATTCTTCGTTTCCATAATATCGAGCGCCAAAATCAAAAAATCGGAAAAAATGAGATTTTTTTCCACTATTTCGGCCATAATTTTTTACGTTTTTTATTTTTTCGACCTTCTTTTTGCACCTTGTAGCTCTTAAATACGCGTCTTTTGAGTCTTTTTGAATATCATATCTTCACAACCTTCTGTGATATAAGGGAATCACACTTTTTCGTGAAATCGGTGCCAATACTGGAGCGAACGAAAAGACATTTTCAATGTCAATATATTCGATTAATATTAATTTTATTCTGTAGTAGTAGCTAGAACTAACGGCTGGCTATCTAAAAACTAAATTAAATATCAAAGAGTCTACCCATACATATAATTTGACTTTACTTCCTAACCCTTTTAGGTTAGGACCTTTGGGGTTAGGAAGTAAAGTCAAAAATGCATAACCGCCAAGGCGGGTTATACATTTTGGTTTTTTATGTGACAACGAATAGGTACCATTTTTTATTTTTTAGATTATGTAGGTACTTTTACTGTTTAAATATTTTTCATTATTCTTCTCGTCATTTATATAACAACTTTGCATCGAATTTGTAAGCATTAAATATCTACCTCCAGTAGGAGACGAAACGTATGAAAAAAGATATCTTATTTTTCGTTGCCCAAAATCACACACACAAAACTTTTTATAATCGACTTGAGAAATACTTGTTTATAAAACTAATTTTATCAAAGTTTGAAGTTATCCATAAAAAAATATTTGTTTTTCCGATCGCTACACTGGATTTTACTAACCATTCTATCATCATGTTAGTTAAAATAAAAATCAAAATATTTGTTCCCTCTTGTTGTATTAGTTTCAAGAGCCCCTTTGGCATCTTTTTGTTTTACACTAAATTCACATCTTCACAGCAACTATCGACTTCCCAAGTGCCTCAACTTATAACCCCCAAACGTCCCAAGGAAATAGTTACATAAATTTAAAAACACACATACACAGTTTCGGGCCGAATCGCAATCTTTTGCTCCATTAATCCGTTCACGCTCCCCGGTTATGGAAATTGGACGCGAAACGAAATAATGTACCGGAATGTACTGGAATGTACCGTCACATTTTGAGTGGACTGTATCTTGGGAATTGGGTGCTTTGATTTATTGTTTATAACTTAGAATATTTTCAAAAACTAGCTGTGGATGTTAATGGGATACTTACGCAATTTTTTAAAGAGCAGCTGTTCGTTAGGTAGATATTAATACCTGTAGAACGTACCTACACATTGTTGTTTTAAATTGATAAATGTTTTATCGAAATAGGCCTATTTTTGATTCAACGGTACACAATCAAATATTCTTTATTTTGAGCAGATAAAAATCTGAGTTGAAGTTTTATAAACGATCTTGATTATTTTACGGTTAAAAAAAGCTTTATAAAAAAAGCAAAACCTCCTTCAAAAATCTTAAAAAAACAGCTCTAAAAAAAGCAAGAAATAATGTACAAATCGATTAATTAAAACACGTCTATTGAAGTCGGGTGGAGCTGAAAGTATTTTTTTTACTTATTGTATTGTTTATATTCTAAAAGCCCCACCCGACTTCAATAGACGTGTTTTAATTGATCGATTTGAACATTATTTCTTGCTTTTATTAGAGCTGTTTTTTTAAGATTTTTGAAGGAGGTTTTGCTTTTTTTAAAAAGCTTTTTTATTTTAAACTTTTTTGTGGTAGGTATGTAAGCGAATATTTTATAAAATAAAACGTTATAATGTTTCACATTTTTCAATGGTAAGTATACCCCGAGTAACTCAATTTCCACAGGAGTTCCGTTGGGCCTTCGCAGTTCAACTTTAGTCCAGAACATCCTTGACAATAGATAGGTCCTTTACTTATTTTTGATTGTCATAAACCTACCAATATTTCAATCACTGTACAGTTCCTATTTGATTTTGAGGAGTTCCCTTGTGTATCTTTAAAATTCAAAATCCAATACCAATGAAATTAATATGGTATCATTTTGAAGGTGTCTTCTTTCAAACAAAAAAGGAATCATCTTAATCGGTTCATAAACAAAAAAGTAATGGTTGAAAATCCGTTTGAATTCATATAAAATGGTAACGAAAACGACAGTATTTTCAAGATTACTTGAAAACTACTGAACCGATTTCAAAATTTCAAAAAATGGAACCAATTTGGGTACAAACCTCATGTTATAACGTTTGAATCATTTCAATCGGTTCAGCCGTCTTTGAGTAATCGGTGTACATACATAGTAAAAAAATATATACGCGACGAATAGATAACCTCCTCCTTTTCAAATTTTTGAAGTCGGTTAAAAATACGATATTCGTATCTTCACTCGACTATAAAAATATGCAAAGACAAAGAAAATTTTAATTAATTTTATATTTTTTGGATAATAATTAAAGTTTATTAATTTCTTATTCACCAATAATATATAAAAAATAGTTAATGACATTTAGAAGAATATTCAACGGTTACTTTAAAAAAAAAATACTTTATGCTCAAAATAACAGCAAAAAGATTTAAAAACATGAAAAAGTGAGGTTATTTTCATTACTCTTCACACGTCTTCAAAGAAAAAGAAAGAGACAGAGTTTTTAGAATATACACCTTAAGACATTTTGTGATTGAATTTCTACCTTCTGTTAATTGTTTTAAGTGTGTGAGTGTTTTAATTGTGCATTGTATTTTTACTTTGTCAACATCTCTGCGCATGGTGCGTTGACAATTAGCTTAATTCTACTCTATTTTTCATCATCTACTAGAATTAAATTAAAGTTCCTTTTAAGACTGGTAAGTTTTAGTAAATATAAGATTGTATTGCAGTGGATTGCAACAGCAGAGCAAAAGCAAAGAAATCGTAAAAATAGGATTTTTGTAACGATTCCATTTGTACGAATATCATATGACATTATGCATTTATCGTTTCCGCGTGAGAAGTACATAACACTTATTAGTTAATTCTAAACTTTCATTGGACAGCATTATTATCGTGAAATATTTGGTTGATCGAGCTATGTTAGATAATAACAAAGCACTGACATAGTTCGATTCGATGGTCAAAATAATGGCACGGTAACTCAATTGCCCTGATTGCGTATACGAATTTTGGCACACGCAGAAATTAATAAAGTTAATGTGATCCGTACACAGAACCCACTTAAAATAATACGTATAATCGAAATATCACCCTGTTTTAAAAATTATACTTTAAATATTGAAGGAAAAAATGTCTCAATGATTGCCTATTTACTAAAATCATCACAAAAATTGCCTGCCTTGTACGTTCGTTTTTCCTGATACTAAAATCGGCACATTTGGCAATTTTGCGTAGATAACTCTGCATAGATAACTCTGGCGATACCAGATAAGATTTTCCTTTAAGAAGCTCTCAAATTCTTATTAAATTATCCCGTCTTCATCTCCCGAGATTTAATTTGTTACAAAGTAGTAGCTCTGCTATACGCTCGCACTATATCGCACGTCTTCAGCGCTATAGGAAGGAAAGAGAAAGCAATAGCTACCCCCTCTCTGCCTCCGACCAGCGCTGCCCGCCGCCGCGTCAACCTCATTCTTTGTTGCGCGCGCGCGCAAGACGCACGTCGGTCATCACAAAAATATTACTTTTTTGTTTAACTATAGTCTTAAAATCAGTGAAATTATAAACGTGAATTAATTCATGAAAACGGTAAAATACCGTCACTATGCAAGTGATACGAATGTTGAAGGTAGACTCACAATTTATCTTTTCTCTTAGTGATGAAAAGTGTGCAAGTTATTCACAAAGGCAAACTGCCTTATATTTGCCTCGAGTCAATACGACCTGCTTTTGTGAGTTAATGTCTTAATAACGAATCTTTCGTATATTATGATTGAACTCAACTTACAGGTAAGTTTGTTTAATCATTATTAACCGCTTCATATTTTACAAAATATGAATAGATTTGCTGGTGTTAACTGCAAAATATTTGCTTTGAGTCAATACGACATACTTGCTTTTATGAGATATTTTTTCCCGAGTCAATACGTGATATTGACCAGTGATAAGTACTATTATGAGCTAATACGAGATATTAGCCGTAATTTTATAAAACATATATACCTAGATTTGCTGACGTAAACTGCAGATTATTTACTTTAAGTCAATACGAGATACTTCTATGTGTTAATACGAGATATTAACCGTTATTTTACAAATATTAATAAGATATTTGCTATCAAAAATGAAGGCCTAATAATCTTTTTCGTGAAACATCAAAATTGTTGTCACTGATACAGGTATGTACAAGTACTTTTAAATGTTTCGGTTTTCTCGAACAACATTATAAAACAAAATTCTGATTCCTTTTTATTTTTTCTTCGAGAAAAATCAGCAATGATGTTGAACATCAAAATACACTCCCACAAGTGTTAAAGGTGCCCTTATGGTCAGTAAAATTAAAAAAAAAACATTACAGGCAAATTCATCTCCGATTCGTTGAAAATGAATCATGATATTATCATGTATTATGCCACTACTGAAAATCGTTCGAACAGTGTCTTTAAAGACCGTCAGCGCGACGACACCTACTGCTCAGTTCTCTCTAAACTTGGGGTCTGCCACAACAACCACAACCATATCTTGGAACACAAGCAGTTGAGCCGAGGTGACGGACAACAATCAGCAGGGCCAGTTTAACGTTTTCATCAGCCTTGCGGCACCTACCTGCAGCTTCCAGCTCCAAGGGCTACCCGTGATCACCACCGTCGGCACCGTCGCGCTACCGGATCAGAACAAAAGGTCTGTACCTTGTCTGTATTTTTAGCTGGTCAGCTAAAATACGTTCTCGATTCGAGTAAAAACTATCAAACGACCGTTATGTGCTTGAGGTTATTTTCCAATCCTAATCCTAAGTATTCAGTTAGTTAAATAAAAAAATAAACAAATATATTTTATTTTCTTTACAATAGAAAATAGAACATGTGGGTACTTTCTGAACATTTTATGGAGGATGCTAGAACGACTTAACTCATAACATGTGTCCTGATAATGTCATGGCACAACTATTAGTCCTTGAGAACGGTTGCTTTCACGCACAGCGCAAAAAGTATTGAAGACTAGCGGCCGCCAAGGAAATGTTTCTTGCTATCCCTCAGGAACAATATTTTCCTTTCGGGATTAAAGGTACCGTATGTCTTTCTCTGTAACCCAGACAACGTGTATAAAAATTTCATGATGATCTGTTCAGTGGTTGAGACGTGAGGGTGTAACAAACAAGCAAACAAAAGGACTTTTGCATTTTTAATATTAGTAAAGATGTTATTAAGTCAATAAACTTCATGAGTTTTGGGTCTTATTCTTTGGCTTTTTCACAGCACTACACAGAATCATCATCTTTACTAGATTTTTAAACCAATAATTTAACCCATTAATTACAGGCTTCAATGCCCTATTAAGATGACACTTATGTCTGGGTATTAATTACCAAAATTTCTCAAATTTTCAAGTATTAGAAACTATAAAAACAATGATTCTAATACTTAAGATCCTCATTAACTATCAAGAAAGTCCCAGCCAAACATGTAAATTCCTTGGCCTTGTATTGAATTTCTAAAATTAGTAGTATATTGACAAATAAGGACAAACAAAATATTTTTAGAAGAAGTTATTAAAATCAAATAAAATACATTTTAGTGACTTTGTCAGATACTTGGGAAGTACTGCGGTAGCATTACTATTTTAACACTTAAAATTTTAATATTGGACAAGCTTAAGGCTTGTACATATTGAGCATTAATGTTTAACTATTT
This sequence comes from Agriphila tristella, assembly GCA_928269145.1. Classification (NCBI taxonomy): domain Eukaryota; kingdom Metazoa; phylum Arthropoda; class Insecta; order Lepidoptera; family Crambidae; genus Agriphila; species Agriphila tristella. The sequence goes on along the minus strand of OV743440.1, from coordinate 21,206,913 downwards.
AAAATAATGAATATAATAATTACGTATTACATCGTACTATGTACCTTGTCAACTTTGTATTGTATGGTGGAAAAATAATATTTGTTTTCCTGATACGTTTAAATCAATATGATAAACGAATAGTTTTCAATACTTTCTCCATTGCTTTGACAATAAGACTGCGCAGCAGCCGGTCAAAGTGAGACAATATAAGATTTTGCACAAACCAGGAATAATTGCTGCTCATTAATGACCTGGATCTGCTTTCTGTTATAAAATTCTTCGCATGCCGTGCGTATACTAGCACCGATGGGCTGCTACCCGATGGGCGGCGCCTACCACTGCGGCTGTGCTAGATATAGCTGGGACGCGCACCACGCCGTCTGTCTGCAGGTGCCTATACTGAAGTTTTTGTTGTATATTAATAACACTACTGCCATTTCATAAATGAATCGAATTAGTGGTGTTCATTGCTTGCAATTAAATTAAATTGCTAAATTGCTCGCGAGAAATGGCAGTGTTATGATTAACAATAGGCGTAATAACGCCTCCCTAGCTTTATTTTTCCTTACTTATTTAAAAAAAAACTTATTTTATTGGACATGACAAAGCCAAATGACATAATAGCTATCACAGCCATGGTTTCTCAATGAAATAAAATAAAAAATAAAAGTTTTTTATTTCTGCAATTACACAATACATTAAATAAACTTATATTATTAAAGCTACCTAGTAAACATAATAATATACTTGTGACAGGCAACTCCATTCCCTCTATGAAACCTTAATCAACTTGCTGTTAAAGAAATAGCGATGGAAATAGTCACAACAAACGTTAATTTATTTTTATCTGTTCGCAGAAAGAAACATCATCCTCGCTGTCAGTTTTCTCTGGCTGCATATTATAAGGCAAACGTTCCTTAGAAAACAAGTTTCTTTAGTCAAGCGTTAGAAGTGTCTATTGATACCTTGCCTCAGTATTTGAATAATACTGCAAGCAAATCTAAATTTTTATTGGAAATAGTGCCAAGAAAGAATATCTTATTTTATATAAATTAATGATTTAATAGGATTTCTAAATAACTGCTTTCTAAACGAATCCCAGTATACAATCATTGCTCAGATATCTCCTAATTATTTTAAATCCATATCAGCGGCAATGGTAACCTAAAAAAAAAAACATTTTTTTTTAGATATGTTTGTTACACTACCGTTACATTACCGTTACATTACATTACCGTTAGATACCGTTGGATCTTACAATAGTTTAAGTTTACCTATTGAACTTACTCCCAAATAACTTACATTTTGAACAATTAAGCACACATTGGTCACCTTGTTAGCCTTGGCTACAAGTGAATGAATACAGATCATGTACTTAATTCAATTAAGCAACTCAGTATTGTATTATATTATCTGAGGTAACATAGTAAGATTTGGCGAAATAATTTATTATTTAAAATTTAAATGACAGATGTTTAATCACATCTTCTGTAAGTCTCAACTTGTTGAACTTTCCATTCTTTGAGTTTTTATTTCTGTAATAAAATTATTTGTGTTTATTAATATAAATATCTTAAATATTATCGCCCTTATGAACTAATACAAACCCCTCCCCCCCCCCCCCAAAAAAAAAAAACTTATCAATGCTGCCTCGTCACAAACATTCGGCCGATTGATAAAATTTATAATGGAGGAATGTTACACCGATTTTTTTATTAATCTCATTACCTGTTTATCATGTTGTGTAACATGTGGTTACATCGGCGCGGCGGCCAAGTTGCTGCCATTTGTGACGAAAAATTTGTTCAATTACTAGTGTAGTGTGTGTCGAATTTTCTGTGGATGCTATTCGCAATCTGCTGTTTGGACTGGACAATCGACAATATTTGCGAGTTTCTAGGATTCGGGCTCTAATTTTGCAGAACCGACATTGTAATAAAACAATTTTTTATTATGTTGCAATTGCAGTGCAGGAGCACTGACTTATTTTTATCTTATTTAACTAATCCTTATAATAATTTAATGTGTGTTCACTTAACCCTTGTTTATTTATATAAACAAACAAAGGTTCCTCTAATAACATTGATATCTTCTCTAAACATCCTACTTTGTAACAAATTAAATCTCGGGAGATGAAGACGGGATAATTTAATGATCAAACGAACTTACCCTAAGTGAAGTTCGATCTTAATTATCCCGTCTTCATCGAAGAGATTTAAAGTCCCAACCCTCCCTTGCTAGTTGTTTGTTTAACAACCGTATCCCTATAATAGATGGAGATATCAATGTATTTACTTACTACTCCAAACTGAATGAGGTTGACGCGGCGGCGGGCAGCGCTGGTTGGAGGCAGAGAGGGGGTAGCTATTGCTTTCTCTTTCCTTCCTATAGCGCTGAAGACGTGCGATATAGTGCGAGCGTATAGCAGAGCTACTACTTTGTAACAAATTAAATCTCTTCGATGAAGACGGGATATTTAAGATCGAACTTCACTTAGGGTAAGTTCGTTTGATCATTAAATAATGCCTTTGTTAGACCGACCGACCTTTTTTATCAGATTTTTCTTAAATATTTTGTGTAACGCTTGTTTTTATAAAATTGGTGAATCTTTAAATTCATGAAATAATACTTAAAAAATATTCTGTGATTTGGTGTGTAATATCAATAAAATCAATTTAAAATAAAATCATAATATATGTTTTATTTTTATGGAAAAAATAAGTCAAATGGACCAACTTTGACATTAATTTAACTAAAGTGGTTGATGAGCATCCGTCCGTCATCGTCCAGGGCAGAACGCCAAAGACATGGAACATAAGTGAGGTGATCTTGTTCTTTAAAAAGGGTGACAAGTCCCTCTTAAAGAACTATAGACCCATCTCGCTTCTGAGTCATGTCTATAAGTTGTTTTCGAGAGTCCTTACGAATCGTCTCGCTCGCAAGTTCGACGACTTCCAACCTCCCGAACAAGCCGGGTTCCGAAAAGGCTTTAGCACCATAGACCACATCCATACGCTGCGGCAGGTTATACAGAAGACTGAGGAGTATAATGAGCCACTTTGCTTGGCGTTCGTGGACTATGAGAAAGCCTTTGATTCGATTGAAACCTGGGCGGTGCTGCAGTCTCTCCAAAGGTGCCAAGTGGACTATAGGTATATCGAGGTGTTGAGGTACTTATACCAAAATGCCACCATGACGATCCGAGTACAGAACCAGAACACAAATCCTATCCAACTGCAGCGTGGTGTGAGACAGGGAGACGTTATTTCTCCGAAACTGTTCACAGCTGCGTTGGAGGACATCTTTAAGCTCTTGGACTGGAAAGGACTCGGCATCAACATTAATGGCCAGTACCTAACACACCTTCGTTTTGCCGATGATATAGTCCTTATGGCTGAGACCATGGAAGACCTGAACACAATGCTCGAAGATCTCCGTAGTGCTTCCCAAAGAGTGGGTCTTAGGATGAACATGGATAAGACGAAAATTATGTCAAATGCCCATGTTGTACCCTCTCCAGTTCATGTTGGGAACACTACACTTGAAGTTGTTGACCATTACGTATACCTAGGACAGGCAGTCCAGTTAGGTAGGTCCAACTTCGAGAAAGAGATCTCTCGTCGAATCCAACTCGGGTGGGCAGCATTCGGGAAGCTTCGAAAAATCTTCGCGTCCGACTTACCTCAGTGTCTCAAGACGAAAGTCTATGAACAGTGTGTGTTGCCAGTGATGACCTACGGCAGTGAAACGTGGCCGCTAACTATGGGTCTCATAAGGAGGCTCAAGGTCACTCAGCGTGCAATGGAGAGAGCCATGCTCGGCGTTTCCCTACGTGATCAAATCAGAAACGAGGAGATCCGCAGGAGAACTAAAGTAACCGACATCGCTCGAAGGATTGCTCAGCTGAAGTGGCAATGGGCGGGACACATAGCGAGAAGAACCGATGGCCGTTGGGGCAGAAAGGTTCTGGAATGGCGACCGCGCACCGGACGACGCTCCGTGGGTAGGCCCCCGACAAGGTGGACCGACGATCTGGTGGAGGTCGCGGAAAGCCAGTGGATGCAGGCAGCGCAGGACCGATCGTTGTGGAGATCCTTAGGGGAGGCCTATACCCAGCAGTGGGTGTCGTGTGGCTGATATGATGATGATGATGGTTGATGAGCAATAGTTTGAAAACTATTCTTTCTATCCTTACCTCCTTACTTATATTATAAATGCGAAATTCCGTTTGTTTGTTTGTTTGTTTCGCCTTCATGTCCTAACTACTGAACCGATCATCATGGAATTTCGCATACACGTTGTCATGGGTATAGAGAAGGACATAGGGTACCTTTTATCTCGAAAAAAAGTATAGTTCCCGAGGGATAGCAAAAAACCTTTCCACGCAGACGAAGTCACGGGCGGCCGCTAGTAATTAATAATTAATTTAAACTAAAAAAAATGTGAATTATTTCATAATAGCACGATCGCTTATATCCACCAAAGTATGCTAATAATGTTGTTTAGTGCCAATTCAGCACGAAATTGGCAATTACTGGCACTGTCCAATGAAATATAATTGCTCTTGCTTAGTTTATTGCCTATTTGAATTTAGAAATGTATGCAAAAACTGATTGAAATTAGTTTCAAACTTAGGCGAACCGTGAGCTTTCCATACAAACGTAATACCAAAATGATTTGCAATTTGAGCATAATTAACTTTTCTTGTGATGTTATTTGGATTAAGACAGTGTTTTTTAGGGTTCTATTAAATAAAAAAATCAATCAAAAAAAAATTTATGCAATTTACGTAGTATGCAAGTTACTAGTTTTGTATGAAAAAATATTAATGGCATTTATTTTGAATTGGGTTGGTATTTTGGATTTTTTATTTCATAGAACCCTAGACAAATACCGTCTTGATTCGAATAACATCACAAGAAAAGTTAATTATGCTCAAATAGCAAATTATTTTGGTATTACGTTTTGTATGGAAAGCTCACGGTTCGCCGGACTCTTAAATAATTGAAAACTGAATTGCAATACAACGATGCTTTTAACTGTTTCGTTTCAAATGGAGTTTCATTTGCAACTCTATTTTTTTTATTTTACTACTAATTATAATTGAACAGAGTAGTGATGAGCCCCTCACTCGTGAGGTACCTCGTTTGAGTTCCTCGTTTCAACAAAATGAGGGAGTCCTCATATTTCAACTTTGAACCACCTCATTTAGCTCCTCACTCTTTCGAGGCTTGGAGCACGAGGCACGAGCACAGATTTCACAGCACACATGCAACAGAAGAGTGAGTTGCCGAGAATTGAAAGGTTGATTGAGTCGAGACGAGACCTACTCAATATACTCACGAAACGCACGATTGAGGGAGTCGGCATAAGAATTCTTATGGAGTCGGGTCGGTTTTAATTCAATGAATAAAAACAAATGAAATTGAAATAAAAAATGATTTTCTTTATTTGCAACTATGTAACTAAAAAAAATCATTTTTCATTTCATGACCAAAAGGCATTAATTCCGCGTAAAAAATATGATCTTTATTCACATATAATTAACTAGCGGCCGCCCGCGGTTTCACCCGCGTGGTTCTCGTTCTCGTGGGAATATCGGGATAAAAAGTCCTATATTTTAATCTAAGTTATCTACTATATATGTGTGCCAAATTTCAACCAAATACGTTCAGTAGTTTTTGATTGTTTGAGGAACAAACATCCAAACCCACAAACTTTCACATTTATAATATTAAGTAATTCAATCATCAACCACGAATGCTTTTTTTCGCGCGCGCAGCAACGACTGATTCCCTCCCTCATTCCAGTGCAAAACGGCAACGTTGCGCGCACCTCGCTACGCACTCATTCGTTGCGTTTATTTCATTCTCCTCACCTCACCTCGAATGAGGGGTACCTCGCGAGTACCTCACGAGGTAAAACGAGGTCCTCCCTCATTCTCAATAAAAAAGAGTGAGTTACACAACGCTAGAACAGAGAAACAGTACCGTGGAGGTACCTATTTGTTTTGTATTTTTTTAGTTTTCAAAAGCTGTGTAACAAAATGACTGTGTTATTATCACTAAAATTATCACTTAGTAAGCAAATAAATAATTAACGTACTATTTAACAAAATGCTTGCCAAAATAACTGAACTATAATACTGAAAGGAATTTCAAAACCACTAAAATGCTAATGCAACACTCAGCAATAGGTTCTAACATCATTTCACGGTTGACTCCACTTCCGACACTCGATGTAAAGTGGACCACGCTATCCACTAGAAGAGGTATTGACTCTTGTAAAATCTGAATTTTCCTATGCGACATTTTTCAATCTTCGATATAACGTTGTTTCGTATACGCCTGCTAAATTACAAGTGGATACAAAATAGAGATAGAAAAATTATGTTCTGTATGTAATATAATAATGATTTTAGGCTTAAAATTTGTTCAAAATATAATGTCGGTGGTGGTTTGTTGTGGCATAGCACTTATACTACTATGTATTCTGTGGCATAGCCAAAAAGCAAGACTCCAACAAGCATAGACGTCTAACTGATTGCTGATTGGCTTCCGCCACACGAGTGAAAAAATGGCTTCCTCCGCGCCGCGTCGAAGGCTTTGAAAATCATCAAAAACCTAAATAAATTCGAGTGATTGGGCCTTAAAAATTGTTACATATTTTATGTTGTGTACCACAATATTGTTTTCATACAATCCGTGCGAAAAAGTGCCAGCCGGAGTTCCTTTGTTCTGTGAACCACGAGGTGGGACCCCATCAATATCCATTCTGAAGAAGTACTGCAGCAGTTACTGCTGCCTGAGGCTTGAAGGACACGGTGGTGCGGTGACTAACTTGCATTGGCTCTCATCCACATCATCTTCTTATCGGCGGGAAAATCGTTTCCTGACCCAGACGCCTATACGCCTATACGATAGACCTATACGCCTATAGAGCCTTTTTTTTGCTTTCGGCTAGTCTGCGTCTTCACACTAAGGAAAAAAAAAACAAAATATAAGTATACACAAAAATAAGCTTTATGAAGTTAAATTAAAATCAATTGTAAATATTCAGATGGTAAACAAAACAAAATAAAATGTTTTATTCAATAAGCATGCCTTTTCAATTAGGGAAGTTTCTGTAACGCAAAATAGGTCGGAATAATCTAGTCCAACTGTGCATTTGGCGGGTTGGGTTAACTTTTAAGTTTCATATTTCAAATTGACGCTATCAAATGCAATTTCGATAAAACTTTGCTCATCATTTTCTGATATTTTTGCATGAGTACTCCTGTAACTAATTCAACAACAAAAAAATGTTATAGTAAAGTCATATAAAATTAAAACGTTCTTAAAATATATGAAACTAGCGGACGCCCGCGACTTCGTCTGGGTGAAAAGTATTTTTGCTATCCCTCGGGAACAATACCTTCTTTCTGGCTGAAAATATGTACCCTATGTCCTTCTCTGTACCCCTGACGACGTGTATATAAAAATTCATGATGATCGGTTCAGTAGTTAAGACGTGAAGGCGTAACAAACAAACAACACCCGCGACTTCGTCTGCGTGGACAGTTTTTTGCTATCCCTCAGGAAATGTGAGTTTTTTCTGGATGAAAGGTACCCTATGTCCTTTTCTGCACCCCTGACAACGTGTATGCAAAATTTCATGATGATCGGTTGAGTAGTTACGACGTGTAGGCGTAACAAACAAACAAACGGACTTTCGCATTTATAATATAAGTAAGGATAAGGATAATGTCAACATCATTGGTCTAAACTGTATAAAAATACGGTCAACAACAAAACGAAATAGTAAAAGTCCTTTTTAGTAAGTATAACTAAACATCATAGGCATTGTTTTGATTTTGTAGCCAATTTGTTTAGAAAAAAAATATTTAATAATCATAAGTGGCAGGGTTCTACGTTGATTTGTATATTTTTTGCTAGAACCACTAGCAATAAATAGACACTAGAAAGATTCTATTTTAATATTCTCTCTTCTACCCGAGCTGTTTAATTTTACAACAGAAGTATGGGTTGTTGCAGTATTTTCCTACCTGCATTATTTAGTTTCTCTTGTGCCATTTTTTATGTTTCAAGTCTTTTTTTAACATTAAATGCAATATGATTTTAAATTGCCTTTGTTTTATTTACTCGATATAGTAATAATAGTAAAACAATGTAAGTAGTTTACTATATAACAAACAGATATAGATATATTTAATTAAATTTTCAAAATTTAGAAATGAAACATTTAAAATTTGTATTAGTGATTGAAACCATTTTTACCGACTTAAAAAAAGGAGGAGGTTCTCAAGTCGACGGTATTTTTATTTTTTTTATGTATGTTTTAACATAGCGTCGTCAGTTGTTACCCGATTTGTACAATTATTATTTTATCTCAAATAACATAGCTCGTGTGTGGTCCCATAATTTTTTTATAGAAATTTGGCCAGTAGTTTTTTCATAATCCTGAAAAATATCAATTATTTAGCTCGCCATGGCACGAGTTTTTATGGAATATCGGACATAACATCTTTGTTTATGAACCGATTTAGATGATTCCTTTTTTGTTTGAAAGGGTATACTTCAAGAGTAGTCACAATTTAATTTCATCGTTATTGGACTTCGAACTTCGAAGATACACAAGGGAACTCCTCAAAGTCAAATAGTATATGTAAAGTTATTTAGGTTTTGGTAAGTTTATGGCAATCCAAAACAAACCAAACCATGGTTTACGATGCAACGTTCTGGACTAGACTTGGACTACGAAGACACAACGGAACTCCTCAAAAACAAACAGCGTAAATTTGGAAATTGAGTTCTGGGCATTTTACCATTGAAAATATTATAATATAAAGTTAGAAAATATTTACATGCTGCGCTTACATACCTACCACTAAAAAGTTGAAAATAAAAAAGCTTTTTTAAAAAAAAAGCCGCCTTCAAAAAACCTGAAAACAAAAACAGCTTAAAAATTAAATACCTCTAAAAAGCAAGAAATAATATTCAAATCATTCGTTACACATATTAATATTAATAAACACGTCTAGAAGTCGGGTGGGGCTTTTAGAAAAAAATTAAGTTGTCCTCCAGCCCCACCCGACTTCAATAGACGTGTTACTTATTAATATTGATATGTGTAACGAATGATTTGAATATTATTTCTTGCTTTTTAGAGGTATTTAATTTTTAAGCTGTTTTTGGTTTTGTGAAATTGTCATTAGATTATGTTAATTAATAAATCTGCTATAAGTATTCTCAACTTTTAAAGATTAATATCTGTCTTTTAAAAAACAAACTTTTTTGTTGTAATATCATTATTTACTTAATAATTTCTTACATCTGTTTGCTTACATAATTTGTCTGTTCAACGTAATGTACTATTTCACACCACATGCTCGACAATGCCGAATTACATGTCATGTAAACCTTACCGAAAGCAAGACATTATATCTCTTGGCTTTAGCCGGGTTATAATGTTCTATTATAACCCGCTGGTCAATAATGTGATTTTCACTTTCATAATTCCTATTGCTATGTCCATAAAGTCTAATTTCAGGACACAGAATGTGTCCTCAGCGGGCGCGGCCAACTCGATTTTCGAAGACCGAGGCCGTGGCCCACTAGATTCACACTGAGACGAACTTCATTTGTTTGTCAAATCGAGTAGGCCACGCCAGCTGAAAGAAGTTGCTATAGCCGTAGCTAGTAGTACTACTAGCTTTAGAAGATTCTATAAATATTTCAAAGAAAAAATAAAAAATGTCGAGTGATGAAAGTATTTTGACTCCAGAAGCTATTAAATTAGATGCCATAGCCATTGTCAATAATTTACTCCCAGAAAAGTCAAAGGAAAAATACCTGAAAGCCTATAAAGAAATGAAAACTATCTACTAAGCCTGGTTTTTTATTGTCTCGCATAAAGTGAGAAAGTAGAGTATACACCACGGGGATAAAACTGTTTTTTTCTTGGGCGCTTGAATCCCTCACTGCACTCAGGACTCAATCTTAATTCCCTCGCTTTGCTCGGGAATTAACTTAAAACCCCCTCGCTGCGCTCGGGAGTTAAATTTGGAGTCCTTCGTTACGTTCAGGATTCAATGTAGCGCCCGTGACATAAAACAGTGCTTTATCCCCTTGGTGTATAATCTACTATTTAGTGGTGGAAACTCTTTTGGCTAATGTACTAAAATTAGGTAACACTATTACTATTTACTATTTAAAGCTGTATGTTTCCCTAAGTAATAAGTAATTAAAAGTCTAAATATTTAGCAGCTTACAAATAGCAATATTAAACTATTTTCAGTCATTAATAATTATTGTATATATTTTTTAAATTTTGCATCTTTTATAAGTACTTACATAATAATTATTTTAGCTTGCTTTAAGCTCTAGATATCAAGAAAACTTAATAACAATGAATATGAAGCTACATGCAACAATATCACATGAAGAACTGAAGGAGAACAGAAGATCTGTTCAATATCACCGATTAACAGTTGTGGTTCTAGCTGCCATAATATGACATGATTTTGTCTATTTTACGTTATTTTAATAGCAGACGTGCAATAATATGAAACTCCTATTCGACTTTAGTTATCTTATTAAAAAAAATATAATAAGTGGTACTAATTTATACAAGTACCTAATATGTATAGTTAAGGTGGTTCGTTGAGCACAGTAGCGCCACCAATTGAAATAAATAAAAAAAACAATTATTATTACTTTTTATCAAGGTCTTAGATTAAAAGTTTTGATAATTTTGCGCAAATAAAAATTAGTCAAAATTAGTTTTAAGAACTCAAACTTAGCAATAAATCATACATCTCAATAGTGCCAAAAGTGGTCAATATCGAGTACATTTAAAGCCATTAAAAATATTAAAAAATTGCACTTTACTCTATTTGCGCAAAATAACCAAAACTTTTATTCTAAGCCCTTGATAAAACGTAAAGTATTTATTTCCTTTGGTGACGCTACTGAGCTCATGTCGCGTTATAGATTGATACAACAAAATTATCTGTAAAAACAACTAATTTAAAAGGAAATTCACAACATTATCTATCAACAACTTTGTGTTAAAAGGTCTAAAATTTAAAAAAAAAAAATCGATATTCTTAAATTTGTTACTGTGGCTTTGGTAAGTGGAAATCATACACCACAGCTTAAATCATCAAACAACTGTGGGTGTATTCGCCCGCTCTATGCAAACTTAACTAGTCTCCGAAATGAGATAAAACAGGTCCAAGAAGTTAAATGAGTAACAGCTTTAGCAAAAGTAAACTTTGCTCCACTTTGTGGGTAATTAACTCAAGGGAATCCACGAGTATGTACATTGTACATACCTACGAGTTGTGTACATTGGAAAGTTCAATTGAAACTGGTAACTAACTGAATGTTAATTAAGATTGTTTACGTATCAAATTGTGTTTAAGATTTCGTGTGAAAAGTTATAGAAAATATTTTTTTCTCAGAATCAAATATGTCATTAAATAAATCAAAGCTTACTGTATATTTCTAAGAAAATATTCGGCTTATATTTTTTGCCGATCATTTTCATTATTTGAAAAAATATACCTAGACCAATTTATTAACCAACTAGCGGCCGCCTGCGGTTTCACCCGCGTGGTTCCCGGTCCCGTAGGAATATCGAGATAAAAAGTATTCTATGTTTTAATCTAGGCAATCTACTATCAGTGTGCCAAATTTTAAACAAATCCGTTCAGTAGTTTTTGCTTGATTGAGGAACAAACATCCAAACCCACAAACTTTCACTTAGTAGGAAACAAAGTGATGTATATGTATAATTATAGCTTTTAAAGTTCTGACCAATATGTAAAACGTAACTAATCAAGTTGACGTAAAGTATAGCGACAAATTCAAGTTATTAACCGGTATGCGTTACGAAAAAGAGGCTCTTAATATTTGTTCATATAATAAAGCTCGTTTCACAGTAAATTCCTGATTTACAATGGATTTTAAAAACCAATTTATCCAGCTCGCTTTAGTTGAGCTCTTGACTCAGAATCATTAAAGGATTAATCAGACAACATAGCCCTATAAGAGACACAGTTTAAGAGGGCAAGGCAACCTTATTCCCCTTACAATATACAGGCTGTCTCAAAACTTTGACACACGGATAAAAAGTAGGTATATACCTTAAATATTGAAGATAGGAAATTTTACTGAAAGAAGACTTAATTTTGTTTTAAAAAATAATTGGAACTGGCAGTCGAAGATTGATACGATACCAAAACAATTAAAATAAAAAAAAATTTCATGATCTTCTTTTTGTTTAACATGTAGTGTTAGGAACTCAAGAAAAAATAATCCTAATTAATAATCCTTTCGATCGGTATCGTAAAAATAAAGGATTGTTTTTTTTTCATATTTCGTAGGTTCGATTCTTGGTTAAGGCAGGTTAACTTGTAAATGTCAACAGCACTGTATTTAATAACAAAATAATATATAAGACAACGTTATGTCCATTTAAACTTACTTTTTAAGCCTATGTTATTATCTTTTTACCTAATGTAAGGAGACGATGCAGCAAATCAGTTTTTTTTTTTTTTACTTTCCTGCCTTTGTTGATTCCAAGTTCGAACAAAAGTCTCTGAATGCCGTGTCTGTAAGGTAAGTAGTCTGTGGAATGAATATTTGAATAAAACCAACTATAAATCTTGTAACTTGCCAACCTCCCGCTGTTTTACTATATTGGCTTTGTGAATGCTTATTGTCATATAAATTCACTTTTTGAACTTATGAAAATAATCAAAATTCAGTTAATCCACTTTCGATTATTATTTATATTTATTTGTTGTCTGTGGACTGAAGTGAGCGACAGATTTTTTTGAAGAAAAATCCTTTTTAATTTTTTGTTTACGTTGTCTTATCTATACAAGTTTTTCAGTTAGCTGCCTATGTTTCTTTTTGTATATTTTATTAAATTTGGTTTGAAATTGAAGAAGTTACGATGGTGATAAAGATGACGCAAGATAAGGATAGATGCAATCGAACAATCTTATAAGGATTCCTTGTTTTACTATGGGACCCTAAATAAAGCTCGTTATTTATAGCCAAATCCTAGAGTGGAATTAGTGAATAGGTAGTGGTACTAAATGATTTTCTAAACGTAGGAACAATTATTATGTTTACTTTCTTTGAAAGAGTTTCGATTTTATTTCCTGAAATGAGAGAACACTGATTTCGATCCAACGATGTTCCTATTCTTATGATTTTTCTATATTCTTTAAGTTTATTTTTGCACCTACCTGTCTGTAGGTAAGTAATTGCAGCACACCCCATCTTATAGCAATAATATATGTAGAGTCTAGGTTCTAATTTCCTACGGCTAAGTATAATAAGGTAACAAAATTAAAGAGCCTAAACTCAGTTTTTAATTGATCAGATATTTTTCTATTAAATATTTCCGATTGATTAATTTACAGAATGAAATCTTAATCATAGCTATTCATTTGCAAAATATTGAAAAGAAATGTAAACAAACATTGGCGTCACGTGGTGTTAATCGGTGTAGCGCGCACCTTTAGGAGAGCGATTAAACTACAAAATGTCAAAAAGCACGGACTAGGGGCGGCGACCGCGGCTTTGGAGGGGAAAGTGAGGAGAAGGGGAGCGAAGCCGCCAGTATCTCGCCGACTGCCGCGCCGCGAGCACGAGAGTGATGCGCGACGCGTTCTGACGCGACATGGCCTCGTCCACCGGCAACATCGTCATTGAGTGGTTGCGATCTCTCCACCTGGGCCAATACGCGGAGAGTTTCATAGACAACGGGTACGACGACTTGGAAATATGCAAGCAAGTCGGGGAACCCGATTTGGACGCGATCGGCGTCCTCAACCCTGCACATCGTCAAAGACTACTGCACTCTGTCAGGTCTTTGAGAGAGGAAGGTGCAGCCGCCGTTTACTTCACGTTGGAAGAAGCTGCCGCCGCTCGGGACTCGTGTCGTTGCGAGGAAGAGGCGAGGAAGGAGCAAGCGGTGGCTGCGGTGGAACCAGCGAAATATGCGGATGAGTACGAGGAGGGAAAAGCTGAGTTGGTGAAGATACCGCGAATGCAGCTGAAGCGGTTACTTCGGGAGCGCCTCGCTCAGGATGGGATCCGGCTGAGCCTGCAGCCTTACTCAACAACGGTTAGTGTAGCCCGAAGTTCAAATGTCAGCGGGCAGTGCTTCTCGCGGTTACTACACGTGATTTGTGAAAGTGAACTTTTGTTTTTGATGAATGAGTTTGTGTACGTAGTGCTTTAAAGTTCACGCTGATGGGCCGCGTAGAGACACTGCCCGTGTTATTTCTTTTGAATAAGCGCGTGTGTGGCGCGGGTCGTCTTCGTCCGCCTCAGGCGGATCGCTTCGAGACGTGTTGCCATAAAGTTTGTTGCGTGCGTGATTTCCCTTGAGATGAGGAGTTTGTGCGCCTTCCTGTCGTGAGAAGATTGTAATCGCGTGCCTCCCGGCTCTAAATTGGGTTTTACGATAAATCGCGTAACCTGTTTCAGTACCCCAAGGCACTAATTAGTAATACAACTTGTTCGACATGAAACAAAGATCTCAATCCGCAAACGAAGCTGGATTGTGCAGTAATTACTTATTCACATTTAATAATTTATAAATCCGCTGTTATTATCAGCAACTTTTTTACTGAAACCCAAAAAAAAAGGAAATACATTATAGAAATGTAATGAAAACCTTTAGGAGTTCTACATTCATTTGAAGTAATAGACAAATTCCAATAATTGAATGAAAAGACAACATTAAATCTAAACATATTAAATCAAATTTAATCAATATGTCATCAATAAAAACGTTAAATCTAGTAAAATAAATACAGATAAATACTGTTCCTATACCAAACAATTACCTACTGGCGTACCAACGCCATTTTTGTTTTCGCATCTGCAATATAAACATTGCAGATCACAATTACGATAAGAGCAGAGATTTCACGGAAAATTACCTTTTCCATCTTTTTGGGTCAACAATGAATGAATATGAGAATATGTTTTATCGAAGTATAAACCACACATTTTGATGAACAAATACTTCAAAAATGAAGGAAAATTGTAGAAAAGGACTCAATCATTGATTTTATACATTTCAAAATCACGTATCAAGCCCGGTATTTAAACTTCAAAAACAATTTAGTCAACACATTCTACGGCTTCATCACACAGGCGGAAGCGCTTAGTTGATATTTTAATTGAGGTGTTATTAATTATTCCACTGGGTAGTGATTAAGAGGGCGGAATATTACGGTGAGGGCACGCCCTTTGGCGTCGTGTAAATTGTATCCAACATTTGTCAGAATGTACACAGTAGACAACAAATCAGAGTTGACTCAACAAGCTTATCGTACGATGATTCTTACTTTATCGAAATTCCTGCTAAGTTAACATTTTATCTGAAAATATCGTTTTCAATATAAGTAACTGCTTGAAAAAATAGACAAGCTTGAACACAGAAAATATGAATACAAAGCTATTTATAGTTAAACCAACACACAGTAGAGCTACTGTATTGCCAATACTGTTTTACTGCTTCCTGAACATAAAAACACATAATATAAACGAGCAACCTTCCACGTAGGTACTTAGCTTTTACTATGTGCTTGCAGAAATTCTTTGTTTCCTACCTGGTACACAATGCACTGTTTCTTATATTCCTGCTAAGCATACCACAATAGACGGTTCGAACATTTTGTCGACAGTAAACTCACTCGCTGTATCCGAATAGGTTTAAAAAACAGGAATCGATTCAAAACTGGCTGTAAAAAGAGATTTATTTAAAAATAGACTCCGTTTTCAATTACTCATACTATTACACTCCTATATCGGATTGTGAAGCGATGAGCCTACCGTAATTACCTGAGATGATTTTTTACCGGTTTCGGTCCCCATGTTGAAACCTGTTCAAGCTCAAGTGCGCCAAGAATCCACATCGAACAGTCGCTCGCTTGCTCGCCGGCAAAAAAACAATCTAAGAAAGCCACTGGCATCACAAACGTCCAACCGACTCGCCCTTGAGTTGAACGACTACAGTAAATATTTACAGAGTAAAGTTTGCATTAGACACTTTTACAAAATCTATTTATCAAGGACAAATTTAAATTTCGGCATCATATTAGCGGATTGAATTAAGCATGATAATGTCCACAACCGTATTGGGAATTTCAATAGCGTTGACGTTTATTTCATTAATTACCCCATTTGTATCAATTTCACCAATGGATTAATTGAACCAGGCCCATTAACTGATTTCAATCCTCGACAATCAGTTATGGCATAGCATATTGTCCGTTCGTTACACCCCATGTCTACCTGGGAGCATTCCCTCTATCCGTTCGCAGATCAAACAATACAGATCGACAGCATCATTTTTTTCTATGGCATTTGTGAAACGATTACCGCCGGAACTATACACAAAAGCTCTGACAAAATTTGTCGGGGTATCAGTAACGTAGTTCCGAGCTAATAGACCAATATTTATGTTTTGTTGCCACCTATTGTGCGTGCCACATCCGCTCACCATCGATAATGTTCGAAGTTGCCAATGTAAAGGCCTTATGAAACAGAGGTCATAGTCACAGAAAGCTTAATAGAATTGATAATTTTATCCTCAGTTATGTGCCCACGGATCTTTTATTATTTATTCCGGAGAAGGCTTTATGATGATTCGTCTCTTTTGTACTTGTTGCTAATTTTATTCGAGGGGTGACGAGTTGCGGATGTAATGGATCATACCGTCATTAGCACATGGATTGTATTTCATTATTAATAAGTTTGGGTAGAGCTCTGAAACGTGTATTTTTAATATTGTTTGGGGTTCAAGTTTGATTAAGTTTTCTAATTAAAAATCTATAATGGTATTCCAATAGTGAGTGCAACCGTCCAGTTGGTTGACTGTATCAAATAATTCGTTATGTAACGCCATTTTTATTTTTATGAGCAATTTAGCAACCTAATATTTCTAACTCTACTTATTTATTGTTGTAATAGAGCTTTCCACAGAATTGTTCAGTTTGCTCGGAATGAGCAAGCCATATTAGTCTGGGTGGGTTTTTTACCTGAACTACCTTTGTCAGGAGCAAAATGTGTGCGTAGTCACGCAGGGCGGCTTAGCTGCTTTGGCAGTCGCCCGACGCCTCATATTATGTACCCGTGCAGTGGTAATTTGATGTAATATAATAAAACCTCAAACAACCCCCGTAATGAAATACAAGAGCAATAAAACAAAAATACTACTCCATAGTAACAATAACTTTTGGTCCTCTAGTAAAAGCAGATAATACTTAACAGGGTGTTAAACATTGTTGACATTCACAATAGGAATAAATGAAATTCGTAAGCAGTTAAAACAAGGTTTAACTAAATAAATTGTGACCGTAAATACTTCTGAGAATTCTGTCGTCGAAAACGATCAGATTACGAAGGATAAAATGGGAAAGAGGAAAATGTTAAATGAATTTACCAATGTCATTGATAATATTATTCCTGATCGCTCCTTTGATTTTAGTTCTCATTATTTATTTGACAAAATATAATTCTTGAATATCATAATTTTGTATTTTCTGTAATAACTACAGTTTAATTTTTCACACATTTCTAAGTATAGTTTTTGGGTACTGTAGACTTTTTTATAATTGTTTGTCAATAACATTATGACTATGAAATAACTGTTTGCTGCCAAAATAAATAGATGAAAGTATGTCCACATTAGACTGGTCAGTATTTAATTCATGAAACTTACTAACATCACTGAATCACTTAATAATCATGTTATAAGCTTTCGTAAATATTATGTAGAGCTAGAAATTGAAGCCTTGGAAGGTCAAACTCAAGCGTATCAGGTGCAAAACAAGTTTGCCAGCCGTGTTTGGCCATTTGCGCTAAGTTGGGAGTCGGCAAATAAGCTAAGATGCCTAGTTTGCTAAGAAAGATCTGCAAGGGTGAACTTAAGAACCAGCAGCATCTTTTGCAAGTGAATAAGTTTAGTAAACAACTTAATTCTGGATAACCTCAAACTTAGCAAAACTTGGATACTGCATATTTGGAGACTAGGAAATACCTAATCATCATTAGGTACATGATTTGGGTACCGACAACAGTTGCTTAAAATCACATATTTCCAAAGGGAAATGTGTGATGTTGTTGTTCCACGAAAGAACGGAATTGAAACATGCAGACATTAAAATATTACAATTACCTTAAAAAAGATAATAAAGTTCCTAAAGGTAATAAAAGAGGACTTTATGGTTAAGAAAAGTATAAAGTAAAAAAGTCTCTATAGTAATATCTTTCAACTACTACATTTTAACAGAAGAATTAACAGAAACTTTTACTAGTTACTCAAACATGATTCTTGTTTATTTACGACGTTCTCAAGACTATTTCTCAATTCCACTTAAAGTACAATTTATCTGTAATTTATGCAATGGTCCCATCTATTTGAATTAAAATATTTACTCTGAAATAACGTTATTTGTCAGCTTCTAAGAGCTTTTAACCATCAACATCGCGTAGGTAGTAGCTAATATGTAGGAAGTTTTGATTCATAAGATGCTTGCTTTCTCTGGAAACTCTGTCACATATGTGAGAACATTCAACAATATATTTTGAAATCCGATTTTTATTGTTAAATAGGGTATTGACAAAATAACAAGAACTCCTGAATGTGAGAAAGAAAATATAAAACAAAAGCTTCACTAGACAAACAATGTGCTGAGAAGATTATCTTTAAAGCGCTTACAACCTATTTTCCAGAATAACAGAAGGTTGGAATAAGAAAAGCTCGCGTTTTCATCACAACAGCCACTTAAGTAACTCACAACACTTTTTATAACTTTGAGGTGAAATATTGAAGTATAAGCGACTATATCGTGATACCTCCGTTAGATTTATTTATAAGAGTGCTTGAACTCACTATACTCTTCTGAGAATCTTCTCGGTACAAACTCGAGCCCATTGTTTTGGCTTCCTAGGTGGCAAGTCCCATCTTTATTTATGTTGCGCTGTTAGTTTATAAAACACAAATAGACTTCGGTCAATATTGGTTGATCAATTGAATAATTTGGATTGGTTGGACTGAAGTACCTATCAAAGATCCGGAAATACAACTGCTTAAATAAATAGGATGGGAGATTGTAGCAATAAAAATAAGCTTATTAACTTATTAGACATTTGCAGACGTAACGTATTTCGCTCATAAGTAAATTTATAAATGTCAGATAACGCAGAAATGCAAACTATTTACGAATCACTCTTAAATAAACTTTACTTAATCGCCTATCAAAATCTGATTTTTCGGCTGAAAGGCTGGTTTTCATAACATTAATCAGTATTTAAAGCTTGAGTTAAAAAAATAATTCAGAAGAAAATAAAAGTTCAATAACTAACCACAAATAAATAAATAATTCATAATCACCAAACTTTTCTGCTTCTAAGAATGAAGAACGAAAACGAAAAGCCAAAAAAACGACCGTAACGGTAGTGTCGCTAATAAAATTAAAAAAAGCTAACGAATCAAAATGGAAAAGTTTCAATGATGGCGTGGAGCGTCACAAATTGGTAACAATAGGAAATAAGTGCGGCGGAAATTTTTCATTTGCACATAGTTTCACACTTTGTGTTTGGTTTAAAATTTTAGTTGGAATTTCACACCATGGAACTTTGGTTACGTGTGAAGTGTTGCTATTCATTGGATTTGTGCATCACCGGACATAAGATTAATTATCATTAGTTTTGTGAACAAACTAGCTTCCGCTCGCATTTTCGTTCGCGTGGACATTCGGGAAAACACAGAAGATTCTCACTACGAAACTGACGGATTTTTATACAAACTTTCATTCCTTATTTTACCCCTTTAGGAGCTGAATTTTTCATAATCCTTTCTTAACGAACTTCTACGTCCTAATGACTAATATGTGTGTCAAATTTCAGCTCGATCCGTCTGGTAGTTTGAGCTGTGCGTTGATAGATCAGTCAGTCTCTTAGCATTTCAATACAGATAATTCTTTGATTACAGGTATATAATCAAAGAGATAATTGTATGTGTACTTTTCAAGTTCATATTTTAAAGCCGGATTTTTGACATTACCCTAATTATGTCGAAATTGTTTTTAATATATGTTGTAGTTGCGGCAGGTGGTGGCTAAGGAATAATATCCATTCTGCTGTTACTTCCGTAGTTTTGCAATGACGAAGTTATTTATTTTAGAATATTTCACGCAACCATCAATTCTGAAACTTTCTGAAAATTTGTCTCTTTTTAATTATGTCTGTATGTATTATAAGGAAAAGCTTTTGTTTTGTTTATAAATAGGTAAGTAACTTTATTGTTACGCGTGCTGAAAATGTAACAGCAAAACTGTTCATTGTTGTTTGGCAAAACATTAGGATTGTTTTGATATAATTACGCCGCCGATGAGCGCTTTTAACCATAATATTTTTTTTATATCGCTTTCACTATTTTATTATAGCTAGGTATAGACATAGTTATTCTTTGTAATTTTTAAGGAACATAAAATTCTTATATAATTAAACGTTAAAATTCATGAAAAGCGCATATCCTACAATAAGTTTTGGGTTGGGTAATTGATTTTCAATATTTCTTGTGTATCAAACTACCAAAAGAGTGGAACGGAATCATATAATTAGATAGAAATATACCTATGTATTGTATGTCATATTCTAGAGAAACGGAAGACCGTAAAATTCTTTATTCACAAAGTATGTACAATAATATCGCGTGAGACGAGACTTAACGCAGTAATTTGATTAAATTTCATAAGAATTTCTCGGATGAACGGTTATATTTCATAGCGTAGGTAGGTTTCACTGTTCTTAGAAATAAATTAAGTATTGTAGACTTCACATTATAAAACACAGTTTCTCTGTGTGATTATAATTAAGTTTTCCGGTTATAACCAACGTCAATCGAAAGTGATTATTTTCATATTATTATCTCTCGATCCATCCTGACCACTGCCAATTGGTTGTGCTCACGAAATCGGTAAATAATGATAGCTTATGTTAGACCCGACCCAAAGTAATAATTGTTTCCTCCCAATTTATAACACACTGTGCAACTTGGAAAATAAGTATGTTGAAACTAGTGATGCAACGAATACGAATACGAATATTCGTATTCGCCGAATAGTAGACATTTACTGAATATTCGTATTCGCCGAAAATCATCACGAATATTAATAAAAACAAACTGTTTATGTTATAAAACTGAATGCAAACCAAGTTACAGTTTGGCTGTGCACCGTGTATCCGAATACACCTAATACGCACTATACTGTTTGTATCTTTCGACGGGGATTAACCTAACATTGAATGAATGAACGAAGTCGAGTTCTCAAGTTGTCAATTATTACTTGTTTGCTTCATAGCATAAAAAAATGCCTAAGAAGTTAAAATGTTGTGCTTTTTGAACAAAAGTTTGTCAGAAGTTAATTTCAATTATTAAATATCTTAGTAAAAAAAGGAATACTGTGTATTATTCATTATCATTACCTTGTTGAATTATTCGTATTCGTATTCGCCGAATAGTAGGATTGATATTCGTATTCGGTAATGTAGTAACGTTGCATCACTAGTTGAAACCAATTTTATAATGGTCTTTGTAAGTAATCGAATTACTACTGATTTTGCGCTCACCGTTTACTTATTAAATAAATTAATAAACAAATACTTTGATGTATTGTTAAAATCATTACAAAATAAATATGTCGAAATGTTTAACGCTCCAACTAAAATCAATTTAAGCCTCACTTACACCACAACTTGATTGCTTTCATAAAATAAATCGGCTGCTCAATTACGTATAGAATTTATACGACCCAATTTCGCTCGGGTAACTTAATATAGGCAACAAAACAGATTTACCTCCAGAGGTTAAACTGCTCAGTTTCATGTTACTCCTATGAATGGGACAATAAAACGACTAAGTTATATAGTTAACGTGGGCAGGGAACGTATGGCAGGTTTTTTATACCCCAGTCCGTCAGAGCAGGCGCCGTTGCCTCGCTGCCTCGCCGCCTCGCCGCCTCGCTCAGCGGGAACCAACCCATAGGTGCTCACATTCACTTAATTTATTGTACACCTGTAAATTGTCCAACCTTTTGCTTATAAACCTTTATCCAATTTGTTTATCATGTCCAGTTTGTCACGTTCTTATTGATCGCAGGGTTTTATTTTATTAATGTTGGCTTCTCTGTTTACGTGCATTATTATACGAAGTATAAGTATATGAAGTGACTTATTTGTTTGATTGGTTCGAATATGAAACCAGAGTTAAAATCAATGCTTGATTTTATGATCAAAGATATGATACCATGTACTCTACTTAACTTTTATTTTTAACCCTAAAACGGCGCTTACAGCTTCGTTTTAAATTCAGATGAAAATACAGCAGCGATGCTCTTTTTTAAGAAGTAATTGAGTTAGCCTCATTTTTCCGTGTTTGTTAAAAGATGTAAGTCGATTGACGCTGACTTTGCAAATATCGAAATGGAATCTGTAGAGAAAAAAATACAAGCATCAAAAAATAAAAAGGGGTTCCTTACGATTTCCCGCTTCGTTTCAGTCGATTGGAAGATTCGGAATGGCGTCCGAATTGAAACTTTCACTTAGTTTGCTTGGATTTGATTAAAACGAAAACGGATGGGATTCCAGGATTATTTTTGTGTGTTCGGTGAATCTGATGGAACAAGCTAAATTGCCGAAAGCTGAATGATCGATTTTATAATTGAATTTTTGAAACGAACTTACTTTATTTTTATTTTGGTTTATGTATGTATAAAAAAAGTAACTCCACAGAACAAAACTGATCATTTAAAAGAAACTTGATTTCTAATTTATGCTCAATCATCCATAAAAAATCTTATGATGGGTAACCATCACAAGATTTTGATTTGATTTTTCATCATTTTTTGATTTTTCCAGATTGTTCTCACTTTTTAAATTGGTTTCATATTTCAGGATATTTTGAAAATACTGTCATTTGGAACTACTTCACAATCTGGAAGTGTATTCTTTGAAATAAAAAAGATTTTTCCAAATTGGTCCATAAATGACAGAGTAATGAAGTAACAAATACAAAAAAAAATTAATTGATAACCTCGCTAAAAAAATAACAAGCCTTTCAAGTTAATGAAATAATTTTTGCTTAATTTTGGATCCGTGAAAATCAGTACATTCAATTACCTATCACAACATTCACAACCAATGCCTACTGATAATTATGTGTCAATTTCACTGTAGATTTATCTACTCTGAATCACTGTCGTGATAAATAGTGACGCATTCACCTACACTGAGTTGGGGGGGAGGAAAACTGGGAAATCACCTTTTTTACATCTAGCCCGGGTGCCGAGCATAACGGGACAGTGCATTCCTCCGTTTTGTTACGTTCCTCCAAAAAAAAGGTCCAACAAGCGAATGTTTTTTTGTTGACAACCTCCGCTAAATTAAACAGGCATGCTGATTTTGTTTTATTTTTAGACCGTTTTGTTTCAAACGACGTTCGACCCAAAAACTTTTTTTGCTACTCTATAATTACAATGGCAAGTGTACACTTAACGGTTAAAGGACGTTCAATGAAACCTTTGTTGCTTTCGTTTACGTTCATAAAAAGTAAAAAATGCCAATAGCTACTTTAAAATTTAATTTTAAATTACAAAATAATAAAGAGCAGCAAAAATGTACATTCAAGTTAACCTCGGCATTTTATTGCTTACGACTCAGATATAAAATGAAACCCAAAGTCATAAAATTAATCGTCAACTGAGTACGTTAAAATAAAACAGTCATTTAAAAACTACTTAAACGCTTAAGTACTTTGGCCCAATAGATTTTCCAGTGGCCTATAAAACGAGGAACTAACAGTTTTGTTTCACCAATAATTGGTTTTCGGTTAACTAACAAGTAAGGCTTAGCGTGGTTTCGCATGGCCGCAATCAGGGACTTGACTAAATATTTTGTCGCGTGTTCAACTTTGTCGGGCGACTAAAAGAAAACAAATGATTAAGTCTATGCCTCCAAATAACTATGGAGAATGTTTGTTTGGAAGCACGAATAACTAAAATATTGTTGTTTACGTAATACGTTTAGACTTTAGAGGATTACGGCAATTTTTACTTGTAACAAAAATGCTATGTAATATTTAATCAAT
Source organism: Agriphila tristella (assembly GCA_928269145.1). Taxonomy (NCBI): domain Eukaryota; kingdom Metazoa; phylum Arthropoda; class Insecta; order Lepidoptera; family Crambidae; genus Agriphila; species Agriphila tristella. The sequence goes on along the minus strand of OV743440.1, from coordinate 21,182,745 downwards.
GAATAGCTTTTCCCGCGTCTTCGTTCGCGTGGAAATATTAGAAAATCTTTAGAATTTTTAAAATGTCACCATCACCGTCACCGTCACCGTCACCCTCCCCCTCTCCTCAGTGAATCAATTTATAGTTTTATATGTATTATATAAATCTAATAAGATAAGAGAAACAAGAATCAATTTTATCATATCTCGTAAGTATCTCTATAACATCGTGTAAACAGAATGTAGCTGGAAGCTTAGCCACTTTGCTGAATTGTTGTTCTAGGATAGAAAGGCTGACATCCGAGCCATTGACGTTTCATATAATCGCCCTGGGAACAAACCGGGCCATCCTAATTGTTTGCGGACGCGATTTTATCGATACGAAAATGTTTGGGACGAGACCCAACAACAAATTGGGATGCGTCAAACAGCCATGTCATATTTTTATCGTGGAATAGTTAGGAAGAATAGAGGATGGATTTTCGAATATTTGTGTATCAATTTTTGTTATGCAACTAATACTTTTATAGTGTTTAAGTGTTTGCGGACGCGATTTTATCGATACAAAATTGATTAGGTCGACCCAACAACAAATTGCGTCGTGCAGCCATGTTATATTATTTCTAGGAAGAATATAAGAGGATGGATCGCACTTTCTTTTTTGTCTATCAATTTCATTAACAGATTAATACTCGTACTTTTGTATATCATAATTATTTGCAAACGTGATTTTATCGATACGGAAATGTTTAGGATGAGGTGAGAACCAATCAACAAATTGGGATTGTCGAGCAACCATACTACATAGTGAATAGTTATGAATGTTGTGTATCAAATCAAGTAGACATTTAGACTAATTCAGTTTTTTAATATTATTTTCTACATTATTAATTCTTTTCGGAAGAATCTATCTATCACTACATCCTACATGGAATAAGTATACACTGCTTAAAGGTAATACTATTTGTCATCGAATTTCAACAAATTGCAATTAATACTATTTTAAAAGTAATAGGTAATTCGTATTTTATTAATTCCTGATGCATCTCAGTATAACGAATTTTCTTATACGAATCGATGTTTCTTTTTGACGCCAACGCAAATAATAATTATGATACTTACAAAAATCTCGGCTTTATTAAAACTCTGAGCTTGTTTTAAAAGTTCTGAACCGGCTTTATATTGTTTGTTGGAAGTAACCGAGTCGAGTTTTGACGCTGTTCTACTTAAGAATAAAAATATGTACGAAAGAAGATTACGATGGTTTGACATTGTTTATGAAGTACTTAACGTCTAAAAGTTTTGGTTAGTGGTTTTGATTTTTGTCAATCAGATTTACATCGTAAAATGTTTGAGTTATTTTATCGGTATAACCATCAACAGGCCATTGTAAATGTAAAACCATTGTAAATGTTTTAAACGTACTTTTTTGTCAACCGTTAGAAATGCAAGACTAAGTAACCAAAAGTTTCGAAATATTTCAAGTGTTAAACATTTGCAATAATGAATAAGTACTAATTATTTGTTGTTTTCTCTTAGCCCAATAAATAGTTTCCCCACTAACTAAAATATTTTATTTACCATTTTCATGATTTACAGTTTTAAACATTTTATTTAAATAGGTAAGGGACTTAACGTAAGCTTTTTATTAAACGTTAAACCTCGTAACGGATAATCCGCGTAGTTGTTACAACTTTAGACTAAGGGACAGATGCAATATTTGAACAGCGGCCTTGCATTTTGTGTATATAGTCCAGTGGCCTAATCCCGGTAGCTGTTGAACAACAAAACTCATTACTCGGTGCTATTCGTAGGTATGTAGTACCTGGCAGTTTCCTGGCAACCCTAGTAGAGTTTGGTTCTAATCATAAGCGTCAGCGAGTTCAGAAAGCGGTGACAGACGCGTACAAAGAAACACAAAAGCAAAATCTAATTTGAATAAATTGTTGTCTTGAATTCTGTCTTATAAGATTCTATTTCATTCATCGGGTTTTAAATATTTAACACTAGCGGCTGCCCGCGGTTTCACCCGCGTGGTTCCCGTCCCTGTGGGAATATCGAGATAAAACTATCCTATGTTTAAATCTAGGCTATCTAGTATCTGTGTGCCAAATTTCAACCATGATTTGGCTAAACGTAGTTTGAAAAACTACTAAAAGTAGTTTTTTAAACAAACATCCAAACCCACAAACTTTCACATTTATAATATTAGTAGGATTTTCAATTAATCGTCTATTTGAAATATTTCTTTATCTCTTAAAAGGCGATTTTAATTTTTTTCGATCGATTACATAAGTTATTTTTTTGCTATGACTTAGCAGAATGTAACTCATCAATATTTTTCAATGATATCTAAGTTCAACATTTTGCTTTGGTTGGAGTCAAATATTCACAACCCAATAGAAATTATAGGGGTATTAGGGGTGTATAAGTGACATTAGCGCTATTATAAAATACGGCTCTAACTCTCTTTGGCACTGAACGTCTCATGCGCATAAGCTATAACCATGTGTGAAGCCAAATGTTCTCACTTAAACCACACACTTACTTGGCTTAGGAGATTAGCAAATGGGGGCAACTTGTTCGGTTTACTGTAAGGATAAGCTAGCCCACTAAACCCTGGCGAACTTTACCCACCTCCGAAATAGAGATTTTTAATTATGCTATTAAGCCGAGCGTTTACTTATGCGTGCGTCCAATTAACTATTTTATTTTATACTAAAAAAGGCTACGTTACATTTCTTCAATGTATGATTAATAGGGCTACTAAAATGGTTAAGTATTATTAAAGACCATTTTCTCCATATTATAGTAAGAATGAATAAATAATTATGTGGGTCGTTTTATTCCAAAAATAATTTACAATTAGAAATAATTATAATCAGAATATGTAAATATTGAAATATGTAGTGATTTTTACATATCAAACATATCATCATTGATTTATTAGCAAGAAACGAGTTTTGGAATTAGAAAATTTTTCATTGAACATAATATTAATAAACTAATTATTATTGTTTTTATCGCCACGCAATCTACATACATCGATTGTTTTCAAAGAAAAAGATAAGGATAAAGACGATAAGATTACCGGAATTTTTACATATAGGTATACATATACACGACTAAGCACACAAGACTTTAATAACACCGTAGTAAAGGCACATTGGAATTAGTGAAATATGTAAGCCCACTAAGTCACCAGTAAACCCACTTAATGTTTGACTTTAGTACAGTTTATTATATGTATTATATTCCAGGGTGAAATTATTACGGACTCCGCAGCGAAACCATCCGAGACATCTGTTCTGCAGACAAAAATATTTTACGTTTACTCGATATTAGGGCCGAGAAAAATAACAAAGCGCTTTGAGAACATTTTGCAATATTGTGTACAATTACGACAAAGTGTCGAAGTTATGTTCCATATCTTATGCAGGTGTACTTTTTATCCTTTAGTGCAAAAAAATAACAAGAGATAAAAACAGTTGTAGAAACAGTTTAAACGATTATTATTGTTCAATGATAAACGTAGTCTTATCTGAAATCAAGACATCAAGCTTGCATTTATTTGTTTGATATGTAAGTGTAATGATAACTGCACTAATCAAACTATCCTTTACATTAACAGTGTTAAATTAAATCTTTTGTCTCTTTTACGAAATTATATATTTTAGATGACTTGAATGAACAATGAACATGGAATGCATTTAGCATTTGTTTTGACTTCAATCAAAAAATATACCTAAGACAGACAGTTAGTAGGTAGGAAACAGAAGCAATTGCTATTTTTCATAAAGCTCATAGAAAATATGAAATCATGTTGCGTAACTCTCAAAAAGCTCGCAACACCCATAAAAACCATCATCGGCAATAAATTACTATGAAACGGTTACCTACGACTATGAAATTTTTATCATAAATCAAATCAAATCAAATCAAATCGTTTTATTTGCAGAATATAGGTACCTAGTTACAATAATTGGTGTTGTATTACAAAATTTGAGCGCTGTATTCTTACCCAATGAGTGTGCAAAATTAATAATTACATAGAAAAAGTCAAACAATGTCAAAAAATGTCAAAAGCCAAACATCATGAAAAAATATCGATTAAAAATGTCACATAATAATAATAAAACATTACAATCAATTTAAATGTCAATGTCACATAGGTATTCGGTCAACGTATAATAGCTTTTATTTATCAAAAAATCTTTAAGTGCCAATTTATATTTAATTATATTATCAATCTGTCTTATATCTTTCGGCAACTTATTGTATATTTTTGGAGCAATGCCATAAATATTGTTTCTAAAGAGCGCAGTTTTATGTGGTATTTGACACAGCTTATCATTATGCCCTTCGAGCAACAAAAGGCTTCGTTTGTCACGAAGCCCGTCTTACTCTAAGATTATGCCTCTTCGATGAAAATTTAATAAATAAGTTTAAATTCGACTTAACAAATACACACACTTCGAATATATATAAACATGGTACTGTCAAAATTTTTAACTGTTTGAAGTAAGGGCAACAGGAGTCGGTAGGACGAAGTCTACATATTGCACGAACACACTTTTTTTGCGCTTTAAAGACTCTTTCTTTGTTGGTCGAGTTTCCCCAAAAAAGTATGCCATACCTTAATATCGCTGCAACGTAGCCGTAACGTAGCCGATACAACGGCGTATCATACGCCGTCATTAACGCAAATTGATTCGCAATCTTGTTTAGCATGTATAACGCATAAGAAAATTTACTTAACTTTTCACAGACGTAATCAGTATGGGTTTCCCAGTTCATGTTACTGTCAATATAAATGCCTAGAAACTTATTAGTATCAACTTCTTCTACTTGTTTGCCTGAATGCTGTATCTTGACATCAACAATTTTCTTAGAATCTCTTTGTCTAAAAGTCATTTTCGTTGTCTGTGCCAATGTTACTTCGTGCGATATATTTAATATTCACGATTAAAAATAATTAACTTGAGCTTTGCACATGCTAGCCAGGTGAGCGAGTATACCTGCTGCATTTTATTTGTCGCGAAACTTAATACAGTATGTTTTTTTCTTTTATTATTTATTTTTGCAACCCGATCACTTAGAGGACAGATGAGCCACTTAACTCACGCTCTATTGAGCTTTTGCAGGGTTAAGAAATATGAATAAAGATCGCTTTTGTCTCGTCTTGATATAAAAAAAAACTAATCGATTGACGTGAATGGTATGGGAATGAAATATGCGCTTCTTTTTTGTCTTAAGAAGTAAACATAGCTTGTGAGAAGATTTTAATGCTACTCATATAAAGAATAAGCTAGTTAATCTTATTACTCCGTACTATGAGATCTTAATACCAAAACACTAATGAATGTCGAAATTACAAATTCTCAGAAACACCTAATCCCAGACTAGATATTTTTTTTTCACGAACAAGCAAAGCAATATTTTTATCATAATCTGAGTGCAGATCAATGTATTTTATATTTCTAATAATACATAATATAAAGTTATAAAACAAAACACGAACATACTAACACCAAATACATGTACACCTCGTTATTTTCTCGAAACTTCTAAAAGTTTTGAAGTAGCAAGAGAGACTTTCTCATGTATGGAGGGAGGGCTCCGTTTTTTTAAAGATAACGACCTTTACTTGACATTTCTTGTCACTCTTTCTAAATGGTAGTCATTTATTTTGAACTCCAAAACTAACTAGGGAAAAACTGCTACAGAAGTTACGTCACGAAATCGAATGACTCGCGCCGTGTGACACACAGGAGTGCACGCACTAACAAACAGTTAGTAGACATTTGTAAGAAAAATTAAAAGAATATTAATAATATTTATCTTATGTAATTAAACTAATTTTATTGTTACTTCTAATTCTTAAAAAGTAAATGCATCTTTTACTGAGGTACATAAATGGTTTTGCAAGTGCACGATGCGATGTTGAGAAATGGAAGGAGCGGAACGATGTTTTGAAAACTTGAGTTTATAAAAAAATATGGTTAAAGTACATAAAATGTAATTTTAAATTTGTATTTTCTTATATTTTATTTCATTGGGTACTTAAGTAATCACTGTTTGTTTATTTATTTTTTTATTCTACTAAATCTGAGTTTTTTTAAATAAAAAAATGGGTTTGCTACGGATTGTGATGTGAGATTTAAGATTGATGGTGCCTTTTAGCTGAATCTTAGTTCGACAAAAAGCACCAGTAGAATTAAAACAAAGAGGGAGAGAAATTTTAAAATTAATTCTACCCCGACTTTCGAATAGTTACTTCAGAAATACAATAACCGCCGGCGGCTTTTTAACTTAGTCAATGCAGCTCCGCAAACCGAATGGCCGTATTCTCCACGTGCTAGCAAAAGAAAAAGGGAAAACTTTCATTTTTACGCCGTCTAACGGATTCAATATCGACGCGGCTTGAATGAGTTTGGGGTAGAAAATCGTTAATCATCCCTTTGTTGGATTTTTGTTACGGCCTAACTCGTTGCTCGGTTGTTTTGCCGCCCATTTTTCCTTTTGAACGGCAAAAGTGGGGCTGTTTTCTTGACGAATTGTTTCCATAGGAAAACAAGGCCTGTGGAATGCAGCGAGCGGAAACTGGGCCGGCCTCTGGCTTATTAAAAATATTGTGCGCGCACAAAAGCTATCCTGCATAGCTTGCACTATATGATTTTACTGCGTTTCTTCTCTGAAGAGAGTTGGAAAGAGATTTGAGACGGTTATAAGCAATATACACTTTTAAAGTTTCGCGTTGCATTTTATTAGATTAAGAATACAGGTACCTCTAAGTTTTGACGATTTGCATCGGCCGTGGTCACGGGCTGACTGAAAAAGGAAAAAGGTGGAAAAAGGTAAAGGTCAAGCCACACAGCGGGCGTGGCGTGACGGGACGGGACGGCGACGTGACGCTGAGAAGTTGTAATGTATTAGATACTATGGACGACGTCACACAGGCCCGCGTGGCGCGACGTGTCGCGTCCCGTCGCGCCACGCCGCCGTCGCGCCGAGCGTGAATACAGATCGGAAGCGCGGCGGGGCGGAACGTAGGCGTGATCACGCCCGCAGTGTGAACTCCCGTCGCGCCCCGTCGCGCCGCGCCCCGTCGCGCCGTGCCCCGTCACGCCCGCCGTGTGGCTTGACCTTTAGTGTTTAAACACCATTGCTTACCACCAGCTTAACACCAGCTGTGGTTATAAGTTTTAGATATCATAAATCAATTATAATGTTAGAATGAGTGAGTATATGCTAATCTATAGTTCACCACCTGCGAAGACTAGTCAATGCTTATTTACCATAATATTAATTACGAAATTTCAACTCTATTTTCACTTCGTTTCGAAAATTTTGATTGCAAACAAGATCCATTATTCAAAGCGCGTAATCGTATTCGTGCGTCTAGATCTAATTTTATGAATACTGATATAACACAAATTTAAAATAATTTATTCAAGTCTAGGCTGTTACAAGTACCTGTTAATGTCAAAGAAGCTACGCGATCGGTTTGTAAGGCCTGGGGCCGTATTATGACCTCTTATTTCCTGGCAGTTTTCTGACTGGCTATCAGTCTATCTATTTTAATTGCTATACAGCGAGAAAGAGATGTAACTATAGCAATTCGAAAACCTGGCAAGTTTTAAGAGGTTTCTCCCCAGAGCGGGAGAAGAACCGGCTTGCTAGAAGCTCATTAAAGGCTGACTTTTTTTCTTTCTATCTCGGTTCATACATCATCATCATCATCATATCAGCCACACGACACCCACTGCTGGGTATAGGCCTCCCCTAAGGATCTCCACGACGATCGGTCCTGCGCTACCTGCATCCACTGGCTTTCCGCGACCTCCACCAGATCGTCGGTCCACCTTGTCGGGGGCCTACCCACGGAGCGTCGTCCGGTGCGCGGTCGCCATTCCAGAACCTTTCTGCCCCAACGGCCATCGGTTCTTCTCGCTATGTGTCCCGCCCATTGCCATTTCAGCTGAGCAATCCTTCGAGCGATGTCGGTTACTTTAGTTCTCTTGCGGATCTCCTCGTTTCTGATTTGATCACGTAGGGAAACGCCGAGCATGGCTCTCTCCATTGCACGCTGAGTGACCTTGAGCCTCCTTATGAGACCCATAGTTAGCGGCCACGTTTCACTGCCGTAAGTCATCACTGGCAACACACACTGGTCATAGACTTTCGTCTTGAGACACTGAGGTAAGTCGGACGCGAAGATTTTTCGAAGCTTCCCGAATGCTGCCCACCCGAGTTGGATTCGACGAGAGATCTCTTTCTCGAAGTTGGACCTACCTAACTGGACTGCCTGTCCTAGGTATACGTAGTGGTCAACAACTTCAAGTGTAGTGTTCCCAACATGAACTGGAGAGGGTACAACATGGGCATTTGACATAATTTTCGTCTTATCCATGTTCATCCTAAGACCCACTCTTTGGGAAGCACTACGGAGATCTTCGAGCATTGTGTTCAGGTCTTCCATGGTCTCAGCCATAAGGACTATATCATCGGCAAAACGAAGGTGTGTTAGGTACTCGCCATTAATGTTGATGCCGAGTCCTTTCCAGTCCAAGAGCTTAAAGATGTCCTCCAACGCAGCTGTGAACAGTTTCGGAGAAATAACGTCTCCCTGTCTCACACCACGCTGCAGTTGGATAGGATTTGTGTTCGGGTTCTGTACTCGGATCGTCATGGTGGCATTTTGGTATAAGTACCTCAACACCTCGATATACCTATAGTCCACTTGGCACCTTTGGAGAGACTGCAGCACCGCCCAGGTTTCAATCGAATCAAAGGCTTTCTCATAGTCCACGAACGCCAAGCAAAGTGGCTCATTATACTCCTCAGTCTTCTGTATAACCTGCCGCAGCGTATGGATGTGGTCTATGGTGCTAAAGCCTTTTCGGAACCCGGCTTGTTCGGGAGGTTGGAAGTCGTCGAACTTGCGAGCGAGACGATTCGTAAGGACTCTCGAAAACAACTTATAGACATGACTCAGAAGCGAGATGGGTCTATAGTTCTTTAAGAGGGACTTGTCACCCTTTTTAAAGAACAAGATCACCTCACTTATGTTCCATGTCTTTGGCGTTCTGCCCTGGACGATGACGGAATTAAAGAGCTTCTGGAGGACTTTGAGTATCGGCTTACCGCCCGCTCTCAGAAGTTCTGTAGTGATTCCATCGTCACCCGCCGCCTTGTTGTTTTTCAGCTGTTTGAGAGCCATACTAATCTCGTACAGGCTGACGTCCGGGATATCTTGGGTATAGTGTCGGGTAAGCTTGGCTCTGGGGTCTTTAGCCTTGCTTTCAACAGGTGTCTGCGTGGAATATAACTGCCCATAGAAGCTCTCGATCTCCCTCAGGATTTCAGGCTTTGACTCGGTTCATACAGAGTCATCAAATACAGTTCCTTCACACATTGATTGACAAATTATGTAAAATGTTTGAGAGAAAATGTTTGACGTGACAAACAGTCTTATCGAAACTTCAAAGACGATTATGATGACGATAATCTATAACAGAATTTTCTAATCCACTGCGGGCACAAAGCTGTTCCGTAGCATAAAATCGCGTGCGTTCCTTTATAATGCAGTAATAGTTATTCACATTTGTGGTTCAGTTTTGTAACGCTATCGCGACCCGCGGGGCTCATTACTTAGATCTTATATACTGATTAACATTAATGACAGCAAAATGTTATTTGGAGTTATTTTATTTGTCCATAGAATACATATTTTAAATACAGTAATAACAAATGTATTTTATTTTATTGTGTAAGCCGTGGGCACTGAACTTAGCATCTATCTGATACCAGATATCCGTAATCATTTATTTGTTTTTAAACAAGGTGCACCGGAGATCTTAGTAATAAACTCAGCTCGTTTATCCATCAGCAATAGCATGCAAATATATTTATAAAGTAATGCTATTCTTTTTTGTAATTATCTATTCACTGCAATCACCACCATCAATAATAAAATAATCCAATCATTCAATTCAATTCCTGATGAAAAGACATTCTCATTTTCAATAAAAAATACGAAAACATCACAAAACAAAAGTAAACATCCACAAAGTTATTATTATATAAGTTATTAACACAAAGATGTAGTATTAAACAAAGATGTAACGAGTTTAACCTTGCCCAAAAAAAAAATTACTACGACTTCGTAGTAAGAAGTCGTTCTTCTTACTTAAGAAGTAAATCAAAATTTTGTTCTGGAACGATAAATTTTGCTGCAAATAGTAAAATGTTATGTACTTTTCTTGAGTTTCATCCTTCAAAGTTCTAAGGAAAAGGGCCACTGGACAGAACGAGTCACCAACTTGATCACCAACTTTCTACATATGTTTCTGGACTTTTGAAAACTTTTGTTCAAACATTTGAAATGTAGAATGTATTGAATGTAAGCTAATTTATGAAAGATATCCTGGAGGGCTACTCAAATGGCCACTTTTCTATTCGTTCGCTAACTTAAAAATTAAAAATAAGCCATAAACTCCAAAATTATGTGTCGTAGGCTTGTCAATTCTATACAATACAACAATGTCTGTGATTTACAGAAACTTGCGAAACTTGATCATTAAATTGCTTATTTTTAGGCTTTAAGTTAGCGAACGAATAGAAAAGTGGCCATTTGAGTAGGGGGGCTGGTCGAGTGGTTTAAACACAGGTTTTATTGACATTTCTTACCCAGGTTTGACCCGAGCAGTTAGATCAATTAGAGAACGAACTTTCAACTGATATTGTCTTGTGTCTGGGTGTTTATGGTACCTCGTCGTTGTTTCTGATTTACGACGATGAAATTGCTTTTTACTTTGTATTTATTAATAACCCTTTAAAGTCTCGTTGACTATGTATGGAAAACTGTTTCTTTTTAGTTCAAATATAGATAGTCAAGTTTAATGATATTTTGACACTTTTGACATAATGTTGACATTTAATACAAAGGCATTAAGGTCGATGAACTGGCTAAATGCGTTTATATTATTGAACTCGACTGTACGAGTATATCGGTTTTATGTCACACAAGCATTTTTTTACATGTATGTTTGTAATAGTTAAGTTAGCATTATACTAACAATAGATAATACATGTTTAGGTTCTTACTGATAAAAGGTGTACCTATCTATTTATTTCTATGCCAAATTATTCGACAACTAAATTTAAGTTAAAGGTTATCAGAACCACTTGGTTTGTTCAGCGTTATTAGCCGAAATCAGAGTTGAATAAATACAGGACACTTACACACAACTGCTCAATACGTACAAGTGATAAAACTAAGCGATTATTTTTTTATATTCAAAAACGTTAAACATTATTGTTTCTTTATAAATCATAGACTATTTTATTATAATGGTGTCAATTTAAACTATTGATTTAACTCCTGTTAATTAAAATTTAATGTTTAGTTTTTTCGGCTTAGGAAATTAGATTTGTTAATCATACAAGGACATAACAAAATTATAGATATACTTCCTAAATTGAAAGAAAACACTTTTTCGGATACATAGTTAGTTTATTAAACAAATATGAAATACAATACAACCAGTCGATCTACAACAAAATATCATATTATGAAAGACTCATATCATATCACTCAAGAGGGCTATGTTAAGCAGTGGACGATGATAGGCTGATGATGATGATCACGAAAGACAGCTCAGCTGCAAAATCAATTGAAGAAATTAAAGTTCTGAAAGTAATGCGCAGTAAGTTTCAAAATTTTATGTTCAGTCAAACTCTTCGAATAAATATGTTTTTTATGCACAACGGGATAATGCTTGGCCCTAACCTCACCTGATGCTAAGTGACGATAAGGCCAAAGATGGAAGCGCACTGCACCCGGAATCCTCATTACTGAGGAACTGACTATCTCTTACCTATAACTGCCGGAACACAACAACTTTTAAACTGTTGTTATGGCGTCAGACTTAGGTAAGATGGTGGTAGCTAGCCAGGCGAACTTGAAATAGGCCCTACCACCGACCAAACCAAAAAATTGTACCCCCTGGGAATCGATACCGGGAACCCTTCGTCTTATGCGGGTGGGTACCACTAGACCAAAGAGGCGGTTGAAACGTTTCATCTTTCCGCGCCCACTTCCAGCTTGCGGCAAGCTCGTTAAACGCAACTGTGTCAACACCGCCGAGATAATTCAAATACTCAATGAGGAATGTGTTTTCTTATCTCAAGGTTCGCGGCCGATCGGCTCTTTGATGAACTTGTAACCGACTAACAATCAAGTATAATTAGAACCACTTCCAAGTTTCGGTTCAAATCCAACTGCGGCATAATCTAATTTAGTTTGATGAGTTCAGTTTGCATGCTTGCTTTGCTCAGGTGGAAATACTATTTAGTGTCGGCCAAAGGGTCTGTATTTGAACTAGGTACATATTTGATATAACCTTATATGCAGTGTAAAACCTTTGTATTTCGTGATGAAACTATTGTAAGCGATTATACCCAATTAATTCACCTTCAAATTTACGTAACTTCGTGTTGGAGCCTAGATAAATTACTTAGACAGTGTTGGAGAGATAATACGTGTTTTGTAATCAAATACTGTTGTTGTTGTACCAACTAACCAACCGACCTCAAAACAGCTTAAATTATCCGTACTTTGTAACAATCTTAACTATAGCCTCGTTGTCACGGGTACATAAAAGGACATAGGGTACCTTTCATCCAGAAAAATACTGTTCCTGAGAGATAGAAAAATAACTGCCAATGCAAACAATGTAGTGGGTGGTGGCTAGTATTTTATATGAGAAAAGTATCGGCTATGTTTAAATGATCACCATACTAACATAACCTAACCCAGAATTAGTAAATGCTCACCAAATCTTCTTGGGCGGTTTAGGATTTGGTGAGAATTTACTAACTTTGGAGAACTAAATATTTTTATGGTATTCTAAAGTACCTATGAATTCCCAAATGTAACTATGTTTTTAACGTTTTCATGTCCAAGCCGCTGAATCAATTTGGATAAATTTAGGATTAAAGAATTTCGACTTCGGAAAAGTATCCCCAAAATTACCGAGATGAAGTCAAGGGAAAAAGCTGGTTTAAAATATTTCTGTGATGTTGAATGTCTCTATTTAGTTACATCATGTGGTAAATTACCCTCAGATGTTTGGACATATCAATAGGGGCCAATTACACCTGAGTGGTGTTATATGATAAGCCAAGGGCATTGCCCGGCGGCGGCGGCGCATTATAAAGCTTTGTGTTTACCGCTTCTAGTCACATTTTAAGACTGTTTTTGAAGTTATGAATAATAAACGTTAGTGTGTAGTAAGAATTAGCAAAATAGTAAGATAAAATCGGGTTTATCAAAAATGAAAACTAATAGTTAGGTGTTACAATGTTGTGTGTACGATTTTTTTTATTGAAAACATCTGATAATAAAAAGTCTTCAAGTCTTAAATGTAGTAAGGTAAGGTAACATTGTATTCGATTTGAAAAGGACTTGTTTGATGTTTTCAATTAAAGAAATTTGATTAATCGATGGGTAAAAATAGTTATGACTTTTTAGTTTGGTTTTCAGTAATAGAATTTCAGAAAATTTTTAGAATTTGCTCAGCTGAAGTGGCAATGGGCGGGACACATAGCGAGAAGAACCGATGGCCGTTGAGGCGGAAAGGTTCTAGAATGGCGACCGCGCACCGGACGGCGCTCCGTGGGTAGGCCCCCGACAAGGTGGACCAACGTGAGGGTGAAGATTGGGGGAAGCCACTGGATGCGGGCAGCGATCGATCGTCGTGGAGATCCTTAGGGCAGGCCTATACCCAGCAGTGGATGTCGTGCGGCTGATATAATGATGATGATGATGAATAGAATTTGAATAATAATTTATCAAACGAAAGAGAAATCTCGCCAACTTATTGATTTCATAGTAGCTACAGACTAAAATATTGCTAACAATCCTTGCGTACCTACTGTAGACTCTCAGTGAGGTCGATATAATACAAGTACATTACAAAACCTATTTCAGTTTGACTCGAACTTTGTAGTCTGCTCGAGTTCTAGAAATAGAATAACCAGCGTTGAATAAATAAATGGTATAAACACCCCTGGGATTTGATCGTCTCCGTAAAAACCAAATAAAACTGTTTGGTAGGTTTGCGTTTTTGAATTTTAATGCTTTTTAAAGCTGAAAATATACAATAAATAAATAAAAATAAGGCCAGGGCTGACATTGCAATAGTGTTATCTTTTGTGATGTATACGTAAGCGTCTTCTGTAAACAAAGATAAACTTATCATGAGACGTAGCGTATACGTTTGGTGGCATAAAAAATCAACTGAGTGTACCGTTAGTACGTACTAAACAGCTGACGTTTAAAAAAGCCTATTTATAAAAAGTAGGTTCTATTTCTAACAAAGCTGTATTTCATACCTGTGACGGGCGACGTTGGTAGCTTTGAACAACGTAAATCTATAAAAAAAGCTCTTGCTACCACGCAATTAAGTTCATTTTCGGCGTTTACCAAAATATATTGTTCTAAGTTACTGAACATCATACTCACGCGAAGCGAATATAAACATGCCTTGAGCTCAACATCGTTACTATACCTAGTTGGTTACTAAGTTCTGTAACTATGGAAAACATGAATAATACTAAATTTACAAATAATGCTACAATGAATTATATACCAAATGAAAGCACAAATATTTAAGATTATCATGTATTAAAATTATTCGAAATGACCGCCTCTGGCATGAATACACGCCTTTAGACGACGAGGCCAGTCATCGATGGCAGCACGAACTACCACCATATCCAATTCTGCGACTGCCTTGAGAATAGCGCGCTTAAGAGAGTCGAGATTCATGTGGGGCTTAGCACATGCTTTCTCCTCAATAAGTTGCCATATGGCATAATCCAGAGGATTTAAGTCTGGGCTGGAGGATGGCCATTCTTCCTGCGCGATAAAATCAATTTTGTTAGCCCGAAACCATGCTTGTGTAGATTTTGCTTTGTGCGCAGGGGCAGAGTCCTGCTGGAAGACCCATGGCTGGTTTTGAAATAAAGTGTGGCTTAAGGGTTTGACAACAGGTTCCAGAACGGTATCTTGATAGACTCTAGCGCCAGTTTTCACACCTTTTTCACAGAAATGAACCTTACTTAGCCCTGAATAGGACACCCCCAGCCAAATCATCACTGATGAGGGGTGGTGACCTCGTTGGACCCTCGGAGCAATCATGCTGGCTTCTTTACTATTCTTAGCGTATACTCTATCATTTTGACGGTTAAAATTTTCTTCGACTGTGAAGATTTTTTCATCAGTAAACAAGATTTTTCGATGGCCGTTTTGTGCGTACTGCTTTAGTAGAGCGCGACTTCATGCTAACCTCATAGCCTTCAATCGTGCGTTTAGCAGATGGCCCTTTCGTCTACGGTAAGCGTGAAGCCCAAGGTCATCATTGATCATTTTTTAAGGGAACTTCTCTTCACAGTCATCTGTATTGCCAATAACTTTTGCTTCCGGACGGGATTTCTCGTGATTCTCGCCTTCACTGCCTTGATCACAGCTGGTGTCCGAACGGTGCGTGGTCTTCCTGATCTTTTTCGGTCATCGACGGTCAAGGTATTACTGTACCTATGGATAGTGCGATAAATAAATTGCTTGTTGATTTTCAACTTTTGTAGCAACTTGAAAATCATATTCGGTGGCTGCCCACATTTGTGCAGAGCAATTACAGCGACACGATTCTCCTTCAACCCCCATTCCATGGTGAAATAAACAAAATATGATATACGTGTGGTATGGAATTATAGCTTATAAAACTGTCAATAATATGTCATTTTTATTTTTTCTTTTCATTTGTTTTAATGGCCAGTAATCGATAAAGAAACTCAGTAACAGAACTTTTGACCAACCTGTGTATATTCTAATAGAGGAACGCATATTTTCTTTTAATGGTCAAAGTTTCGTTACAAGTGCCTATGTTTACGTATGTTGTTGGTGAAACTTTTGTTAATTCGTTAGGATTTAAAGCCTCCTGAATCTTTGGCGGATGTGCTTAATGTACAACAGCTACTTTCTAAATGTTTTGTTTGTTAATGGTGTGTAGTCTTGCTATTTTTATAGTGAAAGGTATGAAATTATGGATCATGCAAATTAATTATACTCTTTAACGTTTCCCTAAGTGGTGCTTTTTTATTTTTTTATACCATTGGTTGCTTGTTTTCCGAAAGTCAGTGATTTTTACGTTTAATTTTTGCGTGATTTTTATTTTGTTTATTTTACGATCATCGCGTTTGAATGGCTCTACAGCAAAGGTGTTTCAATAATTTAACAAATTAAACCATAGGCGCAGCCAGGCCAGTTTTCCGGAGGAGGTCGAGGCCAATTTTTTGGGGGATAGGTCCATGTGAAAAAAAAACGCTTGTCAAAAAAAAGAATTTTTAGGGAGGGGGGGAGGGTTAAACCCCCAAATCCTTCTCTTGCTACGCCCATGAATTAAATATAAAACGGATCAGTTTTTTGAAAGATCCAAAATATGCTGCACAGATTTTATTTCCCACAAAGCTTTTGAAAGACAAACTTTTTTGTCTTACAGTATATGAAATTTGTTAGCCAATGTGTTTAGTTAAAATGGAAGTACAGTAAACATCGTTGTTAAGCTAAACCACTAAATGACCACTCATCAGTATTCTTAAGAATAGTTCAAAGCGAACTCGAAATCACTTGAGATCCTTTGAATTGTAAAATGGGCTTTCACGAAGAGTGGTAAAAAAGCGACCGACGAGGATTTACTCGAGTAGACATTTTCTTATCTTGCTGACAAAACAACACTGGAAATACAATACATGAGAGAATGTTTTAATCAAGAGTTTTGAGGCTTTATGTCACTATTGAAAAATTTTAGGAACCAATAAACTCAGAGTCCTATGTAACTGGTTTGTTTAGCTATTTTTTTTTTAATAAACAATGACATTATTCACTTCTCAAGCTTACACGCTCACTAGACATGAAATAAAAGACTTTTTAACGGATACTAGCGCGGTAGGCTCACGTCACGAGTAGCTTGAGTCCCCCGTGAGCCCGTGACCACGGCAGCTGCAAAGGTGCCGAAACGTCGGGGAAATCAAAAATCAAATCAAATACCAACTAATTACCAAAGTACTTTCAATAAAACCGCGCTAGTATCCGTTAAAAAGCCTTTTATTTCAAACAATGTATTTTCAATCGAAATTGTAACGCTTACCTTCTTCATTTGTAAATATTTATATTGAAAGTAATTTTATTTAAAAAAATACCATAACGGGCTTTTTAATTTAGATAAATAAACACTACGACAGTGTCATCAATTTTATAAAACCAATTCTGCCATGTGTGAATATACTTTATTACGTTGAAAAATTATACATCAATTAAAAATAAACCATCTCTTTCAATTAGTGAAACAATTTTCTTCATGCATAAAAACACTAATTTCGTTACGTTAATAAATACTTCGTTCAATGCATCAATTCAAAAAGCCATCATTTTCGCGGAATATCCTCATATCTTTCATCTGCGTAGTTCCGCTCAGACGGTAATGCACGTCCGACCTTATTCTGCGATTGGCTGGAAAGATGAGCCCAATGTAGGATATGTCACACCTTAGAGTAAGACGGGCTTCTACAGCAAACGAAGCCTTTTGTTGCTCGAAGTGTCACACATTTGAACAGCTTCTTTAAAAATCGACTCAAGATTTCGACGATGTTCAATTGTTTTATTCGGGCTAAAGTCATCAACGTAATTAACATTATGTGGTTCAATTTTATAATTTGTAAGACCAGTGCCCTGTTTCTCAAAACTTATAAGTCTACAAGTACTTTACAAGAAAAATATTACAAGTTCTTGTAAATTATGTCTTTTTCAAATAATTTATGCAAGACACTTGTAAAAATTGTCAGACGGAATGGAGAGTCACCGGACACCCTCAGAAATACTCAGGATCTTCCATCGAGTTTTTTACAAGTTTTGATTGTTTTGATTAACGAAATCACTAATACGAGGGTGAAAACATATTAGTTAAATAAACGAAAACATTTGTAGCATTTAATTAACGTATTTTTTTTGTTAAACGGATTTTGGAATAATTAATTTCATAAGGAAAATGCTTGTTTTTAAAAAGTACAAGACTTGTAAGTTTCGATAAACAGGGCTCTGAACATTTGCCTTTTTAACGACAATTTGACTAGAATCTGTCACACATTTCGGCAGCTTCTATAAAATTAACCTTGATTTCAATGAATTGAAAGTACATGTTTTATTCGGGACGGGATAGAGTCATCAACGTAATTTTATATTTCTATTTTCTAATACATGTCTTATTTTGTTTCAGGTAAGTGATTATGGAGCTTGTGGATGGCTCTCTTTATATGTACTTAAGTAAGAACTTTTGACATTCGCATATGAATTGTAATTTTCATAGTAAGTGGATGAGGAGTCATTCTTAAATATTGTTGATTTTAATTGATGGTGATTAAATTTCCGATGAACTGTCTTTTAACTAAAATAATGTTGGAAATGGCATTGTAATAATTATGAAATTAGTGAGAATTCCCAATCAAAAGTAACATAACTTATTAGAGAATAAAATAAACAGAGTTTGTTACCAAGAATCTCAAATGACAGATCTTGAGGGATTCGTACGCGCAGCCGCGAAATTGCGTTCCACTTTACACAAGAAAAAATTCACAGATTTTACAGTCCCCGCAAGAATCGGAGCATTGAAAATGAACACAAAAATTTACGAAAAACTAAAATCAAATCAAATGCAAAGTCCTATTATATTTTTAAAGTAACCTAGGTAGTATCTATTTATTTTTACGATTGTGACACTCGGCTCCGACTGCCTCGACGCAGCCGAAATAATATAAACCAATTTTCAAAATTCCAACGAATTCCACTTCTCGTCTACTTCTGCATCTTTTAACACTATTACCATGACGATCGGTCAATAATCATAGAAGCTACATCACTTTTTATGTACGCAAACAGCGGTTTTTCTACAATTCCAAATCTAAAGGGACCACCTACAGGTCATAATTATAAACCAATTTTCAAAATTATTTCGCCATTTGATAGCTAAACTAATACCCTAGGACCCTTTTTTTCATTTTTTCTTAAGTCGGTTTTTTTCCGAAATATTTACAATTTAGTAAACAAACATCCCTCAAAAAACCCGGAATTTTAGAAATTTCGCAAAATTCCAAAAAAAATTCAAACGTTCACACGTGTCTCGATAAACTCCTCAACTTTTGGTACTATTTTCATTTCGATCCTCCCAAAATCCTCGGAGATATGGTCAAAAATACGTCTCAGGCGATTTGCATCTGATAACCATTTTCAATGGTAAAAATATAATAACACTCCAGCGAGCTGTCACTGCACCCTTTCTAGTCTCAGAAAAAGAAACAAATAATACTTATGTTTCCGTACATTGCAGAGGGATTCGTTAAAAGGGTGAAGCGGTCGTCACATTGTTTATTCAGCCCGACCGTCGGTCAGGGGCCTAATACCGATCGATCGGCCGTCGGTATGCCGAGTCGTGAGGTAACGGTCACGTCTTACGTATATTGTGGTATCTTCAGATACGTTTTTAGTGGCATACTTTTCGACTTAAGACGGTATTGGGATTTTTGAGGAAAAGACTATGTTACTGAAGGAATGACACGTGGTAAACTTTTTTGCTTTCCTTATTCCGATAGTGTGAGAGTTTCAATAGCAGCGGGTCTAGAGTTACCAGAACTAATAGTAAGATTTCCTGAGCTTTTCCCTGACTTTTTAGAAAATTTCCTGACATTTTGTTACCTACGTCTACATTCTTCATTTAGTTCTCATATATATTATGTTCTCATTAAAATTATTGACAAATCTTACACTTTTTGGGATATCAAAAATTACTGACAACTACAGTTTTTCCCTGTTTTCTTGACAGATGCCTTAAATTCCTGACATGTCAGGAAAAATCATATGATCTGGTAACCCTAATCGGGGCATCAACTAATAAATCCAAATAACCAACAAGTTTGTGATGATAATTAGGGAACCCCTAATTATATTATCATCACGCTTTATATCAGGCTTTATATCTTTTGAATTTTGAACTCTTTTTGTCCATGTTAATCACACCCATCAAATAACAAGAATAACTATGCAAATTCTAACATTTCGACGTAGCGCTTGAGCGGGGCTGATACGGCTGGATGTAATTGGGTTTTTACTTTTTTGTTTACGTAAGTGGTTTGACGGTTCGTTGGTACCGGGAGTTTCGCTTCGTGTTTTGATCAATTCCTCTGTTTTTCTTTGTCACTTTTTCACTTTTTTCAGAGGTGCTAATGGAAATCAGTCCTAGAGCTTTATTTGTTTGATTTAGCTGTAAACTCTTTTCCATCTTCAATAGTTGCGTATAATTCATGACTGATTTATCCTCCACTTTAGCCTAGATCTAGACTTAAATTGTTATCTCCCTTTGGCGTTATCAATGCAATGCTCTTAGCTCTATCTTTATCTAGTACCACGTTGATAGCTATATTTATTGCATCCCTAACAATAGTCACAACGCAGCTTGCTTAACTGGTTCATTACAATTTGTTGCCAACAATTCCTGTGGTTAATAAATTAAGCCAGACTTCCGTCTCAACTTGAATAATTTAATAGTTAGATTTGTTATAATTCAATGTACTTTATCTGGTACCCAATTGTGATAGTGTTTGCAATTTGTCCAATCGATGCTTGTAAACTGCCTATTCGAATGAAATAATTGACAGGTAACATTGACACAAGAGCAAGAATAATTTTATTTATATCCTTTAGATTTTGAAGTATGACAGTCACCAGTAAATAATTGATACAAAGAATATGCAGGAACTAATCGAGAGTTCACTACATACTAAAATCATATTAATAATCATAAAAAGCTTACGTTGGAATTGTTGGAAAAATAAATAAAGGAAAAAATACAGTTAAATTAATATAACAGTAGTCCTTTAAAGTAAATCAATTCTTTTTACAAGTATTTGTTTATATAATCTACTAGCAGCCGCTGGCTTCATCCACGGGGACGATCAAGATGAAACATGCACAAGTTTAAGTTAGGTAAGACTCTCAGAAATACACTCGACGTCAGAAAAATGGCAACTCTTCGAAAATAAGTTTAGACTTGGCCACCTGCTATTGCTAGCTAACGTTTCATTGTGTAAATGATGACATCTATTGAAAGTACATTAATTGAGCTTTCAATTAATAGGGAGGAAGATCAATTCAGGAAATGCGGGTGAATTAGCATCAAGATAATGGAGAAAACACACTTTAATAGTTCAATTAAAAAAAAAGGAATACCCAAGATGGATACTATTGCCCATGAAGTTGTTCAAATATTGCAAAAAAATGAGGCAACGTAATGTTGCTCGGAAACTGAATTTCAGTAATTGATTCCGTTCGACGAGTATTCCAACGGTTTCTAGAGACTGTTGACTATATCTGAAGAGGAAGAAGTATATAACAGAACTGACAATTTAGTTAGATAGGATTAAATTAACTTCTAAGAATTTTTTATAAAGTGCGATTTTTCTGACGCCGTGTGTACAATTGTAAAAAAAAGTTTAGAGACAAAATGACAAAATTGTATCAAAACTTTTTTAATACATTGTTGTGGTTATACATAATAAGTTATTCAGGCAATCATTATGGCTTTCGGCACTACAAAGAGTTATTGTTCCAATTTCAATGGGGTATTCAACCCTCGAACAACTTGATAAGATGTAATAACATTACCAAACTCGAAATTCCTGTTGATAGGATGCCCCCTATTATTTAAAGGTACAATCACATTAGCATCTTATTACCGCATGCATATCTATCGTCCCTTCCTGGCAAGTTGTGAAAACATCCCTTTGATCTTGCGTTCTGCCCTCGCGAGGCCTCGGCCATTACGCAGAAATATATTCCAACCCATGGGTAAAATATATCATTCTTGAACTCAAGTGTTTATATAACATCGGAAGTTTTGAGGACATTAATTTGTGCAAAAGAAAATATGTCGCAGTGAGGGAGTGAGAGTAAATCTTATAAAACTTTTGGGATACAAGAATAAATAATAAGATTTGTGTCGAAAACTTTTGTAAATCTGTCAACAGTTGACACATGTTTGATGATGTAGCAACATGTGGCAAGTTTCAACATCTGTGCGAATGGAATAAAAAGTTATTTAACGATTTACTTCTTAGATAATAATCAAGATTTATATTTCCGTTGCATAAATGTTTCTTTAATGTAGATGCACTAATATATTTATTTATCCAACTCTGATCTTGCTAAAACACTGAACTAGCGACTCGCCCTCGCTTCGCTCCTGTGTAGTTTTGGAATTTGGCACAATGTATCATACATTGACCTTCCTTTGACTCTATCTATAAAAAAACCGCATCAATATCCATTGCGTCGTTTTAGGCGTGAAATACACAGAAGCGACGCGGCACGGATACGGCGGCGATACGGTGCAGATGTGAGACTTTCGGATGCTTTCGGCCAATCAAATACACGTATCGCCGGCATCGCCGCCGTATCTGCGCCTTATCTCCGCCGCATCTCTTCTGTATATTTCACGCCTTAGGCTCTCCGCTGTGTTAAGCGGGCCACGCGCGCGGGGCGACATAGATTAGAGCTTACTCATGCACTGCGCAAGCATCTGTCCGTCAAAAACCAGCAATCTATATAACCGCGCCGTGTACCCGCGGCGGAATCCCGCTCAAGGCAGCGGACGGCCTTAAAGATCTTTGCATAGGTACAGACAGAGCGGGGAGCGACTTTATTTTATACTATGTTAGTGAAGTGATAATCGCGAGAAGGAAGAAACGCTAGTGAAAAATTTAAGACTGTGTGAAATAGAGAATGTGATCAATGGTAGTTGTGTGGAATCCATATTGTGTAGAATGACCAGTAGGAAGATTAAGCGATTGTCAAGAATGTCAAATAATTCCTTCAAAGGCCAGCAGAAAGAAGTCACATAAGTAAAAAAGTCGTAAAAGTAGCCCCGGAGAAATCTCAATCTTATCACAATGCCCACCCTCACGAATCTGTCCAATGATTCGTCCAGAGCTTAGTGAAAAATCAACACAAGTGTCCATTCCCTTTTAAAGATTAAGACTTCTAATCGCATCCTCTGTGACGTCCCCGACCCTCACGATAAAGGGAGGCTTGCGGCGAGATAAAGTACCTTCTGGAGCACTTACCTCTTCAAAACTCAGACCCTCTCTATTGTGAGATGCATATTAAAGGCGACCCGGCTTTCTTGCGAGCCCGCTTCTTGATTGAAGTTCTGGCTAATTTATGTTTATTTATAATTCCTGCTTCTTAGATTTCCTCGACCTTAATAATTTTGTTGTGGTATTGCGAGATTTGAATGAGCGCTTGTGTTTGTTTATTCTCCTTTTTGCAGTTAATTTAAAATTAAATACCACTCAGGCTTTTCAAGTTGTTAAATTAGTGCTCAAACTGGGTACAAACATTTTCTTTCAGTAATTAAGTGACCGGGTTAAGCAATTATAGAAAATTTGCCTGTACAGCAATTATTTAAACAAGTTTTCTTTGTACGGAATAGAAATTCAAAGTCAATAACATTCGGTCTCTATATAAATACGGAACTCTGAATTATAATTGAGTCAGCAAATCAAGTCAGATGAATGAGCAATCTAATATTCATATATGTATGTATGTAACAAGAAGTTATTAACCGAATGTTCGAAGCTTCTCTTAGTGAGAACTTAATTATGCAAATCTCGAAGTATAGACAATATTTTACGACGGCTCATTGCATTCTATAAATTTTATTTAATTGGTGTAAAGACGGATTGATTTTTATATCCATCCGCTTAAGTGGAATTATTTTCTTGATTTATATAATTTTGAAAAGTTTATGTGATTGCTAAAACTACTGCATTTATTTCAATTTCAACAAAACTGTTTTGGGCTTAACTGTTGAAATAGTACTCGTAGAAAATTGGTGCTCCAAAGCTAGCGAACAATAGTTAATTCCAAATAAATTGGCGTCGGAGTCCGAATTTACTGAAGAATCTTAGAGATACTTTTACAAAATAAAATAAACTATTTTCTCTTTACCAATTTTGATTGATGTGAATTAGAATTATTTGAAATCTGTTTTTTATCCAATAGTAGGTAAAAGGTACAAGGTACCTTTATCAACAATTTAATTGACAGGTTCAGAAAAAGTTTTCATATTTTTTTTAAAGGATTCCAAATCAAATCAATTTCAATAACAGTCAAGTTTTGAACTACTGCTGTAAATTCTTATTATGAATATAGGTATAGATTTCTAAACTTTAGAATATTCCAGTCACTTTTTTTTCCATTTTTGGTGGCGTCCATTAGAGTCGTGGTCATTTTTCTGGAGCCAATCAACTGAGACTTTTGAAAGGCTGCTATACGTTTCCACGTACCTATATATGAGTAGGTACGTTTGCGGTACCCGACACACGATACCCGCTGCGACACTTTTTTCACTCGCATTACAAAAAGCAATCTATGAATCGACCACCGCACACGGAGTCCTCCGTGCAGGTGGGAAAGTTTTATGCCGCTCTTATTGGATAATAGTTAGAGTCTATAGTCGAATGGATTTTTTATTTTTGAATTGATGATGTTCGTGGTTGTAATATGAGATTTGCGGCCATGAAAGCCAGTGTCGCTGAGCTTCGGGTATTAGATTACTAGTCTTTGCGGTTAGTGGAAACGGCATGAGCATTGTGGTCGAGGCTTCTCACGCTGCCAACTGTACTTACAACTCGAACGTGTCTGATCTAAGCACTGGTTATTGTTTCATACGTGTTAATGTGGTTTTTATGTTGTTGCATATTATTTTTAGGTGTTAGTTTGATTCATGACTGGGATTTAATATGTATTCTTGAAATCAAAATGATAGCTATGAAATATTATAAATGGATGTGAAATCTACAGAAGAGTTACTTTGATACATTTTATTAGGGTCAAACATATAATTATGGGTATATCTTTCGACTATTTTATGTTAATAGCTTAAACATAATTGTTTTCTTAATCTGTACGCGCAATTCAAACCCAGCAAATAAGCCAACACACTGTAACATTATACGTATTTCCTATAATATAACAATGTAAATTTTTGCGCATGTAACACCAAAAATACAACCAAGTTGCGCTAAGAATAAAATAGTTTATAAACAGCGCGTTGCACCCAGAATAATACATCGGGCACCGTAGCTATACAGAATTAAATTTTACGTCGCGTACAGTTGCAGACTATTCAGCTGGGTGTCCTAAAACAACCGTAAAGATACCTAGAGCTGTGCAGTTGTGAACCAACCAACTTGTAATTTATTCGTTCCCTAAAGCGGTGCATCACTGAAGACTTCTGCTTCAGAGTGGGCGGAACCCACCATTGTGACAAAATAATGTCTCCTCACTATTCCTTCCAGCTGCATAAAGAAAGAAGCACTCTACTCTCTAAACTATAAAACCCAAATTCGCTCACACTATCCGAGCAGATGGTACGCCAAGATAACGCTGAATAATCAACGCTTAAAACGTCTGGAAAAGGAAGATACGGTAATGTAATATGAATAACAAAACGACAGAGATATATTCCTATTTAATTCTTATTACTGCGACCAACAATGGTGTATAAATTGTTCGGGATGGTTACTTCTTCGAACATAAATCATAGGGAAGGCTGTCGCGCGTGTCTGCGCTCTATACATAGATACGACAATTTAGTTCAGCACTTCGATTGAGCTCTAAATAGATTATTAAGTACTGTTTTCACTCTTCTTCATGCAACAAGTTCTTTCGAAATTCAATTCAAAATTACCTGAAATAATCTATTAGTTTCAGTGATAAGTTTGCTTTATAATATGCATAATTTCACTTAGTGAATCAACCTTCACCCACCGATTCGCATTTGGTCCGCATGGTGGGCTATGTTCCATTCACCCTATCCGCCCATAAGGAAGGTCTGTGCCTCAAGTGAGGATATTAAAAACCGGCCAAGTGCGAGTCGGACTCGCGCACGAAGGGTTCCGTACCAAAAAACAGCAAAAAATATCTTTTTTTGTATGGGAGCCCCCTTAGTTTTTTTTTTCTGTTTTTAGTATTTGTTGTTATAGCGGCAATAGAAATACATCATCTGTGAAAATTTCACCTGTCTAACTATCACGGTTCATGAGATACAGCCTGGTGACAGACAGACAGACGGACAGCGGAGTCTCAGTAATAGGGTCCCGTTTTTACCCTTTGGGTACGGAACCTTAAAAATGGCTGATGGTCATCACACCAATCAACCTTACTCTTAAAATGAAGAAAGATCACACTCATACGTGCTCTTAATACATTTTCTTACCTAGTTTCAATTCTTTTGTATTAAGAAACTGCATTTGAGTCTATATTAAGACTATACAAGAGCTGTAAAGTTTATATCTTTGTCCATTACCTTCTTGCTTCGCTCGAAATCGCTTTTGAACTCGTTCGAACAGCCTCAGTAAACTCGCTCGCGAATGATTGTGTTTCGATGTCGGCCCGCTCGCTCGCCCCGAGTTCAATTTTACGCGCGGCCGCGTTGCGTTTTTGATGCGTTCTGACATGGCGACAGTTGCGACTCGCGCTTGCGATTCGCAGATTAATTACTTTCGCCGAGCCATAAAAGGGCTTCGGATCACCTGTCCGTGTTTTGCGTTTGTTGGTTAAGTAAATTAAGTTGGAAGTACATCTTGTAAGATATTTTAATTGGCTTAAATCTTGAATCACTTTTGAGAACGTCTCGTCGTTGTTACTGCAAAATTAAGACGCCATATATGACTCTATTCCATTCAAAGTTTAGCAATTGAATTTTTGTATCTATAGTATAGTTTAACTCAAAGTCCAGACGTACAACTGCCCCGATACTTTAATTAAAGGAATTTTCTTTATTATTATGATAATTTATTGAAAATGAAATAAAAAAGGTCATCGTAATATGTGTCGCTTACGTAGCAATAAACTTCATTTAATAATCATAACCTTTTCCTGCTGCCTACAAAGCAATTCCGTAAATATGTTATTCTAACTATAGGTTACAAGACAAAACAGCCCTCGCACACGCAATATTACTAATATTACAGGCATTACAAGGATAATATTGACGATGGCATGGTGTGGGCACAGCCTTGGGCATACATACGATACAAACCTGAAATACAATAATGTTCCTACTAGAGATGTACCGACTAGTCGCTGACTAGTCAAAAAAGCAGACTGTACGGCCACATTTGTAGTCGGCGACTAGTCGGTTTGGTAAAAAGCACCGACTAATCGGCGTGAAACTTTATTCATATATGTTTAATGGTTAAAAATACTTAAATGTGGAATAAGGGGGGGGGGGGAGGGGGTTAAATGAATTCGTACCTCAACATTATAGTTAATCATTTTAATATCAGTAAAATCCTCCTGCTGCTTTTGAATTAAATTACTCTAAATATTATCTTGTTGTACCTGCTGCTTATTTATTATTCACTGTGCCACATTATTATCCACTACATATCTAAATTATCTATGTATATTTATATAATTAACAATAAGTATAATTATTATATATTTTTAATGTATTGAAGTACACTCTTTTGCTTTGTGTTATTGCTTGCGACCAAACGATGACAGGGACTCGGCTGAAAATCAGTGTCTGGTTCCTCGGAACTATCAACACTGAGCTGAGTTCCTTTTCAGACTGCCACTGCTGCACACTCCGGTACGGTACTATCATGGACACTGTGTTAGTTTTAAGTTATCTCTCAATTTTATTGTTTCTGTTATTGTTGTTTTGTGTTGTAGTGGTTTATGAATAAATCATTATCTATCTATCTATCCTGTCAATTTTTTGATGTACGGATATACGGCATAAAGATGGTCTCAAGATCAACATTTATAGTCTGATGCGCTATCTAGCAATATGAACGTTTCCTTTGGGAAAGCCTTTTTGCAACCGTCGGCTAGTCAGCCAAAGTTATAGTTGGACCATCTCTAGTACCTACATAATTTGTGTCTTCTGAAAATAAAATGACAGTCCAATGATAAAAATACTGTTTTTTTGCTTTGATTAATTTTTAAAAACTAATGTGGTGACATTAAGATAAGTTTTGATAGTTTCAAAAGTCACTTTTTCAAACGTTGTGTAAAAAATATCTCTATCTTGAAATGAAATTAAAACTTACCTATGCTACAGATTTTAATGAAATGTATGCAACATACTATTCCTAAACTATCTTGTATCTTTTTTTTTAAATAATATTGTACGATAATAATGTAACAATGACCAAATGATTTATTAAACCAACTAAATGTTTAAAGTTGTGCCCGAATTTTATAATTGGTTCAATATTTTGCCTCTAAAAGGAACTTTTAAATGAGATGTAGTAAAACACACGCCTTAACCACTTCACAAGTAGCTTAAACTAGTATAATATGCCCGCATAACGACTCATACGGACCTCAGATTAAAATTTTAATGAAAAGTTGGCACATGAAGGGACGACTTTACTGCCTAATTTAGAGTTTATTAGGCACTTACCGCGTCTAAGGTTAAAATTTTCGCAAATGTATCATGCAACGATGGCTAACACTCGTATATACAGACGTATAATTACTTGTCTAATGAAACTGACAATTTTTCATGTCACATGCAATTTGTAGTTTGGTGTATAAAAAATAATTTATACGACAAATTGCATGTAAATGTATTAGAAGCATGGCAAAAATTTACAGTTTTACTTAGAAAAGTAATTTTACTCTTCTATAAAGTAACATATATGATACGACTATAATAGGTAGTAGGTAAAGTATTAGTAGCAAAGTATAGTAACATTCCTTCAAATATAAATAAAATTTTGGTTTGGTCTTTAAGTCAATTAATTATTTTAGTATTAGGTATTTTCAGTTAGATGAAAGACAGATTACCAATAGGTACCAAAAGACATATTGTGAAATTATTGTCTACATTAATTTTATGATCTTTGTGAATGCTCTGGGGCCCTATTTTTGAATCGCTCGGCTGGCGTCGAGCGCTCGTTTCTACTGATTTTCGTTCGACAGCTCATACATTTGAGTTGATTTGTCTAACGAAAATCAGTAGAAACGAGCGCTCGACGCCAGCCGAGCGATTCAAAAATAGGGCCCCTGAACCTGGAATTGCATAGCAAAGTGTTTAGGCTTAGAATAATAACACCTAGAACGAAAGTTCCCTTAAAAGCGCACTATTAAAAGTGAGGCAACTAAAACTGAGACATAATGGCTCAATTTTTTATTTTTTTCTTTCACCTAATCGTACCTATAGGAACGAAACAGTCTTAATTTCCCTACCTCCAGGCCCTAGGGGATTAGGTACCTACCGTCATACCCTCCATCTTTGCCCGCTTTTTTTACATTTTTGAAGATTGTGAAAAAAGTATGTACCGTAGAGATACCTGAGTCACATATTTCGTTTTCAGAGATTAAGTAGAATAGAATAGAATGGTTCCAAACAAGTATTTCTAAGCAGATTCTTTAAAACATGGAGTTTAAGAGGTGGGCTAAGTTATGCGGCAATGTGCCCATCTTAGCCCACCGCGAATTGTGAAGCCATTTTAACACTTACGGTTCTGATATTAAGACCCAAGGTGCCCCATGAGACAAAGATGAGATCTACGTTTTAAATATTTAAAAAAAACCCTTACATTAAGAAAAAAATAGGTGGGCAATGTTGTGTACACAATTTCTGAAATATTCATACAAAAATTAATTGTGGCTAGGGGTGTCAAAATGTAAAATAAAAAACAATAAGTATGAACATTTTATAAACTTTTAATATGAAACCTCGGGAACTTATCAGTCATAAAACTAAAGTACAAACATAGTTTAGTTAGGTACAAATAAAAAAAATCACCTAGGTAAGTTACCTACCTATAAAAATCTTAACAATAATACAATCTAATTGAGAACCTCCTTTTTTGGAGTCGGTTAATAAAAAGTGTCAGCCCTAGTGCATTTCAACCTGTGGGCAATATTGGGCAGGCTTAAGCGGACTTTTACTACCTAACATTACCCAGCGTCATAACTTGCGAAATAAGCGTCCTATATGTGTGTAATCAAGCAACTGATCCTCATTTTTAACCTATTTTTAGACACAACAAGCATTACTACGTATTTCCACTCCTTCTACCACTTAATCTCTAAAAAGTTTCCGGCAAGAAATTTTGCACCACTTTTACACGTCCAACTTTGACACCTTATGGTGAGACACTAATTGAGGTTATGAACGTCACATGCATTCAGTGTTGTCATGTAATACTTCAAAAATATACTAAACAGTTAAAAATCACCATAAATGGAATATTTTTCTGGCAATTTCAATTTAAAGTTACATTTTGTCGTTGGGCAAAAATAGGACAAAAGAGCAAAGATGGAGGATATGACGGTACTATTTTATTGGACTTCAGTTCCGATTAACGTAACATATGCAGGATATAAATCTGAAATCTGAACGATTATGGCTCAATTTTTGTTGCCTCACTTTACACACGAGGACTCGGCTTCTAGGTGTTATTATTCTAAGTATTTAGGAAAATTCATAAAGCTCTGGCATTGTTACAAAGTGTTTAGGCGAATTCATACTTCTCTAAGTAGGTTACCATTGCAACTCTGTCGTTTCTAGCCTATTTAACTAAGCTATAGCTGCTACTTGATAATTCGACCGCGGGGTGCGTGGCGGAATGCCAAGCAAGCGGTTTTCGCCCCGATGCATGTTTGTGCACCCTGATTTACGATTCTACAATTTTGGCAGTCAAAAGGTATGGTCTGCGAATCTTGGACGGATTCCGGGTGTGTGCTAGGTGAATTTAAAATCCGATTGATGTTGGAGATTTGTAAGGATGTCAGCTTCGTATAAAACCTACACAGTACTCTGAAATCAATCTAACTTTTTTGAATGAACTATGTCGGGATTTACACCATGTACCTGTTTATTTTTTCACAGTTATTTAATGATTAAACGAACTTACCTGTAAGTGAAGTTCTATCATAATTATACGAAGGATTCATCCGAAGATATTAGTATATTAACAAATGTAGTATCGCTTGCATGTATCACCACTTAGCACGTTATTTTAAAGCAATAACCTAAAAAACCTAAAAAGAGAAGGGTTTTGACTTAAAATTGACAGATATTTTGACATTTCCGGTCCGAGCTCTCCTCGTCACTACTAGACGCCAACCACTTCATTTAGTTTAAAGTCCAAATCTTATGATATTTCCTCATTTTCTTCAGTGGGTAGATAGTTATTGTAATTTACAATAATGAGAAGGGAGGGTGGGATTCTATACTAATATCTTCGGATGAATCCTTCGTATAATTATGATAGAACTTCACTTACAGGTAAGTTCGTTTAATCATTAATTATACTTCAGATTCATCCGAAGATATTAGTATATTAACAAATGTAGATGTTTAAAGCTATAAGAAAATGGAAATATCATTTCTTGCTTATTAGTCTTTTAAAAAAGAAAAGAAAGTTATTTAACATAATTCTGAACGTTTGACATGATTACTACTAAAAACGGTACCTACAGATGGTTGGTACAAAAAAAAATATGCAAGGTTGGTTTGGAAAACTCAGTTTGATTTATCGATGATAATATATTTTAAGTGCAAGGTTGGTTTGGAAATATCAGTTTGATTATTGATGATATTATGTTTTAATATTTTGTTATTATAGTGGAGTAATTTACCATCCCGCCGTGTTACCTGGAACATCTATAATATCGTTTTTTGTTAGGGCTATAAAGGTATTGGCGTACGTCGAGTGTTAAAACTGGTTGGACACGAGTCTACTCCACTATCATTAAATGTTTTATTTCAGCAATCTATTATTTACAATACATATAGGAATTTAATTTCTTTCTAAATAAGAAGTGATTATGAACTGTTTATTATACTTAATATAAATGTGTATACTAATACAATCTTGTTTTTTTTTTGTCTTGTTTGCATTATTTGTGCAATAGGCAAGGTAATCAAAGTTAAATTTTTAAGATAAAAAAGTTGAAAAAAAAGAACAAAAGTGAAAAATATTTAAAGTTTTCCAATTTGAAAAAATATTTAAATAAAGTTTTAAGTAATCTAATATATCCATAGTTAAATTATTTACCAATCTTGAGATTAGTTCAATTTTGTCTATTCAATAATGAACGCAATATTATCTTATACTGATATTTAAATTGTATATACACTTCTGTAAAGGAAAATGTGTTTATTCTGTCTATATTATTATTTGTTAAATAATCGAACCGTTACCAAACTCTGTTCTTCCTGATAGTATTAGTAGACAGCAGCTACAATAATAACATAAATAATATACCTGGAAAATCATACCACCTTGATAATGTTGTGAAAACCAATTTATTTGTGCGTTTAATTTCCGTCCCTGAAATTGAAAGTTATAGGATGTGAATACTTTATATTAGAATATAAGATACGAAGAAGTACCTTACATGTGAATAAGAGGTACCAAACTAAGGCTCAAAATTGTGACGATCAGGATGGCACAATCGTTATCACCTCTAGTTTAAGAAACTGGTGGAACAGAAATAAAATAGTAGGTAGCTTAGTGTCATAATAGTCTTTCTACAATACTAAACCAAAATAGCATTGTGAATGCTAAAATCTCAAATTATAAAATAAAATGTTTTTGGGCTAAAAATGCTATAAATAGAAAAAAGTCTACTTCATTTGATTTCTACTGCCTAATTCATTAAAATTATGCAAGTCGTTGCATTCGAATTTACTCACTCTCGATCTGAAAAAAAAAAAAACAAAACAAAACTGGTGATTAGTTTTTGATATTTTAATGAATTGAATAATTTCTGTTTAGCATCAGAATAATAACATCTAGAATACTTAACACCCCGCACTGAATGCAATTAGAAAAATGGCAATGAAAATATCATAAGCTGCCTGTTCTAGATAATTGATATGCAATTATTATTTTACAATTTGTGATTCCTGATATGATCACTAGTGTCCCCTAGTCTACCCCATTGTTTAAAGGCACAAAAGAAACGTCTCTAATTCGGTGTAAGTATCGATGATATTCAACTAAGTAAAATAATATGATGACATACCGGTATCTACCAGTTTAATCAATTTATAAAAAAAAGGTAATAAAATAAGTGTTTTTTTTGCAGTTATGTGAACGTTTGTCTTGTGAAGACCATAATTGCCATTACATTTGTAATAGAATGGAAAGTTGCGACGGTAGCTGTATATATAAAAAAAATATATAAAAAGGATGAAATTCAATTAAAAAATATATATATATAGGTTTTGAGACCCTTATAGTAAATATCGTCCAATAACAGGGAAATCATGCTGTTTAAAAAAAATCATAGCCAGGCAGCGGCGGTAGTTTTGTAATAAAAATGTGGGCACTACAATGCCCAAAAGTTACGATTTTAAATTCGTGTATTTCTATCACTTTCCTTATCAAAATTAAAACCTTATAAGTGATGGATGGGATCTCTAGACTGTGTTTTTTAAAAACAATAAGCGTTTTTTAATTGTGATATTATTATTTTTAGGTGCTTATAGTTTTACTTAAGTACGAAATTTTTTCTAAAAGCTAAGTTAACTTTTAAACAGTTATTAACTAAATCTGATATGACAACATGTTTTTTTTTTTTTTGAACAGAGATCACTTTCTATTGAACCTTCAACAAAATGTAATAAAACTATTATTCATATGTAATATAATATAACTGTTATGCATTCTGACCGAATTTAAGTCATATTAATGGTAAACTATAATATATCTCTGGAGATGTTACAAAAGTGAATCATTAAAGAGATAACACTCATATAGTCTGCCAAAGAAAAAAAAAATGAAATAATAACCTAGGTGCCCTGCTAGCCGGCTAAATGGTACTTCCATACATAGAAGATTACCGGCGCCAGCGATTGAGTGGACCTTTGCACCTGTAGTTGGCGACCACTGCCTGTATTCGCTGAATACAGACAAATGCCACACCAGCATGCACCCTCATGAATACATTATCCTAATGAGTGTCCTTACCCCACGTACGATGATCGAAGGCAAACATCGATAAATGCATCATCGGCAACCATTTGGATGGGCCGTAACGCCCGTCTGCGAGTCTGCTATGTGTAAATCGGCCTTCCTGACGAAACAAATCGCTGATAGGGCCTCCTCGCCGTGCTCCACTGTTTGTTTGCCGTCGGAAATGAAGCATGTGGTGATGTGGCACACCTACCTACGTCTTTTGTTTGTCGTTTTTAAGGCAAATAAATATATAAATCAATTTTAAAAATGTTTTATTGAGAACTGCGCCCGATTTACTTACAGTTTTTTCGATCGTTCACATCAGGCCTGTGGCCAATGGATCATTCATATTCGACTGAACTGTCGGTGGTCTTTTAAGCAAACAGCCTTAGCTACACTATAGTTGACCGTGTACGGTATAACCGAACGTCGTAATGCCCCACATAATGTAAAAAATGTGAAATACTATCACACAAAAGGTGTATATAGTGTATTCCAATACAAGAAAGCTGCCTTAAACCACAGATTACATAATACTATACATTAAACATAACTGATACTTGTAGCTTGTATATTGTAACTTATATATTTATTCACATCAGAAACATTATTTTGTACAAATTCACACAAATTAAATTTGAAAAGTAATAGAGATAATTTTGTACAAGGGCATAGCTAGTAGAACCATACTAAATAGTTAGTGATTAACAAGTTTCTCATCATGTTAGGTCTACCCGCCTGAAATACAAGGTTTCCTAGTTTAGGCAAATGTTTTTTTTTTTACTATGTAATATAATATAATAATATAATGACCAACAAGCATTATGGATGAATATGAATAAAATGTATGGATTCTGTAATTCCATTTTTCATTGAAATTTCTATCAGCATGCCAGCAGCTAGCTATTTCACATAAAAGGTTTGAAGTATCAGGTATTAGCTAGTTGCTGTATAACTCAATATTTGGTTCCATTAAGTTCTTAAGTTTTAGCATTTATAGCTAGTTCTGTCAGTTTTAAACTATCTTAGTACCGATGGTATTCTATTACACCGTTGGTGTTAACTCAACTCAACACTAAGAATATCATGATAACATGATATCAAAACTCATACCTGATGAGCAACGCTGTTGTCAGGGCTGCTGTTGCAGCTCCAGCACGGCGGTCGCCTGCCTGGAAGGTGGATGGCGGTGGATCCAGCGGACGGCGGAGTCACCCGATCGGTGCTCGGCAGCGGTTTCAACGTGGCAACCTTTGAGGGTAGTCTGCTTTTTACAATGTCGCGTCGTCAGCGGCACTTTGAGTTGGTGTAGTTAGTGCAGTTGCGTTGTCTGACCTATCTATGCGGTGAAATAGTCCAGTATGACTATCTCGAGTGCAATAGATATTTAGTTGATGTCTTTTGAGACACAATACCTTTGACAGAAAGTACCCAGTATGGTAAATTCGCATCAAACAAATAAATAAACTGACAGCAAGTACCCAGTATGGTAAATTCGCATCAGACAAATACATAAACTGACAGAAAGTACCCAGTATGGTAAGTTCGCATCAGATAAATAAATAAATTGACAGAAAATACCCAGTATGGTAAGTTCGCATCAAACAAAAAAAAAAAAGGTAAAAGACCAGTGTGGCAGTTACGCCATCATAAAGGTAAGCAGATAATTATGCTGTTTAACCAAATGAACGGCATTTAATAGTGTACCTTCGTCTTGACTTCTTCTTCTTGTCCTCTTCCGTCTTGAAAACTTTTTCCTTTTTTCACGAAGCATTTTAAGTATAGTTTAATTTTCACTGTAAAAATATAATTCAAAAGAAGTCTCACTTTGAGACTGTATACGTGCGTCCGTGGCGAAGCACGAAAAACGAATGAAGTGGTTGGCGTCTAGTAGTGACGAGGAGAGCTCGGACCGGAAATGTCAAAATATCTGTCAATTTTAAGTCAAAACCCTTCTCTTTTTAGGTTTTTTAGGTTATTGCTTTAAAATAACGTGCTAAGTGGTGATACATGCAAGCGATACTACATTTGTTAATATACTAATATCTTCGGATGAATCTGAAGTATAATTCAACAGAACGCCACTACATACCAAGAATGGTCAGGAAAACAATTGAAATTACCAAATAAAAAAATTTCAATCGTGAGGATGGGTTTAAATTGTCGAGTGTTTGGAATCCAGTAGTCCGGTTGTGTAAAAACAACAAAAATAAAAAAGTGCCGTTTCGCGTACAGATACAGTGAGTGTCGTGTGTCGAGAACAAATTCGAGTGAATAGCGAGTTTGCAGACAGTGGTACCGGTATCGAACGTAATAATAAAAGAACTAGACGGAGGGTAGACCGATTCGTCTGCCAATAACATCTACCCGCACGCAACAATCGACAGTTCTTCCGTGATCATGGCGCATGCAACTGCGCCAAAATATCGGAGTCTCAAAAATAAACAGGTACATGGTGTAAATCCCGACATAGTTTATTCTATTAACGTCAATAACCATGGAAATTTAAAACAATGTATTGACGTACTCACTTTTGAAGCATACAATTTGTTTAGTTTGATTAGAGGATCCGATAATAAACTTTTTTGATCATACACATTCCGTTTTCATATCTTGTTTTTTCACTCGCCAGACAGCCACACAACCGCTAGTCGTCCTACCCTCCCGTTGACTGCCTCGATATTGCCATACGCCCGTGTTGACATATGTCAAAGTCAATAAATCTACTAATAATTTCCAATTTAAAAATAATCTGTGAAAATAAAATTCAAATTAAGCGGGTTATTAATTTAGCTGGTTTTGGAATGTCCCTATTCCAACCCGGCCATTCGAGTAGGTAGCCACAGTATTATTGTGAGTATCTATATGATCTAAACTAACAACTATATTCACAACTAAAACCACCTAGTCTAGTTCGATAATCGTACGGAAATTACAGCTATTGTAATACTAAAGAATTTCATTGTTTATCATTATTATTATTAATTTCATTGATTATTCTGTAATCTTATGGTGGAATAATAACTATTAAAACATAAAATTAAGTAAATACATAATAGTAGAAACAACAATGTTTTTGATTTCATTTTGAGAAAACTGTTAATATGTAACATATTACATGGCAAGATCATTCATAGATTTATCGTTATTGCTTATACAAAAGCATTCAAAGTGAAAATTATTACAATTACATACATCTTATAACTTCCCATGTATGCAAATAAACTCATTGAAATATATAGGTACTTTAGAGATTACGGATCAAGAAACTATAAAGAGTAGGATAGAGGAAATACATAGGTAGGTGATCCTCGGAAACATAATAATGACGATCCGCATGGATCATAACTATGGTTATACAAGATGTATCCTGTTGTCAGATCTTAAACAGTTTGTGAAGGTTCAGTTAGAGCATTAATTAGGTGCAAATGACATTGTAATATTAACGTCAGGTGCAAACGACAGAAACCTTATTGTTCTTCCAACAATGTGTCACATTGTATAAACTACATAATTTTAAGATATATATTAAATATTTAAAAAAAGAGTTATTCAATTACAATATATAATTATTGACAAAATATGACAATTGCATATTTTATAATCACACAATGACAGTTATGTAAACAATAGACATTTATAAGTGATTTGCTTTTTTTTGATAAATGGAACTTGATTATTTACAATATATGTCTAATTCCCCAGCATCGCACAAAGTAAAGTAAATGCTTAGCAGAAAGTGTAGCTGCCGGAGTAAACTGTGTAACACTAAAAAAATGAGGGTAATTATAAAAAGCTTAGTAACTACAGAAAACAATAGGTATTTTTCCTTTCACCAAATCAGACTCTAAAATCATAAATGCTTATAACTTGTTTTATTTTTGTTTTTACATAACAAAAACATTAGACTGTGTTCTGTCAGAGCGTAACAAGTGAAGAAGACTTATTTACAGTTACTATAAGTGAGCTTACTAAAGAGGTAGGTGAGGTTAATGTCATTTGCCTCACCGAAACATTTATTGTTCTTTCCTGTAAGAATTTGTTACAATTAGTTATAAAAGAAGTCAAACTTCATTAAATTGTAATGTCGGCAAACCTTTTCAATAAATAAATAAAGAATAATTCAGAACAACACCTTCATATACCCAACCATTAAGTTGCGGCAAACTGTTGTAGAAAGTAACAACGTAGGGATCGTTCATGTATATACTATTAAGAAATAGGACGCTTGAAATTCCGGTGGCCACTTTATACACTTTTGAATGATGTGCAGTAAATGTGCACTATAGTTAACATTTATAGAACTACTACAAAAATGTAGGATTTCTTAATATGAATAGAATTTTTACAGATACGGCTGTCTATAAAACGAGATAAAAATATCATAGGCACTTTGCGGTGATTGGAACTTTAATAATTGTTGCTTGATAATATACAAACTATAAAACATAACTAGTCTTCTGTTTAATAGTAATAAAAATAAATAAATAAATAATAAGCTAAGTATATAACATAAGCATCTCGAAAAATATCTGACTGGATTTAATCACCGAAAAGTAATATTAGAACGATTAAGTTACTGATCAAAACGTATGGGATATGAGTAAGGGAAACATAGAAACATTTAGAGAATTTATAAGTTCTCTATAATATAATGATGTACTTGGAAGACAAATTGCGGATATGGCCATCAGTCACTTTTGCAAGGCTATTCTGATATTTTCCATAAGTCAGAACAAAATAAATAAATAAGTTAAAAATAAAGGGCTAACTTAATGTGTCTGAAGGTGCTACACGAATAAAAGTCCTAAGTATCTAATATCTCGACTCACATTGTCAAATTAACCTTTTCATCTATACTTTACACTTAGAAAATATATCTCAATCACAGAAGCACAATAATATGCGTTATATTACAAAGTCTAACGATGTATGAAAAGCAGCATCGTAGAATATTATTAGAAACGTAACCAGTACAAATATTGAATTATTGAATCATTGAAATTCTAATAAAGGCTAAATAGAATTAGTAAAATAATAAATTTTCATGTAGTAATCCAAATGACATTCGCAATGAATTTAATACATTTAATAAATATTGACGAGTAAAATTATCTTGATAATGATTACTAAAGACGATGTTATAACTGATATACAATTTCACAGGTCGACAGATAAAAAAAGGGAGTTTACAACATAATGATGGGCCTTGAAAATACTTTACCTATGGGATATGATGGTATAACTAACCAAATGATAAAGGTAACGCTGTAGGGTTTATAGTCATCCCATTAGTACAAGTTATAGAATGTATATGTTCCCCAAGGTTATTTATTTCCCATCTCTATTTGATAGAGTATTCGGTCATTGAGCCACTGTACCGAAGTGGACCGAAGGAAGAGTTAGTAATTATAGACGATTACCCTAAAATCAGTACTCTCAGAAGTATTTTGAAATAGTACTTGCAGACAAGTTATATAACTTTTCTAATTCTAATACCTTTTTGAAATCAAGGATCCATAAAAAGATCCATAAAATTGGCTTACTTTCATCTTATTAAGAAAATCACAGAGAGTTTTAATATGAGGATGCATATTTTAAAGTAAAGTTATCTAAGGGACGATCGACAATGAGTGACGATCTCAAATATCTAAAAATAGGGGACATAAACTATTTGTCGGCGTACAGTATAAATAATGTGGGAGTACCACAAGGAAATGTATTAGGCCCTCCTACTTTTCTAATCTATATGAATGACTTTTTCTGACATAACAAAGCAGCAACGTATTCTTTTTGCCGATGGCACAACACTTATTATAAAAGGTTGTGAACTTGTGAGAATCTAAACTGAAAGAAGTCGCAATCACTATCCATGGCAGGTTATTAAATGGTTGAATAATAACAACCTAAAATAAATATAGATAAAACAAAATATATGACATTTAATTATAAACAATAATTTAAAGAAATAACTTCTACATTAATTATAATAACGAGAAAAGTTATGAAATAACCATGACAAAGTTCTAAGGTGTCATAATCGATGACGAGTGTGGTTGGAAAGTTTGATAGATTTGATGGTAAGCAAAATTGACAGACTCCTCTTTGGGTTAAGGTGAGTAAAAGAAACAGCATCCAAGACTGCAGCCTACCATGACTATGTAGCATTGGTGCTGCGTTATGGAATTATTTTATAGGATTACTCTGTTGATGTGGATAAAACCTTTAAATTACAAAAGAGATGCATTAGATAATAATATGCATGTGAGGCCGGTGACTTGGATTCTAACAAGCCCTTATCCTGGGACCTTGGTATTCTTTTTCTACTAAATCAGAATACGTATTTAGGAATTGGCAATTTCTGCAATATAAATGTAAATAAAGTTCTATTTATTGCTAAAATAACATTGCCAATTACCTATATGCGACGAAAATTCAAATGTTGTGTATACCATCTCAAAGGTTAACATTGTATTAAAAATATTTTTTTTTGGCAATACGTATTTATAATAAGTTGCCAGAAACCCTTAAGAACTTGTCATAACAAAATGGAGCAAAATACGTTGTTTCTGTTTATTACGGATAACGCAAACAACACACACCATGAACTTATAGTTCTGAGCAGTATGTGTTCATAAAAGATCCGATCATTATAATATGGTAGGTCTAGCTAGATACGTTAAAGGAAAACTTCATTATAGCTTCTGAACGGCTACTACCATAGACAATAGCTTTTGACAATAGCGCTGCGCTATGCTCCACTCCGCGTTCTTGCGTATGATACTGCCTGCACTTAGCGCATTGTTTTTTTTTTCTACAGTCACAGATTTATATGTTCAATGCATGCAGTCTATCCACAGACTACCAAATGAGGATAAGTCTGCGTTTTATTAAATATTTTTTTTGTCTTTTGTGTTGTTTTTTTCTTTTGTCATTTTATTTTACTTCTTATTTTATTATATAGCTACATAGCTACACAGTAAAATAATAGCTACAGCTACATTCTTGTAGCTCTTAAGATTCACTCAAATTAAGGATTTAAAATATAGTTGTTACAAGACAACATCTCTGATTTGGAAAGTTTTAAACGAAACACTTTACCACAGCTAATTATTTGGAACAATATTATGTGACAAGATTCCTAATCCGAAGATTCCCATCAATACGTTTGATTACCAAGTCCAGCTTGTACGGCCGTTTGGCCATCCTTCAGAAACAGTTGGATTCTAACAGATAAAAATGTACTCACTACTACCTATACAGTAAGTGATTTCTCAAATTATAATTTTTGTAGTTTATACCGAAATTAATAAATTTATACTGAAATTTTCTAATATTATTATTCTGACATTTTATTGTAGTATGAATCCTTTCGGAACGTTCAATCCGTTTCCCAAAACATCCGATCCAAAATCATAGTTTCCTAAAACAGTCGTTTGACTAAGTTTATTTCGATTTATTTATTATGTGTAACATGTAAGTTATAATTTTGTGAGAATTAATGAAATAATCAAGAAGTTACCACTTCTTAAGTTGATTTAAGTTTCTACACCAAAATAACAGTAGAATGTGAGGATTATAATTTCATATTACAAAACATCAACCGTATTGACCATATTCAGATAAATAAAGAATTTATGTTAAATTAAGATTATTATAAGGATATTCTAGTATTTCAACTATATCCTTATAAATCTCTTATTATTAGGTTTTTATTTATACAATATATTCGAAAATTATATTTGTGTCGTATACAAATGAGTGTGTTGTATACCTATGCCATTGTCATCACATGTCAACATGTGTTGTATAGATATTTAAGTCAAATAAACATTCACTTTTACCTATATATTAGGTAAAAGGATTAAAATAATAATTTATTATATGAGTGTGTCCTGATTTCACTTAAATATGACATTTAGCTGTCAGAAAGAAGCAAAGGTACGAGTACCAATTGAAAATCAGCTTAGGGTCTCTTGAATTGAAAACTATTTCTAATGTTTTGTTTTCTTTCTTGAGATGTCTAACTTGAAACCCCTTTTTATTTTACTGAAGTTACTACTTACACATTCATATTTCTATTCAAAACAACCCAAATGTAAGCTTATAGTAAATGTCGCTAGACTTATCACTACATATGGTATTATATTTCACGATACATGCAAAGCACTACACAATAAGTAGTATCTTTGTTAATAAAGAGAATGAGCATGTAGCGGCATCTACCGTACCGCCGCACATACCAACACATGGTTGCAACAAGATTCATCACTATGTGACTAGTTGGCGCTAGTACCTCGTAGTATGGAGAAACAAATGGAGTAACCTACATTTCGCTAACGGAGTTATGTCAGCGAAGCAGCATATATAAAGCAGCATATATACAACTGCCAACCATCGTCGGTTGTGGACCGCGATCCCCGGGCTAATACTACCCAGCCCGGAGGAAGATCTTCCACTTGGCCTTCCTACTAATGGCTAACCTCCTCCATACCATACCATACTACCATACCATACAGCATCCGAACAAGCACTACACTTATAGTAGTAGATCTTTTTTTCCATGTAATTAGTGGATCACTACAACAGACAGAATACTTCCTGTATAAATAGCGTGACCATTGACCACCACATTAAGTAGCTCATTTCACTGGTTGGATCACTGCATTAATCGATCTTTCAGCTCACCAAAGCCAACATCAGATGCTTCATAGAGGAAAACATTGTTAAAGTAGCTCATAAAGTGTTTTAACGTTACTAATCTTATAGAGATGTAAATCTGATTTTTATTTTTTATATATATATATATTTCTTAATT
Source organism: Agriphila tristella (assembly GCA_928269145.1). NCBI lineage: Eukaryota > Metazoa > Arthropoda > Insecta > Lepidoptera > Crambidae > Agriphila > Agriphila tristella. The sequence continues at coordinate 21,139,838 of OV743440.1, read as the reverse complement.
AGCATTGATCCTGTATAAACGGGTGATCACTACATTAAGCAGCATATCTCACTATGCGGATCACCACATCAAGTAGCATATTTCACAATATGAATCACTACAATAAGTAGCATATTTCACAATATGAATCACTACAATAAGTAGCATATTTCCTGTATCAATAATAAAAATAAAAATAATAAAATGTTTATTTATTTTCCCTTCACAAATAATAGAAGTTAAGTCTAGTGGCAACCAAGCTACCACAAAGGTTTCTATAGTTGTGAGAAACTGGGGCTCAAAATAGGTTTTAGAATAAAAATCTATGTTACAGTTTGTCAGGCCCACCCACAGACAATAGTTTTGCCTATAATTATGTAAGCTTGATACACCTAGTTCAAGACGGCAAAATTAAGCATAGTATCGCAGGTTAAACATGTAAACTAAATTGCAGCAGATAACCCAAAGCTTAATTTAAAATAGTATAAAAACAACATTTATTATTGCATTAAATTATGCTTACAAACTTATAAATGGAGTGATCACTACAGTCATTAAGTAGCATATTTCACAAGTGGATCACTACATTCAGTAGCATATTTCCTTTATAAATAGAGTGATCACTACATTAAGTAGGATATTTCACTATGTGGATCACTACATTGAGTAGCATATTTCCTTTATAAATAGAGTGATCACTACATTAAGTAGGATATTTCACTATGTGGATCACTACATTGAGTAGCATATTTCCTTTATAAATAGAGTGATCACTACATTAAGTAGGATATTTCACTATGTGGATCACTACATTGAGTAGCATATTTCCTTTATAAATAGAGTGATCACTACATTAAGTAGGATATTTCACTATGTGGATCACTACATTGAGTAGCATATTTCCTGTATAAATAGAGTGATCACTACATTAAGTAGGATATTTCACTATGTGGATCACTACATTGAGTAGCATATTTCCTGTATAAATAGAGTGATCACTACATTAAGTAGGATATTTCACTGGGTGGATCACTACATTCAGTAGCATATTTCCTGTATAGGCGGAGTGATCACTACATTAAGTAGGATATTTCACTGGGTGGATCACTACATTCAGTAGCATATTTCCTGTATAGGCGGAGTGATCACTACATTAAGTAGGATATTTCACTAGGTGGATCACTACATTCAGTAGCATATTTCCTGTATAAGCGGAGTGATCACTACGTTGAGTAGAGTAGTGTTTAGGCGCACTTGGTCCACTTCTCATTTGGTCCACTTGCCGAAAAACACCTCTTTCGCATTTGGTCCATTTCCCAGAATAGCCGTTTCGCATTTGGTCCATTTCGCGGAACGTCCATTTTGCATTTGGTCCATTTCGCGGAACGTATATTTCACTGGATGACTAGTAAAGAATACTATTAACATTAAGCCCGCCTTTTGTACCATTATATTGTACAATAAAGACAATTAAATCAATAAAAGTAAGAATTATAAGCAATAAAAGAAAGTAGTATCCCACCGAATAACTAATTTGGAAATTGTGAGAAAATGTCTTCAAAATAATTCCACAAGATAAGTTAATTCATGGTTAGAATTATACTTCCTGATATCTAATGTAGGTACTACCATTATGGATGAAATTAATCTGTTACTTTATGTTTACTTTCTCAAGAGGTAAATTTCATTAATAATTCTTTCATTAAAATTATTTTTTCTCTGTAATTTTGTATCCTACTTTAATTTCTGCTGAGGGAATATTTTCAAATTCTGAGCAGATACTAGTACTAACTCGTAGAATTAGATACTATTAGCAGTAAGTAGAACTTTAAAGTATTGTGCGAATCATGAAAAAATATATTTATAAAGCAATATCGCCTATAATAGTCTACAGCTACAAAGTTGTACAATTATTATCTATGTAGATTCTAATGTATGTACACCAGAAAATACTGTCATAATTACCGACAAGAAAACTTATAATTTTGTAGTCAACAAGTCAGTGGTTATTCCACTATAACACAGTGAGTTTTTGTAGTAAGCAATTGATAACCTACTAGTTTTATCTTAGAGGCATCTTAAGTAAGTTTTGTTTCACAGCAATGTAAAGGTTACAATTTCATGCACTAATACTTAGGCCGCAGACTAATAAGCGCTTACTCCTAACAAGTATTACAACTATTTTAAGAAGTTTTAAAGTTAAACTTTAAAGTCTTTCTTTATTATGTCGAAGGTAAATACTGGATTTTAACCATATAAATTATAAGTTCTACTAATAACTCATGCATTTCTAAATTCAATGGGTTGTGTTGGCTTTAAATATTATATTTATGTGACTTTTCATATTGGGCAGCTCAATTTGAGCCAGCCTAAAGAAACTAGCTTAATTGTATTTAAGAAACATACCTGTGGGCCAAGATGTTGGTTCCCGCTTCTGAAATTATTGACGTACTCACTTTTGAAGCATACAATTTGTTTAGTTTGATTAGAGGATCCGATAATAAACTGTTTTGATCATACACATTCCGTTTTCATATCTTGTTTTTTCACTCGCCAGACAGCCACACAACCGCTAGTCGTCCTACCCTCCCGTTGACTGCCTCGATATTGCCATACGCCCGTGTTGACATATGTCAAAGTCAATAAATCTACTAATAATTTCCAATTTAAAAATAATCTGTGAAAATAAAATTCAAATTAAGCGGGTTACGCTAACAAATGTAACTTTTTTGAATTTCAGACGAATAAGGAAAGCAATGCAGCAAAATGGAACTTAAAAATAAAAGCTGCTGGTTGGTGGTAGGGCTTATTTTAAGTCCGCCTGGCTAGCTACCACTATCTTACCTAAGTCTGACGCCATAACAGCAATTAAAAAAATTTTGTGTTTCGGCAGTTAGAGGTAAGATAGCCAGTTCCTCAATGGTGAGGGAGAATTCCGGGTGTAGTGCGCTTCCACCTTCGGCCTTATCGTCACTTAACATCAGGTGAGATGAAGGCCAAGCACTACCCCGTTGTGTATAAAGAAAGAAAAATAAAAAAAAGAGTTGAAAAAAAAACCGGCCAAGTGCGAGTCGGACTCGCGCACGAATGGTTCCGTACTAAAAAAACAATCAAGTTTGTTGTATGGGAGCCCCCCTTAAATATTTATTTTATTCTGTTTTTAGTATTTGTTGTTATAGCGGCAACAGGAATACATCATCTGTGAAAATTTCAACTGTCTGGCTATCACGGTTCATGAGATACAGCCTGGTGACAGACAGACAGACAGACGGACAGCGGAGGCTCAGTAATAGGGTTCCGTTTTTACCCTTTGGGTACGGAACCCTAAAAAATACCGCATTCCTTTATTAAAAATTATTATCAATTTTAAAGTAAAATCTACTATTATCTAAAAGAGCTTACTTATTATTGAAAATATTTTTGTTGCAAATCATATGTCACTTATAATTACACACCGCTTACCTTAGACCTCGTCTTAGGAACAAATAATGAGTAATTTTCTTGGTATAGAGACCTTGTTCAAGTAAGTAAGGACGGTTTATTAAATAACAATACAACTAATGTACACTTTATATAATTTAGACAAGACTTAAAAAATTTAAATCGTATTTTATGGCCTTATATTTTTTGAAGTGAAGACGTGAAAATCTTTATGATTGTTTGTTTGCGCTTTATAACATAATACAGACTTACCTAAAGGATTTATGTTATTCATTTTAATTTACCTAAATTCTATTTCTTAAAGTAATTGTAACAAATTGTAAAAAAGGAAAGCAGTTTGAATTACTTATTAACTTTAAAAAATTATTACGTGTGGTCAATTACAACTTATTAATTTTATTAATGAGTAGTAATTGACTGCACGTAATCTACACGTAGGGCTCGCCGCATTATGGCAGAGGAGTCTCCGTGTCGGTTGTCACCAATGATGAGAGTTCGCAAACGCTTTGCTATGCTAAAGGTAAGGTACCTACCTACTGAAAACTACGGATTTTTTCGCCAAACAATAAACGTCTTATTTACTCAATTATTGTAACAGTGATTCGAGCCAATCGTGTACGTACAGAACCTAGAAATTATTAGCACAGCAATATCAGAATAATAATCAAAGGCTTGCCACATTATGGCAGAGGAGTCTCCGTTTCGGTTGTCACCAAGGATGAGAGTTCGCAAACGCTTTGCTATGCTTACCTACTGAAAACCACGGATTTTTTCGCCAAACAATAAACGTATTACTTACTTAATTAATACGTAATAATTGTAACGGTGATTCGACCCAATCGTGTACGTACAGAACCTAGAAATTATATTAGCACAGCAATATCAGAATAATAATCAAGGGTTCGCCGCATTATGGCGGAGTCTCCGTGTCGGTTGTCACCAATGATGAGAGTTCGCAAACGCTTTGCTATGCTAAAGGTAGGTACCTACCTACTGAAAACCACGAATTTATTCGCCAAACAATAAACGTCTTACTTACTCAATTATTGTAACAATGATTTGAGCCAATCGTGTACGTACAGAACCTAGAAATTATTAGCACAGCAATATCAGAATAATAATCAAAGGCTCGCCGCACTATGGCGGAGCCTCCGTCGGCTGTCACCTACGTAATTGAGAGTTGGCGAACGCTTTGCCATGCTAATGTGGTTTGGACAAGCAACATGTTGGATACGCAAGATCGACCGTAACTACTTCACTTTGATATATTAATTTAGTGTTAGTTTATTTTTAATTTAAACTTTTAACCATTTAAGTAAGGCTCAAATGTTTTGCCATTTTTTGTACTTAAGTAGGTACTACTTTATAAAACGTAAAATAGAATCGGTTAATTAAGAAAGGGAACATGTCACCTTTTTCCCAATTACCAACATCAATGGATTTTGATTATTTATGGCAAGACAGCTTGGACGAATTGATTCGTCCAAGCAAGACAGACATAACAGTCAAGAAACAGAATATGTCAGTACAATAGTTTAAACATTATAGGGCACCAAATTTTTACATGAAGGTAAGAAAGGGAATAAGTAATTTTCAGAAAATATTTTTTTCGGGTCTCTGAAAAATAGGCTTGCCATGACATGTTCCCTTTATTAATCAACCAACTCTAAATGGTTGAGCGAGAAACACCTATGACTACTGTTCAACTTTACTTAGTTCAATTACCTCATGTTAACAGGGGCCGGGTTTCAGTGCATTCTTGTCGCAGTCACTGTCCATTTGCGCGCATTCACACAGTCCAAATGAATTACTTTTCCAGTTTACCCACTAGCTCACCGACTGGAGTTTAAACACTAGTGATTACTTATGGTACGCGCGCGCACATAGGGAAGGCTCCACATTGCAAAATCGCAACGCAATTAAATAAATGTGCAACGCATTACTTCGTAAAAAGCGTTCAGGTTCATAATGCACTTCCATAATGTGAATGTGACTCGGTTTCAAAGGTACCTTTCCCGAAATGTCCACTTTCCAAAACATACCTTTCCTGAAAGGCTCCTTTCCTAAAATGCACCTTTCCCGAAATGTGCCTTTCTCAAAATGTACCACCTCACAACAGATAAAATAATATTCGATTTGATACATTTGAAATAATCGATACATTTGAAATATTCGATACAGCCTAACTTAGCGCGAGCCTTTATTCAGACGATGTTCGTGGACCCATTCTTGAGCGAATAATATCACGAAGCAGAAAAAAACTACCACTAAATATATGTATAGATTTTTCAAAGGTATAAGAAGATATTCTAAAATGTTGGAAAAGTGCAGAACCATTATTTTACTCAAAAAGGCAACGATACCGAAATAAAGATATTGCTTTGAACGAAAATAATATAATTTTGCACCATTCTTACAGGTATATTATTAGGAAGTAATTTGTGTCAATAATTTGACTATTTTCTACAACAAATATTAGGCTACGACACGCCATTGACACATCGAATCAATCAAATCACACCACTTTTGCGATTTCCGAACCATTTTATACCCTAATACCAAGTAATAAGATTGTTCAGGGTTACCTGTTTATTTAAATTTGTAAACCGCCCTTTTAAGGCCGTCACTCGAAAATTGACAGCTGGCGTTTCTTTGATAATATTATTGACAAGCTAATTCATTAGCTGTTACACTAGGGGCTGATATCTCGACAGCCTCTTGTTTTTTGAACGATTTTAGCCCTTATAGCGTTGATTTAAAGTGTGGCATAATTTTGGGGTTGTTTTTCCGCGACAAGCAATTTTTTAAGTAGTACGTGTCTTGGTTGCATATTACACCGTAAAACTTCGAAATGAATATTTTTCTTTATAAAAAAATATCATACTTGTACAATGCCACCATTATTTACAATTTAGATTCATAAAAAGAGTTTAATTGAACAGACTCGAAGTTTTGAGAAAAAATATGATGTTTTTGTCGTTTCATCATCAATGTAACAATGACTTAAAAAAGTGATTAGTCAAGTCCACGAGTTGCCATAAATAAAATAACAACAATTATTTGCGATAATTGCAAACGACTAATATCGTTTCAGGTATTAATTCGAGATACGAAATACAATTAATATTCTTTAATTCGTTAACTTATCTAGTGTATATGTTAGGTACTGTAAAAGCCCGTATATTGGTAAATCTATGGATTTACCAACATGAGTTGGTAAATGTAAGGATTTTATAAAAATAATAAATTTTTCGGGCTTTTACCAATGACGGTAGGTACTTAAATGTTGGACTTTTTAAAATAAAACACTGACAAAGCTATCATAACTTAGTCATTTATTTCAAATTACCTATCAGTTAACTTCATTATTATTACTAAAAACCGTTTAACAACATAAAAAGACCAAAATATGCATGCAAATATGCAAGAAAAATAGCTAAAATATGCACGAAAATCCATAAAAGGGTCTAAATATGCAACATTAAATAATAAAAAAAGACTTTTTTAGGGTTTATTTTATTTTAAAAAGAAGTAAACCCCCTAATATTTCACTCCCCTATAACGAAAATGCGAACCCAATGATAAACGTCGACGTTTCCATTTCGGTGTGAAGTGCAGCCACGTCGCTTTCGGTACGACTTCCGATTAAAGCACCTCGCGGAACCCCCTTCACTCTTATTGTGTCACCCTCGCCGCGATTTTTCATAGAAGCTCACCCATCCGCTCTTGAACGCACTTGATTTGCGAAGCACGTACCGATCGGCCAACTTGTGCAAACATCTGAAAGCAAATTTCACCTCTGTTACGAAGAAAATAGAGGCATTCAAAACGCACGTTTTAAGCTTGCCCTTTACTCAGACGATGTTATAGGGAGAGATGTTTTGCTTCTGCCATGTACGGTATGATAGTTTCAGCGTTTCGTGTTCGTCCGTCGTTTGCGAGCAGAATACGCTTGAACTTGTCTAGTAACATGGTTACCAATTGATTTAAACGTCCACTTAGGTTATCCGATATAAATAGACTCGGAATTTATTACCGTGTGTCATACATTTTATGCCGTATATCAGCGACTGATGTCCGCCAATTAAAATAATCTATCCAGTGATCACGTATGCGGGTGAGAAAAAGTTGAATTTTTCTGTTTACACTCTTCAATATACCGTATTGTTAATGGTGCATAACAACTTTTCGTAAAAAGTGTGCATAATTTTACGTCAACACTTTCGCAAAATTGCAGGACAAGATGAATCATTGTGATTACTTGACATGAAAGAAATTTAAATTGCTCGTTAAATGTATGTAATAAAGTATGACCTTTTATGGATTACTGTTATACTGGACCAAGGTCTGTGTGCTAGAAAATCTAGTTCATGAACTGTCAAACATCCCAAAAAATGTTTTTAGATTGTCTATTGTTTACGTTACTAAGAAGGTGCAATTCTTATCTCCAAAAAGTGATGAGCATAATTTAAGTAATAATAAAATATACGAGAGTAGACAAAAACCCAATGCTAAAAAAGTCTGGAACGGGTGGTAGGAAAATATAGACGATTCAAAAGTACTTAATAATTAAGTTTATTTGAATAAAGCTTATTTGACTTTGACTGTGACTTTGACTTTAATGGATGCGTAATCCGTACGCGTAGGCGATAAAATTACACTAGTAGACGCCCGCTACTTTGTGCGCATACTTACAATATAAAAGGAAACTGTTCAAAATTTCAAATTGGCAGTGCGGATTTATTTCAGTCCGTCAATCAACCAGACAATTTATTCTTTTATATAGGTACATAAAGAAGAGATGAGATACAGTAAGGATACAGTACACTGCTTGCATGGACGTGAAATAAAGTGCGGTTTACCGTCTCTTCTATGTCCATCAGCCATTTTTAATGTCCCCACTGCTGGGGCACAGGCCTTCCTTATGGGTGGTAAGGAGTTGGGCATTGGTGGGTGTTAACGACTGAAAATGCAGCCGGGACCAATGGCTTGACGTGCCTTCCGAAGCACGGAGGAGCTCGAGATAATAAATTTTTGATCACCCATCCCATGACCGACCCTGGCGAACGTTGCTTAACCTCCGTAATCGCTGGGCCAGGCGCTAGACTACTGCGCTACCGAGCTCTTCTTCTATAATTCCACATATTATACAGTGGAACGTAGTTAGGCACACATCACGTCTACGCGTACACACTACGCATCCAGTGGGTTTTGGCCTTAAAAAACAAGTCTTATTATACTTTAGTATGTAGCATGGACGTGTCTCAGCTAATACTGTTTTAATGAGGGTCAGCGAATTCTTTGTTTATGCGTTGTCATGGCGACGGGTTGAGTTTTTGCGGTCTCTTAGGGATCAGTTGAACCCTTTAACTTTAGGATAGTTAATTACACAGAACTTTTGGTTGCGCGTTTTTGACGCACCCGTCGAGTTAATCAAATTAATGTTTACTTTCAAAACGTGTAGCCTTCACGTGTTTTATGTGAAAACAATTTTGACATGTTTTAATAGTGCGCTATAGGCTTTGTGAAATTGGGTCGTTATTATTTTATGAGGAACGTATAAACGCAGTGGTAGCTTTTAGTGCTATAGTTTACTTCCAAGTCTATAATTCATAAATATTACTCGTAATTGGATAGTTTATTGTTAAACTATAAGGCATGAAAAACAAATGGTTTAATAAAACACAAATTTCAAAAATAACCACTATCTTTTTTTTTCGTTTAGTCTCGTTACAAGGTCTCCCGCTTAGAGTTTGCGCACCGACGATGGCGTAGCTTCTATGACATTCACAAGTGCTTGTAACAGCCTAGACTTAATAAATTATTTTGAATTTTGAATTTCTTTATCTAATGACTAGTCATAAATCTATGAATTTTATTTACGAAAAGATTGTTTTGTGTAATGTAAGCTCTACCTACAAAAGTACAAATTATGTAATATAATTTAGGTTATTAAAAACAAATTATGTAACCAGGCGTGTTTGACGACCTCCATGGTCGAGTGGTTATCTCTTGAGGTCCCAGGTTCGATCCCCGGCTGGGTCAATGTAGAAAATGAACTTTTCAATATTGTCTCAGGTCTGGGTGTGTGTCATACCACCGTTGTTTCTGATTTCCATAACACAAGTGCTATAGCTACTTACTTTGGGATTGGAGCAATGTATGTGATGTTGTCAAATATTTATAATTTGTTAACTTTGTATTTTAGGCGTAGGCTTATGAAACCATCTTCAAACTGCAACTAAAAATTTTTTGCAAGCTAATATTTCTGCAATCATTATTGATTTTCTCGTTGTTACTCCAATATCTTAATTTAGAGTGCTATTTATTATATACCATTATATTATTACCACTAAATTGCTGCCGGTGAAGTTGCAGGAATATTACTTAAGCTTGACCTCGGTCCCAACTGTAATAAATTAGATAATACCAAGCTCAAGCCAAAACTGTAAACTCAAAATGAGAATTTAGTAAGGCTCGCTATAAGTACTTAGTTGATTTTAAATAGAAGTGTGTTCCGTGTATTTTTTAACCGACTTCAAAAACTTTGAAAAGGAGGAGGTTATCTATTCGTCGCGTATATTTTTTTTTTATATATGTATGTACACCGATTACTCGAAGACGGCTGAACCGATTGAAACGATTCAAACGTTATAACATGAGGTTTGTTCCCAAGTTGGTCCCATTTTTTGTAATTTTGAAATCGGTTCAGTAGTTTTCAAGTAATCTTGAAAATACTGTCGTTTTCGTTGCCATTTTATATGAATTGAGACCGACTTTCAACCATTACTTTTTTGTTTATGAACCGATTTAGACAATTATTTTTTTGTTTGAAAGAAGATACCTTAAGAATGATTCCATATTATTTTCATTGGTATTGGACTTTGGATTTTGAAGATACACGAGGGAACTCCTCAAAATCAAATAGGAACTGTACAGTGATTGAAATATTGGTAGGTTTATTATTGTCAAGGACATTCTGGACTAGATTTGAACTGCAAAGACCCAACGGAACACCTGTGGACATTAAGTTACTCGGGGTTTACCATTGAAAAATGTGAAACATTATACTTAACGTTTTATATTATAAAATCATCGCTTACATACCTACCACAAAAAAGTTTAAAATAAAAAGCTTTTAAAAAAAAGTAAAACCTCCTTCAAAAACCTTAAAAAACAGCTCTATAAAAAGCAAGAAATAATGTTCAAATCGATTAATTAAAACACGTCTATTGAAGTCAGGTGGGGCTTTTAGAATATAAACATCACAATAAGTAAAAAAAATACTTCCAGCTCCACCCGACTTCAATAGACGTGTTTTAATTAATCGATTTGAACATTATTTCTTGCTTTTTATAGAGCTGTTTTTTAAGGTTTTTGAAGGAGGTTTTACTTTTTTTTAAAAGCTTTTTTGTTTAATGTAAGGCAAAATAATAAATATTATTTAAAGAAGTACAAAAAAATCAAAACTCTACTGCTAATAGAGGCATCACTTTCAGTGATATATCTGTGCAATATACGATTTCGGTTCATTTTTTTTTGTCTGTCCTACCTATTTGAATCATAGGCAAAGAGTTAGAGTGATAGTTTTTTTTACGGAATTACTTATTGAAAACTGAAAACTGTAAAATCCACCTAGCAAAAACTAAGTGACAAGAAACGTAACTTTAATATATAAATCCTACAAGAAACCATTAAAATTTATTTTTTGTTATTTTTTATTGTTACTTGTAATCAATCAAAAAAATAATAGTTTTCATCGAAACTATTGTCCATTACGATAAGAGAGTTGTCCATTATTGCGGACAAATAAATAAACTCGGCGACAAAACGGGCGACAGAGCCTTTCCGCCCCAAAAAATATTGCCGGGACAATTTCGCTTATAACTTGATTTCTTTATAGAGCCGACTATAAAAGAAAGTCTATAATTCAGACATGTTGGTTACTTTTCACTCATTGTAGTGTATGATTTTTACCCTAGTTTTGGGTATAAACTTCTAAGATGTGTTCAAAACGCGTTTACAACAGATGTAGTAACAATTTACTATTGTTTACTATGGTAGTTATCAAGTTTTGTGAAGTTATTATAAGATAGTGCTGATATAAAATAAAATATTTTAGTAATAACTTTCTAAAGGTTCTTTTTAATCAGCTGTTGTTCTTTATAGTGGTTTGCTTATTATTAGGTCAAAAAATATAAAGCCTGTTCAAAAAATAAATTGAGGAAAATTCATCTCATTTGACCTTTTCCGAAGATCCAATTAAAGATGGTTCCGAACAATAGAAATTAATCAGAACTCAAGCGATAGTATTACAAATGATCATATTTCAAAGTTTATTGATTGATTTACAACGGTTCATAGTGTACCAATGTCTGTTTTCGAAATCAATTTATCTTTCGTGGTCAAAGGCGAATACACAACGTGGAAATATACTCGTCTAGATGAGCCTCAAAATGGCCGCTGTGTTAAAATCGGTTGAGTGGATTCAATATGCACTCGCAATGCATACATTTACTGAAGTTGACAATGTTGTAGGTGTGAATTTGCTTTTGCAATTACCACGCTTTGATGCGCAGCACAGACTGTGTAAAGGGCTTATACCTATTTATCTTTACAAATTCTAAATGCTGATTGGACACATTGTGTTGGACAAATTTGCAAAAAATAAACTGTATATAACTCGATTTAGAATTTACTTTGAATAATGCTTTTCATGAAATAATTAACCACTCTTATCTAAGTGTCTAATGAAACATTTTCAGAATATTGTAATGGCGCTAGTAATAAGTACCTCGCAAAACCCTAGTCTTAACTATAAATCAATCTCGAATAATAAATGGGAATTAATACTTTGGTATATAAAAAAAAATCGGCCAAGTGCGAGTCGGACTCACGCACAAAGGGTTCCGTACCAAAAACGACAAAAAATCATATTTGTTGTATGGGAGACCCCCTTAAATATTTTTTTTTCTGTTTTTAGTATTTAGTTATAGCGGCAACAGAAATACATCATCTGTGAAAATTTCAACTATCTAGCTATCACGGTTCATGAGAAGCCTGGTGACAGACAGACAGACAGACAAACAGACGGACGGACAGTGGAGTCTTAGTAATAGGGTCCCGTTAACCCTAAAAATGGAGAACAAAATGTTTATTTTGTTCTCCATAATTAATAAATGCTAGACTGCTACACCGCCCAAGAAGATTTGGTGAGCATATTTTACTAATTCTGGGTAAGGTTAGGTTAGTATGGTCATCATTTAAACATAAGCCAGAAAAAATAACTAGATTTAATTCTAAAAAAAAATTACGTGATTTGATTGTAGAAAAAGAAATTGATATTTTTTACAGGTACCTAGTTAATCAGTAGCGTCCATAAGTACTTCTTTTGAAGACACGTGAGGCAAAATTAAGCCCGTCAGTAGCATAAAAGCGGCTTTTGTAAATTGCTGACCGGAAGAAAGATTAATAATGCTTAGCACCACTGTTCCACAATGAAGCCTTTCTCCTAATTAGGCATCAAGAAAATGAGAGGATAATTTATTTCACTTCATTTAATACATAAATGTGCGTGCCGGATAGTAATTAGCTTGCTACTGGTCGTGTCCATTGTACGATGATTTATTAAATACAAATGTCAACCTTTTAAAGTTTACAAATTGTCTCAAGAGAAATGTTAACAGAAACGAAAACAGTGTTCGTGACTATGTATTTGGATTATAAATAGTTTTGAATTCAGACATTTCCGGACTTTTTTATTAATTCATAAAAACGTCAATGAACATTTTAAATTCTATCTATATTTTCTTATTATTTTTAACATAGTGTCATCAGAAAATAAACCACGGCTCGTAATATGGATACTGGATAAGGCAAGACATTGATAATTGTATGTAGCCTATTTAAAGTACAAATTAATTAATATTCCACTTAATTTAATGTACCTATATTAGAGATGAAACGGATAGCAGTTTGGCCGGATACCGGATATTCGGCCAACCGTGTGGCCGGATAGCCGGATATCCGACCGCCAGATATCCGGTGGAACATAGCCGTTTGTTTGATGCAACGCACACACACACACTTGTGTAGGTGGACTTTTTTCTGAACCTGGTCTTATTTATGAAGAGAAGCGAAACCGCTTGCTACTTCTCAATGCAGAGAAATTAGTATTTATTCACCATAATTTGCCCTTAGTGCAGTATGAGTACTTATTAATTCATTTTCTATTACATTCATTTACTAATTATGTAATAAAAAAATTTAAACTAAAGCTAATTATATTTCTTAAGTGATACTGACTCACTTAATAAAGAAAGTAATTACTTAAAAATATATATTTTTTATCCATATTTTTTTTTATTCGGCCGGATGCCTAACCGGCCAAATAGTAGTTATCCGATATTCGGCCGGATAGTATTAAAGCCGCTGGATAGGCTGGATACCGGATAGTTACCGGATATCCGTTTCATCTCTAACCTATATACATACCATCTAAGCTAGAAAATAAACGCAAAATAGCTAGTTACTTAGGTACTTATTATTTAGATTCCTTGTTATAAAATAAGTGGCTTTTTAGGTAGTGTTTGTATTGAGTCATAAATAAAGTTTTGAGATGAAAAAAATTTTTTTTCTAACAAAAAAATAGTACAAATCCGAGCCTTTGACAGCCTTTACGTTCAGGTAAGTTAAATGAATAATTTAATTAGTTTCTTTTTCGTAATTTTTTCTCAACTTCGAAAGTTTTTAACATGTTTTCACCTTGTTTTATTGTAAAGGTAACCCTTACAATAAGGCTTATTCTGTATGTTGCATTTTATAACCACTAATGAATACAAACATTGGGGCGATATGTTTATCAAATGTTAATAAACCTTTAAAATCCATAAAGTTCTGTTTACCCTATAAATGTAACCAGAGTTACTTACGTTCATCTAATATCCATTAACATGGTTTTTTTTCAAAAAGTTTACTTTGCTTAATTTATACAATTGACATCAATTCCCCGAATCTTTGTATTTCAATCCGAATCTAATCTAGTAACAATTCTATTTCCACGACGAATCAACTGATTTAAATTACTCTGGTCCGGTAGAGGTGTATCTGTTATTGGCTACCTTAGGTCAACAGGTCGAGATCTGGTCGAGAATGAACTCATTTTTTACCTTTCGTATAGCTGGCCTCCATTTTGATATTTGTTGAACGGAATTGGGATCGTTCGTGCTATGGAGTTTGTTTGTTGTTAATTCTTCCGGAAAAGTCTCGTTATTAAACGAAATATTGACGCGAAAGTTCAAGAAATGATATCAACTGAAAATCCAAAGTTCTAATTTTGTCTAGAAGATCTGACACCTATTCAAAAAGCGAGCTTCAGCCGCTTTTCAAATCACGCTCCATCATAAAAAAAACTAAATGAATGAAAATATTTCATTTTCTCTATTGTTGCTAATTTTAACATCAAAGTAAGTGGCAAAAAATGACTTCTTTTCGTATCATTTATTGCGTAAAACTTATTTGCCAACATCGTAATCATCATTATAGCAAATACCTGTCCTTTCCTTATAGAGTCTAATAATATGGTTAAAATCTAGCGTGTGAATGAAAAAACGAAGTGTAAAAAACGTTAAGCAATTTGTACAGACAGCTGATTTCACAAGCTTAATTTTAACGATTTACAACTCTTACTCCAATCAATAAAGCTTAATATTAAAATGAGAAAAATATGATAGTCAGATAAGCTACTGAACTACTTTATTGTCAATTTAAGCTTGTGATTATAGCATGAATAATCAGTTAGAAAAACGTTAATTACGTAGACGTAACCACATTTATTTAAGACAGCTATATTATTAACCGTAACTTCATATTTTTGTACCTACTAGCAGCAAAAAGCTGCAAATGCAGCTTGAAAGTTTACTGTTGTATTTGTAGAAAGCTTTGTGGTTATAACTTTGTAAAGTATATTAGGTACTATCGCTTTGTCTAGAAACAGTGCTGAGTTCTAACACTTAAACACTAGTTAAACAAATATAAAACTCATATTGAAAGCAATACATAAACACATTTTGCAACAAAAAATTCATAGATCTCGTGCCTTTCACGACCTTCTGGTACATTGAAAATGAATTTAATGAATTTAACAAAATATTTTAAATTCAAATATTTTTTAAATTCATTAAATTATTCCATTCTTATAGATAAGTATTAATTTTTTATTGAAAGGTAACTTATTTTTAGGGGGCGTCCATTATACACGTGATGTTTTTTTGGCCATTTTTTAACCTTTCCTAAATTTTCTAAATGTAACCCAACTCTATATCTCTAGGGGTTTTTTAATTTTTTTGATATCGCTTTTCGTTTTTGAGAAATTGTCGATTTAGTGAGAAAAGACCCGGAAAAAGTGTGTCATTTTTCTACATTTATGCGATTTTTGAAAAAAGTTTTGGACTTTTTCAAATTTTTTTTTCACCATATTGTAGCCCTTGCTAAGACGCATCTTTTGACATATATCACATTCACGTAGACCTAAAACTCACGGGACCAGGGCGATGTCTCACTCTGGCTGAAATTGGGTACCTTACTGAAGCGATCGAAAAAACATTTTCAATGTTAATACATAATAAACAAAATAAAATATCGTTGAGACAGCCCCAGAGAGTAATAATAAATAGTAAATACTCGTTTTGGGATGACTCGCTCTTGCCTTAGTGTTAGATCAAAAATTATTGAGCATACAAGTAGGTACAACATGAAGGTGGTTAGGTGGTATAATTACTATTAGCTACAACAACTCAATATTTTACTATATTTATGCAAAGAATAAATAACTGTAGTAGGTACCTATAACTTTATTTATTCTCTTCGTTCGCCCAAGTGACTGTATCCAATTACCTACATCAAAACACATTGTTCGGTGTAATTTGTCTGTGATCACAGTAATTTTTTGTTTGTATTGTCCATTATGAACAGGAACTGCGTGACTCAAGTAGACATTGAAATGACACGTAACAAATTAAATATGTTTTTTTTTTCAAAGTTAATGGATATTTTTTCTAAGGAAAGCTATAAATTACATCATATTTACTTATTATCCAAGCTTGAATTATTAATAAGTTATACCTCAAATTAAGTCTGTAATAATACTGTACTGTACGACTGTACTTGACGACCTCCGTGGTCGAGTGGTTCGCACGCCGGTTTTCAAGGCGTCAATATCTCTTGAGGTCCCGGGTTCGATCCCCGGCTGGGTCAATGTAGAAAATGAACTTTTCAATATTGTCTCAGGTCTGGGTGTGTGTCATACCACCGTTGTTTCTGATTTCCATAACACAAGTGCTATATCTACTTACTTTGGGATTAGAGCAATGTATGTGATGTTGTCAAATATTTATTTATTTATTTATTGTCTTGAATTTTGAAATTTCATTTGTCGTGTACGTACAATGTTCGAGTATTTTACATTGTCGCAGCCAATAAATTTCAAACATATTGATAATATATTTTGCCTTATTGCTGCAAAGTAAGTCAAAGGTCGTCAATAGAAACGGCAATACATCATTTCATAACTCAAGAGAATGTAACAATTGATAAAACAATACATCACACTCATGATATGATCGTAACAGACGTATGAGACTAATAAATGCGAACATGACTTATATAGGAATTTAGCACTTACTGTAATGGGAAATGGTGGACAATTGAGTGGCTTGGTTAATATTATTCCATTTACAGAATGGTAAGAAGTCAAAAGTTATGTAAATAATTTTAGGCATCATTTAAAATTCGGTCAAGCGCAAGTTACCTACGCAACCGTCAATTTCGTACCTATACAGGATTTTTGTATAACACTAACAACATGTATGAAAAGTCGATTTCTTTTTGTCTGTTTTCGGAAAAGTCGTCAAACAAATGTTGCTGTTCATGATGTAAGTAATGTTCTCCTGCGAGGTTGTTTTACAAATAACCCTGTATATTTTTACAAGACGTCATGTCACATCTATTACAGTATGTTCTGTCTGTACTTTATCTCAGAAAATTATGACTTTTCTTATTTAATTTATCTTACTTATTTTAATTTTATTGTTTTCAATTAAATACGCGTTTCTTGTAGTTTCAGCATCTTTTGCGTTTTGATATTATTTTACGCTGCCTGTTAGTCTTTTCGTGACCCAAAATAACTAGGTACCTAATGGAATATAATGTAGTCAAGTATAGCTTTCTGATTAATATCGTAAAAATGAATATGATTATGCAAATTAATTGAAAGTTGTTGATAAACTTTTGTATTAATTGAAACGTAAACTACTTTATCATTAGTACTTTCAAAACAATTATTATGACGATGTTCATGCATACATGCATAAAGTGTGCTTTACTGAATATAATATTTAGCTAACGAAACTGGAATATTAGTGGTAATTTTATTATTGGAATTGCTATCAAAATTCCCTTACTAACCGACATAAGAAAATATAAAAATATCGTAAGAAAATCTAAGGAAACTTCATATTTAACCAACCTAGTATCAAATAAAATTTGGGATAATAATTCTTTTAAACACATTGAAAATACTTAATATCTTATGTTTAGGGAGAGCATATTATAAGAGTGAAAGTTTATAAGACGAAATAAGGTTAAACTTTTTTTTTGAGATTTTAGCATTTATAATGATATTTTTATACGATACTAAATAATGAGAATATGATCTGGTGCGAGTCGTATTTTTCTAGTACAATATTTAGTAAGTACTGTATAAAAAAATAAAAAATAAATAAAATTAATATTATCAGAAACCTAAAGAAATCCATTCCCCTCAGCATCCTAACCAAGGGTTGTCAATCATTAATATTGCAGTCCAGTGACATTTTGTGACGTCAAAAGTTTGTCAAACAACAAATACACCCATCCATCTCTACCTTAGGCAGAGTAAATGAGACAACTATACCAGCAATATGAGAACATGTCAGAGGGCACGTCATAATCCTACAGCCCCGCTCACAGATTACCATTTAGACAAGTTTTATGTAAATCACTTGTAGCAGCTTCATTTTTGAGATCATCCGCCTAGAAAAGTTCACTTTGGGTCAGGCTTTTTATATTTTATTACTTACTAGCCTTTTAAGTAAAAGCACAAAAATGTAGACAGTTTTCCGACATTACGTACAATAGTCCAATCAAATTAGATATTGAATGTTGCAATAAATCTGGTATTTTTGGTTTTTGTATATATTGTTTGTAATGTGAAGGCAATATTAAATCCAAGTTTTCCTCGGCAGATGACCGGAGCATAAAAAAACTCAAAAATGTTGTCCTTTTTTCAGTCTTTCTCGATTTGGACCCGGACGGAGGGACTGGTTTTTCATCAAGATTGTGTAAGAAGGTCTAATTTGATTGGATTACAAGCAGTTTCAGGGTTTACAGTCAGTATTGTAACATTTCCTAGTGTAATAAAACAGTTTATTAGTGGAAACAAAAGACGTAAAGCGTTTTCGAACACGGCCAAAGCAGCGCTTCCGTCTAGATATACACATAGCAGTTTGAATAAAAATAAAGCATTGCCTATTACTTCTACTATTTGAAGTAAATGCTTTAGTTTAGATTTGATGTAAAATTTGGTTATTATTAATCAAATCCAAAGCATTTAAGTACTTCAAATAATAGAAGCAAACGGCAATGTTTTAGTTTTATTCAAACGGCTCATTGTCTTTTTTTTAAGACCTTATACAGTCAGTACAAAGATTAACTAGGACTATGCTAGGTCTTATGCTTCATTTCAATAATATGTACTCATTAAAAATAGGTCCCACTAAAGATTTGCTGCCTAGATATTTCTACTAAAATTTACGGGAAAATAATGACAGCAGTTGTCCAGTTGTTGATCCATCTTTTACGAATTTAAGGTTCGTCGGCATACAAACATTACAAAGAAGTATGTGTGAAAATCCGAAACGCAGATACAAGTAAGTAGATAAAGAATCTTTTAAGTAACTTAAGTAATATTTTAGAATTTTAAATTATCCATATTTACCCTTTTACTATGTGATGTGCCCTAACTACTTTAGAAAAGTATTGATTCAACAGCCAATTAGATTTCTATATAAAAAATATACCCTCCCCTTGTTTGCTAACTCTGCCTATTTAGGTATTGTTTAAACTTAGGGGTAAAAGTCTATTGTTTTATTTTGACGTGTAGGTAAGGTAATGTTTTAACCCTTTAATGGCGGAACCATATTTTTATCAACTAAGAGGTTCGCTTTTTCGAAAGTAATTGTCTTTTGATAGAGATTTTTTCATGCTTACCTATCGTATAGTAATTTAGCCATCTTATCATTTTCTTACATTATAAAAATCTACCTTAAATATATCGTTCAAAAATATATTCCGCACTCAATTCTGCTACGGAACACTAAAAAGCTTTTCAATTTCCCCAAGATACCGCTACTTACGTGTGCAAATCGGTATATCTGATAGAAAATGCCATTTTCAGTTCGTCAGTACATTCGTTGATAGTCTAGTATATCGCTCTCGTATCCGTCGGCTGACTGATTGGATCCCGTCGCTCCATCGCTCTCCTTTGCCATCGTGTGAAATAACACGTCAGTCAAATACAACCGATAATAAATTCAATTTTCTCTCTCCGCACCGTCGAAATGACGACCGGACAGGATTAAACGCGTCCCGTTCGCCTTTTGTTCGCCACAATTCTTTCCTTTTCATGCTGTTTTTTATACCGTCCAACCGTTTCGGAGCTTTTCCCTTGAGCTTTCGACGAAAAGAAGTAGACTAATAAAAGAATGCGTTATTTTAACTTCGCAATTTGGTTTGTTTACGTTCAGTGCCAACACCGTTACAAATCGAGTTTACTTAATAACAATTCACCAAAAAAACATGTTTCAGTACATTTTAATTTACTCGTAGTATGTGACATGCATATAATTTTGAACAAGCAGAAATAAAAGAATGTGTTACTTTACTCGCAATTTAGGTAGTACGTTTATACATTCATTGCTGACGCCGCCAAATTATTGAAATAACTTATAAAAAAACCGGCCAAGTGCGTGTCGGACCACGCACCGTAGGGTTCCGAAGTTACCGTATACCATTCGATATTTCATACCAATATTATTTTTCGTCTGCAAAAATAACTTTGTTTTTCACAGTGTTGGTATGAATGACAATGTTATATTTGCGGTTTTGGAAAATGTGATATATCTCAAAAACTGATTATTATATTTCGTTCAAACCAATTTTCGTTGAAAGCGTTTATTAAGATCTACAGCATATATTTGTATTTTGGGGGACACACATTTTACCACTTTGGCAGTATTTATCTTTCAAACGGTTGACTTTGAAAAAAAAATCGTCTTAGAAACCTCAATGTTATTTTTAAAGACCTTCTATAGACACCCCACACGTATTGGTTTGAAGAAAAAATTTTTTTTCAGTTTCAGTTCCATGTATCTTCCTTAATCTTTTATTTTTTAAATTTTTATGTTAAATTCGTTAAGCGGTTAACAGAATGCATCTACCTACCAAGTTTCAACTGTGTAATCTTGATACTTTCGGAATAAAGTGGATGTGACATACGGACGGACAGACAGACAGACATGACGAATCTATAAGGGTTCCGTTTTTTGCCATTTAGGCTACGGAAACTTAAAAAGCACTAGTAGGTACTTGTGAAAATAAAGTAGTATAGAAGAATGCGTTCCAACTCCACAATACAATACAGGGTCATTTTGTATTCACCATCCAAATTTTGAGGATGTGTTCAGTCCATGAAACTGAACAACTTTTTCTAAGGAACACATGGTCAAATATGTAAAAAAACCGGCCAAGTGCGAGTCAGACTCGCGCACGAAGGGTTCCGTACCAAAAAACTGCAAAAAATCACGTTTGTTGTATGGGAGCCCCCCTCAAATATTTATTTTATTCTGTTTTTAGCATGTATTGTTATATCAGCAATAGAAATACACGATCTGTGAAAATTTCAACTGTCTACCTGTAGTCGATATCAATATCGAGCAAAAAACGGCAAAAAAATCACGTTTGTTGTATGGGAGCCCCCTTAAATATCTAATTTATTCTGTTTTTAGTATTTTTTGTTATAGCGGCAACAGTAATACATCATCTGTGAAAATTTCAACTGTCTAGCTATCACGGTTCATGAGATACAGCCTGGTGACAGACAGACAGACAGACAGACGGACAGCGGAGTCTTAGTAATAGGGTCCCGTTTTTACCCTTTGGGTACGGAACCCTAAAAACGACTATCCATGCAAATCAAAGGTATCTAATCAATTTAGTATGGGATGATCAAAATTTTGTGGCGAAATTGGACACATGTTTCTTAGAGAAAGTTGTTTAATTTCATGGACTGCACACATCCTTGAAATTTGGATGGTAAGTTCAGAATGACCCGACCCTTGATCACGTAAGTTTGTTGCTAACAACTCTCGATTGAAATCTATTGAAAGCGCAGTTGCATTGCTGTTTTAGTTAAGGTAGTTGTCACATTGGTTCTTACTAAAGCAGCGATGTAACTGCGATTTCTGTCAGAGTTGATTGCAACAAAATTACCTAATTACCCCCCTGATGTTATGTTACATTTACACTAACAAGTGATGCCGCCGGCGCCGCTACAAATGCATAAATCGGACTAAACAATTTAAAAAGGCAACTAATTTATGCAATTTCAATATACCACAAGATTGTCAGCGTGTTTGCATACATCGCAATGTGTTTACAATGAGTGTGCGGAGGCGTTTCTCAGAAGCCTGGCTCGTGTACCTTCGCCTCGTGTGCCAATTAAATCCTGCTTTTTTCGTGTTTTTATTTGCACACACAACATGAGCTGAGTTAACTCTAACTTATGAGCGTGTTCTGAGCTACAAAGGGTTAATGAAACTCGGAAAAAGATTAAAACAAAATGTGATCATCTTCTTTTGGATATCATCGGATCACCCCACATTTATTTTGAAACGGGTAGGTAATGGGCTATTTACATGACTCGATTTTTAGTCACCTGTGACGGTCGACTTTAGTCACTTAGGAAGTCGCTTCCAAAATTAAATCGCAGGTGATGGCGTCGCTGTCATCTTTGTAACTAATGGCGTAACTTAGGTAGCAATCCTACTAATATTATAAATGTGAAAGTTTATGGGTTTGGATGTTTGTTCCTCAATCACGCAAAAACTACTAAACGTATTTGGTTGAAATTTGGCACACAGATGGTAGATAGCCTAGATTAAAACATAGAATACTTTTTAGCCCGATATTCCCACGGAAACGGGAATCACGCGGGTGAAACCGCGAGCGGCCGCTAGTATTTAATAAAGTAGTTCTTGTTTTAGCCACCGAATCAGATAATTTTGTTCAGTCACCTGCGGCCAAGGCCGAAATCCCGTTTACACGGTAAATTTTCGCCGTGCGGGGAAAGTATAAAATGTAAATACCCCATAAGTATATGGAAAGCTTCAAATCAATTAATGTTTTTCAGATCGTTCAATATTCTTTGCACACGGTTATCGGGTATCATAATAAAGAAAATATTTTATCGCTTTCGCCGATCGTCGTTGGATGGTATAAAGTATAGTTCTCATATTAAAACCAGTTCTAGAAATAATATCAAGAGCGATAAAGTGTGAGTTTCAAGTTCAACATTCGATACGCAGGCTATTATAGTGAAGAAGTAGGTAACATTAATAATATATTTCTTTAATTTTCTTAAGGTTACAACTAAGTCTTGAAAATACTTGATGTTATTACAAAAGATTTTTAAACACCTGTTCAACTTTAACACTGTTTAAATGTGATGCTGTCTATTTCTAACTAGCAGCCGCCCGCGGTTTCACCCGCGTGGTTCCCGTTCTCGTGGGAATATCAGGATAAAAAATATCCTATGTTTTAATCTAGGCTGTCTACTATCTGTGTGCCAAATTTCATCCAAATCCGTTCAGTAGTTTTTGCGTGATTGAGGAACAAACATCTAAACATCCAAACATCCAAACATCTAAACCCACAAACTTTCACATTTATAATATTAGTAGGATAATATTGTCAAAAAGTTACAGTTAAATATGATTCTATTCAGATTTAAATAGTGTCTTAGTTAAACAGGTGATTTAAAATCATTTGTACTAACACCGACTATGTTTTATCCTCATCACAACTATGAACAATAATTTGATTTAGAAAATGGATGTATTCAATAAAAAATTGTTTCATAAATTGTTCTTTCTTTTATCTAAATATAGATTAATCTCCTAACTAAAATATGAAACAGCCCTTTCCGTATGTAATCGAATCTTCACTTCAGATCTCATCCAAACGAGGCCATGTTAATAACACCAAAGATACCAGTCTATTGTAACCCAAAAAGGGAACGGTGCGGCATGCGGCATCGTTTGAAATCTAGCCTTTCGTTGAACTCACTTCACCATTCTTGGAGACATCTTGATATCTTGACAATTCAATACTATTCAGATAAGCCCCTTACTAATATCACCTGACAGTGTGACACAACATGTTTGTGGCGTGTGAGCTGTTAAATGATATTTAGGACTTTTTACGATTGTGAAGTGAGCGTTTAATGGGAAAGCTTTGATGTTTGAGTCATTTCGAGAAAGTTTCTCATGATTATATATACTTTTAATGTGAAGTTTTTTATCGGTTTGGTTAGTCACTCATCAATTTTCACTTAGCCGTAAACTTTATATTACTTTAACTTGCTAGATTAATATGAGCTTACTGTAAGTCACGTTCAAAACCATAAGGCTAAGAGGTGAAGATGGAACGATTTTGCACAGTAAAAGACTATTAATTGTTTCTTGAAGTTTTAACTTAAACATTAAAAATATACTAGTAAGATTTGGAAACAATACAATGTACCTTACTTTTATCAATGTTAAAAAAACCAAAAATTTTTTGAAACCATTGGGCTATTTACAATTTTACATGGGTCGATTTCAGTCACCTGTGTGTGACCGTATTAGTCACCTAGCAAGTTGCTACCAAAATTAAATTGCAGTTGATGGTGTCGCTGTCGTTTATGTAGGTGATGGCGTAACCTAAGTAACAATATGTAAGCATATGAAAATTATCATCACCTTCCTTCTAATGTCATTTAAATTTTTGTTGCAGGTAAGATCACGGCACATATAAACGGCGCTGAAATTGAAACTGTTCCCTTTGAGGCTCACACTAAAAAGCATGGAAGTGCTGTTGTAAATATGGTACGTAGCACAAGATAATTAAGCCTGGATACGTTACTCTGTGATCGTGCATTTGCTGAAGAGGCGGTAGATCTTGCAACCGCTAACGCAGGTATCTTATGAAGGGCAGATCTAATGAAGTGGTGATATCCATTAAAAGGCAGACATTGTCATTTGCACAACCCGAGGAGATTCTGTTGGTTAAACTCCATAAATATTATTGTGTATTCTTTAACTTGATTCTTAATTTTCTGGTTCGATGATAATCGAAAAAGAGCTGCCTTAACTTTTCTGGACATGAAAGTGAGTGTAATAATGGTGGCATAGTCGGAACAACCTTGTAAACTTTTAAATAATCCCGCTACTTTAAAAATATATTTCATACCTCAACATTTTGGGTTCGGCAAACGGAAATCGTGATATGACTTTGACAAATGACTTTATGACCCTTATAAAGCTCAGTAACCCTTCTAGCTATAATATAATATATCCATGTTTGTCACGATGGTTATACACTACGCGTCAGAGGTGTAGGGGGGAGTCCTTTGATGTCGCCGCCTTGGCCGGTGGTCCACCAGTTATAGTTTCTTCCTTTTATTCCGTCTCCGTATGGCTTCCGTCCCTTCGACTACTCCATTAAGGCATCATACGAGCACATTATGCTAAATGGCCTTAGTCTATACTCCTAACACTTTATGTCCGTGACTGTTACCGACATCAAAATATTCATGTCAGTTTTACGATTCCCGACGCCTACGACTTTCAAACTAGTACAAATAAAGTTTATGACTCAAAATTAAATTTATTTTACAACTAAATTGTCAGACGTGTTATTAAATAATCACCCATGATTTATGTCTTAAAAGACGTTAAATTTATTCCCACGCATCGTCGAAAATTGATGTCAAAATTTCAATTACAACTTAGTCTTTGTTGAGTAGAATCGTGCGATTTGACACATTTAAATGTAAGGCATCCCTTTTGTTCGCGACCGTTAAACATTTTCGGCTCCATTCGAATTGGAACTCGTAGGCGCGGCTAAGAGGATTTTGCAGGAGTGAGACGTTTACAAGAGCCATAACAATGTTATTCTTCGACTTGACAAGCTCAAGAACGGAGAACCGAGTGATCAATCATTGCGAAGTGCGGCGATAATCGCATTATATATCGATTGTCGATTTGTCGAGGGTCACGATATCGATGATCGTGGAAAAACAATTGATGTTTGTCTAGTAATAAATAGTGATTTACGGTGAGTGCGTGTTTGCTGGTGATACGATTAGAACAGTTATAGAATGCGCCTGCGATTTTATGTCGTACTGTTTTTATCGTCGTTTTATTACTGCAATCTAATGGTTTTTGAACACAAAAATTAAACTTTAAGAATTAATATACCTCATTATTAATTTTAACATCAATATTTTGGGAAAACACCGTCATCGTATAAATGGACGACAGTAGGTATATGATTTGGCTCTAATAAAACAAAAGACGATCCTTACATATCGATCCGTAACGGAACTTGAATAACTAATTGAAATAGTAACGAAATCATGCACGGGGATATAATAACATCACTAGGTTAGGTACGTACAAGCCCCTTTCCAGGGGGGATTTAATCGGGATAATACATGTGTCGCATCTTATTACCAATCTCAGATTGTGGCGAGAGCAAACAGCCGACGAGCCCTCGCGAGTCAACATGATATCACTTACGAAACTTTTCTCACAAAGTGTATTTGTATTGACGAATTCTTTTTCATCTTTTAGTGGGTCCGCTTACACAAAAGAGGATTTGTATCTATTTTGGATTCAGATCGTACGAAGGACTTTTGTCGATACAGCTAACGTTCCTTTTAACACCAAATAAGATTTTCTCGTTCACAAACCTCTTTTCAAACGGTATTCTTGTCACGGTATTTACGACCTTTTTAAGCTAACGAGATAATATTAAAGTCTTTAAAACTCCAAATTGGCAGACAATAACAATCCTAGCATACTATCAATCAAAGATTAAAAGATATTAATGACCATTATACTTGAAACTTTATTACTTCTCTTCAGTGTGACTAAAACGAGCTATAAATTAAATAAAGGGAACTCATAAAACCTGTATAGTATACAGTTGTCAACGATTCTTAATGTGACAGTGAATTAGTCTCCCTTTATTTTGTAATAAATAAAACTGAACGAAGTTAAGTTGAACGTAACGAAACAAGTAGCGCGTCGCGATACGCTGGAGTTGACATATTGTTTTAAGTTAAAAATTAATTGCTGCTCTGTTGCAACATATCGCCCAAAAATTACCTTCTTGTCAATGAATTCTTGATTTCTATACTTATACTTTTTCTAGGTTGATTTCGATCGATCGCGGATTATGACACTCTTTTTTTTCTATTTCCGTGTTTAACAATAATTTCGGTAAAGATACTTTATGTAATTTTAGTATGATTAATATAATTAATCTTTTTATTTCAGTACCTATGTTTACAGTACACTCGTTATAATAACATCTGCTTACATTTACGGGCGGTTTGACAAATTGTTCGCCTTTCAGAGATGGCGGAAGACGTCTTCATTCATTAATAATTTATTATTTATCATATTACGCAATTAATAATCGCCTGTTGTTTATTCCTTCAGTTTACATAATTTAAGAAACGTTATGGATTGCTTTTATGAACCTTTTGGTGTTTTGTTCGCACTTTATAACGATAGTGAGGTCTTGTTTCAACTTGACAACGTAACATTATTAACGCCTGGTTAGGTGTGAAGAATCTCTTAATTGATTAATTAAATCAAGTGGTATCTCACGGCCTGAGTGATAACGCGTGAAGATTAAAAGGTTTATGGTTAAGACTAAACTTAATCCAATTTGATTTTTTTTGTGGCTTGTAGTAAACTGATTCCTATTATTCGGTTGGTATTTGGTATAGTGTTTTTACCATATGTAATCTCGATAGGTTTATGTAATCCCTTTTATGCGTTATGTTTGTGGTACATTCCCAAAATAATTATTTTATGATTTATTTACCTCTGCTTTGGATTTGTTAGCAATTGCTACAATATAATAAAAGTGTAAACATTAATATATTGGATCACCAAACAAAACTTTTCTTTTTGCCAATTGGGTTTTTTACTGATAACCAAAATTAAGCAAAACTTATTTTGATCAATAATCGAAATCTTGCCTCAATAGTTTAGATTCTCACCAATAGGAAATAGCTCAGTATTTGCACTTAAGCTATGAACAAAGCAAATATAACCCGATGGGATAAATTCCCATGGGAGAAACGGGACTCAAGTGGGACTCGATGATTGAACCGATACTCAAGCTCAAGTATATTTTGTTGTTCACCTTTAAGCATTGTCAGTATTTTGCAACTTTCAATAAAGTGATGAGGGATTGAATTTAAGTATGTACAGTTTGAGTACCAAGCACACATCACATTTAATCTTTTTGGACGGCATTTGAAATTAAATACCATTTTATCAAAGAGTTGCCCTAACTACGCGTATATTATCAAACTTAGATTAAAGTAAGTAGTTGAAAACAAATTAAACAATGAAGGATCCGAAGTTGTCCTAAACCGTCGTTTGTTCTCATTTTCTTCTGAGTTTAATAATTCAGATGACAATAAAAGATTTGAAAATTAGAGACCACGTTGAGGTTCAACATTAGCACGTGACTCACTGTTGTAGACTTATAATGTGGTTTCCTATGACTTTAATTTTGACACAATATATTTTAGCGTGTTCCGACAACTAACGGCAATTAATAGGGAATATCCATCAATTTTTTTTTTAAATCAAAATTAATAGTATAATACGTGAGAAAATCAACTGTAATATTGAAACTTTTCCCTTGCGTTTTTTTCTCGTAATATAGTTACTTGAAGTTAGCACGCATCAGCTCCCGCCGAAAACGCTCTATACAAATATGTGACGTCACTTATCACGTTTCAGGTGTGTTTCAGGCGCGTTTAATATGGAGTTAGCCAAGAATCTTCAATTATCTCCTTAAATTTTGCGTTTTAGTACATAATGTGTCATACAAAATATTATTTCTTGTTGGATATTCTATCTGACTGTTAAGTGCATTATATCCGAAAATGAAAAAAAAATATCGTTATTTTCCCCTGATTTAATCGTGTGATAAAACTAAAATGATTCATTTTTTTTATTTTTTCTTTCTGTTCCATCATGTTTTTACAAGTGTCCGCAACGGTCAAGCTCAATTTTATGAAAATTGGTGACTTATGCATATTCCCTATTGGTCACTATGAACTATGTTATCAAAGCAAAATTATCTCATTAAATGCAATATTTGCCGAATACAACTTTAGTGTGTATACAAATAAGTGAATGAGTACCTCTACTGACTGACCTGCCTTCAACGCACCCCCAAAACCACATTATGGCTGAGCTGTTACATTTTCAATAGTTATTATGACGTAGGCCTCTGTTAGGGAATATCTATAGAAAATTCTCTCGGAATTGAAAGGAATATAAACGGAAGCTAATAAAAACATAGTTCTTTACGAAAATACTAGCGTATTAAGTAGCAAAATCTCATTTGATCTGCGTTAACTCACAGAGATTTGATTTACGTAGGTGGGCTGCTATCGATGAAATCCCTGCTCCGAGATAAAAGAAATAAATCACATGTCAGAACACCGCCTTACGCCAACGGAATCCGAAATCCGCTAGGAAATAAACCGTGTCTCTTAGAAATTCCTTACTTTGAAAGATAAAAATGATGGAACGTCTTCGTGAAGGACTCAATTTATCTCATTTTTTATTTGGAAATCGTTTTATTTAAGTTACTATTTAGTATGAAAAAAAAACATAATTGAATAAAAAATACATAAGTAAAGAAAACGTAAAAAATATGGGCACGTCTTTGTCTTTTTCGCATGACATAACTGCAATAAAAAAACCGGCCAAGTGAAAGTCGGACTTGCGCACGAAGGGTTCCGTACCATTATCTATTAGGATAGGGGAGCCCTCTTCATTTATTTAATTATAATTTAATTATTTATTTTTAAACACTTCAAGCGTACTACATTTCTACCTATTAAATTCGAGCAAAAAAAACGGCAAAAAATCACGTTTCTAGTATGGGAGCCCCCCTTAAATATTTATTTTATTTTTTGTTATAGCGGCAACAGAAACTCATCATCTGTTATAATTTTAACTGTCTAGTTATCACGGTTCATGAGATACAGCCTGGTGACAGACAGACAGATGGACAGTGGAGTCTTACTAATAGGGTACCGTTTTTGCCTTTTAGGCACGGAACCCAAAAAAGATGGTCTTTGCCTTCTTCGCATAACAAAAGTGCAATAAAAAACAATAACAAACAACATTGGTTTTGAACTTGTGACTTATATTGATGTCTGATCAAGAATAACCGTTGGCCTTCCAATTGAGTCAGGCCATTACAGTCATTGATGCAATTAAATTGATGTTGACTCAATTAACTTGAGTCAGGTTGATTGACCGAGAGGTATGCTCCTATCTAAGTGTATTACAGTACAATTAAAAGGATCCATTGAAAATAAAATAGTAATTAAAAAATATTATGTTACTTTTCTTATCATCGAGTTTTATGTCCACGCATATTATTGACGGTAATATTTGCTCTTACACTTTTTAAAATGGCAATAAACACAGTTGTGATTGTGACAAATAAATATTGGATCATGCTTTTTTTAATTACTTACGCTGAAATAAGGTACAAACACCACTTCACTTTCATGTGACCCAATCTATCTTTCGCTCCAAACGATCATCACACAACTATTGTGGTTCGCTCAATATTTTACATACTCGACATGCGAGTGAACATGTTTATATCATACACTATTTTATCAAAAATTAAAACTCTTCAACCCTTAAGTGACATTATTTTTATTTTTAAAAATCTCATTAGAATGATGTTCAAAGTTTAAATTCTCCTTATTAACTCCTTCGTTGGCGGTTTACCGAAGGATAAGTTTAAATCCTGCAGGATTAAAGGAGGTGGGCTCATTGGCTTATTAAAATAGATTTCTTACTGAGAACTTGAAGATTGTTCAGTCTTCTCAAAAGGACTATCTTAAGTTTATTTAATGTGTCCATAAGTTTGGAACAGTTGTGCGTTGAGAAATTGAAGTTTCAATCCACTTAGACTGGAATTACACAATCCATTTTCTGAAATTAATCTAGTTTATTGACAATTTCGTAGAGATCTCTAATTTATTTTGAAAATAAAATAAATTCTATGTTATTAGTTAATATGAAGCTTTCATATGGTGAAAGAATATATAAACGTATAAAAAACTTTTATCTTTATAACATTAAAATAAATTTGTAGCTTTATTTCTATAAACTTTGGATTCATGTATCGATTTTTACTAAATAAAAAAATGAAAAAAGAAAAACGTTAAGAAAAATTTTAAAGAAAGATGTTATATATTTTAAGTACTGATTTATCATCTGAGTTATTAAAATTTACATAAATTTACACAAGATATAAAATTCAACAACCAATGATACGCGTCCTTTTTTCCTTGAATAAAGTTAAAATAACTTTATCCACCGCAGATGGCATTAACGGCAAAGCGCTACTTTGAAAGGTACTCTTGCTGCCTAAACTTATCTTTCGTATTGCCAACCCATAAAATACCCTTCGGTCGTGTTCACATTAAACTATGTTTTATTGCCATATAATACAGTTCACACTCGGACCCATAATGAAGCTGTTCAGAAGGCCAAGTCATTAGTGGCACAACACTCAGCCTCGATAAGATAAAACCTTTCGGCTCTTTGTTCTTATCGGTCCGTCAAAATATTTTATGTCCCCACGATTATTCGGCCGAACAAAAACACTACACCGAAATGGTAGTAATTATAATGATTGTTATATTGTGTGGGAATGACTTTTTTGAACGTTTCTTTTTGAAGTTTGTTTTAATTTGGTGTGCTTGAACGGTAAATAATTTAGCGATTTGCTGATATGAAAGCATTTTTGGGGAAGTTAGGCCAAATTTATTTAATACAGCATAAGGTAGTGTGAGCCAAAATTTTAATTTTATTAATATTTAGTTAAAGCTAGAAACATGTACATGTTACACCTACACCTACAAAAAAACTTAAATATTCTCAAATAATAAAATCGGAAGGGTTAACAGTTCAGCTCTTAAAAAATTGGCATTTCCTAAAATAATTAATAAATTGAGTGAACGTCATTTATTTACTAGAATAAGGCAAATATACGTCTATTTTCATCCACCCATCCATCATCTTGATGAAAAACGAGATATAACAAAAACACCGCAAAAATACCTCTTTTGGGGTATACTTTTACCCCCCTCCCACTTAAGCACAACTCCGCTGGGGGGGGGAAACCTAGAACAGTCATATTTGGCAACAAATGAAGCTATTAAAACAATAAAACCTTTTGTAGGAATTAAATCCGATTTAAATTCTTACCCTACTGACCTATCAGTAACAAAATATTTTTTTAATCGGAAAGAAACGCCACCTTCTGAGAATGACACTTATATAGAATAGAATGTGATTAGCGACCCTTCATAGAAACAGTTTTAATGGGTCGTTCCGTGAGGACGACAGCTGCTATTGTTTCACTTACAAAATTGAAGGCAATTTTGGCATCGTTACGTTATAATGACCTTTTAATTTCGAGACACCTTTGCTGTAGATGACAATGGGGTCTTTGACATTAGTGTGTAGTTAGATTGTAATAGGTTTCCACCCTTCTTTTATTTTTAAGTAATAGGATATTGATTGTTTCATTGTTTTGTCACTAATCTCAAATGAGAGAAGAACTACGACGTAGATTAATAACAAAGTTATGCATAAGATTAAATAAAAATATTCTTCAAACAATCACGTTAAAAAACTGATACAATCGCTTCTTTACGTGTAAATTCTTTAAGACTATTTTATTAGGTACGTACCTACATCGTGCCTAAATCAATTTGCAAGTAATTTTGGATAGATTAATTAAAGTAAAATTTCCAATCTCAAAAACATAAGATAATCTTACACATTTTTTATTCTTGGTTGATTCGCCAAATATTTAGTCTTAAGTACGCAATGAAGTGTGAATAATTTAATCAATGTAGATCGTCGTTGGAGTACGAGAAATAAATTACTTAATCCTAATCGTGAGCTACTTTGGTTAATCGATAGCCGTTATTATTAAGATTCGCCTTTATAGCAAACCATTATGTTTCATGGCCTTTTATAAATGTGTACTAACAAGATCCTTCATATATGAGATTGGTAATTAATTGATGTTACATCACAGAATACATAATAGGTTACATCAGCAATTTTGGTTACTGTAATAACTATCCAAAATTATCTTCTCGCTTAGTAAGACTTCTCAATGTAATCATAATTTCTTTTCTCTATAGTTTTCATCATGAAATAAAACACTTATTAACGGATACTATGACGGTAGATACGGATGCTAGTATCCGTTAAAAAGTGTTTTCACTCCTCTTGCTCTAAAAGTCCGTCATTGTAAGGTACAAGAGCCAGGATAAAATAGCAAAATTACCCCTAGCGGATAAAGTTTTTTCTTTTTTAATGTTTGTCTATTACCAATGAGCCTACTAAAACGAAAAAGTCTTTATTCATAATCACGAATAAAGACTCGCTCGACTTAATACTGTTTCTCATTTTTATTTTTGAAAATGGAACTAAAAGCAGCGATCTCTTCGGTGAAATCATAGACTTATTTATACTCTGTGACTTTAAGTTTGATCGTAGAATGCGTGCATTGTGTTTCTTAGCTGCTACAGTAGAAATTGAAAAAGGCGCGAAATCTTTAGAATTTTTCTCTAATACCAAACTGATTTCATGAATTGTGTGACTGTAAGTAAGTAATAGGAAAGAAATAATTTTAATCTTTTGCCGTCAAGCACAAATCATTTATTTAAATACTGTATGAAAAGTTTATGAAGTGGAGGATAGAAAAATTAGTGGATTCGTTTACGTAAGTTTAAACTAGTTAGGTATTTAATATTGTATTTTATTTTCTCGCCTTCGTAGTGAAAAGTAGAGTGTAACACACGACGCTAAAACCCATTGTAACTCGGTTTCTATTTATTCCCTCGCTAAAGCTCGGGAATAAAACTACCTCGTATGCAATGGGTCATTTTAGCGTCTTGTATAACAATCTACTATTTATTTCATGTCTAGTGAGCGCGTAAGTTTAAGAAGTGAGTGTGCGCACTTTAGTGCGGTTTTATTGAAAGTACTTTGGTAATTAGTTGGTATTTGGTTTGATTGCGAAGAGAATTGAATAAGCTTGAGAAGTGAATAGTTTTTATCATCATATTTGTTACAAGGGACATAATTCCATGTAACTTACATCAACGTAAATTGATACAATGCAATCGAAATATGCCAATACGTCACATTTCGCTTCCTAGTTATTCACTTGAACGAATTGATTAACATTTGCATTTTCACGAATACGTCATCCCTACTCCATCGGAATCAAACAATTCGAATTATTATCATATATTATTGAAATTGAAAACAGTGATAAACGTACATGATTATAAAAAAATCTCTCCAGTTTTGTAATCTGAACGGCATCAAAAACTTCAAGACATCATGTTAAACCTGTTTTATAAGTACTTTGTTATTCGACATGGCTGTAAATATTTCACGTTGGGACTTTTACGATAAAAGTGGGTGAGACTAGACATTGGGACGATCCACTAAAGGTTAATCAATTTTGAACTATATATAAACAATAATGTGGAACGAATAGTTTAGTAATTTAAAGTTTACTTTCCATAAATATATTGATAGCACAGTTAAAAATAATATTACAAGATTGATGGACTACATAATGTTTTCAAATCTATAGAGTTTAACAATACTTACTCTATTGTAAAAGCATATAAAGATTTATGTGTTGACTTGTTTGTAACGAAATTGTAAGTCGCAGATACTTTTAAAATGCAATAATAAATTGTAATAAAGTTACCAAAACATAAAAATCCTCAGATTATTCACTGGACTAAAAATACATCAGACTTTTCAGAAAAGCCGTGGGCATATTCGATTCATAACAAATGACTTAGAAAGTGAATCTCCTCTGAATAAAGTTACTAAAGACATAAGTTAAAGATATTCGGCAAAATAAACGAAGCATCTTTTTCTTCTGGCTAAAAATACCACAAAAACGGTTGACATATTCGATTCCTTAACAAAATAGTTAGGCAGCGAATCTCGGTACGCACTTCGTTAGGCAACTGGCGAGCCATTCATTGTCATTACTTTGATGCTATATTGATCCCGGACCACGTCCGAGCTATTAACCCGCCTCAAGTAACAAACTGCCGGCTTAATTCAGCCAAAATGCCCGTTCAGCTGCTCGGAATTTACGCGCGCCTTTATTTATACATGTACTGCAATGTGTGACGGGTTAGTATGGGGCATAAGAGGATATTGGCACACATACTTTTTATTTTGTGATATATTGGCATGTGATGTTATTTGTTTTATAGATACGGGCTTGTGTAAGCAATCGTTATATTTTCAACTTTCATTAATGATTTTTTAATTAGGTACGGATATCATTGTTGTGCTATTTGGTTTTTATTGATAATTGTCATTACAAATTGTTTTCTAAAAAGTGATATTTAACTTGGAATTACAATCGGAAAATTCACAAAAAAGAAAAAATGTATTTCCATTAATATTCACTACATTGCACACTTACTATTCGCAATGTCTAAATAAAACATTGAATCAATTATGAATTGAATTAAATCAATTCATTTGAACACACATAATATGGTCAATCTTTTTGTTTAATAAAAAATCCTTGTAATCTTCTTTAATAAAGAGTAATAAATGTTTTTTCTGTTCGCTTCAGTTCTTAACTTGATACCTGAAGTCTGCAGTACACAAGAGGACGACGTAGAACTATCCTTTCCGTTGTTTAAGATCAAAGGGAATCTGGGTACTTACGTCCTTAGCCGAGGAACACAAATAATTGATGCCACCTTTGTACATTATAGAGCATCCCTCAACCAACCTGTTATGACGTAATGAGCTGAACGAGCCTCATTAATTGATCATGGGAATAGTGGGATTGTATCTAATTAATTATTTAAAACTATATTTTGAAAGTGTGCCTAGACAAAGATATAGGATAGGACCTTTGTTATCAGATAGCCCTTACAGTACCTATCTGATTATATCAAAGGTATGTTTCGCATTTATTTTGAAATTTAGATCCTGATGGTATAGAATAGAGTCATCACTAGTGTCCAAGAAATAGGTCGCAAGATCTGCTTGTTTGAAATTTTTGTATAGAATGCGATATTATTACATCTCACTTTACTGTTTAGCAACCCGCTGCCATATGCACCTTGACTTGCACCATCAGTGCTGCAGATGACACTAATTAGTAGGGATGGGCCGAAGTTCGGTTTACATTCGGTTTAACCGAAATTCGGCGGTCTAAACCGAACTTCGGCATTCGGCCGAATTTCGGTTCATCAAGCCGAATTTCGGCCGAAATTCGGAATTATATTGGTGAAGTAACATTATTGAGTATTTGAACAAATCTTCCTAAGTCTTCTAGTTAAAGGAGAGCTAGTATTTTAATTCAAATTCTACACACATAGTAAATCGCTTTGTAAACGTTTTCCAGTATCTCCCAAAAGAAAATCATATCTCTCGGATACAACTCTGTGCCAATTAGTATTGATTTATTGTCTTAGGTAACTGGGAAAATAATCTCAAATCTATTAAAGAATTCATTTTAAGAATTTCTTAAGACTTCAACAGAAATTGTTAATTATATTTTGATACTATAAAGCAGAGGTGCCCAAACGATCGATCGCGATCGACCGGTCGATCGCGAGAGGTTTGAAGGTCGATCGCCAAGGATAACACATTTGACAGTTTATGCACCCAATTTAGTTTTCCTTATGCAATTTCTATTCATGATAAATTAATATTTGGTGGGTTACTTAAAGGGTCAAAATGTCAATCTCTTAATCATAAGTTTTTGCTATTCGATCTCCTTAAGAAAAAGTATGGACACCCCTGATTACTGCTATAAAGAATCAACACATATTATTAATTATCTTTTGACGACTTAATATAATATACCCTATTACAAAAATCTTTTATAACCTTTACAATAAATCAGATAAAATTATTAATAAATGAAAAATGTCCGGCCGGGCG
This sequence comes from Agriphila tristella, assembly GCA_928269145.1. Classification (NCBI taxonomy): domain Eukaryota; kingdom Metazoa; phylum Arthropoda; class Insecta; order Lepidoptera; family Crambidae; genus Agriphila; species Agriphila tristella. Next base: position 21,102,966 of record OV743440.1, on the reverse strand, counting down.
GGCTGCGCGGCACGCGCAGGTAATCGTGTCTAAACAAGTCTCGATATTTCGCGCTGGCAAAATCGCGGTCAAAATTACCGAAATTCGGCCGAACTTCGGCCGAAGTTCGAATTCGGCACGTTTGTGAAACGAATGTTCGGCCGAAGTTTGTATTCGGTTAAATCCACATTCGGCCCATCTCTATAGTTTTGTTTGCTCCACTAATAGTGTAAACAAAACCGCATTGATTGTCGACTGATGCTTACGATGATTAAAAAAGTCCAATTTCTCAAATTTGCTCTTTAAAATACCTACAAGTTAAATGGTTAGATTTTTAATATCAGTTTAAATTTTTGGCTCACTAGCCTGTGACTACGACCGATGTAACTTGGCCGAAACAAGCATAATAATCTCTTTCCCGCCAATTATATTATAATGATAGGAATTTCATCATCATCAATATCATAACAACTCTCTTTATAGCCCACTTAGGCCACTTTCATTTGCCATAATCTCTACATTTTGGCACTTTGGCAGTGTTGGACCGTTTTCATTGGAAAACGCTGTTGCCCGTTTTCTAATCCTATTTTATCCCATTATGGTACTGGTGTTGGTGTTATATGTAGGTACCGGTCTCATTAATTAGTCGCCTTTTCGGAAACTTTTAAGTATGAAGTACTAATATGGTGCTCTACCACGTTGTGATCGACAGCTAACTTCATAATATAAGGATTTGAAAATCGAATTTAGTACCTAACTGCACGTTATTGGGTACTTTTGGGGCCAAGGCCCAATCACGCAAATTTTCAACGATAAAACCTAAGTCAATTCGTTACTTTTTCAGTTTTGTTTACAGAAAAACACTAGCTATAGTTTTGTTACAATTGTTGAAAGCTATATGCCTAGGATGCCAATTTTGGACAATTTAACGAGAATTCTAAATCTAAACCAAAGATTTTCAGTTAAAAATATCCTAAAGACAACGTAAATGTTTTGGTTTTATTGTTCAGAATTAGCGGTATTAGGCCTGCCCTGGTAAAATGCTGCCTTGTAAAGTTTAAATTGACTATTTAGAAAGCCTTGGCTATTACATAGTTATAAGTACTATTCAGACTTACAAGTAACTGTACTAAAACTGACACATCATATCGAAAAAGGAAACAGCGGGCCAATAACGGACCCTCCTTGGCGCTGTCACTCGCCACTTGTTAGTGTCTGCAGTTTCCTCTGCGTTTGAGCACGCAACCACAATGGCTAATTAAGTGGCCACTTATTTTCACGTGGGGGTTCTTTCTCCATATTTTTCATCTTAACCGTCTTCGACAATTTGTGACAAATTGATAATCCATGACTTACACTTGTTATGGTGAATTCAAATTTTTATATCCAGGTTCCAAATCTACACCGCAATAGATTAATTAATTTATCGAACTGCTTGAAAATCGAAAACTGATTGTGCATTTTTTTACAATTCACCAAGAAATCCCTTAGAAATCCCGAAAAGATAAGTTTCAGGCTAATTTTGAATCAAAGTATTTTTGTCCGTAGAGACTGTGTTTTTCGTAGGTAAAAGAAATAATAAGCATTTCCCGCTTTCACATAATTATGATAAAAACAACATAGTAATAATTTTGTAAAGCTGAAACACTCATACGTCTTTGTCGACGTAGCCAAGCATGATGTGAGTTTGTGCATTAATTTATTTTAATTTACTTTTTACATTTTCACCGTCATATCTAAACCGAAATATTGTATTCTTTATATTTACGTTATTTAATCGAAAGAGTTTTGTTAATCAATCTGACACGAAATGACGTTCTTAAATTATTTATAACTAGCGGCCGCCCGTCATTTCGACTGCGTGGGAAATGTTTTTGCTATCCCTCAGGAACAATACTTTTTTATGAAAGGTACCCTGTGTCTTTCTCTGTACCCCTGACAACGTGTAACATGATGATCGGTTCAGAAGTTAAGACGTGAAGGCGTAACAAACAAACAAACGAATGAACTTTCTTATTTAAAATATTAGTAAAGATTAAATACTACTGAGAAAAGTTTAAGTTGAATTAATTATCTTTATTTTCAATAGAGACGAGCTATTGAAATTTGATTAGCCACCTGTCTCCTTCAATGTTGGTTTCTCTGTCTTTCCTTTTTGTAAAGAAAGGGACGGATTGTCGAGGAAACAGCGTCGGAGCGCACTTCCGCTGGTAATTTTGTCCTTGCTGGTCATTACCGATTACTCGGCGTAAACAATTAGAAGCAGTATTTTTTATGGTTCGCCGACCGAGAAAAAGCTTATAGCCGCCCTATTGTTATTAGTCCAGTCAATTTCTTTTAGCGTTTTAATTGTGAAATAACTTGATTTTTGTACAAACTTGACTGTGTTAGTGTCAGCAAGTTCTAATTAACTAGAAATGCCACATGAAGAACTGTGCTTTATTATGATTATCTCAAGCATAAGTAATGGACCTGAAATTTAAATGAAAAGGATCATGCCGCATTCTGGGCCATGATGCGCATTAACCATACATATCTGTGACAGACTCATGTCGTGTCAAAAAGGGGTAGATAACAAAATGTCATATAATAGGAAAATGTCAAACAATTATAACCCCAACGGCTCCTTGAGATTGAGATTTCTCTTTTTTCTTGCATTATATTTTGATGATATTCTTCCCACGCAATCACTATAAAATTACTATAATATTTTGGTACTTTCATCAAAGCGCATCATGGCCTAGCTTGTATAGTAAAATCGGCATAATCCTTTACATAATTCAATTACTTAACACGAATTGCTCATCTTAGTTTTAGCAATATAGACAAAATATCGTACCCCATAGTGATCCAAATATTTTACTTAGTTAAAATAACAGAAATTAAACGCGTTAGAGCTGTTTAAACTAAGTACAATGCAACGCGAAAGTTTAAAAGTGTTTATCCAAATATTTTATTACATTTCTCTTTGATAAAAGTTAAGAATATACTAGTTTTGAAAGCGCTTAAAGTTTTCAAATATTTACTTTCTAAGTGCAGTCGTTCTCATACGAACAGTTGCTTAAATGACGCATGCAAGACAATACTGAACAATTTGGCAACGTTTCCGAGACTTGCAGTAAGATGGCTATTCCGTAGAAATATAACATAGAGCCGAATATTGACTGTCATGGAATGGATGTTTAATTCACTAAGAGCTTCGTAGAATTCCAATAGTCAAGTTTGGAATATTCTCGCATTGAAAATTTTGTTATCACTTAGAATCGGTTCACATGTCATTGTTATATATATTTCTGCTTAATAGAGTTCCGAGCTTCTGTGTTAGATGATCCTAGATACTGTATCTTTATTCTATACTATACTCTTAAAACAACAGTAAAAATACAATAACTGTCAGTCATCAGTCAGATAGATACAAGTTCTGTGCTACAGTTTGTGATATAAATTTTAATACAAACCTTTCCCGTAATAAATAATTAGCGATTGATGTAAACAACAAAACAGCATTGAAATGTAACGTTCATTAGTATGATTCTGATTGCGGCATCGTCGATTCAGTGAGGTATTAACTCCTCGCCGCAAATGACGCGTGCTGAGCTGAGGAATTTGGTAACCGCGACGCTATCGGCAATAAGACTAAATATCGTTGTCGATATGACGACTATTATTTTAGATTTCTGTAGTATAAAAAGAGTTACAGATTTTTTTTTTTTGTTTTCGGAAAACTGTGTTTAAAATGAAAATATTTTCTTAGCTTTAGCTTGATCACGATCGTGGCACAGATATTATTTTAAGAAGAGAAAACTATTGCTTCAAATGTATTATCTTATAGGAATTATGAAAACCCACTTGTGAAAGTAACTAAGTACTTATTCCTAATAAAATGGTAAAGCTAAGTGGTGTAGCGAGCGTCTATAAGGTCTTGTGAGCACTTACAATCAAGTTTTCCCTGCACGCAACGAATATGCTAGACAGGTATTTTGAAATATGTAATAAGAATTAGTTTGCTAACAGTATTTGTTAATAATTTTCGCAAATTTTCCTTACAAAGTTTATCCTATTTACGTATATAAATATTGTGATCAATAACTTGATCTAATCCTAACAAATCTGTACATCTTCCAAGGGGTTACGAATCACTCAAGCGGTATTTTGGCAGCGAAAATTCGCCTGCTACTAGCGTACTCAGCGGAAGCTCTGCCAAATCTCCGTAACTTGTTTTGCGAGGATCGTGTAAGGATTCCTTAAAGTTACTTTTCAAAGCTTTACTTCAGTTAAGTAAACAACTATTTTAACACAGATAATTTTTATAAATTCAAAGAGGATAAAAGTTGTAAAAGAACAAAAAAATTTTAACGACCTCCGTAGTCGCGTGCTTTGTACAGTCAGCAATGAAAGTTGCTTATCATTTTAGTACATTTTCATAGTATCTTTTTTGACATAATCTTCAAAACTGTGAGAAATTCTGTCAAATAATTGCTGTGACAAAGTACTTAAGTGTTGAGCAATTTTCGTTGCTGACCGTACACTGGTTTTCTAGGTGTCGCCATTTCTGAGGTCTCGGGTTCGATCCCCGGCTGGGTCAATTTAGAAAACAATATTTTCTATAATGGCTCAGGTCTGGGTGTTTGTAGTTCCACCATTGTCTCCAATTTTCATAACTAGAGACCGGATTATATGCATTTTAACCCCTTTTCAGTGGTAGTTGCATATTTTGATAAAAAAATCGAAATCATGCATATTTACGCTCGATCTCGTTCATCGTTCAGATGTCTAACATGTCCAAACAATGGCACTCTAAATTCTGCCCAGTCACCACAGTGCATGTCTCAGTGAACGTGACGGTTCTTTCCGCTTACAAAAATATATATTAAACGATCATAGACACATTTGTCTCCAGAACATTTGGAACAGTACTTAGTCATAAAAAAATCAAATTTTTAAGTAATTGATATTTTCGCACATACGATTGTTATCGTTAAGCAATAATACCTTTTAAGAATAAAAAAACCTTGAAAAACGTCTTTTTAACCGACTTCAAAAAAAAAAAGGAGGTTCTCAGTTTGACCTGTATGTATGTATGTTTGTATGTTTGTATGTTTGTCCGCGATTATCTCGCGTTTGGCCGAACCGATTTTGATGCGGTTTTCAGAAAAGTATTTCTTACATTTAGGAGAAGGTTTTGGTATTTTAACCGACTTCAAAAAAGGAGGTTCTCAGTTTGACCGGTATGTATGTATGTTTGTCCGCGATTATCTCGCGTTGAACTGAACCGACTTTGTTGCGGCTTTCAGAAAAGTATTTGTTACATTTAGGAGAAGGTTTTGGTATTTTAACCGACTTCAAAAAGGAGGTTCTCAGTTTGACCAGTATCTTAATATATATAAAATCGTAAACTGAATGACTGATCTATCAACGCACATTCCAAACCGCTGGACCTAGAAACTTTAAATTTTGCACACAGATACCTTACCCACTAAGGAAGTATTTTTGAAAATTCTATCCAGGGAATGAAATAAGGGATGAAAGTTTGTATGAAAGTCCCTCAGTTTTGAAGCTAGGATCATCAAATTTTGTATTTAGGCTGACGATTGAAAATTAATAAATACGGGTCTCGGCGTTTCTCAAAATTCTACCCCCGAAGGGGTCAAAAGGGGGATGAAGTTGTGAATTGAAGAAAATGCTTTATTTTCTAAGTAAAAATTGCTAAATATATAATTTAGGCTTATGGATGGGAATCTAACGCAACGTATATTGTTATTGTTAGTATTTCAACCCCTACGGGGATGAAATGGGGGTGAAAAGGGGTATAAAAACCTAAAAATAGATATGGATGTCGTTCTTGAGGTTTTTTGGGATGGTGATTGCGAAAATGAGATTTATTTACAGTTCCAACACGGTGGACATGATTTAACCCCTAAAGGGGTGAAAATGAGGTTCAAATGTATGGAAAAAGAATATAAAATAGACATTACAACTTTAAAATTCGTAGGAGCATGTCTTAAAATAAATAGGCAAACACATATTTAGTTATTTTGAAAATCATCCCTTAGGGTGTAAATGGGGTAAGTAAACATGAAAATCGATGTGGATGTCGTTCTTGAGGTTTCATGGGATGGTGATTGCGAAATTGACATTTATTTTGAAGTCCAATACGGTGGACATGACACATCATGGACCTGGACCTGGACATGCACATCCAGGGAACGGGAACGGGAACGGGCAAGGGCACGGGCACGATAACAGGAACGGGAACGGGAACAGGACGAGAACGGGACGGGAACGGAACGGGACGGGACGGAACGGAACGGAACGGAACGGAACGGAACGGAACGGAACGGAACGGAACGGAACGGAACGGAACGGAACGGAACGGAACGGAACGGAACGGAACGGAACGGAACGGAACGGAACGGAACGGAACGGAACGGAACGGAACGGAACGGAACGGAACGGAACGGAACGGAATGTAACGGAACGGAACGGAGACGGAACGGGAAGGGATCGCGAATGAAATGGGAACGGAATGGGAACGGGAACGGGAACGGAACGGGAATGGAATGGGAAAGAGAAAGGGACAGGAACAGGACGGGAACGGTACCGGGAAAAGGAACGGAAGGAGTACGGTATGGGAACGGGACGCGAACGGGAACGAAACAGGAACGGAACGGCAACGAGAACGGGACCTGAACGGGAAAGGAACGTCACGGGAACGGGACGGGAACGGAGAGGGAAGGAACGGGAACGGAACGGGACGAGAACGGGATGCGAACGGGAACGGGAACGGAAATGGGAACGGAAGGGGTACGGGACGGGAACGGAACGGGACGGGACGGAATGGGAACGGGAACGGGAATGGAATGGAAACGGGAACGGAAGGGGTACGGGACGGGAACGGAACGGGACGGAATGGGAACGGGACGGTAAAGGTACGGGAACGGGAATGGCAACGGAAAGGGTACGGGAACGGGACAGGAAAGGGACGGGAACGGGACGGGAACGGAGGGGGAAGGAACGGGAACGGAACGGGAGCGATACGGGAACGGAACGGGAAGAGAACGGGATTCGAACGGGAACGGGAACGGAAATGGGAACGGAAGGGGTACGGGACGGGAACGGAACGGGACGGGACGGAATGGGAACGGGAACGGGAATGGAATGGGAACGGGAACGGAAGGGGTACGGGACGGGAACGGAACGGGACGGAATGGGAACGGAACGGGAATGGAATGGGAACGAGAATGGAACGGGAATGAAACGGGAACGGAACGGGACGAGAACGGTACGGGAACGGGAACGAGAACGGGACGGTAAAAGTACGGGAACGAGAATGGCAACGGAAAGGGTACGGGAACGGGACAGGAAAGGGACGGGAACAGAACGGGAACGGGTACCGGAACCGGAACGGGAAACGTAAAAATGACTGGTCAGATCCTGGTTAAAGGTTCTCTTAGGATTTTCTCTAACATCCACGCGGACGAAGTCGCGGGCAGAAGCTAGTCTTAATATATAAAAGAAGAAACTGACTGACATATCAACGCATAGCCCAAACCGCTGGGTCTAGAGACTCCAAATTTGGCACACAGGTTCCTTATGAGGGCTAGGGGTGCACTAAGAAAGGATTTTTTAAAACTGACCCCTTAAGGGGGTGAAACGGGGGTCCAAAGTTTGAATGAAAGTCCTTCAGTTTTGAAGCTAGCATTTTCAAATTTTGTGTTTAGGCTGAAGATTGAAAATTGATTTATACGAATCTCAGCTTTTTTGAAAATTCTGCCCCTGAAGGGGTGAAAAGGGGGATGGAGTTGTGTATAGAAAATCCTTCATTTTTGAAGTAAAAATCCCTAAATTTATAATTTAGGCTTATGAATCGATATTTAACAAAACGTTAATTGTTTTAGGTAGTATTTCAACACCTATGGGGATGAAATAGGGGTGAAATGGGGTAAAAATACAAAAAAAGATATGGATGTCGTTATTGGGGTTTTCTGGGATGACGATTGCGAAAATGACATTTATTTTGAGGTCCCACACGGTGGACATGATTTAACCCCTAAAGGGTTGAAAAAGGGGTTCAAATTTTGTATGGATAATTAATATAAAATAGACATTACAACTTCAAACTTCGTAGAAGCACGTCTAAATATAAATATAGGCAAACATATATTTTGTGATTTTGAAAATTCACCCCTTAGGGGGTAAATGGGGTAAGTAAAAATGAAAATCGATATGAATGTCGTTCTTGAGGTTTTAGGGATGGTGATTGCGAAAATAACATTTATTTTGAAGTTCAACAACGTTGACATGATTTAACCCCTAAGGGGTGAAAATGGGGTCAAATTTTGTATGGAAAATAATATAAAATAGACATTACAACTTTAGAATTCATTGGAGCACGTCTAAAAATAAATAGGCAAACACACATTTTGTTATTTTGAAAATTATTCCTTAAGGGGTAAATGAGGTAATTAAAAATAAAAATCGATGTGGATGTCGTTCTTGAGGTTTTATGGGATGGTGATTGCGAAAATGTCATTTATTTTGAAAAGAATAAGGAAATGGGAACGGGATATTAATATCTCTGGACCCAATTCTGATTATTGTAATAAACTAGTTTCCGCCCGCGACTTCGTCCGCGTGGATATTAGAGAAAATCCTTAGGGAACCATTAAACAGGATAACATTGTATTCCAGGTGCATACAACGTGTTACAAAATAACCCCTAATCCCGAATATGGTAGATAGGGACCATCAAACTTAACAACTTTTGCTATGGGACAAACTTTGAAATCGCGAAAAATAAAGCAGTTTCATAACTTTCATACAAAAATTCATAACGAAAATATCAAAATGTATGAAACAGCTGTTTTTTTTTTCGCGATTTTAGATTTCAGACTTCATAATAGAAATAATGCATTATGTCTTTCAGCGTAGGTATGAGATTTACTTGAAACTTGATATTAGTGCTCTTCTTCACAATTTATGGTATACGTAATTCAGCGTTTTACAAAGTTCATCTCTTAAATGGGATGTAAGTTTGTTTGGGAACATAGGCTGCTTTTGACAACGGTAACCGATTACCACGCGGACGAAGTGCCACAAAAAAACCATAGGTAAACAAGTGCTACTGCCACGCGTACGAAGTCGCGGGCAGCAGCTAGTGTATGTATATTTGTCCGCGATTATCTCGCGTTCGGCTGAACCGATTTTATTGCGGTTTTCAGAAAAGTATTTATTAGATTTAGGAGAACGTTTTGGTGTTTTAACCGACTTCAAAAAAGGAGGTTCTGACCCCACTTGATCCTTATGTATTCATGAATGTTTGTCCGCGATTATCTCGTGGCTGAATTGATTTTGATGCGGTTTTCAGAAAAGTATTTTTGACATTTTAGAGGGTTTTTAACTGACTTCAAAAAAGGAGGTTATCAGTTTGACCCATATGCATGTATGTCCGCGATTATCTTACGTTTGGTCAAACCGATTTTTCTACCTAGATAACATATCTAATACAGAAGGTACTTACACTAAAAAGAATGAAATAAAAAATTGTTTTAAAAAACAAAAAACCGACTTCAAAAGCCTACGCTACCTCTAAAAAGCAAGAAATAATATTCAAATCACTAGATACGCATTATCATTGTAAATAAAACACGTATATTGAAGTCGGGTGGGGCTTTTAGAATAAAAAAAGTTGTCCTCCAGCCCCACCCGACTTCAATAGACGTGTTTTATTTACAATGATAATGCGTATCTAGTGATTTGAATATTATTTCTTGCTTTTTAGAGGTAGCGTAGGCTTTTGAAGTCGGTTTTTTGTTTTTTAAAACAATTTTTTATTATTTCATGTTGCATATTTTGGCCCTTTTTATGGATTTTCGTGCATATTTTAGCTATTTATCTTGCATATTTGCATGCATGTTTTGTGCTTTTTATGTTGCATATAATCCGGTCTCTATTCATGACACAAGTGCTTAATACTTACTTTGGAATCGAAGCAATGTTAGTGAATTTGTCTCATGAAATAAAAAATAGTGGAGAATAATGTTTTGTTTGCGTCACTCAAACATCATATTTAAGTACTTAAAAGAAAAGAAACACGGAATAATTATTTTTCTAATACGTAAAGCCCTAAAGTACAAGACGTTATTTATTAAATATTGAAAATTGCTAAGTATTTTTTAAAGTTACCAAGTTACGATGATCAGAATCTTCATTATTACTGCCAGCTCTACTTTTATCAAAATTTTCTACAGTGTTTCAAACTTTTTACTCCCTTGGGTTGGAACCTACTTTATCTCTTAATTTTTTCTCAACTTTTAATCATAATAATTAACTTTTTTAATGAAAATTTAATGGCGTTCGTTCTAAATTCTTTAGGCGATATACAAGATAACTCTAAGTAGGTGTATCTTTTAATATAAAATTAAAAAAGTTAAGGAATTTCAAAGGCTCTGACTAAAAATTTTACCCAATTATTGAAGTATTGATTGTGATACGTAAAAATGTTACGTTGCATTTTTTTTTAAATGTGTATTAGTTTTCTCCGTCCATGGTTTTCTCACACTATTCATTAAAAGTGGAGTTGGTATACTAGTATACATACACCTTAAAATTTAATATTTGCAGTGTGAAAAGAACACCAAAACTATAATAAAATTATACATCACCCAAGTACTAATACAATTTTATTAAGGTCTTAAATGAAATGGATTTCATTAGGACTTAAAATGAAACTCAATCTCGAAATAGTTTTCATTCTGAACTGCCTGAATGCTTTTTTTAATATAAAACTCTTTTTCAGCTCCATTAGCATACGGTTTTAAATTAAAAAATGATAACATGCTACTTTCTAATTTACAATTGATTCACGGAACCTATAATACAGGTTCTATCAATCAATTGTACCATGCTATTAATCCTAGATGTAGATAGCTAAAACAATTCGAATGTCGCCTAGATTGCAGACCACGATAGCATGTGGACTGTTCGTAATTATCAGTTGTATACAAAAGGTAATTTGTGAAGTCAATATTATTGTATGGTAACGGGTTTTAATACATTTCACAATGTTGTAATCACTGGTCTCAGGGTGTTATTAGTCGGTATTTCCTATTTGATTAAAGTTAAACGCACAGTTACGTTTCTGAACTTATTTTGAGCAAAATTTACCATTTTAATTTTGCCTTTACAGATCAAAACAAAACACTGAAAATATTTAAAAACTATTACTCTTTGAGTAACGTCATTTCCTAAGTGTTTTCTTTATCGATGTATGTATATTTTCAAAAATAATTTATCGTTTTTATTGGTACACCAAAGATAAAGTTTAAGTGCTAACTGTAACCACTTGAAGTTAATAAATTCATCATTCTCAAGTACCACGTTCGACTGAACAAACTAAACATAAACATCAAAGAAAAAAATCATAAATATGTATTTGAGCAGCAACCAATACACCATACTGTACTGTATATCTTAACATCTTAATTAACTTTCTTTTAAGTTAAAGAATGGGTAATATTTTTGTTTCAAGCATGTTGTGGAATTTGAAAAAAAACTTATTGAAAAATGTACTCAATGACATTTACTTTACATCAAAGAGAAATCAGATGCTTGATTAACTTAGAATAGTAACATAGAAGCAGAGCCTCGTATGTAATATAATAAGTGAGGCAACTAAAACTGAGGCATAATGGCTCAGTTTTCAGAATATCCTTCATACCTAATCGTAACTAATGTCCAATAAAATAGTAACTAATCCTCTCCCTAGGTCGGGAAATTGAAACAGTTTCGTACTTATAAGAACGATTAGGTACCGTATGGAGGATGTTATCCTCGCCAGAGCCATTATGGCTTAGTTTTAGTTGCCTCACTTTTGACAGTGCGCTTTGAAGGGAACTATCGTTCAAGGTGTTATTTCTTAGTTGATAAATTACAGAAATACGAGTAGGTATGTATGTAAGATCATAATCTTATAGACAACTAGACCTCAGTTCTATGTAATGTTACATAGCATTGCGGCTTACGCGTCTTGTATTTTCATGCGAGGTCACGGACGCTATAATATGCCCGAGTAATATGCGTGAGCGTAATCGTAAATATCAAAAGCGGTACGCGTAAATAGTGTAAGCGGTGTGCGTAAATCTTCTAAGCGATCGTAAAGCATGACCGCATTGTGTACGTCAAAGTATTGATTGCATTACTCCACTCGGAAATGTGACCGCAGAACCGGCTTCAGTTATTCAATACCCATCTAATGTTTTTCAATCAAGTCTTGAGTTAAAAAGCTCAGTCACATCGGAAAAAAGGAAGCAGCGTCGTGAATTTCAACCAACTATAATAAGTTACATTTGACATTTCTGTCCCAGCAGTTAAAAACAGTAATTACGAAAGAACCCGTCTAACGTTTCCCTCGGGCTTTCTACTAAAACGTAATTTACACCGGACGAAATCGGAGGGGTATCTACAAAAAACGTCCGTAATTCCGTATCTACATGTCGCTTGCATTCGACGACGCGGCTCATTTCTGAGAAGACAAATTACGGAATCCGTGGCAGCCGGGCACGAAAAAAATGCAGCAATTAACTATAAGTCAGAACAGAACAAGAATAACCCCGCACTATTTCGGTAAACGATCATTTCGCTCGTTATTTTCGTTTGTTTACGCTTTTTTGTCAACAAATACCTCACGAAGAGAATCTTACAAATTATCATAACATACGCCGGCTAAAACATCAAAGCGCTTCACGTTTGTTACTTCAGCTATTTGTATTCGGAACTACTTCATTCATTATCTTAGTTGCACAAGCACTCGTACATACAAGTGCAGGTTACAAATGATGTTGGGCGATATTAATGCAGTAGCTACAGATTAGCTCGAGGCATGTTTTCGTTTATACCCCTTGGAATTTAAAGACCGGTCGAAAAGCAAACCGTAAAAACGGTTGGCAGTTAGCGTTTGCTGTACGAATAAAATAATATAATGTAATAAAAAGTGAGTCGGCTTGGCAGCGCGCATGCTTCAACCAACGGACGTTTTAAATGGCCATTACCATTTCAGAATTATTGAAGTTATCGTGACTCTTTCTAAAATGGTGGTGAGATTATGAATTATAATTAATCTACCGCGCCCATTCGTAATCGAGTCCGTTTGAGATTGTAAAGCCGCGAGATAGCTGTTGTCAATTAATTATAAAGGCAAAATGCACTGTAACATAATCAGTTATTTATCACCGATGTGACAGAAAGAGTCGTTTGTCACTGGTTTCGCCCACGGTGTAGCGTCTCGGACATTCGTCACAACAAATCCGGGACCTCAGGTAATTTCAACCTTAAAACCTACGAACTAGGGAAGCAAATTCATTAAACGGCATTCATTAGCTGATGTGATGACAGTCAAAGATTGCCAGTTTATCTGATCTCATCTTCTATGGAGAGCTATTTTTAAATTCGACTAAATCCGGCATTATCGCATCTTTTAATCGGATAGCATGTACCAATTTACATTAAAGATTAAATAAATCACTTCAGATAGAGCGATTTTTCAATTGTTTTAACTACATTCTCTGTGAGGTAATTGCCCCAGCTATATGAAAGAGAAAATAGGAGGGTGACGTGCTTATTAAATTTCCAACTCAAACAGCCCCCGGCGTTCAGTCGGTTAATCAAAAAGCTGCGATCAATGTGGCTGTCTTCTTGTGCGACAGAATGCAGTATGCACGGCGGCTCCCACAATCAGGCTTGGTAAAGAGAAGAATTCGAACAACGACGGCTTTTTGAATCCGTCCGCCATTCAAATTAGCTTAAAGCATTGAGTACAAAACTTTGCGATAAGCGTGCCGGGTGGGAAACTGCTTGTTCCGCTTTTTCGAATGATTGCTTCGATTTAAAACTTCGTTGAAAATGATTTTAATAGCACTCTGTAAAACGGGTGTCTATTAGACAGCCAAAACAGAAGTCAACTTCTGATTTATAGTGCTACTAATTAAGCAATTCTTTAAAAGCTTAAGATATGTATCAAAAAGAGTCTACTAGATACTTATTTGTTGAAAAAAAGAGTTATTAGGAGTTCCGGTGAAGACAGTCGTCTTGGTGACAAAATCTCAAAATAGACAACAGATGTATGTAGGTATCGTTCGCGACCGTTCGTCGCACAACACGCGCGCTCAACCGTTGACAGATTGGACGTTTTAAATTTAGAGCAGGCATCCCTTATTTTGGAGTTTTAAATGAATTATTGGCTGTCGATGTCGCTTCTAATTTACGCTTTCTGTGATTTATTTTGGATACTAAAAGTGATTGTGGATAATTTGTCTGGTGATTTAATTGGAATCGTATGTATCTGCACAACATGTGGAGTTTTTGTGTATAAGTATACTAAGGTTTCCTTTACAAAAAAAGGAAATTTATACCTAGCAGCGAAAAATATAATTGAAATATTTTCTTTTCTTTTTTAAGGTTTTTTTAAAGAACACTCAGAAAAAATACTATTTCAACAACTCAATATTACGTATAAAACATTTATTTTAACACATAGACTTATTATATTACTTAACAACTGCAATGCTATGCTTACGGCAAAAGCCATAAACTCAAAATATTTCCATGCATTGTATTTCTCGAACGCTCTCCTTTCCGCTGTCAATATCAATATCAAGATTTACTTTATTTGTGACATTTGCAATAGAGATCGAGATTTACAACGTGAATGGTGAATGTGTAGCACGCGTTCACAGCCGGTCTCTCACCCACTGCCCACGTGACATATTCAAATGCTTTTGTTTATGCACTCTGTGGTTTATTGGTAACAGACTGCATCCAGCTGTGGTATTACTGTAACCCGAACTGTTGTGGTGAATCGCTGTTTTGTTGTCACTGATGCAACTTCCCTGGAAGATGTCAATGGATTTGTTTGGTTCGTCTGTCTGAAGGTAAACGAAATTTCAAGGAAGTTTGTACTTTGTAGGACGATTTTATAGGAAGTTTCGTTAGCTTTCTTTGATTGTACAAGTGATACTAGTTGGAATATTTGGAAACGACAAATTGTACGTTTTTACATTAGAAATAAGTACATATTTCTCAAATAACTGTATTGTTCCAGGGATTTTTTTCAGAATTAAAAAAGAATCTGTTTGGGTTTTTTCAAGATTTATGATTACTCATACTGTTGTCTGTTACTGACTAGCAGACTCAAATCATTTTATTGAACGAATTATTGCTGTTCTAAACCCAGACGGATAGTAATGGCGTATTTGACACCCACACTCATACTTTATAGTTTATGGCCGATCTTGCGTTGACTATTTGAGGAAACAATTATTCATTGTCTGCTTGTAATAACTACGTTTCATTATAAAATAAATACCCTTCGGTTCTATGTTGGAATGCTGCGCGTCTAAAACAAGTTTTTACTGTTATTTTTTCTCTATAAAACTGTTTTATTATTTAGTTGCATTGTCTCCAAGAATATTGTGCTTTCAGTATTTGAACATAAAGTGAGACGAGACATGTATTATTTTATTATCGTGAGAATGTCCCAGACACGCATCATCTACGACATCAAAACTCAATATCCGTACGATACATTTGTTATAGATTTCACATTTCCTCTCTGGATAAGTGCTTTGGTACGCGATTTACTCGGATAATATTTTGAAATATAACCTTTAAGGCTACTATCCAATATTTGTAGTGGCATGGATATTTATGTGTCTGTTATTCTTGTATTTCATTAGTTTATTGAGCTTTCATCTAGCTTTAACGTTCGACATAAGTTTTAGCTTTTCGTATTTCATGTTAATCTCCGTTATATGTTTACCTTAATCCTACATATGCTTGGTGATGTCAATGTGCGTCGTCACTTCACTACTTTTACTACAACACACATACTTTATGTATTTTATCAAAAGGGCATTTGGAGTTTACAAAAATTGTGATCCACAGTAGATATTGTTGGTTTAATCAGCTTATTGTCTTTGTAGGAGGAACGTTTTATGTTACTCAGAAATTCTTTGTTCTGTGTGTCATGGGTAGGGTAATTTTTAGAGTAAGCAGTTTCGAGAATATCATCGTCATCATCTTAAAATCCCATCATAACCACTGCAGGACTTGGCCTCATGCGTGGAATGTTGTTGGAAGTCTCAATGTTGGGACCCTCTCACTGAAAAACTCGGCTGCCAATTTACGGGGTCCTTAAAGTTAGTCCATCTATAAGTCATTAGTTGCCTTGTACGATGCCCCTAAGTTCGAAAGATTGGTACTATTTCATTCTGTTAGACGCCAAACGGCTAGAGAATATGAAAAGACAATGAGAATATTTACGTTCGGATATTTTATATCCTCAGCCTATATGCCCAACGGTAACCATAACATTGGTTATAGTCTTCTTGCACTATGGTTTGGCAATAAAATTATTATTAGTCGGCAACAATTTTCCATTGAAGCTTCTTTTTTTTTTTTTTTTTTTTATTTATTTTTATTTGGTTAAGGGAAACAAACAGCATACAATATTACCTTAAGAACTATGATTGATGAGTATTACAAAAGCCAAAACAGTTTCCACAACAGGATATAACATTTCAATCAAGTGAACTCAAATAAAATATTAGGTAGGTTGAAACCGAAACTAAGGTATTTTTTTTTTTTACTAATAGCAGTAACAACTACTTAATTTAAACAAAAAGGTAGAAAAGAAACTAAACCCAAGCATAAACGCTAAGGTAGGTACCAAAAGTTTACAACGAATATGGCTACAAAATAGATTCCCACAAAAAATTTACTTGAATGTGCTGTTGACTGTACATTTGTACTATAAATAATGTTTTCAGAGACTGTACTTAAGAAGTTAATTAGTTTCGATATAACTAATTTATCATTCACAAATTGTTTTTTTAAATTTACGATATTCAAGGCCAAATATGTCAACATGTTGGTAAGTCTTATTATAAGTACTACATGATCTAATTATAAAGCGGTTTCTGGCATAATTGGTGCGACAACGAGGTGGTGCAAATGTTTGAGTAGATCTAAGACCTATCTTTTTACATTTATAGAAGATTTTACTCGTTAGGTAAGGTGATTCGACTATGCCATTAATTATTTTATATAAAAAGATTAGGTCGCGTTGATCCCTTCGCAGCTTTAAGGATGAGATGTCATCAAGGTTAAATTGGGGATACCTATATTTCAATCGCCTAATGAACCTATTTTGAATTTTCTCAATGGAGTCAATATGAGTTAAGTATTGAGGATTCCAAGCAGTTGAAGCATATTCTAATACGGATCTAACAAAAGCGTTATAAAGTAAAATCAGGGTATGAGGATTTTTAAAATCAACACTTTGACGAAAAATGAATCCTAACATTTTATAGGCTTTGGCGGTTATTTTATCAATGTGTGAAGTGAACAAAAGCTCACTATCCAGGAATACTCCCAGGTCTCTCAGCTCATTAACTCTTAGAAGATTTCTATCTTGTAGACGATAGTCAAAATATACAGGATTTTTTTTCCTGCTATACGAAATTATATGACATTTTTCTATATTTAAGTGAAGATTGTTAACTATACAGTATTGAGATAAACGGTTCAAATCATCTTGCAAGAGTTGGCAATCAGTAAGCGAATTAATTTCTCGAAATATTTTAGTATCATCTGCGTAAAGTAGTATTTTTGAATTTTGAAGATAACTAACGACGTCATTAATAAAAATATTGAAAAGCAATGGGCCGAGATGAGATCCCTGGGGGACCCCCGAGGTAATGGGTACATAAGTAGATGTGAATCCTTTAACGGCAACCGCTTGAGACCTGTCACGCAGATAGGAGATTAGCCATCTCAGAAGGTCACCGTGTATACCGATCAATTCTATTTTGGAAATTAGTAAATTGTGAGAAATTTTATCGAAAGCTTTAGAATAATCAGTATACACGGCATCCACCTGAGACCCTCCATCCATAGAAACAAGGACCTCATCTAAAAACTCACAGAGATTAGATTCAGTTGAGCGTTTGTTAATAAAACCGTGCTGTTGAACAATCAAATAGGGTCTTATTGCAGGAAACAGAGTATCAAAAATTATCTTCTCGAAGACTTTGGGTATAATTGAGAGTTTGGAGATTGCTCTATAGTTTTTTACATTGTGCTTGTCTCCTGATTTAAAAATAGGCAGCACCAAACAACGTTTCCAATATTCAGGCATGATACCAAGGGATAAAGATGATGAAAATAATCTGTAAATAGGAAAAGCCAACTGCTTGGCACAACGCGACAAGAATAATGGGTGTAAGTTGTCAGGCCCTCCGCCCTTCGATACATCTAAACGTGAAAGATATTTCTCTATGAGTTTCGGGTTCAATTCGATAGAGCTAATAATACAATTATTACTACCCGTTGATGATGGGTAAGATGAATTTAAAACAGCACCGCTAACATCAGACGGGTTTTCAAAAACAGATCGAAAATATTGATTAAAAGCTTGAGAAATCTGTAATCCGTCAGATAGAACCTCATTATCAAGATACAAAGAATCAGGAATGCCACTTCCATTCTTTTTAGATTTTATAAAGGCCCAGAATGCTTTAGAATTGTTTTTAATATTTGTTTCTACCCTTTCTATGAATGTTTTATAACAAGAGGCTTCTAAATTTTTACAATGTCTACGCAAGTCAGAGAAAGCCTCATAATTAGCATCCCCACCATAAATTTTCCACTTCTTATGCAATTTTAGTTTTTTATTGATTAACTTAATTAAACCCCGAGAATACCAAATAGGATACCTATTATCTCCGTGAACCACTCTGGAGGGTACATATCTTACAATCAAGTCATTGATAATATTATAGAAATTTAAAAGTGCAAGATCAATATTGTCAATTGGTAGATTTAATTCCCAATCAATTTTAGACAGTTCCAAGTTGATTTTGTTATAATCTGCCGCATAAAAACGTCTTATAACTCGAGGTGCCGCCTTCAACTCGTCATGTGACTGGTTAACTTCGAAACTAATATTTAAAGCAGGATGATGTAAATCTTCGGGTAACGCCAATGGCGTTGTTCGAGTTACAGTACAAGAGGAACAGGAAAGTACCAAGTCAAGACACCTTTGATTGCTATTGCATACACCATTAAACTGATGCCATCCAGTGAAACACATAAAGTTGTATAGCTGTGCAGTTAATAAATTCTCTGAAGGATTATTCAAATAAAATTGACATTTAGCAGGGTCATCATTAGGGTTATTACGCCATTCGGCATCCCTAATGTTAAAATCTCCTATAACTAGGAATTTATAAGTAGGAAAGTCCAAGCTTAACTCAGAAATGTAATCAAAAAATTTAAGTTCCGAAAAGGCATGACAAGAACCCTGCGGAAAATAACAACAAAATATACAAATATAACTAGAATTAGTTCCCTGCGATATATGCAAATTAACAAACGTAATATCTGCCCGGGGCAAAGAGGGGGGTGACCTAATCTCTGGACGTACATCCACGCGTAATTCCTTTCGGACGCCAATCAACGTACCACCACCCATCACCACGCCCAGCCTGTCGTAGTCTCGGTCAGTCCTATACACGTTATAACGACTGTCAAATAACTCACCGTCAAAGATTCCTGGCAAAAGCCACGTTTCCGAAAGGCATACAATGTCATACTCACAACTTAAAACATTAGCAAAAAATTCATTTGTTTTAGTCCTTAGACCACGAACGTTCTGGTAAAATATATTTAACACAGTAAATATAGTATGAAACTATTAAAATTATGAATTTTAATTAAGATGAGATTATGTTTCGTTATCTGATATTTATATATGCCAGGTAATTGTAAAGAGATGCCACTTAAACGGCAATTATTTTTTAACATTAACTTAAAGCACCAAGCTACTCGTATTTTACGATTATTATTAAAAATAAGACGGTACATTGAACCCAACGAGAAAAAACTTAACACTTTGACTATTACAATAGACAGATCATATGTATACTCACGTCTAGGGTTGCGACTGCGAATTACAATGTGTTTTACTTCCATTACACGTAATGTAACGTAAGAAACAAGCTGCAAAGGGAGGCAACGGCCAATGGAGCAAGCACTAATAACTAAGGCTGCATTTCGGCAGCATAGATAGTACCAGTTTAGCAAGGAATGTGGGGTGACGCACCGACTGTGGCCTATTAAACCACGGTTATGTAAGTTTGATGGAATTAAAAAATACCAAAAACAAAAATTGCACTCAATTAAGCCAAAAAGCTGAAAACAATGTAATACATTATTAGGTAAAAAATAGAAAATAACAAAAAAAATGTTTTTTGCAAAATTAATGCCGTTAGGTAATATGAGATATAAACAGTAATTACTCCATACAAATCTATAATGCCATACACAAAATATCAAGCAATTCTGATATGAGCACCTATTTGTCAAGAAAAATACACATTGATGAATGACTTGAAATGAAATTATTTTTGGAAAAACAATATTCAATTTGTATGTTGTGCATGATATGTTAATCATACACCAAATCAGGAAAAAGGGGTGTAAACACTTAACTACGAAATAATGATATAGGTACCAACCAATTACAAAAAACACACAGTATACAAAAACTCCAAGAAAAGATATTTTTTTTGTAATTTCAACAATTTGTGGATTACTTATTGATTTAAAAGTTAAACAAATATTGCACCTCGTTCCAAAAGGTTGTAAACAATATGGTATGAGAAAGGTAAGATACAGGTACTGGTACTTTCTTGTAGCATTCCTTTGTCGTGATGGTCGTCTGAATAAACGAACGACGCTCCTAGAGATACTGTCGAGCATAAATCGTTTCAGTGCAAGCGCACACTAAATTGTCTCTACGGGAAAACAGAAACCGCCAGTTATTGATTAAGATTAATGGGCCTTAGCCGCAACGTATACAGTTTTTTCGGCTATTAATCAAGATCCTAGGGAGTTGTTTGTTCGGCTAGTAATTGTTGGTTTACCCATGTCTCGTACGACAGTTTGTTCAGTAATATTTCTGGTGTTAGGAAAAATGATTCTTGTTATTTATTGTGTAGAGGCTATTCTACATTATTGTTTTTATTGATTGCTAATCCTACATAGCCGTAGCTGTCAGCAATTACTTCAATAGAAGCAGATTAATATCAAGCTAATCAAACTGAGAGTTTGTAAAACAAATGGTAGCTTTCTTCTTGTTTTTTTTTCTTTCTCCGGTTCTTTCTCGGAGAGGCCTCCCGATTTGTGAAATGATTCAGTAGCTTAATCGTTTTTTTCTAATTAACTTTTGATCAGCTACAAAATAATTTGATAAACTTGAATGCATTTTTATAAATTTCCGAGCGTGTAATTCCTTTTTAGATTTCCGTAGCCAAAATGGCAAAAAACGGAATCCTTATAGATTCGTCATGTCTGTCTGTCTGTCTGTCCGTCCGTATGTCACAGCCATTTTATTCCGAAAGTATTAGGATTATACAGTTGAAACTTAGTAGGTAGATGTATTCTGTTAACCGCTTAACGATTTGAATACAAAAATAAAAAAAATAAGATTAAGGGGGGGCTCCCCATACATTGAACTGAAACTGAAAAAAATTTTTCTTCATACAAACACATGCGGGGTGTCTATAGATAGGTCTTTAAAAATGACATTGAGGTTTCTAAGACAATTTTTTTTCAAAGTCAACCGTTTGAAAGATAAACACTGCCAAAGTGGTAAAATGTGTGTCCCCCCCTGTGTATAAAAAATATATGCTATAGATCTTAATAAAAACTTTCAACGAAAATTGGTTTGAATGAGATAAAGTAGTTAGTTTTCGAGATATATCATATTTTACAAAACCGCAAATATAACTTTGTCATTCATACCAACACTGTGAAAAACAAAGTTATTTTTGTTGACGAAAAATTATAGTGGTATTAAATATGGTATGGTAGTAAGGTAACTACGGAACCCTACGGCGCGTGACCCGACACGCACTTGGCCAGTTTTTTTTTCTTTAGTCGTACCGTGACCACGGCCCCTGGAAAGGTGTCGAAACGTTGGGAAACCCAAAAAACCAACAAATCAAAACTAAATGATTCTAAAATAACATCTGAATCAACCAATTTACGCGCTGTAATCAGTAAAAAGTTTTTTATTTCTAACGAACTGTACGCGCGGAAGCCAAGTGTTTAAATTTTAGCATCTTTGGTCAATGCGATACGATGTTCATTTGTTTCTGGTTACGTTGAAACAAAAGGCGATCGTTTATTTTGGAACTTAGTGCTGTAGGAGCCACTATCCGATGCTTCAGGGACCATCATGAATGAGAGCCGACCCTGGTTCGGATTTAAACAGAATAAGGGGGGCAGGTGATACTGTCGGCCATAAATTTTGTTCAGACGGTCGTGTCGCCTCCGCAGAGGCACGCGGAACCTCGTCTTATTGTGGTACCATTTGTTTTGCTCCGCGAGACAGTATGCGTTATTTTCGATTTGCGATCTCTATATAGCTGTTCGGTGGCAACCAGATTGAAATCTTGATATGAATGGCAGTGAAGGCAAATTCGTATGTTCGTGTGTATCTTAATAAAATTCCGTTTTTATTAAATTTCGAAGAATGTCTTGTTGGTTTTACATATAAAGTGAGATATATTTTTATGAAGAAGCTAAATATTTATGTTGATTGTTCTACATAAATATTCGAAGTAAGAATAACGTTTTTAACGTTTTATTAAAATTAAGGAAAAGGCAGTCTTCTTTTCGAGAAATATTTACGTTTAGGTAGATAATGTAGACTTACAGCATCATAATTAAGTGTTTTTTTTTTTCAAAAATTCAATGTTTGATAACACGAATAATGAATAAAAGATAGACAAATTAGTAAAACGTGCTCTCCATCACCAAGCCCCCTAGCTATCGAGTGCACATCCAAATAATGTCGAGGAGCTCGGCTTACGATTGCAGAGGTTAAGCTATTTTCACAAGGGTCGGTCATGGGATAGGTGACCAACAATCCGTCCGAACAACCAAACCGCAGTAGGCACGCGTAGTGAGTTGCGGCCCATCCTCTTTATCCACCCATAAGGAACGCCTGTGCCCCAGCAGTGGGGACATTAAAATGGCTAATGTTGAATGTCGATTTTATTCTTTGGTTTGTACAGCGGCACCTAACACCATAAACTGTATTCATAGTTAACGACAAAGTAAAGTTGTTGTACAGCCGATGTTACCACTAAATAACATGTTGAAAATAATGTTCAAACGCCAAAACGATAGCTTCTATGAAAGTTACTTTGTCTTCGTAACCATTGAGCTTCTCAGTCATGCTAGTATCTAATGCAATTTAAATAGCACCGCATTATCCATTGTGCTTCTTGCTTTTCTTATTGCCGCAACGTCTTTCTCGGCCCTTGCTATTTTAGATTCGTGATCTCTTAATAGTATTTCGCTATTCCAACACGAGCTACTGAATAAGTTCGAGGAATCATTGACCGGGAAGAATTTTATGTCGTGTTTTGTTTTTATGGTGGCGCCTATCGTTTTAAATTAAACGTTCTCACTATATCTAAAAGTATGCTAAAGTTTTAATAATGAGACGTTATCACAGAAATATAAACCTGTTACTGCACTTTTAGCAGTTTCGGAAAGTAGCTACTTCAAACCGTCATTGCGGGTATTATCTGAAACGTTTATTACAGCTGCATTAAATGCACTTGTGCTTATTTATAACGGCTATGTTACGGGCTCTGAGAGCATCGTTAATAATTTATTGCAGTCACATTTATTTTAAATGTGAAATGGTGCCGTCATTACATTAGCTGCCTTCCGCATCATCAACAGAGAACCTCTAATTGTTTTAATTAAACATATCTTGATGGGTGAAATTTCGTACATTGCTGACGCGTTCATTATAGTAACTCTCTAATTGACCATCCATTTTTTTAATTACTGGGGTCCGGTTTTTGACCGGCTATATTGAGAAGTTGAAACTTCTTTTATTTGTATAATTTACTTTCATAATGCTCTT
Source organism: Agriphila tristella (assembly GCA_928269145.1). Lineage (NCBI taxonomy): Eukaryota > Metazoa > Arthropoda > Insecta > Lepidoptera > Crambidae > Agriphila > Agriphila tristella. The sequence goes on along the minus strand of OV743440.1, from coordinate 21,078,983 downwards.
ATAAAATTTCAATCCAATGCCAAGTTTTAAATTAGAATACAAAAATAAAAAAATAAGTATTCTTAACTGTTCACTTCTCAAGCTTACGCGCTCTCTAGACATGAAATAAAAGACTTTTTAACGGATACTAGCACGGTTTTATTGAAAGTACTTTGGTAATTAGTTGGTATTTGGTTTGATTTTAGATTTTCCGACGTTTCGGCACCTTTGCAGCTGCCGTGGTCACAGGGAACGTCGGAAAATCTAAAATCAAACCAAATACCAACTAATTACCAAAGTACTTTCAATAAAACCGCGCTAGTATCCGTTAAAAAGTCTTTCATTTCATATTCTTAACTGCTTTAAGGACATTAATTTTAATAACACAGCCCAATTATTTCTAATGAAATTCCGAATTACTTATCAAAATAAATGAGGCATATCAAAGCTTTAATTTCCTTATAGGATTTGCTCATCTGTTTAATTCATAGACAAAGACCTTTCACTAATTTAAATCAAAAAATAAATACGGGTAGTTATAAATAGTAGGTTCATAATTATAAGAAACTAGCGACCACGGCTGCGTGCAATATTTTTTCCTATCCTTCGAAAATGAAACATTTTTCGGGATAAAAAGTACCTTATGTTCTTTTCTGGACCTCTGACAACGTGTATGTAAAATTTCATGATGATCCGTTAGGCGTAACAAACAAACAAACTGACTTTCGCATTTTTCACTTCTCAAGCTTACGCGCTCACTAGACATGAAATAAAACACTTTTTAACAGATACTAGATCGGTTTTATTGAAAATACATTGGTAATTAATTGGTATTTGGTTTGATTTTTATTTTCCCGACTTTCGATGACTTTCGCATTTATAATACACCGTCATTTTGTAGTCATTTTAATTAACTTAAGGATGTGTTGTCCCAATGAAACTTAACATGTTTGCCCAAGAAAAATGGGTCAAAAAACGACAAAAAATGTTGGTCCTCCCATACTAACTAGACAGCTAAAACATTGTTTTTGTATGGGAAAGTCCAAAATTTTTGTCGTTTTTCGACCCATGTTGCTTTGGCAAAAATGATTATTTTCATTAGTAGAGCACTTAAGTTAATTAAAACGACTACAAAATGACGGTGTATTAGTAATAATATTGAAATCTTAGATGAGTAAATATGACTCCAACATTTGATTCCTCAACCAGTAGGGTTATTCACGATTGTCGGAAATCTACTCGAAAGCATTCGATTCGTATCCGTATCCTCCGATTGTACAAATAATAGCTATTCACAAATACATTTAACTGGCATTCGATTCACTTTTCGATAGGAAAGCGTAATGCATTTACAAAGTTTGGTAGCATAGGGTAGAAAATAAGATCGAAGACTGTGGATTCTCGATTCGATTCGGAAAGATGGTTTCCGACAATCGTGAATAACCCCCCAGGTCAATCTACAGATCAACAATACCTCCCATCTTTCCGTCCAACAATCGAACCTGTCTATTTACATACATCGTCCCATTCGTAATTGTCATTTATACGCGTATCAAATTAATGTTGGGTGCGTTGACCTCTCACAATGGGAGTGATCACGTCAAACGGGCAGCCTTCGGTGCGCTGTCACTTGGCTAACTGGGAGTGCAACTGTAAGTAATCGGGAAGTACTTGTGTACCACTATTTTTTCTACGATGAAAAAATGTAAAACTCATTGGAACCTAAAATAAAACGTCAGGAAAATCAACAATCAAACCAAATACTGACTAATTACCAAAGTTCTTTCAATAAAACTGCGCTAGTAACCGAACAGTGTTTTATTTCATGTCTAGTGAGCGCGTAAGCTTGAGAGATGAATATTTCAATGGAAACTAACAACAAATTGTATGTCCTTAGTAATCCTACTTCCTACTAATATTATAAATGTGAAAGTTTGTGGGTTTGGATGTTTGGATGTTTAGATGTTTGGATATTTGTTCCTCAATCACGCAAAAACTACTGAACGGATTTGGTTGAAATTTGGCACACAGATAGTAGATAGCCTAGATTAAAACATAGAATAGTTTTTATCCCGATATACCTACGGGAACGGGAACCACGCAGGTGAAACCGCGGGCGGCCGCTAGTAATTTATAATTAGCAACTCTGGCAATCTGTTATCTCTTTCCGCCTAAACCACTGAACTAATTGTGATGAGTTTTATTAAAGAGATTGGTCAGTGGGGATGGATATACATAAGCCACCTTTTTCCAAGAAAATTAATAGATATTTAAGTTAATGAAACAGCAGATGAAAGTGTGTTTGGGAGGCTGGAACAAAGCCCATGCGGACGAAGTCAAGGGCGGTCGCTAGTACACTATAAAAACGCCATTCTGTATCGTGAGAAATCTAAATGGTCTCACCGGGATCGTGATAAAATTGGAATATTATTATCACGATACATGACCGTACGTGGGTAATAAAATGTGACGTGCGTTGTGACGAATCAATTATTTTTGTTATTTTCATGTCAATAATTATATTCAATAGTGATGGTATGGACAGTTGATGAATTTAGTCGAGATGTGTTTTGGAATTCAGATGAATTTTGTCTCAAAAGCTTGAAAAATACATAAATTGCTTCCAATAGAGATGTAAGGTCAGTTTTGAAAATTAAAAGAATAACTGTAGCATTAAACTGAGAAATGTACGAACTAGGTGCATCTAGTTTTATTGCAGCCCCGTTATAAATCGTATTACTTCCGCGCTGCGCTTTGTATACTTGTTTTCTTAAGAACAATAAAAAGTACGAGCGTACATCCAGGGAAGCCAGTTATGTAATCTTATACAACTTTGCTTATTTATCTACGAGGCTTTATTTTTACAAAACAGTTTCGGAAAAACAACCTACAGCGTCGATGTTAATGTAAAATGCTAATCGTGGTAACAGAGATTAGAGTTTGTTCGAAAACCTAATAACGAGTCATTATTTTCGAATTAATTTAATGTCAGGAATCGTTCTTCGGTGCATAAATGTGCCGTATACTTACTACAAAGCGTCCGATACCAGTTTAACGACATAACCTTAATGGTAACTTCTAGGTTGTCAGCATCTGTTCGCCTGATGAGCATAATTTATCGATTATAAAAGAACTTTGATGCTTATTAAGATCGTTTTGTGCTTAAATTATGCTATGGGAATATGACATTCAATAAGCAACTTTTTGTCTGCAACATACATTAAAATTCTGTTCAAAGGCTTTGTACAAAAGCTGCTCATGAAACTCTATGTCACTCCAAAAAGAATGTTGCACTTAGTGCTTTAAATAAAGCAGAGAAAGATTACAAACGCAGTTGATAAGCCTTTGTAAAGCAGATATTTTGCTGAATGTGTGCTCAAAAGGCTCGGAATCCCGCAGTAGCCACAAACACTACGTTAACACTCTTAACTTATTTTATTAATGACTGAACAGTTTAAAGTGAACTAGAAACTCGTTTACTAACCATTACCCCCTACCAACTACAGTAAGCAGATTAAAATGCATGCCAAAAGTTTAAATTTATGCACCGGACGCGGTCTTCAATTAAACTTGTTATAATGAAACTCTGGAAAAACGGAGTAAATTGCCATCGAGAAGAGGCGCAAATAATTCCCAAGTTTCGCAATTTATACTCATCTTAAAGTAAGTTCGATGGCGCAGACGTTTCGGCAACGCCGGAATCGATTATTTCACTCCGAGTGTTTTCCGTGAATGGCTGAAAATTGTCTTTCTTGTTGTTTCTAATACAATTTGGAGATTCTATTTATTTGATTTATTGTCATCCCAATTCGGAATTTCTGTATTTCATTATTTTTTAACGTTGATTAATACTATTTCTTTATGTACATTTTTAAAACAATGTCTATTAATTATAATTTATTGTGCTTTTGTAAGCTTCGAAGAAAGATGTATGTATATGTTTCAACATTGTTATAACAAAAGAATACAATATTCCACTTCCACTCATATTTCAAACCTATTGGTCGTCGTTGGTTGTTTACCGTAAACTTTTCAGTTGTTGGCAATCAATGACATCGTTTCTATTCTTCAAATGTCTAGATGATGTGGTCAAAATGTACCATTTAAATTCAACAGCTATTGTTATTCCGCTAGCTCTGACATCAAGATACTTTTATGATTACCTTTCGTGGCCATTGTTTAACCTGTTCGTTCAACATAATACACGTTAAGTTTATCTGCTACACTTTAATATAAAATGGATCTTTAAACTTTGTTATTGATATTGTCGGTTTAAAAGTTGTGCCTTTGAAAACGTGGGAAATCCAAGCACACAGTTAATCCACCTAACTCTATTCAGAGAGAGTTAATGAATTTCTTTCATTCTGTATTCACAAAGCGATGGTATTCCGCTGAACCCTCGATCGAACAGGATTTCCGCCAAAAAATAAATAAGCAAAGCGCCGCATCAAATTGCTTCGAGTGAGTGCCAGGCAAGGTCCCGCGAGCACTTTCTCATGCAAAAGTCGAACAGTTACTTTAATTCTTAGCTGAAGCACTTGTCGGTTTTACGAGCGTGGAGCGATTTAATCCACTTAAAACGCAGAGCACAAACTCAGAGCCGACAAAGCTCTCAGCCGCTCTCATTTAAAAATGGAAATAAACCCTTGGCCATCTTTGACTCGAAGCGCGACTGCTGGTTGAATTCTAAGTGTGTACTTCATTGATGAACTTCCAATTCCGGTTTAATTTGACGTAAAGTTGGTTAGTGTCGAAATACTTTGTTGCGAACTAACTTTACTAAATTCTCAACGTGACATTCAAAGTTTGTCTGCGGAGTTGCAGCTGGAATTGCATATATTATGTAACATTTTTAAAGTTGCTTTGTCACTCGTATTCGGAATTCCTATTACCAAAATGTTATCGTTGCTAAAGCTGAGGTGTTTTATATAAACCTCGAATCTTAATGTGATGGATGACACGCACTTATCTGTTCCATTGAATTCCATTAAACTTTCTCAATGTAGATTTCGTGTACTTTATAATCACGAAACGGATAAGCGGGATGTTTCTGTTTATCAACAGAGAAATTATGACTGCGTCTTTGGTTTTCCAGTCATAATGAAAGAGTCCGTTTACGGCGAGGTTATTCTCCATTGTTTATTTTGTTACGTTTCGTGGTGAGCTTAACTTTCTGGCTTTTGTATTAATTCTCATTTTGCTCGGGCCACAGCCATTTCTTGCGTTTAGTGCTGCTCTTTTACGGGTTGAAAGTTAATTTTCGTTTATCGCAGTTTCTTTATAAGATTCTGATTTGTAATTTTCTTGAAAATTAATTTAGATTTAAACAATATACCTTCACAGATTAGAATGTTTGCATCTTACACCTTAATACAATGCTTTTGCAAGATTTCTCATCTTTAATTATATTTTTTATAATTATAAGTTTTCTATGGTCCAGCCAAAATTCAACAGAGATAGTAGTACTTCAGCGTAAAAAATGTGGTACCTACTACTAAAGTAGTTTTGCAATTGCATATTGTTTTAAATTTCCATGGTTATTGACGTTAATAGAATAAACTATGTCGGGATTTACACCATGTAGTTCTTCCGTGATCATGGCGCATGCCACTGCGCCGAAATATCGGAGTCTCAAAAATAAACAGGTACATGGCGTAAATCCCGACATAGTTTATTCTATTTTGCAATTGTGTTCAAAATATAAGACGAAATATCATTAAAATCTATTTTGACTAAAGCATATTGTTTCATTACTAAATTGTATGTAATTTAACATTTTCATGTGTTACTAAAGGATCAATTTCTTTTACAGGACGGTGACCGAGGCTACTTGGAAGGCCTCGCGTCTCGGTACGCAGACCTGTTCTCAACCCATTACGGGGACGTCCTCGACCATTTAGAAGAGTTGAGGAGACACGAGTGGGAAGAGATGTCTCCAAGAATGAGGGTACTCGGAGGACCGGGTACCCCACAGACTCCCCCGTCAGCCAGCCCCGGGTCACTCGCCTTGAACAATCTGACCACATCGCATTCACAGCCCATTTATGTGCCTGGAAAATATTCGGTGAGTCTGCATTGTTTTTATGCACAACAAGGTAGTGCTTGGCCTTCACAACTGATGTTAAGTGACGATAAGTCCGAAGGTGGAAGCGCATTACACCCGGAATCATCAGCACTTAGGAACTGGCTATCTTACCTCTAACTGCCGGAAACAACAATTTTAAATTATTTTGATGGCTTTTGACTTAGGTAAGATGGTGGTAGCTAGCCAGGTGGACTTGAAAATAAGCCCTACCACCGACCAAAATCAATGAAATTAAATTAATGATTCACATAAATAAAGATGAACCGACTACAATTTTATGGCAGAGATATTTCTGATAATGTGTGTAGTCTATTAGTTTACATTGCTACATACCTTATGATTTATGATGAAGTTTAGTTGATAGAGTACGCAAAATTAATAAGTAATTTGTGAGTTGTTGAGATGAAGAAAACTCTGAGAGCGTTAGGTATTAGTGTTGTTATTACCAAAGTTATTGCAGTACTAAAAGTCTCTAAAAGGACATAAAAAGATCTAAAGCAGGTAAATGACGCGCCGTGGGTGACACACGCAAAATGTAGGACGCAGCCTAAGCACTTTATAAAAGAACAATGTAACAATCAAATAGAATGCCAAAGAACAACAATGCCAATAAACAGGTGATCCGAAAAACGAATGTATACATTATAATATGAGATACGCAAAATATTACTTAATATTATGGCAAAGGAAATTAATAAACTATGTTCCATACTGTTTTCTTCGTCGATAAACGAATAAATGTAGCTAAATTTGGTTATAGAGAAATGTGTGGCAAAATCTTATTTACCTTTGAAAAGTGTGATTACTTGGATTGTTTATTTTTATCACATCACAATTACTTAGAGCACAAGACACCATGGCTCCACGATAACTTTATTTGAAATTCTAATAAGGATTAACAAATATTTTAAACAAACTGTGATTGCTTATTTGCAAGGCAGGACGCTAGGGGCTCTTACCGTAAAAAATGTTGGCACATTGTCACTTGATTATTTGTCTCTTTTTCACAGCCCGTGTCCGTATAATGTTAACTTCTCTTTTCCACGCTTTGTTGGTCTTCTTGAGCGCAGCGAAAATTTTTCTATGTCTGTAGTCAAACCATACATAATTACAAAACAAGTTGCACCGAATAAACAGCACAAAACTATTGTAGGTAGGTACCTAAATAGCGCATGTCAAAATGTTTTGCATTTACATCGATGTAAATGACACCTTAGTCGAATTTTCGACGCCCACGCGCTATTGTATTGTCAATGAATATTGGATGTGACAGATTTTGATATGTTGTCTCTTTTACCTTTAACATAATTTACATTTAAGTCAAGTTTTAAAACTTAAAATCTGAAGGCCGAAAGTTGTAGGACCAAAATTTTTTGTCGTTTTTTGACCCATGTTTCTTGGGCAAAAATGTTTAGTTTCATTGGTACAACACACCCTTAAGTTAATTAAAACGACTACAAAATGACGGTGTATAAAATCGGGAAAACTTGCAAAATCATTTTTACACTCTAGATATTTCATTTGGACACGTAGAAAAGATCATAAGTACCTAAATAAATTATCCTTCATTTAATTAAATGCCTTTCCGGAGCGAAGTAAGTTCTACTATTTTTTTTTTTAAATCCTTACAAGAGCGGAGTTATTATAAAATTACAGTATTTTTTTTTCTTAGTAGCTTGATGGGACAGAGTAGTTCAATGGCGCAGTGGTTTAGCGCCTGGCCCAGCGATACGGAGGTTAAGCAACTTTCAAAATGGCCGGTCATGGGATGGGTGACCAAAAATTATATCAAGCTCCTCTGTGCTTCGGAAGGCACGTTGAGTCGTTGGTGGTGGCTGCATCTGTATTCATTAACACCCACTAATCCGCATAAGGTCCGCGTGGTGAGCTATGGCTCATCCTCCTTATCCAGTATTCACCCATAAGGAAGGCCTGTGCCCCAGCAGTGGGGACATTAAGAATGGCTGATGGTCAAATTAAATGCCCTCCCAGAGCGAAGATGTTAGTTACTGTCATTATAAAACTAATTTTTTTTGCAGCCTTCAAGTTGCCTCACAGATAAAGAAGAAGATGAGATATACGGCTTCGGGTACGGTGTGTTCGGCAAACAAATGTTGCAGAGACAACAGCAGCAGAAGCAGTTGTTGTTGGCGCAGCCGACGCAACCGCTGATGCACAACCAACAACACAACTATCAAAGGTAAAACCTTTTTTGTTGTTATATTAGACTGGTCGAAAATCCTAAAATTCCGCCTCCTTTACCGTTTCAACAGCATTTTGTGAGCCATTTGGGCAACATGTCATGTAAAAAAGCCTGCTGAATTCTGAATGTTGTTTTTTTTCTGCAAGCGTGTTTTGCTCTTATAACGACTTGATTCAAGAAAATATCTCTGTATTCCTCTACAGAAAATCCTTTACAGAATTAAAACTATGAAAATTTGTGGTAGAAAAAAAATCCTGATAAATAGCCCAATTATGACACTATATAAAATAATAAACTTGTTGAACATTAATAGAATAAACTATGTCGGGATTTACACCATGTACCTGTTTATTTTTGAGACTCTGATATTTTATATAGTAAAACAATATATTGTTAAACATTTTTGTCTAGTAACTGTGTTAAAAAAATATTTTGTGTCGCACGGCGGGATTTTCTCAATTTTTTTTCGAAAATCCTCTACAGAATTAAAACTATGAAAATTTGTCTGAGAAAAATAAATACTGGTGAATAGCCTGGTTATATCACTATATAGAATAATAAACTTGTTAAAAAAATTGTCTAGTAACTGTGTTAAAAAAAAAGTGTCGCCTGGCGGATTTTTCTCTCCTCTTGCCCCATCTCATACTTCCGGTACCCGGACGGACTTTTTGTTATCAAAATTGAGTTCAGTGACCCCCAAAACCTATTCCAGGATACCTCACACGACCAGAATTAAGTTCTAATAAGATTAGGCTACATTTTGGCTGCCATCTTGAATTTTGGGCAAAGGAGCCAAAATTGGGCTTGACAACATTCAGAACCGAATTCAACAGGCTTTTTTACTTCGGAAAAGTCATGTTGCCAAAATGGCTCACAAAATGCCGTTGAACTTGAAAATTTTAATATGAACTACTAGTCTATATGAATTGAAAATTAAATCTTTACTTCAATACAACTTTTAAACAAAAATACAGTTTCTCGAAAATGTGTTGTTTCGATGACAGGACAGACAATGCGTTATTGTTTACAGTTTTTTTCTATTACAATTTCAGTCGGCAAGCACCTTTAATGTTTTCTCGCAAAAGTATTAAAAAACGTAAGGAACACGGTTGTTAAGATTTATAAACTTCGTTACAAAATAGTAGTATTTGAATTTTATTAGATATACGAGACCTAAAGATTGATGGGAAAAAAAGCAGAAAAGAAAAGTGCTACAGTGCTGGGCCCAATTTTCACACCATTTCATTCTTTAATAATTCAGGCAACAAACACACATCTTAAGTATTTATAATTCTTTCAAACAACAATCTACTGCTATTGCTTATTACTCATTTAATTTATTGAAAACTATTGCAGAATATAAATTGATGAAGAAAATTAATCCTTACCTTTACCCTTTAGGTATTTAGATAGTGATTATAACAAATGTAAATTTCAACTAAAACTTGCTAAACAGATTATAAACAGATTTGCTGTTTCTACAAGAGACTTAAATGTAAGTATTAAATTTCCTTGGAGTCCTCCGAAATTTTCGAAGGCCTCATAACTTTTATGAAACTAAAATTATTGACTGAATTTATAACTTATTTTGTCTGTTTTGCTCTTTGGAGCTAGTTAGTAATAAAACGCATTTGTCAAATGAAAGTTTATACCTTTATGATAAAATGGAAAAGCTTTTTTTAAATTGTTTCGAAAACCTTAATAGTTATGCTTTTAAAAGTTATCAAAGCAAAACTAAGTGTATAAAATATATAAAATTCTCAAAGTATTCGTCTAGTTTCTTCTCAAATAAATTAAAATAATAATAAGATTCTTCAATTAAATGTCTTCTAAAGTTAGTTTTCAATTAAAAGTTTTTAGTGAAACTTAATATTACTTACAAACAGTATTTATTTAACCATTTCCTTCACAAACCACACATAACATAACACTTAAAGATGTCCGGATCAAATAAGGAAATTCATGGCTAACTTCGTTACGTTAACGACAGTCCGAATGGCATGAGGCGTATTCATAAATTATTCGGACTTTAACAGGTGTACTCGTTAGATAAGCCTTTACGCTGCATGTTTAGCGCTAATCTTAATTGAAATCAGACATCCGATGGCGACAGAGGCCTCCGCGGATTGTTGAGTTGGGTGAGATGGATCATGGATTCACGTCCAATAAATATACTGGGTGAAACCTATTATGAATCCACATTGAACGTATTGCTCATTACAGCTATAAATAATAGCAAAAACCTGCTATTAATCCACTTTTCTTTATTGTCTTAAATTATTCTGACTTACTAAATGGAAAAAACTGTTTGCATATCAACTTAAAAATCTTCATAAATGGGAATTTAAATAAACTAAATTCTAAACTATAATTTCTGTATATTTATTTATTCATTTGGACGGTATAAGTAATCAATCATCTTTTGATGTTTGTATTAACTTCTTAAATACCCAATGTCGCTTTTCTATTTATAAAATTGATATTTATTTTAAGACACTAACGAAATATTTTAAATAATTGAATGGTACGCAAGGCACTACAAGTTTTTGGTCTCATGGTGACATTAATGGAATGTTGTTGTTCTAGGGTTAGTTAAAGTTTCCATGTTACTTAAAATGGCAAAGTTATTAAGTTACATTTCGTTAAAAGGGGTTAAAAACTTTTTTGTATTTGAGTTTAAAGTAACGAAACCTTGTATTCAAAGAGTACAGTCATTAAATTAAAATTAATTTTAAATATAGGAGCAAACAATTAGAAATTTTATTCATTACGAATTAGTAATACCTTTCACCATCTACTATCGAATAGAAAAGATTACAGTATCCTAAATTGATTTCTCGCTGATGCAACAACAGTAATTGCAATCATCGACATTTCTAAACTGTTTAGCATTTCCTTACTTACTTAATAATTACTTAGTAGAAGTAACACTATCTGTAATCTTTTGTAATGTAATCTTTTTCACGCCTGAGCCACTGAACCAAAGTTGATGTGTTTTGGTATAGAGTTAGATTGGACCATGGGGAAATATAGGATCTTATTTTGCAAAATTATTATTGGAGGAGATATAATAGGAGAAAAAAGTTCGTATGAGACCTGGATAAATTCCACCGTCAGCTTTTCTTTTCTTTTTATTTTATTCAGGACAACAAACAACGGTACAATACATATTACAATTATCATTTAAATAAACTAGTATTCAGTGCACCACCAGCACCGTTATTCCCATCTTAACTATATGTAACATAGCCTCTAATTTCACAACGAAATGGTATGAAGTAGGTAATACAAAAAACAATTAATGATGACAATACTAATGACATCATATTACTTAAAAAAAATACACAAATAATACAAGAATGCAAGATTAACAATTCAGATAAGTAGGTATGAAATTTAAAGTTAGACAGTCAGGTATATGTTTTAAATTCAATTTGATCTAATTTTAGTTTGACTTCTTTTTTAAATGTCCTTGGTGAAAATTTAAACAGATCTATATCCAAGAAATATTAATTAAGTATACGATATCATTAAGCGATGGAGTGGAGCGCGTTTGCCGGCATTCGTTTTACATAATTTGGGCGCAAACAAGCAGGAGGCACGACTTTCCTATATACGTTATACAAATATAACAAAAAAAAAGTAAGTCAGAGTGATTTGCATATACAATAAAGTTAGTCATCGATTCATCATCATCATATCAGCCGCACGACACCCACTGCTGGGTATAGGCGGCCAAGGATCTCCAAGATGATCCTTAATTGTTAGATAATAAAGTTATGGTTTCACCGAATTGATACACCATAAATAGGTTAACAAGTAATATGCTTACTTAAAGCTAAGTCTATATACCCTCAGCGCAAGTAAAATAAATTCAAATTAACTCTCTGATGGACATATCCGGACTACGCCTAGCACGTTTCGAAGAAATGGCAAACGTTGTGAGAATATACAGCCCCGAGACATCCAATTAAAAGGAGTTGTTTTATCACGAATTATTTATTACGAATTGTGGCCCAAAAACTAAGACGCGGATGGAATTTTAATGTTTCATCTACAGATCCTAAGATAATATTTATCCATTAAGAATTTACTATCACGTCATCATCCTACTAATATTATAAATGTTAAAGTTTGTGGGTTTGGATGTTTAGATGTTTGGATGTTTGTTCCTCAATCACGCAAAAACTACTGAACGGATTTGGTTGAAATTTGGCACACAGATAGTAGATAACCTAGATTAAAACATAGAATACTTTTTATCCCGATATTCCCACGGGAACGGGAACCACGCGGGTGAAACCGCAGGCGGCCGCTAGTCTCACATATGAAAGAATTTGACAATCAAGTTATAGGATTAAAAAAGCAGAATATTGCTACAGTTTAATCCTACTAATATTATAAATGTGAAAGTTTGTTGGTTTGGATGTTTAGATGTTTGGATGTTTGGATATTTGTTCCTCAATCACACAAAAACTACTGAATGGATTTAGCTGGAATTTGGCACACAGATAGTAGATAACCTAGATTAAAACATAGAATACTTTTTATCCCGATATTCCCACGAGAACGGGAACCACGCAGGTGAAAGTTAGTTTTATATAAGTTATTGTGAATGTAAAAATGAGGTACAATAAACCTATAATTACTGACGAATTGCTTGCAAAATCTCTTTAAAGGACTGAACCTGAAGTTATATTACATTTACCTTCACTAAGTCCACAACTTTCACATCGGCTGGTCAGTGCAGATCATAAATTCTTTGGGAAGAAATCCAGCGCCTCGTCACCGGCGCCCACGCAGCTAATTCAGCAAGTCTTTAGATGCTAATTAGATCTTTACCTCGAGATAGTTTGCTAATGAATTACATCGTAAACGCTCGATCGCCAACTAAGATCTTCTGAAGCGTTATTTGCTATAAAGTTTTGCATTGGAATTACTTTATTGAGTAGGTGTAAGTTAAGTTACTCAACTGCTTCTTTACTTTCTTGAAAAAACTAAGTTATAACAAGTATACATCATGTATCAAAAAACACTGTCAGATCTTGAAAAATGAGATAGTGTTTCTGAAACTGAACAATATTCTCCATTGAACATAGGTCGAAAAACAAAAAAAAACATACTCCCATACAAAATGTATAGATCAGCTTACCGACCGAGAGGCGAAAAAAAAATTAGTTTTTCGACCTATGTTTCTTGGAAAATGTTGTTCAGTTTTAGCAACATTATCATTGTTTCAGGATCTGACAGTGTTTTTTGATACATGATGTATTTTAAAAAGTCAAAATTCAGTATGTAACTAAATTGTAAATTTATATTTTTCTACTCGATAAGTCTTAGTGTCGAAATCAATTTGCAATAATGTCATAACTAACTTTCTCATAATATCTGTTATTATTAATCTACTAGTTTAATCTTTATGCAGTAAATAATTGAATACAATAATTTAATGCGAAATCCGGTACAAGAATTTCCCTTCCAGTTTATTACATCTTGGCGACAAAATGGTTTTCGATTATGTTAAATAACGTTACTTAAATATTATTACTACTGCTCATTTGTCTTCGAGATTGTCCCTGATAAGAATCTTTGTTGGGCCCATAATTCCAATGGAATTTGCCTCAGAATTATTGTACTATGCCGAGGCACCCGTTGGTCAATAAAATGTTATGACTTTATTTTGGAAATAACTGACGGTTATAATAAATTGCTGAGTTGATAACCCTTTAGTGTTTTATTGAAGTACTTGTGGGTTTTAACGGATATTCCAAGGAATAGTGCTTAGATACAAGTACGTAATACATTATGATGTGGTTGGATTTGTTTTTATTCACAGAAATTTGAGTGCATTTGAACTAGCAATTGAAAAATAGGGTAGCAAAAGATTTTAGTGAGAAAGGGCTTGTTATTAGTAATTTTATTTACTCAGTTGTTAAAAAATATCGGCTTAATCTTTGCTTAATCATAACTTTTAGCTTGGAGACACTATATTACAATGTAGGCAAAGCTATACATATCACTTGCGCATAATATACCTATTTTGTTGTCTTGTTGAAATCTAGAACCTTACAGTATGAGCAAAATATTCCGGAATTATAATACGATGCTGACCTGCACTGTTATGCTTCTAAATGACGTCAGCTGCAGTCTCCCGTTATATAGAGCCTAAATTGTTATAAGGTACTTCAAGCTTATTTTGTTAAATTAACGAATTCCATTTAAACATATCAAAAATAAAACACTTACTTATCGAAAAGTTAAAAATTGAGATTATTTTTTTCCTTTCTACTGAAGTAAGTTAAAACTAAAGTTCGTCACATTATTGCATTGGAAAGTAAGTTCGTTACGTTATCTTGTCACACAGATAGATAAGACTGCACGAATGGTAATGTAAATAAAATAAAGTTTATTGATTAAACTCAAATACACACCAAGTATTAACGAAATCAGAGTTACCACTGAGACACGGTATCAACATACGTATTCCCTCAATTAACACTACGAATATGTACCGACGGGAATCCAGCTAACAAGCTAGGAAGATTGCGCGAAGCAACAGAGAGATATGGCTCGAAATCGAAGAGCGAGACAGAAGATGCGCAGGATAGGTACTTCGTTTTGCTTGCTTAGGATTTATCTAAGTGCCTGAATAAATGCGCATTGCTTGGTGCTCCTTGCTATCTGGCTTACCGTAGTTTAAATTAGGACTGGTTTACTACAAGTCTATTTTGAAAGCAATCCTGGGATATTCGTTTTGTTCAACGTGTTGGTTATCAGATGATAAGATTTACCCCGCAAATGGGTAGAACGAAATCTTCTGTTATTGAGTACTGTTACTTCATGAATCGAGCTAAGGTTTACTTACATGTTTGGGAATATTTTGTATCTTGTATTTAAGACGTTCTGCAAGTTTTTGATCATAAAAGATTTTTTCGCTCCTGATCAACAAATGAAAAGAAAGATGCTGCCCTCGGTGGTATGACGCATTTTATTTTTGTATAAGATGAATGCAGGTATTGCAGGCCTCTATACTTATGATGTCGATCATAAATTATAAATTTCTATGGGGGAGGCATAGACCCAGTCATATTGGGCATCGTGTGGTTGATATGCCGTGTGTACAACACGGTCGAGTTAACTCAGGAGCTGAAGCGCGATAGACCCCTCTCATTTTCTCCTTTCCTCACGTCACCGTCGTAAATTTTTTGAAAGATTTCGATAGATTATATCGATAAAATATCGCTAACGAATGTACTTACGCTATTGGTATGACGACAGTGGCGTGAAGCAAGAAGAAAACGAGAGGGATCTATCGTGCTTCAAGTCCCGAGTTAACTCGTCCGGGTTACACATAGAAAATTTACTAAGTTCTTTTGTTATGAAATTTTAAAGCACTCTGTTTTAATTTTGAACATTTTATGCTAACTATCCCGACCTAATTTATTATTGGCACACTCGCTATGATGACAAAACATAATTCTTACGTACAGTGTTAGCGCTGTACTTAACTGGCTCGGAAATGAATATTCATTAGTGCCGCGTTGCGCGGTGCTGATATGAAACAAGCCTGTGTCGATTGATTTATAGGTTCCCGAACTATTCGGTGGAATAATATGGGAATTCAAATATTGTCATCGATGTTTCAATGTTTTGAAACCGCTTTACTGAAGCAAAATTTTAAAGGGATGAATGTATGAAAATGAAAAATATACTGTAGTTTATGTCAACATATCGTTGAATTATATTTATTTTTTACATTCGTAAATGATATTTTGAAATGTAGAAGTATAGCATTCGTGATTCGTAGCAAAAAATTTCGCCGATTCCTAAAGAAAACTGTTTTGTAACAAAATTAAAAGAAACTACATCTCTATTTATAACGGTTCTACTCCATTAACTTCAAAATTAAATCAGTGCTCATCAAAACGGACGCAGGTAACAGGTAACTAACGAATGAATTATTATCACCAAATTAAAACCGTTGATTGAGTCTTGTTAAGCTTCGCAGACATCAAAATGAACCCTTTCGAATTTATCTGCCGTAGATCGGCACTCATTTCATTCACAATCATCATTAGTGGAAGTATTGTTAATGTCGAAGTCGATTAATATCTCATTTACCGAATACCGATTTTGCGGAACGTTTTTCCGCATAGCCCGCACCGATGAAATATTTACACAATGCCACGGTAATCTTTTTTTCTGGTAATGCCAGCGGTTGTTTGCGCGGACTGTGTTTGGTATAAATTGTTAATTTGATTAGGTAGCGCATGCGTAATATGGGCGAATTAGGGTAAGGAGAAATCAGAATATGTATTTACCATGAGACCTTTAATCGATACAGGGACGGTGTATCGCATTGTAGAATAATAAAACTACTCGTATAATATTAACCTTGTATGCGATAGCAGTGGTTGTAGTCAAAACGTTAGGTAGGTCTTTTGTGCGAGATTTAAAACACCTGCAGATTTTTTACTGACATCTAAATTAAATATTATAATGTTCGTTTTTACTTATTGAACAACCTGTGTATTTGGTACTTATTTAAATTCATAATAGAGGTACTTATTGTGAAGCACTCTTAATGCCAAAATTACTTAGAATCTGGAACTTATTATGACAATGAACTTTAAGACTAAAATTGTGTTTTGTTTCAGTTGCCTGAGTCCAAGATCGGCTTACTTCTACGAATTCCCTCCTAGTGGTAAGAACTTATATTATTTACTTCACTATATTAAGTCAAGCACTTAAATAAAACCATTAACTTTTTCACACTTAATACTCTCTATAAAAGTGTCAGCAACTTATTTAAGTGCGTTCCTTTCATCGATTATTTTGAGTTTCTTATAATTATTTTCTTTTACTTGCGTATTGTTATTGATCTATAATGTCATGTCAAACTATTTCTATAGATAGACCATACACTTTTTCATAGCTCTATCTGCTTATACAAGTACTGAATCCTCCTTCGTCTCATACATAATTCCCTCATACATTATTTAGCTACTCGTTAGCTAGTGTTTGGTCTTGTTTCTACGAAAAAGGAAATGTTTCAATATTAACACGTATTAGATAATCTGTCTGATAATATAGAGATTCCATTGATTGGGTTAAATTGGGATATTGTTCCTAATGTTATTCAAAATAGAAAATTTATTTTGCTGATAGAAAATCCAAAATTCAAAAGGCCCCCTTACGGCTTTCATATTAGTAGCAGCAGCTAAAGTTTGCTATTATATATACAGGGTTATTTGTAAAACACCATCAACCTTGCAGGAGTAGATTACAACATTTGTTCTACGACTTTTCCGAAAACAGACAAAAAATCAATTTACCATTCAAATGTCCAAACAGCTGATCGAGTTTTTTATGAAAAGTCGGATATCATTTTTGTCTGTTTTCAGGAAAATTGTAGAACAAACGTTGTTGCTTATGATGTCAGGAATCTACTCCTGCGAGGTTATTGGTGTTTAACATAACCCTGTATAATGTTAAGTTATATCGAAGTAAAAGAATGCTTTGATTTTAAATTCTTTAATAATTTTAAGGGATGTAAATTTTTATGACGAAATGGAATCAAAGTTGTTCAATAAATAAAAAATACATTTTAAGTAGACGACAGGAAGTTACATTTTTAAGTAAATGAGAAAAAGTTTTGCCGCCAGATAACTGCCTTGGGACGGCAAAGAAGAAGGTGACGACATTTTCAAGACTGCTTCGAGGGTTGAAATCCCATAGGAAAGAAAAACATGGCTCCTGTTCGCCGAAGCACACCCACAGTCCAAGACAAGTCCTACCACCACAAAGGGTAAGATTATTGTTCTTGCTCTTCTTTAAGGGAGGATTTACCCCTGGTTTCTTTGATCGGAGAGGTCGACATTATCTGGTGTTTAAGTAATAAAATTAACATTAAACCAGATAATGTAGACCTCTCCGATAAAGTTAAACTTCCGATAACCTCCGATTAAGTACCTGAGAAACTGAGGGTTAGTCCTTTTCACACAAACACGGAAACCAAACACATAAAAAATGGAAAGATAATTTGACTATCCACCTTAAAGGTCTAATCTAAAAGGTAATCCTGCATTCTGCAAACATTATCCTTTTTGGAGGATGCTTGTGTAAGTATCGAAACACGTTTATTTCGACATTACAAAATGAGATCCTGCAAAAACGGGAAACGGGATGTTGCCGTGGGAACGAGGCATTACGTGTTAAACAAAAACATTGTTTTAATATGATGAATGATGTGTATTTATTCTAATTTTCTTATTTCCTTTATTAAGACACATTTTTTTTATTTCGCTACCTATTTAAAAACTAAACATGATCAATTTCAAGCAATAAATCAACAGTGGTTTAAGCTTGAATTGATAGAGCGAGTTTTTTTTTGTCAAATGAAGAAATACATTAATTCAACAACGTCAAAACAGAAGGCAAGAGATTTCTTTAATAGATACATTTTTGTTCATTGAACAAAACCGATTTCAATTTGGACAACTCTTAGTAATAAAAAACCTTATGCTTTATTTATAAGGCGACCAAAACTTGATAACATCTATTTGAATTGAGTGTAGTGACGCAATACTTATAATTGGTTATATTTTTTGTTCCAATTTTGAATGTCGTGTGTGGTCTAGCGTGAAATGAAATTGCTTTAAGCATTTGAGAAATACCTTGAGCAGTTATTTTTATAAGCATTACACAGGTATGAATAATCGAAGGCATTAGACTATAAGTAATGCGTGTAAATTTTATATTCTCATTTCCTTTTTTGTGAGATTTAAGTTCTATTAGAGATTTTGTACAATAGAAGTCTTCTAATATTACCAAACTGTATCAATAGAATTATCAACAGAAATGTATAATGCATCTAAGAAGGTAAAATCATAGGATAAATCGAGGTTTTGTACTAAATATCATATAAATATGAAAGTTTGGACGCTTGCTTAGATATTTGTATATTTTAAACAAAGCAAAAACGGATAAACAGATTTGGATGAAATTTGACACACAGAGAGTTTATGGGATACTTTTTATCCCAGTCAAAGGTTCCCTAGAGATTTTCCTAATGTTCACGCGATGAAGTCGAGGGCGGAAGCTTAGTACATTTTTGTATGTAGGTACGAAAAGTTGTATAACTCAACAAAATATGATTCATTGAATATTCTACGATAACATTGTAAAATATTTTACTATCTTAACTTTCAAATTTACTACCAGCGTTAGCACAACAGCCCTAACCATCTCTTAACATAAATAAACTCCCTCAAAATTTATTAGCACGTAAACTTTATCCCCAAAAAGTTTTCCGTCGTTTCGTTACGCAAAACAATTTGTAACCGAATCTTACGTCTGCATACGATTTTGCTTTCCTTTTTTCATGCAACTCTTTTACCCCCATCCGCCATTATGTTGATCCGGGCGTCGCCGGTCGCGTTTGCATGCACTCGGCACAATTAGTATGACGCGTCTACCGTCTAGCGTGTTGCGTGCGTGCTCGCCTGTGCATGTAATGAAAATTTGAACTTGCGTCTGGCGTAAATCCGCATTTGAATATAATGCGTATTGTTTTGTTTATTGTGATAAAGCTGAATATTAAATTCTTGGCATTAAATGTAAGCTGTTTAATGTGTTTTAAATTACGTCTTTAGGATTTAAAAATCGTAACCGTTGTTTGTGACATAAATATTTTCTCAATACGTGTGTTTAGACGAAAGTTGGAGATTTTGTTTCAAAAAAATGTTTTTTTTAAGGGCCTTATGTGAATTTATTGTTATTTTATAGAAAGTTAACAGTTTTATTATCTTGCTAATGAATCAGCCGCATCAAAAACATAAAGAGAAAATTCCTTTTTCATTTCATTATAAATTCTACTCACGAACTTCAAACGAAATCCAAAAGCTAATAAACAAAAATGAATCATGAAAAATATTTGAAAAAAAATAGGTGGAGCAATGCTAAGTCGGCGTCTGCTCGGCTCATCTCGGCCGAATTAAGTGCTACATTTTTCCACGTCCACCTATATTTATTAATCTCTAGACGAGGGGGTGGGGGTATACGTCACCGCATGCCTTTTGAGAAATGACGCCTGCCAAAGTTAAGTCGGTTGAGCCAAGCGACGGAGGTTGAGTTATGGCCGCTTGTTGAGCCAAGGATAAAGACCATTAGGGCCTCGGCATAATCCTTATCGGGGAACTTGCACTTAGGATTAGCAGTTAGAAGTTGCTTTTTTTCCAGTATGTATTGGTGTTGTGTCCGAGTGCGATTAGGGGATCAGTCGGGAGTTTGTTGTGTTAATGTTATGGCGATGACTCGACTATGAACAAATTTTTATGAGGCATTTCTGGAATTTTGAATAGCGTTTGTTGATAGAGCTTTGGTCGTTATCTTCCATATAAAAATGAAAATATGCATATTGTATCAACTGATTTGTCTGATTTTTTTGCCATTCATTTAAAAGGCAAATAACAAACTTTTAAAGAAAAATATATCGAAAGAAGAAGTAACAGGGGGGCTACTCAAATGGCCACTTTTCTATTCGTTCGCTAACTTAAAAAATCAAAATAAGCCATAAACTCCAAAATTACGTGTCGCGTAGGCTTGTCAATTCCATACAATACAACAATGTCTGTGATTTACATAAACTTGCGACGTGTGACTTGATCGTTTAATTGCTTATTTTTTTTAAGCTCTAAGTTAGCGAACGAATAGAAAAGTGGCCATTTGAGTAGCCCCCCTGGTGTTACTTTCACTAAGTTTTAAAGCTAAAACCTTAGAAATAGTACAGTCGAGTTCAATAGTAGGTATGTACACACTTTTGATAGTTCATCAACCTTATGCCTTTCTAATATGTCAACATCTGTCAGAAGTGCTTACATAGTTATGAACTCGACTGTACGTGCAAATTGTTACTGAAACGTATAAGTATAAATAGTATCAAAAACTCTTCTCAAATACTATAAAAGATACATTTTTAAAACATACTTGCGATAAAAAGTAGCTCGATCTTTAGCAGAGCGAAACCGTGAAAAGAGTAATATTTGACTTATACAGCGCATTGGCACGCTGCCTCTAAACGGGTTCTTTCGGGAGCCATTATAGTGCCTCTGCTATTCCTCAGTTATAGCTTAGCAACCTCTCGATAAAGGCAATAAAACCTTATAGTTGTACGCTATGGTAGCGTTTGCTATTTGGAATGTCGTAAATACACAACATCTTGTATCTATAAAGCGCCCATTGCCCGTCTTTTGCGGAGTTTCTTGTTTCTTCGAATAAACAATAGGTTATAATTTGATCAATTATTTTCTGTCAATTTTTAATTGAATACTTATTAAAGAATCTATAATATGGTTCCAGCTAAACTAGTAGACGTACTCTTTACAACAATGGTGGGTCATATTTTGCAATTTCTAAGTTCATAATTTTTTTACAACTTAAAATACGTGAGCAAAACTTTTTCAATGAAGACAGTAAAATAAATATTTTACTAAAGCCGTATTATCGAATGTAGTTTTACAAAATGTTGCCAATATTAAAGTTCCCAACTAGCAAAGTTATGCCTCCAGCAACATTTATCATGTTTACAGTGGTAATATTTTCATAGCAATGTTTTTGACACAAATTACTTTCCTTGTATGTTCCAAGAAAGTTTGTTGTTTTAGCTTAACTCAGTTTTATCGCATTGTTACATTTGTTTTTGTATATAGAACATTTTGTTTTTTATTTATTTGTAGAAATGATAGTGTTACGTTTTATAAATGTTTTTTTAACGTTAAATATTTTGTCCAATTAATCTTTTAGAGTATTACCTAATATGAATTGTTGTGTGTACATAGTGGTGTGTTTGTAATATAATCAGTCTGTCTTTTTCTTTTTGGGCAATGAATGTATTTTGATAAAAAAGTATAAAGGTGTAACTTATGTACGTGAAAGTACTAATTATCATTAGTAAAAGTGATATTATTTCCGAAACCCATTATACTCAGCTGATCTTTAAACCTTTCTAAAAAGTAAAAAAACATAACCATTGACAAATGTCTTGATGTAATCACTTCCCCAGTTAAATTTAATTTCGAGATTAAAAGTCAGATGTGCCTTCGTTGTCGAATTGCATTATTTGATATTTTGTGTTGAAATTCTTAGATATTTTATTGGTCAATAAAACAGTTATCATCGTAAATGTTAAGTTCTTATATGCGTCTTAAAACTCTGAATTTTTACTTTTATTTCGTCAACAAGGTGTCACAACTGCGTCAAACTTTTTAACCGACTTCAAAAACTTTGAAAAGGAGGAGGTTATCTATTCGTCGCGTATATTTTTTTTTTTATATATGTATGTACACCGATTACTCGAAGACGGCTAAACCGATTGAAACGATTCAAACGTTATAACATGAGGTTTGTTCCCAAGTTGGTCCCATTTTTTGAAATTTTGAAATCGGTTCAGTAGTTTTCAAGTAATCTTGAAAATACTGTCGTTTTCGTTGCCATTTTATATGAATTGAGACCGACTTTCAACCATTACTTTTTTGTTTATGAACCGATTTAGACAATTCTTTTTTTGTTTGAAAGAAGACACCTTAAGAATGATTCCATATTATTTTCATTGGTATTGGACTTTGGATTTTGAAGATACACGAGGGAACTCCTCAAAATCAAATAGGAACTGTACAGTGATTGAAATATTGGTAGGTTTATTATTGTCAAGGACATTCTGGACTAGATTTGAACTGCGAAGACCCAACGGAACACCTGTGGACATTAAGTTACTCGGGGTTTACCATTGAAAAATGTGAAACATTATACTTAACGTTTTATATTATTAAATCATCGCTTACATACCTACCACAAAAAAGTTTAAAATAAAAAGCTTTTAAAAAAAAGTAAAACCTCCTTCAAAAACCTTAAAAAATAGCTCTATAAAAAGCAAGAAATAATGTTTAAATCGATTAATTAAAACACGTCTATTGAAGTCGGGTGGGGCTTTTAGAATATAAACATCACAATAAGTAAAAAAAATACTTCCAGCTCCACCCGACTTCAATAGACGTGTTTTAATTAATCGATTTGAACATTATTTCTTGCTTTTTATAGAGCTATTTTTTAAGGTTTTTGAAGGAGGTTTTACTTTTTTTTAAAAGCTTTTTATTTTAAACTTTTTTGTGGTAGGTATGTAAAAGCTTTTTTATGTTTGCAATGATTCACGAAGACTTCTTAAAGTAATTAGTACAGTTTACGTATACTTAACTAGTACGAACTAAAGTTTTAATTAACGCTACAGTAACTAATTTATCTTTCCTCATGTACCTACGATATAAATATTTTGTTATTTTGAAGAAAATAAACCAGTAAAAGCTCTCGGGGATTCTATACTGAAAATACAACCTGAAGTTTCAGTACTGAATTCCCGAGAGCTTTTGAACTAAATGAACTTATATAGGTCTCATACATTTCCCAATTATCAAATTATATAATGCTGTCGATGCATTCGGTATTGACGATATCCAACAAAATTTGATCTTGATAGCAAACATGCATGGTACAATTTAATTTGGCACGTATCGTAAATGCTTTGAATACGTAGATCAGATTGTGGTGTAATTTTTATCAGCTTACTAGCAGCCGCCCGCGGTTTCACCCGCGTGGTTCCCGTTCCCGTAGGAATATCGGGATAAAAAGTATCCTATGTTTCAATCTAGGCTATCTACTATCTGTGTGCCAAGTTTCAAGAAAATCCGTTCAGAAGTTTTTGCGTGATTGAGGAACAAACATCCAAACATCCAAACCCACAAACTTTCACATTTATAATATTAGTATATAGGATAATAATAAGGAGAAATTAGACAATTGAATTGCAGTTATATACAGCAATTTTTAATAATAGAAATGATAAAAATTATTTAAGTTCTTGTGTAAATGTTAAAAGCTTTACCATGTTTTCCCATGTCACACATTTTCATTTTATATTTTGATTTTATACTTTTATTTATTAGTTAGGTACTACGTTGATCTTTAAACAGGTTAAAGTTTTCCCGTCTATCTGCGTATAAATATACTAGGAATTATGATTTTCCCAGCAAAAGATTATCGACCAAAATTAAGGGCCATTAAAATTAAACCTATTAAATCCTCTTTCTATTAAAGGAGATTCAGGGCCAATAAATTAAGAATGGCACCGAAATGAGCGCTTCCAAATAATTATCATTAGAAATAAAATGTGTGTGAATTTGATAGGGGGCCAATAAATTTCGTACGGTGCCAGTTTAGCCCTGTAGGGTTGTCATATTATAGAAACGGCTATTGTCGGCTACTCGCATTATTCCCTTATCAAGTGGGAAGTTAATGGGCGAGCTTTGTGCCTCCTATGATTAATTGATTCGTACGTACATAGCCTCATTGTGATGCAGATATCCTTAGCTTTTTCCGTCCTTAAGTGAAAATGATAAATGGTAACTTTTTGTCTATTCAACTTGAGTGTTGCTAGTGTAAAAGTTAGTGGAGTCGGGCAATTAACACTGAGTCCTTCGTGGCCTGTTTATTTTGTAAACAGTTCTTGTGTTTTGATTTATTCCTTTGACAGCAATGGAAACCTTTTGACTTCAGGGATATATAAATAAGTTAGGGAATACATTTTGTTCCAATAAATATCGACTGTGGAAAGGAAAAAATGCTAAAGCGCCACTTTGGCCATTATGAGTTATATATATCATTGGATAGCGCTTTTTTTTCTGCGTCGATCTGTCTAGGTTTCAAAGCAATCGGAGCACTTTTTTGGCGCTTTAGCATTTCTAAAATTCAACGTTTTTCACAAATTTACGCTGTCAATATGACTAAAGCGACGTATTTTTATTATTTTTGTAACAAATGTAGCATAAGAATTTTTATCCGGTCCACCTTTATTTCATTTGTACCACTTGAGCAATTTTCGTTTATTCAAATTTGAAAAGTAATGGTGATTTAGTAATTTAAGCATTTTATAGACTACAATGGTTTGGCGCTTTAGCAAAACATTTGGTTTAAGAAGTAAGAACGGTTGGCGCTTAAGCAATTTTTGCTAGCTGTTTGTGTTATTATTACTCTAGTACGTTAGCGAAAATACTACTCTCAGATTTATTGATGCAACGTATATTACAATACAGAAGTCATAATTTGACATTATTTCGATTAACTGAAACATAGTAATACTAATTACTTCACGCTTCCAAGACACTCAATGGGATAAGTCACCGATTTTGATGCTTCCCTGGTTTCACCCACCCAAATAATGTTGACCTCTGCACTACTCAGGTCGTCGAAGTATGGCTCTCAAACAGCTGAATAACAACCGATCACTACAGAACTTCTTAGAGCGGGTGATAAGCCAATACTAAAATCCTCCAGAAGCTTTTCAATTCTGTCATCGTTGAAGGCAGAACGCCGAAGGCATGACTCTCTTAAAGAACTACAGACCCATCTCACTTCTGAGCCATTTTTATAAGTTGTTTTCGAGAGTCTTTACGAATCGTCTCGCTCGCAGGTTTGGCGACTTCCAACCTCCCGAACAAGCCAGGTTCCGTAAAGGCTTAGCGCCATGGACCACATCCATACGCTGCGGCAGGTCATACAGAAGACTGAGGAGTATAATTTGCCACTCTGCTTGGCGTTCGTGGACTAAAAGACAGCCTTTGATTCAATAGAAACCTGGGCGGTACTGCAGTCTCTCCGGAGGTGCCAAGGGTAGTGGACTGCAGGTTTATCGAGATGTTCAGGTACTAAAACGAAAATGCCACCATGTCGATCCGGTCGAGTACGAGTACAGAACTAGAGCACAAATCCAATGCAACTGCAGGGAAATGTAATTTCTTTGAAACTGTTCACTGCTGCATCAGAGGACATCTTTAAACTCTTAAACTGAAAAGGACTCGGCATCAACATTAATGGTCAATACCTAACATATCTTCGTTTTACCGATGATATAGTACTGGCTGAGATCTTGGAAGAACTGAACACAATGCTCGAAGATCTCAGTAGTGCTTTGCTCCCCAAAGAGTGGGTCTCAAGATGAACATGGGTAAGACGAAAATTATGTCGAATGCGCATGTTGTGCCCGCTCCAGTTCATGTTGAGAACACTACACTTGAAGTTGTGGGATGGGCAGCATTCGGGAAGCTTTGAAATATCTTCGCTTCAAATTTACCTTAGTGTCTCAAGACGAAAGTCAGTGCGTGTTGTCAGTGATAATGATTTACGGCAGTGAAACGTGGTCGCTCACTATGAGTCTCATAAGGAGGCTCAAGGTCACCCAGCTTGCAATGGAAAGAGCCATGATAAGCGTTTCCTTGCTTGATCGAATCAGAAATTAGGAAATCTGCAGGAGAACTAAAGTTACCGACATCGCTCGAAGGATTGTTCAGTTGAAGTATCAGTGGGCTGGACACATAGCGAAAAGAACCGACGGCCGTTGGGGCGGAAAGGTTTTGGAATGGCGGGCGACCCCATACTGGACGACGTTCCGTGGGTAGGCCTCCGACAAGGTGGATCAACGATGGTGAAGGTCGCGGTGCGCCGCTGGATACAAGCAGCGCAAGACCGATCGTCGTGGAGATCCTTGGGGGAGCCCTGTACCCAGCAGTAAGTGTCGTGAGGCCGATATGATGATGATTTTAATATTAGCCAGCAAGTTTTCAGAAAAAATAATACAGCATTAATTTTCACCGTGCATCACCATCACCACACCGCACTGCAACTTGCAGACAAATTCCAATGTGATTTGATCGGATGGCAGTAGCCGAGCAGTAGCATAGCAGTAGCCTCTCCAAAGGCCGCCGTTTACAGTCCACCAGGGCGATGCCCGCGGGCTGCTTCAGCAGCCCGCGCACCAGGGCGAAATAATAGACAATTAACTGAAACGTAGTAATACTTATTACTGATATCGATAAGTAAAAAAGAAATGTAATATAGAGTAATTGAGTTGGTGTTCAGCAATACTTGTTTGCATTTATTCTACAGCATTGGTGCATTTAAGCAATTTTCCCTAAAGGGTTCGGGTAAATCATCGCCAACATGGGTAATTGAGTAAACTTTTCTTCACTGCATCTGTTAAAGTTAAGGTCATTAAGCATTTTGTCATTGCCCTAGAAAAGATCATTGCGACTTATAATCAGTTTTCACTGACTGGGTTCTTACAATATTGTGGACATAAGTAATTTTTTCCTGACTGGAGTTTTCTCAAAAAAATAAGTATTTTTGCTTAAGCGACAAGTATTTCGCGATATAATAGAATTAGAAACCAATGAGTATTTCCTAAATTTGGGAAAAAAATAAATAATATGGTCTTTCATACACATGAATTTGCTCACGTTAATAACAAAAAAGTTATGATTTTTTTTCGAAAAAATGAAACTTTAAACCTCATTTCCCACAACTAGCATTTTGGCGCTTTAGCATTTTTTCCTTTCCACAGTCGATATGGAAGTAGTCTCATGATTACTTCTTCATGGGTAAAATCTTAGGGAAATATTATGAATGAAATTTAATGCTCTTACAATTTTGTTTGAAAAAATCTCTACGTAAACGAACATTGTCAAATGTTACGTTTTTCTTAGTAAAAAGTCTTCTCAAGTTACAATATTTACTATACGATCGCATTTTTTTAATAATCACAATAACAGTTCCTTTTTTATGTTCGAAACAACCATCAAACGTAACAGTAGGTAACAAAAAAACAAATAAAACTTAAATTGTATATTTCAATGATCGAAAAAATTTCTACTGTATCCGCAATCGCCCTTCCACTTCAAAAGTGAAATGAAATAAAGTGAATAAAACTGAAATGAAATATAGGTTCGCTAGTTCTGCAATTAAGGACAAAGTTTCCAAAGTTTATTTCGTGATATACTGCGATGTTAATTTATCATTCTACTATGATGGAGAGTATAGTGAGTCGAGAAAAAGTTGTAACTTAAAAAGAAATATTAAGACGTGTATTTAACATCCATCTTCTTGTAGAGTACTCGATCGATGGTATGATAAATTGACAAAAGTTTTACGGGAGAGTTATTAAAGCGAGAATTTGGGTAAATTTATTTTTATATTATTTTTTGTATAGACTTTTATTTATAAGTACATATAAGTGACAAGTGTAATTCGTATTTCTGACATGATTTTATTCGTATTTTTTTTGTAAATTTATGCTTGTAACATCAAATTTTAATGTCCTTTGACTAGTGTTTTTTTTTTCTTTAAATTTTTACATAGTATTTTAAATAACTATTCAATTTCAACTTGTGAAAATCTATTCCTTGAATGATAAAAAATAAAGTTGTTTAGGATACGAACTTACTTTCTACAGCTTTTACAAGTTAATACAATTTTATTGACCAAGAAAGCGCAAAGCACTATAAAGGCGTCTCCATTTTCAGCTTGGGCAAAAATGCTGTCGTATCTGTCTAGCTGTTTTCCTCTAAAGGTCGCATTCTCAAACGAATCTCGTGAAATTTTGTGAGCAGGTTTCATAATTATATTACCTACCGATTTACGTTTTTTTTTTGTCAATTTATTAAATTTTTCAAAATGGTGGAGATATGAGGGTTGAAAACGTAAAAAAAACATATTTCAGCAAAAATGTCATAAATGCGAGGTTACAGAGCCAGTAGTGTAGTTGTTTTTAAATTGGTTTGAATGGTAGCCTAACTAATCTTAATACATTACTATTGAGTGAGACAATTTT
The DNA here is from genome assembly GCA_928269145.1 of Agriphila tristella. Classification (NCBI taxonomy): domain Eukaryota; kingdom Metazoa; phylum Arthropoda; class Insecta; order Lepidoptera; family Crambidae; genus Agriphila; species Agriphila tristella. The sequence continues at coordinate 21,050,006 of OV743440.1, read as the reverse complement.
AAAGTATGCTATAATGACTGTAAAGGTATCAATCAATACATCGTTGCAGTCGTAGAACAGAGACGGTTCTGATTTTTTTACATTTTTTGTTTATTGCATAAATCGACATGTAATTATGTGTTTTGTCGATTGAAGACACTATAATGAAACTACAGTAATAAAGGTAAACCACTTTTACTTTCTTCACTGGAATACACCATGAATATTATTAACTAGGCTATAGCAACGGTACGTTAGCAGTTTTCCCTCACTACTTCGCTTCTCGACGGTTGGACAGTGACTGAGCCCGCAACTGACTTTCGTCGACCGTTCTGCCGCCTATCCCCACCGCTTACCTCCCCATTCCACTACAAATGGCGGGAAAATATGGCAGGAAACGGCGGAGCTAAGCGGCGGTGTTGCCAGGCTATTAAACTAAAATACTACTATTATCCTTTCAATTTGATTCAAAATCATAACAATAAAATGGATTAATTACTATCAAACGACAAAACGTCACATTCGTCCATCCTGGCCTCGTGCATGTCCTCGTGCACGGTCAACTCAACAATATTATAGGTTATAATTGTCAACTCAATACTTTCATAATAATATCGTCACATTCGGCCGGTTGTATGTTAACTAATACCGCATTCTATTAAACAAACTTATTGGGTTTAACGTATTGTTATATTTTTTTAATTTGAGAATTCTCATGTACTTAATTGTTATAATTAATTTTGTGGATCAATGAATGCTAAAAAGAGAGAATCTACTGAATCTGCCACCATTTCAAAAATGGGAGGCCCCTCCAAGAAAGAAATGGCGAAAGAAAACTTGGAGAGGGTTGTCGACCTCCGTCTTTTATATTTAATAATTTATTTACAAGAGGAACTAACTGTTGTAACTTATCGCACCTAGTATGATCATCATCAGATCATAAAGCTATAACATTTTTAAAAGCCAGTAAGATTGTGACACAAATATTAACTCTTAAACATCTTAAAATTATTACAATTTTTTTTACCACAATAAGCAATCAAATTATTTATGAAAGTACAACATTTCTTATAAGTTCTTTCTACTAAATTATAAATTTTATTAAAATATTTAATAAGAGAAAAGTACAAAAAGTAAATATAACAGTCGACAGCCTCTTTACCATGAAAGGGTAAACAAATTCAATTACAAATTGTCGACTTTTGACAAATAACGTGACGTGCTGCCGACTACCTAACTGAAATTATCAATGATATCAACTTATTAAACCCACAATAGGTATACAATTTCAATTTACTACACCTGCTAGCTATGTAAAACGCAAGGTAATCGTTTAATTATTAAAGTTGCGTTGCAACAATCATTATGATAATGTATTATTTTTATTTATTTCACAATTCACACCATGAGCTAGGTACTTATAATATTTAATTTAGCTAGACTAGAACTACCTATTTTAACAGGTTCTGAATAAGATTTAAATATATTTGATAAATCAATGCATAGGAATTTGGGTCCGTTTCTATGTTCAACCAGATAATAGCAGCTGAAACCTATTAGCCGTCGCAGCCTGTTGTCATCGTGTCACAAAAACTAGGATCGACCAATAACGCAACAGTCGTTTCTACCATCCAGTCACGCGTCGCACATCGCGCCGTCGTCACCTTAGCGACATATAACGCATCGGCATCTTGTCAGATGCAATATGTTTCTGAAATATATAAAACATAAACGACAGTAACCGTCCCTAAATCATAGGACAAACGTCAACAAAATAAAACATTAGAGTCAAAAGGAAATATATTTGAATCTATTTATGAGAACTGTTTCTTTATGAGATAAGAAAAATATTATGTGACATTACACATTCACATACTTATATACATAATCATATCTAGTTGCATAGTTATTAAACATATTAATTTATCATTACAATTTATTCATTTTATTCCACAATTTGTGGTTCTCTTGCATTTTATTATGTAATGTCAATATAATAAGTCTATGTGTAATGCGCTCAGTTTTAGTAACTGCTAATGTAATTAGTAGATGCAATAAATAATTATGAATATGAATGTCATTACTCGCGGGGCCACCGTTTGCCACTATGTGGACACGGCCTGTCAAGACGTTATATTCAAACCAAAGCTATAACTGAGGACAGATATGGTCCATAGACGCGACACACTTGGCCGCTTACTAAGTACTATTACCACACGTAAGGACACTTAGCCCATAGACGCAACATACCTAGTCTGGCCCATAGATGCGATACACTTGCCGCTTACTAAGTACCACACTTAAGAACACACTTGGCCCATAGACGCAACATACCTAGTCGCCTAAACACCACACTTAAGGGAAAATGGTTCATATAATAGTAGCTTACGCACTGCTAGGTACCTAATATTGTAAGACTTATTTTCTCAAACATAAATATAATTTATTCAAATTAACCATAACTACATTAGCATCCAATTGCAATAATATATTATAAACCAAGAGATAACAAAGTAAAATGAAGTTGTGTCTTAAAAAAGAACGCGGACTAAAGTCAACTTATTTTTTTGATAGATCTTCGTTCGTAATTGACTTCTGATTGTTTGTGAAAGTACTCCAATATTCAAGGGCCTGTGCACTAAGCTAAACAACAACAACTTAAATAATCGTTTGCAGATGACGATTCAAATATGAAATTGAAATCGCATTATGTAGTCACATAAACATCATAGAATGGCGACCGCGCACCGGACGACGCTCCGTGGGTAGGCCCCCGACAAGGTGGACCGACGATCTGGTGGAGGTCGCGGAAAGCCAGTGGATGCAGGCAGCGCAGGACCGATCGTTGTGGAGATCCTTAGGGGAGGCCTATACCCAGCAGTGGGTGTCGTGTGGCTGATATGATGATGATGAAACATCTACCTAATATAAGCATATAACAACCTAGCCTTGTAAACTGCTAGCGCTTTTAGCCAAACCGCAGGCGCATCTAGCCAAATCTCAGGCGCATCTAGCCAAATTAAAGGCGCATCTAGCCAAAACATAGGCGCATCTAGCCAAACCATAGGCGCATCTAGCCAAACCATAGGCGCATCTAGCCAAACCATAGGCGCATCTAGCCAAACCATAGGCGCATCTAGCCAAACCATAGGCGCATCTAGCCAAATCATAGGCGCATCTAGCCCTGTAAACTGATGGCACATCTAGTCAAACTGGATTTGCATCTAAATAATAAACAAATCATTTATTTCCCAGAATATGGTAGTATACATTGATGACATTATAATAAAACAAAATCTGTATAATTATCCTGCCTTTGTTAGGCGTACAAATCTGTCATTAGCTAGGTGATTATAAAATTTAAATTTGAAAATCGATAATCATTAATTTTTACAACTACTTTTCATTACCCATCATTCCAATAAATAATTTAAAATCCCCATAAAATAAATGTTAAACCTTAATGTCAAATATGATATATGACATTAATAATTATAATAATTGCCTGCCAGTACAATGTTAATTTAAATTAAAGCAATAAGATATTAATTACGACTAGCCAAACCATAGGCGAATCTAGCCCTGTAACCTGATGGCGCATCAAGCCAACCGAAGGCACATCTAGTCAAACTGAAGGCGCATAAACTGAAGGCGCATCTTGCCAAACCGAAGGCGCATCTAGCCAAAACAAAGGCACATCTAGCCAAACTGATGGCGCATCTAGCCAAACTGAAGGCGCATCTAGCCAAACTAAAGGCGCATCTAGCCTTATAAGCCGCAGGCGCATCTAGCCAAACCGCAGGCTTATCTAATCATATAAAATGTTGGCGCATCCAACGTTATATAAAATTACGGCGCATCTAAACTTATAAAATGAAGGCGCATCTAAACTTATAAAATGAAGGCGCATCTAATCTTATAAAATAAAGTCGCATTAAACCTTATAAAATGTAGGCGCATCTAACCCTGTAAAATGAAGGCGCATCTAGCCAAACTGAAGGCGCATCTTGCCAAACCGAAGGCGCATCTAGCCAAAACAAAGGCACATCTAGCCAAACTGATGGCGCATCTAGCCAAACTGAAGGCGCATCTAGCCAAAAAGAAGGCGCATCTAGCCTTATAAGCCGCAGGCGCATCTAGCCAAACCGCAGGTTTATCTAATCATATAAAATGTTGGCGCATCCAACGTTATATAAAATTACGGCGCATCTAAACTTATAAAATGAAGGCGCATCTAAACTTATAAAATGAAGGCGCATTTAAACTTATGAAATGAAGGCACTAGCCTTGTGATTGTGAAACGAAGGCGCATCTAATCTTATAAAATAAAGTCGCATTAAACCTTATAAAATGTAGGCGCATCTAACCCTATAAAATAAAGGCGCATCTAGCCAAACTGAAGGCGCATCTTGCCAAACCGAGGGCGCATCTAGCCAAAACAAAGGCACATCTAGCCAAACTGATGGCGCATCTAGCCAAACTGAAGGCGCATCTCGCCAAACTGAAGGCGCATCTAGCCTTATAAGCCGCAGGCGCATCTAGCCAAACCACAGGCTTATCTAATCATATAAAATGTTGGCGCATCCAACCTTATATAAAATGACGGCGCATCTAAACTTATAAAACGAAGGCGCATTTAAACTTATGAAATGAAGGCACACCTAAACTTATAAAATGAAGGCACATCTAAACTTATAAAATGAAGGCACATCTAGCCTTGTGATTGTGAAACGAAGGTGCATCTAATCTTATAAAATGAAGGCGAATCTAATCCTATAAAATGAAGGCGCATCTAACCTTGTAAAATAAAGGCGTATCTAACCTCGTAATGAAAGCACATCAAACCTTATAAAATTTCATTCATATAAATCTCAATTTTTTTTATCATTCTAGTATCAAGAGTTATACCTTATTATAAGTCGAAGGCGTGCTTAGCCTTACACGTTGAACGTGTGCCTAGCTTTGAAAGTAAGTTGTACATTTTCATTCATATCATTTTTTTTTATAATAGAAAACCAACAGTTAATAAAAAAGGCGCATCTCACCTTGTAAAATAAAGGCTTACCTAACCTTATAAAAAAACTTAATAAACTTCACCCTTATAAATTCTCAAACCTCTTCATACAGGTACCTTACTTAGTCGAAGGCGCGTTTAGCCTTGTCCTAGCCTTACAAACTGAATGTGCATCTAGCCTCGAAAGTCAATGTTATAATAAATTTTCATTCATATAAATATCTAGTATAATTACATAGGGCTGGGTGAAATATTTAGACTAAGTTTCATTTTAGTTTGAAACATTTCATAAATTTCATATAAGTAAATTCAAATATAATTTCATTGAAATTTTCACTGAACCCATCCCTATGTATTATAGCAAACCAAAAGTTAAACCCTTTTGTAAGCCAAAGACGTATTTAACCTTGTAAACCGTAGCCACCTAAGGGCGTAGGCCTTGTAAACCAAGTTGTAGCACAGTCTGATACCCTAATGAAATAAAGATTAATGACCTTAACTTCTAAGTACTTTTGAACGTTTATTTCTTATCACTCATTTAAGACCTTTTTAGCTGAGAAAAAGGACAGGCGCAATAAATTTATCAACTGCATCAGAAATCGGGACTAGGAGTGACGGTATTTACAAATATTATGTACATCTTTAATGTAGGTACTTAATTAATACAACATAAATAAATCTTATCTTGTAAACTAAAAGCACGTCTAGCCTTGTAAACCGAAGGCACGTCTAGCCTTGTAAACCGAAGGCGCATTTAGCCTTGTAAACTGAAGGTACGTCTAGCCTTTCAAACCGAAGGCCCATCTAGCCTTGTAAACCGAAGGCGCATCTAGCCTTGTAAACCGAAGGTGCGTCTAACCTTTCAAACCGAAGGCGCGTCTAGCCTTTTAAACCGAAGGCGCGTTTAGCCTTTTAAACCGAAGGCACGTCTAGCCTTGTAAACCGAAGGCGCGTCTAACCTCGTCTCAAAAATTTATAGAAAACAAATATGCCTAGAATAGAAATACCTAAGAGCCGGTTCTCTTTAAATAAAATTTCAAAGTAGCGAAATATTTTCTACCAACAACGATTAGTATTAAAAGCGTTATATTTTTTACAAAACTAAAAAAACATTTAGGAACATCAAAATGACATCAAAATTATTACCTTTTACTAGTAAACCGAAGTTTAAGTTATATTTCTTCAAAACTAAGAAATTAGGACAAATAATGTGCTTCAAAGTAAACTTAAATCATCACATAAATCAAAATTATAATCTTTTACTAGTAAACATACTGCGCATCACCATGGAAAAAATAAAAATAAACGTAGCTCGTACACCAGATCTTTCCTATTATTTTATTCATAAAGATAAGTAGACACAGTTTTTTAACTCTAAGATCACTTCTCTGAAATCACGTTTATTAGTGAAATCGGCAATTTTTGTGAACGGCCTCTTAACAGAATAAGAATTAACTTCTTGAATTATAATAAAACTCTTTAAGGGTCCATCATAGGAAAACATGGTTTGCGGGGGTCATACCATACCCTTATATAGAGAGCGTAAAGATGTAGCCACAAAAACAAACAAAAAGAAAACACGACAAGCTAAAGGGATTTTCTAGTAGCTAGAAGTATCAAATTGCGTATGAACCTCACAGACAATTGCAAGAAAAATAAGGATATCATCAAAAGCGCTTGCGTAGGTTCACATTTTTGGCGCATATAATAGCGGAAACGTACTGAATTCTACATCAAAATACACTTTAACATACTATGAAGTAGCTCCATTAACCTTTATATAAAAAAAAAAAGATAATTGTGATAAAGGTGATAAAAAAAACACAGAAAAAGTACAGAAGTGAGGCTACCCTCCATATTCTTTACACGTAAAGTAAAAGACAGACAAATGCTTACGCGTAACCGAGCTTTAAACTACGACTATAGCGTCATGTCATGGTACTACTAAAACCCTTTTGAAGATCGACATAACTTGGTGCCAATTCTACATAAAATATCACGTTATCCGTTTTATTCTCCGTATCCGTACATCCCCAGGGTAGTGTCAAGGTCGACTACTAACGACAATTACAATGGTATGAAATATAAAAAAATAACTTAATAACCTCTGCGGAACACATTGTCCGAAATAAAAATACGCAGTAACATAGATAGGTACTTAAAATATACACAGTTCTTATTTTCATAATTCATTATGTAATGCATACCCAGAGTTTAAATCACGAAAGTTACAGTTGGGCAGTTAAGATAAAAAACTTTCATTTCATGACCTCGCTTACAATCATGGACATTACTATTCCAATATCAACGCACTGTTTCATCATGCTGACGACGCTGAGTGTAGTTTTGTGTGCATGTGCAGTGTATGCACGACCGAAGTGTAGCCTCGGCCACGTGCAATGATTGTCGAGTGTGTATGCACGATCGAAGTGTAGCCTCGACCACGTGCAATGACTGAGTTGTGTATGCACGGCCGAAGTGTAGCCTCGGCCACGTGCAATGAGTGCGAGTTGTGTATGCATGGCAGTGCAAATTGTAAAAGTAAGAATTCTCTTTCAATGCAATAAAATTTGAAACTACCCAACTGAATTTCGTAATTTTAGCTCGGTTTAAAACGTTAAAAATCGTGAGCGTACATACCTTGGTTATCCCACTTCTGATTTATAATGAAACTACAGTAATAAAGGTAAACCACTTTTACTTTCTTCACTGGAATACACCATGAATATTATTAACTAGGCTATAGCAACGGTACGTTAGCAGTTTTCCCTCACTACTTCGCTTCTCGACGGTTGGACAGTGACTGAGCCCGCAACTGACTTTCGTCGACCGTTCTGCCGCCTATCCCCACCGCTTACCTCCCCATTCCACTACAAATGGCGGGAAAATATGGCGGGAAACGGCGGAGCTAAGCGGCGGTGTTGCCAGGCTATTAAACTAAAATACTACTATTATCCTTTCAATTTGATTCAAAATCATAACAATAAAATGGATTAATTACTATCAAACGACAAAACGTCACAACACTTTTTTGAAAAAAAGGTATTAAATGTCTGAGATATAGTCTAGAATAACGACGGATTTGATTCTATGAGCGTAGTACAACGCCCGATTAATGAATGCGTCCATGTTCGGCGGACGGCGCACGTCCCCCGCACCCCGCTCACCGCGGCGGATCACTAGTTTCGTTCTTGTTCTACGGGAAAGCGCACATGTCACTCGCAGCGAGGTTTAAAATAAACTTATTGCTTTACTGAGACTTTGCGTGTTGTTTGGTTATTATTTAAGATTTAATTTACTTATCCACCGTACAACGACGGTTTATCAAATCCGTCGTTGTCCTAGGGATCTAATTTTTTATTTTTTTATTTTGATTTTTGTGTTAACTCAGTATAAAATAATATTAACGGTATCTATACGTGTCACAATACATTATTGTTAGTCGTGTATATTTTTCTTAGAACATTGACGGAAAGTATCATCCGTCATGAACCAAAAAATCTAACTCCATACAATAACGTCGGTTGATGTCATACGTCACATTATACTCCAGAGAACAACGACCGATGTGACTTTTTACGAAAACTGTACATATTAGGAATTTGTATTGTAAATCACATTGAAAAAGTCTTCATACATAACAACTGGTCCAAATTTCACGTTAATTGAATTACTAGTTTTAAAAATATGGAGTAATATTCCATACAAAATCTTTGAAAGGCTCTCCTGTAAAATTGCTAAATTGCAGATCCGTCTTTGTTCTACGACTGCGACGACATCTACAGTGATCAAATTCGTGCTTCATAAAACCATATGCTCAACTTAATGTTTCAATTGTTAATACCGATTTCCGTTCAGGTGGATACCCCAGACAGCGTTCTCCAAAGTGGGTTGGGTCTCGGGCCCGGCCCAGACACAGCTCTGAGGTCCATGGTGGACCCCAGGGATTATGACCGCCTCCGCTTCTTACAAATGACCGCCGCCCAACCAAACACCTTCGAAGAAACTATACATAGGGTGAGCGCCTTGGCTTACTTCATATGTTTGACAGAATTTTTTGTTTTTGACCCCCATTGATCCCCTACAACCGATCCCCCAGTAGACCCATTTATTTTATGCAATTTTATATACAATGGAAGTAAAATATATTTTACTTTAATATTTACAAGCTTTTAAATTATTTATTCTTTTGACTGTATTTACTTAACACAGTCATGATGATGAGGGTTGAGAGTTATAAAGTGGATCAGTTAGGATTAAAAAATCACGGGGGATCTGTTCAGGGGATCAGAGGGGAAAACTTTAAATTTGCATCTATCATCATAATTTCACTTTTTTAGACACTAGATTGAGAACCAGTCATGTATTGACTTTTTTAAAAGAATTTCTGTCAAACATGTAGCAGGTATATGCCATGTGTTACGCTCTGGATGGCAAATTATTATGGGTTGATTTTGTTAATTGTCTTAAACATCTAGACTATGTACTTTTTATATTATTTATTTATATTAAAGTAGTCTGTTTAATTATAGTTATACTATCAAGCTTTATAATAATATGTCAATTTTGCTAATTATTCAGTTGTTTTTATGTTTTAGCTTTTACTACTAATGTACCTATATAATGTAGGTATGATTATTATTTTTAGTAGCATATACATTTACATTGAAATTTGCCAACAGAGCGTTAACATTTTTTCCAAATTATTTTTTCTGTCTCATTTTGGCTTTAATCTCGACAGGCATGCTCAAAGAACTGGAGGTGGATCTTGAGTTTCTACGGCGATTTTTATTAAAATTTGCGTTATAATAAAATTTTAGTGATTTGTCGCGAATTTAGAGGCTATTGGGAAAAGTGGCGCGTATTATCCTAGTGGTATAAGAGCAGAATATTACCTCCATTTGTCATTCTGGTATCTTATATTATAGCATGGGTAGGTATTGTGATCAACGGGTCTTTTGAAGCACTTTATTACTATAGTACTGTAGTTGTGGCACTGTATGAATTTTTTGGCACCAGTAGTTTGAAATATGCACGAAATTTTTGTTGCACGTTCATTTCACGTAGCATGAGAGCATGTTCACGAAATGCACTTGTTTGATGCATAGTAATGTTTTTTTTTTAACTCAAGTTAATTCAAATTAAATGAATCTAGAGAGAAGATTGTATCGTTTTGATAAAAATAGCTTTTATTAAAGGATTAAATAAAAGAGTGCAAAAAAGATTTAAGGTGTAAGCAAAACTGAGTAAGCGTTATCATTATTGATAACGTAAACAAACTATTCTCAAAATACAACGACCAAAAGATTTTCACAGCTGGGGTTGAAGAAAATATAGTTTTACTTTTGTATCTTTTGTTACAGTTAAAAGTCCAAGAAGCGATGAAGAAAAAGGACAAACTAGCAAGAGAACAAGAAGAGGTAATTTATTAATCTTTGTACTGTCAAAACTAAAAACAAAGTTTGTTGTCACATTTCACTAAAAATAAATCAAGTCATTTATTATCTTAAAAAGTTCAAACAGAGTAAGACAGCCTATCTGAGTTGCAAAATGTGAAATAACGCTTACGATGAAATTCGTTAGCAGGTCGGATCGGATATGAGTATCTTCTCGCGCTCAGAGCTTAAAAGATAGCCAGCATTCACTGCTTGCAGTACGGTCACTGTTACTTGTAATCTGACTGACTCTGGACTGAGTCGAGCATTCGACAGGCGAGCCGTGGGCTAATCGTGCCCTAATCTCAGGCTAAGCCTATTAAGGCAGTTGTATCGCTTCCCGACAAAACTTCGGAAGCCCTTGCCCACCATTTCGAGCGATCGTAAAATACTCGGCGAGTATCGAACGGAATTTTACTACCGATAAACTATTTTGTGACATTGCATGATCTGATTATACCGGCAGGCACCGAAACATTTTACAGTATGGTTAAATCTAGATCTGGTTTTATTGGCGTTTTGCGTGTGTAGGTACATCTCATTTATTTTTTACGTTATTAAACGTTACGATTTATTTTGGTTAAAACGAAACTGCTTTTTCTACAAATTATACAAGTTGATGTTTCAGTGAAAGAAAAATTAGACGCTATTGAACCTGTATATTTGGCTAAGCCACTGATCTAATCGAATGAGCTAATGTAACTTCAATAAAACGTGCTAAAGTTGCGTAATAGTTGAAAAGGTAGTTACTATTTTACTAGGTCTAATAGGTTGAATGTAGAATATTATTATTTTCCTTGTTGCTGAAAATATTGAAAATTTAGATTTTCAGAGAACGTTGCCAAATATATCTCCGCAAATAATGTACATTTAATAAAGGTCTTGTACAAATAACCATTATTCAAACAGTATTCCTAATGAAAAGCTTAAGGGTTCCTGTAGCGGAACAAAGTCTTAGTAGTCTTTGTTATAAATCGACACTGCAGGTGTTGTTTCCTGACGGGCAATGTCTGAGTCTACGCCAGCATTAAACCTTATTTAGGGTGAAATTACACGTACCACAACACAGCCACACCGCAATGACAACTAAACCACACTAACACACCACATCGACAATAACAGGAGGGCGGACGCTAATTTTTATGAAGATTTTTCTTATGTTTGCTTTTTAAATCATGGTATCATCCTCACGCTTTGATGAACGGCATTACTGATAATGACCACAAACACAACTGCAAGATGATGCAACGACACTAAATACTCGTACATAAACACGATACAATTCGCCCATTTCCTGTCGTTGCGATGTGATGTGATGTGTGTATGCTCTTATAGCCAATTTTGGGTACGGCAGCGCGGCGATTGCATTAAATTCCATTGAAAGAAAGAAAAGAAAGAAATTCATTTATTTTGTCATCATCCAACGGTACATACATAGAAAAAACATAAATCTTTTTTTTGACATTGTGCACCGTCGTATGATGTCAAAACTGTGCTGGACTCAGTATAAGCAGCAAGCGGGGCTTGCTGCACTGGTATTCTGCCCAACACAGTAATGACATCAGGCACGTAAACATTACCTAATCATTACTTACTATTTTCAATTAATTAATAATTGCGCTTAATAATTAGACAATTTTCTGGAATATACAGGATGTCCCAAAACTTTGCCACACGGAGGGAAAGTACCTTAAATATTGAAGATAGGAAATTTTACTGAAAGAAGACTTCATTTTGTTTTTAAAAAGAAACCGAACTACATTCAAAGATTTTTTTTTAAATCGCTTAAGATTCGATACAAATTGATACAATCCGTAATAATTAAAATTTTAATATTAAATTTAATTGTCTTCCTTTTGTTTAAGATACTGTGTCACTTAAGAAAAACGACGAGGATGTTGATGAGAGAGCGCCCATCACGCTGGCCGTAACCCCTTTCGATTGGTAGTTTAAAAATAATAAAAAAAAAACGTTTTTGGTTGGTTTGATTCCTGGTTAAGGCAGGCAATTTTTCAAAAATCTTTGAATGCAGTTCCAATTATTTAAAAAAAAAAACGAAATGAAGTCTTCTTTCAGTAAAATTTCCCATCTTCAATATTTAAGGTACTTTCCCTCCATGTGGCAAAGTTTTGGGGCACCCTGCATAATAAGGACACTACTGGTCGCATTTTGCGGCTGCGATGTAGTATTGTTGTGGTACGTGTGAATATACCCTTACTTAAACAACGACACGCAAATCCTTTCGTGTAGTCGCCGCCCGGCTCCGTAACAAAGTGTGCATAAATTAAGTTAATGTTCAATACTTTTCTACTTACGAGAAAGTGGTCGTTTTATTACCCCAGTTGAATATTTATTACCGTGTTCACGCATTTTAGAGAAATATTTCTAAATGATATTTTTTAAAGTTTCGACATTAAAATGGTACATCATTCACCTAAGAAAATTACAGTTGAGCTTCTAAATACATACTTATTTATTGTTGAAAAATATACTGTGTTACCTTAGTACTTTTTGCCTTGGTGTTGATATTTAGGGTTAAAGTAATTTATAATAAGTATGATCACTCTAAGAAGAAACCAAACTTAGGTAACCCTCTTCCTATGGCACCATAAAATACAACAATGTCATTTTTCTTTACCAGTATTTACCAGTTCTCACATTTTAACATTTGATTAAAAAATACAACTGTCTGCGTATTTAATTGGCTGTCCGATAAAAAACGGTCGTGATAACACCCCGATTTTGTACCAAAACTTTTGTTTCATATTTAACTTTCAAATGGCACTTACATACTTTTTTTCTATTGTTTTAGATATTACGGGACATAAGACACGGTCTCATGAATATGGGCAGAGATGGTGTTCGTGGCCCCTTCGGAGGTAAATTTTGATTTATGCTCTCAATATTTTCTTATTTCACTATTTCAAAATATATTACAGTGTCACATGCTGTGGCTATCTTTCAATTTTTATGAATAATAGTGACATGTTTTTTTGCATCTTGATGTCTTGCTTGACTTACAAAACATATTGAAGCAAATGATTCTTACATATTTTCATATATTTTTTTTAGTTTGTGACATGATTGTTATGATTGAAATGTTAAATATCTTTAGAATTAACTTGTAGATAAATTATCTTCCTATGTGACAAGTGAGTCAAAATATCAAGGAAGCTACAAATAATTCTATTTTTTTCGCATGTTGCCTGCACGACATTCTTAGTTGTAATAAGTTATATGTGAATATATCGGTAAGCTTTTTGTTAAACTTAATTTCGCGTTCGGTGTTTTATTATTCGATAAGCTTTCAATGTGCATCCTCCATCATCATTCAATCATTTTAATTCCGTAAAACATATGAAATACGAAAGCATAAGGATTACTGATTCGTAAATACGTTGCAATAAACAAATTAAAGTTGCAATCATCAATGAAATGTTTTACATTATTCATCTCCATGCGATTATGTTGCGGCGAAATGCTCAATGCATGTTGTTATAAAAACAAATATTTTGCATAAACCACGCACGGCTTTACAATGTTCGTACACAGCTTATACTGCAGTGTTGTCGGTGAGTTCGCCACTATGTGGGGAGGCATTTTACGGTAAACTGTTTTGGCAATTTTTTTTGGCACGTACTTTTTATTTGCACTATTGGAACATGCGCAATGCAGAAGTTTAATCAAGAACTCGTTTACAGACGACACGTACATGTACGACGATGAAGCGAGAGGTCTAACGGGGAGAGGGCATTGGTACGATGAACCTCCTTATGAGAGTGATCCAGAAGATTTCTTAATGGGAGGTGGAGCGCCGGCAGCGCAGTTTCAAAATGGCCGAGTCTGTTTTACTCTCAATCTACGAAACGAGCAAAGAGGCGAAGGTATCATATCACTCAGAAGCGCGGGAGACATAAGTCTAGCGAGAGCACCTAGAAGAGGACTTATAATTCCACAAAGCGGTCCTTATCCCACAACAGTTATTCCCTTACGAACTGCGAGAGATCGGGAAAGTGGGGATTACGCTGCATCTGATATTCAATCAATAGACTCTAGACTATCTGGTATTTCATTAGAATCAAATCGATCTGACCGGGATTCGCGGAGAGGCTATAGGCAAATGTCAGGATATCGGATAGGAACCGATCCTCTTTCACCTGCCTCATCAGACTATGAAGATCAAGAAAGTGAGACAGATTCTCAACATATAGCTACAGTACATCAGGTAATGGATGAAGCTTTGAGTTACGTTACTATTGAGGCGCTTCACAAATAACTAACTTTTGTCTCTTAGGCTAGAACAAAATTTTACTAGCTGCTATTTCTTGGACGATAATAACTTTACCTCAATATCAACAAATATCATCGTTGGTTAAAATATCAGCGTAATTATTTACAAATCTGTTCAGCGCCTTTAACATTTGTTTTTGTAGACTTTATTTTATAGCTATTCAGAATAAAATTGCTGTTTTCAATCACTTCCCCTGCTTTTATTTTGAAACCCATTCCCTGATACCTAAGTTATTTTCTGCATGTTTCAGTCAGCCGAAGAATGCGAGGGAGTATCAAACTTAGCAGGAAAAGTTCGGGGTCTAAGACAAGATGTCCAAAGAAAAATATCTAGATTAAGACAAGAAAGGGGTCCCGAAGGCAACGATAGGCGGACTAGTGGCGATCAAGCATTTCCGTGTTCTAATAGTTCTTTCGAAAGTCTTCCCAGCGGATCTGGCAGTAGTGAGTGGATTTATTAAGTTTTTGTCTGTGTTAATATAAATGTTGTTTGTAAATATGTTTGTCTTTCCTTTCTGTTTACCATAACGCCCCGTATGTTACTTACAGATCACACACTCATGTAAACACATATATCTCAAATTCCTATTCCTACTAATAACAATCATTATAAATGTTGTATTGTTAGACATTTTAGATTAACATAATCCTACCTATTCACAGTCATGCTAAGATGTATCAAGGTATTTCTAATTTTATTGTGATGGTCGTTGGGTGTATGCTGAATTGATATTTATAAAGTCTACAAATGTTTATGTACAGGCACACAAGCATTGGTTCGCGCTGGTAGTAATCACTCATCTCTCTCGGCAGAAGAAAACATAGAATTAAGTCCAGCCGGGCGGAGCTTACTCGTGCCGCAAATGCTGTGCCGAGCCCGAGCCCTCGTCGATTACCTACCCAATATTTATGAAAAAGATGCTCTGAGATACAAGGTAAGATATCATAATTCAAAGCATTCCTAATTGTACCCACGGCCCAAAAGGCAATCAGGGTTTAAAAAGGCTTTATTTTTTCAACAGAAAGGAGACATCATAGAAGTGGTGAATATGAATGCATCTGGAATCTGGCGAGGTGTCCTTAATAATAAAGTAGGGAACTTTAAATTCGCTAACGTTGAGGTCCTATCAGACAGAGAAACAATGCGATCACGATCATCAAAATGGTGTAAAAGTCGCGAAAGACTTTGGGAAACTCGACCGAGAACTGTCGATGAATTATTAAGGCGGATAGACTTGCCGGAATACACAGTGGCATTTTCGAGAAATGGATATGAAGACATCGAGCTATTTAAAGAAATTGAACCATCTGACTTAGACTATTTGGGAATAATGACCCCTGAGCATCGAACTCGCATTCTTGCTGCCGTACAACTCCTACATAAACTTGAATGTAAGTTTCTTTAGCATTCAATATAAAAGTATTATTGTTTTAGATGTAATGTATTACTTTAAGTAGAACGTTGTTGTTATATAGGTGGAGAGGCTGACGGTGAAGGCGAAGGAGGTGAGTCGAGCTCTGAAGGCGGAGAGTCACCTTTTGGTCGACGCCAGTTCCCTCGAGATTCGGGGTGTTATGAAGCAGGTGTCGGTGTGGGAGGAGTTCGTGTTAGAACTTCACCTTTAGTTCATAGAGCTGATGAGCCTTCTCATAGGCCACCAGAACCAGCACCGCAAGCAAAAAGGTCTATACGTCGACGACAGCCTGATGATATGGAATGTGATAGAATCGAACGTTATCCTGGCTCTGTCGGAGAAAGAACTGCCGCCCGCACGGGTGGTTTGCCTGGTGGCGCGAGGGACGATACATGCGAATCTGATCATAGATTGAATGTTGTAAAGTTTGTGGCAGGGGGTGAGCCGTGCGCATCGGAGAAGAGCAGTGATTCGGGTGTTAGTAGTTCGTCGTTGAGTTCGGCTCACCCCCACCGCCCCTGAGCGCGGCCTGCCGCGCCCGCGCTCGCCTAGGCGCTGGCGCGGGCGCGTGCGCAGGCCGCGCATCCGCCCGCTCCCCCCGCTGACGCAGATCAATCGCCGCCCGAATCCAATCCGGACACTAACTAAGCGGGGACGCCAAACATCATGAATTTCGACAATCCAATCTATTACTAGTAAATGTGGAGTAATGTAAATTTTTAAGAAAACTTCTTTAGAAATAAAGACTGAATATCGTATTTTGTCCAATAACTTCGATTTATGTTGTAATCTGTACGGGCGGCCGGCGCTATGTAGGTTTGTGATGTAACGACTATCTGTCACTAAGAACAATATTTACCTAAAAGTTATTCTATTTCTATCATAGCTTTATAGTGAGTATGAAAATTGATCCAATTTTCAACAAGAAATTTGTGATATTTATATTATTTCTTTACAATTGTCACAACACCAACTGGTCAGTTTGAATAATGTAATAGTGACAGCAATTTTTATGTATCATAATTTTGAATCGATTCATTTAAGTTGTAATTAGAAACAAAGTTGTGCTAAATATAAAATAAGTTATTCGTTATTATTTTCAGAATTTGATGTTCTGAAATTGCTTTATTGTCATTCCGTTGAAAATGTTTAGCATATCATTGAAATTTAAGAAGATTTTGTTGCTTTCATAATTTATATTCTGTTGGAAACACTAGCAACAGAAGAATTTATATCATTGGTAAAACAATTTGTGTTTGTATCAGAATATAGTAAAAGAAAGACGCTGTAACTATGTGTTTTCTTTGTAGTGAAGGCAATAAACCAGTTGATAAAAGTGACTGGGGCGTTAAAAGCGCAACATTCTATAGCAATAATTGTAAATACCTTAGTAGATAGGTTAATTATTATATGTTGATATCTTTTGTAATATTTAAGAGAGCTTTATGCGGTATGCCGCATGTACAGTGTAATTGTAGGCAATTTTGCGTGAAATTTTGAATTTCGCTCAGATCTTCCGAAATATCAGAACATTGCAATAATTAAATTTGTCGCGTTTGAAGTAATTTATTAATTCAACTTAACATTTATACGGATTAATTTATACCACTTTTGAGGAGAATTTAATTTTAGAGTTTTTGACTGCAACTCAAGACTTAAAATTAACCTTTTGTATGATTAAAATGGCTTTTCGAAGTTTTAAGTTCTGGGAAGATATAAGATATTTACCTTTATTTTTTTATTGTTTGAATAATTTTGTATCTGCGATGAAAAAAAGCTTGTTTTCCCAGGTTCTCAGATAATGAGTAAAATCTTCAAACATAGTATGTCTCTTACCATCAACGTGTTCTTTTTGTAAATTTTGTATATTATACCTATTCCAACACATTTTGACTACGACCGCAAACTAGTCCGAACTATTAAATGTATATAGATAAATGTTTGTTACTTGTATATTGTAGATAGAATATATTTCTTTTGAAATTATTGTATGAATATTAATTAAAACTTTATTTGAACTAAAAGTTAACGAAAGTAATTTATTTATAACGAAATTAAGTTACGAAAGCTCAGGTAGATTATACTTCAACTTTGCATTTTGTTGGTATAGCGTTGTTTTAATATGTGATTATCGTCATATAAGCTGTATATTTCAATTTCTCTTTATGTTATTTTAGCCATATTATACCTAATGCAGTAACTTTTTGTAGCAATATTTATATTTTTTTAAACAGACCCTAATTGTAATTTTACAAATCTGTTTACAAACATGGATTCTAAATAAATAAATCCAAAATCTTACGTCATAGTTTGATTTAAATTTCATTTAAGTTTATGAATTTAAAAGTTAAACTTTTCACTTTTTCCGGCTTTGGTATCCTATTTCGGCCGCTTACAGCATCAGCATCACAGTACTTGCTAAAAACATATTGTACTTTTGTGGTCTCTTTCAAATGGTGACGTCGGCGTAAGAAACGTATAGGAATATTTTTGCTGACGTCAGACGTCGCGTATACTACCCCCGCCAATCGCTAATGCGCGGGAACCTTGGCACATTAACATACACATTAACGTCATCATCATCATCATCAACTTGACAACTGTTTCTCTTTTTGATGTTAAGACAATGGACGCCAGGCGCCAATTGGTGGGGATTATAGCATAAAATAACAGACCAAGGCCTAAGGCCGTAAAATCCGAATTAATTTTCAACTTAGGAAATTCTGCAATTTATAAAAATCTTTATAGGTACAATAAAATATTTTCATTCTGAGAAATCAAAACAATATAACAAAGTTTATCTCAAACACAAATTGATGTCCATCGTTTTATCAAAGTCAAACGTCTGTCCCAATACAATACCATAGATTTCTCATAAACACTACATTACCGGCTGACGTTTCACAGTTGCACGCTGAATTAATTATCTCCAGAAAACCGGATTATGGGAACTATAATCCAATGCAATAAAGTTGAAAATCAAACAGTATATAATCACAGTAAGTATACTCTGAGATAACAAGTCGATACACGGAGTGAATAAATATTGGCATTAAATCTCTTTAAGGAGCTTTAAGCTTGGCAATAAAACTTATAAAAAACTCTTGTTAGGGAATAACGTAGGCGGTTTTTTTTCTGGTTGTGGTAAGCTGAATTTCTATTTACTTGACTAGGTAAATTCTGATGTTAAAACCTATAGTTAAACTATTTTAGTTTTATTCTTATATAATAGGTTATCGTATTTTCGTACTAAAAAAATCTGATAATTCCAAGTAAAATATTGATACATAATAATACAAAGAACTTAAGTAGTAATAAAAAAAATCGTACCTCTTCATAATCCACAATATTTTTTCATTGTTTGACAACATTCACAAAACAAACTTACTAAACTACTAAACAACTCTATAGTATTATGTCACACTAACAGGTATTGCGCTTAGTACAACAAATTGCAACTCTGTTACTATTTAGGTACACAATGATTTGTGTTTTATGGTACAAATTGTACAGCAATTTTTGAAACCAACTTAAATCTACGCAACAAATGAGTTCAAGGTAAGATTAAAGTTACACGTGCGTAAAATATTCAGGTTTAATCAGTCACGATCTATGCCGGATCATTTATACGTGTCTCTAGATGGATCTCTGACGTCACCAGACGTTTCCAAAACAAATGCGCAAGCCTCTTTACCACCTATGTGCCGTAATTATACAAGAGATGAGTTATGGCGGCTCCGTGGATCTTTTATCATGCACCTCCGTTCATTTTTCAGTCGGCACGATTATAAATCTTGGCGATTGGTCGACGGCGCCTATGGGAATGCTCTGCCAGTTGTAAAACTTTCTGTTAGCTTCCTGTCTGGTGGTAATGAGCACGGCTTTGCGTGTGAATGATTTTGCGCCATTTTAGACAGTCCATATACCAAAGTTTTCAAACAGACTATAACTAGTAAGTAGTTGTTAGTATTTTAATAATTATAATAATTAACAATACTAAAAAGAAAACAAATTCTAAAACAAAAACTAGTACCTACCTTCCAGTCATAATCTCTATTCGCTCCAAAAGTATGTTTATTATAGGAGTACGCGCGCGTTATCGCTCGGCTTATGTTATACCTATTCCAACCAATTTACACAAAACCTTGAAAAATTGTATTGGTATACTTAAACCTAACTAAGGAAAGTTAAGGTATACAATAATATCTATTAGTGAAAACAGCATGGAAATCCGTGCCGTAGTTATTTAGTTTATTGCGAACAGACAAACAGACGCCGCAAAGGGCTTTGCTTTAAAATATGTAGGTAGTGATTTTCTTAGGAAATTTGAAAAAATTGTAGGTAAAATGCAACTTCTTCGAAGGAAGGAATCATTCATATTGGATTTCACATTGAAAGAGACCTAATATTTATTATAGTTTTTCCGGTAATTATCACAGATAAATTGGTTCGACAATACGGTTTGGATTTTAAATTACATAATGTGTAATTCATTACCTTTTAGGATTTTCAAGCTTTGAAATTGTGTTATTATTCTGCAACAAAAAAGTTCTTAACCATAAATTTCATCTTGATATGGCATTTTGAAAAACCTATAATTTGTTTATATCTAGTGTTTGAGTTTTATTATATCCAAAAGCCATCCTATGTCTCACTTTAAAACATTTACGGGCGATATAAATGATATTTACGATTGGACTCAACATACGACGATAAAATAAATAATGGAACTTAAAAAAGTGACGATCATTTGTTTTTTTTATTTTTATTGATTATTATAATCAAGTTAAGGACTCATTTTTGTTAGTAACAAAGCACTTAACATTTTTTTTTATTTAAACTTTATTGCTAAAATTACAGCAAATGGCGGACTTAATGCCATAAGGCATTCTCTAACTGTCAACCGATAAGGGTGTTAGAACTATAAATGTGTCGACAACAAAGCAAAGATCTAAGGTTGTAAATGCAAATATATTACTTATTTAATTTAAGGATAAATAGCAAACATTAATACACATATAAATAATTTTATATATAATATACATACATACATAAAAATATTAAATATACTACACTATGTCAGATTCAAAGGGGCTAACGTAGAGAGCTAAAGTAATGTTCTCGGACCAATCTTTTAAATGCAAACTTGTTAGGGGCACTCCGTATTGCAAGGGGCAGGGCGTTCCAGAGTCGTATAGCCGTAAGAGAGAACGATTGGGAGACGAAGCCGGATGAATGGACAGGAGTATGCAAAATAAGGTTGCTGCTAGAGCGAAAATCACGTTGATGTGTGGAGCCCAGATATTGAAATCGAGATTTCAGGTATTCTGGGGTAAGAGGATCGAACAAGACGTTGAAAAGAGAACAGACAACTCTCAAGTTCCTACGCTCACGAATAGGAAGCCATTTGAGTTGTTTGCGATAGTGTGAGATATGGTCGTATTTACGTAATCCATATATGAAGCGAATACAGTTATTGAGAAGTCGATCCAACTTATCTAGAAGATTTTCATTGAGATTGGTGCAACATAGTCAGCATAGTCAATAATGGGTAAAACTAGAGCCTGTATCAGTGCAATTTTAGTGCTGGACGGGAGAAAATATTTAAGCCTGTATAAAGACCTAAGTGCAATTGTTACTCTTTGAGCAATGTGATCAATATGCTCCTTCCAGGAGAGACTATCGTCAACGAATAAGCCCAGGTCCTTCACATGTTGAGTATAAGCTATAGATTCGCCGTTGTATTTAAGAGGATCAACACTGTTGAGATTCAAACGCGCCAGTTGTCGAGAGCTACCAATAATAAAAGCTTGGCATTTTCGCGCATTAACTGAAATGCCGTAATTAGCCGACCATTCCGCAATCTTTTCCAGATCTCTGTTGAGTAAAGCGGTAGCAACATTAAGATTTTGGATGTCATGTTGAGCATAGAGTTGCAGGTCGTCAGCGTATAAATGGTAAGAAGAAGATAAGTTAAATGTTAGAGAGTTAATAAATAACGCGAAGAGAAGAGGAGAGAGTATTCCGCCTTGCGGAACGCCAGCCGTCAGGTCGCACCATTCGGATAAAGTCCGGTCAACACGTACGGCCTGCTGGCGACCGCGAAGATAAGAGGAAAACCACATCAGCGCAGAAGAAGAGAAACCAGAAAGAGAAAGCAGTGCTAGAAGGATATCATGATCAACTGCGTTGAAGGCGTTGGAGAAATCGATTAATACTAACACAGTCAGTCGAGACTCCTCGAAACCATCACGGATATCTTCAATTACTTTAGTAAACGCTGTGGTTGTGCTGTGTCCAGATCTAAATCCAGACTGAAAAGTGCTTAGGAGTCGGTTGGAGAGGACAAAATCTGAGAGCTGTTTGTGAACAGCGGCCTCAAGGATCTTGGAGAGAAACGGTAGGATTGAGATAGGTCTGTAGTGATTGAGGGAGTTAGGATGAGGGTTTTTGGGTAGTGGGATAGCTAGGGCCTTCCGCCATGAGGTAGGAAAGGTACCAGAGGAGAGGGAGTAATTGACTATATACGTCAAAATGGGAAGGAGGCAGTCAAGTAGTAGAACAATCATGGTTCTACTGACATCATCGCACCCGACGGCGTTAGACTTAATCGAGTGGATGAGCTTGCGGACTTCCTCTTCGGTAAGGGGATTGAGAATGAACTGGGAAGAGGGTGGGCATGGAACAGACGGAAGGTTAGAAATGGTTGCGAGTTTAACACTAGTAGAGACAGGAGTGGCAGAAGAGAAATGCTTGTTAAGCTCATTCAAAGTGAAGAAAGGTTTGTGGGAAAGTTGAGGTTTACCGACTCCAAGCGAACGGAGAAACTTCCAGGTGTTAGCTGGAGTCGATTGTAAAACATTGTTATGAATGTATCGGCGTTTTGTTCTCCTTACCATTTGATTGCACCTATTTCTAGCGATCCTAAACAATTCCCAGTGGTGCTCTGTTCTGCATCGTTTATAAGTACGAAAAGCTTTGTCTCGTCTTCTCATGGCCATACGCACACCAGGAGTAATCCAGGGTGCTGGAGGCCGTCTTAACTTGACACTTTTCAGAGGCGCATGAGTATCGTACAGTTTAAGGACAGCAGTGTTGAGGTGGGTCACCATATCGTCCACTGAGCTCGTATCAAGAACAGGAGACCAATCAATTAAACAAGCATCGCTCTGCAGTTTCTCCACATCCAGCTTAGCAAAATTACGGATACAGACGATGGTTGGCTTCGATTTCGGGGGTTTAACCTTATAGGGAAATAAAAGATCGTGCTTAGAGAAGCAAGGGGCGGGAACTTGACCATGCTTGAGTACATGATCCGATGAAGATGTGAGAATATGATCGATCCAAGTGTCGTCAGAAGTGAGGTTGTGATGAGTTGGACCAAGAGGTAAAATGGAAAAATTAACTTTTTTTTAAAAAAATTCACGAAGAATAATAATTTTCTCTTATAACCTATACCTACACTTATTACAAGTGTTATAAAATCACTATAAAATGAGTTATAACTAATTACTAATTAAAAACTGTAACTTTGTATCGTTTGTTACTATTAAACACTATAAAGTGTCGAATGTTATTATTACGCTGCACTCCGAGATAGTGCAAGGTATTAAAATCTAATAATAGGCCATAATGCTGTCATAAAAGCTGTTTATGTGTCCAAAGTCAGTAGGGAACATTAAAACAACCACAACATAAACAGTTTAAGAAATACAAAAAACATACTAAAAGCCATATTTACACTTCATTATGGCTTATGTGGCGAAGACTGTTTGGCAAAAGTAAGCCCGTGTTCCTAATCTAATAATGCAACGCGAAAGTTTAAAAGTGTATAAAAGTAAGCCTTTCTAGAAAATGTTGTGATCTGCACCTAACTGCACAGTGGATATCGGTGAGGTGGGATTTTTAAATGGTAAGACGATGGGAATCGGCTTGTGTGGACCTTTCGCCACTGACAGACCTACCTACTAGAAAAAAACTCTTCACCAGCCGCTCCTCAGATGGGACTCATAAACCTTCAGCTTTTAGAGTTAAGGGCAGTTGTGTTTTTTTAATACTTAATTTTTTTTTGAGTTTTATATAAAAATCAGTACGTGGGTGTCCACATTATGTACCTGTCCCCGCCAAGGCAATTAAAACTTTTTATTTATTTTTGTACTAAAATAGAGCGCTCTAGACAATGATCTATTTATAAATAACCATTGACTTAACTTCACACCCCATTCGCTGGAAATTTCATAGTACCTAGGTATACAACTATTGTAAACAAAATAAATTCTTAGGTTCAATCTGACATTCATTATTATTATTCTAATTAAATGATTATTTTATTTCATTCTTGGAGACAATTAATGGTTTTGAGTTCCCGAGTTCCCGAGTTTGAGTTCCGCCAGGGTGTGAAGAAAACTTTTTCTGGATCCAACCAGCAATCAGACTCAGAATTTCAGAGATGGCGTCTTCAAGAAACCAGTGTACCAAGCCACTCAACCACGGAGATCGTCATCTTTAAGTTCTCTGCCCACTACACTGTACTATACGGTATACCATGACCGTACTAAGAACGCAACGCAAAAACAATATTCTTTGTATATTGTTTTTGCGTTGCGTTATATTATATTCTTTGTATTGAAACGTATAACAACTGTATGGCCGGTGACGGAACGGTCTATTGGGAATAGTGTCATACTTTTCAATACAAATAATATTTTTTGCCTGACACGTTCCTAGCACGGTCATGTGTAGTGAGCTTCAATCATAACGTACCTGTTTTCTAAGAGGCATTGTACTACAGTTATTCCGGAAATGCTAAAATTACGTAGGTAAGCTGACATCAGAGCAATCTATGTAAATCGTTCTCGTACACTATTCCTTTAGCTCTCCTAACTTGAACTAACTAATGTTGCTATGCGCCGGCCATCGTTTCTTGTGGTCATAGCATAAACAACGAGGAACCTATGTGAATTATTCAGAGCCAGAGTGCACTCTCCGTTTTCGATATGCAATGACTCAGTGTCTTCATTCGCTCGTGTTCGCGAATACGATGCAAATACGGGCTAGTTGCCTTAGTAGGGGGCACAGTTTAATGAATTGGCCATATTAATATCCTTCATAATCTTCATATTAAAGTTATTAGACTGTTTGCAGGATTTAATGTTTATTTAGTTTGGTCAAGTGGCAATATTTAAATGCTAAAGAAATAAAAATAGGTACTAAAATCACACTGGCTGTTATTCAGATTTTCGGAATACATAAAAAATATATTTATTATAAGACACAAATTGGTACAGTATCTTAGACACAAGGTGGTATAATAAAATAACAACATTAACTGCTCCGAGTGTGCAATCTGGAACCTGAACTAGGGCATTCTGTACTTCAGGTCTCCAGGTCCTCACCTGCAGATCACCTAAGTATGTTAAATTAATAGTATAGGTTTCTCATGTTCTGGATAATAAATAAAATACTTATAAAATAGTGTTTCTAACATAATGACGCAGCATTAATCTCTCACTTTTAGATCAGTGTGATATTATTTTACATCCAAAAATGAAGTTAATAATTAAAAACAATTAAAAGAAAAATACTGAAACAACTTTAATAAGCGTATCACAAAATTATTGGCAAGAGCAAGGTAATTGCAGATCGTTGCTCGTGTTCTCTGCAGGTGGTCTTAAAGGAATGTTACCCAAGTGCCATAATTTGTGCCCAAGCTAGTGCTCTTAATAACCGATGTGTAAACATACTCTGTAAATACCAAGTCTTTAGTAAAGGAAACAGCTATTTAAAAGTGATCATTTAATCCATGACGACTTATAGAGACTATTTATAAAAATGGTGGGTGTATAATTAATTGGGTTTTTAAGAACATAGTGGAGATATTTTAGCTTGAGAACTAACGAGCTAAACGTTTTATCTGTGAAATTATTATGATCTAAGGGTGCGTTCATATCTGGTGAATGCGCCTGTTTGTAAAAGGTTTGCGAACTGGGCCCTATTTTTGAAATAATTTGTTTGATATCATTCCTGTGACTTAAGTCGCATGCGGCATAATTTAACAATTTTACGACTAAATGTCACTCCAGAACTGATGATCAAAGACAGGGACTTACAACTGGCTGACCAACAAGCGACACAAAACTGCGGATTTTGCTATGTCGAATGAAAATGAGTAGTAAAGAGCGCTCGACTGCCGATTGATTTCAAAAATAAGGCCCCTGTCCACGCGCATAGGTAGGTGCTCTTTGCGTATGCGCGCGCACATCGTGTGCAGCGCACAGCGTATCGCTTCCTCATGTTGCAGTATTATGAAACTGGATCAAATAGTGAAATTCCTTTGCGCAAAATGTAAATTCAATTTTATTATTTAAGTACCTACTGAACGCTTTTGACATTCACAATACGAGTATCATCTTAGCTGTTAAGAGGGCGCAGTCTGCACACTAGCGCTGCCACTCGAAAAAAAATCATAGTGCTTAAATAAAGACGAAATAGTGAATTATCTCTCTGGAGTGCACTCTGAACAAGCTTTGTGGTATTTTTTATCCCTTAATCAATATTTTCTAGCCTGCCGTTTAGTTTAATGGACTTTTATTGCGAAAAGTGGCCACTTATAGCAATAAAAGTCCATTAAACTAAACTACAGGCCCAAAAATATTGTATGAGTGATAAAAAGTACCATAAAGTAAGTTCGGAGTGCACTCCAGAGAGATAATTCACAATTTCGTCTTTATTTGAGTATTATGATTTTTTTTCCAATGGCGGCGCTAGTGTTCAGAATAAGCGATTAAAATGTAAAAAAACAGAATTAACACTCGCATTTTTGACAATAATATTATATATGCTTATCTATTCCATGGTATGAATGGCATTCACGCCATGAACTAAATAAGCTAAGCATATAATACTATTGTCAAAAATACATTTTAATGGATCTTACGTCTATTACTACTACAATTTGAAAATACAACTGATTAATTCGTAAGATTCAAAATACTGTGATAGAATGCCGTACGCCTGATGAGATGATACAAATTATTAGCATGTAAAAGCTCTTCCTAGGTGGTCTACGTGTGCAACTGTGCAAACATGATCAAGAGTAACATCGCGTAATGGATGTTAGCTTGATAAGACATCGTTTTAAACCGATGGAGCCAAGGAGGAAACGATCTGGTAAACTGATACTAATTTATCGGAGGAATTAATTCCAATTTTCAATACTGATTGGGATCGCTTACTTGATAAGTTTTAGAAAAGAATTCAGTTTATTTTTGTTCTCATACAAAAAGTATTGTTTGATTTTAATTTTTAGCAAAATGTCTCTGTTTACTCGGCGGAAACGCAGACAATTTGTTAAAATGTTAGTTTTCTTTTTTTAGTTTATCATTATAAAAAATATGTAATTTGAAATAAGTAATAGAATATGAAAAAGTCAAATCTACCACACAAAAATTTAAATAAAAGAAATTCCAAAAACAATATATGAAAATCCGCCACCATCGATCAGGTTCTAAACTATTGTTAAAATAAAATATAGTCTTTATTTATAGAAATTCTTTATTTATTTTTCACCCAAGGGTTGCCTGGAAGAGATTGCTGCTTAGCAATAAGGCCGCCTCTTGTATGCTTTTTCTATGTAACTGTCCTTCTTTCTCCAAATTTATTATTATTATTATAAATTCTAGATTTTTGCATTCACAATGCTATTTTTATATTAAGATAATAAATTCTAGTATTTTTTCTATTGAATCAACAGTCCTTTATAATTCAAATAGTCGCGGAAGTGCGTGTGCAGTGCATAAAGATCGTAACTTATTTTAAGAGTTTAATAAAACAGCTGATTAGCATGTAAACTGCATCGTAGCAGGTGGTCTGAGCGTGCGCCTGCGCAATAATCTCGCTAATCGAAGTTTGCATCGATAAGTCACGGTGAAACCAATTTCGAATTTTCGAGTTGCAATTTCTACTGTCTAAACTTCATTAGAATTCGAAATTCACAAAGTACTTTGTTAGTTCTGCATTTTTTTAATGCCCAACGGGATAGTGTTTGACCTTCGCCTAACCTGATGTTAAGTGATGATAAGGCCGAAGGTGGAAGCGCACTACACCCGGAATCCTCATCACTGAGGAACTGGCTATCCAATCTCTAACTGCCGGATCACAACAATTCTTAAATTATTGTAATGGTGTCTGACTTAGGTAAGATGTTGGTAGCTAGCCAGGCGGACTTGAAACAAGCCCTGCCACCAATCAAACCGAGTAGGTACAAATTGTACCACCCTGGGAATCAAACGCGGGACCCCTGCGTCTGACACGGATGGGCAAACCACTAGACCACAGAGGCAGTTAAAAGACATGTCCCATCGCGCCTATGTCATTTGCCCCACCATTCTCAAAAAATGAAAGTCTATCGCGTCTTGATCAAAGTAGTATGTCAGAGTAGGTATTTTACTCTAGAATCAGATTGATAATTATTTTTTTTGCATAAAAAAGTGGGATTTTTAAGTTAAAGCGCTTTAAAATCACAATTTTTTATCATTAGAAAGTAAATGTAAGTACTTACATTTACTTACATTTTTTCACAAAATACTTCAGAAAACAACTTAATGTTTTTGTAATTGTTTTTATAAATATAAAACAATTCTTGATACCTAAATAAAATGTAATTAGCATTTTTTAATTATGAAAGTAATTCAATAAAATGAAACTAGGGCAACGCTGGCACATCTCCTTTCAATAGGGAATATGCATAAGTCACCGATTTTGATGAATTTGAGCTTGATCGCTGCGGACACTTATAAAAACATGATGGAACAGGAAAAAAAATAAAAAAAATGTATAATCCTAGTTTTATCACACGATGAAATCAGGGGTAAATAACGAAATTTTTTTTCGTTTTCGGATATAATGCACTTTACAGTCAGATAGAATATCGAATAAGAAACAATATTTTGTATGACACATAATATGTACTTAAACGCAAAATTTAGGGAGATAATTGAAGATTATTGGCTAACTCCATATTAAACGCGCCGAAACACACCTGAAACGTGATGTGTGACGTCATCGGTTTGTATGGAGCGTTTTCGGCGGGTGCTGCTGCGCGCTAACTTCAAGTAACTATATCACGAGAAAAAAACGCAAGAGAAAAGTTTTAATATTACAGTTAGCTTTCTCATGCATCATACTTTTGATTAAGATTAAAAAAAAAATTGATGCATATTCCCTATTCTATAAAAAATCAAGTTTGTCAAAAAAATCAAGTTTGTCAAAAAATCAAGTCCGGAATTTCAATATTATGATTATTTTCTTAATAAACTTTATATATAAACGCTTCGATCATCGAGTCCCTAGCTATTTAAAACGTAAAGGTTTAGGCTAATCTTATTAAGACCAATATTCCACGAAAAAGATAAAATAACAGAGAAACATGCACAAACAGCTTTAGAACGTTAATTCATGAGTTTAAACCGGTGCGCCCTTAACACTAAAATCCTCCATCTGTGTCCATCCCTGGTTCCATGCCTGCTATTGTTCGATTCAGGTATTTATTCCCTACGCAATAAGAGCATAACTGGCTAACTGCAAGTGTTCCCGTGTAAAACGTTAACAATGAAACACTTTTTTATTCCATCCGGTGAGCACCGAGGAGTTGCGGAAAAAGTAAAAACAATAAGAGGAGAGGGGATACCGTAGACGAATTTCGCGCTCGGAAAATTTCACGGGAAAGCTTTTTAGAACGCATCACTGCGACTTTGGTCAGTATGGAAGCTGTAAAAACACGCGCAGGAATCCCATAGAGATAAGGTGGGTTGGGTTAGGAATAACAATCACAGGGATTTCTAGCAAAAGGTGGAAAGCTTTTGTTCATATTCCGTTGTACGATGTACATCGTTACAAAAAGTGTGTGTGGTTTGAATTTGTGTTTAGCTTTTAAAAATATGCACATCACGCTTGATTTACCATAAAAATAGAATCAGTTATCACAAAGTCTTTATAAGTATTTTAAAAGAATAGAATAGAATAGAAAAACATTTATTCGAGACAAAACAAAATACACAAGAAATAAAAATAAAATAAAATTAAACAAAGGCTATAAGACAGTATCTTAGCTTTGTCCCAAATCGGTCCCGACTCAGCATAATGCTAGGCTTTTAACCCAACGCTGATCTTCCGTAGGAACCGGTTTGGTGATGTCACGGAACAATGACCAAAAAAAACACACTTAAATCTAAGCATAACAATTAACACAAGAAACAATGAAAAGAAATATAAACAATAAATTAACGGCTGAATGGATAATCCCCCTGCTATTTACACGTTATGGGGCAAAGACATAAAAAAAAGATAAAATAATTTAAATGACATTTTAAATCGCATTCTCAACCTTACTTCTCTAAGATCGCAACTAACCTAATCTGTGATTTTTTTTTACTCTATCTATGGACGGCGGACCAAGAAGATTGTAGGTAAAGTATGGAGTTCAAACTCTGAATACCTATTTAAGGCAAATACCTACATAGCGCTATCTCACTCATATCTTTCTTCTCACTTACTCTCTGGTGACTCTGGGGATAACAGCATGAAACAAAATGTACCCCACAAATTGATATTGATAGGAAATAATAATAGAATGTAGACCTTTTTTTTCCCTATAGTCCATTTCAATCCAAAGTTATAAAGTTACAGGACGGTCATACATAATTTTTAGCCACGTTCCCGGTCCATTTAATCTAAATCAAACGCCTTGTCCAAACAAATTAAATCAAAAATCGGCATTTAGGCCGGCCACACACAGACGGAATCCCGTTACGGAATTCCGTACATTCCGAACGCAGTAACTGCATACAAAATCTATGGGCCTGCCACACACATGCTGGATTTTTCCGAACGGAATCTTCATAGATTGTCATTTCGTTCGGAATTCCGTAACGGGATTACGTCTGTGTGTGGCCGGCTTTAAAACTATTTAAAAAAAACGTTTCATCATCATCCACACCTACCCATATCCCAATTTAGGCCGGCTACACACAGACGGAATCACGTAACGGAATCTCGAAACGGGATCCCGATTAGGAATTCCGAACGCAGCAATTGCATACAAAATCTATGGACCTGCCACACACATGCGTTAACTTTCCGTGCGTAATTTTATCCGTTACAGAATTCCACATGAGGATCCCCGTGCGTTCGGAATCACGCACGGAAAAAAACCATTCCGAACGCAAGACTTCCAAAGATTTTGTATTGGTCGCCACACACAACCGTTTTTATTCCGTACGGAATGCTACTTTTTTTATAATAGCTCTGGATACCAGACTTTTGGCCATACTTTTTTATTGTTTCGCTAAGTTATTAGTTCTATTTTGCCAAAAAAAACAATATAATTGACCTATGCGTAATATAAATAATAAATGGTCTATAATTATGCATTTTTTCTTTATTTTTAGAAGATAATTTTAGTTGAATATGCCCTTGGCCAAAAGACTTGAAGCCAAGTTTATTTTAATTCTGATATCGAACATTTAATAATAGCTGTTGTAGGCTATCCATGCACAGCTTTTTTTGCGCAGGTAAAGTAAAAGTGAAATCGCTATTAAAATAGTACATCGTCGTCAAAATAATTCATATTCGCTCAATGTTTCCTTATCAAAGTCTGGCGTCTGACTGAGCCGTGATTTCGAACGAAAAAAACGTCTGTGGGCTGGCCACATACAGACGGAATTTAGAATCGGGATTCCGTACGTACGTGATTCCGTACGTACCACCACACACAGACGTTTTTTTTCGTTCGGAATCACGGCTCAGTCAAATGCTAGACTTTGAAGAGTAAACATTGAATGAAGATGAATTATTTTGATGACGATGTACTATTTTAATAGCGATTTCGCTTTTACTTTACCTGTGCAAAAAAAGCTGTGCATGGGTAGCCTACAACATCTATTATTAAATGCTCGATATCAGAATTAAAATAAACTTGGCTTCAAGTCTTTTGGCCAAGTGCATATTCAACTAAAATTATCTTCTAAAAATAAAGAAAAAAATGCATAATTATAGACCATTTATTATTTACATTACGCTTAGGTCAATTCTATTGTTTTTTTTTTGGTAAAATAGAACTAATAACTTAGCAAAACAATAAAAAAGTATCGGCAAAAGTCTGGTATCCAGAGCTGTAATAAAAAAAGTAGCATTCCGTACGGAATAAAAACGGTTGTGTGTGGCGACCAATACAAAATCTATGGAAGTCTTGCGTTCGGAATGTTTTTTCCGTGCGTGATTCCGAACGCACGGGCCCTCATGTAGAATTCCGTAACGGATAAAATTACGTACGGAAAGTTAACGCATGTGTGTGGCAGGCCCATAGATTTTGTATGCAATTGCTGCGTTCGGAATTCCGAATCGGGATTACGTTTCGGATCCGTTACGTGATTCCGTCTGTGTGTGGCCGGCCTTAAGCTCTGAATGAAAGTTATCATTTCATTTAAAAATAATGCAGGGCGTTCCACATTAACGTCCTCCCCCCGAACCTGATGGTGGGCGGTCGCTGGAATTTACCCCGGAATTGATCGTCATAGTTTCAGACTTCGCAGGTGAAAATTCCAGCCTATTACGTTTAGGGGGTACAGTAGAACCCATCAGCTAGCTTTTTTTTTGAAACTGTGTGGCATATTAATATTATTAAATAAATAATCATGGCGGCGGGCGGCGCGGTCAGTCAGTCAGTACGTACCTTCGTACTACCACCCAGCCACCCACTACACCATAGCGGATAGCCCCATAGGCTGTTATGGGACGGGACTCTTATGGTAGAAAATGCCCAGTTCTAGGGTAATAATAAGTATAATAACGCGGCAACACTGAGTCTTGTTTATTGTTTGTTTACATGTCGACTCGTGATTTTAAGTGTGTTTTTAAGAAATTTGTGTCAGGAAAACAATAAAAATGATTTATAAATGTGTTGTTCGTGGTTGCGGAAGTGCACGGTATCCAAGATGCTACGTATCCTTTCAGTTATAAGTGTTAAACGACGATTTCACATTATTTCTACTTTATGAGGTTTTCATCGAAATTCGTTACTAAATCTTAATTAAAATAAGCTTACAGTGCCTTTTATCAAATAATTGATAGTAGTTTGTGATAATTACTTTACGTTTTTGTTAATTTCACTAAATTTTTAATACCATTGAAACTGTACTATGTGACCACGAATTTTGTTTTCCATAGGATTTTCTCACATAATAGTAGATAATACCAAGTTAGATAAATCTTAAAAGAAACATTTTTTTGTGGAAAATAGTGTTTTGTTTTAGTGCCTGATGATAATTGAATGTTATTTTTATTGTACATTACATATTTTGTTTGACTCCGTTACATATTTCGTTGAGGACTATATAGCTGATTGTTATATGTTTAACTTAGGGCTCTTCTTTCCATTAGCTTAAAGCTGAATTTGTTTCATAAATCAAATCATTTAAATTATCTAACTCGACAAATAAAACAAAATTATTTAATTGCTCGTTCAGTGATATTTGCCTAGAAACTTGTAAATTTTTAGTTTTACCAAGTGAAATTCTCAGAATTTTTCTAAAGTCGTCAATTGCATTGGAAGTTTTTTATGTTTGTAAGTCGGATTAAATGCAATATTATGCAAAAGTTAGGCTAGCATAACAATAGAGTGATTCTGTAATAAAAGAGCAACATCATTGAGTTCAAAGCATCAAGGTTTATTCGATTTATCTTTACAAGTAATGAAAGAAATTAAAAAATTACTTATTGTTTATTTACTATGTATAAATTTGACTGATTTTGCGGGAGTAACATAGGCTATATATTTGTTCAATATGGCGCCTGCATCTAAAGAGAAGAGTATGAGGGGGTGAAGTTTATCCACATTGTGTTAATAAATAAACGCAAAACCTCTTAGGTAGTGATTGTGCTCATGAATATGAACAACTTTTACTATGGGGCCAACTCTGCAACTCAACAAAAAAATCTGCTGTTTCATACAAGTTGTCAGTACCTACTCGACTAGAATGTATAAAACAGCTGTTTTTTTTGTTGAGTTGCAGATTTGGCCCCATAGTAAAAGTTGTTCATATTCATAAGTACAATCACCACCTAAGAGGTTTTGCGTTTATTCATTAACACGTTGTATAAATATAATATAGGCAGAAGCTCCTAGTGCTTTTCTAGTGTAAATGTGCTCAAGGAGAAATATTGATACTGAAATCATATAAAAATTATTTTCAGATGGAACAATCAATGACAACATTAGGTGCGCCACCAGTTAACCTTCCGATAGTCGTCGTTGTCTTGCACCGATTCTAGATTTGTCCTAAGGTGGTCCATCATCATCTCTTGCAATGGTTGTATTAAAAATTGCAAGAAATAAAATACGATTATAAAAGAAAGTGTACAAAATGTGCGCACCGCTAAAACTCAGAAACGAGTCCCGGTACGATCAATGGAGTTATATGGTGTGGTATGATAGCCCTCTATCCCCCATCAAAAGGCATGTTTTGAAGGTATATGGGCTGGAAAATTTCCTCTCTAGCAACAACCACAGTAAAAAAATTGTTTTCAAACAATTATTGTAATGTGATAAGTAGTTATTCAGAATAATAATTTCAATATAAAAAAATACCTACCTCTGATGTTTTTATTCCAATTACCTATTCTATGTGGTATATCTCATATAGTAAGTCATCATCATCATCAACAATTTTAATGTCCTCACCACTGCAGAGCCAGAGACGAAGTGATAGTAAGTCCAAAAAGTAAGCAATATTCCTCTATAAATTAATACCATTTGACTTTTAATTTAGAAGTTACGATAAGTATAAAATTTCTGAGAGTAAGAAAAAATACGTGTAACGGTTAGGCCACAGCCCGACGCGGTGAGCGGCGCGGTAAGTGAATTCAGTAATCACTAATGATGAGCTCATCGTCACGACCGCTCAACGAATTCATTCACTGAGCGCTATCTCGATGTCGTCGGTCTATCAGCTGAGAGGCCGACATCGATGCAGTGAATATTGAATTCGCTTGTCGCACCGTCCACCGCGGTGGGCTGTAATTGCTATAATTTAACTATTGTGTCAATCAAAATGGTTAAATTATATGAATATTCATAACTATAATACTTATTTCGGAAATGTTCATAAGTTTTTAATATTAAAAACCTATGAACATTTCCGAAATAAGTTTGATTACGTACACTTTAATTCCTATCCTCCTTTCTTAGGAAAACAATAGTTTTCCAATCTTCCTTAGGAAAACAAAAAATTAGGTCACCCTACATAGAAAGAGAGGAGGGGGTCTCCAGTAGAGGGAGAAAATTATAAAAACGATATGTAGGTATTTGCTTTAAATAGGTATTCAGAGTTTGAACTCCATACTTTATCTACAATCTTCTTGCGGCGGACGCTTCACTTTTTGACAAGACGCGAAGATCTAACTAAAACTTAATCAGATGAGATTAAAACCAATGAGCCGTTGTAAATAAAACTGTAATAAATCAGTTTAAGTCATATAACTGTACAAACCTACTTTTATTGTCATACCTAGTATTTACTGGTTCGTAAAGATATTTTTATGGAATGAGACGGTCAACCACAATAAAATTATTATTGAACACCATTTACAGACTTTTTATGCAATTAAATGTGATTTTGTTTTATTATAACCATTATTATACTGTTTTGGATAAACAATGCAGTCCTTTTTGAATATGGCGTATATGACCATACGACAGTTAATTAAAATACAGTTTTTGCTTGCTCATCCAAGAAACTTTTAATGTCCGTATTTATAAACTGCTCTCAACGTTGAGAGCAATCATATTTGAGATGCTCTTCATATAGGAACAGCATCTGGGGATGATCTCAAGATAGCTTTCAACGTTAAGAGCGGTTTATAAATAAGAGTGTTTTATGACCAAAACAAAACTCTTGAAAAGAAAAGAAAGGTGTACGGCGCATCTGAATATTGTTCGATACATCAACCCCAATGTTTTTAATTCGATTTAAATTATCTTTATTATACGTAAATCAACAAAATTGGATAATCTTGATCCTTTGTTTTTTTTTAATAGATAAAGCTCTAACAAAGTTTACATGTATGTAAACCGATTCACCAGTAACGAGACATCGAGAGGCTTTGACGCCGAATCGATTCACGTTAGGGACGCAACCTCTGTGACATCTCCACGGATATTAACCACTCGGAGGCTAATTGTCCCCAGTTCAATTATCGAGCAACTGTCAACGGGAGCTGAATGGCGATCGGTTATATCTGTCAGCCCTGAAACAAATTTGGCGGCGATTCGATTATAGTAATCAGTGGATTTGAGCTTGTATTTGGTATTACAGCATTTATCAATAAAAATTTAGAATACAAAATTGATCAAAATACATGCATTAGGTAAGTACTTATAGTTTTTAAAAACTTATATTACTAATAATTATGTAATTACCATTCTGTTGGCGGAGGAGCTCGGTGGCGCAGTGGCTTAGCGCCTGGCCCAGCGATTGCGGAAGTTAAGCAACGTTCGCAAGGGTCGGTCATGGGATGGGTGACCAAAACATTATTATCTCGAGCTCCTCCGTGCTTCGGAAGGCACGTTAAGCCGTTGGTCCCGGCTGCATTTGCAGTCGTTAACACCCACCAATCCGCATAGGGCCCACGTGGTGGGTTATGGCCCATCCTCCTTACCACCCATAAGGAAGGCCTGTGCCCCAGCAGTGGGGACATAAAAAAAATTACTGATGGGTGTAATTACTAGCTTCCGCCCGTGATTTCGTCCGGGTGGACATTCGGAAAATCGCTAGGAAAACTTTGACCGGGATAAAAAGTATTATATGTGTTAATCTAGGCTATTAACTGTCTGTGTGTCAAATTTTATCAAATCTGTTTAGCCGTTTTTGCGTGATTGAGGAACAAACATCCAAACCCACAAATTATCACATAATAATATTAGTTTTTGTAATATTTTGATATTTGAAATAAAGTGGCTAAACTCAAGAAAATAAAAGCTTCTAATCATAAATAAAAAATAATATGACAAAGACGCAAAAGTTTCAATACAAAAATAACAAATGCGGCAGAGGGGATAAGTTAAATTTATTGTAACAGCCTAGACTGAATAACAAGTTCAAACTTTGAATTTAGCTTAAAATCTGTAAATTGATTAAGAAATTTGAAACTCATTAAGAAATGAGCTAATTCAATAATGTTATTCATTTGTTAATCTTTGTTAATATAAAGTCTGGAAACGATATACATATTTGTAAATATCGTTCCATCTGATTGATAAAGCTGACAAGTTTTTTGCGCCCATTTTTCTTGTCAGTTAAAAGACGTCATAATGGGTGGTAGGGTAAAAGAATTGACGATTTAAAAATGCTTATTATGTGAGCTTATTTAAATAAAATATATTTCACTTTCACTAAACAATAAAATAATAACATAAAGTAATTTAAAGCTATTGCCACTCGAACGATCAAATTCTCTTCCTGGTTTGAAAATTAATTTAGGATTTAATTAACGCTCCGTTGCAAAAGAAAATAAACGAACAATCTATGGAAGTTACCGTACAGTTATAACTTTATAAACGGTAAAGTATTTCTAACTTCATTGATACTTTTTACTTTATTTTTAAACTTATTAAAATCCTTACTTAATATTATAAATGCGAAAGTCCGTTTGTTTGTTTGTTTGTTACGCATTCACGTCTTAACTACTCAACCGATCATCATGAAATTTTGCATACACGATGTCAGGGGTACAGAGAAGGACATAGGGTACCTTTCGTCCCGAAACAAGGAACTTTTCCTGAGGGATAGACAAAACACTATCCATGCGGACAAAGTCGCGGGCGGCCGCTAGTTGTTAATAAATTGGGTTAATAAAGTATAAGTATCATATTTTGCCTTTTATTCTCTAAATGAGTACTTAGTAAGTAACATTATCATGTTTACTATGAACTGCGAATATAGCCTATGCCGGGTGAATATTAGCAAAAAGGGTAAGGAGGAATTGGAACTGTGTTTTTTAAGTTTTAAAGGAAAAAAACATAGCATCATAATTATCAAATAGGTAAGGAAAACAACTACGAGTATTTTAATTCACTAGTGGCTCTGTGACCTCGCTTAACATATCTCTGCTCCGTCATTTTGAAAAACTTCGAAAAACTGAATCAACAGAAAACTCCATATAGACAGTTATCGAACCTGCTCATAAAATTTCACTCGAATTGGTTGAGAAATGCGACCGAAAACATTTATGCCCAAGCTGAAAAAGAGACTCTTCGTTCGCTCTACTACTTTTTGTAGTTGTGATAATCGCGGCGATTTTTTTGGCCATAATTTTGTAAGCGACTTTTTGTAGGTCGTGGGTCTCTGAATGTTCTATACTCGATGACAAAAAATCGCTTAGCGATTATTAGCTCGAGGGCGGGAAGCCTCAATTTCGGGCATGTAAATGGGCCAAAACTGGACAGTTAAAATACTAACTTCATATCATATTATTGCAATAAAAGTCAGTATCTATTAGCAACTAAACAGAAAACAAGTCTATTCTAACGCCGTTGGGGTGCTACCTCTTTTTCCATAAAATGTTTTATGCAGCCTCCTTAGAAAAAACGTTTAAAAAATGTATGACATAATACAGTGTCAGCAAGAAGTATGCGCTCAACAGTTAACTCCTTAACAAGTTCACTTTATATGTTAACTAGATGTTTTAGTATTCAAAACGAACGGCGCTACATGCAACGTGGATTAAAAGCGACAAATTTACCAGAATCCTCGCTTTGAATGAGAAAAACATTTGAACGAGGAGATATTAATTTTGAACGCACAATTTTCATATTTATGTAGAAAATTAAGTTTTCTTTACTGTGACGAGTAAGGTTTCCATTTTTTTTAAATATTAAAGAATATGTAAGGGAGAGTAGAGTATTACCGCACGGTTGATAATTTCGCGCCCCTTGGTTTCTCGAAAACTATCAACTCTATGAAGTGATCCTTTCTGGCCACGCCACAGCTCCAATTGCAGTCGAATCAGGCATAAAAATATGTACTTAATTTGTTCATTATTGTACTGAAGTAAAAATAATTGTACTATTAAGATTCACGAGTAAATGAACAAAGTTGGTGGCGTGGCTAAGAAGAATGCTTCCCAGCCACGCCACCTATAGATTTTGCTTGAAATGAAAGAAATTGACTTTATTTATTTCTTATTAAAATGTACAATAATTTGTACCTACTTAAATATTGCAATCACTATTTATAGAAGAAAAGAGATGTTCCATTTTTGTATGGAGGCTGGGCCCCTTTGGGTAAACCGTGGCCTACGGTCATAAAATTATATTTCATGGAAAGAGCACAAGATAAGGAACCTTTACATGTATAAATAATTTTTTTTTTTATCCCTGCAATCATTAGTTTTTTCAAAAAAAAATTCGTTAATTAAAGTTAATAAAACAGCAACCCAAAACTTTTTTTACCTTGGCAACATCGATTTTCTACTGTCATATATCACATTGATGCTATCAGATGTCAAATAAAATAACAAATGACATATCAACAGCCAATGTAGCCATTTTAATAGAAATAAAAATGCAAAGGAATAACCCTTAACAGCCGGTAGCCGCTCAAAATGGATTTTCAGGATTAAATCAGCTGTAAAATCTTGTAATAAGCATTAGAATTTTTTGATATACTCAGGAGAGTAAAATTAATAGTAAGGCACTTCAATTTAAAGCGAAAACATTAAGAAATACACGATGAAGGACACCATTATTTGAGTTTTTAAATATTTTTTGCAGGGATTAATATTTTTTTTCTTTTTGGAAATCTTGTCCCATGAGAGGAATCTACCAGAATAAAAAATATTATGGGTGTAGGAAAATAAAAAAAAACTGGGCCCAGGAAAGAACGACTCCTTTGGTCAAAGGTGTGTTGGTGTGACCACGGGTCAGTCAGGCTCTTTTGGAGTTAGACAACCATCTTCCACGCTGGACATAAAAATAGTTCAATCAAACCAAACCTATGCCAAAAAGAAATTGATTATTGATTCATGGAGGAAACTTAGATTATTTAAGAGAGGAAACAGTAAAGTAGATTCCCGTCATTTTGTTTCACGTAATGTGTTTTTCTCTTATTTATTAAGATTTCATCTTATTTACATCTATGCTTATTTATTCATTTACAAAAGATTTACAATCATACCTATTTGTTTTTATATTTCATTCATCACATATTTTCATTAACGTTTATTAATTTATATTTATTTCTCATTTCGTCCATACTCTTTACTTCGTATTATCACAGACTAGCGACTGCTCGCGACTTCGTCTGCGTGGAAAGTTTTTTTTGCTATCCACGGTAACAATTTTTTTTCGGGATTAAAGGTACTCTATGTCCTTTTCTGTACTCCTGACAACGTCTATGCAAAATTTCATGATGATCGGTTCAGTATTTAAGACGTGAAGGCGTAACAAACGAACAAACAAACGGAATTTCACATTTATAATATTAGTAAAGAGTAAGGATAATATAATAGGTATTATCAATCTTTTTTTCAACAATACTTGTTTAAAACTCCTTGGTATATCAGTGTTTTTACCCGACTGCAAAGAAAGGGTTATGTTTTTCGCGCGTATCTTGTATGTAAGTATGTTTGTGTGTTTGTATGTAATATTCTTTATTACCTCATATCTTTCAAACGGCTGAATGGATTTCTGTTATTAAGATATCGTTAGATTTGTCTCGTCAGCCCAAGTGTTCTTAAGAAGGTGGCGTTATAAAAAAAACAACATGGCGGCTGTACGGTGCTATTATACGTAGTGGAAAAAATATTTTTTTTTTAGTATACGGGTATATGGGTATATGGGTGTCAAATTAAAGGGCTTATTATAAGGATTTCAAAAAGGTATATCATTACCGTAATATGTAATAACTAAAAAGATATAAATAAAAAAATAAATTAAAAAAACCGCCTGCATAAAAAGACAAGTCAACTGAAAAGATGGAAACAAGATTAAATATTAAAGGCAAAATAATAACATGCAGTCGGAGGCATATAATTCAAATCATTCATAACGTCACTTTCTTTATGCATGCCTCCGACTGCATGTTATTATGTTGCCTTTAATATTTAATCTTGTTTCCATCTTTTCAGTTGACTTGTCTTTTTATGCAGGCGGGTTTTTTTATTGTGTATACTTTTTACTTCATTTCCGTCAATCTATCTAATCTATCCTTTTCTCACATTACAATTTTACAAGTCTCATCCTTGTCACTTTTCTTTCTTTTTTCTTAATTACTTCAAAACACTGACGTCCATTATATAAGTACGCTGGACAGACTATAGTCATGAAATGACAGTTTTTTTTGTGATGATTTGAAAATCGCCATATTGGCGCTGAGAGCAGTAGATTCTGCTCTCAGGAGGAGTGATTGGTACTTGGAACTAATTAGTTCCAAGTACACTCACTCTGCCATAGTAGAATCTACTGCTCTCAGCGCCAATATGGCGATTGTCAAATCGGCATAAACGATTGGTGACGTTCGCCAGTCCAGCGTACTTTGTATAATGGACGTCAGTGCTTCAAAAGGAGGTGTTAGAAATTGTTGTTGTTGGGGGTATCTCGGGTATAAAGTAAGACGTATTGGATGATGTGATAACGCATAGCCTAACGAAATGTCAGAAATTAAAATAAGTATTATCCCTTCTTCGTCTCTGAGATTTAATTTGTTACAAAGTAGTAGCTCTACTACTCGTTCGCACTCTGTCGCACGTAGTTCAGCGCCCAAGCGGGAAAGAGAAAGCAATAGCCTTCCCCTCCCCGCCTCCGACCATCGCTGCCCGCCGCCGCGTCAACCTCATTCTTTGTTGCGCGCGCGCACAAGACGCACGTAGTCACAAAAATGTTACTTTTTTGTTTAACTATAGTCTTAAAATCAGTGAAATTATAGACGTGAATTAATTCGTGAGAAACGGTAAAATACCGTCACTGTGAATGTTGAAGGTAGACTCACAATTATGTTTTCTCTTATTGATGAAAAGTATGCAAGTTATTCACAAAGGCAAGCTGCCTTATATTTGCCTCGAGTCAATACGAGATATTGACCAATGGTACTTTTTTCCCGAGTCAATACGAGATATTGACCAGTGAATTTTTTTTCCCGAGTCAATACGAGATATTGACCAGTGATACTTTTATGAGTTAATACGAGATATTAACCATCATTTTACAATAAACTGCCGAATACTTACCTCGAGTCGATACGACATGCTTTTGTGAGTTAATGTCTTAGGAAGAATCCTTCATATATTATGACTGAACTCAACTTACAGGTAAGTTCGTTTAATCATTATTAACCGCTTCATATTTAACAAAATATGAATAGATTTGCTGGTGTTAACTGCAAAATATTTGCTTTGAGTCAATACGACATACTTGCTTTTATAAGATATTTTTTCCCGAGTCAATACGTGATATTGACCAGTGATACTATTTAGAGCTAATACAAGATATTAGCCGTAATTTTTTAAAAATATATACCTAGATTTGCTGACGTAAACTGTAGATTATTTACTTAAAGTCACTACGAGATACTTTTATGTGTTAATACGAGATATTAACCGTTAATTTACAAATATTAATAAAATATTTGCTATCAAAGTTGAAGGCCTAATAACCTTTTTAGTAAAACATCAAAATTGTTGTCACTGATACAGCTATGTACATACAAGTACTTTTATATGTTTTCGGTTTTCTCGAACAACATTATAAAACAAAATTCTGATTCCTTCTTACTTTGTTTTTCTTCGTGAAAAAATCAGCAATGATGTTGAACATCAAAATACACTCCCACAAGTGTTAAAGGTGCCCTTAAGATCAGTAAAGTTTAAAAAAAAAGTATTATTGGCAAACTCATCGTCGATTCGTTGAAAATGAATCATGCGATTATCATGTATTATACCACTACTAAAAACCGTTCGTATAGTGTCTTTAAAGACCGTCAGCGCGACGACACATACTGCTCAGTCCTCTCTAAACTTGGGGTCTGCCACAACAACCATAACCATATCTTGGAACACAAGCAATTGGGCCGAGGTGACGGACAGCAACCAGCAGGGCCAGTTTAACGTGTTTCATCAGCCTTGCGGCACCTACCTGCAGCTTCCAGCTCCAAAGGCTACCTGTAATCACCACCGTCGGCACCGTCGCGCTACTAGATCAGAACAAAAGGTCTGTACCTTGTCTGTATTTTTAGCTGGTCAGCTAAAATACGTTCTCGATTCGAGTAAAATCTATCACAAACGACCGTTATGTGCTTTCCAATACTAATCCTAAGTATTCAGTTAGTTAAATTAGAAAATAAACAAATAGACATATTTTATTTTCTTATCAAAAGAAAATAGAACATGTGGGTACTTTCTGAACATTTCATGGAGGATGCTAGAACAACAATAAACTCATAACATGTGTCCTGATAATGTCATGGCACAACTATTAGTCTTTGAGAACAGTTGCTTTTACACACAGCGCAAAAAGCATTTAAGACTAGCGGCCGCCCATGGCTTCGCCTGCATAGAAATCTTTCTTGCTATCCCTCGGGAACAATATTTTCCTTTCGGTATTAAAGGTACCGTATGTCCTTCTCTGTAACCCAGACAACGTGTATAAACATTTCATGATGATCTATTCAGTAGTTAAGATGTGAAGGTGGAACAAACAAACAAAAAAAAGGACTTTTGCATTTTTAATATTAGTAAGGATGTTATTTAGACAATAAACTTCAGGAGTTTTGGGTCTTATTCTTTGGCTTTTGCACAGCACTACACAGAATCATCATCTTTATGTTACCTGTTGGTGTCCCTAATAAATAAATACAAATACAAATACAAATCTTTACTAAATGTTTTAAACCAATAATTTTAACCATTAATTTTCAGGCTTCAATGACCTATTAAGATGACACTTATGTCTGGGTATTAATTACCAAAATTTCTCAAATTTACAAGTATTAGAAACTATGAAAACAATGATTCAAACATTTAAGATCCTCATTAACTATCAAGAAAGTACTATTACTTCCAGCCAAACATGTAAATTCTGTGGCCTTGTATTGAATTTAGTAGTATATTGACAAATAAGGACAAACAAAATATTTTTAGAAGAAGCTATTAAAATCAAATAAAATACATTTTAGTGACTTTGTCAGATACTTATTAGGAACTATTACAGCAGTTTGTACTGCGGTAGCATTACTATTTTAACACTTAAAATTGTAATATTGGACAAGCTTAAGGCTTGTACAAATTGAGCATAAATGTTTAACTATATTAAAATGATTAATATAATAATTACGTTTTATATCGTACTATGGACCTTTTTAACTTTGTATTGTATGGTGAAAAAATAATATATTTCTTTTCCTGATACTTAGACCAATATGATAAACGAATAGTTTT
Source organism: Agriphila tristella (assembly GCA_928269145.1). Taxonomy (NCBI): domain Eukaryota; kingdom Metazoa; phylum Arthropoda; class Insecta; order Lepidoptera; family Crambidae; genus Agriphila; species Agriphila tristella. The sequence continues at coordinate 21,005,391 of OV743440.1, read as the reverse complement.
CAATACTTTCTCCGTTGCTTTGACAATGGACTGTGCAGCAGCCGGTCAAAGTGAGACAATATAAGATTTTGCACAAACGAGGAAAAATTGCTGCTCAAATGACCTGGATCTGCTTTTTTGGTATAAAATCCTTCGCATACCGTGCGTATACTAGCACTGATGGTCTGTTACCCGATGGGCGGCGCCTACCACTGCGGCTGCGCTGGCTACAGCTGGGACGTGCACCACACCGTCTGTCTGCAGGTGCCTATACTGAAGTTTTTTGTTGTTTATTAATAACACCACTGCCATTTCATAAATGAATCGAATTAGTGGTGTTCATTGCTTGCAATTAAATCAAATTGCTAAATTGCTCGCGAGAAATGGCAGTGGTATGATCAACAATAGGCGTAATAACGCCTCCCCAGCTTTCTTTTTCCTCACTTATTTTAAAAGAATAACTTTATTGTTTATGACAAAGCCAAATGACTTAATAGCTATCATGGCCATGGTTTCTCAATGAAATGAAAAAAAAAAGGTTTTTTATTTTCTGCAATTACACAATACATTAAATACACTTATATTATTGAAGCTACCCAGTAAACATAATAATATACTTGTAGCAGGCAACTCCATTCCCTCGTTGAAACCTTAATCAACTTGCTGTTAAAGAAATAGCGATGGTAATAGTCACATCAAGCGTTAATTTATTTTCATCTGTTCGCAGAAAGAAACATCATCCTCGCTCTCAGTTTTCTCTGGCTCCATATTATAAGGCAAACGTTCTGTAGTCAAGCGTTAGAAGTGTTTATTGATATCTTGCCTCAGTATTTGAATAATACTGCAAGCAAATCTTTATTTTTATTGGAACTATTGCCAAGAAATAATATCTTATTATATACGTATTTTTGTTGCTGCTATAACAACAAATACTAAAAACAGAATAAAATAAATATTTAAGGGGGCTCCCATACAACAAACTTTTTTTTGCTGTTTTTGGTACGGAACCCTTCGTGCGCGAGTCCGACTCGTACTTGGCCGGTTTTTTCTGATATTTTAATAACAGGTGAGTCAATCAATATTACCTAATGAGTAATAACTACATACATTTATAACGTAAAAGTTATGTAGAATTTGTGTGCAGAATTATTTCAAAATAATTCTTTAAGTTTGTTTTTGTTTGTGAGGTTACAAATTAAAATTACCTTGTTTGATAATTTCGCGCGCAGGGCGCGAAATTATACAGTATGAAAATATCTGATATTATCAGACCAGTTTGATAATATCGCGTTTTCCCATTTTTTGTTATTTGCTTATATTTTTGTTATGTGTTTTATTTTGATGATTTTGAAAATCCTGTAGCGTGGCTAGATTAATTCCCCACCTATAGTCATATTTCGTTTTTATTTTAACCCAACCTGAGGTTAGTTATACTGGACGAAAATCCTAAATATCCGCTTCTTTCACCGTTTAAACGGCATTTTGTGAACCATTTGGGCAACATGACTTTTCCGATGTAAAAAAGGCTGCTGTATTCGATTCTGAATGCTGCTAAGCCGAATTTTATTTTATTTTTTTCAAGCGTGTTTTGCTCTTATAATGACTTGATTCAAGAAAATATATTTATATTTCTCTACAGAAAATCCTCTATAGAATTAAAACGATGAAGATTTGCCTCGGTAAAAAAAAATTAGTAAATAGCCCAGTTATTGCACTATATAGTGTAATAAACATGTTAAACATTTTTGTCTAGTAACTGTGTTAAAAAACTAATTTGCATCATGCGGCGGAATTTTCGCAGCCATTTTCTTTTTCAAAAATCCTCTACAGTATTAAAACTATTAAAATTTACTCAAAAAAAATACTGGTGAATAGCCTAGTTATTTTACTATATAAAATAATAAACTTCTAAAACATTTTTGTTTAGAAACTGTGTTAAAAAAAATATTTTGATTCGTGCGGCGGCATTTTCTATAAATTGATTGTTTTTAAAACCCTCTACAGAATTGAAACTATGAAGATTTGCCCGAGAAAAAAAATACTGGTAAATAGCCCAATTATCCTTCTATATAAAGTAATAAACTTGTTAAACATTTTTGCTAAGTAACTGTGTTAATAAAGATATTTTGTGTGGCACGGCGGAATTTTCTCAAATTGTTTTTTCGAAAATCCTCTACAGATTTAAAACTATGAGGATTTACCCGAAAAAAAAAATACTGGTAAATAGCCCAGTTATATCACAATGTAGAATAATAAACTTGCTAAACATGTAACTGTGTTAAAAAAAAATTAGTGTCGCGTGGCGGAATTTTCTCTCCTTGAGCCACATCTCATACTTCCGGTACCCGGACTGACTTCCGGTTATCAAAATTGAGTTCAGCGACCCCAAAACCCTATGCCAGGACACCTCACACGACCGGAATCGAGTTCTAATAAGATAAGGCTCCATTTCCAAAGGAGCCAAAATTGGGCCTGGCAACACTCAGAACCGAATTCAGCAGGCTTTTATACTTCGGAAAAGTCATGTTGCCAAAATGGTTCACAAAATGCCGTTGAACTTGAAAACTTTAATTTAAATTACCAGTCTACTGTAGTAGAGGTTTCATTGAAATCTCTGATAAGATTTATTCTAAACATACATCTTGCATCAAAATTTTAGGCGACCCGTTGTATTTATAATTATAAGCGTAGGCGTCATTCGTCGCTTAGAACATTCGTTATTCAAGATGGTAAGCCCATGATGATAATATTTTTTATGCAAATGGTCTTTTGACACTGACACGGGCTTTCCATTTAATTAACTTTTGATTTTAATTCTTTCATTTCATTGAATATAAAAGATAAGTTAGTACTACCTATTGTGTGAGATTTTATCTTAAAATTTACTGAAAATAAATCTTTTTTAAAAACACGTTTTTAAAACGGACTAGATTATTACAACAAAAAATCGGACTAAAAAAATTAAAACGGTCTAGTAAAAACAGACTAAAAAGTAAAAAATAAATTCTTCTGTAAATATTTATAACACTATAATATTTATACCTACAGAAAATTTAAACCTAAAAACGTGGGGCGCATTTTATAAAATTTATCATCCATGTAGTCTTTAGCATGCGCCCCATTTATTATAGTGTTATAAATATTTACAGAAGAATTTATTTTTTACTTTTTAGTCTGTTTTTACTAGACCGTTTTAATTTTTTTAGTCTGATTTTTTGTTGTGATAATTTAGTCCGTTTTAAAAACGTGTTTTTAAAAAATATTTTTTTTCAGTAAATTTTTAATTTCTGCTTTTTAGTTAACGAGCTAAGACCAAAAATATACCATCTCCTATCGGAGCACTCGTCAAGACGATTCAAACGAGCCCAAACTCGATGGAGTTGCATGGTTTTATTATAGAGTTCCTATGGCCTTCCTCCGGCTCCATCATCAGATCCTCGGAAACTATTTCCTAATAAAGTACTCGTCAAGATAATTCAAACGAGGCCAATCTCGATGGGATAGCGTAGTTTTATTAAAGAGTTCCTGTGTCCTTCTTCCGGCTCCATCATCAGACCCTGGAAACTATTTCCCAACAAAGAACTCGTCAAGACGATTCAAACGAGCCCAAATTTGATGGGGTTGCATGCGTCCAATATTGAGTTCCTATGGCATGGCCTTCCAGCTTCATCATCAGACCCTGGACTTCATCTCCCATTAGAGTACTCGTCAAGACGATTCTAATTAGTCCAACCACGATGGGGTTGTATGGTTTCATCATAGAGTTCCTGTGGCCTTCTTTCGGCTTCATCATCAGATCAGCTCAATGACACCATAATATTGAATTGCCTTCTAGTTCTGACCTATGTTCAAAGTTTCAAGTCTCTAGCTCATCGGGAAGCTAATATAAAATCGTTCGCAAACTTTGTGGAGAAACAAACAAACAAACAAACACACAAACGAGAAAGCAACCTAATAAAAACGTGTTAAAATAAAGTAAATAATGAAGGTACACTTGGCCTTTTTTCGCTTCACAACGCCTTTTTTTTAGAAAACAAGTTTATTAGAAAACAATTGAATGAGTATTGTTTTTGTTGCACTAAAAACTTTATTTATTATTAAACGGTTTTACATTAGGTATTTTCTCAAACGTAAACTATAGAAAATACCTACTTGACCTCTTCTCATTCTTGTTAAAAGGTTATGATTACGACATCTTATTGAAGTACCTATTTACTTTCTTCATAAACTGATATTAGTTTCAGCTGTAATTGTAGAAACAAACTCATATAACTTGCGAACAATGGTCAAAGTTCTCCTTTTCCTTCGTTATCAAGCTAGACTATAATGGTCTTTCAGAAATCTAATAACTCAGTTGTGATCAAATTCAATGACGTTAGATGATAAATAAAGAAAATATTACAACGATACTATGATATCACAATATTACAAATATTACAACGATACTACCTGAGAATGACGCAGAGGCTTAAAGCTGAGGCGGGGTCTTTTATTGACCTCACTATAAATTACGTATATTTAAAAAAAAAATTCTTTGTTTTCAGTTAATTATAAGTTTATTGTTTATTTTTGTTACCTTCTACATAAGTACTTGCCTATGTTCTTTGTTTTTTTTCTTCATTCTTATCTTCTGTAATGTGAGTGTCAATAAATGCCTATTCTATTCTATTCTATGATATCAGTTAGAATCTTTTTGTAAGTTAACTTTTAACAGAACATTTTCCTATCACCAACAAAATGCAATTTACTATCCGAAACTATGGTAGCGTTATACTCCAGGCTCTTATAATAAGACAAGAGACGGAGTATATTAATACACATTGTTTAGAAACAAGTTGCAACATAAATCAATTGTGAGCTCTTCAAGCCATACTGTCATATGCGACACACTGAACGCTACCTACAAGGAACCGCACTCACGGACTCATTACCGCTTGAAAGCATTATTTAGCTACATGCTATTAAGTTTCACACAAACTCTGAAGAAATGGACTGTGAAAATTTCTTGGCGAACACTTGTAACAGATTTTGGTGGCAAGTGGAATTTAATGCTTTTAGTCTAGTTTGTGAACTTAAAAGTAGTTTTTTTCTTCTTTTCTCACGTGACGCTTAATATATTAATGATATGTTTCTTCAAATCTTTCAGTGGTATTTTATAGAAATTTGGTCTAATTTCCATAAAATACCACTAAAAGATTTGAAGTCACAAAATTGAAAGAAGGCAGAAAAGTCGCTTGAAAGAAAACGCGTTTAATTCCGAGCGGAAAATGAATATTATTATATAAGGTCCTTCTTAAATAGTGCACATAATTTTAAGGGGTCAATGTACTCATGCATACAAACAACTTTTACTATGGTACCAACATTGAAATCGCGAAAAAAAATCAGCTGTTCCAAACATTTTGATCTATTCGATTTTAAATTTTCTATGGAACAGCTGATTTTTTTTTCGCGATTTCAATGTTGGTACCATAGTAAGTTGTTTGTATGCATGAGTACATTGACCCCTTAAAACTATGTGCACTATTTAAGAAGGACCTTATATAGCAGACAATCTCGGATAGGGAATTCGATCCCGGCCCTTATTTCTGATCCCGGGATTTCGGGATTCCACTTAGGCAATCCCGGGATCCCGGGATTATTTCGGGATTGAACATTAAACATTTTTATTTTAGGTTTCGTCAAAAATCGATGTCTTTTAATAAAAATTTTAACAAAAACCAACATATTTTACGTTAAAATACACACCTAGCTAATCTAATCACTAACTTATCAAAGTTAGAGTCAAATTAAGTTTGACACTTTTTATTGTAAAAAAATATATTTTTTTTTCAAGAGTGAATAAGATCTTCATTTAAACGTCAATAAATTGAAAAAAAAAATATCTAACAAACTATGGAAATAAAGATAATTGACAAAACCTCTCTTAACGTCGACCAAATAGACGGATTTCATGTAAAAACCTACTTACTTTTTAGTTAGTGAAGAAGTTTCTTAGAAAAAACTGATTTAAAATAATATTTATGAGTCACAAAATGTCTCATTTCTAAACTAATCTTGAAGAATGTTCATGCATTTTTGTTCAGTAGCAGTAACACTGAAGTGTCACCACATAACACAGTGAGAGTTGCTTGTCTATCATTTTAGTTCAAAATAAAAAAAAAGTTTTATTCCAAGAAACCATCGCAAATCCGCTGGGTTGTGTTACTTGCTTGGAATGCTGCTTAAATGAAATACTGGTTTTCTTGTATTTTATATAATAAATGAAAGGCGTGCAATTATATTGAGAGCACTGGCACTGAGCGTTTAGCATTACGCACTATATTTTGCAACTTTTTTAAATTAACTAACCAATCCCGAAAATCCCGGGATTATGAAAACTCAATCCCGAAAATTTTGGGATCGAAAAACGGTCGGGATCCCGATTTTCGGGATCGAATCCTCTAATCTCGGACCAACCGTGCAATATTCAATACTATACCTGTGTTAACAATTTCTATCGCATGAAAACAAAGACGAAAGTGTTTTCGAATAGAGCCACCGGGTACAAATGCGCTAATTTTTAATGATAAAACCAAAACTAAATCGTTACCTTTTCAGTATCGTTTATAGAAAAATACTGGCATTAGTTTTGTTTTGAAAGCCTAGTAGGATGCCAATCTTGGACAACCCTAAAAAATTTAGATAACCCTTTATTGATAACGTTACGGTTTTGGTTTTATAGTTCCCAAAGCGGCGCTTCTGTCTAGTACACCCAGACTTAAATATTTTTTTTTAATTAAATTAAATTGACAAGCAACATTTTATTTGATTTAGTCCAGTATTTCATACATATTCAAATTTCGATACACGCCGAATAAATTACTATTCTGTACCTATATATTGACAGCATGCTCGAGACATTAATAGTATTCAAAACATGTAAAAGCCTCTTCATAAAACATTTTTTTTCGTTCATCTGGGAGTCAAACCTTCAAACAAAGGTTACCTTGAAAAAAAACTATTATCTTAATATATAAAATCGTAAACTGAATGACTGACTGACTGACTGACTGATCTATCAACGCACAGCCCAAACCGCTGGACCTAGAGACTTGAAATTTTGCACATAGATACTTTATACAGTGTAGGCATCCACTAAGGAAGGATTTTTGAAAATTCCATCCCTAAGGGGATGAAAGTTTGTATGAAAGTCCCTCAGTTTTGAAGCTAGAATCTTCAAACTTTGTGTTTAGGCTAACAGTTGAAAATAAATAGATACCAGTTTCAGCGTTTTTCAAAATTCTACCCCCGAAGGGGTCAAAAGGAGGATGAAGTTGTGTATTGAAGAAAATCCTTTATTTTCGAAGTAAAAATCGCCAAATTTATAATTTAGGCTTATGAATAAAAATCTAACGCAACGTATATTGTTTTTGTTATTATTTCAACCCCTATAGGGATGAAATGGGGGTGAAAAGGGATAAAAAACCTAAAAATAGATATGGATATCGTTATCGGGGTTTTCTGGGATGACGATTGCAAAAATGACATTTATTTTGAAGTCCAACACGGTGGGCATGATTTAAACCCTAAAGGGCTGAAAATGGGGTTAAAATTTTGTATGAAAAAATAATATAAAATAGACATTACAACTTTCAACTTCGTAGGAGCACGTCTAAAACTAAATAGGCAAACTTATATTTTGTGATTTTTAAAATCAACCCCTTAGGGGCTAAATGGGGTGAGTAAACATAAAAATCGATATGGATGTCGTTTTTGAGGTTTTATGGGATGGTGATTGCGAAAATGAGATTTATTTTGAAGTCCAACACGGTGGACTTGATTTAACCCCTAGAAAGGTGAAAATGAGGTTCAAATTTTGTATGGAAAAATAATATAAAATAGACTAACAACGGGAACGGGAACGGGAACGGGAACGGGAACGGGAACGGGAACGGGAACGGGAACGGGAACGGGAACGGGAACGGGAACGGGAACGGGAACGGGAACGGGAACGGGAACGGGAACGGGAACGGGAACGGGAACGGGAACGGGAACGGGAACGGGAACGGGAACGGGAACGGGAACGGGAACGGGAACGGGAACGGGAACGGGAACGGGAACGGGAACGGGAACGGGAACGGGAACGGGAACGGGAACGGGAACGGGAACGGGAACGGGAACGGGAACGGGAACGGGAACGGGAACGGGAACGGGAACGGGAACGGGAACGGGAACGGGAACGGGAACGGGAACGGGAACGGGAACGGGAACGGGAACGGGAACGGGAACGGGAACGGGAACGGGAACGGGAACGGGAACGGGAACGGGAACGGGAACGGGAACGGGAACGGGAACGGGAACGGGAACGGGAACGGGAACGGGAACGGGAACGGGAACGGGAACGGGAACGGGAACGGGAACGGGAACGGGAACGGGAACGGGAACGGGAGGTCCGCCACACGCGGCAAATGTCTTGCCTCGCGAGGCAGCGCGCTTGGTGGAGACCCGCCTAATCGCGTAAAAATGGCTGGTTGGATCCTGGTTGAAGGTTCCCTAAGGATTTTCTCTAATATCCACGCGGACGAAGTCGCGGGCAGAAGCTAGTACCATATAAACCACAATCTTAATATATAAAATCGTAAACTGAATGACTGACTGACTGACTGACTGATCTATCAACGCACAGCCCAAACCGCTGGACCTAGAGACTTGAAATTTTGCACATAGATACTTTATACAGTGTAGGCATCCACTAAGGAAGGATTTTTGAAAATTCCATCCCTAAGGGGATGATGAGGGATGAGAGTTTGTATGAAAGTCCCTTAGTTTTGAAGCTAGAATCTTCAAATTTTGTGTTTAGGCTGACGATTGAAAATTAATAAATACGGTTCTCAGCGTTTTTCAAAATTCTACCCCCGAAGGGGTCAAAAGGGGGATGAAGTTGTGTATTGAAGAAAATCCTTCATTTTCGAAGTAAAAATCGCTAAATTTCTAATTTAGGCTTATGGATGGAAACCTAACGCAACGTCTATTGTTTCTGTTAGGATTTCAACCCCAAAGGGGATGAAATGGGAGTGAAAAGGGGTAAAAAACCTAAAAATAGATATGGATGTCGTTATCGGGGTTTTGTGGGACGACGATTGCAAAAATGACATTTATTTTGAAGTCCAACACGGTAGACATGATTTAACCCTTAAAGGGGTGAAAATGGGAACCAAATTTTGTATTGAAAAATAATATAAAACAGACATTACAACTTTAAACTTCGTAGGAGCACATCTAAAAATAAATAGGCAAATATATATTTTGTTATTTTGAAAATCAACCCCTTAGGGGGTGAATGGGGTAAGTAAACATAAAAATCGATATAGATGTCGTTATTGGGGTTTTCTGGGATGACGATTGCAAAAATGATATTTATTTTGAAGTCCATCACGGTGGACATGATTTAACCCCTAAAGGGGTAAAAATGGGGTTCAAATTTTGTATGGATAAAGAATATAAAATCGAAATTAAATTTTTAAATTCGTAGGAGCACGTCTGAAAATATATATCTTTTGTGATTTTGAAAATCAACCCCTTAAAGGGGTAACTGGGGGTGGGGTGAGTAAACATAAAAATCGATATGGATGTCGTTCTTGAGGTTTTATGGGATGGTGATTGCGAAAATTAGATTTATTTTGAAGTCTAACGCGGTGGACATGACACATCATGGACCTGGGGCCGTATCGCTCGATCGGGGCTCGATTTATCTGTTTTAATTTGGGAACGGGAACAATTTAATTTAACTAATAATTATGTGGCTTAACTTTATTCAAAGTCAAAGTCAAAATAATTTGACTTAAATGACATAATAAAAATTAGAGTCGAAAATATTGATAAGTCGAGATTATTTCAATTATTCTTAATTTATAATACGAAATTTAAATTACCTATGTTGCTTGAGAGAAGGAGGAGGGAGGAGAGGAGGTCTATAAACTGTTCGCCAAGGTCCTGTGCCACCGTCTGACTACCACCCTCGACGAATACCAACCTTTCGAACAAGCTGGCTTCCGGAGTAGATACTCGACAATGGACCACATCCATGCAGTCAAGCAGCTGATGGAAAAGTGCAAAGAGTACGAGCGGCCCTTGTGTTTCGCCTTCGTCGACTATGAGAAGGCATTCGACAGTGTCGAACACTTGGCAGTATTCCACTCTCTCCATCGCTGCGGTATTGACAAGCGATATGTGGATATCCTCCGGGAGCTGTACGAGTCCGCGACAATGCAGGTGCGCATGCACATAAACACCAACTCCGTGTCTATAGACCGGGGTGTCCGCCAAGGGGACAATCTCTCGCCCAAACTTTTCACTAACGTTCTTGAAGACATAATGAAGAACGATTGGAGCGAAAGTGGAGTCAACATTACGCAGGGACTCCAGGGCATAAAGGGGAGCGCATGTCGCATCTGAGATTCGCGGATGACCTCATTCTCGTCGCCGAACGCGTCGACGATCTCCAGCATATGCTCGCAGAACTGCACGAAGCTTCCCTGAGGGTCGGTCTTAGGATGAACTTGTCCAAGACCAAGATCATGACGAATCGCTCTACATGAATACCAGATATAACCGTTAGTAATGACACCATACAGGTGGTCAGCTATTACGTCTATCTTAGACATCGTTTATATACACTTTTAAACTTTCGCGTTGCATTTTATTAGATTTGGAACACAGGTTTTAACGCGATTTTAACTAAAACATAGGTGTTGAGCACCTACTTTTTCCCGACGTTTCGACCGAGTTGCATCGGCCGTGGTCACGGGCTGACTGGAGCTGCGGTGTTACGCCTCCTCCTCTGCATCGGTGGAATCTTCATCCACCGTCGAATAGTTTTTCCAACTACCGCCACACACAATACTAACGGTGTCCCTATTCTGTATCATAGCCGTATTCTGATAGTTAGCCGACCGCGAACAAAGAGGTAGTGCGTTTGTAATGACTGGATTCCACACTGCAGATAATTTGTGTCCATCTTCCCGATTGAAGTTGTTAGGATGTTTTTTAATTTCAATCGCTTCACGTACGACTCGTGAATAAAAATGACGATCAGTGGAAAGAACCTGCGTGCGATGAAATTCAATCCAGTGGTTTGTGCCACTTTCCAGCAAATGTTCTGCAATCGCTGATTTATTAGTTTGGCGGTTTTTTACAGCTGTGATGTGTTCACGGACTCTTTCGGTGATAGTTCGTTTCGTCTGACCAATATAGCAACTACCACAGCTGCAGTCTATCTTGTACACGCCAGGTGTTTGTAATGGTATGACATCCTTCGGCGTACCCAATATGTTGTTGACCTTTATGCCAGGAGTGTAAACTGTCGGTACAGAGTATTCACGTAAAACGTGGCCGATCTTATCTGTTACTCCTTTGACATAAGGCATGTAGGCTGGTTGTCTACTAACCTCGGGATGCCTACACTTTTTCCTCGGCAGTTTATGTCGTCCGTGCACTTGATATCCGTTTTTCTTAAGTACCTCCTGAACATGGATCAGCTCATGCTCTAAATGTTCAGGGTCACATAGGTCATAGGCTCTATTCTTTAAGGAAGTGATAACAGATTGCAAATGACGGGGGTGGTGATGTGACATTGCGTGTAGGTATCTGTCCGTATGTGTGGGCTTGCGATAAACACAATGTGATATGGACCCGTTAGGCTTCACGGAGATCTTGACATCTAAGAAGGGCAGCGTCCTGTCAACCTCTAGCTCGTAAGTGAATCTCATATTAGGGTGAATAGAATTGAGATGCTGCAAAAGGTGGTTCACTTCCTGCTCACTGCCTTTTAAAATGCAGAATACGTCATCTACATACCTTTTCCAAAGTCGTATGTTGTTAGGTTCGATGTTTAGCGCACTTTTTTCGAAGTGTTCCATCCAAATATTGGCCAGTACCGGGGCCACTGGACTTCCCATGGCGAGACCATCTATTTGGAGGTAGTACTGACCTTGAAAAATGAAGTAGTTTCCTTCTAAGCAGTTCTTAAGTAGGTCGACGTAGTTGAGCGGCATCTCTTTGTCTATCAGTATTTCCATCACCACATCAAGGCACTCTTTAATTGGAACATTGGTGAAGAGCGATTCTACATCAAAACTCACCATCATTTCTCCTGGTTCCAGTGTGAGGCCCTTTATGATTTCCACAAAGTGCCGTGAACAAAAGACGGTGTTTTTCCCACAAGTGGCTGCAATACTGACGCAACATGCTTTGCTAAGTCGTAAGTAGGAGACTCAATTTGACTTACGATTGGTCGCAACGGCACGTTGGACTTATGTATTTTTGGCAGGCCATACAATTTTGGTGGTTGGTGTGGCTTTGGTCTGTATAGATTCTCGTACTCGTCTTCTGTGAATAGGTCCTGGTTGTCCTCTATCAGAGTTCGTATTTTTCGAGTTACTCTGGCCGTAGGGTTATATGTGACCGGCTTGTACACCTTTTTGTCCTGTAACAACTCACCCATTTTTTGGTCATAATCAGATGTGTTCATCACTACAGTGGCGTTTCCCTTATCGGACTTAAGCACTAAAATGTCCTTATTATCACGGATATTTTTTAATGCTTGACGCTCCTCCACAGTGATGTTAGATGATGGAAGCTTCGATTTCCGTAAAATTACCGCGACGTCCTGCCTTAAGGTATCCGCTTCACAAATTATTAACCATTACAAACGCACTACCTCTTTGTTCGCGGTCGGCTAACTATCAGAATACGGCTATGATACAGAATAGGGACACCGTTAGTATTGTGTGTGGCGGTAGTTGGAAAAACTGTTCGACGGTGGATGAAGATTCCACCGATGCAGAGGAGGAGGCGTAACACCGCAGCTCCAGTCAGCCCGTGACCACGGCCGATGCAACTCGGTCGAAACGTCGGGAAAAGGTAGGTGCTCAACACCTATGTTTTAGTTAAAATCGCGTTAAAACCTGTGTTCCAAATCTAATAGACATCGTTTGTCCTTTGATCGAGAAGCGCAAGTGAAAGAGATCGAAAGATGCATCGGATTAGGGTGGGCTGCCTTCGGTAAACTCGAGGACGTCTTTAAGTCTAAACTCCCACAGTGCCTTAAGACCAAGGTGTACAACCAATGTGTCTTGCCTATCCTCACCTACGGTGCTGAAACTTGGACGCTCACTAAGCAGAATATGCACAAAATTAAGGTAGCACAAAGAGCAATGGAGCGTTCTATGTAAGGTATCTCTCTTGTTGACCGTATACCAAACGTCGAAATTCGACAAAAAACGAAGGTCGAAGACGTGGGTCGGCGGATAACGAGGTTAAGGTGGAGATGGGCAGAACACTTGGCTAGACGGGATGACGGACGGTGGACCAAGACAGTTACAGAGTGGTGGCCAAGAGGAGCAACAAGGCCAGTGGGCAGACCACCGGCCCGATGGTCAGACGATATCATCAAGTTGACGGGATCTCACTGAATGAGGCTGGCACAGGACCGTGAGGAATGGCGCATTAGAGAAGAGGCCTATACCCAGCAGTGGGTTGATGTGGGCCGAATATGATGATGATGATGTTTCTTGAAATCTATCTTCTTAGATGCATTGTTTATAATGTGTGTTATCCGGCAGAATAGAATATGTAACCAAGAGTATCGTAATTTATTCTAAAATCGCAATTAAATGCGATAGTTATATTATCGCATTTAACACCTTCGTTGATAATAAAGGCAAAGTCAAAGTCAAAATATCTTTATTCAAATAAGAATCGTCTATATTTTCCTACCACCCTTTCCCGACTTTTTAGCTGACGAGAAGAACGCGCAAGTATTAAATACTAGCTTCCGCCCGCGACTTCGTCTGCGTGGATAGTATTTTGTCTATCCCTCGGGAACAGTTCCTTTTTTCGGGATGAAAGGTACCCTATGTCCTTCTCTGTACACCTGACACAGACGTTGGTCTGTGTAAAATTTCATGACGATCGGTTCAGTAGTTAAGACGTGAAGGCGTAACAAACAAACAAACAAACAAACGGACTTTCGCATTTATAATATTAAGTAAGGATTAAGATGGAATGTTAGCAACATTTTCCAATAAAAATAGTCTAAAACTGCGATAGAGCCTACGTACATGGAAAAAGCTTACGTTCTGCGTTGAACAGGGGCTGTTATGAAGAGAAACATTGTAAAAAAGAATTAAACAAAAGATTGCATTAAAAGTATCAAATATTTTATTTAATTTCAAGCAAAACTATGCAATCCATCAATCGTTTTTAACGGTAATAATGACTTCGTAATGAGTGCATCGGTAAATATAATGTTTAATTTATACTCCTCGCGTACGCATCGTGGGTTGCGTGATACATGACTATATTTTATTTTAAAATTTAACTTTGCCGACTGTTCGTTCGAATAACTGAATATATTTGTTTTATAATTTCGGGGTTAATTATTTCGATAATGAGTCTGGTGTTGTTTTAAAGCACCATCACATTTTATCATCCTACTCATTTCCTAAAACACGAATCTGACATGCTATAGTAGGTAGGATAGGAACGCAATGCAACTAGCTAGTAGGTGTAATTTTAAAAGAAGAGATAAGAAGCTAATAATAAAAATCGTTAGATAATAAGCTTTCTTGACATGTCAGACTAGAATATATCGCTTGTTGTTTACATTAATTCAGATATTACAACTCAGGTTAACACTTCAAAGAAGCTTAGACGAAACGAAGGTAATGAAGTACCAGTGACACTATTTATCATTGTATTGTAGAAGAACAATAATAAATACTCCCGTGGTCAGAGGATGACTGATGCATCCTGATTCCTGACTTGGCGCCTGAAAGGTAGGTACTGAAATGGCGCGGTGGGAATTTAATAAAATAAAATAGACCGTAGTAACCAATAGGGAATATGCATAAGTCAACGATTTTCACATGAGTGAGCCTGATCGTTGCAGACACTTGTAAAAACATGATGGAACAGAAAGAAAAATAAAAAAAATGAATTATTTTAGTTTTATCACAAGATGAAAACAGGGGAAAATAACGATTTTCTTTTTCATTTTCGGATATAATGCTCTTAACAGTCAGATAGAATATCCAATAAGAAATAATATTTTGTAAAACACATGTACTAAAACGAAAAATTTTAGGAGATAATTGAAGATCCTTGGCTAACTCGCTGAACGCGCTGAAACACACCTGAAACGTGATAAGTGACGTCACATATTTGTATAGAGCGTTTTCGGCGGGAGCTGATGCGTGCTAAGCTAACTTCAAAATTACGAGAAAAAAACGCAAGAGAAAAGTTTCAATATTACAGTTGATTTTCTCACGCATTATAGTATTGATTTTGATTTAAAAAAAATTTGATGCATATTCCCTATTGTATAGTTATCCGTAAAAGTGTTTAGTTTCAGTGGCAAATATTCCTGCCTGAGTATAGCATCTCAAAAACCAAATAGTTAAAAAGTATGAACGCACACATTATATATCATTCAATAAAGTAGCTTTGATTGCAAAACCTAAGGTTCAGTATGCTGGTAAAATGACCTTTGTGATATAAAGTAATTGACCGACACTGATAGTGCTGTTTAAGATCACTTATATGAAGATATTAAAGCTCTTTTCATTCAGCCTTTATAGATCCTTATTTTCAATAAAATGTTTAAAGGCCCCTATCCAACATCGCGGAAGGTAAGTACCCACAGTGTGCGACAGAGGTCGCCCTGGCGTAACATATCGGTGGGCTTAGTCGTATCCCTGACTGATTTACAGCATACGTAAATCTCCAATTTGCAGGAACTACCCGCCCTTGCGATCCGATGAATGATAAGAAATGTTTTTTGTTACTATTACCACTAATTTGTGTGTTGAGATATGATTTATGTTGGGTATGGAAGGTATGTGATGGTTCATTGAATAGGTTCAAAGTTAATGACGTCACGAAGATTCTATATCAAAATCTTACTTATTAGTGATTTGTATCTTCCTTTGAAAACCATAATACAGTGACATTATATTGGAACCTTATGTATTTGAGCTCAACCAATTATGAAAAAGATAAAGTAAGAAATTATTTAATGATCTAAAGAAACAATTTATTCATAAGTAAAGTAAGCCAATAATTTTGCATTTTTTATTAATCTACAACTAGGAACTACTAGATATTTAATCATTACCTATGTGATTCTGAGAAATACAATCTTGCGATTGCAATCCAGCTTGCAGTTTCAAATAATTGATTTCGATGTTCAGTTTGCTTGAAATTGACTTACGAGAAGTATTGTTAATTGCTTTGCATACATTCAATGTGAAATGTAATAATGGGTAGGATATATCGTCAAAATAGTACCTACTACTATCTCAAAATGATGTCAAAATTAAAAGATTGAGCATGATTGAGTTCGAAAAAATTGTGTTAGAAATGGGAAATTTCAGTTGAATTCAATTATGCTAAATTATGTCAATATATCGCATTTCATAGTTCATTATTAGACCACTCCTGCGAATATTCTACAAGTCTAATAAAAATACCCAGTGCACAGACTGGAATGATGACCTAAGTCTCAAATAAAATACAAGGTTTTAAGCGCTGCGTTATTAATATTATTAATCATTTGTAACTCTTTCGTATGTTTTGTTTGTAAGTATATTATTATGTTTATATTAAAATCTGAATTGTGTAGTTTTCGATCATCCATACCTTGATTACGTAAAGCTGTTGCTAACAATTCTCGATTGAAATCGATTGAAAGCGCGGTTGCATTGCTGCTTTAAGTAAGATAATTGTCACATTGGTTCTAACTAAAGCAGCAATGTAACTGCGATTTCTGTCAGAGTTGATTGCAACAAAATTACAAAATCACCCCCCTGATTGTAGTTTAAATTTCATTGTCCGAAATTATCTAAAATGATTCGAAATTATTTAGTTTAATCCGTCTTGGCGCATAATGTCCTTTTCTCAAAATGTCCTTTCACATAATGTCCTTTTCTCGAAATGTCCTTTCTCAGAATGTCCTTCCTCAAAAAGTCCTTTTCACAAAATGTCCTTTTCTCAAAATGTCCTTTTAATATATATATTGAAGTATTTTTCTTTTTAAGTAGTGATTACAACTTTTCTAAAGATTTTTAAAATGTTTATGATAGCACATGTCGTGACTGCCTTTAATTAAGACAGCACTTAACTTTAAGATTTACTTGTACTTTTAAAACTGTCATAGTGTATGTTTTGTTGGCGGTCCCTATAAATAAAAAATAAAAAAGTCATTATGAAGTACTAGATGGCTTCCTCTGTTTTTTTTTATTTTAACATAAACTGTGCTTTTACTTTGTAGAAGATTTGGAATAAACATACATAATAAATATAAATTATTAGAATATAAATAAAATGCTTATGATCCATTTAAAATATGTGTGTCTCTACCAGGATTCGAACCCGGGAATTTAAGCCAAGTAGGTAATAAGAAGAATTTCACTTTTGAAAATTGATTCTTCAAACATATAAAATTCTAGGTTTCTTCCGATCCTTTACATTTAAAGTGAACTTTTTATTGTCCAAGTTTTATTGGATCAACAAAAGTCAGAAGACCCGGGGATAATAGCACAAAAAGCGAGTTTCGTTCCTTAAATAAATAATATCTTAGACCTTTTTTACATTAACAGGGTGTGTACGTGAGGGTGCCTGGTCGTCACATTGTTTATTCAGTTCAGACCTTTTGGGTTAATCCTTATCGACCAGTCTGTGTAGTCCGTGTGCTATTGCCACAGAGTATCTACCTAAATATTTAATTAGTTTTCCACTGCTTTTATTATGATTTCGCTTTCTTTTTATGTTTATTTTTACCTTCATTTTGTTTGTGCATTTATTTGAAAGTTTAAAAAGTATGTTTTTTTACGAAAGTAACTAGTTAAATATTTATCCCAAAATTAATTTAATTGGGAGACATTTTACCTGTTTATTCATTTTTATCCGAGTGTACTCGGCCGATTTCAATAATTTATCTTTAGTAAAATATAGGCCTACTATGGATATGTTACAGGCAACTGTTGTTTTTTCCTGTCATTTAACAGCAACAAAACTTTAGTCGGCCAATCTCTTACTAAGGATAGGATATTTAAATCGGCCGTTAGTCCGTAAAGTGTGACAATGAAATACTTCCTGTATTTCATTGTTGAAAACTGCATACAGTACTTGAAAAACGTTTATGAACATTAGTTTGAACATGCTGTTGACAGAAAATAACTTGCGTTCTTCGCTAAATATCGTTATCACAATAAATTTGACAATGGTGTAAAAATCTTTACACTCTTGAAAAAACTAAAAGTGCAAGAATTTTTTACTTAATAATATTAAGTTATTCTCACATTATTATATGGCACACTTGCAGCATGTGTACTGTTATCATATAGACTGTAACCACCCGTGTGACCGCTCCCGGCCATTGTGTGAGTGGCTTTAGAGATTGGTCATTTGATTTCTTCGATTTTGTGTAACGACTTGTTTAGCTCAAATTAGTTGGAATAAATGACGGTGTTCAACAAACTGCCGTCCCCGATTTAATAGAAGTTCAACAGAGATGCGAATAGTTAATTTTGCTGTTTGCCGGAATAGTGTAGGAAAGGAAGGTAGTGGACCCCCACAGTAAATCCTCAGTAGACGAAACTTTACAGTATGATAAAAATGTAACATATTTTTAAATTATCGAAATCGATTTTGTTTTTGTTTTTGGATATTTGTATATAGGTTTTGGTTCATACATGTTACATGTCTGCAAAATTTCATCGACTGAGGATTTAATGTTGGGGTCTCCATACGAAAGATCGCTTCATTTCCTACACTAGTGTAGGAAAGGAAGGTAGTGGACCCCCACAGTAAATCCTCAGTAGACGAAACTTTACAGTATGATAAAAATGTAACATATTTTTAAATTATCGAAATCGATTTTGTTTTTGTTTTTGGATATTTGTATATATGTTTTGGTTCATACATGTTACATGTCTGCAAAATTTCATCGACTGAGGATTTAATGTTGGGGTCTCCATACGAAAGATCGCTTCATTTCCTACACTAGAATTTCACCACTGTAGGATGTGATAGGATAGAGTCACTAAATATTTTGAAGAAATTACTGGTCTACAGCCAAAAAAGAAACAGATTGTTACATAGATTTTACTCTTTACCAATATTTTGTAACCAAATCAATAAGATAAAAGATGAACATCTTTAAAAATACTTGTTGATAAGGTACGCGGTACGCAATATAAACGATATCGCTTGCTCTAGAGTTCTAGAGAGAAACAATAAAAAAAATACTTTTACATATAATTTTTAATATAATATGTTCAGTAGCATTAAACCAAGAAACACTTCAAATCGGATTTAATTCCTACAATAGGTTTTATTGTTTTAATGACATCTTTCGTTGCTCAATATGACTATCCTAGGTTTTCCCCCCCGGCGAAGTTGTGCTTAAGTGGTGGGGGATAAAAGTTTACCCCAAAAGGGGATTTGACCTGGAAGGACTGGTTGTTCATCAAATTGTGTAAGAAGGTTTTAAAGTTGGTTAAATACGAAACAATTTGAGTGTAGAACGGTTTGATACGAGCGATAGATTTGGAGACACAGCTTTTCGAAATTAGACCATTTTTTTAAGTTACATGATTTCTACCAAAATTTCTCCTGTGTGTCTCCCACGTCTAACTATTGAAATAAGAGAGTGAAAAACTAAAAATTATATATGCTGTAAATCTTAATAAACGTTTTCAACTAAAATTAGTTTGAACGAGATATAGTTAGCAGTTTTAGAGATATAGCACATTTTCCATAACCGCAAATATAAGTTTGTTATTCATACAAACACTATGAAAAACAAAGTTATTTTGCAAACGAAAAATGATAGTGGTTTTAAATATGGTATGCTTTGTGTCTCCAAAACTATCTGGGGGGGAAAACTTAGGACAGTCATATTTGCCAACAAATGAAGCTATTAAAACAATAAAACCTTTTGTAGGAATTAAATCCGATTTAAATTCTTACCCTACTGACCGTGCGGAAAGCCTGTCATTGCAAAGAGTTCCGACATATGTCTACCCGAGCCGAGGCGCAACCGAAGGTGAGGGTTGACAGTCGGAACAAGTTGCAATGACGGTTCCGCACGTGTACTGAACCACTATTTTTAATACAGTTGCGAAAAAATTAAGCAATTTAATAAAATTGTAAAAACACAATAAACTCAACTAAGTATACTATTTTTGGAAAATGGCGCCAACCGTAAAAGAATATAAGCAGAAATTTTTTCTTTGTTTTCTTCACCCATTCTGGGTAGGCAAAGGGAACTTTGCCCATACAGCCAAATCTTCAGTAGATTTTTTTTATAGAAAATTAAGAAATAAGGTCCGTCTTTTTCTTTTCACTTACCCGCGCAAACTTCTATAAGCAGAGACTTATGGCAGTGCACGTCATACAGCCAACTTTTTTATATTTATAAATTTAATTTGGCCGATACTAATATTAATTTTATGTTTAAATTTTAATTAAAATTACTTTTAAATCTGATATTGAAACAAATTAGTAGCTTCTTTTTAGAAATATTTGCATGAATCATAAAAACTTCTATGTTTTTTTTTAGTAAAAGCTTCGTGGTTGGTTTTTTCTTTCTAATAGACATTATTTTCACAGTTGGGAAAGAAAACGCCCGAGTTCGGAAAAGGTAAAGAAAAAGCTCGAGTGTGTAATAGCCCACATCCCGAACGCTATACGTCCCTGCAATACGCCACTTTTTGAGCAAGTGTATTAAAAAATATTTGATGACCCTCCTTAGTTCAGCGGCGAGTATGATGAAATCTTGAGTTCGGTGGGGTAAAATAAAAAACATAGGTACTTTTTTATACAATATTGTCTCGATACTGAGTACCTCCTACTTTCTTTTATCCACCTGATTTTAAATAATGATAAGGCACTAAGGTAGAAGCGGCTTTACTGAAATCCTCAACCACTGAGAAACTGGCCACCTTACCTCAAACTGCCATAACACAACAATGTTAACTGCTTTATATAATTATCTGTTAAGTATTCTACAAAAAAAGGAAAAATATGGTATTTTTAATAATGCAATCATAAGGCGCTGAGTTAAATATTGACTTTGATTCTTCAAAACCCAATCACCGCGATGCATTTGATTATAATACAAAGCCTGAACACCCTTGGACTTCTCAATACACTACGCTGATTGTATATTTAATACCAATGGAAGTTGACCTACACCGCCTCCCTGTTTTCTTTGGATTTGAATGGCTAAAGGGTAACTGAGGGGATAATCGCGGCTCTGCCTAAATTGGACATGTTCACCTGAAACGCCAGTAAAGCACCCTTTAGGTCACTGAGTTAAGACTAATGGAAGTGACATGAGTAACTTTACATTTTGATTTACTCTTATAAATTTTACAAAACAGAACACTTCTTTTTCTTCGTCGTGTTGATCCCACTCACACTTCCAGTGCTTCCAGTCCCAGTTTGGCCCATCGTGGAGCAACAAGG
Source organism: Agriphila tristella (assembly GCA_928269145.1). Classification (NCBI taxonomy): domain Eukaryota; kingdom Metazoa; phylum Arthropoda; class Insecta; order Lepidoptera; family Crambidae; genus Agriphila; species Agriphila tristella. Next base: position 20,983,899 of record OV743440.1, on the reverse strand, counting down.
ATTGCACTGTCTGAAAATATTAAAATCATTGACTCTATAATAAATGCTTTTAGGCTCTTCACACCAACATAATTCCAACGTTAAGGGTGGCACCAAACGTTTGTCAATTAATCCGCTAATACTATTTTATGTCTAAAATAAAAAAAATGTACTTGAATATGTCACAGCATTTTAAAAATGCAATAAATAAAAAAAAATGGTGTAAAAAAACCAACATTGTGACAGTTTGAACTGTATTTATTATACAGTTTCTGTCGTTAAAATTTTGTTAGGCTTCTGATGACTTACAAACCTCTGAATAAGTGACCCGTAAAAATCAAGATTCTTCCAGTAACCCTACATCATTGTCATATTTGCATTCGAGAGACGGGAGCTGTCATCGAGCACGGTTTATGCGGGACTGACCCATGTTTATAATAACTATGCAAATTATTCCGATATCGCCCCCAATCGGCCGCGTCTGCGCCAAATTCAATTTGTAACTCTGATTAAAACCTCCTTTGATATGCCAATGTGGTGAAAACAGGACGGCTGATGTTTGATTATTTTTTTAAAAGCTTTTTCAGGGTCGTAATCTCTTTTTTTCCATTTCAAACAAGGCAAAACCATTCACAACCATTTCGTATATTTCAGACAAAGCAAAGTGCTTAATTTTGGCATTTTAAGCAAGATTTACTATATTTTTTTTACTGAATAAATTAAAATTGCCTTCTACCGATGCAAATATTGCCAAAACTCGCTTTCTATATAAAGCTGTATTTGAGTTTAACAGATTTCCCCGGATTTGGGTAAGTAAAAACACAAATATAATATCATTTTATTAACTTCCCCAATATAAAATCTATGAGCTTACTGCCCCTGCATAGGCGATATGATCGTACGACCATCACCCCTCGTTAATATACGTTACACATGGCATTGGAGTTCAGAGAACCTGTATTTATTTATTTATTTAATTTAAAACAGTCTTATTAAGTATACATTCACTTTTAATTAATTTGTTTAATTATACAGAGAACTTATGTACTATTATTGAATTTTTGCCGAATTCCTGATTGCTATAGAGATATTATTGATTTAACCATTGTCAATTTACCCCATAGATTTAAAAGACGTGCCGATATCTTGATGTGCTAAAGGTAATTACGGTAAAATTTAAATTACAGTTGACGTCTGAATTGAATATGATTTTATTTAAAAAAGATGACTGTACTCTAAACTAAACAGGTTGCGGTTCTAATGTTTTATTGTAAATTATATTATCTATATTCCAGCCAACTTACGGAAAAAATGATTGTAAACAAAACTTTGCTGACTTTTCATAATTATTCCACAAATACGTTAAGTTTCAGTTAATTAACACCATAAATACAACGCGGACAACATAGCTGCTATAGTGATATTCATTTAAACATGCAATAAAATAGTACTTTGAGGTTAGGTATGGGCAATTTGTTTGTAAACATTCTTTCCGCAAGTTGGCTACGAGTATCTTTATTTTCAACTTCTTGTCGTGGCTATCATTTACACATAATTATAATATTTTTTCAACGATCCTTCTTCTGGTGGACACAACTTTCTTATGCCTACAGCTGGCTATTCTAAATCGACAGTGTGTCACTAGTGCGTCACGCACATTCCTAGGCGATTACGCTAATGCTATTTTGATTAAAATGCATTGCGTTTTTCAATATTGAATTTTACGCTTGGACCATTTTACAATTCGCGTTGGAAAACAAATGGCTTCATTTTCACTAATGTGCAAAAGTTGGCCCGAGTAAGTAAGCAATTATCTGAATGACTAGACAAGAAACACAATTTTGCTATTTCTTTTATCGACAGTGGAATTGTAGCTTGACTAAAAAAGTTGCGTTATTAGGTATACAATTTTTCAGTAGTTAATTTTTTACTCATTTTCATTTTTAAATGTTTGACATAAATAAATACAAGTAGACAGTGTTATTAAATTATTGTTGTTTTATTACGAAAGTACTAACCAATCAAATCATAATTGCTAAAATTCCTTTTATATGGCAGATTTGTTAGGTACCCAACTAATTATGCACTTTTGCATAAGTTGCTTATTTTTGTCTTCAATAATGAAACTCAGCAAGATAGTTGAAATGCCTTGATTTTGCTCCAATAAACTGTAAACGTGCAAAAATGTTCATTTCATTACATACTTGCACTGAAGACGGAAAGAAATTTCATTTACTAGCTCTATTCATAGAAGATAATTATTTATAGCCTTAATGGTTTTTCTGATATTTTTTATAGTCAAAATACTAGTTGTGTTAATGTTATTTATTATTTATTTGAATGTAATTTTATTTAGAAATAAAAAAGAAAAAACCTATCCAACGCTAACTACGATATTTATGAAAAAGTGGTTTAGAAACTGTGTATTACATAAATTGTAGAAATCAATTAATAAAATGTGTCATGGCTTTAATAAAAATAAACGGGTGTGTTTCTTGTAAAGATGTTTTTTCTCGTTTTTCTCTTAAATATGTAGTTAAACACTGCTTCCGTTAATTATTTTACTCAAAATAATAATACAGGTATCTTTTAAAATTAAATCATGTACTTGTAAAGGCCAGTACTTTATTGTAACCGTTTTCATACACTTCGGAATTATGCGCTCATATTTCAAATGAAACTTCGCCTGCTCTGCATCTCATTTAATTCCAAAAAGTAATGCATAGAATTGAAATATGAATAACAGAACGTGTAAAGACATCTGCTTGCTTGTACACGGCGGGGAAAGAGCAAAATTTAATATTAAATTAAGGTGTTACGTGAAAATCGAGAAAGGGGAGAAGGTGGGAATAAATCCTAGTGATATATGAGAGCCGGATCGGCCGCGTTGACAATTTTTGAGGTAACATTTTTAGATTTCTCAAGCGTAGTTCGGTGTTATGTTTGCTTAAACACGCTTCGCCTCAATTTTGTTTTAGTAATGATGACGGGTTGGATATTAATCTTGTCTTGAAATATTTTGTTAATTTTAGGACTTAAGCAAAGCAATACGTTGTCGTATAGATGGTGTATTTTTATTCACTGTAGTTTGTCTAAGAAACATGTGTCGAAATACCTACGCCACAAAAATTTTGTCATCCCTTTACTTAACTGATCACGTGATCTCTTTGATTTGTATGGATAGTATTTTTTTTATATTTGGTATATTTCTTAGAGAAAGTGTTTCAGTTTCTTGGACTCAACACATATTTAAAAGGAGAGTGAATTAAAATACAGTCTGTATAGAATGCAAGTATGCAAATACTTACAAAAACGAGAGTCTAGTCTTTAGTACCTATTTAAAGAAAATATAATTATGTTAAGATTATTAATATAATTGAAAAATATTAGAAAAAATCGACTCAGATAGGACTCGAACCCGCACCCTTAGGGTTAAAAAAAAGCTTTTTAAAAAAGCAAAACCTCCTTCAAAAATCTTAAAAAAACAGCTCTATTAAAAGCAAGAAATAATGTTCAAATCGATTAATTATTAAAACACTTCTATTGAAGTCAGGTGGAGCTGAAAGTAATTTATTTACTTATTGTATTGTTTATATTCTAAAAGCCCCACCCGACTTCAATAGACGTGTTTTAATTAATCGATTTGAACATTATTTCTTGCTTTTTATAGAGCTGTTTTTTTAAGATTTTTGAAGGAGGTTTTGCTTTTTTTTAAAAGCTTTTTTATTTTAAACATTTTTGTGGTAGGTACTTCTCTTTTTTCCTAGGTCCTTAACTTATTTTTGGTTGTCATAAACCTACCAATATTTCAATCACTGTACAGTTCCTATTTGATTCTGAGGAGTTCCCTCGTATATCTTTAAAATACAAAATCCAATACCAATGAAATTAATATGGTAACATCTTTAAGGTGTTTTCTTTCAAACAAAAAAAGAATTATCTAAATCGGTTCATCAACAAAAAAGTAATAGTTAAAAATCCGTTTGAATTCATATACAATGGTAACGAAAACGACAGTATTTTCAAGATTACTCAAAAACTACTGAACCGATTTCAAAATTTCAAAAAATGGGATCAACTTGGATACAAACCTCATGTTATGACGTTTGAAGCATTTCAATCGGTTCAGCTGTCTTCGAGTAATCGGTGTACATACATAGTAAAAAATATATAAATACGCGACGAATAGATAACCTCCTCCTTTTCAAATTTTTGAAGTCGGTTAAAAATAGCATTGTGAATGCATAAAATCTGAAAAGTTTAAAAATATAATTATTGTTGGTTTTTGAATGAATGTAAGATAATGACCAATGCTGGATAGCATCGTTACTTAATATCTTATTGAATTTATCAAAGATGAAACGTACAGCCCATAGATAAAGTCCAGCTGTCACAATTATCGCGTATCAAAGCTTGCAAGTTACACGAGCCACCTTTCCGGTGATAAATCAGTACTGATACACAGTCAGTTGCCGTCCCACTAAATTGTGCCGCGAGAACCGCAAACCGCGTCCATTCAATATTCAAACTGTCAAGTAAATTCAGCATCAAAATTCCAATTCCACTATACAAAATGTACCCAAATACAATTGCAGTGGTGCAATGGTTCCGTGCCAATGTCATGAATAAAGCATACCGTGCGAGCTTCAATTTTCCGCCGCTTTACACTGCCTTTCTAATATCTTTTGACTATGATATCCAATTCTGGAACTGTTACCGTTCGATTCCGAGTTATGAACAGTCAGTCAGTTCCCTTAAATCCAGTACTATTTTATTATAGGAAAGGAAGGTAGTGTCCCCCACAGTAAATCCTCAGTCGACGAAACTTAACAATATGATAAAGTACCATAAATAAAACGTATTTTGCAAATTATCCAAAAAATTCACAGATCTCCTGCCTTTTACGACCTTCTGGTACATTGAAAATGAATTTATTGAATTTTTTAGAAATATATACCTTTGTTTAAATTAGTACTTACAATACTTTGAAATCTTGTTATAATAACTAGACACCTAACACCAATCACAATAACCAACACCAAAACCAAAAAAACATTCACTAGGTAATATATAAAGACAACATAAACACAACCTAATATGAAAATAATAAGCGTGTGAGGCAGCCCTGCCAAAATGCTAGTTTGTTTCAAGGTCCCACAGGACCTTGTTGCCTTGACCGTGGTGGATAATGGCGTAACAAAAACTCACTATTTTGCGTTGCATCAATCATCCTGTGTAAACAGATGAATGTTATATTTTGAAACCACTTTGAAACTGTTCACTAATAGTATTATTATCATATTTCGGATAATTCTTTGATTAACCAATCAAAATCATAATATAATGTTGTTGTAAACAGAAACAATACATCAAGAAATTTACCGGGCTACGGTTTTGTTATGATTTTGAACACTAGACATTAAATTTGTGACGAGATATTTATATAATCGAATAAAACACGATATGACGATTCTTTTAATATATGACACCAAACAGAAATATTAATTAACAAAATACTTAGAACATTTCACACAGAAAAAACAAGTATGGCGTCAACTGACGTGAAACTCTTCAAAATTATTTTTTTCAACCAATCACAGGCCTCTTCTACTTTTTTTGCGATATTAGTGTTGCCAAAAATCATAATCTAAATCAGCCCAAGAGGTTTTGGTGTGGCCGCCTAAAGAAACCTACCAAATGGGTAGAAATCGAACAGCGATCGACCCGCACCCTGATTATCTAAAAAGAAACTATTTAGCGACCGGTTTCATTTGACATACATTGCCACTTTGCTTTGGTATGATTTTTTTTAACCCAAAAAGAAACAGCAATGCATCACGATCATCTGTGAACTGCAACCAGTCGCTAGGTGGTTTTTAATTAGATAATCAGCCCGCCGATCCTATAGCACCGCGCGACAAAGCACCGTCTTTTGTTTGCGGTACTACAGTACAGTACCGCAAAGCAATCGAGTGGGTAATTAATTATTTTTTGTACTGCATTAGAATGAAATAATTTCATTTCCAAAAATTTTTACAACGTTTTCACCAAAGATCTGTTATACTGCGTGATCTGTGCCCAGTGTACACATTCATAGATGTAGAAAAGCGAAACGTTACCGCGATCAAGAAAATTTTTAGCGCCATCTATGATCACTTGGTGGAACTTATTTTATTTTGTTTTTATTTTGTGTTTTTATATATTTCATTTTTTTTATATGCATTTTGAGTTTGTGCCTTTTTTCACATATTTGTCAAGACATTTAGAGGTATAAAAGCAGTTAGTGGTGTAGTAATAGTAGTTAATGAAACTGGCGCATAATGAGGGGTATTAAAACATGAGTGTGTGTTTAAAAACCGAGCCGTAGGCAAGGTTTTTAATAGTATCACACTCATGTTTTAATACCTAGTTATGTGCAATGATAAAAAGAGTAAGTTTGTAGTTTATCGGTAGGTCGACACTATTACCGAAGAAGTTTCCGTCGCCGCATCAAATATCGGGTGGAGTCAAATTTTCACTCACTAGACATTTTTAAGCAAAAGTAAAACTAAAAACTTAAAATGGCGCGTAATCAATTAGAAAAATAAATAATGAGATGAGTGTATTCCAGAAGACTAATCGCTACGATAAGTCATTTTTTTTATTTTTTTTTATTAAGGTCTGCCAACGGCTGCTACAATATTTTTGGTATACATTATTTACATTTTATAAATAAAGCTAAATGTGCAAGCCAATTATAGGCGGACACCGCATGCAAGTATACAAAAAAAACTTAAAATTACCTACATACAGCAAAGTACAAAATAAATATGTCTGTCACGCACGTCCCGTCTCATAAGCTTCAATGAAGGCTTGTCTGAGTTTAGGTAGTGAGTCCTTGTGAATATCGAGTGTTGCACTGTATTTATTCAAAAGTCTACTCAATCGTGGAATATGGGAATGGAGTCCGAGGACGGTTCTACGAGAAGGTGGTGCTAGGGGTTGTACATAGTTATAATTAAGAAGATTGTACTTTATCTACAATCTTCTTGATTTTATTAACACGTTTTTATTAGGTTGCTTTCGCGTTTGTTTGTTTGTTTGTTTGTGCGTTTCTCCACAAAGTTTGCGAACGATTTTATCCTAGCTTCCAGATGAGCTAGAGACTTGAAACTTTGAACATAGGTCAGAACTAGAAGGCAATGCAATATTATGGTGTCAATGAGCTGATCTGATGATGGAGCCGGAAGAAGACCACAGGAACTCTATGATGAAACCATACAACCCCATCGTGTTTGGGCTCGTTAGCATCGTCTTGACGAGTACTCTAATGGGAGACGAGGTCCAGGGTCTGATGATGAAGCCGAAAGGTCATGCCATAGGAACTCAATATTGAAACCGTGCAACCCCATCAAATTTGGGCTCGTTTGAATCGTCTTGACGAGTTCATTGTTGGGAAATAGTTTCTAGGGTCGGATGATGGAGCCGGAGAAAGGACACAGGAACCCTTTAATAAAACCACGCTACCCCATCGAGATTGGGCTCGTTTGAATCGTCTTGACGAGTACTTTGTTGGGAAATAGTGTCCAGGGTCTGATGATGGAGCCGGAAGAAGGCCACTGCAATTCGGTAATAAATCCATGCAATCTTATCGAGTTTGGGCTCGTTTGAATCACCTTGACGAACACACAACTTTTATTATTTCCTTGGACGAATCAACATTATTTCCCAAAATCTTTAGTAGGCTCTGCGCGTAGATCATCAAATGAAGCATTAGTAAATAAACAAAAATATTCATAATTGTAAGATTCATATAATTGGAAAAATATTAGAAAAAATTGAATCACCCGTGACAGCTCAGACGGGACTGCTACGGGTGAGTCGATTTTTTCTAATATTTTTCCAATCATATCCTACTAATATTATTATAAATGTGAAAGTTTGTGGGTTTGGATGTTTGTTCCTCAATCACGCAAAAACTACTGAACGGATTTGGTTGAAATTTGACACACAGATAGAAGATAGCCTGGATTAAAACATAAAATACTTTTTATCCCGATATTCCCACGGGAACGGGAACCACGTGGGTGAAACCGCGGGCGGCCGCTAGTTTTAATATAAGAATAGCATTGTGAATGCTTAAAATCTTAAAGTTATAAATTCATAATTTTGTTAAAAACTAGTATATCTGCAAGTGGTCATAACACTTTTAATTTATTTGCCGTTGTTAAAACAAAATCTTCAGAAGGCTCGGTGCATATGTTATCAAACTGAAGCCATAGTAAATAAACAAAAAAAACATGATTTTGTAAAAAAGTAAATTATCTGCAAGTGGTCATTATATTAAGACGATTAATAATTGAAAATATATTAAGTAGAAAAAATCGACTCACCCGTAGCAACTCAGACGGGATACGGGTGAGTCGATTTTTTCTAATATTTTTTCAATTATTAATCTAATTTTATTAATCATCTTAATATAAAAAATAGCATTGTGAATGCATAAAAAATCTAAAAGTTTAAAAAGTGGTCATTATCATTTTTATAGTCATTTATTACTGTGATTGTTTATAAAATGTAATAGGTACTTATTTATTTTTTACTTTACAACTCTTTTAATCCTTCTCCACTATCATAACAATCTTCTAACTGAAACAAAGATATTTTGGGTTGTGCTAAAGAAAACATTCAGGTATTTTTATTCGAGATGACCTGTTTAAAAATAATCAGACTGCGTGTGGGCCTCGAGCTTGAAGGAAAGTTTTGAGCCTAAAGACATGTTAGTGTCAAAGTACAGGCACAAAATATAAAGTAATTATGGGTGAATATCTCAAGCGTAATTTTAATGCGTCCGGGCTGAGAATCGTACTGTTTTTAAAAGACAGAACTTTGTTTAATTTTTTTCTTAAAAATTAACGTTAGTATCCATACCAAGCCATAAATATAATTTAAATAAAATGTATCAGTAGCTTGAAAAAAAAATATTTTACATCGAAATTCAAAGTCAGGTGGCTTGTCCGGAATCTGTTTTGCTGGATATTTCCGTCGGTCTAAAGAAAATTTTAGGAAATTAGTCAAAGTAATTTATTTTATTTCAATTAGGATTAATTTTCCCATCCACTGTTAGTGATATTTTCATATTTAGTGCCTTACCTAATCCTAGAGCATGCCAAAATGGTCTGTCCGCGCGAAATTATCAATTTTGGTGTCATTAATGAAAGAGAGAACCTAGCCCGCAGGAACAAACAATTCCATCATTCCCATACCTCACTCCAGTCAGTCAGGCGCTCACCAGCCGTTGTGACAATAGTGCATAATCCATTTGCGTTTTCCCGACAAAAATATAAGTATTCTGTTTTTTAACACTGTGACAAAAAATCTGCAATTTTGGTGTTCCTGCTTTAATTACGTTTTAGTAATTAATTTGTTGTGACAATACAGAGTTTTAGGAACGCATGGTGTGCTTTAAAAGTGATAGAAAGTTAAGTAGAATATTCCCAACAGTTTTTATTTTACGTATTTTTTTTACATGATTTCAACTTTGGTGGTGCAATTTTGGTGATTTTGGTAACCAAAATACCAAATTGCTTAACTTACACTAAAATATGAACTCTCTCGTCGTTGATTTGACGAGAGATCTCTTTCTCGATGTTGGACTTACTTAACTGGACTGCCTGTCCTAGTTATACGTCATAGTTAACAACTTCGAGTGTAGTATTCCCAACATGAGCTAAAGTGGACCACAACACATCCAAGTTCATTCTAAGACCTCTTTGGGAAGCGCTACGAAGATTTTAGAGCCTTGTGTTCAGGTCTTCCAAGGTCTCAGCCATAAAAATTATATCATAGTCAAAACGAAGGTGTGTTAGGTACTGACCACTAATGTTGATGCCGAGTCCTTTCCAGTTCAAAAGCTTATAGATGACCCTTCAACGTAGATGTGAACAGTTTCGGAGAAATAATGGTTGTCTCCTTGTCTCACACCTCGCTACAGTTGGATGGGACTTGTGCTGTGGTTCTGTACTCATACTGACATGATGGCTTCTTCGTAGAAGTAAGAGACTGCAGAACCGCCCAGGTCTCTATCGAATCAAAGACTTTCTCATATTCCACGAACGCCAACGCCAAGCAAAGTGGCAGATTATACTCCTCGGTCTTCTGTATAAGTTCCCGCAGCGTATGGATGATGGTATATGGTACTAATGCCTTTTCGGAACCCGGCTTGTTCGGGAGGTTGGAAGTCGTTGAACCTGCTAACAAGACAATTCATAAGGACTCTCGGAAACAACTTATAAACATGTCTCAAAAGAGAGATGGGTCTGTAATGCTTCAAAAGGGTCTTGTCACCCTTGTTTTTAAAGCCTCGCTTATGTTCCATGTCTTCGGCGTTCTGCCCTCGGCGGTAACGGAATTGAAAAGCTTCTGGAAGACTTTCAGTATCGGCTTACCGCCCGCTCTCAGAAGTTCTGTAGTGATTCCGTTCCGTCATCACCCGCTGCTTTGTTGTTTTAAGCTGTTTGACAGCCATACTACAGCTCTCAAACAAGACTTCTCAATCTCGTAAAGGCTGGCATCCGGGATATCTTCGGTATGTGTCGGGTAAGCTTGGCACTGGGGTCTTTAGTCTTGCTTGCAACAGGTGTCTGCGTGGAATGTAACTGCGTATAAAAGCTCTCGATCTCCCTCAGGATTACAGGCTTCGATGAAAATGATGAGACCGTCGTCAGTTTTAAGTTTCGTCATCTGCTTTTGCCTAATAGACAGATCTCTCACGAACACTTTGGAGCCTTTATTCCACTCGATAGCCTCTTTAATACGCTTCGTATTAAATTGACGAAGGTCGCTCGTCAAAGACTTAGATATTTGCCTATTTAGCTGTCGATAACGATGAGCATCCGCCGAGTTCGGAAGCGTCATTTCCTGTCTCTGATCCATGAGTGGAAGTGTGTGGTCGGAGAGTTTCTTTAACTTGGGACGGCGGAGAACTTAGACCCTACCGTACGGACAGTATCCATTGCCATGTTGTTTATATCATTCACATCTATGCTGTTCTCAAGGGATTCGAAGCAGTTTTGGAGCTCGAATTGAAAGCTCGGGGTTTTGAATGTGGGCCGGTAAAAGTCGGAGCGTAGACTTTATCAGTCGATAACTTTTTAGCCTTACGTTGATATTCAATGTGCCACGTACCAATCGGTGACCGCTCTCCGTCTTGTTGATCACAGTGATATCATTTTGCTTTTTCGGCGACATGATAAAATTTATCTCATTTTTTACTGTAACGTCTGGAATGATCCAGGTCCACTTTCGGCTTTCCGGGTTCCTGAAGAAGGTGTTCATCACAAAAAGGTTCTACCTCTCCATAAAGCTGGCCAGTGTCTGGCCTCTAGCATACCGTTGCCCAATCCAGATGGCCAAACTCTTAACTCCCTACCGCATCGTTTCCCCAACTTTAGATTAAAGTCCCCATCACAACGGTGTAGCAGGTTTTGTACCTATGCATGGCTTTGGAGATTTCCTTATATATAGCCTCCACATCGTAGATAGGCTCCACCTCCACCACTCTTGGTGCGTCGAAGCCGGAGCGTAGACCTGTACAACATTCAACGAATACCGTTCTGAGTATCAGGTACGCTACCCTCGTCGACACACGATAGTGACCACATTGTTAACAAGACTTGAGGACGATGAACCAGGCACCACCTAGGCTCTGTTAGAAGCCCTCCTGGTAGTATAGCAAGTTACTGAAATTGAGGGTTATCAAGTCCTCTCCCTCTCTTCGGACTTCAGATAACCCCATGATGTCTCAATGAAATTTGCTAATAACTTCTTCCAACTTCGTTAACTGTGCGTCAGTTCTCAGTGCGCATGATTTGGTTAACTTCGCATCAGTTCTCAGTGTGCGTGCAGGTGTTATAATTTGCCATTGCTATAAGAGCTTGTGGGGATTCTTATCATCTCATCATCTTAGGGGGTTTGCCATAATTGCCACGTTTTTAGAAGACGCTGCTGCACGTCTCCTGATGCCTGTAGTCCCTTAGTCGCCTTTTACTACACCCACGGTACGACAGAGGGTAGTGCTATTCTAGGCCGACACATACACCACTCACTGACACTCTACTACCACTCACTGGTACTTAATATTTACATTAACAACCAAACAGATGGTTAGTTACTAATAACGCTTCCTAAATATTCGTTTAGTATGAATATTAGTACGGATTTCCAATTTTGGTGGAGTTGATCAATTTTGGTGTCAGATTTTCAAATTTTGGTGGCGTAATGACAATTTTGGTGGGTGACCAATTTCGGTGTTTCAAATATTTCAAAAATTATTATGATTCTTTTAATGTCACTGACATTTTATGTAACTGTAAATAATACTCTTGCTTATGATTAAACAAATTTGGACCAAAAGCTAAAAACAAAAATTATCACCAAAATTAGACAAAAAATCACGGTTGTTGAGATTCGCCCTTATAACGAGTGTAACAAGACACGCAACGAAGCCGAAGTCCACGCATTCCGCCCATCATCAGGATCATTTTTGTCTTTTAGACTATATCTGGGATACCAATAGCTACGAAGTTATTGAAGGTCAAATTAAAAAAAACATTTTTTTATGAAATCTTATTTTATTCGTTGTTTCCTAATTTTTGTCTACAGAAACATTATCAAAATTTTATGTATTTCGTAACAAATAATGGCTTCAAACGTCATCACTCAATGTATTTCATGAGCACGCACTCAAACGTTGCCTTTCGGCCGCATGCAGCTGTGTAGCATTTACTGCCAATGTATGCAGTGCTTTTTTAACATCAAAAATTAAAATCGTTTCCCAGCAATAATTTTGAATAGAAATGCTCCTGCTGATGGGCAGAATACGTAGACCTCGGCATCGTTGAGTGTCTTGTCACACCTGATATGTACTAAAGTAACCGCTCGAAGGATTGCTCAGTTGAAGTGGCAGTGACGGAAAGGTTCTGGAATGGCGACCGCGCACTGGACTCGGCTCCGTGGGTAGGACCTCGACAAGGTGGACCGACGATCTGGTGAAGTTTGCAGGATACCGTTAGATCCGGGCAGCGCAGGACCGATCGTCGTGGAGATCCTTGGGGGAGGCCTATACCCATCACATCAGTGGGTGTCGTGCGGCTGATATGATGATGATGATATGTTATGTTCAAAGAAATCCGGTGTGGCCGTATTCGAATAATTGTATACCTCCCTTTCTTCGTCTTTAGTAACTATCTTACATGCCATTATTGATCTTGTAGTACAATCTACGACGAACGTAGAATTATTAAGAGTCTCCTTAATTTTTAATAATCAATTCAGAAGAGGCTTAACGAAACAAATTTAAATTAATATTACTGACATTTTAAGCACAGCTCCTTAAAGAACGATTAAGAGTTTCGGGTTAATAGGGTAACAGACATAATGGCCATCGTCAACTTTACGGTATTTAGTTAAAAGACGAATAAACTGAAAAACGATTATTAGAAGATATGAAATAGTAGATTGTTATACAAGACGCTAAAATGACCCATTGCATACGAGGTAGTTTTATTCCCGAGCTTTAGCGAGGGAATAAATAGAAACCGAGTAGCAATGGGTTTTAGCGTCGTGTGTTACACTCTACTTTTCACTACGATTGCGAAAAAAAAATCCAATATTAAATACCTATAGTTTATACTTCCGTAAACGAATCCACTCGTTTTTCTATCCTCCACTTCATACATTTTTCATACAGTATTTAAATAAATGATTTGTGCTTGCCGGCAAAAGATTAAAATTATTTCTATCCTATTACTTACTTACAGTCACACAATTCAATCAGTTTGGAATTAGAGAAAAATTCTAAAGATTTCGCGCCAGTGCCTTTTTTTAATTTCTACTGTAGCAGCTAAGAAACACAATGCACGCATTTTAAACTAAAAGTCACAGAGTATAAATAAGTCTATGATTTCACCGAAGAGATCGCTGCTTTTAATTCTATTTTCAAAAATCGAGCGAGTTTTTATTCGTAATTATGAATAAAGACTTTTTCGTTTAAGTAGGTTCATTGGTAAATAGACAAACATTAAAAAAGAAAAAACTTTATCCCTTAGGGGTATTTATGCTATTTTATCCTGACTCTTGTACCTTACAATGGCGGACTTTTTGAGCAAGAGGAGTGAAAATATCTTTAAAAGCGTTTTTAATTCAGCAAATAAAAATCTTCTCAAACTATTGAACGATTTGCCTCTTTTAATTTGATACTAAATTACAAATGCGTTTAGTTTTAATATTGACACTAAAGTATTTTATTCAATAAATTCTAATTATGTAGAAGCATTAAAGGAAAATAATAATATAAACGTTTCAAAAGTGCTTAATTATTAAATTTATTTGAATAAAGCAATTTTCGACTTTGACTTTGAATTCTAAGAGAAACAATAAACTTTGAAAAAGAACTAAGGGTATAATGAATGCCAGAAACCATACAACAAATTGCGCTATAGAAGTTATAAAAAAGCTTGTAAAAAATCGTACAAACCTTTGTGATGAATGCAAAATAAATAGCAATTTCGACTGAATTGAATACTGAAAATATAGTTACATTCCTAAAAAAATTAGGTTTATTAGTCAGTGATAAGTAATTGAAATATGAAGTTTTATTTCGATTCACAATAGGTAGGTGAAAAACGTTCTTAGGACTATGATGTTGTCAGATTGTAAGCGCAGATGCTTTGCATCTTGTATCATCAGAGATGTATAATAGGTACGAACAATATACACTTTATTTTAATTAAATTATTATTTCAATGCATTCCATAGAAGGACCTGAATTGTTTTGTAAGCACATGTTAAATAGAAGTAAGATTAGTTTAAAATACCGTTTGTGCTTGGATAATGAACAACAAAAGTAGTTTAAAGTAACCCAACTATTCAATGGACTCGTTTTTCAAAAAAAATACTACAACTGTGTATTCCGAACAAGACCTAAGTACTACAAGGAAGCGATCAAGAAACATCGTACCCTACGAATTTATTTCGAGTTTACGAGACGAGAACTCGGGCGCTTCTACACAATTAAATTTAATTAATTCGAATAGTTCGCGAGTCGCGCGCGTTAATGGGTTGAATACGTCTGCACTCACAAAGGGTTATAAATATAGTGGTGGTGCCTGTAATGCCCCGGGGCGGATTATTAGCTTCATGAAATTGAACAGACAGATTTCTTGTTCACTTCTAAATTGCCATATCTCTTTGAAAAAGTGGCCAAAATAGTCTTCATTTCTTATGATTTATAAATACTAACTTTATCCATGTTTTACTACAGTCATTAAAATGCCCTGAAGTGATCTTTAGAATAATCACTAGTACAATTTTAAAATATCTTTAACATAAAAAAAATTGCTGATTCCCATTTGTATTTTTAGTTTAACCTCCTACGTTATACAGGGATACCCACTTATACAAAACCTTTTTATTAAAAAGTACCTTTAAGACTGCCTTGTTTAATGTTATCGCTTTTTTTTAATATTTTTAGATAGTACAACATAACCTTTTAAAAGAATAAAAGAATGTGCGACAGGTAAATTACGATCATACTTTTATTGTGGGTAGTAAAGTAAGTAAAAAGTTTTTGATAGAGTCTTATAGGTAAGTTAGTAGGTACTTAAGGTATTTTAATGTTGTAGGAAGCGAAGTAGGGTAGTATGGTATGGTAGTATGGAGAGGTAGCCACTGATAGGAAGGCCAAAGTGGAAGATCTTCCTCTGGGCTGGGTGGTATTAGCCCGGGGACCGCGGTCCAACCGATGATGGTTGGCATTTGCATGCTTCCTACAATGTCATCATTGACATTAAACTATCTTATTGTGATTTTATTTACAGAGTGATTGCTGCTTTTCTATAGTAACTAAATTCAAGTTAACCAAAACTAATAAAATTAAGTAAATTTATTAAGAAACTTTTTAAACCCTATTTGTTTTGTGATGTTAAACCCTATTTGTTACCTTTTGCTCACTGCTTCGTGGAAAACCTTACATTACATTAACGGCCAAGACTCGGTTCTGATCTTTACGGGCTAATAGCGAAGTTCATAGTTCATAATTTCTAGGAGCTAATGAAGTTTGTGAAGTTCGCGTATAGGATCAGAAAACTTAAAGTGGAGCTAAAAGGTTCGCCAATTTGCTTTCTTAAAATCAGGAGCTATTTTTCAGCTTTAAATAAATTTTCTTGAGTGTGCTGCAAAATTCATAAGCTGGTTGACGACTTGACGAGCCTTTTTTTCTGAGTATTATTTAACAAAATATCATTTATACACTTCTAAGACTTCCTATCGTACATTTCATCCCAATAATATTATAAATGTGAAAGCTTGTGGGTTTGGATGTTTGTTCCTTAATCAAGCAAAAACGGCTGAACAGATTTGGATTGGAAATTTGACGCACAGATAGTTTATAACCTGGATTAAAACATAGGACACTTTTTTCCCGGTCAAAGGTTCCCTAGGGATTTTAAGGAATGTATCCACGCGGACGATGTCGCAGTCGGAAGCTAGTTAGAAATAAAACACTTTTTGCGGATTACAGCACGTATTATTTCAGGGGTTATTTTGGAATTATTTAGTTTGGATTCATTATTCAGTTTGGATTTATTCTGTCCTCCAGTGACCACGGCCCTGGTGGAGAGGTGTCGAAACGTCTGGAATTAAAAACCAATAAATCCAAACCATTTAATTCGAAAAATAACACTTACTAATAATATACACGCTGTAATCAGTAAAAAATATTTGATTTCTAACAATATTATTTTGACAAAAACAGAAACTTTATACTTTCACAAATCTTATATAAATTATGCGTATATTTATCTTTTAGAGTAAGAGTCCTCATGCATCAATTCTCAGCCAAAAGAGCTTTTGTGACGTCATTGCTGAGCACGTCCGGCATGACCAGCTACCAAGTTACAAAGTGCACTGAGGTTGTCTTCTCTCAGCTGTCTAATAACTGCTTCGCTCATCTATACCTGAGGATGTAGCACGTCATACAATAACAAAGCTGAAATGTAGCACATGCCGTTTGACAAATCACGAAATGTCAAGTTGTAAGTGACAAGTCTTGGGGGACTTTCATGTGGGCTGCGTTTTGGGGGAGTTAAAAGTGTCCCACAAATGACATTGTCATGCAATATCCACAGGTATAGATGATCGAAGAATAAGTTATATTTTGCTTCTATTTGCTTAGGACAAATTTGGAGATATACTTTTGTCTGAAGTAAAATCTAAGAAATGTTGAGCTTACTTGTAGGTACCTATTTACTTATATACACTTTTAAACTTTCGCGTTGCATTTTATTAGATTTGGAACACAGGTTTTAACGCGATTTTAACTAAAACATAGGTGTTGAGCACCTACCTTTTCCCGACGTTTCGACCGAGTTGCATCGGCCGTGGTCACGGGCTGACTGGAGCTGCGGTGTCACGCCTCCTCCTCTGCATCGGTGGAATCTTCATCCACCGTCGAACAGTTTTTCCAACTACCGCCACACACAATACTAACGGTGTCCCTATTCTGTATCATAGCCGTATTCTGATAGTTAGCCGACCGCGAACAAAGAGGTAGTGCGTTTGTAATGACTGGATTCCACACTGCAGATAATTTGTGTCCATCTTCCCGATTGAAGTTGTTAGGATGTTTTTTAATTTCAATCGCTTCACGTACGACTCGTGAATAAAAATGACGATCAGTGGAAAGAACCTGCGTGCGATGAAATTCAATCCAGTGGTTTGTGCCACTTTCCAGCAAATGTTCTGCAATCGCTGATTTATTAGTTTGGCGGTTTTTTACAGCTGTGATGTGTTCACGGACTCTTTCGGTGATAGTTCGTTTCGTCTGACCAATATAGCAACTACCACAGCTGCAGTCTATCTTGTACACGCCAGGTGTTTGTAATGGTATGACATCCTTCGGCGTACCCAATATGTTGTTGACCTTTATGCCAGGAGTGTAAACTGTCGGTACAGAGTATTCACGTAAAACGTGGCCGATCTTATCTGTTACTCCTTTGACATAAGGCATGTAGGCTGGTTGTCTACTAACCTCGGGATGCCTACACTTTTTCCTCGGCATTTTATGTCGTCCGTGCACTTGATATCCGTTTTTCTTAAGTACCTCCTGAACATGGATCAGCTCATGCTCTAAATGTTCAGGGTCACATAGGTCATAGGCTCTATTCTTTAAGGAAGTGATAACAGATTGCAAATGACGGGGGTGGTGATGTGACATTGCGTGTAGGTATCTGTCCGTATGTGTGGGCTTGCGATAAACACAATGTGATATGGACCCGTTAGGCTTCACGGAGATCTTGACATCTAAGAAGGGCAGCGTCCTGTCAACCTCTAGCTCGTAAGTGAATCTCATATTAGGGTGAATAGATTTTGCAGCATCTCAATTCTATTCACCCTAATATGAGATTCACTTACGAGCTAGAGGTTGACAGGACGCTGCCCTTCTTAGATGTCAAGATCTCCGTGAAGCCTAACGGGTCCATATCACATTGTGTTTATCGCAAGCCCACACATACGGACAGATACCTACACGCAATGTCACATCACCACCCCCGTCATTTGCAATCTGTTATCACTTCCTTAAAGAATAGAGCCTATGACCTATGTGACCCTGAACATTTAGAGCATGAGCTGATCCATGTTCAGGAGGTACTTAAGAAAAACGGATATCAAGTGCACGGACGACATAAAATGCCGAGGAAAAAGTGTAGGCATCCCGAGGTTAGTAGACAACCAGCCTACATGCCTTATGTCAAAGGAGTAACAGATAAGATCGGCCACGTTTTACGTGAATACTCTGTACCGACAGTTTACACTCCTGGCATAAAGGTCAACAACATATTGGGTACGCCGAAGGATGTCATACCATTACAAACACCTGGCGTGTACAAGATAGACTGCAGCTGTGGTAGTTGCTATATTGGTCAGACGAAACGAACTATCACCGAAAGAGTCCGTGAACACATCACAGCTGTAAAAAACCGCCAAACTAATAAATCAGCGATTGCAGAACATTTGCTGGAAAGTGGCACAAACCACTGGATTGAATTTCATCGCACGCAGGTTCTTTCCACTGATCGTCATTTTTATTCACGAGTCGTACGTGAAGCGATTGAAATTAAAAAACATCCTAACAACTTCAATCGGGAAGATGGACACAAATTATCTGCAGTGTGGAATCCAGTCATTACAAACGCACTACCTCTTTGTTCGCGGTCGGCTAACTATCAGAATACGGCTATGATACAGAATAGGGACACCGTTAGTATTGTGTGTGGCGGTAGTTGGAAAAACTGTTCGACGGTGGATGAAGATTCCACCGATGCAGAGGAGGAGGCGTGACACCGCAGCTCCAGTCAGCCCGTGACCACGGCCGATGCAACTCGGTCGAAACGTCGGGAAAAGGTAGGTGCTCAACACCTATGTTTTAGTTAAAATCGCGTTAAAACCTGTGTTCCAAATCTAATACCTATTTACTTATATCAAGTGACCTTAGTAAAAATGTTTAAGGGCTATCTAAAGGCCATAATAAAAAATTTATAGTAAATTGTAAAACAAGGTATCCTATCTAATTTCAATTAACAATGTTATTTTATGTCTTAAAACAGGACAAGTGTAAGTCCGACTCTCTTACCGAGGGTTCCGTACAAATTCGATGATTGATTAAACGTACATTAAATAAAGACTATATTTTGTATGATTTAATTACAAATGTATAGTTTTCAGACTTTTCCCTGCATTTGTAGATAAAGACGATATTACTTGCAAAATTTCATAGGGCCCCTATAAATTTTTATTTCCTTGAGTGTTGAAATATGCGTTTTTTGCAGCATAAACTGCCGTATCTTTTTTCGTTAACTTAGAAGTAAGATTTTTTCATAGCTTCAAGGGACTGTAGACTTGAGTATATGGTTTTAATTTCAAGTCGATACCTCCACGCGTTCCCAAGATAAGGGCGTTTTTGGTACGTAACCCGTCGTGCGCGAGTCCAACTCGCACTTGGCCGGTTTTTTTTAACACGTTTTTATTAGGTTGCTTTCTCGTTTGTGTGTTTGTTTGTGGGTATGTTTCTCCGCAAAGTTTGCGAACGATTTTATACTAACTTCCCGATGATCTAGAGACTTAAAACTTTGAACATAGGTCAGAACTAGAAGGCAATGCAATATTATGGTGTCACTGAGCTGATCTGATGATGAAGCCGGAAGAAGGCCACAGGAACTCTATGATGAAACCATACAACCGCATCGTGTTTGAACTCGTTAGAATCGTCTTGACGAGTACTCTAATGGGAGACGAAGTTCTAGGTCTGATGATGAAGCTGAAAGGCCATGCCATAGGAACTCAATATTGAAACCGTGCAACCCCATCAAATTTGGACTCATTTGAATCGTCTTGACGAGTTCTTTGTTGGGAAATAGTTGCCAGTGTCTGATGATGTAGCTGGAAGAAGGACACAGGAACTCTTTAATAAAACCACGCTACCCCATCGAGGTTGGGCTCGTTTGAATCGTCTTGACTAGTACTTTGTTGGGAAATAGTGTCTGAGGATGTGATGATGAAGCCGGACGAAGGCCATAGGAACTCTATTTTAAAACCATGCAACTCCATCGAGTTTGGGCTCGTTTGAATCGTCTTGACGAGTTCTTTGGTTGCAAATAAAATATTGAGTATTGAGTATTTGTTGGGAAATAGTTTCCAGGGTCTGATAATGGACCCGGAAGAAGGACACAGGAACTTTTTAATAGAACCATGTTACCCCATCGAGTTTGGACTCATTTGAATCGTCTTGACGAGTGTACTTTATTGTAAAATAGTTTCCAGGGTCTAATGATGGAGCCGGAAGAAGGCCACTGGGACTCTGTAATAAAACCATGCAACCCTATCGAGTTTGGGCTCGTTTGAATCGTCTTGGCGAGTGCTCCGATAAGAGATGGTATATTTTTTTAGTCTTAGCTCCGTTAACTAAAAAGCAGAAAATAATAATTTACTGAAAAAAAAAACTTTTTTTTAAACATGTTTTTATAACGGAATAAATTATTACAAAAAAATAACCCTACCTACAGAAATTTTAAACCTAAAAACGTGGGGCGTATGCTAAAGACAATATGGATGATAAATTTTACAAAATGTGCCACACGTTTTTAGGTTACAATTTCTGTAGGTAGGGTTATAATACAGAAGAAATTATATTTTACTTTTTAGTCCGTTTCAATGTTTTTAGTCAGATTTTTTTGTAATAATTTTTCCTTTTTAGGTACGAAACCCTAAAAACCAACCAAGTTATGACACTTGATATTTACACAGTGTAATAAAACCGATTCCCAGTAAATTTACACCAGTGCTACGGTTTCACGGAATTTTATGGGCAGTAATAATGTCCGAAGTAGTCGTAGTTTACACTAAGCTCGGGGGACTGTGAATTAGTGAGCTATGCTTAATTCTAATTAATTTCGAATATTATAATAACAGAATTTGCTTTGGAAAGTTGCAAGTTTCTCGGAAACATAATCTCTCAATCACGAATACATAATTAGATAAACATGAACATTGTGTTTTTGGCTACATTCGAAACACTTGTTTCGTTTTAAGAATTCTCTATAAAAATATTCTGCTGAAGAATATTACCGATATAGCTCCAAAAGAAAGAATTTCGCAAAGACATTACATAAATGACAATAAAAAAAAACAATTTCAATCCGACACAGAATCCGAAGCTCGTTTAGTGCATTCAAAAACGGATTTAAAATTTGGAGAGCGCGGATTTCGGGATCAGAGTAAATCCGACCCATAAATAACGTTTAGTGAAGTCATCAAAAGGGTAGAGCTTTCGCTCAGGGCGAGCGGTGTCATGTGAACCTACCATCAATCTTGGAGTAGGCCTCGCGCCACACGCACATTCGAGGGTTAGACCATAGTAAACTTGGAGGCGATTTCTTTGATGCTTCCCTATCTCCAATTCCGAGAATTTAGTATTCAAATTATTTGGATAAGGCCACCAACTGTGGTTTCGTTCAAACTGGATTATTATACAACGTTTATAAGAAATTTAATACGTACCTATACTTATAAGGTTTTAAAAAACACTAATAATAAAACTACAAACTGAACTTTTTGGCACTAGTTTTTTCACTGATGATACATTTTAACACGTTATTAGGTTGCTTTCTCTTTTGTGTGTTCGTTTGTTTGTTTGTTTCTCCACAAAGTTTGGGAACGATTTTATAGTAGCTTCCCGATGAGCTAGAGACTTGACACTTTGAACATAGGTCAGAAATGGAAGGCAATGCAATATTTTGGTATCATAAAGCTGACCTGATGATGAAGCCGGAAGAAGGCCACAGGAACTCTATGATGAAACCATACAACCCCATTGTGTTTTGGCTCGTTAGAATCGTCTTGACGAGTACTCTAATAAGAGACGAGGTCCAGGGTCTGATGACGAAGCTGGAAGGCCATGCCAAAGGAACACAATATTGAAACCATGCAACCCCATCGAGTTTGGGCTCGTTTCAATCATCTTGACAAGTTCTTTGTTGGAAAATAGTTTCCAGGGTCTGATGATGGAGCCGGAAGAAGGACACAGGAACTCTTTAATAAAACCACTCTACCCCATTGAGATTGGGCTCATTTGAATCGTCTTGACGAGTGCTCCGATAGGAGATGGTATATTTTTAGTCTTGGCTCGTTAACTAAAAAGCAGAAAATAAAAATTCACAGATTTTTTTTAAAACACTTTTTTACGTTATCTTTGTCTTTGAACAAGGATAAACTGATACCGGCACAAAACTTGGTAAGACAACGATGAGACAAAAGATGCGCCAAGTTTAGTGTTTGTAGCTCATGCGCACTCTTTGTCCCATCTTTCTCTTGAAAGATAACACAAAAGATTGTCAAGTTATATGTCGGTATCTGTATCATAGAATTCCCTTAAAAATAATGTCACTTCCAAACGCATAATGAATGACGTCACAACACAATAACTATAAATACATACGAGACAGTCCGCTATTTCACCTTGTCGTGTACGTACCCAATCCACATTCCTTCTAAGGGCTCGAACAGCTTTGTCTCTCGTCTAGACTCGTAATCTATCACAAGCACTCGCGGAGCGATTTTGCTGTACTGCTATAGTTTCAGTGTTTTCCGATTTGAATAAAACTAGAGATTTCAATCTTATAAAAAGTGTTTGTTGTTGCGATTTTGGCTTGACGATCCTTCTGGTTTGTTCAGAGGTCTTTTATACTGCAACAAGTTCTATTTAAGAATTGGCAACAATGAGATTAATAATCAAGTTTTGTTCCAAAATGGGATATAAGATGCAGGATGTGGTGTACATGGCGTGTGACGAAGAATAACAACTGAGGGTTAACTCTTGGTAAGTACGCCACAATATTGCAGGCAGAGGTTTATGCCAATATAGAATGTGCAGATGTCAACCACCAACGAAACTACATAAATTAGACCATCTTTATCTGTTTAGATACTAGATAGCCAAGCAACACTTAACGCCTTAAACTCTAACGTAACAATTACGATTAAAGCTGATAAAAGACTGCGCATACAAACTGAATGAATTGGGACGCGGGCCACCAGATCAGCTCAGAACAGAACCTTTCTGTGGCATCCCGAAAAACCAGGGTATGAAACTCCTTAAAGGTGATTTCTTGAATGATTGGAGAAAATTCTGACTAAACAGCCAGGACTGAGACACGCCAAATCCTTACGGAGGTTTCTCTCAAAGACGGATGAATGAGCTCATATAGTTCAGTAGATCGAACATCAGCACGACTGCAAACTAATGAGTCACCTATTTCATATGAAATTAAGTTATACTGAAGTTTTCAGATATTGCAATGAGGAGCAAGAAACGCCCAAGCACCTTTTATGTGACTATAGACCCCTAATCCACAAGCGTAGTATCCATCTGGAGCAAAACGTAATCGACCCGGAGGAAACAAAAACTCTTAAAGGCTTTTAAAGTATTTCTAGTATTTTCTAGTATCTTACTGCTTGGCTAGGAAGATTTTCTGGAGAGTTCCTGGACGCCACAGGGCTTAAAAAGTTACTATAATTAGGAGGCGAGTCACAATAGATCTTTAAAGTCGCAGTGACTACAGTTCTGTTAGAGCTGTGAAGTCCCTAACACTCAAATAATAACAAAATTAAATAAAAAAAAATTAGAATAGAAACAGATAATATTAGTTACTAGTGATATTGCGACCCTGCCAACTTTAATGTTTTTTATTAAAATTGCAAGTTATCTGAACTAGATATATTTAAGGACTAAGTATTTAAGTTAGTAATTTGATGATCGTATTAAAATTTAAAGTATTATCAATTTTAAAGTTGAGTAATGGGGTATTTACATAGGGCATGGGGCCTTTAGTCAATTAGCGCTTTTTATCGACAATCGCTTGTAAAATTTTGACAATCGTTGGTAAAATCTAATCGCAAATCCAATTGGATATCAATGAGGTGACATGACGGTTAAATTTTACAAGCGATTGTCGATAAAAAGCGCCAATTGACTAAAGTCGTCTGCTAAGTCGCTCCATGTATCTACATGCAATTTGGGGTAAATACCCCATAACTTTGTTATTAATAGTTGACTTCAAATTGCAATGAGTTCACATTCAATTGATGATAGTATTATAGTGATGTAGGTAGACTAATAATGTTTGTATGAAAAGTCCGTGTTCACTTGCTTGTTGACATTGGCGGGTTGGTACGATTGTAGGTGGGTGGAAGTAGACTAATTACTTTTAAACACTTAGGTTAGTACTAGATTTTTTCTACACTCGCTCACATAATCACTAAAGAAACAGTCATGAAATCATCTATATTTCAAGCTCAATTGTCAAATACAAATTGATGTAACATTTCCCTTCCTTGCACTGTTTCTTTCAATCAAAATTTCACTTTAGAACTTCAAAGCCTTCGATACCCTCGTTATCTGGGAGGAACATGACTCCAAGTCTTTTCCGAGCAAATCAATATAACAATGGTGAAATTTAAAATAATCGTAGGGGTGTGCAACTATGGGGTCACGTTTCAATGAAGCTTTTTATTGCAAAATGGTTGGAGACTTTCACTCGAGCCGTCATTAGATCGACTAATAACCGACAGGGGCAAAACCCTATACTATCACATGATCAAATTATCATACATAACTCACATTACTGCTGTTACAAAGTAATGTAGTTTGTTTAAACACAGCTTTCCGGTGGCGTTTCGTATAGTTAGTTTTTTATTGGAGGGGGCACGGTAATTTATTGCTCGTTGTGATAAATTTCCCTAATGGATATTGTACACGACATAGAGTAGTCTATTATGCAAGTGGAAGGCCCTGTTAAGGTTTTTGGGGACAGTTAAAAATTACTGGTATCGCGAAGACGGTGTTTTTCCGACAGTTGTAATATAACCAAAACTCACCAATACAGTGATTAAGATCACTGACATTATAATATTTTTATTCACGGCACATCGTCATTATAATGGCATACCAGCATAAGACGATTTTGATCGTAATATAAGGCATCATTTCTTAAATATAAAGTAAATGTCGAAACAATACTAAAATTTGAAATCGAAAAAAAAAATATTTTAAGTAGAGTTCAATTCAATTCAATGCTTTATTGCTCAAAACAGTACATTATGAGCCTGTCGAGTGCAGCAAATTAGAAGAGAGGACGGCATTATTTTATTTACTCATGCAATCACAATTTTATTTTTACTTGCATATTTATTTCATTATCAATGAAAAACATTGTTCCAGATAACCAATGGTCGTCGGTTTATGTCCCTCTCGAGTAGTGATTTGCTTTTTCTAGTATATTATATTCTAGCTATAGTTATGAAAATCTCAATAAATATTTTATTTATCGTAAGTTGTACTGTATTATATTGCCACTTTACCTGTAATCATATTATTTGTCTCACTACATTCAAATTGATTGTTTTGTTCAAAGAGAGATCGCATGCGACCGAAAACTTCAAAACTCTTTTTTTAGGGTTCCGTACCCAAAAGGTAAAAACGGAACCCTATTACTAAGATTCCGCTGTCCGTCTGTCTATCTGTCACCAGGCTGTATCTCATAAACCGTGATAGCTAGACAGTTGAAATTTTCACATATGATGTACTAGCGGCCGCCCGCGGTTTCACCCACGTGGTTCCCGTTCCCGTAGGAATATTGGGATAAAAAGTATTCTATGTTTTAATCCAGGCTATCTACTATTTGTGTGCCAAATTCCAACCAAATCCGTTTAGTAGTTTTTGCGTGATTGAGGAACAAACATCCAAACATCTAAACATCCAAACATCCAAACCCACAAACTTTCACATTTATAATATTAGTAGGATTTCTGTTGCCGCTATAACAACAGTTTCTAAAAATAAAATAAAATAAATATTTAAGGGGGGCTCCCATGCAACAAACGTGTTTTTTTGCCGTTTTTTGCTCGATATTAATAACGACAACAGGTAAACAGTAAAAAATTTCACAGATAATGTATTTCTGTTTGCCGCTATAACAGCAAATACTAAAAACAGAATAAAATAAATATATTAGTGGGGCACCCACACGAAGAACAATAAGAACAAGAAACGTGTTTTTTCACCGTTTTTTGGTACGAAACCCTTCGTGCGCGAGTGCGACTCGCACTTTGCTGGTTTTTATAGTAACCCAGCCAAATGCATTTCACGACAGTCGCATTTAATTCCATGGTGCCCTTTTGCGCCTCTGATAATGAACTCCGACTCACCTCGGGTGATTCCTGAGTCTGTACACGTTTACGAGGGAAAAGACACTGGACTCACCCTCCGGATGAGGGCTATAAAATGGTGCTAAAGGTGAACCTTAGGGTGAGAGTAAATGAAAACGAATAAAATTAAAACAAATATTTAACAAATTTTATTTACAGGAAGACTCAATTTTATAAACTGTATTTCCGTTACGTACAAAGGTCATGAATGTTATATTAAGTAAAGAACTCATTTATATAATAATTTAGCGAATAATAAATAATCTTACATTAGGTTTTTTTAAATATATTAATTGGTCCATAACACTTGTAGTTCCATTCTCACCCACACCACACCTCGTCTGTCGAATACTGCCATTAGTATACTACGAATGTTTTTGAAGATATAAATAAAATTTTACTTATTTCACAATCTGGAAACATCCTATTTCAGTTCTTTGGATTGAATTTCTTTTTCATTTTCCTTGACCAAAGAAAATATTGTTGAATGTCATTTTAGTCGCCCATAACCCCGACACAATTAACCATAAGTATTAATACTGTTTCCCCCAATGTTTCCGCGCTATTTCTCTGGTTATTGCGTGGGGTAGCCATGCTATTTTATTGGCACCGATTGTATGTCGGCTTGTGTACTCTGCGACACTTTCCCTTTATGAATGTTATTGTTTATTGCTGCAGCCCCCTGGTTGTCTTTGCAGAGTGGTACTGCGGAATGCAGGGGCGACTCGTAATGTTCGCGGTTGCGAAAAACATAATTTTCTTCCTTCCTTCATTATCATTTTAATATGATGAAAGTGGGAAGTCCATTTGATTAAAACATGAAACAAAACACTGTTGTTTTTCGTTTGGAGCCAAGGAAGTTTAACGAGAAGAAAAAGAAATGGTTTCTTCCGCGTCTACTTAACAACTATTTGACTTTAGCTCTCATATATACAGGCCAATGTTCCCAAACCCCCGATGGGTAATCAATTAAATCGATCTCTGCGCACCTTTTGTAGCAATTTGGCGTTAATTGCCAACTGGAAGTGTTTCCTGATTAATCTTAGGGGTTGTAATTGCTGGTTCTGGCATTTGTTCCCTGTCTTCAAGGTGTTTTGTTTTCAGTTAATTGAGAAGATCTTAATTCAATATGAGCATTAAGTACAAATCATAGGATAGGCTGTAAACTACGTACTATTATTTATTCTGTGCTACCAGACAATATTATCAAAAATATAAAAAGTTGACTTTTTTAACTAGAATTTTGTCAGTTACACGTTTGAGGGCATTTGCACTATCACACTCCTTAAAAATATTGAAATGCAGTAAAAGATTCATCATCATCATATCAGCTGCATGGCACCCACTGCTGGGTATAGGCCTCCCCCAAGGATCTCCACGACGATCAGACCTGCGCTGCCTGCATCCAGCGGCTTCCCGCGACCTTCACCAGATCGTCGGTCCACCTTGTCGGGGGCCTACCCACGGAGCGTCGTCCGGAGCGTGGTCGCCATTCCAGAACCTTTTCGCCCCAACGGCCATCCGTTCTTCTCGCTGTGTCCAGCCCACTGCCACTTCAGCTGAGTGATCCGCTCGAAGGATCGGTTACTTTAGTTCTCCTGCGGATCTCCTAATTTCAGTAAAAGATTAATATTTCGAATAAAAAACTTTCGATGTACGACTCAATCGTTAAAAAACTGCGATAACAGTTAACAAGATCGTTGAACACGACACTCCATTCACACACCAATAAATTAGTTTGACCCAAAAACAAATCAACACACGACATACGATCTCCAGTTTGTTCAATTTATCCCGAAGCTCTAAGTAATTATCGCCCGCACCCATCTCGGCCATTAAATGGTATCACTACGTTACATCTCTCACAGAAGTTAATAGCTCATATTAGGAACATAACTATACTAGTGATACAACATACAACTGTCAGTAGTTCGAAAACGACATAGCAACTTTGCGGAACAGTTGCTTATTTGCCGGTAGCTTCAATACACATCTTATAAATTGGCCTTTTAAAATAAACAGTTTTTCATCTTCAAAATAATTGTTCTTCGGTGCAGCGGCGTTATCAACTTTCAAGTAAGTTGACTTGCGTCAAACGCATGCAATATTGCCTCTAAAGAGTGCGCTTTCCCTTTCAACTTTCAATGCAACTTGCGTCGAACGCATGCAATATTGATTGCCTCCAAACCGTTCGCTTTCACATTAAATTTGAGAAGATAGGGCATGCGCTATTGCAATCAATAGCGCATGCCTTCACTTTCTATGTGACGCAATCGTCACATTAAAAGGGAAAGGAAAAGCGATCGTATGAGTAACACCTTCTTGATGAAGATTGTTTCGGCATTCAGTTCGGAGCTCTACTTAAAAAACTGAAGTGGAATAATGGGAAATAGTCATAATATCAAAGAAATGCGGATTCACTGCCGAACATTACGAAAAAAACATAACTGCCGATGTATCCTCTGTTTATTATCTGTTAGAAAAAAGTTTCTTGGGAATACCAATCATAAACCTGATCAAGCAAAAGATAGACTAACGAATTCTATTATCTTCGGAAAATCAAACAACTGATAAATAATATTCTTTCAAAACTAAACTAGCATACCTTTCGTTCTGCACTGTGGTATTGGGGTCGATTTACACTGTTTGTAAATTAGAGTTACTCTTCCTATGAAACGTTCCAATTCTATAATGGCCGAGGGCTGGTTAGGCCGTTTTCGAAGTAAGTTTGTGGCAATAGTTCGATGGCACGCCTTTGCAGGGTTAAATTACAGTAGATAGTGGCAGTCTATTGTTAAGAGTACATCGAAATGGTTTATAATGGTTGTGTATGTTCTTACTTAATTTATTGAGGATCTAAATTACATCTGGTATTAGAATCAAAACTTCTTTCTGATACAAATGCAGATTTTTCGTTAGTCCAACTTTATGGTCAAAGGTCTGGTACTGCCATCTTTCTTTAAGGTCCCAGAGAGTTGATTCCCATGCTTTTCATAGAAAACTAATTATGTAGCTAGGTAATATTGTTTTATCAATCAGTGGTACTGGTTGCGTAGTTGTTACCGATTTCTATAACATGAGTGGTTTAGCTAAGTTGGTACCTCATTTTGTTTAAGATCAATAGGCGTGATCTTGTCTTGTAAAAGGTTGATGGTATAAATGAATATTTATTCAAATATTTCTCGTCATAAAGAGCTACAATGCCATCAAAATCAAATATACCATCAAGACCAAAACTGAAACGTCGAAACAACGAAGCATAGTGCTTTCACACAGCAAAAATAGAAAAACCCTCCGGGGTTTATATCCGTGAGATATATGGGATGCAATTTTCATGCGATATAAAAAGTGCATCCTATCGGTTACGGCCGGTACAATTCCTAGCTTTTTTGGATTTTGCCGACGAACACGTCAATCAAACCATCCATAGATATCTACGGCATAACTCTACTGATTCTAAAGACTGGAGCACACTAAATCTAGTTGCAGACTTATATCTATTTTGTGGTTGCAGACCGTATGCGTTGCATATGTAACTTTATCGAGAGCCAGTAAAGTCTGTCGTAACAGACCATTATATATAATCAACTTTAGGATGTATAATGAATGCTTCTTGCGTGGTCCCATACAGTAACAAGCAAGTCGCCATGAACCTCTTCGAGATAGCTGCTGTTTTAAACAAAGCAAAAATTCAAAAATTGCAGTCATCTATAGGAAAAAAAATGTTTTTTGTACTGGGCAAGTACGTAGGTTTGTGCTTCATATCTATCTTTAACAGCCTTTGGTTCATCCATCTTTGGAAATAGGCCTACTCCAAAGCCTACCATGGTCTCCAATCGTTCGCCATTCGGAGCCAGCTGTTAAAACTAGCTCTCTCCATATTTCTGGTTAACGACCTCTACCCCACGTAATTTCTATAGGTGCATTTATTCTTCCTTATAATTTAATAATGTTTCGTGCCAATTCATGTGTATTAAAAGAACAAATTATAAAAACCTCTATAACGATATCAAAATTTTTTATTTACCGCATTAGTTGGCTTTTACCGACGTACAAGATGAGGTCAGCGTGAGACCACTTATTGGTTTCGCAATATAGAAACAGACAATAAGGATCGCAGAAAACTTGATGTTAGATATCGTCTCAATATCGTTGGCGTAATCCCACATACGATGCTGAAAATATTAGCATTTGAAAGGTTTCATAAAATGTAACATTTAATAACATAGTAATTTTCTACCTATGTTGTATCATTGGGAAAATATTGAAAAATATTAACGTAGATTTTTAAATGTCACTAGATAAAACTTTATCTAAAATTTCACGCGTATTAGCATTCTTTTAAATCACACACTACGAATAAAACAATATTTAAAATCGGCCTATAATTGCGATCTTATCACATTCCGCGTTTAATTAAAAACAAACACATTTCCACGGTTTCCAACAGCAGCGACTTTAAATCTCATGTGTGTACACACCCACCAATTTTGTTGCAGGTGACCGGGTCTCGTTGATTGTAGAGGGGCTAGAGGCCTATTTCGAACACCACCCTACGATATGCGGTCGACCGACGTACCGTGGTCTTACTAGTAGGGCAAATCGGTACCCTTTCGATCCGCTTCCTGATCATGACAAAGTATAGTTATATACTTAGGACCAAACATATTTGTAGACTCGATACGGACCTACTCCTATTACGGAGAGACATAGAGCCAATGTGGCTTACTACGTTTGCAACCGCAGTACACAATACACAAAATACTTCAATCTTAACACTTTTAAGTAAAACTTATATCAGCTGTCGCCATAAAATCATGATAACTGAGTTATATACTCAGGAATAAGGTCTAAATGGACTCAGGAATGGACCTGCAATTAAGTACAACAGTTAGTCGTTAGATCGATGATCATGAATTGTTTGTCGAAATATCGACCGATTATCACGATTATTTTTCCGTAGTAGGCCCACTGATTGTCTACCCCACCGTGTAATACGAATGCCCTGACAAATGACACTCTATATGTGATATACTGACGTGGTGATACGGCCGAGGGGCTGTCGACGCCGAATTTGGGTAAAGTAGCTTTCGATATCGATTCAATGGTAAGTCAATAACAATACCGATACCTTTGTCAATATTATTGTAATATAAAGGTTCTGATTTATGTATGTAGTCCTGAATTCCTGATTGACTATTGAAGTAACGAAAAAGAGGTATGTTTATCACTTCATACCGGTTCATTTTGGAAAAAGAAGGGATCCTTAAATGTAGGCCTATTTCCGAATAGCCATTATACAAAATTATATTAATAAGTAAGTACTTATTTCTTTTTAATAATACCATAATGCGTTTGAAATTATTGAGCTGCAATACCGATACCTTTGTCAATATTATTGTAATATAAAGGTTCAGATTAATGTATGTAGTCCTGAATTCCTGATTGACTATTGAAGTAACGAAAGAGAGATATGTTTATCACTTCATACTGGTTCATTTTGAAAAAAGAAGGGATCCTGAAATGTAGGCCTATTTCCGAATAGCCATTATACAAAATCATATAATTAAGTATTTCTTTTTAATAACACCATAATGCGCTTGAAATTATTGAGCTGCAATACCGATACCTTTGTCGATATTATTGTAATATAAAGCTACAGATTAATGTGTGTAGTCCTGAATTCCTGATTGACTATTGAAATAACGAAAGAGAAATATGGATCACTTCATATTGGTTCGTTTTGGTAAAAGAACGAATCCTGAAATGCAGGCCTATTAAGGGTTAAGAAACTTTATTAATAAGTGTTTCTTTTTAATAACACCATGATGCGCTTGTAATTATTGAGCTGCAGTGTATCTGGTATTATAAATTATACGTTAATAATGCATTAAAATTCAATGATCATGCAATTTAATTTAATGCTTTTCATTGCCTTAAAACATTATCGCAGTCATAATGATTTGATCTGCAAAATATGAAAGCCGGTAAAATTTTAAGCACGAAAAGTTTACAATTTACCAATTTGCATATTCCATTACAATATTTACTCGTGTCAGCATACCAATTTCCATTTTTAAGTTACCATCAAGCTTTATTTGCATTGGACGCGAAATTTTTCCTTCAATGAAACATAAAACATCGTAAAATGAATTTTCAATTAGAAGTCGGTTGTTTAAGTTGGTATTTATTCGATGCTTTTGTTTGTGATGAAAAATTTTCAATACATATTCTGTCCTTTCATATCCTTAAATTAAAAGCCACCATAGAAGTTATTTGAGATTTTACTAGTGGCTCTGTGAGCAATAGACCTCGCGTTTGTTAAATTTTGAACATTTTTCATTTTTAAATGGCTGAAATACGTTTTTCTTTTTCTGTTAAACTTAATTGACAAAAACGTATATGTAACTATCGAAGCGACCTGTATAGAAGAACAGAGGAACAGCTGGACAGACGTACGAAAGCATTTTTGCCCAAGCTGAAACGGAGACTCTTCGTGCTCCCTCACGGTCAATAAACTTGTCTGTGAGTTCAGAAATAAACATAAACAATAATAATAATAAATATATTATTTATTTACTCTTCACAAAGGTTGTTACAATACTTAATTATAGGTACATGAGCTAAAGCTTACAAATAAAACCTTTGTGAGAGACTGGAGTTCATACTAGGTAAGGTAGGATCCCCAAGGGGCCTGTATTACAGATCTCCAGGCTCCCACCCCATTTTAAAGAGAGACACAACATTTTTATGCATTTATACCTACGTACATATTATTTCATCATAATATGATTATTTTAGCTATGTTACCAACTTACGAAATATTAAAGTGTTAAGATCTCGTTGTTGAATTCTGTCATCGCCATTTAAATAACCCAGTTTGTAAAAAACAGTGAGAATAATGGGGAATGTCCGAAAAAAATCAAATTGGCTGAATATTTTTCTATAGGTAGGAATAAGGTTCCTTAGTAATAGAAAAAAGTTTCAGAATTTTCGGTTTGGTAAAAGAGTTTTTAAAAATCAAAGTCTCTTCGACTTCACAAATGTATGAAAGTAACAGCAGAATGGAGATTATACCTTTGCCGCTAACTGCCACAAACACAACACGTATTTAAAAAAAAAGGTTTGACATTTTGTCTTGAAACTTTTTTTTTAATACCATGATGTGTTCGTGGCAGTTGTTGGCAAAGGTACAATCTCCATTCTGCTGTTACTTTCATACATTTGTGAAGCCGAAGAGACTTTGATTTTTTGAAATTTTTTCATGAAACCGAAAATTATGAAAATTTATTCTATTACTAAGGGACCTTATTCCTATTTATAGAAAAATATTCAGCCAATTTGATTTTTTTCGGACATTCCCCATTATCTGCAACTGATTCGCAGAAAGCGATGTACATGATATTAATAATTGTTATTATTGATCGTATGACCTCCAAAACGAATACAAACTGTTTTCATTCATTGCTAACATCGACTGAATTATTGTTTACGAGACAAACAGCCATATTGTGGGGTTTGGAGTTTTGTACAAACAGAACGATAAGCCGCCCCGACTTGGCTTGTGCCCTCAATTTCATGTTTGTTGTATTTTTGTGTGTGCAAGCTGCATTAAGTTGATTAATAATGCTTTGTATGGTAAATAAAGAACTTAAAAATATGTTAAGAATATAGATAACAGGTGTTTTAGAACACAATTAAAGTTATTGAAATAAAAACTGGTACCAGCGTGGTTTTATTGAAAGTACTTTGGTAATTACTCGGTATTTGGTTTGTTTATTTTATTTTCCCGAGGTTTCAGCACCTTTGCAGTCCTCCGTGACCAATATAATAATCAAACTAAATAAGTAACAACTAATTACCAAAGTATTTTCAATTAAACCGCGCTAGTATCCGTAAAAGTGTTTTATTTCAATTTCTAGTGCGAGCATAAGCCTGAGCCTAATTAATTTCATTCATTCTTTTATCTTTTATTTTAAAGGTCTTCTATAAAATTTCACTGAATTATTTTTTAATCACGTTAGTACTTTTGTTAAACAAATTAATATTTAAACCGAAATAAAACCTATTTTTGAACAGCTTTTCAGAAAATCCTCTCCAAAACTTATCAAAGGAACATACTCCAAATGGATGTAGGTAGAACCAGCCTTTACATTTATGATTCAACAAAATGAATACGTACCTATTCCTTTGTGCTTGGCTTTGGATGTAACCTGTCGAATGTAAAGGTGAACGGTAACTTAGCCGATCGATATCAACTCGAATAAAAACCAAATTCAATTAACATTCCCACACAAGTCTAAAAGCATGAGTGTATTTTCATTTTTACGACACATCAGGAGAAAGTGATATCGTGTAATTTTATGATAATGGCGGGGTGGCTTATAACCCAAGTAAAGGCTTTTAAATTTACGGCTGAGCCGCGTGATGAGCCAAATGTTTTATGAGTTGCAACATTTAAGAGAGTATACACCCTAATATAGCTCATATGATTATGCCGCTAACACATATAGCCGTGAGTCAATATTCAGCTCATATACTTGAGGGATAAGAAAATTTCTCGTGTAGAAGTGAGCTCCTGACACTTATATTTTCATATGCCTCGGCTCTTTGAGATAGGTATAACAAGAGAGTGGATTCATGAAATCTTGGTTTGGCAAAAAAGTAAAATTTGGTAACAGATAATCATTACAATATTGGGTATTGTTCAACTAATATTTTGAAACCAAATCCACAAAATTAATAATAGTACAACTAATCGTTAATTTTTCTTGTTTTAATATGAATACAACGTTCAAAAAAATATTAGTTGCCCATATATATATAATTCCATAATATGTTGTCTGAACTACCCATGTATACTTCTATGTTGTTTGAATGTAAAAGTAACGTACCTAATTGCAGTGGAAATACAACAGAACTAAATATCACATTTCGTTTTCTATTACACAAGCGATTTATGATTGCATTGGTTCGTCATCGCTGCTGCATAGCAATCGATTAGATTAGTTACTAGAATCAGGTCACTGATATGCCTACCTGGCTATTATATTTTTTTTATACCACATGACCAACAACAATCGCGCTTTCGGTACGTTACGAATCAAAGGACGAAACAAGGATGAAACTCAAGAGAACTTCTCTTTGCCCGGCCTGAAAAAACTTTACCACCATCTCCTGAGATTCAACCCCTAAACCTTTTTTGAGAAAAACCCCGAAAATTTTTCGTCTATATTTTTTATCTTTATAAATATTGGACAGCAAAGTAAGTAGCTATAGCTAACCCAACTTGTAATAAACTTGTGACCTCAGAGATGAACTAATAAAGGCACTGCATACTATAAACTTAAGCTAAATATCTCATTAGGAACTTGTTCCATTAACATTAAACAATCATCCATCTATAGTATACTTCCATTGGATAACGGAAATCACAGAACAGTTCAGAAGTGAAGGGCCAGCGCAACGTAATTAGGTAAATTGAACGGCCGATAGCTACGGCTTATCAACATTCTGCTGTCACATCGAGATCAATCGGCGGGCGGCTCGTTAGGTTGCCGGTCTGTCGCGTGGCCGTCACCGATCTCATAGAAGTTCGCGCCGGTATAATTGGCAATGGTAATCGAACTTCTGTTATATTTTAAATTAACTCCTTCCTTAACTCTGATGTTTTATTCCATTTCAGATTTGTTATTTTCAATATTTTGTCCCATTACTGATTTATTTAAAAAAAACTATTTTTATTGAGATAAATCGACTATCAAGTAAACGCTGAAAACAAACAGTTTTCTGTAACTATTTTTAATAAAAGTAATTGTATTCAGTACGTACAAAGGTCAATGATGACTTCAAAAATAGGTCTTATTCACATGCGCATCACAAGGCTCATCTAATATATTTTTAATATAAAATGTGGTTTGTCAGCTCTCGTATCAAAGCAAGGGTACCGTGAAAAGGCGAACCTTCGTCAAGAAATGTCCCACTTGACACAGCACGGAATCTTTTCAATTGATCACCGATATTGAGTCCTCTAGCCTTTCGATTTGCATGAGACTTATTAAAAATGTAGCCGGAACTTTGTGGTCCGAGATCGTTTCGATATGAATACGTTATAAATTTTAAAATGTCACTTGAATTTCACAATGCAATTAAAGTAGCGATTTGATCTCGCATTTTAATTAGGCATCTGAATGTTATTATTGAAATTAAAAGATACTTTTTAACAAGCAAAATTTTATGACACTGTATAATTTTACAAAATTAAGTAAACAAGTTATAACGGTATAATTGACATAACCTAAATTTGGAATGAAGTCATTAAAAAAATTGCTTGTTACAAAACTACCAATTTGTAAACACACATACAGAAACAACCATAACACTTTCTCTAACACTAATTACTGTTGACGGCTGATGGTTTACTGATGATACCACAATTCACGAAGCAATTTCAAAATAATACGAACCATGTATCGGTACTTCAATGAAAGATTTATAAGCCCTTAGTTCAACAACCGGCTATTTACGTTCCCTAAGGTTCTTATTTGTACGGAACCGGCTCCTCCTCAGTTATCTAGTCAACAGTAAACTGTGAAATTTTCAACCGTTTGTTATCTCCGGACAAACATTGACTTTGATCAAATCATTCCAACTGTGGTACAGTTATGTTGTGACATAAGGCCGTTGAAATTAGTGAACTAAACTATAAAGGCCATTTCTTGTTAGTCAGATAAAATGTCTGGTTATTTTTTTTTTATTTGAGATTTTTGCATTCACTATGCTATTTTTATACAATACTAAATAATATACTAGAAAAAATTGGACTCGCACCAGATCAATTCTCGGGTTTCGATTCCCGTCCGAGAATTGATCTGGTGCGAGTCCAATTTTTTCTAGTATATCGTTTAGTATTGTCTAGTTATTTTTTTTAGATCTTCACCTAATTACTAGGCATGCTTTACTGTATTTTGTGTCCTTGTAAACAAAATACCAATTTGCATACCTACTTAGTAAGTAATATACGACGAAATATCAAAAATAAGCAAAATCGTAAAGCATATCGCAAAGCAAAAAGTACCTATACAACAGCTTACCTGCCTTTTTTGTGTTGCGATAACAAGACTCGTTATTGCGTACCTATCTAGGTTCCACTTTAAACTTCCAATTGAAAAATATGGACTTCAAAATTATAGTCCTGCCTGGGCCATTATTTTCAAACATACATTTCAATGTTTTCATGTAAGTTCGTCTCGCTTCGGAGCCATGTGTCCCACTATCAAGTAGCGCGGCCGCAGGCTGGCGTGAAAAGCTTGCAATTTTCAAAACGTTATTTATTCACTCTTCACCGAACAAGGCCGTTTAATGCTAGGAGTCATTTTCTAATAATTTTATATTTTGACATTGTTTTATGGACCGAACAGAACGGCTCTAAACTGATCGTTATCGGACTAAATTGCTAACGCTTCTCGCCTGGTTAATATTGTTGCTTTATTTTCTAAGTTAATAGCATTGTAACATCTTAACTGCAGACACTTTATATTCGCCGTTGATCGCGCCCTTTTAATTAAGAGACTCATTAGTTATTCTGGTAGGTTAAGACGAATTGCCTCGTTTTCGCTTCCTATGGCAGATTTTTTTACAAGGTGATCTTTGTTTACATGAATCACACTGTTTCGTATCACACTATGTACGAGTATAAAAATCACACGCGTAGATGAGTTATCGATATGTTTTATATCTATCTGATTTATTTCCTGTACTATGGACAACACTTCCGCTTTACCACTCCTATATAAGGTTAAAATCGCTCGCACGCCACGCCGGCGTCGGCGGCGCCGTCACTAAAGGTGCCGACACACTATTCTGTTCTATTGTGTTGTGTCGCGTCGCGACAGAAGCGTATCGGTTTCATACATTTTGCGACTTACATCGTGTTGTGTTGTTTCGCAATCGCGACACAACACAACACAACACAACAGAACAGTATCTTACCGCCTTTACATACGTTTATTTCGTGCGGGGGTGAAACGCGAGCACGCGAATTCTTCTTCAAAGTGTTAAAGCCCGGGAGTTACCGATCTTACATTTTTCCTCTCTCGCACCCTCACTGGTTAACCAGGGAGAGAATGCTTTTTTAGCATTAAGTCCACGATTTTCTGCATTTTTATAAACAGCAATAAAGATTAAATAAACAAAAACGTAAATAATGTTTCCTTTTGCGTGATTTTTATACAAACTTCCCATTTTTCCACCAATCCATCGTGATTTGAGGCAGTGTGTGATCCGTCTTATTTAGAACATATTGATGAATGTTAGTAGCAACTTTTGATAATAGTTTTAATACTTCTTTAAGCTGCGATTACTCTCTAGCAAATGGAGAATGTGATTAATGCTTCTTCGAAAGAATGTAACAGCTGAACTGGAAATCGATGTTCTCGGTCACTCAATTGCTCAATTGCCTGCGTAAACGGTTCTTTATGTATTATTCAAGATATCATACGCGTATAATATGTGATAACAAAATCTTGGGTATCAATATCAGTTAGCCAATTCGTGACAATTTTGCGTTTCCGAATGCACAAAGTAGTTTATATAATAATACAGGATGATTTTTTGAACAGTCGACAAATTTTGTGGTGTGGCTTAGACCATCAAACTGAACAACTTTGTCTATGGAACCAACTAAATCAGAGCAAAAAAATAATAATCAGCTGTTTCATACATTTTGGTTGAGTAGATAGGTATTGACTTTTTTTAATGGAACAGTTAATTATTTTTTAGCCAAAGTTGTTCAGTTTGGCACAAAATTGGTCGACTGTTTTCTATTTCACCCTGTAGCAAGATTAATAAAAGTGTGCTTTCATTAATACATCAAACTACTCAACATAATCAGATAACCCGTATTTTGGCAAATATTATTACGTCGTATTGAACTCTACGCGACCTGTCACCCCCTATTGTTAATCGATGTTTGGGGCCACAAAACACATTTTTATTAAGAGCGTGCCGCGGGAAAAAAGCAAAAACACTAAATCATGCGTTAGTTTAGTACTGATTGTATGGACTCAGCCCTAATATTTCACACTACACAACAAATAAGTGCGCTTACTTAGTAATCCTACTTCCTACTAATATTATAAATGTGAAAGTTTGTGGGTTTGGATGTTTAGATGTTTGGATGTTTGTTCCTCAATCACGCAAAAACTACCAAACGGATTTGATTGAAATTTGGCACACAGATAGTAGATTAAAACATAGAATACTTTTTATCCCAATATTCTCACGGGAACGGGAACCACGCGGGTAAAACCGCGGGTGGCCGCTAGTTCTAATTAAAGCAAAGTTGAATTTTGAAAAACCATGTGGCGTTTGGACTAAACGTTGAAAATTAATATAATAGTTATATTTTATATTGAAATTTATTTTCCAAATTGTGTAACACAGACAAACTCTCTCTTTATTTAATTAATTTTAATAATTAAAACATTTGTGATACCCAATAACATAAGCGGTATATTAACTCTTACTAAAGCTATTCTAAACTTAAAATCCTAAGTTAATCTGACTTGCTGGTCTTAGGGCCTCGTTAGAAATAAGCGCGTTTTTCACGCGGAGTGAGGGACGTTATCACGCGCGTCCCGTCCCGCGTCCCAGAGGGCGGGCGACAGGTCCAGCTAATGACTCCAACGACTGTTATTTTTTTCCATTATCATCCCTTTGTATGAAACGGCATATTGGTAAGGATTAATTTGAGTTTATCACCCTTTGTACTTACCTGTATTAAGATTGATTTAGATTTTAGAGCTTGTCCTGTAGATCAGGGATAGATCTGCAAATCGAATCAGAGTTCTACAGTTATAGTAT
Organism: Agriphila tristella; assembly: GCA_928269145.1. Lineage (NCBI taxonomy): Eukaryota > Metazoa > Arthropoda > Insecta > Lepidoptera > Crambidae > Agriphila > Agriphila tristella. The sequence goes on along the minus strand of OV743440.1, from coordinate 20,943,261 downwards.
TTGATGGTTAGATGTACTTTATGGATTCATTACCATTGACAATCGGAACCATAATGCAAAACATGATCTTTATTTTAAACCTAATGATTCTTAAAGAAATATCGTAAAGTTTTCTTTAAAACGTAAATAAAAGACGTAAAGACGTTTTCCTTAAAGTTTTGCTTGTAAGAAAGTTTAGCCATAAGAGGTAGCACAATCAAAAACCCATCCATAATATTATCCTTTACTATAAACAAAAATTTACATTACCCAATAACAACAAAGTCTTATAAAAAGTTCTTCCTATCCTTTCAACAAAATCCTCATCATCTACCAACTGCAGGTGATTCAAATAATTTATAGCATTTTGGTGGACAAAAGTAATAACATATCTAAGAGCAACATCAAAATAATAGTAAATTACAATCAAATCCCCGGTTTATGACACCCCTATAACACGGGAAGCATCTCGTGACCTGCCATTGTATAGAAATGAAGACATATTTATGTGCCGGACCCTTCACGCCTGTCTATATGTGGACGGAGAAAATGTAACTTTATTTTTCACCTCAACTTAGTTACGCACCTGCTGGACTTATATTGAAACGTTTGAGAAGAGAGATTTATGTAATGTTATGATGACCATCTTTTTGGTATAACAAAAATTGTATATGAGTAAATTTTTTTTATTATTTTAGTTTTTTTAATCCTCAGATAACAGATATCAGTCAGTTAAATTATAATCCAAATAACATAAAGTTATTCAAAAAAATTGACAAACAGACATAATATGACAATTATTTTCGATTTTGCGGCATAATACGTTATCAAACAAATAAAGCTTTATCTGGGTATTGAAAAATCAGCTCTGAATCACTAACTTGTGCTTAACCGGTACTTTAACAAGCTTTTATCGTTAAAGTTAGGTGGTGCAACTCAGCCTTAATAAATAGGCTTTATTCTTTGTCATACTAATTTAACATCAAGCTTAGAAATAAGAATCTTTAATTATGACATAATTTTTATCATAAATCTATCAACTTACTTATTATGCTTTTATGATAGTTTTGGAAACGTGAAAAAAACACTAGTCAGGATCCAGAAATTTTAAAAATACTTTGACCCGTCTATGAATGGATTAACAAGAAATCTCAAAGTTGACAATAATTGTCAATACAAGTTACAATTATTGTAACCGAAATGTAAGGAAATAAGTTGTAACAAAATAGAACATCGCTCTAGTATAGGTTAATTTTTCAAAAAGCTATCCTTTTTGTGAAGCTAAACGCGTTACTATCAATCTTGCCGACATCTCTCTGACCTTCGGTCGAATAAACTAATCAGGACCGCAAAATGTCGTTAGTGAAACTTGCTCCTTCTTTATAGATAAAAGTACGTTGGAACTTTTATTTTATTACTACGGTAAATCGTAATTTGTTGAGAAAATCATTAACTAGATTTAGGCAGACTTTCACAGGTTCTAAACAAATTCCGCGTACCTTATTTTGTCAGATAATTTAATAGGTTCCATTAATAATTAACCCAGATGGTACGATATGTGAAACCTGTGAACCTTCATATTTTTAAAGTCAGAAGATAAACAAGAGAAATAATATTAGTTTAATAGTCACTCACTGCCACAATAATATAAAAAATGTGAAAGTTTTTGAAAAATTTGGGAAAAACAAAAAGGATCATAATACGAGTAGTAAGTATCAGTCATCCAAATAGATATACTTAAGACATCCTGGACATGTCTTATAAGTAGTTAAGTCTTAACAGCAGAGCGTGGTAGAGCAGAGGATGGAAAAGAAGAGAACAATGTTCTCTGATTTCGCAGCTCATCATCATCATCAGCCATTTTAATATCCCCACTGCTGGGGCACAGGCCTTCCTTATGGGTGGATAAGGAGGACGGGCCATAACCCACCACACGGGCCCCATGCGGATTGGTGGGTGTTAACGACTGCAAATGCAGCCGGGACCAACGGCTTAACGTGCTTTCTGAAGCATGGAGGAGCTCGAGATAATAAATTTTTGGTCACCCATCCCATGACCGACCCTTGCGAAAGTTGCTTAACCTCTGCAATCGCTGGGCCAGGCACTGTACCACTGCGCCACCGAGCTCCTCATATCGTAGCTCATGGATCATCAAATTGAGAGCTCAAGACATGTTTCATTAAAGAGTTCAAATTCAAAATCATGCTATACCAACTATTACTAGCACTAAAATATTATTGCAACTGGAGAAACTTGGATACGCAATAAAAAGGTTAAAAACCGACTCGTGAATAAAAATAATTGGCAAACTGTATAGGTACCGTAGAGGTGTTAACACATTCATAGTTCTTTATAGATGTATATTATTATTGGTAGACGAAGCATTCTGGTCACATACGCGGTGCATCTCAAGGGACAAGGGGAGAGTTCGAAGGGCTCGCAAAATTCTGTATAGTCACGCTGTCTGCAATTATCATTCTCATTATTTACAGAAAATTATCTTATTCGACAGTCACTGTTAATTAAGTATAAGAAATGCTGTAAGCAACCGGCATATTTTCTTCAGTTAATGGAATTATTGGTCTCAGTATTTACCTATATAAGAACTAGTTTTGATTATTTAAACATAAAAAAACATAATTATCTCAATTTTTAATAATGAATCAACACCAATCCACTTTCTTAGGGGCATATCCTTGGGTCGTCCAGTGCTCGGTGCTCAGCTCAGTGGTTTAAGATAATAAAAGATACTTCCATAACAACAGCTGAAGTGTCATTACGTTTCCCAGTCCCTCGGTAGTGCCCATTTCTAGGAGGTATCTAAGGTGCGAGTTGGCAGCTGACTGCACGCGACATGAAGCCGCGTCATGGTCGCTGCAGTCAATTTCGAACGGCGTTTTTTTAACTAATTCAACTTGTTGTCGCTCCAAATTAGGCACTGATGTACGGTCTGGCAACACGACGCGGCGGCCACGGAAGGTATTTCATAGAAATACATAGAAACATTTATAAACCAGTAGTGTACGCGATATGAGGCAGCGACACGACCGACGCAGCGTCATGTCGTGTGCGGTCGACTGCCAACTACCAAAGCACTCAAGAACTAAAGTCAATCAATTTTGGTCACCCATCTGAAACGACATGTGCGAGGGGATCTACAATTCACAGGCTACTCTACGCATAATAAAAATAACACCGATATATTTTGAATCTTATCAATATTCATCTTTCTTACATACCTACTGCAAAATAATTTAATAAGAGTTCCACAATTTCCAACAAAACAAACAAGTGAAATTTCCGCTTAAGCAATCATTTCATTACGAAAACATGCGTACTAAATTTCACGGTCCATACAACGTGTCGACAAAAATCGTTTTGGGTTCATTAAACTTCGACTCGAGATATAATTAAGGGCCGGTACCATTGTATTGACTTAAGGTGCGCCTTAAATCACTATCACTGCCCTCCAGGCTTAAAGAAGTCAGTTTGCTCTTTTATATTTACCGATTGTTTTCATCTCCATTGAATTATTGCCTTTCTTAAACAACCACTTTAAGGAGACCTCCCAATCACACTTAAAATATTATGTAATAATTTTGTGTTCTAACATCTAACAAATACCTTTTTTGAATTAAAATGCGTCGACTAAAGTGCTGCTAATTAGAAATAGTTTCAAGTTATGAATATAGTAATTATTTGACACAATGTTATTTTGGTTGTCTAATAGTTTTGAATTTTTGGTTAGAAAATTTCAAAAGGTTTTATGTAGGTATACACATACAAGTCTAAATGATTAGAAATAAAACGCTACTTTTTTACTACTACTTTTTTATGATATTACTGAATTCATTACTATTCTATATTTACTATACTAATTCAGTAATATCATAATTATTTTAGAATTATTTAGTTTTTTTTATTTCCCGACGTTTGGCCAGCTTTTCGAGCCGTGGTCACGGGATGACTAAATCAAAAAGGCTTGTTTAGCTGAATCAACCAAAAAATCCTTATAGTCCGTTTGTTTGTTACGCCTTCACGTCTTAACTACTCAACCGATACCACCGATACCGATAACAAGAAATTTTGCATACACGTTGTCAGGGGTACAGAAAAGGACATACCTTTCATCCCCAAAAAAGTACTATTCTTGAGGGATCGAAAAATAACTGACCAAGCAGTCAAAATCGCGGGTGCATGGTCGCTAGTTCAATTTAATTATCGAACCTGCTCACAAAATTTTACAAGAATCGGTTCAGAAATGCTATTTGTAGAGTAGAACAGCCGGGCAGATATACAAAAGGTTTTTTGCACAAGCTGAAACGGAGACGCTCCGCTCGCGTTTCGCTCACTTGGCAGAAAAATAAGCTTGGTTTGTTTCACAGCGCCGCCAGTATAAAGCGGTTTCGTTTCAGATCTCGTTGTTTCATTTCAATTAAAACTTATAAATTTCTTCGCATGACCAGCGTAGATACCCTTGTGTGCAACTTTCACATACATGAGAAGCTTTAAAAGAATTAAAAGAACCGACGACAAATTGATTGAAGTTGAAAAATAATTTATTTTGTTCTTAAATATCTTAAAGCTTCAGTCCCCCGTGACCACGGCAGCTGCAAAGGTGCCGAAACGTCGGAAAAATCAAAAATCAAACCAAATACCAACTAATTACCAAAGTACTTTCAATAAAACCGCGCTAGTATCCGTTAAAAAGTCTTTTATTTCATATCTTAAAACTGTTTACAATGAATAGTTAATATAATAATATATAATATCATTTTTATTGCATTCATAATACGATAATAAGTACACTTACTAGTATCAAATCCAATAATAATTTCTTAAAAAAATGACACCAGATTTTTTAAATCTATTTAAGACTGTTAAAGGGTCAAAATTTACTGTCTAAATGTTGAAATTGCAGTCATAAAGTTTATAAATACTTTCTTGTAAAGGTATTTGTGGCACAAATTATTCTAGCTAAAAGATGGCGCACAAATATAACAAGCAAAACAAATGCACATCTCACCAACTCACTGCGTCTTTAGTCAACAAAGGTAAACTGGAAGTTTTAAACACATCCTCTCTCGTACGAACCTCTCTGAGTGTAGCGAGCGCGGATCACGTCCCCCTTTATACTTTTAAACCGCTAAAATATTGTTTCTGGCGTACGCGATACTGTCGAGTCAGCATTGGGAGTCATGGCCATTGGGTTTCCTAGAAGAGACAGTTCAGTAACTCTACTTTTTAATACACTTTTATTTTAATATTGATTCAATTCGCTGAAATGTTTAAGTCAGTCTATACTATGCCTGCTATACTAGTTTTGAAATTGTATAGTGCCTGTAAAATTTTCAGTTGTAGATATTCTGCTTTGCTTAATAAAACTTTTGGCATGTGTATACTTTTACCAACACAGCAAATGCTTTCAGCAACATTTCATCATTAAATGCTCCAAAAAGCCCGTGCCTTAATTTTTTGTCTTAATAAACAGCTTTTTTGGCAAGAAAAAAAGGAGGACATCGCTTCCCTTTTAAATGGTTTGCCTCATCCAGCAAATTACCTCATTGGAAACATCCCATATTTTCCCACGCGATATATAATCCAACGTGTATATTGGACTAGCCAATATCTAGTTAGTGTAGCTAAACCGGCAACCCGCAATCCTCAATATTGCTCGAGCCTTCGATTTTCGGTCCCACTCTCGTACCCAATTGCGATTACCTTTTCTTATATGGGCGATATCGAGATTCTTATTACTCGGGTAAATGCAATAACGTACACATTTTGATGGCAAGAACTTTATTGTGAGTAAGCTGGGAAACATATTTTAAGGTCAACATGTTTTATTGCACTGTAAATTTTTATGTAAACGAACAAGCTATAGACTATATTGAAAACGAAGTCTACAGCTACGCGTGAATTAGACGCGTTTCGTTATACAATGAATGGACCATCGACATCAGCAACGTGAGCAATATTAACAGCAGTATAGGTACCCAAAATCGTGTGTCAAATCGGGCAAATTTGCTCTTTCTAAACAAGGTCTGGTGCTTAATAAGGTTTTGAATATCTTTTAATTTCATAACTCGTCAAAAGTGACAAAGCACACCTTAAAAATTACCAAGTTTGATAACGACGTGGTTCAATTAATCATTCTACGACACAACATGGGTGAACTGGTGACACAGAGTAAGTTCATAATTGTATTCCCAGTTTGGACACCGCATGATTGATTACGCCGCTAGGCTGTGGTCTGAATTAGGTCGATACCTGTGGATTGCAAAACTAAAACTGGCCGAATCTGAAACTGCCCAACTTAGTTTAGAATTAGATGTTATATGTTGGAATAGAAATTCCCTGTAGCTAAACCTTTTGTCTGTTTCGCAAAATAGAACTTTTCCTGATTGGGTATTTAAATAGGTACTTCTGATAATATCAGATATTTGCACGCGTGCTAATTGTTTGAAATAAATACTTTGTTTTGTAAATCAAAAATAAATCCACTGAATTCTTGTAACATTCTAAAAGGAATGAAAATGTGAAACTCAATGATGGCGACGCACGTCAAATCCTAAAGTGTTTTACTAAACGAATAGTAGGTACTAGAGGATATGAAACGACTAAAGCAAATAGTTCCTTTACCAATAACAATACCACCTAGAAAATACGAACAAAAACTGAAACCTTTATTTAAAAAAATAAATCCAGAGCTTTAAAATTTGGCACAGTAACGAAGAACTGGGACTCCGGTAGCATAATTAAAAGTTTGGGAACTTGTTGAGTATTCAGCAAACGTGCCGCAATCTCAAAACTGACCACTTAATTGGAAGTTGTTTGGATGAACCAAAGACACTGGGCGCTGACTTAAAAAAGCATTTACTTCTGCCTTGGTAACAATACACACCACTATACAAGGTGTTTGGTAAAAGCCTTATAAAGCCGAATATGGTAGAGAGGGACCATGAAACCGAACAACTTTTACTATGGGACCAACTCTGAAATCGAGAAAAAAAAAATCAGCTGTTTCATACAAAAATTAATAACGAAAATATATCAAAATGTATGAAACAGCTGATTTTTTTTTCGTGATTTCAGAGTTGGTCCCATAGTAAAAGTTGTTCAGTTTGATGGCCCCTATCTACCATATTCGGCTTTATAAGGCTTTTACCAAACACCTTGTATAATATCGTAAAAACAATATGCAATGCATTTCCTTGATAATATAAGATCTATAAAAGAAACTCTTATAAGGATTTAGTGTATAACTTCTACTTGTACTTACTACAATTTTCTTTTAATTTAATGAAATGTAGTTGAGTCCTGAAAATTTCTGTTTATAACTCCTAATTTCACTTGCGCACTGCAAATTGTTTGGAAGTAAATTGTCGAGTGTAACCATTTATGATCCTGTATTAGTTTGACAAGCAAAAATTAAATTATTTCATATTCAAATTATTACTGTTTTTTTTTTCAATGCATCATCATGACTTTTATTGCATTTACATCAAAATTACGGTAAGAGAAATAAATATTTTAAGAAATGTTAAAACAAAGGTATGATCTAATACACAAAAAGAAATATCCAAATCTCATTATATACATAAACGAGAATTCTTGCACAATAAAATTCTTAACGATAAATTTAAAAGGATGGACAATAAATAACCAAACCGTAAATTTTGCTAAGGTCCGTTGTCGCAACATAAAAATGTTTACTTATAGGTTGTTTTTAATGTGTCTGAATGTTAATTAAATAACAAACAATAAAGCTATCACAAGAAAACTGTTTTAGTTCCTTCTTTACAGTCTAGATAAGTAATAAAATATCTCTTTAGATTAAGTAATTTTTGGTTTAGTTTTTTTTTAATAAAGCAAACGGCGGCCCACTTTTCCTATTTACAACTACATAAAATAGTATAATTATGTTTATTTCTTTTTAAGATGAGGGGCCACCAGTATATCTCTATCGCCTCCAAGTAAATCTTTAGTTATAAACTAATGTCCTAAATGACTCCCTAACTAACTGATTAATGAAACGTCTCTGCTTCAGCTTGAGCAAAAACTTTTTTTTCGTACGTCTGTCCGTCGGCTGTCTGTTTGTTCTCCTCTACAGGTCGCAATAGTCCAATAGCGACATAGTCCTATCGCGAAATAGGCAATGTGAGTTTAGACTAAACGCTTATTTGAAATAACGTTTAGACATAACGCGAATTTGGCATACTGTGTTATAGTTATAGGTATACAGCGAGTAAAGGAATCATGGCCGATTGCACTAAACTTAGGAATCGCCTAAGTCTTTTCTTATCTACAACTCGACCAAGTTAACTAGGCGAATGACAGCTACATGACGGCTAAGTTTATGATAACGTTTAAATTTGGTCGTGTTGTAGTTAGGAAAAGACTTAGGCGATGCTTAAGTTTAGTGCAATCGGCCATTAAACTACTGAATGGGTAAGACTGACTTGGCATACAGACAGTTGTTGTTATGACGTAGGCATCCGCTTTCTCTTGGGAGGTGGAAAGCCAAGCAAAGTTGTGGACAAGATTATTAAATATAACCATAGAGTAATGATAATTAATAGTGTGGTTACTCGGCCGTGTTGATGGGGTAACGATGAGATGGAGATACAGAGGAGAAAAGGTAGTTATCTCACTTAAGAAAATATATTATTGCACTATTACTATTACTATTCTGTAACTGTGAAAGAATTCGGTAAACAGGCAAATATCAGTCGCACCAGCGAAATAGCAACCGTTGGCAGCTGTCACAAAACAAAATCCCCTCTTGCATTCAGCGAGGCGACAAATGCCAAATCTAATACAGTGGCAAGGTTCTCGTACCAGGAATCCGAGATCGACTAGAACCTTTGAAAAGTATCGTGCATGAATGGCAACTATAAGGCAAGATGTGTATTCAAAAATAAACACCTCGTCTCTAATCATCTAGGTGGGAATCGGACAACGAATAACCCAAATTTTTAATATCATTAAGTTTAATAAAGAAAATTTTTGATAACTCTTTTCTACTGAAAACTTGGAACTACCTATTTTCGGAATTTATATACAAATTTCATCTCTTAGAATTATTGAATTTTTAGATTTTAGGCATTCGCAATGCTATTTTTATGTTAAGATAATTAATATATTAGAAAAAATACTAGAAAAAATTGACTCACCCGTCTGAGGTGAGGCGTTTTTTTTAGAATATTGATCAGATCAGTTGGGTTTGTACAGCGATTTGAATTTCCTTCTACCTCATTCGTATGAAAATCGAGTGGCATCCTTATGTGGCCACCACTATAAATACATTTCGAAGTTACTTGAAATCTTACAACAATGAATAAACATTTAAAACTCGCCAAAATTCGCTCGCCAATAAAATTTGAATCTTCAAATATGTAAAACAGCCACAATATCCGTTTTATTGCCTTAACGTAGGTATTTATGAATGCAGTCGAACTATTTACGATCACAATCGTCAACCTATTACTCACGCACAGGAAAATGGTATCCTTGCGATTTCATTAAAATAAATCTCAAGCTGAGTTATAAAGTTTTGCGTTGAACGAGACTAAACTAAAGAGATAATGTACTACGGTCAGGCCATTCTTTAAACTGGAACTTGGTCTGACAAACCAATTTCAACTCTACTCTATTGGGAATACGTTTAATATTGCGTCGGATTTACTTTCCCTTAGCAATCCAGCGTATTTGATAAATACAGTCTGATAGGCCAGAACTGATAATTGATCCATTACTTAAGAGGAATGATAAGTTTAAATCTTAGGCCTGTATCTTGAAATGAGATAGGGTTTTCCCATCAAGTTAACTGTCATTAGATACATTAATGTATTTTATATTCATAGATAAATGATGCATTTGATTAAACTGCTAAAGTATTAGTGAAAAGCGCTGGCATTTTATTGAACTGCAAAATACTTTTTACTTAACATGGTAGTACCACAACATGTTGTTTGAAATAAAAATAACAGACAATTTGTTTTTTTTTTATTCTTTTCACCAATGCTATATATTTGTGATTATAGTTTTCTATAAAAATAAATTCAATTATTATTAAAACGTGAAACTTTAACTTTTCCTTGGTTGTAAAAATAGTTGGGATGAAATACCGCTATTATGCAAAGCTCATAGCAAATATTAGTTTTTCCTAGTAAATGTACGAGTGTTTGGCACTTACTACATTAAAAGCTTTTACTAAGCTCTGTTTAAATCAGCAATTTTGTATTATACTTACGCGAAATCCAAAACGTTTAAACATCAACAATTTACGACTTTTTTATCGGCACAAGGATACTTTCTCTGTTTAATGCTACTGAAACAAAAGATTCGATTCTTGAGTTGTGTATTTATAGAATCATAAAAAAGTTACGACTTGAATGTACAATCTGGACATAAAATTATAACTGTTTTATGTAGATTTGCTGCTTAAAACACGCAAAGTGTCAAAGCAAAAATTCCTGTCGCGCAAACTATTATGAACATTAAGTAGATTTAATTTTTTTTGGTATTGTTGATTTTTTTATCGTAAAATAAACTATGATATTAATATCTACCCTGCTTTTGAAGTATGGAGTTTTGATTTTAACACTAGCGGCCGCCCGCGACTTCGTCTGCGTGGAAAGATTTTTTGCTATCCCTCGAGAACAATACTTTTTTTCGGGATGAAAGGTACCCTATGTCCTTTTCTGTACCACTGACAACGTGTATGCAAAATTTCATGATTATCGGTACAGTAGTTAAGACGTGAAGGCGTAACAAACAAATAAACAAACGGACTTTCGCATTTATAATATTAGTAAGGATTAATTTTACATTAACATAAATTTTATTTTACTTCTTTGAAGTATGTAGTTTTTATTGTTGAGAATCAGTGCTGGTATTAATTCATTGATTTCACTCTGTTGCATTGAAGCTCTCATGGCGGAACTTGACAGACTGATCGTACTCGATCACGTGTGTTAATTCACGCTCGGTCCGGCCAGATTGTTGGATGGGTGACCGTTAAGTGACGTTACAACTGAGCTCTTCCGTGCTTCGGAGGGCACGTTAAACCGTTGGTCCCGGCTGTTGTCATCTAGAAGCCAAAGGCGGCTTGATAAACTCTAGCACCAGAGGAGGCCACTAATCCTCATTCGATAAGAAAAAGAAATCGGTTGCATAATTTTAAATTTACCATTACTTATAACGGGTGGCGCAAAAGTAAAGACCCTATTTGGTTCAGCTATAACATTTTTTCTAAATTAGAAAACTAGATTTAGGTTTTTTTAAATGTATATTTGTGCCATTAAATTTCGTACCATTAGGATTTAAAGATGATGTCTTTTAAATGGTGACCTCCAGAGTTGATACACATTTGAGCCCTATTTATGACATTTTGCATAACTTGCCGTAACACTTCCTGCGATATGTTCGTTATTTCTTGACGAATGTTTTCTTTTAGAGCTGCGAGAGTCTGTGGCTTGTTCACATACACCCGAGATTTCAAAAAACCCCAAAGAAAGAAGTCTGGACTGGTCAGATCGGGTGATCTTGCAGGCCAAGGCAAATCGCCAAAATGAGAGATAACTCGGCCTGGAAAAGCGTCCCTCACTAAATCCATATTTATTCCACGTTCTTGGGGAGTAAAACGGTCCATGTTTATTTTCAGTGTATTTTATATTTGTTCACTACACAATTTTCAACAACAGAATGACAGAAAATGTCATATAAAAAAAATAAAAGTATTTTCTTTAGTGCCAGTACTTTTGCGCCACCCGTTACAAAAAAAATTTGCTAAAACTATTTTATCTTGAATGTAAAATCTCAACATTTCCTGCTCTAAATAACATCTTGTTTAGCCAGTACACAGAAGGTAAGTGCGTCATTTTGAAACACAATTATTTGCAGAACGTGACCCACCCATGTTCGTTGGAGTTAAAGCATTAAGACTTAGAGATCGTCAACAATAGCATACACTATTGTTGACGTCACGTGCTCGTGTATCAAATCTGACATTACCTTGACATTACCCATAAAAGTTAAGTGTAATTGATAGCTTATTACAAAATCACTAATTCAAGTTGGTCATGTTGTCTAAAATTTTGTTTTATAGTGCATTAGGGATTAGGGATTTGTGTATGTAAGTATCCGTGTCTAGAATGTTACAGTACATATATACTTACTATAAACACAGTTTATCAATATGAAATGAATTTGTGATTATTAGGCCTGAGGACAACTTCTTTTTTTATTCTAGGAGCCCCACCTGACTTCATTAGACGTGTTTAATTACAATGATATGCGTATCTAATGATAAGAAAATTATTTCTTGCTTTTTAGAGGTATTTAATTTTGAAGCTAATTTTGTTTTTATTTTCAGATTTTTTGAAGTCAGTTTTTTTGTTTAAAAAAATTTTTTTTTCTTTTGAGTGTAAGTACCTTCTGTGTTAGGTAGTTTTACCTTTTACGCATAGTATGTATATTATGTAAATGTAAGCGATGATGTTATATTTTTTTTTATTTCACACTTTTACGTGTTCCTTTTCCACTAAAAACACAATTTCCACTGTTCGTGCTGTTTGTTGTTAAGGAGTTCCGTTGTTCCTCCTTACCGCCCATAAGGAAGGCCTGTGCCCCAGCAGTGGGGACATCAAAAATGGCTGATGGACAGTTTCTATTTGATTTTGAAGAGTTCCCTTGTGTATCTTTAAAATCCAAGGTCCAATAACAATTGTCAAAAAAAGAATCATCTAAATCGGTACATAAACAAAGAAGATATGGTCGATCATCCGTATAGTTCATAAAATGGTAACGAAAACGACAGTATTTTCAAGTTTTCCTGAAAAATACTGAACCGATTTCAAAAAATGGGACCAACTTGGGAACAGTCCTGATCTAATGACGTTTGAGTTATTTCAATCGGTTCAGCCGTCTTCGAGTAATCGGTGGACATACATAAAAAAACATACATACAGCCGAACAGAGAACCTCCTCCTTTTTGGAAGTCGGTTAAAAAGACATTCTACCATGCAGATAAAATAATTTATAAGTATAGATTCTTTAATGAAGTTAAGAAAAATCGAGATTCTAGAAGCTTATTATAAAAAAAACTTTCCAATTCATCTATGACTTCCAAAATTTAATTATTATTAGCGGTTCAATCTTTAGATACCTTTGTAGCAATAGCTGCAAACTAGTTATGCACTCACGAAGTTGGCGTTTCAACGGCAACGTCTTCAAATTTGCCATACGTAATGCATATCAAATTTGATGAGCTTTACTAAATCTCATTCCTATGATCGGAACTATCTAGTCTAACTTTAGGCACCTTATTTATTGACTGAACTGAAGCAATGTACTTTACCTTGCTAAGAATACAGACAAAACAATGAAAGAATTTCATACAAAATAAATATTAAAAAGTACTACACGAAATACTGTTGGATAGTTCAGGTATATGTGTACATACAATAAGTACTATAGTACAAAACTTTACTCTCAATAAGCTGAATAAAAAAGACGGCACAATTTCGAACAAATCACAAAGTAAAAATATCTTTCGGCGGAATCGCGACGCAGAATTTAGTATCAAAGTCAACCCTTATGTTCAGACGACACAGTCTGATGAAACAAATATGTCAACGCTGAGTATAAAAAAACGACCATTGAGGATGTTAGATGAAAATCTGTAGCAGTAAATTTGTCGCCGTTTTGAGAGATTAAAAGCGAATGTATACCGTGAGATTGAATGGCGAATTCATTTGAACATTCCCTCACTTTTCTGAATTTATAGACAGGCGTCTTCGTGTGAGGTATTTCTAGCAGAACAAAATTAAACACTATAAAAATATCTTATTTTCTTTTTACAAATTAACATAAGACTCCAGTCTGCGATGGGATTGCTTTGTAAGTTACAATCAAAACATGGATTGAATTGCCTTTTTAGCACCGAATAGTTGATCTAACTGCTATTTATTTTTGTTCACGAATACAAAAATAACTTTGAATTATACCAAAAGAATTGAGTGGGTTTGTTTGTTATTTAGAGAAACTTCTATGTTATTTTAAACCTTTGGAGTGTTATTTAAAACTTCTATTTTTTATTTCAAAACCTTTGAAGTGTTATTTATGAAATTGCATGCATTTAACCTGCCGTGAATTTCTACTTAAAATGACTTTATAGTTTGTTGGTACGTATTTCATAGCAATATAAAGTTGCAGCTTTAATAAATCCTTTTACCGTGTTTTAATCTTTTTAAGCGTCTCTCTGACTAAATTAAGTCTACAACAACGAAGCTTAACTTGTTATTTGTATATGTGCAGTCATAATGAATTATAGATACTTACGCTTTTACTGTAAGTTCGTTATGTAACTTTATTCTGTAAATAAAGCTTGTAGTATTTTTATTTTATTTTATTAATTAGGAAAACTTACTGCTAATACATAAATACATAGAAATATATACGAATAATCACAAGCTAATAACAATCGAGGAGCTCGATGGCGAAGTGGTTTAGCGCCTGGCCCAGTAATTGCGGAGGTTAAGCAACGTTCGCAAGGGTCGGTCATGGGATGGGTGACCAAAAAATTATTATCTCGATCTCTTCCGTGCTTCGGAAGGCACGTTAAGCCGTTGGTCCCGGCTGCATTTGCAGTCGTTAACACCCACCAATCCGCATTGGACCCGCGTGGTGGGTTATGGCCCGTCCTCCTTATCCACCCAATAAGGAAGGCCTGTGCCCCAGCAGTGGGGACATTAAAAATCGCTGATGTACAATAACAAGTTTCCATCCACAGATACTATGCGTTAAAAGTCCTAGAAATATAACTTAATGCTCAATTACAATAACATAATAAAAATGGCGATTTTAATATTGTAATTTTTTATTTGGGCCCTGTTACATACATACTAAATAGATGCACAATAAGTTTTTTTTTTACTTTATTTTTACGACAATCAAATTATTATTGTGACTAATTTTCTTTCTCTTTTTATTTTACTTCCCTTATAGAGTGTTCGAGACATCTTGACCCAAAATGGTGCCGTCATCAAGTGATATTTGCTTTCCCACGAGCTCCTATCCAAGTTTAATGCTTGTGTTTTGACTTGTAATTCACGAGTTAAGCCTTAATGAAGCGGCTATTAAAGCACTTGTCCAATTAAGGCTATACAGTCCGTCATAAGATCTCTGTTTGTTCTTACCTAAAAGACTATTAAGTAACTGAGATTACGTGAACTGTCTGATAATTAGACGCGAGTGCTACAAGGTTTGTTACATACGTGTTCTAAGGTAACTAATTTTTCAACATACTTGCTCGTAAAGTAAGGCCTCATACATCGCTTTTAGGGCCATAAACCGAGCTATAAAAAACGCGTGCAATAATATATAAAACATTAGTTGGTTATAGAATTATCCCTACAAAGTTAAATAGATACCTTACTGCAAGTTCTATGCGAGTAAACAGAGCATTTTCAATTTAACCGGGTAATACAGTTATTTTTTTAGTAACAACAAAGAGGTCTTATGCCGCTGAAAATTCATACGCATTTTTATCATATTTTGTAACAGTTTGGGCCTAATTTTTGGAATAAATAAATGTGTAAATCTTTAATTAAGTCAAACAAATATTTATTATTATCAAATTATTCATAATTTACAATATTTTGTTATAAAATATTAAAATATTTGCATTATATCACTTAAATTTATAATTTTGAAGTAGGCTGTATATGCTCACTAACCCCTTTGTTCGCAAAATATTCTTGCATTGGGCGTGTGAAAAAAAACAAAAAAACCTGCGCGCCTTTTCTCATCATGATTCATATTTTATTTTTGTCGTATTTGTTGCGGTGTGATAAATTACTTTATTTTTTCCTCGCAAATGTGTTGAAAAACGTCAGTTACCCACAGCCTTGTGTGCAATAAGCAACCTAAGCTAACTTGTATCATATCTAATGTAATAATAATTGACACTGTATCAACATTTAGTCACGCGGACGAAGTCGAGGGCGAAACCTAGTTTAATTTTCTATCTATACTGTATGCTTGGTTTGTAAAATTCGTAATCAATTCAGTTCAATCCATAATAGCTGCCGCCATCACTTCGCTGCGATGTAAACTATAGATTAAGTAAATTCTCAAGATTTGATGCAGTATAGTATATCGAGAAGCTCGGTGGCACAGTGGTTTAGCGCTTGGCCCAGCGATTGTTTCCCAAGGGAATAATAATATGCATTCTACTTATCCACCCATAAGCCTTTTCCCCAGCAGTGGGGAAATGAAAAATGGCTGATGGACAACATCTAGAACAATGCCTACGTTCGTCTTTTCGTACAAACGAGGTAAGTTTGAAGCCTTTGGTTCTCCACCAGGCATTGGTCGAGTTGTGATCTGATGATGGATTTTTAGGGAGTGAATGGAGGAGATCCAGATCATTATACACATTTAACTGATCAGGGGCCCAATTTTGAATCGATCGACTGGCGTCGAGCGCTCGTTTCTACTGATTTTCGTTCGACAGCTCATACATTTGAGTTGATTTGTTTGATTTGAGCGATTCAAAAATAGGGCCCCTGATCGGCATTCTAAAATCTGTTTAGATTTATTTAAAAATACGTGAAATGGCATTAAAATTGAAACTAAGAACTCTTATCAAAAAATAAATAAAAAAAATCTTCTTTGCGTTTGACATTTTTGACAAAATTTAATAGAAAAAGACATACGCCCGTATAATGGCTTGGTGCTTGTATCAATATATAATTGTAACAATGCCGTTTAAACAAATCAATTGCTAGTATTGATTCGTTGTATGATTGACGAGCCCGCATCTCGCTTACTGATAAAGTTTAACTCAGCATAGGTTTTGGACAGACAAAGGATATTGTATGTCAGACTTGAGTAACAGAAGATGTCTATCTATATTATTAATAATCGTTGTATAGTTATATGCAGCGAATTATGGAATAAGCATTCAGCTCAAAAAATGGCACAACACGATGAGTACAAATAAGTGGATAGAGCTAAAAATTTAATTAAGCTGCACAAAGCGCCTGAACACTAGCGACCATAATTTGTAAACTCATAGATATTTTCTTTACTTAATCGAAAAATAAGATACGTCTTTTCTCCATCTTTTTACTGCTTTCTTTGCATCTTTTACACCATTTGGCTATAAAGCACGTCATTTCTAATAAATTCTCTCTTTTTATCTTTTCTCTACAATACAAACTGCAATTTATTGAAAAGAACACTAACGTCAGTCACCGGGTGCGTGGCTGGCCCGTAAAGCTGAGCGGGTTGTACTTTTTCGGCCCCGCGTGTGCATTTTTAAGCAAAATTTGTTTGCAATTACATTTCCATAGATTTTAGTTCGCTGGTTATATGTGATTAGTGACACGGGTACGTTTGACCATGGGCAAGGATATATAAGGTCCTTCTTAAATAGTGCACATAATTTTAAGGGGTCAATGTACTCATGCATACAAACAACTTTTACTATGGTACCAACATTGAAATCGCGAAAAAAAAACAGCTGTTCCATAGAAAATTTAAAATGGACTAGATCAAAATGTATGGAACAGCAGATTTTTTCTCGCGATTTCTATGTTGGTACCATAGTAAAAGTTGTTTGTATGCATGAGTACATTGACCCCTTAAAATTTTATGCACTATTTAAGAAGGACCTTACATAGATTACCTTTTTTGTGAAAAGAAATATCGAAAGAAGTGAAACTGGTATGAACCTAGAAGAAAAACCACATGGACTAAGTCGCGGGCGGTCGCTAGTATTAAATATCATTCGAATTCCCCTTGTGACAATTCCAACGTTCACAATTAGAGCATCAATTAAGTTTCCCTTTGGTACAGAATCGTACGAAAATGAACGAATGCACCGTCGGTCGTGTACCTAATGCCATCAATCATTTTGGTACAAAATTAAACGTCATATGCGTGTTGGCCTACACTGGACGGTCAAAGTAGACTAACCCGAGTACAGAGATAATCCAACATAAAATTGTTTTTTTTAGAAGAATACCAAAGAAGTTGCGATATTTAGGCATGATAATGGATAATAATAATAAAATAACATTACGAAATTATACGATGCCTGCATAATGCTTTGATTTCTTAATAAACCAGCAAAAATGATCTGTAAATCAAAAGTAAATAAGAAGATTGTTTACAGATGATTAATATTTTTGTAATAAATTTTAAAATCATAAAATAAAAACAAGAGATACCGCAAAGCGAATAGGGATTGAAGATGCAGACAGACCCACAAATGTAAAATTATATATTATAATCTTATTAAAAACACTTTCAGACGATATCAGTAAAGCTTGATTGCAATAATCGCAAACACTGATCGAAACATAAAAGTTTAAAACGTAAGTCAGTACCATTTACTATTTCAGTTTTCAGTTGTTCAAAAGTAATTAAGTAAGCCATCTTAATCAATTGTCAAAATATCTGGAAAAATATTTCAATTGAATGTCGAGATAATTCCTCACATTGGTGAAATAACGCTGGCTTGCAGCGTAAGAGTGAGATACTCGAATACCTAAGTACTAGAAGAATTTCGGCGATTTCACAAGTGACTCGGAAGCTCAGTTGGTAAGAGCATTGGACCAGACTTTCAAAGGTCGCGGGTTCGATTCCCACCAGAAACAATCCGGGTGACGAGTCGATTTTTTTCTAGCAGGTATTGTATCGAAACATTAAAGTTCAAAAATAGTTTAAAAACAAAAAAACCGACTTCAAAAAAACTGAAAACATAATTAGCTTCAAAATTAAATACCTCTAAAAATTATAGAGGACAACTTCTTTATTCTAAGAGCCCCACCCGACTTCATTAGACGTGTTTTATTACAATGATATGCGTACCTATCTAATGATTTGAAAATTATTTTTTACTTTTTAGAGGTATTTAATTTTGAAGCTAATTGTGTTTTCAGGTTTTTTGAAGTCGGTTTTTTTTTTGTTTTTTTTTTTTTTTTTTTTTCTTTTTAGTGTAAGTACTTTCTGTATTAGATAGTTTTACCTTTTTATGGGTATGTATATTATGTAAATGTAAGCGATGATGTTATGTATTTTTTTTTATATTTCACACTTTTCCGTGGTATATACCACTAAAAACTCAATTTCTACTTTTCGTGCTGTTTGTTGTTAAGGAGTTCCGTCGTTCCTTCGCAGTTCAAGTCTAGTCCAAAACGTCCTTGACCATAGTTAGATACCTAATTTGTTTAAGATTGTCATAATCCTAGCAATATTTCAATCACTATACATTTTCTATTTGATTTTGAGGAGTTCCCTTGTGTATCTTTAAAATCCAAGGTCCAATAACAATGAAATCAAAATGGTATCATCACTGAAGTATCGTCTTTCAAACAAAAAAAGAATCATCTAAATCGGTACATAAACAAAGAAAATATGGTCGATCATCCGTATAAGTTCATAATAAAATGGTGACAGTATTTTCAAGTTTTCTTGAAAAATACTAAACCGATTTCAAAATTTCAAAAAATGGGACCAACTTGGGAACAAACCTGATCTAATAACGTTTGAATTACTTCAATCGGTTCAGCCGTCTTCGAGTAATCGGCGGACATACATAAAAAAAACATACATACAGCCGAACATAGAACCTCCTCCTTTTTGGAAGTCGGTTAAAAAGTAAAGGTTTTTTGCCTCTACAAACGAAAACTATTCTAGGTACAACATCCACAGGCGACCCCCTCATTAATACAACATTTGTCTCGGCAAGAGACAGAACTCCTTCCTCAATCACCGTTATTAATATTGTATCAGCGCACTACTAGAGGAATTCAGTAACTTAAGTTAAGGGAACAATAATGAAGAACTGAACTTTAGTGCTAGGGATTAGAAATTTTATTTAAAATACTTTAAAAAAGTTAAAGTTAATTTTGCTCCGCAAACTCTTTGATTTTTCATTATTTTTGTTCGCTGTATTCTTGTTGCTATCATTGCATTTCTATTTTAAGATCAAATCAAGCCCCATAAACGAGATTAATTATCAGATTTGTATAGGTACTATTATACATACTTGTAAACCCATTGAGACTTACCACAGCGCGTGATGCAGTAATTTAATAAATCATATTTGCATAGATGGAAATAATGCATACAATGAGGGCTCTTGAAAATGACAAAAAACTGTAGGCTCGATAGATGGCGTTGATAAAAATGTATGTTTCAATGTGTTTTTTTACTAAGCTTCGAAGAATACTCAGGTAGGCAGGCAGATGTAACCCTGAAATGTTTCTCTTTGGGTAGGTGTCAGTCAGCGATCGCTTACTTGCCTTTTTGGTACAGGTTGTTTATTTTAAAAGCCAATTTTGACACTTCTCTTTCTATCAACGCCATCTAGTGAGGCAAATAGTTACTATTTTTATTTTATATGTCACTTTGAATTGCCTTAATTTTAAAATCTAAATTGTTTAAGTTCACAACACGCTAGTAGGTACTTAGAAACTGTATTTATTGCACTCTCGGAACATTCTACTGCATTTCAGCTTGTGCACTGTGGCCTCATAATTATTTCCATCCTTTTCTCGATCAGCTGTGACAGGATCGTAATTAGATTTATTATGGGAAAGTAAATTTCATAAAATTAAATAATGTGTTGCATGTTCGTATTTTTTTAATAATGTGGCGTGAATTATGTCTTGGCCGGTTGATGTAAAATTGAGTTTTTTTGCAAAACTAATTAAATGGCAATCTATAACAGTAAAGTCAGCTGAAAAAGCGTAAATAGGTAGTGATTTGTCACAATAATGTGTATTTTATCTATTTATGTTAAGATAGTGCACTGGAAAACATTTCTTGAGTATAAGAACTCTATCTCAGGTTTTACAAAAATCACATTCTGCATTATCCCATAGTTTTGATAGTTACCTTCTTCAAAACCTGTTTTTCCCCTTACAAATCCTCTATAAGATTGAAAGGTACAGATAACAAAATATATAAAAAAAACAAGAGTTTTAAACTTATTTGCAAAAACTGCAAACGAAAATCACAAAACAAAGCGAAAATACAAACCATAAAGAAAAATACGTGTCGGATAACCAAAAAAGACAAAATACGGACCTAAAGCAAACAACCGTGTTAATACACATGGAATACATAAATTATTTGAGATATTCGGCTTAAGCCACGATAATGGCCCAGCGTATAAAATAATGCAGGTTAAAATTATAACTGGAGAGCCCATAAACGCGGATTATACGAACGACCGCTGACATACTGTTATAACAAGCTGAATTATAACTAGGCTGTGTTACAGATGAGCCAGCGGTTTCGGTAGAATGTTCAGGAATGGTCGTGGAAGTAATAATAAAGGGTTATTTTATTGTTATTTTCGGTTGTAATTACACACCGTTAGAAAGATAGAGTGTTATACTCATGTCCGACTATTTAGAGAAATTTAGTTTCAGATTATGGGAAGAGCAATGCTATTAGTAGCTTGATATTACGTAGATCTTTTCTTTGGGTGGTTAATTAAAACTTGACCTAGACAAACCGGAGTATCATTTATATCAATAGATAATTATGAAAATTTGTTTCGGACGGACCGGTTAGATTTTTATCATGACTTAATGGATAGTGTATTCTGGTTCATATCCAGTTCGTTAGAGATATTAATTATGGATGTTAATTTGAACAAAAAATTACATTTGTCCGATAAATTAAAATTACAGTTATTAAACGCGTTTAAACTAAAAACATAGGTGTTTAAACACCTACCTTTTCCCGACGTTTCGACCGAGTTGAATCGGCTGGGCTGTGGTCACGGGCTGTCTGTTGTGACTTTATCTTATAAAATGTAACGCGAAAGTTTGAAAGTGTATATTTGTCCTTTAGTAGTATATTTGTCGCAGTGATATGATAAAACAGGGATTTGGTCAATTCCCTAAATGATTTGTTCAAATAGGGAACATGCATCAATTTGTTTTTGTATCAAAATCAAAAGTATAATGCGTGACATAATCAACTGTAATATTAAAACTTTTGTCTTGCGTTTTTTTCTCGTGATATAGTCACTTGAAGTTAGCGCGCAGAAGCACCCGCCGAAAACGCTCTATACAAAACGGTCAACATGTGTGACGTCACTCATGTCACGTTTCAGGCGCATTATTATGGAGTTAGCCAAGAATTTTCAAATATCTCCTTAAATATTGCGTTTAAGTACATATGTGTCATACAAAATATTTTTCTTATTCGATATTCTATTCGACTGTTAAGTGCTTTACATCCGAAAATTAAAAAAAATTTCGTTATTTTCCCCTGTGTGATAAAACTAAAATAATATATATTTTTTTATTATTTTTCTGTTCCATTATGTTTTTATACGTGTCCGCAGCGATCAAACTTAAATTTATCAAAATCGGTGACTTATGCATGTTCCCTATTGCGGAGGATGTTAAAATAACAACACGATTTTATCTTTTCCCTAAACAAATCTAGTGATTTGAACAAATCCCAAAACTGATTCAGTGAAATGACAAAAATAACTTTTCTATGGTATTTTGAAGGTTTATTTGGTAAGATATACACACATCGACTTTGTCTAGGAATAGTAATTTTTTTTTAGAATACTGCAATATGGGTGTCAAATTAAAGGACTTATTGTAAGGATTTCAAAAAGGTATATCATGACCGTAATATATAATAACTAAAAAGATATAAATAAAAAAATAAATTATAAAAATTAAAAAACCCGCCTGCATAAAAAGACAAGTCCACTGAAAAGATGGAAACAAGATTAAATATTAAAGGCAACATAATAACATGCAGTCGGAGGCATATAGTAATTCAAATCATTCATAACGTCACTTTGTTAATGCATGCCTCCGACTGCATGTTATTATGTTGCCTTTAATATTTAATCTTGTTTCCATCTTTTCAGTGGACTTGTCTTTTTATGCAGGCGGGTTTTTTAATTTTTATAATTTATTTTTTTAATTATAATAATCAGGTGTGTATTGCGACATTGATATCAAAAATCACCACTACTTAGAACATTTTTTTTTAAACGAGTGACCAAAAATTTCTTAATAAATAGTGCGCGATAGAGCAGCGTGGTACCTGACTAGCGTTCGCAAGAGCGACGCAAACAAGAACTGTATTTTGTTTGTCATTTCACTGAATCAATTTTGGAATTTGATCAAATCACTAGATTTGTTTAGGGAAATGATAAAATCGTGTTGTTATTTTAAAATCTTCCGTGATTTGATAAAATCACTTAGGGAATTGACCAAATCCCTGTTTTTATCATATCCCTGCGACATTTTCATTATTTGCTATCAAGATTTTTCGAATACGTGACTTTATCATAGATACGGGATAAATAAATCTTCTATTTTATTTCGGGGTTAAAATTTTAATAATTTATCTTATGATAAAAAATCACGAACGTTTAATGTTTTTCTTTTAAGAATTTGACTTTGGAAAATATTATTATTTATTCGTGGAGATTCAGTTCTATCAAAAGAAAGATGAAATATTTGTAGTGTGCGTGTGTGACTGAATGGGGCTAAATAAATCAACGAGATGACAAAGAATAACTGGTGATAGACACAAAGCTACGTACTTTTTATTTGGCTGTTGTATCTTCTTCTTCTTTGTTATTCTTATTAATAGCAGCTCATTTTTGCCAGCTTTTGACAATTTATATTATTTGCAGGTGATTTTTAATACATTTTTAGATAATCATTCATTTTGTTAATTTTTTTAATTTTTTTTATTTATTTTGGCACATACAGTTATTGTTATAGAATGAAAGCTAGGCTGGGCTTAAAAATTGCTGTATTTAAAAGAACACAATCAGGGAATTATATTTTAACATAAATTAAAATCTACGAAGAATAACAGACAAACCGTTGCTTAGATACTAACATAGAGTAAGAGCCACAGCGTGGAGAATAAGCGCCTAAATGGTCACAGCCTACAAATCCATCACATAGCTCCGGGCCACAAGGACCGGAAGGTCATAAATTATTACTACATAACTTTAACTTTAGTTTAAAAATATTTAGTGTGAGTTGCACCAAAACGCTGTCAAAGTTAAACTTATCGTCAAATGATAATGCTACCTATTTGTCATGTCAAACTTGTCAAACGACGTCATGCTGGCAGGCAATCTCTTTTTTTTACTTAGCCTCATAGATCTAGTCTCACTGGGCATCTTATCAGTCGGCCTGAACGTGTCCTCGGACAAGTTGTGCTGGAGTTAGTCGGGCTCCCTTCGGACACTTCCAATGGGAACAGTCGCTGAAGAGGGCGCACTCTGAATCCCGTTGCCGTCCTCAACTTGGCCACCCTACTCACATTGTCTGGCCCTTCGAACAACTCGACCACCAAACCTAATGGCCAATTGACCCTTTTGTCATCTGAACCGATAAGGACAATATCCCCAACATGGAGATCAAAGTGACCGTTTGCTCTACCAGATCGCTGTACTAGGTGGCCCAAATATTCGGCACGAAAACGTTCCTTAAAGTCGTCTCTCAACTTTTTCATGTACCGGACCCGAACATTCAAAGACTCACTATTTATCTTGTCCAGCTCCGGCACTGAAGCCTCCGCCAGAGGCTGGATGAACAAGGCCGGAGTTAGTGGTCTCAGTTCGTCGGCGTCAGTAGACACGTATGTCAATGGCCTGCTATTTATTACGGACTCGCAATCACACAAGACAGTCTGTAACTCAATGAGAGTCACCGATGCCTTACCTAACACTCTTCTCAAAATTTGCTTGAGAAACCCGATCAGTCTCTCGTAGAATCCTCCCCACCACGGTGAACCGGGAGGTATAAAATTCCACGAAAGTTTTGTCAACGACGAAAAACACAGAACTTCGCTCCAGTCAAGCTCCTTAAGTTGGTTGCTTAATCCTCTAAAATTTGTGCCGTTATCGCTGTAGATCACTTTAACTCTGCCTCTGCGAGCAATGAAACGACGCAAAGCCATTATGAAATCCTCAGTTGAAAGTGACTCTACCACCTCAAGATGTACGGCGCGATACGTCGCACAGGTAAAAAGAACAATCCAACATTTCTTTCCTGATCTTAGCACCAATGGACCTGTCAGATCCACTCCGGATACCTCAAAAGGAACAGAGCCTTCGACACGACCCTTTGGGAGAGAAGCTAGAGGAGTTGTGCAAGACTTTGCTTTATAGCGTCTACAAACAACACATTCGCGAATTACTCTTTTTACAAGTTTTCTAACGCCAATAATCCAAAAGCGCTCCCTTAAATTTGTCATCAGCGTTAGAGTGCCCGCGTGATGCAATAGTTTATGCCGCTCTTGGACTAACCTTTTTACAATAACGTGGTCTGAGGGCAAAATAATTGGGTGTTTAAAATCATACTTTTCGTTGCTACTAAGCCCTAATTTCGTTTCTATTCGAAGCAACCCTATCTCGTCCACAAAAGTCCTAAGATTACATAGTTTTAGTGGTGATTGTGAAGTTTGTATCAATTTGAATAATTTTTGTTCAGCACGTTCTACTTCGTGATACAATAGTTCTGTATTTCTGATGCTAGGTTTAAACCTCATCCTTAAAATCCATGCAACCATCCTTACCGTTTTAGCATACGACGAGAAATATAATGCTATCTTGGATAAAACATCGTTATCCTCGCACACATTCGCTATCACTGTCGACTTCTTTCGTTCTTTGTTGACTTCCATTAAATCTTCAGTAAAAGTTGTACCAGGCCAACCCTCTATATTATGCGCCAACCAAGATGGGCCCTTCCACCATTGACATTCAATCAAACCTTTTACATCAATACCTCTAGATGGTATGTCAGCGGGATTCAGGTTTCCAGGCACGTGTCGCCATGCATCTGGCGCAGTTGAACTTCTTATTTCTTTCACCCTGTTTGCGACGAACACGTTCCAGTCACCTTCACCTTTTATCCAACTAAGTACGACACTCGAGTCTGTCCAATAATGGATTTCACATCTTGGTAAGCCTAACGATTCAATAACAGTCTTAGCAAGTCTAACTGCCATTGTCACCGCAATGAGTTCGAGCCGTGGGATAGTTATTTTCTTGACAGGTGCTACCCGCGATTTGGCCATGACAAGACTTACATCAACCTCACCCTTGAACTCGGTCCTTAAAAATATACAGGTCGCATAAGCATACTGACTGGCATCAGCGAAAACATGTAGACTACTGTTTGAAGATTCAATATCAAATCTGGTTAACCTCCTTGGAATTTTAATTGCCTGAAGAAGGTGTAAATTTTTTGACCAGCTTTGAAACTCTTTACACAAGTCTAATGGTAGTTCGTCATCCCATTTTAAATTTCTTGACCAAGATTTCTGTAATATTAGCTTAGGGATAATGGTTATAGGAGAATACAAACCAATCGGGTCAAAAAATTTATGAGTGATGGATAATAAGTTCCTTTTTGTACACTTCACATTTATGCTGGATAAAAATGAAACGTTGCTGCAAAGATCATCAGTACTTGTGTTCCATAATATTCCTAGTACCGAAATGGTTTCCACAGCCTGATCCACTCTAGCCGGCCCCGTAACCCAACATCTCAAATCAAACTTACCCATTTTCATGACTTCTTTTGCCTCCTTAATAAACTTAGTCATATCTTCTTCCGTACTCAAACTTATAACGCAGTTATCTACGTAGAAAGACTTTTTTAGTTTCATTGCGGTGTCTTTTAAGTCAGTTGGGCAATTGTTTAGATGGTGTGCGATAGTTGCCGCAAGATGAAACGGACTTGACGTTACGCCAAAAACTACTCGCCTGTGCCTGTATATGATTACTCCCTTGCTGTGATCATTGATATCTGCCCACCAAAGGAACTTCAAATATTCACGATCTTCTGGCGAAACAGATATTTGCAAGAAGGCTTTGGCAATATCGGCAGTGATGCCTATGGCATATTTTCTAAAACTTATTATTAATTCTGGTATAAGTTCAATTAAATTTTCCCCTTTTTCTAGGCATGAATTGAGTGAGACACCGTTAATGTCCTTAGCTGATGCGTCGAATACCGGCCTAATCTTAGTGGTCTGACTGGACTCCTTAATTACTGCATGGTGCGGAAGGAAAAACCCCGAAGTAACATTTTGTACTGGAGAAGGCTCAATAAAGTCCAGATTCAACCATTCCTTAAACACACCATCGTAGTCCTCGAGTTTACCTAAAGATACCAGACGGAAACTTGTGGACACTAACCGTTTCCTAGCTACTTCGAAATTACAAACAGGAAGTGGCATACCATCACGCCAAGGCAACCGTACTTCATACCTGCTCTCTTCATTGATGCGCAGCGAGCTGTTAAACTTCTCGAGTGTTTCAGTCGCTCTGGCCTGCTTCGAGACACTTTCTGCTGGATCTTTTATACCTAAAACTTCAAGACTCCATAAATCTGCCAAATCAAATTTACAGAATGAATGAAGAGCCAGCACATTGTGATTATTAACCACCGTATTGAAAACACCTGTCACCGGTCCCTGAATAGTCCAACCAAGTTTTGTCTTAATAGCTGTCAAAGAGTTATCAACTTGAATCACGTCACCGGTCAATAAAGTACCCGAATAGTCAGCGCCTAATAGTATGGAGACCTCGTCGGGAGTATCAATAGTTTCAGTCAAAGTAATGTTATTGTCACGTAACTTATGAACTAAGCATTCAGATTTTATCTTAGGTAACAATCCACAAATACTATCTTGTTCTAAAACATTCAAGTTGAATCTAAAATTATTAGTACTGCTACTGACACATACATTATAAACATTACATTCTTTTGTTTTTGTCTGGAAACCGCCGAACAAACAATGAGTGATAGACTCCTTACTAAAAGGTTTGAGTTGTAATTTTGTAACTAAATCTTTAGATACATAGGATCTTTGCGCTCCACTATCTAATAAAACTCTGACAGTCGCCTGGTTGGTGCCATTAACAATTATGACTGACAATGTCTGTAAAATAGTGGTAGTTTTAATATGGCACAACATGTTACCTAACTTGGTATCGTCTTTGTTTTCCTGTTCCTTATCTACAGATTCCTTATCTAGTTCGTAGCACATCAGTGTGACATGTCGCTTCTTACAAACTAAACATTTCGGAAAACTTCGACATCTTTTACTACTATGCCCAACTTTTAGGCATATTGGACAACCTCTCTTGTTCTTTAAAAATTCTTTTCTTTCCGAGAGTGTCATTTTAGCTGCCTTATGACATTCTGAGCTTGCATGTGTATCCTTTTCGCACCAAATGCATGCCGTGTTCCTGACAACTTCTCCCTTCCTAGATTTGTCATTATCCTTTCCTGTTTTACTTTCTGTTACGAAACAAGCTGTAGGAGTTCTTGAACTCGACTGCGGAAATCCAGATTTTGCCATCAGTATCCTCTCTTCGGATTCTACTTCATCTTTCAAGAATTTCATTAATTTAGTCAAGTCATCACCTTTATTCTCGTTGTTGTAACGAATTCTGTTCCATGTCCGTAAAACATCTTCTGGTAATGCAGACTCTATCATAGGATACAATATAGAAGCATACTTGTCGTTGGCTACGCCTAGTGTTTCTAGTGCCTGCAAATGACTATGCAAGTTGTCATAAAGATTGTTAATAGGGTGGTTTTCCCCCTTATTCTGCAATAAGACGAGGTTCAAGATTCCTCTTACATAAGTCTCGATTAAAATATCCTCTCGAGCAAATCGTGCCTTCAAAGCATCTAGAGCTTTCTGATAATTTTCACCACTAGGCGGGTAACTCTCGATGAGTTGACGGGCATTTGATTCGGGAGTCATTGACTGGAGTAAGTATTGGAACTTGTCTAGGTCCTCTAGGTCACCCTCGTGTATTTTTCTGAACTGGCCCCACCAAAGCAGCCAGTTTTTTACGTTGCCATCGAACTTCATTAATTCTAGCTTCGGTAATTGAAAACGTCTATTCTTGTTGCCGCCGGCTGAATCTGCGTTTGACTTGACAGTGTCGGCTTATAACAAAGACGTCTCACTTTGACACTTCATTGGCGAGATTTTCTTATAGAGACCTTGTATCATTTTAAATCTTTTACGATAATCCACTGCTTTGTCTTGGTCGGATTGAAAAGCCTGCTCGTCAAATTGTTCCTCGGCACACCATTCATCCCGTACCGCATTTTCGATTTCGAAAAGTTTGTCAGCGGTATCTGATAATAATGCATACAATTCATGAAAATCATCGTACCTTTGTTCACCTACTAGTTGTTCGATTTCGTTCGCCTGCGTAGTGAATTCCCTTCTTAGCTGCGTTCTTTTCCGCCGCAGCGCAATCATCATTATTTTTGTCCAAATTCACGAGTCGCCACAATGTTATAGAATGAAAGCTAGGCTTGGCTTAAAAATTGCTGTATTTAAAAGAACACAATCAGGGAATTATATTTTAACATAAATTAAAATCTACGAAGAATAACAGACAAACCGTTGCTTAGATACTAACATAGAGTAAGAGCCACAGTGTGGAGAATAAGCGCCTAAATGGTCACAGCCTACAAATCCATCACAGTTATTACAAAACATAATTAAAATAAAAGAGTTGATGGTATAGACAATCTTATTAATTAGTCCATTGAACATTATTTCAAATGATAATATCTAAAATCATATCCTTTAATTTATATCTCTTATGTTTTTTTTACAGAATGTATCAGCCCTCAATGATCATGATCACAAAAGTAGAAATCTGTTATTTTCACATCTAGCGCTTGAACATGAACCGATATTTGATTCAAGCAGGTAATTTTGTTTACAATCGGAGAATAGTGGTGCTTGAACGAAGATCGACTCTCTGTAACTTTCATATTCTTTGTGCGTGCGACCGCCTGCGTATGCGCCGCTCGCCGCGTCGGGGGCGTGCCGCGCACGCTTTGATTTACAAACTCTGCCGTGACGTGACGCACAATTAATGGGTGTCATTTATAGGGCGTCGGCTAATCGGCTATTTGTCATTATCACCTTTATTGCTTTCTATATTTAATTTTATTTAACTATAGAAAAAACCATTTTAAGAATTTTGGATAAAATAAATATGATAAAGCTTTTATTTCATCCAAAATTCTACTAACTATTTATTATAGATAGGTAAAATAAATAGGTACTACCTACTTGTTTACATTTGCAGTTTGCATTAGATTGCCATCATTTTAGAGGATTAATTGCTGAAAACTAAGTAAAGCAACTGGTGAATTTTTTTTAAGCTTATGGAGGAATTATTATTGATTATTCTAAACTATTCGAAATATAAGACATTCTAAAAGCGTTAAGAATCACGAAAACTATTAAATTAAAGCTGATATCGTGCTACAGCTCAAATCGTGCGCGTGCGCCTGACAAATTTGTTGAAAAGCAGACAAATGAGGGGATGTTATTGCGCTTTTAAGGGATTATTACTATTGTGAACAGTCCACAGCTGGACCCAAACGGAACTAATTGTTGCGAAATCTATGAATGGTGATGCGTCTGGATTTACCGACTCTGTAGCATTTAAAAATGTTGTTAAAAATTGAGCTACAGCTGCTACTACCACCTACTTGATTACTATTACGGAGGTACGAAAATGCTTATTTAAATGACTTTAAAATGAAATAAAAACAGGTACTTAAGTGCTCATATTGCAAAAGAAGACGTTTTAAAGTCACCAAAGATGTGCTCAAAGTTAATCCAAGTTCAATGTCTCTTTACTTCCGGACTTTAAGGGTGGGTACCCAGCCCACTTAGGTTCGCGAAACTCCGCGCTCCGCGAAACTGCACCAAAAATTTGTTTATCCTGTATTGCAACAATGCGCATTGTATGCAAGTGTGCGAACACGTATGTGAACCTGGTTCGCATACGGACCTACACACAAAAGCCAAAGTGAAAATAAAATGTTTGCTAGGGCGCGGCGCACTGTTCTAGGTTCGCGGAGCGCGGTGGTTCGCGAACCAAAGTGAGTACCCACCCTTACGCATTTACATGCCACGCCAAAATGTTTGCAGTTACTTAAATCTTCTCTTGGATTAAAATATACCTTTACGTTTGGATGCAACATTCTAGATATTTAAACTGAATGGTTTAAAAATATATCGACACCCGATTAGAATGATAATGATATCAAACTTCAGGTTACAATGAGATCTAACTATTCCATATTTGGTATCAGTAAAAAAATATTTTTTTGTCCAGCGTATTTCTACGACAATAATTAGTGTTTTTTTTAAAAAGCGTTGTAAGTGCGAGAATTTAGAAAATTCAGGATTGAAAGGATTGTATTTTTAATTACAATGAATATTGAATCTGACTTTGATATTAAATAGTGAAAAATATAGCATTGCAAATAGGCTTACAATGTTCTTCTTTAAAAAATGTAATACCTATTTGTTATTGTGTATTTTTGAAATATCAGGAAACTCTATATAATTATTATTCTTTCATTGCAATTTTCCGCGATATTCATTAAAATGTGCAAATTCTTTTATAGAAATGCATTGCAAGCGAGACTTCGATGTTACATGAATATAAATATTTTGAATCTAATAACATTGTAACTTGTTTATACAATTGTTTTACATTCCAAAGCACAGTGTTTGATTTGACTCAAAAAATTTCCCTATGCCGTTTATTTCATAAATCGATCAAGAAATGCATTATAAACGACCGACTAGAATACCCAAGTGTCTAATTCAAATACTTTTTTTATAAAAAAATATTTTAAATTTCGTGACCTTAACCTAGAAAAAACATTAAATAAATTCTCTGAGCGTATCTAAACAACATATGATTTTTTGGTTAATATAGTTTGATAAAGCATCTTTGGGCGCATATTTGCCAGTTTTTATTTTCGGAGTATCACCTCTGGTTATCGTGTTATTATTTTTTCAGATTTTTGTTTTTTTTTCTCCCAAAAGACTCAAAAGTGCGACTTGTGACTAGTACTGAAAGATTGCTCTTAATTATTTCTATAATTGATAAAAAATCACGCTGCTTTATTGCGGCGTTTACGAGTTATCAAATTTCAAAATAAACTTGACCTTGACGTTTACGAGTCAAAATAAACTTGACCTTTAATTTTTGTTATAATAATTCAAGTTTTTCTCCTAAATTACAAAACTGTATATTATTTACACATAAAATATATCTTATACATAGGTTTTTCAAGTAATATACCATAATATTACCTCTAGGTGCATAGGTACATAAAAAAATAAATAGATAGTGAAATTTTTTGGAGGTGGGAAGCTACAGTAGATGAATTTTAGATTAATTGTGACTAAAAATAAAGGTAAATTTATTTTGAACTTCAATAATTCATAAACATCAAGGTCAAGTTTATTTTGAAATTCAAAAACTCGTAAACGCCGCAATAAAGCAACGTGATTTTTTATCAATTATAGAACTAATTAAGAGCAATCTTTCAGTACTAGTCACAAGTCGCACTTCTGAGTCTTTTGGGAGAAAAAAATAAAAACAAAAATCTGAAAAAAATTAATAACACGATAACCATAGGTGATACTCCGAAAATAAAAACTGACAAATATGCGCCTCAAGATGCTTTATCAAACTATATTAACCAAAAAACCATAATGTTGTTTAGATACGCTCAGAGAATTTATTTAATATTTTTTCTAGGTTAAGGTCACGAAATATAAAATATTTTTTATAAAAAAAGTATTTGAAATAGACACGTGGGTATTCTAGTCGGCCGTTTAAAATGCATTTCTTGATCGACTTATGCAATAAACGGCATAGGAATTTTTTTTGAGTCAATTCAAACACTGTGCAAAGTGAAAAAATATGCATTGTGTCTGAAATGTCTGAAAAACATGGTTCTATTGTACTGAAATTTAACATAATAATATATCATGAAAAAAATCATACCGGCTTTACTAAAAATCAATTCATAATTAGACAATTTGTATTGGACTTTACGGTAAATCTTCAAAAATGAGTTGAAAAATATTTAAAATGGCCGTCCTGTAAACTTGTAAACTCGAAAATGAGTTACAATGGTATTCTAATCAGCCCCCCTACTCAAATGGCTACTTTTCTATTCGTTCGCTAACTTAAAGCTTAAAAATAAGCAATTAAACGATCAAGTCACATGTCGCAAGTTTGTGGTAATTACAGACATTGTTGTGTTCTATAGAATTGACAAGCCTACGAAAAGTAATTTTAGAGTTTATGGCTTATTTTTAATTTTTAAGTTAGCGAACGAATAGAAAAGTGGCCGTTTGAGTAGCCCCCCAGGTGTCGTTATGAGAATATGGTTTGTCGATAAATTGGTTAAAAACAATTATAATTATGCATATTAATAAATATGCAGGGCTTATTTAAATGATGTACCCTAAACAATGTTAATTATTTTATTATACGAAGTTGAAAACACACATTTGGAAATTGAAAGAAAGTATTATGATATGACGTATCAATTTTTAATCTCATAATTGTTTATTTTATTATTAAAGGTACATTTATGTTAAAAATTCAAATTCCTGCCTCTACACTTGGACTGAAAAGCGCCTGTCAAATATTTCACGGCAAATATACCAGTCGCGAGAAAGTGCCGACTAAAATACATCTGGCGAGACTGGAGGACATAATCGAATTATAGAACAGGAACACATAGCTTGCCTTACACATATCTGAGAATATTATGATAATCACAGTAGAACTACGATAAAACATAATGCGATATAATAATATGTTTGGGAGCTCTGTTGTGTCTTGAAACGCAACGATCTTGGGAGAAGGTCATAAAAATAAACATTCATTCAATAGGAATATGCATAATTCACCGATTTTGATAAGTTTGAGCTTGATCGCTTCGGACGCGTATAAAAACATGATGGATCAGAGAAAAAATGTTTTATTTTATTTTTATCACACCATGAAATCAGGGAAAAATTTTTTTTTTTTTCACTTTCGGATATAATGCACTTAACAGTCAGATAGAATATCGAAAAGATTTTTTTTGTACGACACATATGTAATTAAACGCAAAATTTAGGGAGATAATTGAAAATAATTGAAAATTCTTGGCTAACTCCATAGTAAACGTTCGTCTGAAACGTGACATCATGTGACGTCATATATCATGTCCGTTTTGTATAGAGCGTTTTCGGCGGTTGCTGCTGCGTGCTAACTTCAAGTAGGTAACTATATCACGAGAAAAAAAAACAAGAAAAAAGTTTTAATATTACAGTTGATTTTCTCACGCATTATACTTTTGACTTCAATAAAAAAAATGATGCATATTCCCTATTGTGGAAAATATATCAAGTAGTGTAGTGGAAGATAAATTGTTTTTAAAATAACATAATATTATATTAAAATATCTATCACTGAAAAAGAAAAAATAGAAAACATCACGTGACATGCCTTCGGAAAGTTTGAACACATGAGTAAATTTCACTCATGCGGTTTGAATATGCGAACAATATGATGTAATAATGAGTTTTCCGTGAATTTTTTAAAAATATGTCGGCTTTAAGGTCTCTACCCACTGCACCGTAGCATATCAAGACCGTGCTAGGAACGTGTCTGGCAAAAAAAATATTATTTGTTTTGAAAAGGATGACACTATTCCCACTAGACCGTTCCGTCACCGGCCATGCACGTAGCGTGCTATGCCCGGCGCGACAAGAATATTTTGCCGGTGCTGACACGCAACGTTGTCGAGTCGGTGAGTATACGTGTTGTAACCACGTATGATGACCGTTATAAAAGCAAAATGAAACGGATTTCTATCGTTTTTGGGCGGGCACCATACGGGTTGCATACGGCCATCATACGGGTTGCATACGGGCATCATACGGCTTGCATACGGGCACAAAACGCTATCGATCAGTTTCAGTGGGCATAGTAGAGCGTATGGTGTGGCTTTTCATGTCTGATACGTTCCTAGTACGGTCATAGTATGGTACGGTACGGTGTAGTGGGCAGAGACCTTTACTCTACTGAGCTTCCCTAGACAAAGTCACATTGCGAACCTTCTCTATCGAGATATGTAATCATTTATTCATAGGAGTGAATTAACTAAGTCAATGTTATTCGTGACTGCAGATTACTGCATGCTTTACCGACATTATAATTATAAAAGCAGGTAAAAAAGCCGTTACATTTCCACTTCCCGTATGTCACGGATAGCCACTAGACAGTTCTGGCAGTAAGCCACGTTGCTCGTTTATATATCATCGTGTTTTGACGTGATACCTACCCTGAGTTTGCGTCCTGAGTGACGGCGCATAGCGCATGCTGAATCTGCGATGGACGAAACAAATACTTCAAAATTCAAAATAATTTATTCAGTCTAGGCTGTTACAAGCACTTTATGAACGTCATAGAAGCTACGCCATTGGTTTGCAAACCCTACTTGACTTGCATGAACTCATCCGGAGCGTATACTCTGGCGCCGGCGACCTGGAGCTGTGTCGAGGACTAGTTGTGTCTCTCTCTGTTTTGTGGTTTCGTGTATGTCGTTCTCATCCCGCGCGACTCCACTGAGTCAATTTCTCACCCCGATGGCTCTGCGGCATCCCTGCTCTCGCCCGCACTACTCACACATAGCCGTGAGCGAGAGAGTAGCGATACGTCAGTGTCGCTTCTTTTCGCGTAGTGTATATTTTCTACAAGTATGCACCTAGTGGGCTAGATGGGATCTCTGAAGGGGGTATACCCAGTAAACACTCCGGCACATGACATGACCATCCACGTATTCCTCCGCACCGCAATCCGCGTACGCAAAGCGCCGCTACTCAGGACGCGCACTAACGACGCGACGGTTGCCGCAAAAGAAATGAAATTACCCGCAGTACGTTTACTATTCATATTGTTTTTGCTTTGCGTGTATTGTTTCTTCGTTAATAGAAATCTGAAATTTTAAACTCTGATTTTGGTTTTATTAAATGATTCATCATCGTCATTATCATCATGAGCCATTTTAATGTTTCTATTACTGGGTAAAATTAATAATTTGTTATCATTAATAGAGCTTTCTACTTTTTAAAGTCTTCAACCAATTGTACATTTCATATATTGGAGCATAGACGCCGGTTTGCTATCGGATAAATTTCGGCGAGTGTGCAGTGGAATTGCACAACCTAATTCCGCCATCTCCCTTCTTCCATCGTACAACCAGAGGTACAAATCAGCAGCACCACCGTTTTTGATGGATAACCCAAAGACTCGCACTAAACGTTTTGCTTCAAACTTTATCATCCGTACCGCTAAAGAATGGAATTCCTTGCGTGCCTTAGACTGTGTTTCCCAATATGTAAAATCTGGGGGCTTTCAAGTCGCAAGTGAATGCGTATATTCTAAGCAAGCGCGTTTCATCGTAGATCACATCACCGCTTATCATCAGGCGTGATAGCGGACAATATATGAACGTAATATCTATAAAAAAACCCAAATTTTTAATTACATATAAACTTTTCTACCAAGGTAAGTACGAAACCCACGTACCACCACACCAGATACTAATAAAAAATTGACACTAGCTACTAGCTAGACACTTCTAAGCTCAGAAACTTTACTTTGTTGCCTCATAAATGTTCTTGGCCCGACAAGTATCAAGCTAGCACTCAACCCTTACGTGCTCCATTAAAATAGTTGTAAAAGTATACACGGCTGTACCAAGATCCCTAGATGGTCTAATAAAACGCCAATATAGGGGTAATCGTTCGTGAACCATCGATAAACGAGTCGATTTAAGTTTCCTCCCCGCAGGAGGTGACTGTGCGACTTCGGCAAACTTTAAATTGCTACACAAGAATTTCGCTTTGAAGGACGGAGATGGCGGGCGGACTGACGTACAGTTTATTCTGCAAGTTTGTATTGATTTTAAGAAAAATGTTACGAAGCCGTTTTTGAAATACATCGCTCCGTGTCTTTGGGATTTGGAATGATACTCAAAGATGCAAGATCTTTTAACATGGTGTTTGAGGAAAGTTTTTATGTTTTTAGGGAGCATTGGAATGGAAGTATGATTGTTTTACAATATGAAAACGAAATCTTGGGATTTTGTTATGACAAGCCATATTTGCATATGACTGGAGAGTCGCAAAAAAATACAAATTATTTAGTAAACTAGCTGATGCCCGCGACTGTACGCGTGGACTTTATGACTTCGGCGTATGCATATAAATGAACTAATGTAGTTACATAAGAAAATACTTGTAGCAGTGTTATGGTCCTGCATCAGGTGTTCCAGATCTTCGATTTTTATACCTCAACAAAAAATGCTCATCAGGCTAAACAACTTTTGCAAAGATGTAATTTTTAATTTTGTATAGTTTAGCTAGATCATTATGGTTCTGCATCGGGTGTCTCAGATCTTCGATTTTTATACTTCAACAAACATGCTCATCAGGCTGAACAACTCTTGCAAAGATGTAATTTTAAATATTTTGTATAGTTTAGCTGGACCATTATGGTTCTGCATCAGGTGTTCCAGATCTTTGATTTTTGTATCCCAACA
Source organism: Agriphila tristella (assembly GCA_928269145.1). Classification (NCBI taxonomy): domain Eukaryota; kingdom Metazoa; phylum Arthropoda; class Insecta; order Lepidoptera; family Crambidae; genus Agriphila; species Agriphila tristella. The sequence goes on along the minus strand of OV743440.1, from coordinate 20,905,780 downwards.
AAAAATGCTCATCGGGCTGAACAACTTTTGCTTAGGTGTCATTTTTATATTTTGTATAGTTTAGCTGGATCATTCTGGTTCTGCATCGAGTGTTCCAGACCTTCGATTTTTCATACCTTAACGTAACTGCTCATCAGGCTGAACAACTTTTGCCAAGATATCATTTTTATATTTTGTATGGTTTAGCTGGACCATTATGGTTCTGCATCAGGTGTTCCAGATCTTTGATTTTTGTACCTCAACAAAAAATGCTCATCAGGCTGAACAACTTTTGCAAAGATGTCATTTTTATATATTGTAAAGTTTAGCTGAACCATTATGGTTCTACATCAGGTGTTCCAAATTTTAGATTTTTGTACCTCAACAAAAACTGCTCATCAGGCTGAACAACTTTTGCTAAGGTGTCATTTTTATATTTTGTATAGTTTAGCTGGACCATTATGGTTCTGCATCAGGTGTTACAGATCTTCGATTTTTATACCTCAACAAAAAATGCTCATCAGGCTGAACAACTTTTGCTAAGGTGTCATTTTTGTATTCCTTATAGTTAAGTTGGACCATTATGGTTCTGCATCAGGTGTTCCATTTTCCAAAATCAATTATACCCTTAGTTACGCCCAGGCTTAACAGCTATATAACAAAAAAAAATTCATTCGAATCCGTTCAGTATTTCCGGAGATTAGCGTGTTCAAACAGACAAACAAACAGACAAACAGACACACTTTTTTTTTCAAATTCTTACTCTATTACTATGTTTCTATCGTCCCAGATTTTTTTTTTTTGAAATAAATGTAATGTACAGACACACTTTTTCTACTGTTTTATTATATGTAAAGGATAAAGGATAAAGGATAAGGATAAGGATATCCCGAGAAGATTATTTCTATAATATTTATTTATTGTACTGTTTCTTTTTAATAATTAATAAATATAAAAATTGCTGCGATTACATAAAAAATGCAAAGTACATAAGTTAAAAGCTACGCAGTTTCAAAAATGAAAAGTATGTACAAGTAATACAAAAGCTACCGACGTTTCTTGTGCTTATTACCTAAGCAAATTTTAAAATATATATAGGCAAAGAGGAAATATAACTAAATTTCAAATCTAAGGTTAAAATAAAGGGAACAAGTAAAGCTCAGTGACGTACCGGATGCGGGCGAAATGTTCCTGTTTATGTTCCGCGCGTTCCGGTCACGCCCCGGCCGTTTCCATGCATGGCTTCTCTTTGTTCCGTCGTTACTGTTTGTTCCGGTCGGCACCCAATAGAGATGCGGTTCTATGTTTAAACGACTCCTGGATGAAATTAGGAGTGAAAAGTCAATTTTTAAACCGACAACGTCAGCAAGCGACAATGCTGAGTTAAGACTTAAGAGTCGCAATATCTGGCCCTGTAGCCAATGCCACGTCTTTGCTATCATATTGCTATCGCTTCGCTTCGAAAGACCTATAGGATAGGAACCAACGACTTTTAAAATGTTAAAATCCATACTTCAAGCAACAGTTTTAACAAAATAAAACAGGTTCAATTAGGGTCTCTGCCAGATGTAGACGTCGCGTTCGTGACATTTATGAATTTTTTTTCGAAATGACTGAAACACTTATGTTTCTTTCCGAAAAATTTTGCAATACTGAATTGATAAAATAACCTGCTCACAAAATTTCTCGAGAATCATTTGAAAAATGCGACCTGTAGAGGAGAACAGATGGACAGACGGACAGACATATGAAAACATTTTGCCGAAGCTGAAACGCTCGCGTTTCACGCTCTTAAAAAATTATGTTATCATTCGTTTTTTCTTTTATCCCAATGATTAATATCATGCGATGCGATATAATTTTTATAATCGTTCTTAAAATTTGTACGGTCCACTGCCAGGGTCAATGCGTATTAGTGGATAATCATTTTTATAATAATTATTTTACCTCGTGGCATCAGAGGCAAACAGAGAATCCTGATATAAACTTCAACGAAATACCAAAAATAACCAAAGGTTAATTAATTAAGTAACACGAAAATAATATCAGATAACGTAGAAACTGAAATTATTTTCATCCTTCAGACAGTAATATAAGCTACTCTAAGCTATAATAGAAAATTGATTTGCAATAGGTTACCTCGGTAGGATCTTGCTTCTCTCTCGTCTCTTACAAGCCGAGTTATTCTTGCTATTTCTAAAAATAATTTGCCAAAAATGTTGACCGAAATGACAAAATGCCTAAACCAATTTTGATTGATTTGGATTTAATTATTTCCTTGTATTGAAAGTCACAAAATAAAATACATAGATACATTAAATAACCCCAACAGATTTATTTGTTTGACTATTAAGAAAGCTTATTATCCTTACTAGATGAGGAAGTGTGTTTGTTTGTTACGCTTTTACATGTCTTCACTACTCAACCGATCATCATCAAATTTTGCATACACATTGTCAGGGGTACAGAAAAAATAATTTTAGGCTACTTTTTATCCAGAAAGAAGTATTTTTCCTGTGGGACATAAAAATCGCTGTCCACTCAGATGAAATCGCGAGCGGCGGCTAGTCCTTACTAATATTATAAATGCGAAAGTCCGTTTCTTTGTTTGTTTATTTGATTGTTTGTTTGTTACGCCTTCACGTTTGAACTACTGAACCGATCATCATGAAATTTTGCATACACATTATCAGGGGTGCAGAAAAGGACATAGGGTACCTTTCATCCAGAAAAAACGTACAGTCCCCGAGGGATAGCAAAAAAACTGTCCACGCAGACGAAGTAGCGGGCGGCTGCTAGTAAATAATAAAACTGAAAGCTCTGGGCCTCTTATAGTGCTCTAATAACATTGTTAGCGACTCAATAATGAGTTACGAGCAAAGTTGTCTCCCAAAACACTGAGTTACAAGTATATTATACAAGTTGAGCGTAGTCCATACTGTTACAAAATTTTCCTAACTTTTTTTAGACCATTTGGAACAAAAAAATATTTAAGGTCCTCCTTGCTAAATCTTAAAATCCAATATCATTGTTGTATTAATTACAATACTGTTCAGTTTTTTGCGAAGACAAATAAATACATATTTGTTTTTGAACTTCTGAATGTGACCTTGATGTTACTGAATCTGAAAATAACTCGAGTATCCCATATTAAGTACATAATATTAACTTATAGGACCGCCTACGATCAAAGTAAAGGTGTATCCGCAATTCCCTATTTATATCAATTATTTTGCTAAGGCGGATATCAACAGTATTTGGTAGCAAGTTTTGTAGGGCTTTGGGAAATAGGTGAATACGCAAAGAAAGACTCGAACCATAATACCTATTCAAGTTTGGCAAAAAAACAAAAACTATTTTTTTTCTGCCCTAGAATAATAATTATGCGGATCATCAATATTGATGAAGAACAAGTAAGTTGCTAAACTAAAACCATCGAAGGTCCACCTCAGACCTACTTACAATAACGTCGGTTTAAGTAGATACTTAACGAGTATTCTGAAGTGTCGATGGGTTACAGCAGTAACGGCAGCCAACAGCACAGATTACCTGATGTTACTTTGACAGTGTTCAGAGGAGCGATCAGCTCGAATAACGATGCAGATTCTATTTCGACGCGCAAAAACAGACTATTTTTCCCAATATAAAAATAATGCAATGTGTTAATTAGGCAATCTGCTTCTAAGTCAATAGGGAATATGCATCAAAATTTTGTTTAATCAAAATCAATAGTATAATGCGTGAAAAAATTAACTGTAATATTGAAACTTTTCTCTTGCGTTTTTTTCTCGTAATATAGTTACTTGAAGTTAGCACGCATCAGCTCTCGCCGAAAACGCTCTATACAAATATGCGACGTCACTTATCACGTTTCAGGTGTGTTTCAGGCGCGTTTAATATGGAGTTAGTCGAGAATCTTCAATTATCTCCTTAAATTTTGCGTTTTAGTACATATGTGTCATTCAAAATATTATTTCTTATTGGATATTCTATCTGACTGTTAAACAAGTGCATTATATCCGAAAATGAACAAAAAATCGTTATTTTCCCCTGACTTCATCGTGTGATAAATCTAAAATAATTCATTTTTTTTATTTTTCTTTCTGTTCCATCATGTTTTTACAAGTGTCCACAGCGATCAAGCTCAATTTTATGAAAATCGGTGACTTATGCATATTTCCTATTGATCACGCATTGTGCCAGCGATGACATGTAATATTTTAGGCACTGTGCTTAAAACTGTTAATAACAAACCAAACTCTGCCAATATGACCAACGCTCTATATCTATGTAAAATGTACGTTGATGTGCACTTTCACCGTCATTACCCTCGAGGGCGCAATGTTCGCAATTAACGCGGTAACTTTCCAGGTCACAGGTGAAACCGGTTTCATTAGTGGTTTGACTTTGTCGTTTAGTCCATTGTTGTTTAACGCTCCATCGGTGGCCGCTTTTATTTTGTTTTCGCACCTTTTATTAATGTCGTTTTGAAGATAAGGACTTTCGAATGTCATTTGTTTTTATCCAAATGTTTCAGTAGAAGGTAATGTTTTCCAATTGCTTGCACAAATTTGATTTGAGGGTTAAACGTTTCACAAACAATATTGATTTTCAAATGAAAAATTTTTTGTGCCTATTTTTATAAACAAACTAACTTTTTCCCGCGACTACGTCCGCGTCAACATTCGTATAATCCCTAGGGGGCTTTTGACATGTTTAAAAGTTTTTAATCTAGGTCAAGGTGGATGTATCACTAAGCGTAATGGGAACATACTTATACCTCCCTATTATAAAACTTCGATCGTAATTCTATAAAAGTTTTCAAAGTTTATTTTTTAATTAAATAGGTATTTAAACTAATGGATCAGTGAGCTGTATGTAACCCATAAGTTTGTGACATTTTTGATCAATTTTGAAATGGCTGAAATATGTTTTATAATCAAAAATTCTAAAAAACTGAATCGAAAATAAAAAATATAAAACTATCGAACCTGCGCATAAAATTTCATAAGAATCCGTTGAGAAATGCGACCTGTAGAGGAGAACAGACGAACAGCCGGACAGACATACGAAATCATTTTTCCCAAAGCCAAAACGGAGACGCTTCGCGCTCGCTCAGACAACAATGTTCATTTTCGTTTCAGAAAATAAATCATCTTATATTTCGAAAAATATTTCAGAACACAAAATACGAGTAACATTGTATCTCAAAGGAAAACTCTTGGGAGACAATCAAACGAAACCGTCGCTTGTTACCCGAAGCATATAGAATGCGGGGTTTTACCCAGGCATGTTAAACTCTCTACGGAATGCCCAATAAGAACGAAGAACTTATTCAATTTGAATGGAGACAACTGTTTTAAGGTTTGAAAGGCACTGTGTTTTCTTTCACCGCAAAGCTAGGTTTCGTCGCCTTCGTTTTTCATTTTATCAGTTCTTGAACAATACTTTCATTCAATCCGCTTTTAAACATTAGGCATGCAAGGCACGTCTGGTACGACTGCTCTGCGACCAAGTTTTGTACTTCTGCTGCATTAGGTGGACGCAGCGAGCGCGAGTATGCATATTAAATACACCCTGTTTTGTTAATTCTGTGTAACTATAATAGAATTAGAACAAAGAGGTTATATTGCAGGGATATTTCACAGAAATATCATAACTGTTTAATTTTAAGGAACATTAAATTAAAGGATCCTGTTAAACAAACCCAAATTATACTACTTGCTCTGTGAGTTCTAGACCTCATGTTTGAGATATTTTTGAATATTTTTCGAAATAACGGAAATTATTGTTATTTTTCGAAATATTTGGAAAAAATCAATCGAAAAAAAAGTCTATAAAATTATTAAACATGCTCACAAAATTTCACGAGAATCGGTTGAGAAATGCGACCAGAAGAGAACTGACAGCCGGATAGACGTACGAAAGCATTTTTGCCAAAGCTGAATAGGAGACGCTAAGCGTTCGCTCGGTCAAATATTTATTATATTGCAGATAAATTTCCAGAATAGATGAATTTAACATCCCACGTGTTTTTTTTATCCACAACAGGGATAGTGCTGGGCCTGACCTGACCTGATGTTAAATGACGATAAGGTCGAAAGTGTAACCGCGTAACACCCGGAATCCACACCACTGAGAATGTTATGGCAAATCATTTCAGTTTGTAACCCTGAAATTACCTGACGTGCTGCTAGCTGTATGAATGTGAAAAAGCAACAGATCTTATTAAAAATATTTATTTTCTTTAACCTCGATGACATGTTAATGTTTTTCTTGTATATAAATTATATTTGCAAATTAATAATACATTTTGACTATTCCAATGAAAACCGCCAAATCTCTACCGACGTGTTCTCTCCCTACGAACATGTGAGCAACGTTCAATTCTATTGGTACGTGCAAATGAACCACCCGCCAATGTTTGTCTTCATACTTTGTCGGTTGAAACTCATACATTATTGATGACTCGCTCAGCCCAAGCTTGTCCCGCCGTTTGATTATTTCATAAGACCGCGGAACTTTCCAGAATTATGATCACCAGCATTGTTGTACGATGCATGGCCAAACTTTTTCGATTGCTACAACATTGTTGAGCCGGAGTGAGAATAAAAGTTGTGGAGTCAATTTGGACTACAACTTTTGCTGTTTTGACGATATTTATTTTATGACACTGCATAATGCTTAATTCAATTTTATCAAATTAAAGTAAAATTGGTTTAATCCAATTGTTAATATTGGTGGTTTGGTAATTGATAAAATATCAAGAGATCCATCATAGTAATCCAAAACATTTTTACTTAGTTACCTATTTATTTTCTCTATACGACGTTTTGTTATGAAGAAAAGAATCGGTCAGTATAGCTTACCAATGTAGAAAATCAAAAGGCTGCAAAAGACAAAAATACGTTTCAAATAAACTATGCAAAGCGATAATTTTCAGACACGAATAGGCTTTTGTTCTGACAGGCGACATTTATTGACAGCCTAGCACCGACAATTTTTAGTCGATTATATTGAAAATTGCATGAAATTATTTCTAAGCAGTCAGTTTATTTTTAATATAACAGCATACTTGAAGTAATTGATTTTTTTTAAACCAAACAGTAAATGTGTTTTTGTTATACTACCAAAAAAATTGGTAGTTTACCTATCTAGTGAGAGAGAGGGTTAAAACAGCTATAACATTTTTTCCCTGAAATCGTATTACGGTTCGTTGACGTAAAAAAACACTGGATAAATAATAATTGTAATAATGTGTTGTTTTTTGTGAACAGATTTTGGTAAATCAAACAACTCGACCATCTAATATTATAACATACCCCTGTCAATCCTTTTTCATATTTGAAGGGTGTCCTTAGGGACAGTTCAATTTATTTGTAGAGAAAATTAAATAAATCACTTATTTGACAAACATTCAGTTAACCGAGAACTTTATTTGTCAATTTATTATCGCCAGGACTAAATGAATTAATGAACTAACCCACTTCCCTGGCCGTATTGATTAAGAGTCTGCACGACAAGACATAATCAAATGCCGCGAATCTAAGCGAATGTTTTATTCATTGCCTTGCAAATGGCAATTACAGTAACGCGCCCTGATGAAGAAAAGGTTTCGTAAAAAGTGACCTTCGTGGACGAAAGTGCTTCGTAAGACTGAAGATACTACCCAACGATTTTTGATTATCATTACCTACTTAGTGATTTTGATGGCTTAAATTCCTTACTTAGGAATAAGAATAATGGACTAGAAAAGTCTGCATATTAATAATTACTAAACTTTCCGCCCGCAGCTTCACTGGCATTGACTACATGTTATATCGTGCCCAGAAGTGGGATTAAAAATAGCTTATGTTCTTCCCCAAGGTCCCATCAACATCCTTACCAAAATTTCGTCCATCAGTCAGTCGAAAAATCAGTTCAACGGTCATTATAGTATGAATTAATTATTATTTATGGATTTTCTGGCAAACCGGCGTAGGCTAAACCGGGGTGGACATAAGATGGATTGCCTGATTACTTAGACCTATTCATCAATACTGTATTAGTATTATAACAAAAACAAGTTCTTATTGGAATTATACACATGAAAAAGCACGAATCATTACTAGCCAATAATGAAATGGTTATAGTTAATCAAATACCGCGAATCTAAGCAAATGTTTTATTCATGGCTTCGCAAATGGCAATTACAGTAACTGAACCCTCTGGTCGGAAGGAAACATTGCATAAAAAGCTTCGGTCGTCGTTAAGCGGCCGAAAAACATTGTTTGGCCAGAATTATGCTCACAATGTTATGGCTTGCCTTTTCCTTATGAATTTCAATTCGTGAGTTCGGTTACGTTTTTGTTGCTGTTGTATAATTCTTTGTTGTTTTAACTTCCATAAAGCATGGGATTACAGTGAAAACGCTTTTGGTTAGTATTTTTTCTAATACAATATTTACTTTAGGTTAGGTTAGTTGGTACATGTGTATTATGATATTGTATTTCCTAAATGTTTTCGAAAACAAAATGAATACTTTCGAATATTTCTTATCCTCTGTAAAGGACTGTAAGCATTTAAAATAGGTCTTCAAATCTTCTTTAATAAATGCATGTCAAAATAAAAATCTTTTGGTACAGAAAGTTTGTTGTTTATGGAACAATACAGCTACCATAAATTTAAGCGTATAGGTACACAAGTCCGTGACCCACAGAAATTGAACCGGGCTCACATTTCTTTAATTATTTCTACTCCAACAAATGTGACAAATTGGTACTTGACATGCGATACATCATTTTCTCAAACAAATCGTTGCAAACAACACTCGAAAACAACTTCAAAAATATCGATAAGATCGTACTCGATGTGCGATACGCGTTCCCAGAAAACATTAAAATTAATTAACTGACATTTGGTTAATTAAATCAGGAAATATTGCTTTTTTAATGCATTTATTTTTGGCGTGTTATGGCACATAATACATATTAGTACAATAATGGGTTTTTGGAAAAACAACCCTAGTCCATTTCAGAAAATTTTACAGAAGAAGAGAAAAAAATTTAAATCAATGACTATCCAGTTGACTTTATATTGGGGAAAATAATATACAGTAAAATTGCATATTCCTTTATTTATGTGAAAAATGGCAACCTCTTGCAAAGGCCTTTCTTCCAAAAAATATTAAAATACTTATTTAAAATCTATTTTTTTTCCAAATACCGAACAGACGTCTTCAAGGGATATCTACACTGACAAGAAAATCAAGTATTCATAGTTTACTCGTGGAGTTCACTACCACCCGTTCAGAACAACTTGAAACTGCCAAAAAGAATGAATGCAACAATATTTACGAGAAACCCATAAATGGTATCTATTTTTGTAAATAGTCAAATTAGTATCAAATATCGTATGTAGATTTGAATTACATTTCAGTGATATCTTTACCTCTTACCTCATGAATCTCCTGATATTTACTAAAACTTTCAAGAATTGTTTGTAAGCTTATTCGTTTGTAAGTTTTTATAAGTATTTATGTAAGAAATACACCTGTACAACCAAAAATATTTCTAAGCAATATCACTTCTTACGGTTGACGTCTCAAAGCATTATATTTTATATTTCTTTACAAAATTGTTGGTTATTATAAGATTTCTACTTATTTATTTCCTATAGAGATATTAACATACCTATATACTGTGATTTGTAATTTAAAAAATCATTTTATCAAAAGTACTCAACACTGAAATTTGAACTCGTAGCTTTGTTAAAATTTAATGATGTTATGCGAGCTTTGATGAAATCATGTATATTTCAAATGTGAGAGAATAAAAGGACGGATTATTTAAAAAAAAGTTCTGATGTGGTTTGTTCATATTTAATTTATCTTCAAATTGAGTCGGGTTTGCTGAACTTTGGGATTAATTTTGACTCGTGGTTGTCGGCTTGGCGACCTATATATGAAATACAAGGTTGGTAACAGATAAATCTCGTTGTGTTTCAGTTTTCTAATGTACAAAATTAATAAGGATTTCAAAATGAGATTAATTTGGAACAACGTAAAAGTATCAAATAGTTATTAAGTATAAATATTTTGTTCTGTTTTACAAGAAACCACAGCTAACACAAAAATATACTTTTCCGTGTTCAGCCGTGTATAGAAAATGTTGTACTTACTCAATGAAGAATGGTAGTTTTAAGAATATTTTCATGCACGGGTGAGGTGATTACTAGTACTTACTCATACAATATTTGAAGTTTGTAGATATACTGATAAAATTAATAAATTGGACAACACCAATAAAAAGGGACAATTGCGGGTCAAAATCACACGCCAAGGGTTTTGTAATTAAAAATTGATTCAACTTAATGTTTTCACGCATTTCTGAAAAAAGAGTCTTGAATCGCAAATATATAGGAACAGAGTACAGATACCCAATCCTAAAAGGGATCCGTTTTTCATTGAGGTACGGAACCTTCTCTAATAGGCGTTTTATAAATCTTTAAGAGCATGAACAGACTTCATAGATTCAACATACCTACACACATCAACTTTGTCTAGGGATACAGGTGTTATTTATGAAAATACGTTTGTATGAACAAACGAGGAACTTTGAAGCCTTGGTTTCCTGCCAATGATGTACTGTGCTGTGATCTGTCTGATGATGGCTATATCCAGGGAGTAAATGGAGGAGATTCAGATCGCTGTACACACCCACCTGATCTGACCCGCATTCTAAAAGATTAAAGAACATGTTTAAAAAAACAGCGAAAATAGCATGAAAATGTATGGAAATCCTGAAACTGAGAACTCTGAGCCCTTAATCTCTTAGAATGCTGAACAGATTAGTTAGGTGTGTATAGTGATCTGAATCTCCTCCATTCACTCCCTGGATGGCCATCATCAGATTACAGCACGGTACATACCTGGCAGAAAACCAAGGCTTTAAAGTTACCTCGTTTGTATGAAAATAACACCTGTATCCCTAGACTGTATATTTTCAAAATGTGAATGAAATTTTCATGTTACAATCGTGTTTTCACATAGAATCCTGCATACAACTGGGATTCTTTTCATGTATCTTAGGAATAGTGGGACGGATGATCAATGTATCAATTGGCGGCGCTAGTTGATCGCTTTAAAGACCTTTATGTAAAACAGTGAGAACTAACAGGCTCTATGAAACCAATTTAAAGCATCTCACGAAATGAATTCTCATTTTGTAAACCGGGTTACGTTTTGGAATCTCTGGCGTTCCAGCCTGGTCGACATGGAAATGCGGCAAGCAGTAAGTCCGCGCGGGCGTACGAACTGAAAGAGTGCTTTGTGATAGACAGCCTCGGTGAGATTGCTGAATTGGTATGAAGATTTTGAAATAAAATACTTAGGTATTCATATTAGGACACTGTTTTATATAAAGAACAGTTACGACTAACAGACTCTATGAAACCAATCTAAAACATCTCACGAAATGATTTCTCATTGAGTAAAGCTGGTCCGTTCGGGGATAATCTCTGGCGTTCCAGCGTGGTCGACATGGAAATGCCGCGAGCAATCCGCACCGAAACCGCGCGGCATACGAACCGCAAAAGTGCTTTTTGATAGACAGCCGCGGTATGATTGATGATATTGGTATTGAAGATCTTATGAAATTAAATATTATTCATATTCCGACTCTATTTTTAGATAATGTTCTAAATAAAGAACAGTGACGACTAACATGCTCTATGAAACCAATTTAAAGCATCTCACGAAATTAATTCTCATTGTGTAAACCGGGTTACGTTTTGGGATAACTTTTGGCGTTCTAGCGTGATCAACATGGAAATGCCGCGAGCAGTAAACTTGCGCGGAGGTACGAACTAAAAAAGTGCTTTGTGATAGACAGCCGCAGTGAGTTTACTATGAAGATCTTGAAATAAAATATTTAGATATTCATATTACGACTCTGTTTGTGACAACTAAGAGGCAATGAAACCAATCTAAAACATCTCACGAAATGAATTCTCATTGCCTAAACCCAGTTCCGGTCTGGGATAATATTTGTCGTTACAGCGTGATCGACATAGAAATGCCGCAAGCAATAAATCCGCACGAACTAAAAAAATATTTGTGATAGACAGCCGCAGTGAGTTTGCTGATATAAGTATGAAGATCTTGAAGTAGGTATTCATATTAAGACTCTGTTTTATATAAAGAACAGTTACGACTAACAGACTATGAAACCAATCTAAAACATCTCACGAAATGATTTCTCATTGTGTAAAGCTGGTTCCATTCGGGGATAATCTCTGGCGTTCCAGCGTGGTCAACATGGAAATGCCGCAAGCACTAAATCCGCACGAACTAAAAAAATGCTTTGTGATAGACAGCCGCAGTGAGTTTACTGATATAAGTATAAAGTTCTTGAAATAGGTAGGTATTTATATTACGACTCTGTTTTATATAAAGAACAGTTACGACTAACAGGCTATGAAACCAATCTAAAACGTCTCACGTAATGATTTCTCATTGTGTAAAGCTGGTTCCATTTGGGGATAATCTCTGGCGTTCCAGCGTGGTCGACATGGAAATGCCGCGAGCAGTAAATCCGCACCGAAGCCGCGCGGCGTACGGACCGCAAAAGTGCTTTTTGATAGACAGCCGCGGTGGGCCCGGACGTTCAATGCCCCGTGTCGGATACAGTGGAGAATTTTTCATTTAACGAGAATTCCTGTTTAATTCGAACGGGATATTTTTGTGGTTCGAAATCGGCCGTCTAATAAATATACTGGCGGAAATTGCAGATGCGAATTTAATTTTTTACGTAATGAAGTTTTCAAATATTAATACAGTAATAATGTGTTTTACGGAAATCAAATTGGAACTTTTTACCTGTTCATATTAATCATCGACAATTTGTTTACGTACTATCGCTATAGTTTTACTTTACAAGAGTAGATTTAAATGTCCATCAGCCATTTTTAATGTCCCCACTGCTGGAGCACAGGCCTTCCTTACGGGTGGATAAGGAGGATGGGCCATAACCCACCACGCGGGCCCAATTCGGATCGATGGGTGCTAACGACTACAAATGCAGCCGGGACCAACGGCTTAACGTGCCTTCCAAAGCACGGAGGAGCTCGAGATAACAAATTTTTGGTCACCCATCCTGTAACCGACCCCTGCGAAAGTTGCTTAACCTCCGCAATCGTTGGCCACCACCGAGATTTAAATAAAAACCTAAAATCATTATTTTAACAAAACTCTTGTTCAAAGTTATTCGTCAGTAGTGAGAATGATTTTTATTTTGAATTTTTTATACCTATGTGTTTCTTTGATCTTTCTTTTTTATCTCATGGCGAAGCGTTCATGGCGGAGCTTGACAGACTGATCGTACTCGATCATGTTTGTTAAACAATGGTTCGTCAGGCCAGGTGTCGGATGGGTGACCAATACAACTGAGCGCTTCCGTGCTTCGGAGGGCACGTCAAACCGTCGGTCCCGGCTGTTGTCATCTGATAACAGTCGTTAAGCCAAGTTAGAGGCCTTACAGGTGGCTTGATAAACTCTTACACAAGAAGTGGCCTCTAATCCTCAATACGATAAAGTAGAAGATAGTACCATTTTCAAATAAACGTGATACTTACTAAATTATTACGCACGAGCTGAAAATGAATGTAAAAGTACAGTCAGCCTAAGAAGTAACTGAAAACTCTTACCATAGTGCGCCAATTTTTACTTTTACATATTGCAACTGAACGAGCTCTACATTTAGAGTGACAAAGTACTTCTGAAGCCAACCGTACCAACTTCGGTACCAACATATCAGACGAGTCACCAGTATCTATTGAAACGGGGAGTGATCGACCATAAAATTGACAAAGTATCTATTAAACTCGCACTCTCTGGCGTTTTCCCCGACTCTGGGCTAAAGTAATGTTGGTTTCCTTCCCATGAACATTCGGTTACTGGGTAATTGCAGTATATGTAAAGTCAGATAGACGATTTTTTTCTGCGTTGGCACTTTTATGTCACTTTTATTTATGTTGTTCACTGATATTTTATTTACCATTCTTATTTGCATTGATACACCTACTGAGAGTTGTTTTTATCTTATGTTATAGTGATCATAACAGCCACACGACACCTACTAGAAGATCGCTACTCGCTAGCTATTGAACTGACTTGACTATCAATTTTATTGTTTGCAGGTTATGGTGACATGAAAATAAAAAATATGTGATGAAAATCTTTTAGTTACAAACAATTGGGATGTTGACAACTTTTTAGGGTTCCGTACCCAAAGGGTAAAAACGGGACCTTATTACTAAGCCTCCGCTGTCCGTCTGTCTGTCTGTCTGTCTGTCACCAGGCTGTATCTCATGAACCGTGATAGCTAGACACTTGAAATTTTCACAGATGATGTATTTCTGTTGCCGCTATAACAACAAATACTAAAAATAGAATAAACTAAATATTTAAGGGGGGCTCCCATACAACTTACGTGATTTTATTGCCGTTTTTGCTTCATATTAACAGGGGGGAAGTCAGTGTTGGCCTCGGTGGAGAGTGTTCATGCCAGGGAACATTCTTCTACAAAAAGCCGAGAAATGCCGTTGCGCACGTCTAGAAGGAGCTAGGCTACAGGCGCGCACTGGCCAGTCCTATTCACATCACGTCCTCGCCGTCACTAGAATGCCGCCGCAATCTAGTGATGGACTCACTTACAGTGAGTCGTCCTCCCTGGGCAATGTCAAGGTCCGAATAGAGCTCCCTTATTCTACTTCTCCGGACCAAGATAGCTAATGTGAAGGGCAAAAGCGAGCCTTCAGCGCTATAACTGAATAACTGGCTAGGGGAAAAAAACCCTGAATCAAAAATAGTTAACCATGGAAGCAAAACTAAAAGAGGTATTACCCCAGGAGGGTACCAGCGATTACGTTGGAGAATCCCTTCCTGAGCCTAGCTCAGGCAGCCCCACGTACTCTGGGGGGGGCAAAGTTTTGTCGCAAGTGGATCTGACAAATGAAGAAAGCAACCACGTAACGAAGCGTAAATTTGTGCAACAGGCGTTCCATCCGAGCCTATTCATAAGGAATAGAAGTGCTTCACTAGGAAATAAAACACAACTGGACTTACCACCGCCATTACCTACTGACAAGGATAAAGAAATGATGACTCCTGAACCTCCCAACTGGCAAAGAATTCCTGTAGCTAGAACTAATAAGAGAAAAAAGTTGTCTCAAACACCATCTCCAGAAGGACTTAAGACAGACAACCGTTTCAGCGAACTACCAGTAGACCTGACTGAAGAATCTGCGGCTCCAAAGGAAAAACGACCTAGTAAGCCTCCACCCATAATTCTCTATGGTATCGATGATATAAACAAACTAACAGAACTTTTAGAATCCTCTGCTGACAAAGAAAGTTTTACTCTAAAAACGTGAACAGGAACCAACTTAGAATCACCTGCCAGAACGTCGAGGTCTACAAAAGCATAATCACCATTGTTCGGAGCAAATGTCCAATAGGCCATACCTTGAAGGACCAACGATGTTATAGAGTAGTTATAAAAAACTTACACCACACAACTCCACATACAGCCATTGAAGAAGAAATAGCGAAATCCGGTAATGAAGTCTACGGTGAAATTATCAATGCAAAATACGGACCAGACAAAAAACCTACATCGACATTCTTCGTTAACGTTGTTCCAGGCCCAAATAACAAAGCAGTTAAAAATATTAAATACATCTACCACCAGTCGGTCGTCATCGAAGATCCGAAAAAGAGAAAAACAATAACACAGTGCCAAAGATGCCAACAGTATGGACACTCGAAGAATTACTGTATGAGACCATACCGCTGTGTAAAATGTGCGCAAGGAGACAAAACAGCAGACTGCCCAAAAAAAGATCGCAGTACACCGGCTTTGTGTGCGCTGTGTCAAGGCGCACATCCAGCAAATTACAAAGGTTGCGAAATATATAAAGAGATTCTCTCAAGACGAATGCCGGAAAACAAAACAACAAGGAATAATGTTAAACAACACTTACCGAAGAAGCACGTAGATGACACAATACCCTGCGAGTCAGAAAGAAAAAACATACGCGCTCTTTACGCCGATAAATTAAAACAAAAACCAGAAGAGACACCACCCAACACCAATGCGTATAATCGTCTAGAACAATTGCTAATCAAACAGTCTGAAAAATTTGATACCATCCTACAACAGATGAGTACCCTCTTGGGCCTCGTAACAACACTTCTCAACAAACTACCACGGATCTAAACCTCAGGATAGCCACGTGGAACATAAACGGTCTGGCCCCGAACAAGGCGGAGTTGGAAGTACTAATGAACCTTAACCAACTTGATGTTGTACTTATATCAGAAGCGCATTGTACAGAAAAAAGTGATGTAAGAATCAAAGGTTGCAATACCTACGTCACTACGCATCCTGATGGAACCGGGCATGCTGGAACAGCCATTGTGATAAGAAACTCTATTAAGCACCAAGTACTACCTGATTATAGAAGTTACCATATCCAGGCGACCACTGTGTCAGTGGAATCCAATAGCGGATGTCTTAATCTATCAGCAGTCTACTGTCCACCAAGACCTAACATAGATTCCACTAAATTCAATCACTATTTTTCGACATTGGGAGGCACATTTATCGCAGGTGGCGACTGGAACGCCAAACACACCTGTTGGGGCTCAAGATTGATAACAACTAGAGAAAGACAGCTCAAACTTAGCAACGATACACAAAACCAATCCTACATCTCAACTGGTGAACCAACGTATTGGCCAACAGACCCGAATAAAAAGCCAGATCTTCTAGATTTTTTTATCACCAAAGGACTATCAAAGCACTACTTTAAGGCTGAATCATGTTACGACAGCGATTCTGATCACTCGCCAGTCAAATTGACTATGAGCGCAACCGTAATTCATTACGAAAGACCAGAATATTTATGTAACAAGCTTACCGACTGGGAGGGCTTCAGAGACTACTTAGAGGAAAATATTGAACTACATATCTCTTTAAAAACTCACGAGGAGATAGAAGATGCAACATCCTATATAACCAACCTAATACAAAATGCATGCTGGCTTAATACTCCATCTGAGAGTAAACAATACATTAGGCAAGATATACCACTCGAAATCAAGCAAAAAGTACTGGAAAAGAGAAGGCTAAGAAGGATCTGGCACCAATCGAGGCATAAAAGTGACAAGACAGCGCTCAACAAAGCCATTGTAGAACTGAAACAAATGCTGGAAAACGTAAATAATGCTACATTCCAAAGTAAACTGGAAAACTTGACTGCTACAGCATCGACCGAATATTCCTTATGGAAAGCTACAAAACCGCTTAATAGACCCCAGCAATTTAAAGCAGCATTAAGAACTGGACATGGTCAATGGGCTAAAACCAGTAAAGAAAAAGCCGAAGCTTTTGCAGTCCATCTGGCGAAAGTCTTTAAGCCAAACGAAAGCGATCGTACAGACGCCGAAAGAGAAATAGACGAAACTCTGCAGCAAGATTTCCAATTATCGTTGCCACCAAAACCAGTGACAGTACAAGAGCTGAAAAAGACTATCAACAGTCTTCAGAATAGAAAAGCGCCAGGATTTGATTTGATCACTAAGGAAATCCTTGTTCAACTTCCCAGGAAAGCTTTGGTCTTCCTCACTACCCTGTACAATGGTATACTCCGGGTGCAACACTTTCCTAGCATATGGAAAGTATCAGTTACAACCATGATACACAAGGCAGGAAAACCTAAAGAAGAAGTTGCATCATATAGACCGATAAGCCTACTACCGACTCTATCTAAGGTGTTCGAAAAGTTGCTGCTTACCAGAATAGCGCCAATACTTATCGAAAATGAAATTGTCCCCCAACACCAATTCGGATTTAGGCAACAACATTCGACTATTGAGCAAGTACATCGCGTGTGTGATCGAATTCGTAAGTCTCTCGAAACAAAGGAGTACTGCTCAGCAGTGTTCCTGGACATCCAACAGGCCTTCGATAAGGTTTGGCACAAGGGCCTGCTGTGCAAGATAAAACGGTCGCTGCCCCATAGCTTTTACCTACTGATGGAGTCATATCTGGCTGATCGCATTTTCCAAGTTCGAGAAAATGGTGACACATCTGCAATCTACAACATCATGGCTGGTGTACCACAGGGCTCAGTACTTGGACCTGTACTATATACCATATACACTGCTGACCTTCCCGAAACACACGGAGTAGTAACAGCTACATTTGCTGACGATACTGCACTATTGGCTAGCAACAAAAATCCCCAAATAGCTTCCAACCATTTGCAAGTTAGCCTTTGTAAAGTAGATGACTGGCTCCAGAGATGGCGAATCAAGGCAAGCGCTTCTAAATCTGTGCATATTACCTTTACACTTAGAAAAGGAAATTGTCCACCAGTGACCTTAGGGAACAACACCCTTCCACATCATGAAACGGTCAGATATCTCGGAATACATCTGGATAGACGATTAACTTGGAAAAAACACATCAAGACAAAGCGAGACGAATTAAATACGAGGTTCAGGAATATGTACTGGCTAATGGCACGAAACTCGAAACTCTCTGTCGACAACAAGCTTTTCATCTATAAAGCAATACTTAAGCCGGTATGGATGTACGGCATTCAACTGTGGGGAAGTGCCTGTAACACAAGCTTGTCAATCATCCAAAGATTACAAAACGGCATACTGCGTACAATATCCAATGCTCCTTGGTTCATTACCAATACTGAACTACACGAGAACCTGAATATCAATACAGTAAAGGAGGAGATAAAACGATCGTCTTCAAGATACAAAACTCGTCTCGAGTACCACCCGAATGAACTGGCTACCGCCCTATCAAATGTGACATACCGCAAACGCCTCAAGCGCCATGACATCCAGGGTCTAGAGAAGCGTTTTTGACTGATGGGGGAATCTTCCGCTGGGGAGCACCCTCAAATTCCAATGGCACATTCAACAAGCCTACTAAAAGTTCTAGGACTGATCGTAGACGAAAACACAAAAAAGAAAAAAAAAATATTAATAACGACAACAGGTAGACAGTTGAAATTTTCACAGATGATGTATTTCTATTGCTGCTATAACAACAATTACTAAAAACCAAATAAAATACATATTTAAGGGGGGCTCCCATACAACAAACGTGATTTTATTTGCCGTTTTTTGGTACGGAACCCTTCGTGCGTGAGTCCGACTCGCACTTAGCCGGTTTTTTTATATTTAGAAACATTGGTAAGATAATTATTTCGCTAGCTTGAAAACTGCCCGAGATATCACAGTGTGAAATGCACACAAATGGACTCGCCCAAAAACGCTCCATACTAACGGCTACTGAATTATGACGTCACGCCTC
Organism: Agriphila tristella; assembly: GCA_928269145.1. Lineage (NCBI taxonomy): Eukaryota > Metazoa > Arthropoda > Insecta > Lepidoptera > Crambidae > Agriphila > Agriphila tristella. The sequence goes on along the minus strand of OV743440.1, from coordinate 20,886,422 downwards.
AGTAGTTTGTTTGCAACGCGTAGGAAATTTGTTCGGCAGCTATATTAAATATTGTGTTTATAAAAATGGTTTCAATTTGCTATACATTTTACGAACTAATTAAAGGTATCATTTATTTTAATAAATTTTATACTTTTTAAATGGACTTGTCCACCCAACTTTGAAGGGTCATAAAACAAATAATACGCAATATATAAAACCAAGAGGTATACAAGCTACTCTAAAAGTTTATTATGTTTACGATTTTTATTAGTATTTCGTTATTTTATTCATTAGTCAACATCCCAATTGATTTATGGATGTCAAATTGTTTGAAAAAAATGTTTAAGTCTCTTCTATTGTTATGCGGCTTGTGGGTGGATAAGGAGGACGGGCCATAACATAACCCACCACGCAGGCCCAATGCGGATTGGTGGGTAAAGCATGATGGCATGTTATGAAAATGGAGTAACTACCTACCTCATTCAAAGACTTTCAACCGCCTCTGTGGGCTAGTGGCTCGTCCACCAGTGTAAGACGCAAGGGGTCCCGGGTTCGATTCCCAGTAGTGGAGTACATTTGTACTCGGTTGGGTTAGTGGTAGGGCTAATTTCAAGTCCACCTGGGTAGCTACCACCATCTTACCTAAGTCTGACACAATAACGACAATTTCAAAAATTGTTGTGTTCCCGCAGTCAGAGTTAAGATAGCCAGTTTCTCAGTGATTAGGAGGATTTCGGGTGTAGTGATGCGCTTCCACCTTTGGCCTATCGTCACTTAACATCAGATGATATGAAGACCGAGCACTATCCCGTTGTGCTTAAAAAACCTTGGGAGTTAGGTAAGCTAACTCACTAGTCTTGTCCTCACTGTCATTAGCTAATAGCATAAAGTTACAACCTATAGTAGCGCACATCGTTTCTTCTCAGCATACATCGGACACCAGTCTCTCATGTATTGACACTTGAAATTGTTAATAATTCGTAAGCAATCAGGCGGCTATCCGTTGTTTGTATGTTTGTTCCCCGTTATTAGATCCGACGAAAGAGCGATGTTGATCCGGAACCAGCCTTGATACGATCTAAATTGCCTTGTGCACCGAATGTAGAGAAAAGAGGGTCTTTTACGCACAGCTATTTAGAAGCCTAACAACGTAGCCTTGAAAAGGCAGGAGAACAAAGATTAAAGCTTAGCGTACCTCGTGAGGATCTAAACGAAACCATATTAACACAACGTTGCCTGTCTCCTTATTAGAGCAGGGGCTCGATCGTGCTAATTCTAAACGATAAAACCAAAACGGTTACGTTGTTATATTTATCTGAAAATCCTTGGTTTAGCTTTTAAAATCTCATTTAAATTGTTTGACAACAATGAAAATATACTACAAATTGTGGTCATCTTATCAGATAATAGCATAAAAAACATGAATCTGAAATCAAAATTTCACCTAGAAGAATGCAAAAATTTTTTTCTGCGGCGAAAACACCTTAAGATGACTGATGACGTCACACGCAAGTATATACATATTTCGTTGACTGATCGCAATACGTGCTTTTAGTTTTTGGGACTTTTATTCGTCTTTTAAGATATTTCAGAAGCAGTTTTCTGATAACTTTTAATAAATTTTTCATATTTCGGGATTTGTTTAAACAGAAAACATAAGGTTATTACAATGTTTACTTGTTTGTGACGTCACATAAGTCACTCATCCAACGCCATACATAGCAACAGCATTTTTGCGCGGTTTTGAAATTTTAAACTTTAACATTGAATTGTTTTATTCAAAAACATTGATTTATCCTGAAATATCAATATAGTGTGCATATTGTTGTAGTAATAAGGAACAATTTAAAATGGTTTTCCGAAATCAGGCAAAGAACCTATTATGACACAACTAAAGCGAAAATGAAATTAAAACGGTAACGATTTAGTTTTGGTTTCATCGTTGAAAATTAGAGCGATTGTGTTCTACAGTAAAATAAGAATCATGGCCATGTATGATATGGCTCCTCTGCCTCTACATAAGAAATACTTTCTAGTTCATTGGAATTTGTTTCAATGTAATTTTTTGTGGTAAGTATTTGAAATATTATAAACTTTTGAACGTACATAGTAAAAATAGTAATTCAATGTAAAATGCAAGGACCTTAACTAATAATGACTTTTGAATTTATAAAATAAATGATCCATGAAAGCAGAAAGCTTTCATACTACACTCATAATAAAATAAATGGATATTTATTTTACGTACGAAATGACGTACATATGTGGTATGAAAATCAAGCATACTCATCAATCATTCTTAAAACATGCATTATTTAGATCCGTTTTAAAATAACAAAATTGAACTTTATATTTTCATTACACATTTTCAATTATAAAATTGTTGCGAAAACGACGGCAAAATGAGTTTTGTTTTTACTTAGGTATCTAGTTTTTTTTAATTTTCAACTTATCAAGTTGAATATTCAGTTAAGAAATTAAAAAAAAATAAGCTCTATAGTAGGAAAACTGTGCATCAAGTTTAAATTTTCCGTTGTAAAGTTGGGCTTCACGAACGAGCAAATTATTGCTAACATTTGATTAATTACTCGCACGTTCGCTCATATTTCGAAACTTTCATCGAATTCGGTGTAAGAGTTATTTAGTTTGGATGCAACTGTAAGAATAAAATTAATAAACTGTGGTTCAATAAAATTAAATAAGAAAGAGAGTGAGAAAAATATAGCATTTGTATTTTTCTCACTCTCTTAAGTCTAGTCATGATTTTGATTAAATGGAAACAAACACAGACAGACTGTTGACAAAAAAAAATGAACATTTTACCACTATTAATGAATTTAATAAATTCAAATCAAGTAAAGTCATAGTTCTAAATTTAATGCATGCAACATTTTGAAAAGGCATATCTACCGAATGGATTGATATAAAAAATACAACATTCCGGATGGAGCTAGAAAATTGATACACGAAAACATTGATGCTCGCAAGTTCGCTACTCTCATGTTTTAATTAGGCTTGGAAGAATGGTCAAGTTGGCTTAATACTAAACTATGGTCCTTAAAAATTACACTTTTAATTTTATTAAAATTTCTATAAAAACAAATTACTGATTAAAAAGCTCTAAGGGCGCCACTTTTGGTATGATATGCCGTTTTATTCAGTATCTGTGGTACCTAAATTGTTACTATTATAATTTTCACATAAAACAAGTACCTGTTCGCTACATATTTCAGTTTAATCAATATCGTGAATCTCTCTGTATACGGAATTGAGATAAACGACCTGACGAATAGTGTTGAGGATCAAATCCAATTTGCCTGCTGCAAATTGAAGAGGGCTTGGCATTCGTGTGATAGAACACCGATACCTAAAATATTGATAATATAAGTCTTTTTGAAAAAACTTATATATGTACTGTGGTAGTATCGTGACATAGAATAACCAGTATTTTATTATGCAAATGAATAAACAAATTCTGTTGTTCGAATTATTCGGATTCTAATTATTTCTCATTAGAATATAAGACCAAGATATTGCCAAGTTTTAAAGCCGCACGCTGCAATGACTCTGAACATTCATGGTTCGCGACTAGGGTTTACAGATCTAATAATGATATTTCCTGACTTTTTCCTGATTTTTCAGGAAATTTCCTGACATTTTGTACACCTACATCTACATTTAGTTGACGTTTGATATTTTTTCTTACCAATATGATTAACTAATTATGTTTTCATTAAGTACTTAAATTTTTTGGGATTTCCAAAATCCCTGACAACTACAGTTCTTCCCTGTTTTCCTGACGGATGCATAAAATTCCTGATATTTTAGAAAAATTCCTGTCATCTGGTAACCCTATTTGCGACGGACCCATTGCGATCATAATAATTATGTCAATTTATCTCAGCGTAAGAACTTATAGCGTAGACGTAGACTATATTAGTGAAAACTTACCTTACAGTCTTCCTACCTTAACTAATAGCGTAGCCATAGCCAAGAGCTTGCGTACCACCCTTATTCTTTAAAGAAAAAAATTCAGACAAAACAATGATAGATAAAAAAACAAGATTACTCAGTCTCAAAATCGACAACAAACGCCTTTGAACAAAGCAAATGGAGATTGAATAAATTATTTACATATCTCACAATACCATTTCATGCAAAAAATGCTTTGATAGCGAAACTTCGGGTACCTGACAAACTTTTCAAAGGGACTTTCAAATTCTTTAGACCAAGCACTTTCTTTTAAAGTCGAGCATAAATTGTGTATATTGTTATTTTGTCTGGGATGATGCGAGTTTTATTTGCGTGTCCCCCAAACATTTGCTTTCGTACCCAAAGAAATGTTGTAACTTTACATCACAACCCTAACGCATGCGACGTGTGTAACGTAATAAAAAAACGTGTAAAATGAAAAAGATGAACAAAAATGCCTAAATTGAATTCGTTTGTTTTACCCCTAGCTTTTTCATTGGAATTTTTACAACAGTTTATTGGGAAGAAAACTCCATGTTATATTAAAAAATAATGCCTTTTACTTAAACGAACGCATGGCGAAATATCTTTTTTAAATTGAAATCATTAAGAAAAATTTAAGTTGAGCATAAATAATTATTACTATTTGTGTTCGAGTAATGAGCCGCACAGTTACGGTTGAGCCGCACAGTTCCGGTTAAGAATAGGACTGTCCCATCTCATCCCGTGGGTATCGTAGAAGGCGATAGAGGGAAGTATTAGGGACCCGGTGCAGACCATCGCACAAAGGGTCACTCGAATGGCAGCGAGGAAACTGTCAACAGCAGCATTCCCAAGGAGGGTTGGTGTCAGGCAGGCGGCCGACCGTAAAACTTTGCCAAAACCTAATGCAGTATGTATTACATGCTGCGCCGACCCCAAAAGTGGTCGTTCTACGAGCGCAAAATTTTATTTTGTGTAGAGCACTACAAATAAATTGGGATAAGGACAGGAGGATGATGATGTGTTCGAGTAATGACTGTTTATATTTAACTAGCTGATGCCCGCGACTTCGTACGCGTGAACATTATGACTCCGGCGTATTCTTCTTATAAATACGAACTAATGTAGTTACATAAGAAAATAGGTACTCGTAGCAGCGTTTTATATAAGTATAATGTTAAAAGTCAATCAAATATTTTTATTTTATATTCAATATTGTAAACATGTAGGTAAACATAATTTAAAATTTTTCTTTATAAACTATTTTCAGAGTCTTTCCTTCAGGAGCCAATATGAAAAACCTGAAGCTTTACTAACCCTGGAAAAAGCCACATAAAGTTGGCCATGCTAAAAACAACCAGTCCTTATATCGACACCAGCGGCTTTACGTCTGACCCTGCGACTTATTGATTGTCATGTGCGATATAAGTACGTTAATTCTATTATAAGATTCTGTGGCAATTTAAGTCGGGTTCCATTGCACAATTTCGGCGGAGACAAACCAGCATTAGATTTCCACATGAGATGATCTTCGATTTTTCGTAAACACGTGTTTATGCAAATAATTTAATATGGTTCTGCATCAGGTGTTCCAGATCTTCGGTTTTTATACCTTAATAAAAAATGCTCATCAGGCGGAACAACTTTTTCAACACACTTGCTCGTAAAGTGAGCCCTAATACATCGCTTTTAGGGCCATAAACCAAGCTATAACAAACGCGTGCAATAATATATAAAACACTAGTTGGTTATAGAATTAACCCTACAAAGTTAAATAAGTACCTTAATGCAAGTTCTATGCGAGTAAACAGAGCATTCCCAATTTAACCGGGTAATACAGTTATTTTTTTTAGTAACAACAAAGAGGTTTTATGCCGCTGAAAAATCATATACATTTTTGGAGTAAATAAATGTGTAAACGTCCTTAATTAAGTGAAACGAATATTTATTATTATCAAATTATTCATAATTCACAATATTTTGTTATAAAATATTAAAATATTTGCATTTTATCACTTAAAATTATAATTTTGAAGTAGGCTGTATGTTGGCAGTATGCTCACTCACCCCTTTGTTCGCAAAATATTCTTGCATTAGGCGTGTGAAAAAAACCAAAAAAAAACCTGCGCGCCTTTTCCCATCATAATTATCATATTTTGTTTTTGTCGTATTTGTTGTTGTGTGGTAAATTACTTTGTTTTTTCCTCGCAAATGTGTTGAAAAACATCGTATGAAACTCGTGAGCTTTTGCTTATTGCACACTCGGCTGAGTTACGCTCTCGCCTCCGGCTCGGGCTGCAACCCACAGCCTTGTGTGCAATGAGCAACCTAAGCTAACTTTTCTCATAATGTACTATTGTTAAAGCGTTATTTTTATATTCCTTATAGTTTAGTTGGACCATTATGGTTCTGCATCAGGTGTTCCATTTTCCAAAATCATCAACTATGCCCAGGCTTAACAGATATATAACAAAAAAAGGTTTTGTTCAAATCGGTGCAGTCATCGAGATAAATATACAAGAGAAGCAAACCTGACTACCACACGCCCCAAAAAGCGTGTAACTTTTCAACCGTGTAGGACGAAGCTTTGAAACCACTAAACATTTTTAAGAAAACATATATCTGTCTCACTTACACACGTAGGGTCACCTGTCCAACAATGAAACAGTCGGACACAATGAAACAGCGCCGTTTTTCCAAATACGACGTTGCCAGGTAGTGCAGTATACCTAGTCTAGACAACCTCATACAACCCCCGCTCCTCCCCAGTTAGCGTGCGCGCCACTTTTGAAACGACATGTCTACGGAGCTATTTTGGATTTTTTGACAAAAAAAGTATCATTTTTTTTCAGTTTGATTTGATTTCTCAGTTAAACACTGCAGTGAATTCCGTTTTTCTCAGTATAACGTTGCTTTGCACATGTATCATAGATTCACGTGGACTAGATTACCTAATAAATTGTTCGATTTTGGTAGGTTATTTTTTGATGTTATTGTAAAATACCCCAGGTGTCCAACAATGACACAGATCAAGGGTGGACACAATGAAACAGTATTTCCACTACTATCACTTAATATTTGAGATTTTCAGACTCATTAATCTTTGAGAGTGTATAATTTTACTTAAGACATTAATGCCTATTATGAGTAATTGTTGATTTAAGTCGTTATTGCCTATAAAAGGTACCTAACTACGATTTAAAAAAAATTGACTCATTAATCTTTAAGTCACTAAATAATTTTACCTGAGACAAACCTAGAGGTATTTTTAAAGTCTGAATAATTGTGCAATACCCTGAAAGAACCTTTTTCGATTGTAATTCAACAGATTTCATCATTTACTTGTTCCACTAAATATGAAAAAGTCCAAATTATTATCAGTGTTTCATTGTTGGACACTGGGTGTTTCATTGTGTACACCCAGGTGGACACAATGAAACAATTCCCATTTTCTTTCAAAAATCTTCTTATTGGCTTTGTATCTATTTTTTAACAAAACTATTAATGCCATATTATACCCAATTAAGTAGACTATGTCCATATAAAAATCGGAATTCATATCTACAAAAATGAGAGAAATATGAGACTCCGAACTTTTGGTGTTTCATTGTTGGACAGGTGACCCTACCAAAAACAATATCGTCGCCAAGATTAGACAAAGACCACAACAAAATTAGACAAAGACCGCGATATCAACATGCAATTATTTTTTTAGAAAAATTGTGTTGCCTACCATGTGAAATTTTACCCCAAAATAATGCATGAAAACAAGAAATGTAAAGCCGCCATAGATGAAAATATTTTATAACAAATTTTATAACCAACTTTTCTGTTTGTGGGCCTATTTCGATGAAACTCGGTTTTTGGTACTATTTTGGCAAGAAAACAGTAAAGCTATGTTGAAAATAAAATAAAACAAGATGGCGGCAAACTTTTTTGTTTGAGGACCGATTTCGATAAAACTCTGTTTTTGGTACTATTTTGATACGGAAATAACAACGCAATGTTGAAAATAATAAAAAATGCAAGATGGCGACCAACTTTTTTGTTTGAGGGCCGATTTAGATAAAACTCGGTTTTTGGTACTATTACGACACAAAAATAACAACGCAATGTTGAAAATATAAATAATCCAAGATGGCGGCCAACTTTTTTGTTTGTGGGCTGATTTCGATGAAACTAGGTTTTTGGTACTATTTTGACAAGAAAACAGCAACGCTATGTTAAAAATATAAAAAAATTGTTATGTATGTGTCCTTGCGTGGCTGCGCCCCCGCACCCCTCACGCCTCCTTGGTCCAAGATGGCCACGAATAAAGCAGTGCGTTACGAACCACCGGTTGTTTAACTTGCTGTCCGCCTACTTAACATTGGCGACGAAAAGTACCCGCGTCTTTGTAATAATTGCAAACGAAATCGACAATTATGTCCGCGTTATTCGGTATTTTAAATAGTTTTGACCATAATCTCCAAACATGGAATACGTATAAAAGCCGTTTGCTGCAATATTTTATCGCGAATGACATCGACGATAAGGCGGATCCGACGGGCACAAAGCGAAAAGCCTTACTTCTCAGCGCACTCACCGAAGGAACGTACAAGCTTGCAGAAGACTTAGCGCTGCCTAAAAGCGTTAGTGAAGTACCCTATGTGGACATTTTGAAGTCCACATAGGGTACTTGGACGAACATTTCACGCCAAAACGTATCGGGTTTGGCGAACGACATAATTTTTATGCCGCCTCACAGCAGCCGGGCGAATCGCACACTCAGTGGGCAGCGAGATTGCGGGGATTGACTGCTCACTGTCGATTTCTCAATATTGAAGAAACGCTTCGTGACAAGTTCATCATGGGCATGCGGCCCGGCACGGAAAAAGAGAAACTTTACGCACAAGATCTCAACGGGTTGTCGCTAGCTAAAGCTGTGGAGTTAGCAGAGAGCTTGTGCTGCGCCCGAGCTGCGGCCGCAGCGAGCGCGACCGGCGTCGGCGGCCCCGCAGCAGCGGGCTCATCTACCGAGCGCTGCGGCATAGTCGAGACAGCTGATCGCGCGACATACGTTTGTTTTGTTTTAGATGATAGCATGCCAGTAACGTTAAATAAATTACGAGAAGAAACCGACAACGATGTTATACTCAAACGCGTTAAAACATACATTTCCATTGGTTGGCCGCGGAAAGTTAGTGACGTCCGACTAAAACCATTCCATCTTTGTAGGTCTCAACTATCCGTGGAAAGTGGGTGTGTTATGCGCGGACACAAGGTCGTCGGAAAGTTTACATACGGTCATATTAAAGGAATTGCACGCTTCACATCTAGGTGTAGTAAAAACGAAAGCGGAAGCTAGATCTAGATTTTGGTTTCCAGGTATTGATCGAGCTTTAGAAAGAATGATAAGTGGATGCGAAGTGTGTATTCAACTGCGTCCGTCACCGGCTAAGGCCCCCCCTCGCTTTGGGAATTTCCAACTCAGTGTTTTGAAAGATTACACATCGATTTTTTGGGACCAATTAGGAATTGTGTATATTTAATCATAGTGGACGCACACAGTAAATGGGTGGAGGTTTACAATATGAAACACTCCACTACGTCAAACGCAGTGATAGATAAATTATGCGAGTTTATGTCGCGATTTGGAGTTCCTAAAGTGATAGCAAGTGATAATGGTACATCTTTTTGTTCATCAGCATTTAATAATTTTTGTACCGCGAACGGTATTGTACACATGACTTCGCCGGTTTATCATCCAGCCAGTAACGGCCAAGCCGAGAGTTTCGTTAAAATAGTAAAGAAGGGTATTAAATCTTGCCTTATGTCTAACAGTACCTTGAGAGACAATACATTAAAGTTGTTGAAGTATTTAAAAGATTATCGCAACTCAGTTCATTCCACCACTGGGTTGTCTCCAGCTGAAATGATTTTTGGTAGAAAGTTAATATCACGTTTGGATTTAATTAATCTTAACACGTCGTCCTCGTCACCTGCCACAGCTAAAATTGTTGAAAATCAACAGTGTTTACAATCTAAGCTACAAGGTCAAAATAAAACAAAAACATTTAGAAATAATGATTATGTATTGTATAAACAATTCGTTAACAGTTCTAGATTAAAGTGGTGTAAGGGAATTATACAAAAAAAAATTGGGAAGAGTATTGTATTTAGTAAAAGATTTTTCTAGTTCACAATGTTATGTCAGACACATAAATCAGCTAATGTTGTATAAAGGGTCTAATAGCGATCAATGGGACAAAACAATAAATAATGACTCACCTGTGTCACCTCCACCACTCGCCGCGCCGCCATCGCCGCCGCCGCCTCTGCGCGCCTCGACGCCACCGCCACCACCCGAGCCGCCCACACCTGACTCGCCACGCTCTCACCCAAGAAGGTTGCACTTCTCACCATTAGAGGAAAGTTCACCACATTCCGCGGTAGAACCATCTGATGCAAATGACCCACCTTTGTCGATGGAAAGTACTCCGAACGCAACTGATTGTCGTGCTGATGATGCTCTCAGGAGGAGGAGGGAAGAAATTATAGAACTGAGATCTTCTTTGTCTCCGGAGGAATACGACAGTGCTGACACAGCTAACGAGTCCCAGGAAATTGATGAAGCTGTCCGTATTACCAAAAGACCGTTACATAGTAGGCCCTATCTAGATTTTAATTAAAATATAATTGTTTGTTATTATTAGTTTTTAGTCGTTTATTAGAGGGAGGAGTTGTTATGTATGTGTCCTTGCGTGGCTGCGCCCCCGCACCTCTCACGCCTCCTTGGTCCAAGATGGCCACGAATAAAGCAGTGCGTTACGAACCACCGGTTGTTCAACTTGCTGTCCGCCTACTTAACAAAAATCCAAGATGGCGCCAAACTTTTTTGCTTGAGGACCGATTTCGATAAAACTCGGTTTTTGGTACTATTTTGATACGAAAATAACAACGCAATGTTGAAAACATTAAAAACGCCAAGATGGCAGCCAACTTTTTTATTTTCAATACTCAATACTCACCCTACTGTTTGTAGGCCGATTTCGATGAAACTCGGTTTTTGGTACTATTTTGTCACGAAAATGTTGAAAGTTTAAAAAAATTCAAGATGGCGGCCAACTTTTTTGTTTGATGGCCGATTAAGATAAAACTTGGTTTTTGGTACTATTTTGACTCGAAAATAACAACGCAATGTTGAAAATATAAAAAAAAAACAAGATGGCGGCAAACTTAGTTGTTTGTAGGCCAATTTAAATGAAACCTGGTTTCGAGTACTATATCTAAAAGAAAGCTGCAATGCAATGTCAAAAATGACAAAAAGTCAAGAAGATTTCAATATTACTTGGTTGAATAAAAAAAAAAACAAATTAAGCAGTTAGCCGCCATTTAGCATTTTTGTCATTTTTTAAATTGTGTGGCTGTTTTTTTGTTAAAATAGCACCAAAAACCGAGTTTCATCGAAATCGGCCCACAAGCAAAAAAGTTAGCCGCCATCTTGATTTTTTTTAATTTTTTTATCATAGCATTGTTATTTTCTTGTCAAAATAGTACCAAAAACCGAGTTTCATCGAAATCAGCCTACAAACAAAAAAGTTGGCCGCCATCTCAGATTTTTATTTTTTTATCATTGCTATTTTATTTTCTTGTTAAAATAGTACCTACCAAAACTGAGTTGAACACTGAGTCGGCAAAACCCTGTATCCGCATTATAATTCTTCAAAGAAAAAAATATTACTATTTTATGTTTGTTTAACTTGGCAGCATAAACTACGATTCCTTTGCTTTCAATATGAATTTTAATTTCTGGTTTAAAATGCCAGGTCTCTCTTTTATGATTTAAGGGTTATTGAAAAAATAGCAAAAATGTGATAAAGTATAAAAGAAATTATCATTTTACCAAAACATTTTTTTAATATAATATTACAGAGGTTTATGTAAAATCAGAGGTAACGGAGTATCCATTAATCACAAATTCTCCCCAAAAATCGGAAAACCAAAACAATGTTTTTAGTGGTAGCACTGAACCAAAATTATGGTATGATAATATTTTATTTATTTTTAGCGTTTTTAACGTTAATAGTGTAAAAATCAGGCGTAGACAAAGCAAACAACGTTTGTGAGAAATAAAGATGTTTTATTTCTTCAACAATAACAATACAGTAGCTTATCAAGAACCTTCTTCGATGATCGTCCAAACAGAAGTGCCGAGACATGCAAACCCTCTCCCATTACAAAAGTACACTCGTGGCGCCACAAGCTACCCGGAAGTTAAAAACAATTCGTATTAAGAATGTATGTTTCACAACTTTTAACAATTTATGGCGCCAACCGGAAATAATATTATTGCTGAAAAGAATATTTGTTACGCAACTTTTAACAAAATGTGGCATCACACACAAACCGGAAGTAAGACTATTGGTAACAAGAATATTCATTTCACAACTTTTAACTAATTTAAATAAATTCATAATAAATTAACTTTGACAATATATTTAGAATATATACAGAACCATAATAAACTCTAAATTAATGAAAATCTAACATTCGGCCTTTCCTGACACTAAGTTTGTCCTCGAACTTTGAACTATAACAACTCAAAATTTTCAATGAATCTAACCCCACTGTTCAATCACTACTTGATCTTCCCTTAGTGATAGTGGATCTATCAACACTAATCACCAAGACAAGATTTTCCGATTGAAAGTCAATGGATCTATCAACATTGACAATCAATTCAATTCTCCCTTTTTATAGCATTCATAAATCATCAGTGGATCTATCAACACTGTTCAACAATCACTTGATCTTCTTTTAGTGATGGTGGATCTATCAACGCTCATCACCAAAACAAGATTTTCCGATTGAAAGTCAATGGATCTGTCAACATTGCCAATCAATTCCCTTTCACAATTATTAGTGCCATTTCACAATTTGATCTTTTCTTCGTGATCGTGGATCGCTCAACCCACTGATCACTAAGAAATGATTTCCCGGTTGAAAGTCAATGGATCTATCAACACTGACAAACAACCATCGTATTCTAAAATGTAAATCAAACAATCTTTCTGTTATACTCAAGTCTATTATATACTTTATTCTTATCCATAATCATCATCATCATCATTATGTATGACCCTTATCCCAATCCCAACTCTTGACTTAATAATAATATTTGTAAGATTACCTACATCTTTCTTTTTTTTGTACATATAAAATATTGTGTACATATAAAAATAAATTTTCTTAACAAATCATTTACTGTGTATTATTTCATACTAATTCTAATATACACAATTTCTTAATAAAAATTACATTGTGTATAATATTGATTCATAGTCTCCTACAATAATGATAGAAAAAAAATGATTATAATTAGTTATTTACCAGTTTTACAACTTCAGGCTTGTACTTGATATAAATACTCTAACAATTTATTGAATTATCATCGAATTAAATGTAAATAATATTTACTTTTTCACAATTTTTTTTTTTTAGTAAAAATTACATTGTGTATATGCTAATTCATAAGCCCTTACAAAAACACTAAAAAAATATATACAGTAAGGAATTAATCAGCTTTACTTTATTTAATCAACTTTGAATAATCAAAATAATTAAATACATGTAAATAATGCAACTAAGCAAATGCAATAATATGAGTTTTCCTTTAACAAAATAATTTACTAATTCAAATAGATAAAAATATAAAACGACACTAGAAATTTCTTATATACTAAGCATTCGAATCCTTGCACAAATGAATCAAATTCTAGTTTTAATTTTATAGTCCATAAAGGGATTATTCCTCATTTTGATCACTAGAATCTGTATCACTAGATTTATCGTCGTCATTTTTACCTATATTTAACCATGGTTTAATACGATCCGCTGCCCAAACGTTACAGTAGTCTTTCTGTGTCACACTAGAGCCAGGTATGCTAGAAACTTGATATCTATCGTTTTCTAAAACTTTGGTAATCCTATAAGGACCCGAAAATTTTGGGAGAAGTTTTTTACTCTTACCATCATTACCTGCTACGGGTTTTAATATTTTAACCAAATCACCTTCTTTATAAACGCGAGCCTTAATTTTACTTTTATCGTATCTTAATTTTTGTGATTTCTGGTCTTTATCGATGTATTCGCTTATTTTAGACCGCAAGTTTTCGATAACGCATGATCTACGGGTTTCTTTTAGAATTTCAGCAAAAATGTTTTCCCCTTTGCTTACCATTTGGATGCCAAATAAGGCTTCCGACGGAGTCTTGCCTATTCCTTTGTTTAACGTGTTATTTAAACCCCACTGAAGCTTACCTAATACTGAATCCCAATACTTTTCACCAATCTTATCGGAGTGTGCCGTAAGTGCATCGAGTACAGTTCTATTGTATCTCTCCACTTGCCCATTGGCACGTGGAGATGCAACCGCATTCAAAATATGACGAAATTTAGACTCTTCACTAAAACGCTTAAATTCTTTTGACGTAAATGACGAACCTTGATCAGAGATAAGTCTATTAGGATACCCAAAAGTAGTAAAAACTTCTTCAAGTGCCCGAACTGTGAGTGAAGATTTTAGATTCCTCAGAGGTTTCAAAATGCAAAATTTTGTGAAACCGTCCACTAAAACTAAAAGATATGAATAGCCTCGTGTACTTTTTACAAACGGCCCTAGATGGTCGATGTGTACCGTATCGAATGGCCTATCAACCTTATGAATCGGATGCAACAAACCTTCCTTAGCCCCAGCTGGTTCTTTACTATAAGCACACTCTATACAAGACCGTACGTACTTTTTAATAAACTTTTTCATTTTTGGAAACCAGAAGTCTTTACTAATTTTGTTAAATGTCTTTTCTGTACTAAAATGACCAATGTCATCATGATTGATTTTACACAATTGAAAGCGAGCTCCTTTCGGCACTACCCATTTTATTTCTTCTCCTATCTTACGATATAATTTGTTTCCTTTAAGAACATAATTCTTTTTAATATCCGAATACTCCCCATCTTCCAAAATTTTTCTAATTCGTTGTATTTCCATATCTCCTAACTGTTGGCTCAGTAGCCAATCTTCCTGGGTAATATGCATTATATTAGGAATATTCTCTGTTACATCCTCAGATTCATAAGTTTGCGGCCCCCTACTAAGTGCATCAACATGAGCCATTAAGGAGCCAGGCTTATATTGAATGTCAAAGTCATACTCCTGCAACGTAATCCACCAACGTGCAATCCTTGGTATAAGATCACGCTTGGCAAAAGTTGATCTTAAAGCACTACAGTCAGTCACTAATGTAAATTTAATACCTATGAGATATACGCGAAAACGTTGTAACGACGCCACCGCTGCTAAAGTTTCTAGCTCATAAGCGTGATACTTTTGCTCGTCTTGTGACGTTTTTCGGCTAAAGTACGCTATAGGTTTTAAGCTACCTGATGATCCATCTTTTTGCATTAGAATCCCGCCTAATCCAAATTTGCTAGCATCTGTGTGTACGACCGTTTCACTATGTGGGTTATAAAGTCCTAGCAAGGGACGTTGCGTCAACGATGCTTTGAGTTGGGTAAAAGATTCCTCCTGTTCAGTATTCCAAACCCAAGGGCAATTTTTTTTTGTTAGATCTGTGAGGGGTCTTGCAATGGTCGCAAAATTACTGATAAATTTTCTAAAATAACTTGCAAGACCCATAAATTGTCTTATCTCGTGAACATTACGGGGTTTTGGAAACTGTTCTACAGCAGAAATCTTTGCCTTGCCTGGCCTAATACCACTCTCACTTATTTCATGGCCAAGGTATTCAAGTTTTTCTTGAAAAAAATTACATTTCTGAATGTTTAAAGTCAGTCCTGCATCTTGCAATAATTTAAACGCCTCTTCTAAACGATCTAATTCTTCTTGGAAATTCTTACCAGGTATCAAAATATCATCCATGTAAGCGAGGGTGGTTTTATGCCGTGCATTACCTAAAACATGATTTATAGTTCTCTGAAAAACCGCGGGCGAATTTACTAGACCAAATGGCATTTTTTTGAATTGATACAAGCCATCTGGTGTAATAAAGGCTGTGAGGTGTCTACAATCAGCCCTTATCGGTATCTGATAATAGCCGCTCGCGAGATCTAGGCTGGTATAATATTTATTTCCATTAAGCAAATCTAATTGATCATCGATTCTAGGCATAGGGAAATGGTCTTTCTTAGTTTTGCGATTTAATGCTCTAAAATCCACACATAATCGATACCCTCCAGTTTTCTTTTTGACTAAAATTATGGGGCTCGCATAAGGAGAATTAGACTCTTCAGCGATATCATGATCTACTAAATCTTTTACCATATCGCGGACTATACCTCTTTCTGTATAACTCATGCGATATGGTCTATAAACAACAGGAGAGTTATCTTCTAATTCGATACACATCTCGGCCTTATTAGTACAACCTAATTCAGACAAATTGGAGGCAAAGCAAGTTCTGTACTTATTAATTAGTTCTACAACAGCTTTAACTTCGTCAGTTGTACGATTAGGATTAATATTAATTTCACATAAACTTATAGGGGAAAGAGTTGAGGGATCTATGATTCTATTACAATTCGTAATTGTGGCATTTGGTGTTTCTAAAGAAATAACTTGACCACGAGCTAATACCGCATCCCTTTTTAATGTTAAAGGTCTGTCTCCTAAATTACATATTACTATCTTACAGACACCGCCAAGCAAACTGTAGACACCTCCGAGTACTCTATAACCAATTTGATTGATATTCCGTAAGCTATTTTCTACAATAAACTCACAATTCTTGTTATCTGTATCGTTAGCACAATCTACGAGAACAATACCTGTTATCATTATATCAGACACTATTCTTAAAACGATTTTATTATTTGCGTCGTGTTCAACCGGTAAATCTTTCAGTTCTTGTGGTACCTTTTGTTTTAAGATGTCTAGCTTATCACTGGTTTTAATTATAAGAATTTCGGGTAACTCTGTGAAATTTTGACCGACAAGTAAAGGTTGCGTTAATAAATCTGAATCTACAATATATGCTTCTATTTCAGCTGATACTTCCCCTAGCGTCAAGACAAAACTGGTTTTTCCTAACGGTGCGTAAGAACCATTTCCAAAACCACGTATCATTGGTAAATGATGAGTGGTATCTTTTACCAAGGAGTGTACTTGAACAAAATCGTTTCTAATGAGTGTGCAATCACTTCCAAAATCGATATAACTTTGAACAGGAATTTTACCATTAATCATACCATCTTTATTGTATTTAGAGTCTGACGACATAGTTTGTGTAAGCAAAGTTTTCTTATCAAAATTTTTATTATTATTTTGTTGATTTGTTATATTAGTTTTGTTTTTATTTGAGAAACAATCAACAGACTTATGTGCAAATCGATAGCAGATATCACATTTATTACTTGGTTTCGGACATGTGTTCGCAAAGTGTCCCTTTTCTTTGCAATTAAAACAGATGTTTTCTGTCTTAGGGGTCCGACATTGATTACCGCGATGTCCAGATTTATGACATTTAAAACATATTATATCGACATTGGAAGTGCCCGCACCAAAACGTGGTTTCAAGGTTCTACTATTAGATTCCCTACAAAGATCCTTTAGAAATTTTAGCAGATCTTCGGGATCATTAAACCTGCCTGAAGAAGCGCTAGATCTAATCATCCTATCATCGATGCCGTGGATGAGACAGTCCACGGCTTTCTTTCCCCGAATATCACACGCATTTAAAAGTGTAATCTTACTATAGTAATAATCATCAACAGTCTCTCCTATCCTCATTCTCCGTTCTAACATGTCAGTCAGTAGGGTGCCGTAATTTGTTTCAGATGGAAAAGCCCTAATTAACCGTTCTTGCCACTGAACCCAGCTAAGTAAAATCGTTTGTTGTCCTTCGTACCATTTTTTAGCATGTCCTATTAACTTGGGCAACGCAAAGTGTCTAGTCTGTTCGTCCGTCCAGTTATAAATCTGAGCGCATTCGTTAACTTTTCCTATCCATGTTTCTATTTTTTGACTCTTTTGTGCAGGGTCGAATTCAGATATAATATTTTTATCGTGAGAGATACTCTGAGTATTACGTCGAATAAAACTTTGCATTAGAGATGAGAAATCGTCAACATTCATCACCATTTGACCAGGAGTATTAATATTATTCATTGGGTTACTCACTAAAGTTAGTTCTGCTTCACTCGTCCCTGAAGTATTTGTATGCACCTGGGCCATAGTTTCACTCCTGCAGGGTTCAGTAGCTGCCGACGAACGTGCTCCTTCACCGCAACCGTCCAACAGTTCTGTTGCAGGATCACTTCCATTTTCTCGCAAGACCTGGAAAAGCCAGCACCGCGAAGAATCATTATCAAATAAATAACAGCCGTCAGGATAAAAAAAATATTCTAGATATGTACACATTACGAATTATTATGTAATGTAGCATATTCTAATGAGGGAAAAATATAAACATTAAAAGAAGCGAAATCTTTTGGTATAGACGTAGGTTAAATAAAGCATCAAATTTATTGTTATATATAGCTTATAACTTTAATAAGTCATATGGAATAAAGTAAATGATCATACCATATCATAATTATTTTTCATTTCGACCTCTATTGCTCGCGGAAATACAAAGTATTGACTGCATTTCAAAGTATGGGAGGATATAAAGAACAACAGGGAGAGAAAGAAACGAAAAAAAAAACAAACAATTATCTCAACTCAAGCAATGATTTAGACCTCTTTTTTCTTTTGTTATTGTCACAAAAGCAAACGCTAATCAAGTTAAATTTAAAAAGATGTTTATAAAGCACTTGTACTTGCCTGTGAATCCTGTGATCCGGAATTTGTTTCACCTTCCTTACTGCGTTTGACACGGAGTGACTCCGCCGATGAGGTACGCGATCTTGGCCTGTGTCTCTTCCTACTTTGTCGTGTAGATCGCGAACGAGTCTTGTCTCGTTCATACCGCGAGCGCCAAGAGTCAAGCGAGTCCCTTGAGCTTGACCGTCGCTGATCCGTGCTTGAATCGCTAGTGCTTGAAACCCTACGGTCGCGGTGTCTTCGTTTACGAGGCCGACTTTTATGGCCTTTTTTTTTGTGTTTACGCATTCTGTGGGCGTTTGGCTTTATCCGGCTTCTGATGTAAAAATCAGGCGTAGACAAAGCAAACAACGTTTGTGAGAAATAAAGATGTTTTATTTCTTCAACAATAACAATACAGTAGCTTATCAAGAACCTTCTTCGATGATCTTCCAAACAGAAGTGCCGAGACATGCAAACCCTCTCCCATTACAAAAGTACACTCGTGGCGCCACAAGCTACCCGGAAGTTAAAAACAATTCGTATTAAGAATGTATGTTTCACAACTTTTAACAATTTATGGCGCCAACCGGAAATAATATTATTGCTGAAAAGAATATTTGTTACGCAACTTTTAACAAAATGTGGCATCACACACAAACCGGAAGTAAGACTATTGGTAACAAGAATATTCATTTCACAACTTTTAACTAATTTAAATAAATTCATAATAAATTAACTTTGACAATATATTTAGAATATATACAGAACCATAATAAACTCTAAATTAATGAAAATCTAACAATAGTAATACAAAAACAATAAATTATCGCATAAAAAGTAATTCTCTTTGATGTGATAAGTTTTTTTGAACTCGAAGCGCACTCTTTCACTACGCATTTTGACCATTTTGAAGAGCTGTTTCCATGTTGGCCTCCCACTGAACACTGACTTGACATAACCTTCACATATGTCAGCCGACATATGCGAAGTGGCCTCAACGTGGCGCAGTAAGTGCTACTCTAGTATATTTATCTCGATGGGTGCAGTAGTTTAAAAGTTATGCGCGTACATACCAACAAACAAACAAACACACAGACAAAAATTCCAAAAACTATTGTTTTAGGTTCAGTATCATGTTTTTAACATATTGTAGCAATTACTTTTTTGAAAAAATATTGAATGTACAGAATTTGCCTCGTTACGATTTTATTATATGTATAGATTATTTATAATATGACATCAGTATACGAGAACCCTCAGGACGTTTGCCTCCCTTGGGAGGATAATTCCATTAGCTCCACACTTAGCATTTGTAAGAACTTATTGAAGATCGTACTGTTGGACCACTTTCATCCGAACGCCGCCGCCGCCGCCACCGCAACTCATTTTGGAAATTAATTATAGTTGTGAGTCGTTCTTACTCAATTATTGTTGCTTTTATAAACCCTGTGCTGAAAGTTCAGCCCCCTATTCAAATGGCCATTGTACTAAAATTAACGTTAGTAGAATAGAATTACAATGTAGGAAATGAGATAAGCTAGCGCTGAGCGCCTGTCAATCTCATACGTTTTCATTCTATTCTACTAAAGTTAATTTTAGTATAATGGCTAACTGAGTAGGTCTACCGGGTTGAGGGTTGAGTGTGTATTATGTGTGTAATAATAACAAACAATAGTTTATTAACACCCAATTATCTTTCAGCGTCGAAATTTCGAATTTTATTGCAAAGTTAAAAAGTGGTAAAATAACATTCATGAGAGATATTATTATAGGACTCGAATTGATAAACGGTCGCTCGCATGGTGTTAACTCGATGATATATTACACAATTTTCTTTACGAGCGAAACGGATTTATACGACGCGGGAGTTTTGAACACACCATGTTTCTACTGAATATAAATACGAAGCTGGAACGTTTTAGTATGTAAATGTTGAAATTAAATCATGTGCCGCTAGTTGTGTGGCGTTTGCGCACATACGAAATTAACAGAAAATGCAACGTTTTATTTCAATAGACTAAATGGATTGTTGAAGAAATTATTTCAAAAATGCTTAATGATTTTCTAATCGAATAGTGTTTTTTAAACCTTTAGCATTAAACAGTACCTATTATAATGTATGGTAATTTTATATTGCAATTCAGTAACTTCTTGCAAAATTATGACGTTCTTATAATGCGAGAGCCAACAAGCAAGTTCAGATGATCAATAGTGAGTTGTACGCCAAGAACTTTCACAGCCTAAGCCAACTCAAACCACCAATAATAATGCTGTAAAAAGCGTATTTTAAATCTCTTAAATTACAAAGGGTCAAAGAACTGCATCGTATACGTCTTGCCATCACGTACCTCTGACAATCATAAAATGAAACATCATAAAGGGGAATAAAAACTGAAAAGAGGTCGTAACGACCGAGGACGGGTCTTAACAAATCGGTGGTCATCACTCAGGGCCATAACCGAGGGAGACTCCTTTCGTCCCTATGAGAAGATAAGTCGGCTTTTCATTGTGTGCTGAGATAACGTTGCTTGTTCGATTTATTATAAATCGAGGTCTGAACCCATCCCTTATTAGTGGGCGAATAGGGCGAATAGTACATCAACGCTGATATGTTTGGAAAAGCCGGTTGTCGATACAACATATGTTTTGAATCGAGAAGACATGACCTTTTTCTATAAGTCGCTGAAGTGAAATCTGTTTATATGAAAATGAAATCGGTTGAATTGGAGTGCACGTGGTATAAAGACTTATTGCTGAATCAACTTCTCCAGCCTCTTTTTTTGAAGACGGTAAGCGGTAAGCTTACAGTAAAAAAAAGTAGCCTGTGTTACCCTGTCAGTAATAACTAATCGATTAGCACCGCATTCAACAAAATTTAAAATCATTGATTCCAGTAAAAGGCTGTTAAAAACATCTAAAGTCCTAAGAAAATATGCTATCAATTGCAACCCTAAGCGGAAGACTTTCTAACGAGAAAAACCAGCAAGAAACTCGTCAACGGCTATGCTTTAGTACAAAGTATGACCTCAGCATTTGTCATTGAATTCATTTAACGATACCCATCTATGTTGCTTAACTTATTCGCTAACAAATTGGATACTGCATGCTGCATGACGACCGCTTGGTACAACGATAGCGATCCCATATTCTGCGCTAAGAGCCCCAAGTTTGAATCCTGGTAGGGGCAAATGTTAAGTGTCATGAGTGCAAGCATTTGTTCCCGAGTCATGGTCGTTTATATACTTTACTTATTTATTTATATATGTTATTTAGTATACCCATAGTACAAGCTCTGCTTGTTTTGGGACTAAATAATTGTTGAAAGTTGTCCCGATAAAAATATCTGAACAATAAAGTTTTTAGTCAATTAAAAGTTAAATAAAAAAACTACGATTTCTTTCGAAACCTTCAATATGAAACTTGGTGTTAAAACCATTCCCTTGATGCAATGCAATGAATCATTAATAACTTTTTTATTAATTCCCCTGAACTTATATAAAAGTGTGAAAGCAAAATTTACGCATAATGATTACTTATTTTTGGATACAAAAGTTGAAGTTAAAGCTAAGTTTCATACCGGTTTGTCTAATGAGGATGAATGTGCCTGGGGCTATGAACAAAAGAAAGTTAAACATTAAATGAACTTTCGAGGAGTTTTAATTATTTTCTTAACTTATACTTGGTTTTTGGGTATAAAAAAGAAGAAAAAATTTATTGAGCTAAATACAATTTAACTATGCATAACATCAACCTTTTTCTTTCAGAAAAAAGGATTATTTCTATGAAAAATGGATATACCTATAAATATATCTGTCCAAACAGACGAAGTCACGAGTCACTCGCGATGCTATAGCAATTTCTTTTTATTTAGGTCTAAACATCAGGTTAAATATATTTACTTCTAAATATTTTATCAGGTACGCATTATGTTTGTTTTGAAAAAAAAATTGTTTTGCCTTGTAAAACTACACAAGGTTGAACTTGTTGTTCTAGTAAAATTCATCGCGGTGGCGCTGCTTTCGGTAAGGAAGCCGCCTATTTTTGTAAACGCCGCCTAGATGGCGCTATCAGATTCCACATCGCAGTAGCGAGTTGTTTAAACAAATTAGATGTGAGCTCGAAAAATACGATTTGTTCTTTGGTATACACATTCGGCGTAGTGTGTATACTATCCCACTTCTGATTTTAGAAATTTTTGGAAGGCCGACACCTTTGATTGTTGGTCATGTCATTTATTAGTATAACAAACAATGGAAATACAAGAGCGCCATCGCCATGAAGAGCCGCCAATCGCCAATGCGTGCACTACCATGCCATACCAATGCAAACTTTGCATTGGTATGGCATGGTAGTGCACGCATTGGCGATATTGCAAACCACCAATCGACATAACTATTATTATTTTATTTTTCTATCTAGATTTATTATTGTAATGTAATAGTAATCATTATATTATTTATACAATTATTATAGGGTCGGTTTTACAAGTCACGGTAGTACCTACCTTACCTATCTTCTGATTTAATTTAAACATACAGTTATATCTGTCAAGGAATCGCAGAATTTAACTAAAACCTGTGAAATTGTATTATTTAAACTGATTGTGACACTCTGCTATGAATTGATGCAAACCGCTTTCTGCTTTCAATTTTTCGAAAACAATCATTTTCTCTTCTTCACTCGCACTATATGAGCAGATCTTTTGTTAAATAGTTTGCGACAACTACCTAATTTCTGATATATTTCGACATACGGTAAATGAAAAATTCGGTTGGTTGTATTCATATGTTTAAAATTATGTTTACGTCAGAGATCACCATGTTAGTAAAAATAAATAGGTCTAATTTTTATTTTTACTATAAACAGAAACAAAAACTACTCCTTTTGTTCGACTGATACAATATTTTAACACTTTAATCATTATTAAAAATGCATTTTTATACCATGTTTAAAAAGTCGGTCTAGGTAAACACATTGTGTGTTTAATATAATCAGTTTTTAAATACATTAATTTAAATTATTATGAGAGATTATTTTAAACTAGCTCCCTCCCGCGACTTCGTCCGCGTGGACATTCAGAAAATCCATAGGGAACGTTTGACCGGGATAAAAAGTATCTTATGTTTTAATGCAGGCTATAAACTATTTGTGTGTAAAATTTATTCCAAATATGTTCAGCCTTTTTTGCGTGATTGAGGAACAAACATCCGAACCCACAAACTTACACATTTATAATATTAAGTAAGATTAAGTTTCTAACTTTATTTTGCTGCTGTCTTTTTTTGTATGTTACAGATTCGTTTTAACAAAAGTTGTTACGTATTAGCCGAGAGAGTATAATTAATTATTCCTTTTCCGTTACATACCTACTGTAACAGTTGAACAGAAATATATTATCACCTCTTAACTAAGGTCTCACTGCTAAATCTAGACTGGACAGTGGAGTCCAAAGGTAATTTAAATTAACTGCCGCCTCGCCGCTCTAGAGATGGAATTTATCTCATTTAAGGACATCAGACGTTCACATTTAGCAGCATTTAGCACTCACATTAATTAAAACATTAAGCTACTACACACCCCTAAATGCTACAAAAATAAATTACTACTATTCTATTGACATGAGAAGCTCTATAGAGCAGTAGTTTAGCGCCTGGCCCGGCGATTGCGGGGGTCAAGCAACTTTCGCAAGGGTCGGTCATGGAATGGGTTGCCAAAATTTAATTATCTCTTGCTCCTCCGTGCTTCGGAAGGCACGTTAAGCCGTTTTGTCCCGGCATTTGCAGTCGCTAACACCCACCAATACGCATTGGGCTCGCGTGGTGGCCTATGGTCTATTCGCCTTATTCACCTATAATGAAAGCCTGTGCCCCAGCAGTGGGTACAGTAAAAATGGATGATGGCTAATAGTCATGCTATCGACAATTATGGTCATTGACTATAGTTAAATAGGTAAAGATAAAACAGTTTAGTATCTTTTTCTCCTCTGTTTATCAACTGCCTCCTATTACATAACTATGTTGCTAAAAATTCTCGTGTGAAATCATTTGAAGTTAATATTTTTTTTAAGTCTTATTTATTTGGAAAGTGTTAATAAAGCACTCTGTTAACAACAGAAAATGTCAAGTTTCATTAATTTCAAACGGTTTCAATCGATTTCAAACGAGAATTGTTAGCAACATTTAACAGAGTTACGTATAATCAGGGGGCTGATTAAATTTTTTTGATTTATTTTGATAACTACAAATAGCTATACTTAGTATATTTTCTCAAACTTTCAATAATAATTACCTAATGGTAGAGTTCTATAGGTAATTACCATGCGATGAGTTTTAATATTTTGATGTAATTATTGCATTAATGCATCAATGTCCAATTACTGAAAAAGTAAATGAAAGTTTTCGATTATTGGAGTCTGATGCATCGGATTTAATATTTTCCGATTGAATAACAATGTCTGGTAATTGAAAAATTTCGTTGCATTACTTTGAAATTATGAAGTAAATGTATTTTCATCCCTTCTATTCGAAAAATGATGCTTTGTTCCTATATAAGTGGGACCAAAATAGCTATTTTCTGGTAAGAACTTTTTAGTGGGAGGAAAAGAGATTTGAATTTAGAACATGTATCTTTCAAAGAATTCGAACGCCGCCGCCGGCTGGTATGTATTGACTGGCTGAATAGACGGCGCGGAGACTAAAAAAAAACATAAGCGCGCGAATTAAGTCTGTGTTCTTGTAATTAGTACATACTTACGTACTTAGTACAATAACTTTTGAAAATTGCGCTAATGTATCAAACGTAACTATAAATTTGTAATTATTTTTACTTTTCACGTGTCTTTTTTAAATAAAGAACATTTTCATTAATTACATAAACACAGTCTCCTATTTATTTTCTCATAGAAAGGGGATGAAAAGTAGAGTATATGACTCGGGCGCAAAATATTTTTGGCGAGGGCGACATACTTTGAATCCCTCGCTACGTTCAGGATTCTACTGAAGAACCCCTCGCTACGCTCGGGATTCTACTCTACAATCCCTCACTTCGCTCTGGATTCAAAAAAGCGCCCTCGCCGTAAAAATATTATTTTGCTCCCTTGTAATACAATCTACTATTCTGCCTCAGAATAATAACACCTAGAACCTAGAGTCTTTGTATGCAAAGTGAGGCAACTAATACTTAGCCAAAATGGCTCAGTTTTCAGATTTATATCCTACATACGTTACCTAATCGTAACTAAAATCCAATAATATAGTAACTAATCTCCGTAAGGTAGGGAAATTGAAACTGTTTTGTACTTATTATGTATGATTATGAAATAATGGAGAATAAAAATCTGAAAACGGCGCCATTTTGGCTGTTTTAGTTGCCTCACTTTTGAGTTTTTCACAGTGCGCTTTGTAGGGAATTATCGTTCTAGGTGTTATTATTCTAAGGTTTCTGCTGATTGTTTGTTCCGTGTGTAACTATAAATACCTAGATGTTATAGTCGAGTTCAATAATATGTACGCACCTTTGACAGCTTATCAACCATGCCTTTGTAATATAAGTCAACATCCTGTCAAAAGTGTCTTATTAAAAGTTTTGCGCGCTAGTCTGTTTTATCAAATACTTTTTTTATATTTTATAAAGTGGATCCTTTTTAAATATGCTTTCTTTGTCAAAACCACCAAATATAGGTGGGTATATCTAAAAAACTGTATACATTATTAATATAGGTAAAGTAATATCTAGCTGACAAATTGATAGGGACATTCCAAACCAGCAAAGCAATTTATTTCGAATAAAAATTGATTAGGGAAATGTTATTATGTATAACTAAACGACAAACAAACTACTTGAGTACCTACTTCATCTAAAGGTGGGCACCTTGGACGAAAGGTGGGCACGCACGCACAATCCGACATTTTTGTTACGTCACTTATTATTTAATAAAACAGTTAAAATTTTGAAATCTTGTCTTGTATCATAATTGAAACGAAATAATTTAGTGCCAGAAGAACTAATCGTTTATGCAACAAACCTCCAGCGGGCCATAACCTAACAAACTAGGAGAAAGTGCACGTTAAAATGGGAACATTTAAAATTTATCGTCGGGAAATATTACCGGTTTAGAGGAAGAAACCGCTAACTCCGACCAACTAATGCCGCCTTTGCAGCGTAAAAAGAACTTAATGTCCCCAAAGGGAATGTAAATTTGTTTTATAATCTGCCACTTTTTTGTCACCATTTTCTTTTTTTATCTTAATCGAAATTTCATTGAAGTGGACCTCGTAGGGCTGCAAATATATTTTTTGTTTTTATTTTATTATTATACACCATTGATTTAAAAGTGTGTCTAAAAATGAAATGGGAAAATCAGACCACTTTACTAAATGTATGTGCAGTTAAAAGTAAAAATCAATAGAGTCTGTCTAAAAAGTTAGTTTACACGGGTAATTTCAAAGGTAATTTTATTACCCACATAAAACCCCAACCACCCTACCAAAACCCATCTAAATAAATGAATAAAAAAATATATGTTAACAATTAAAATTTTGACAGCACCAACAGGGTTACCAGTATAAGTTTTTATAAATAATTTAATAATTTCTCATGTAAACAGACTTTTTAGATAGACTCTACTATGAAAATATCAGAAATAATTAAGATGATTAATGATTGAAAAATATTAGAAAAAAATAATCATCTTAATATAAAAATTGCATTGTGAATGCATAAAAAATCTAAAAGTTTAAAAAAATATCAGAAATGACTTGATTATTCGACAAACTCATAAAGATAGCAAATCGCTTGCGTAGTTGCATTCATTATTTCCATGATTTACGTAACTCTTTTCACAATGCACTAAATGAGCTCCAAATCCACAAACCAGTAAAATTTTGGGACACAGACAAAAATCAATAATCTTGATTAATGAAATAATGAAATTTTTACTGCACATACTTGATTAGTAAAGGAAAAAAACACAGCCATTACTTTTTTAGGTATAAATAAAAATCAAACGTTTGTTAACAAAACAGAATATATCAAATAAAAACAAGTTTCATGATGAAACAGTGCAAATTAATTGCAAGTTTTTGTCGGTTGATCGAAGGACATTACCTACCAATTCTTTACTTCTAAAATATCTTTGTTACTTTTGAATCAAAATAAAGTATCAGTAGATCATTTATATAATAGTACGTACTACATCATATTTTTTTAAATAAAATAAACAATTTACTAGATTTTTTAATAAGGCAGGTAGCATTGGCTAGCAGTTACCAGCTACGTCGTAGCGATCGTAGCACAGAGTGATCGTATCATAGCGAATATATGTTTTGTTTATTCTTTGTCATATGTCTTTTAAACTTTAATCGTTATTAAAAATATATATTGTCGTATAAAATTAAATTGTCATTAATCATTATCAAATATTTCCGTAATCTGTGAGTGGAAATCCATTTATTGTATTTCAAAAATTAATAAAACAATAAACAGTTGGGTGAAGATTGCTTTCTAAATGTACGAGTAAGGAAAACAGATTATAGTGGGACAACTATATCCTGGCGACCTTATGGTGGCGTCACTTTTCCTGTTAAACTAATATGCTATTGGAAATTGACCCTTATAATAAGGCGTAAAAACTTTCAAAATTTTCTTTTTCTACCGTAATTATGCCAAAATATAATTGACGCACCGTAGGTTCGGTATCGAAAAAAAGAAAAAAAAATAAGTGGCACTTTCATTAGTGACATATACATTATTACACAGGCATTCCCATGATCAAAGATTGGAATAATTAAAAATAAAAAAAATTCTTCACAGCAATAGCTTCTTGCAGCAGCAGATTTATTTGTTTTATTTTGTTTATAAAAATAGTTTGTTTCTTTTACAAACACATTAAAAAGTTTTCAATCAATAGTAATTGCGTCTGCATTTCATGAAAACAGTTTCTTACATAACTACGTTCAAGTTCGGTATCTAAGAAATACTCCTTGATTCTGGTACAATAATTTCGTTGGGCGGGCTCCGTGCACCACTGGGAATCTACAGTCTGTAACTGAATTGTAGACCGTACTCCACACGTGACGGGAGTTTCCCTACAGACAGTTGGCTTCTCTAAGTATCATTTTTAAAATTCACTGTAAGACGTTTTGTTTAAATAAGTGCATTGAGCTGATTGAGCTTAGAGTGATATTTTGCAGTATAGCGTGCAACTAATTAAATTATTACTAAGTACCTACCTAATTATTTTAGCTATCGTTAGTTTACCGTTACTTTGATTAACCTCATCTTGAATGTTGTGCTTACCTTAAAAACAGTTAAAACTACACATATGACAAAACCACTGTTCCCGAGGGATAGGGAAATAACTGACCACGCAGACGAAGTTGCGGGCGGTCGCTAGTATTTATGTAATTGTGAAGCTGCGTCCATGACCCTAGATATCACTCTAGATGTGGAGCCAATTTGTAATTAATTTATGGTGTGGTTCGCTTAGACACACAGTACAAAATGCAAGTAGAATGTATAGGTATGTACTTACCTTTATTATCCGCACCATTATCTTTTGCGCATTACGACGGTTGAATTTCTTTTTTTTTTCTCTTTCTCCCATCGCACCGCATGAAGGCACTCTCCATAGATTTTTTTTAGGTATTTATACTTGTGTGGTTTGTTGAAAAATCACGTAACTCACACAATGAACACTAATTAATTTCTAACATTTTTCAATTTTACATTTGACGCGGCACGAAATGAGGCCATTTTCACACAGACGCGGGAGCTAATTAGCTATCTAATCCAGTAAAATTGTCGGCTGAAAGTACGGGGTACCTTGCGTCAAATCCGGTATTTCTGATTTTATGCAGACTTTTTATGAAACATTATCGGCCAACAGGCCGAATGAATAATAATCCAAGTTTGTGACCTCGAGAACCGAACGCAACTATGTCAAAAACGGAAAAAACCACGTAAATTTCAGATTTTTCACGATTATGACCCTGAACGACTAGTTTTTGATAGTACCTTTTCAGGGCGTTTTTAAAGAAGACTATATTTGCTACAATATGAGATCACAATTGTCTCTGTAGACCCAATAGTTTCCAGAGACAAAGCTTTTCAAAATTTATAACGTTTTCGAGCTTCGCAATTTTTGACTTAGTCCCGGGACACAGAATAGATATGACACGGGAGTTAATCAAACACTATAGAAAACAAACCAAACAATATAACCAATTTGAATGGAGAATCAATGTCGTAGGTATTTTGCTAAAATGATTCAATAAATTAGTAGTGAACACTACAAGTTGCCGTTTGTGGTGAAAAAATGGTTGATATTGAAAATAAGACTACTGTAGTTGTAAGTAATTTATCATAATATAGTTGAGAAAAACGCTGTTTTATAATATTGTTATTTAAAAACTTAAGATTTTATATGAATTATAATATAATACATTATTTAATACATTATAGTTTACCGATTATGCTAAGCTTCAATATGCTCCAAAACAAGGCGGAAACTCTAGCAAAAATAACTCCATTAGAAATTAATGGCACATAGATTGGTTTATTACTAGTTTTGTGTGAATAGAGCTTTATCTCAAACAGAAAAGGCTAAGTTAACCGACAGGTATTTTACTCCGGTCGGTCCTAATTTAAGACTTGATCTGGCTCTTCCCGACTGTTACTTTAGACTCATGAGCTTCTTCAAACTATTACTTTGAGACTCGTTTTTATTATAAGAACTCCATGTTTTAAGATCATACAGTTTAGGCAGTTTTATATTAGATTAGAGAATCTGCTGTCCTGGTTTTAAAAAGAAACTAGAATATGTCTGCAGGATGCTTGCCAGAATGATTGTATAAGCCCAGTAGGTTGTTAAAGTCACACATCGGTTATGACATCTGGGGACCGCACACGCAAATTTGAACGGTCAAAACAAAACGGCAATTTTTCAATTATACTTATAATCTTAACAAAACGGCAATGTTATTTTCGATACTAAGATCAATTAAGTTTCTCTTTCTCTCTCTCATCGATGTTGTATAAGTATGAGCGAATATTGTTCTAAAAATGAATGAAACGGCAAATATTACGTTTTGGTTTTTTCATTCGGATTATTCGTCAACTGGACACACAAGACTGGACTGGACACACGTGTCGCAATGCTTAGAGCAAAGTCGCGTTGCTCTAAGGCGCAATGCGATCGATTTCAAAAATTTACCTTCAACTTTTTAAGAATAATGAGAAAACTTTAAGTTGCGTGGTTTCAATGTTGGTTAAAATGCACGAAAAGCTATAAAAACACAAACTAGCCAGTTCAATTGTGTAAAAAAATTACGCATCCATTCGGGACATTCAACTTACAGAGAAACTTTAAACACGGATGAATTTTATCCGGTAATTACGGATAACTTTTATCGGAACCAAATAAAATCGGAATTTAAAATTTTACGTGCTCAAGTTTCCGATGAGTCGGCAATTGCAGATATCGACTGCAATTCAAACTCACGTGAAGTTATCAAAGTCATATTTGTTTTTATTAACCCGTATTCCCTATAATGTATATTTTAAAGAGTTTTAAATGTTGATTCTGAGTGGGTAGAAAATATATTTCTCGATTTAGCGATGGATGTATAAGTACCTAAGTTACATAAATAGCTTTTGATTTTGGTTTTTAACAAAACAATGGTTTCACTAGTAACTTAGTTGTAACTTTACAAAAAATCTGATGTTTATGGAAAAGGAAGTGAATAACAAAAGTACAATTTGATCATAAAATCTTCTGCTTATTTTTCTTATGTTATTCTTTTCATCTACCCTTTTAAATTTAAATATAATGTTTTTGTGTTTTTCATCTACTTCTGCGTTTCTTTAGCAATTATCCGATTTTAATGAAACTTTTATGAGCTTTTCTGCGTACAGGTAACGAACCACCAACAAAGTTTGTGGCAGAAAAAATGCATAAAATGAACGTTTGTGGCATTGCAACGCATGTCGAGTACAGAAGTAAAAATATTTCGACTTGGCCACACATTTAGAGCTAGTATCTTGAGAAACTTTTTTTAGGATTGTATGTGACACGAAACTCAAAAAAAAAGTTTTACATCTGTGACACAGAAATGTGAACTATACATAGCGTATATGAGTATAACAGTGTACAGGAAATGACTAAGATATTTTAAGATATTCTGAAAAAAGTAAATTAGCATTTATAAATAAGTATCAAATGGTATAGACGAACACCAAAGGAAGCATCCCTCGATTTTCACGAAAGTTAATTGACTAAAATACTACTATTTTCTCTACGAGGATTTCGTAGAGAAGTAAAAATAGTTTTTCTTTGAATACATACAAAGCTACCTTTTCAATGGTTGTTCCAATGAATATTTCAAAAATATTAGTAACTTCTATACGACACCTAATGGTTAAAAACCATTATCCAGTTTATAACCAACGCGATCGATGGCTTTGGAATCGTCAAGCCAAACCGAATTTTAGCGCAAAACCGAAATAAAATAGGAATTTAAAATTTTACGTGTTCAAAGTTTCCGGTGCCGTTTACTCTAACGACGAATCGGCAGTTTTGGAATACCGTTCGGCGGCAATCCGAAATCGATTTAATCACGGGAATCATGCAAAGTTTCCTTGCAAAGTTTGTTTAAACTTTGGGATTGGTACAAATTGGAGCAACGTGGCCCCGTGGCTATGTATTAATGGTGGATTCACGGCACCGACTGTTAGCTATGATTTGTCGAAAGATTAACGCTAGATGCGTTTCTTCTTTTCATTCATCTTATTTCATTTCTTCTACAGTAGAATCTACAAATACGTCGAAAAAATATCACCCAACAGTTGGGTTACCAAAACACGCACACATTGTAATTGAAGATTCCAGGCTACTGAAAAAAGGAAATAAATTTTTCGGTATAACGTGACCTTTTATTTATTAGACAGCTAAAATAGTCTACTAATATCATGTTAATGCTTATTTATACACGATCTAATTAAAAAACTTTTGATTAACGAGCACTAGTTTTCTATCAAAAGTCATGACTGGCAGGCACAAAATTAAACGGTAAGTATTTTATCAAAATATAAACTTAGTTCAGGTGATAAATTGATCACAGAATATTTTGACGGCAGCAAAGAATAAGCGGTTATATACAAAATCGTACTTTTGAGGAGAGCGTTTTAAATGTGAAACTAATAACGTCTTCTATAAGGCAATATCCTAGTTAGCCCGATTTATATATAGTGATATATATTTTTGTCATAATTAGGTATGTCTTTATCTATTTCGCACAATAACAAAAAATGCTAAACGAACCTGCCTCACTGTAAAACGGCTATCTGACTGATGTCTTCGTTTCTAATATGCGACCGCGCCGTTTGTCCAACGCAAACACGGATAAAAGTTCATTGCATGCTTCGTCACTTTGTGAAAAAATATGTGAATATATCATTATATTCGCGAGAAAAAAATCAACAAAATAATAATTAAATAGTTTTGTCGCAAATTAGATTTTTAAGTCGAATTATGTAAAAAAAGTACTTTTAATAAAAATGCAGATATCTCTTTGTTCTTTTCTGCCGTCGATTTATCACACATCCCGTCAAATGTCTTTGAAACAGCTTTAACCTGACAATTTATAGGTTCAAGTTCGTTCGAACGTGACCATTAAGTTGGGTCGTCAAATCTGCCGAGGAAACTTAGCCGTTGGAAGTTTAAATAGTTAGTTTCATTTGATGAATCGCTGCGGATTCTGATAACTTAGAGCTTGGTTTTTTGTCTAGTCTCTTGGTTACTTGAAATCATTTGTCACGATTTAGTCTGCGACAGAGGGACTAAAAGGGATATTATATTGATTGAAAGTTTAAGTTGCCAAGATTAATCTGGTTGTAATATTTCAATGATTTTTCTAATATTTGTCTACCTAGTTCTAATATTTCTATAACCAGGGTGCTTTTGAGGCCTTATCATACTAGGACACCACAGTTGCGGCACCAGCGGGTAATTCACTGGCTGCTTTTCGCAACCAAGCGGATGCCATTGAGCTCAAGAACATTTTAGGTTCCAGAAGGGTTTGGAAAAAGGTTCTAGAACCTAAGCTAACCTTTTCCAAACCTTTCTTGAACCCAAAATATTACTTGGGAAGTACCCTCCATATACCTGTATATAATTATTATGTTTTCGATAAATCAATAAGTATAATCAGAAAACTTGTAACGAATTCACAAATAAGTTAATGACACACTTAAATAAAATTATCTCCAAATCTACATAAATAGGTAAGTATATAAAAAAATACAATTAGTATTTCAAACGCCACGATCAAAGCAAAGTCAAATGTATGCATCATTACCGAACCACTCGACGTGTTTCCCCGAAAGAGGTATCCAAAACGTATTCGTCTCACAAAAATTACTGTCGATACTTCATTGTGATTCCGAGCACGGTTTCGATACGAGATCGATAAAAGAAACGACCCACGCGCTGAAAAAAGTGAGATTCACTGTTTTGCTATTCAAGGGGCGAATCTTTGTCATTGAAAAAGAATGCTTGATGTACTTATGCAATCCTCGGTGGTAAAAAGGGATGAAGTATGATAAACAGCCTTAGTTTGGCTTACCACTATTTTATTTAAAAACAACGAAGATAAAGTATAGTGTATATATTCACTTCGCAAGCTTAGGCGCTCACTAGACATGAAATAAAACACTTTTTAACGGATAATAGCGCGGTTTTATTGAAAGTACCAACTTTGATAATTAGGTTTCTATTTGGTTTGATTTTTTATTTTCCCCACGTTTCGGCACCTTTGCAGCTGCTGCTGTTTCCCGTGACCACGGCAGCTGCAAAGGTTTTCAAGTACCTTATTCATCTTAGTGGCTACATCTAATTGGAT
Organism: Agriphila tristella; assembly: GCA_928269145.1. NCBI lineage: Eukaryota > Metazoa > Arthropoda > Insecta > Lepidoptera > Crambidae > Agriphila > Agriphila tristella. The sequence goes on along the minus strand of OV743440.1, from coordinate 20,851,784 downwards.
CCAAAATCAATTGAAAAGTATTGTATGAGTATTTACATTTAGCCGGATATTTTAACTAGCAACCTCAAAAGGTGAAATTGCTTTACTTAACTTACTTTGTTAGTATACAGGGTGCTTCAAACCTTTGCCACACGGATAGAAAGTACCTTAAATAAGTATTGAAATTAGACATTTTACTAAAAGAAAACTTCACTTGTTTTAAAATTTTGAAAAATTTGCATATACTATACTTTACAAAATGATACAATATGTATTAAATTTTACATAACACACATAATAGGTATTATTATAAACGGTGCATGTAGCATGTTTATGATACGATAGGACTAGCATACCTTCTTAGATAAAAGTCCTTCAAAATTAGTTAAAAAAATATAAACAGCAATTACACCGGTATGTATTTACTACGTCTTTAGTTAATTGAGCTGGCACATTCGTATCTTTGACTAAGCGCCGTCCGCACTAACTGGATTTAACTTTAAACTGGGTTAGTACAGTTGCTTACCCAAAAACTACAACTAACGATAGCAGTGCACTTAAATGTGGTAGGACAATTACAAAAGTTTACGCTTATTAGGTATTTTGGTAAATCTTTCTATATAAATTTTACATTCATATACCTACCTACCTATAGAGAACTAGCGGCTGCCCGCGATTTCGTCTGCGTGGAAAGCTTTTTTTGCTATCCCTCGGGAACAATACTTTTTTCGGAATGAAAGGTACCCTATGTCCTTATCTGTACCTTTGGCAATGTGTATGTAAAATTTCATGATGATCGGTTCAGTAGTTAAGACGTGAAGGCGTAACAAACAAACTGACTTTCGCATTTATTCATGAGAACTTTTAAAGAAATTAAAAAATATGCCAACATGATGTGCATTTGCTCGAATGTCCCTGCACTGAGATAAACGCGTTGTTCTTTCCATGCTTTTATTTATTGTCCGACAATGGTTTCATATACATATACACGTCTAATGTTATCTAACCGGACGTTGTTCTTTTTTTACCATCTGAAATCCATCAAAACAAAGAAAGCTAACGAAACATTGAACTTTTTACCTGCAATCACATCAGGAGACAGCTTTTCATAATAATCTGTTACACAGAAAAGTTATAAATTTTGCTTTCAATTTTCAGGACCCTACTTTAGTATATTTATTTGTATGTGTCCTACGACAACACAGTGCATATAGTATAGTTATTTGCCGCGTCCTCACCTGCTCCGACTAATTGCCGGCCACGCTAACAGGATTTAAGTTTGAATCTGGTTTGTAACGTAACGTTACGTTACGCTTAACGAATTCAGTCTACCTTAGTTAGCGCGGCACGTGAGGAGGGGCTTTGCTGATCGAGGACAATGTTCTGCGCTACGAGAGAATTTTAATTTGCCAAACTACACAGTTTAACTAAGTTGGTGTATAAATTTACACTTTAATTGCGTGGAATTGAATTAAGGAGAGCTGTTATGTTGTGCAAAAACTTTATTATGCTACATGGAGAGTATTTTAATGTTAAAGTTTGTAGGTAGGTACTATCAATAACTATCAGGATATTGATATTGTCATAGCACATCATGTCAATGACGTTACAACAATGTGAAAATTATCAGCATTTCTGTGATACGTAATCAAATCTCGTTTAGGTAATCAAATGTATAATAGTCAAGATAAAAATACAAAAGCAATAATGGTTACAAAATTAATTCAATAACTATATTTTTATTTCTTGAAAGGAAAAAGTACTTAATTTCTATCAACTACTAGCAAACGAGTAATTTTGATTACATACCTATCCATTTCATCAGCGCAACTGAAAATGAAACAGTAAGTAAACTAGGTACGCGATGTAATGTTTAAGCAAAATAGTAATTTTAATCCTGCTGAGTGCGCAATACTCCGCAGAGAATAGCTGAATAAACTCTTTACATTTATTTGTAGGTTCGTCGATATTTCCATTTTCTAACAAAGATAAAACTAAAAATAATTGAAATAAAATAGCGTAAAAAATATTAAATGAAAGTTTATTTAACTTAACACTTTATTTAATCATAAATTTTATTCATAAATATATGTCTGTTCTTTCTTAGAGAGTCAGCGACATTTTGTTTTTAAAAAAAGTCAAAAGTCAGTGAGTAAAAATGCTCTATCAACTTATTTCATTTTAAATTAAATCCAATATCCAATTCTAATTCCATTTGTCATTTTGTTGTAATAAATTCATTTTTCAATTCAAGTCTCAGTCAGATTTCGACAAAAAATAAATGAGATCACAATACGCGAAATCCAAATTGCTAATTAATCAACGTCATTCAACCCTTCATTACAAAATCGTTCGTAATTAACGCGCCCGGGTCTACAATAACCGTGTAGGATCCGTATAACCGGCGGAGCGTGCCCACAGATTAGTAGCGGTCAGCGGATAATTTGAGAGGCGATGCGCGCGCGATATCCGGTGCGAACCGGATAATTACGGATGAAGATTATCTGCGACTTACTTAGCGATTAAACGGTTAGGAGATAAACTGACTTTCTTACTTATTCCGCGGCCGCCCGCGACTTCGTCTGCGTGGAAAGTTTTTTACTATCCCTCGGGAACGAAACCTTTTTTAGGGATTAAAGGTACCTTATGTCCTTCTCTGTACCCCTGGCAACTTGTATGCAAAATTTCATGATGATCGGTAGAGTGGTTAAGACGTGAATGCGTTACAAACAAACAAACGGATTTTCGCATCCTTACTAATATTATAAATGCGAAAATCCGTTTGTTTGTTTGTTTATTTGTTTGTTACGCCTTCACGTATTAACTATTGAACCGATCATCATGAAATTTTGCATACACGTTGTCAGGGGTACAGAGAAGGACATAGGGTACCTTTCATCCCGAAAAAAGGAACTGTTCCCGAGGGATAGACAAAATACTATCCACGCAGACGAAGTTGCGGGCGGAAGCTAGTTTATAATATTAGTAAGGATTGGAGCTTTATTCATTTATCGTAGAATTGGGACGATGGATATCCAGTGACTGGCATACTTTTATGCAATTGAGAAGCGTTAGCAATTTTTGCGAATGATAACTGATAAACACATCACATTAATGGCCAAAAACACCTGATAGAGTTTTGTATGAAAATTCGGATTTTTTGTCAGTTTTTTGGATAGTTGTACAACAATAATGTTGTTGTTTATGATGTTAGTAATCTACTCCTTGGAGGTTGTTTTTTGTTTTACAAATAACCCTGTATAACTACGTATATTTTATACTTCATTTACTAAAATTTGACTTTAAAAGGAGCAGTGACTATATAGACAGTGAAATTAAAATTTGGATTCCCTAGTTAGACTCAGTCATCCAACCCTTCATTATAACCGTAGATATCGGAGGATACATAAAACCAACCGCCGCGGCTGTGTCGGTGACTGTCATCGGATAATTTGAGAGCTGAAGCTCACGCGTTCACCGACGCGATTCAAATAATGACTGATTAGGATTTAGTGACTAACTACTTAAACGGTTACGCAATGGTTTGTGTGCAACTTTTGCAAAGCCCAATAACAGCCACTCACCTCCGTCTTTCGCCAAAAATGTTTCTATCTGTGACGCAAAGTCACTAAAAAAATCTACAGATTTCACACTACGCGCAAGTATCAATGGCATTGAAAATGTAATTTAGAAATGAAGCACACGGTGCTGTTATCAGTGCTGCATAGGCTCCATAGATTTAATAGGAATTCATTCTTTATCGTACTTACGATAAATTGAACGGAGCGCAGAATGACCTCGTGCCCGCTACAGCCTACAGTTTTTGTCCACCCGCCTAAAGATGGCTCAAACTGTAGCTTTCAATCCCGAGATTTAATATTTCCATTTCTTGAATTAAAGAACTCAACAAAAATTATTCGGAAATTGTAGAGAGAAGTCGGCGAAAAAATTTGAAAAATTCTGGAAAATCTCTAAAAGTTACCGACCCATTTAAGAAATTCAATTTGCTCTTTAAAGCCCAGCGGTTGATGCACATTTTGACATATTATGATTCATCCGCTCATATCTACGAAACTACAGGCAAATATCACAACTTTATAAATCGGGGCACTATACTCAATCACGAAAACATAAACATTTTCAATGTTAAAAACATGAAACTCAGAGTTTTACATTGTTTGATATTGTGCGTTGTTATAAAATGTACATTGGCATTAATCCCTAATATTTGACCCCGTCGCGTTGTTAAAAACACATTCAAAGCCAAAAGCAACTTCTTTATTTCACAAAAACATACAGATGATTCCAACTAACGGCAAAGCTCCCAGGGCCCCCTTAAAATTTTATCTAAACTGTCACCCGTGGAATACGCAATTTAAGTTTGCACGTAAAATCTTGCCTGCTAGTGAAAAATTCACCGACTCCGGCATAGAGCAATATAACTTTAGTTTGATGAAGTCACGTATTACTGACGGCCTTTAACGTGGTACTTTGTTATGAGACCTAAATTTATTGTTATTAATTTTGTGAGGTCCTTGAATTGGATTTTGCGAAGTTACTGTGAGATAAAATTTGTTTGGCAATTGTACATTTCAACGAAGTAACAATGGAGTCGAATAAAATTTTAACGATGTTTTTTTAACAGACGCTATGGAATTTCCTGCTCGAATTAGAGCCATCTAAACGTAAGTTACATATGACCGGAAAGACATTATTGCCGGTCGTTTCGTGTATAGGATCCTGTCTAGTGTGATTGAATATGGAATAGCTATCCTTTAAAAATCTTTTTAAAATAACATTATTGTCCAAACCATGCCATTCTACCGAGTAATGAAAAGAACCTTCAAAGGAAGTGAAATCTAAACTAAAACTAAATTATGACCCGTCTAGCGGGCAGCGATTTTAGTTCATACAAGTTTACCCTAAGTTTGTTGATCATTGTTCTAACTGTACGGAGGGGAAAATTCAATTCTTCCAATCCGCAAGATTACTTCGCGGGCGTTCGAGGATAAGCGGTAAGTTGTGACGGGTGTTGCGATGGTTTTGAAAGCAAAGCGAGATTATAAAACTCTTTACGAAAGTTCCTTGTAATAGTCTTATGAAATTTCTAGAAATATTAATTATATCACAGCTCCCTTAGAAACATGATATGACCTAGCTATTGATCGATACAATACGCTGTCATTATCCATTATATTTATTGGCCATGCTACGGGGGAGGTACCTTTTTCATTTTTGACTTATTATGCACATTACATACATACATACTATTCAGCCTATACACTGATCCACCCTACATCTCTTATTAAAAATGAAATTTGATTTCGAGGCGTGATTTAAAAATATAGAAACATTTTGTATCTTCGTATCGCTGCCAGTATGCAAATCCTTGAATTCAGTGGAACATTTCACCGTAATTGCATAATGTGATCGCAAAGTACATACTATTTAAACTCACACGCCGCGGTTTGAAGTGGAAACTTGTTCCATATCGGTAATTTCTATTTTAGAGATAAGTTCGTGTGCATTCCAGTTCCCGATCTCATTTGTGAATGCAAATTTTTAGTTTACCGCGTAGATAGTGTCTTGTTATATGAAATCTGGAATGAAACAACTTTATTTTTGAAGAGTGACAAATGGAAACTATATGGTTAAAGTATATGGGACCACCTAACTCCATATTAGCGGTATTCTAGAACAAGAATACCGCTACCCGAATACCGCCTCTCCGCACAGTGATTAGTTCCAGATTTGTCGTTTTCCTGACTCGTCGTATTCCAGATTCTTCGTATTCCAGATTCAACGTAATACAGTCGATGCCAATTAATAAATCAATAATTGATGAAATGCCTCATAAGGAGGCTCAAGGTCACTCAGCGTCGATAGAGAGAGCCATGCTTGGCGTTTCCCTGCGTGATCGAATCAGAAATGAGGAGAACTAAAGTCACCGACATCGCTCAAAGGATCGCTCAGCTGAAATGGCAGTAGGCTGGACACATAGCGAGAAGAACCGATGGCCGTTGGGGCGGAAAGGTTCTGGAATGGCGACTGCGTACCGGACGACGCTCCGTGGGTAGGCCCCCGACAAGGTGGACCGACGATCTGGTGAAGGTCGCGGGTAGCCACTGGATGCGGGCAGCGCAGGAACGATCGTCGTGGAGATACTTGGGGGAGGCCTATACCCAGCAGTGGGTGTCGTGCGGCTGATATGGTGATGAATTGATGAAAAGGCCTCATTGTATTTTAGTTGTTGTTAGCTAAACAAAATTCAAAGGAAGATTTTGTTTTGTTCATAATACGCAGTACAGCGGTTAATTTTTTGAGTACAATCAATCCCAAATACTTGTGTGTAGCCGCGAGTATCCAAAAAGCTGTGTAATTTAATACCAGACTTTAAGTTTACAGGGGTAGGCTATATTAAATTTGATACCAATATCACGCTCCAACGACTCTCCTTCCAATTACGTCAGTGATTTATAAATTAATATTAAAGCAATCGATTAGAGGATGCTTTACATTAATGCGGTTAAGTATACCTTAATTTTATTACAAAAAGGACTCTTCATTCTTTGGTATTTTCCCTCTTTTTAAACAATTCTATACTGGACGGATTCTTGTGGGTTTGACGAAAATTTGAATTAACATTTTTAAATTTACGTCTTGTACGTAGGGCTATATCTTACTTCAGTATGTTCATTGATTTTAAATTATAATTAATTTCGAAAGGAAATCGCAATGAGTTTTATTTTCCGTCCTTATGAATATAAACTAAATTCAATTAAATAATTCATAAACATGCCCATTAATAAGTGTTATTTCATTAGCATTGTTTCTTTCTTATTAGTCCCACAATCCAAATTATACGAGGGTTGGCGTTAAAGGGACCGTATATCGCACCGTAAATTGCCTACAATAAAATCGTAACACGCCCATTTCGTAAGGTCACTGGATGTGCTTATCCAAATATGTAACAATTCCGTTGTATTTGAGAACGGTTGCTGTTGATATTTCGTTTTTTGTTTATTAACCAACTTAAAATGTAACACTAAGTTATTGAATCTTTGTCAAATGTTAAAAGTTTAGGCAAATGCTTAAAGTAATATCCTTCGACACCCATCACTTTGGCATTTTATTAAGGATCATGTTGTAAATTAATGTATAGGTAATGAATTCACGCCTTTATTCAACCACTACCACAGAATATATAATAGTACTAACCACTACCTCTATAATGTTGAAGGAAATCAGTGTATTTTTTTTTGCATTCTATACTTTTCTCACTTAATAACTAAACCTAATAAAGATAGTCATAGGCGTATCTAGAGATTTTTCCAGGGGGGGCCCGGCCCACCCGGCCCACCACCTTCCTACACCAATGCATAAGGTTAGATATTATTGCACAGAAAACCTGTTACTTATCACTAAATATTCGCTAATATTTGAGATCCGCCAATCTACAAGACACATCCAGTGAACCCCAGTCACTTTGTTATAGCCTCGCCGAATAAGCAAAAGGGAAATAAGGCGGTAAGGGAGAAGGGAGGACAACGTAATTAATGCTTACGTTTAATTGTAACTGGAATTGGAAGAGACGGACCCTCTGAGACGAGACGAGTAACAATGAAAAATAGTATTTTGAATATTTTTTAAAAGACAATCCGGAGGCGGTCCCGCGAAGTGTTTGACGGCCTTAAACTTTGTTAATTAATTTCAAAGTCGACAAATCATAAATTATTCGTCATTGAATTTGGATTTTTGGCGAGATCGTTTCTTTTTGTGAAGAGACAATAAATCTTCGAGCTATAGCGAAGCCTATGGATCATTTAAAAAAAAAACATAATCTATCTTGATTTTCCAGTTAAGCAAATCATTGAATGAGCTTCAAAACTCTTCTTAGATTTATATAAGGTGCTTACCTATGAAATTGTCGATGTGTGTGAAAAATTTTAAGAAAGTTTTCCGTACTAAAGTTTTCTTAATTCATTTAGAAGAAACATCTTGAGAAAATCGGGTGTAGTGTGTGTACTTACGTATATGCACACACACATCTCTCCTCATATAAAAGCAAATGTAGTGCACAATAAATGATTCATTAATCGCAGTCAGATCTTTCATTTAAACGTCTCCTGGACGCCTCCTTGCATGGCGACCCTGCCAGTGCCGCCTGCGTCGGCGGCGCAAGTGAATATTTTAAATACAGATAATTTGTACTATAAATATAAAACTCATGTCAGGATACGTAGCACAATACTTCTTGGTAATAAAGAGACAGTAGACATTTTGTATAAGAAAGGTACTTTACAAATTGTTTGTTTGAAAGGTAAACAGCTGTATCCTCCAAAGCGAGACAAATAGTCGCAGCATTATGCTAAAAAGCGATGAGTAACTTCTACCTCAATCCGAATATAAATGCTAATGCCTTTTGATCCATACTTTCAAATCTACCGCTTCTTTTGAGAGATTATTATAATTTCGCCTGAATCCTTTCAGACTAAGTTAAGGTTTCTCAAGTTTCATGAATAAATGTTTAAGTACGATGGGACTTTAATATCTTTTTTGGAACCGTCTCATCAGAAATTAGCAGGATAACACAACCAACTCGATTTATGAAATTCAAAAGAATCCTTTTTAATATTTTACTGTTAATCATTATCATTCTGTAACAAGTTAACAACTCACATACAGGCAAATATACATGAGCCCTGAACACAAAACACTCTTCTTTTTTAGACAGTCGCGTTAGCTTGAATTGCTTTATGTGCATTGCTTTTAGATAAACTTTCGCTTTTTATAGAACTGACACAGATCTAATTCTTAAATTTCAACTAATTCAACATTTGTATTAGACATTTCATTGATTATCCAACCCAATACCGATAAAGCAGAATTATTCAATCCCATTTATCAGCTAAAAAACTCAAGTCCACTTATATTTTCCAGCGGAACGGTTCAGTTGACAAATAGTTCTTTTAGACAGGGCTGCGATAACGATTTAAAGGAGAGAAATACCTTACATGTGATCGAGCTGAAATGGATAAGAAAAAAGAATAAATGAACCGAGTGTCACCTAAAAGAGATTCGAAAAAGCTCGTTATACTGATAAATTGCGCCCTCGGTTTGTTTGGGGGTGGTATTTTCTTCTCACATTCGGGACAAATTGATATCCAGTTTACAAAAAGGCGTTTAGAAAATGGGACTATAAACGTCGTATTAATCCAGTTTTCAATTGAAAAATATTGTTTCCAGGTAAGTAACAAAATATTGAATATTTGATTTCCTAAAAAAAATTTGTAATAAAGCACGAAGAAATAGAGTCAAAGAATATTTTATGTTTTGGAATATTTTTGTTTTGTTAGATGTTTATAATTTTAGCTTCAAAGGAAATTCAATTAAGATTTATTTTTCGACCAAACTTTATTGACTAATAAAAAAATATGCGCAATCTTAATAATGTGTTCTGTTAGAAATATTATATATTTGTGCGGCACAAACAATAATCTGTGTTCCCCAAACAAAACCATAATACATTATTACGATCTCATCAGTAAACAGAGAGACATCAAATTCAAGACAAACGGTTGTAATGATAGATGTGTAAGTAATTAAAGCAAGGCCTTGACTATTACGTTTGACCACGACTTTGAGCTATGAGCGGAGCGACGCGACGACAAGAGGAAATTATTTTTTCGAAAAAGTTAGTTCGAATTCAGGGTATTCGTATACACTATACAGGGTTATTTGTAAAATACTAACAACTTTGCAGGAGTGGATTACTCACATCAAAAACGACAAAGTTTGATCAACGACTTTCCAAAAATACTTGAAAATTACTTTCATTCAAAACTAGATTAGCTGTTCGGAAATTTGTAAGTATAGAAAGTCGTTTTTTTTTTGTCTTTTTCCGGAAAAATCATAGAACAAATGCTATTTTTTTCAATTTAGTGGTCTAATCCTGGAAGGTTGTTGATGTTTAACAAATAACCCTGTAATTATTGATTTGGCAGTGTTGCATAATTAAAATGGTGTACGAATATTTAGTTAAGAGGCCGTAGCGATTTTGCCGCTGACTGCAGCTCTCTCGCTCGCACATTTCATGTTTTCTCTAGATTTCTTAAATCTGAGTGCGCAATTTAAAAATGTGTCTCGGCCACTTTTCGCTTTATAGGATTACAGACATTATAAAATATGTTGTAGTTTTTTGTTGCTAAAGTACAAAAAATTATCGTTTCTAACAGTTATTTGAACTGGCAAATACGATAACTTTTTATACTTCAGCAACTCGGAACTGAAATATATGTTGAAATGTCCGTAATCTTATATTGCGAAAAGTGGCCGAGACACATTTTTCATTTACGGACTCAGATTTAAGAAATCTTGAGAAAACTTGAAATGTGCGAGCGAGAGAGCGGCAGTCAGCGGCAAAATCGCTACGGAGTCTTAACGTAAACCATACAGAAAATATCGATCCTCTATAAACGCTTATTTTATTAACATTATGAATGCTTAAAATAAAAAAAAAAACATCATACCTAAATGTTAAAATGTCGGCTCACTTTAAAATATTTTTGCAGTACCTAACCATATTTCTGTCTTCTTTTTCAGTAACAACATTTTTGTCTTTTAGAATGATTACTTCCTTTAGTTTTTCATGTTTTTCTCGCTTAATAACAAAGTCAGTCGAAAACAAGGAGCTACTCAAGTTTTTGGCCACAGTCCGAGCGTTTCACCGCCTCGCAATCCGCTTAAAACCGAAGTCGTGACCAAACACTTAAGAACAGACGCAGTCCCTACCGTTTATTACCTACTGCCACTAAGGAGCCTAATGAACCTTAGAGTCGGCCTCTTTATTGCATATTTCATTGTAACTGCAATTACGGTATAGCAATTAAGGGGACGCCATGGGTCTCAAGTTGGCCTAAAATAATGCCTTATCAGATGAAGCTCTTGTTTATTTTATTGAGGAAAATTTCTAATGGTTTAATTACTAGCTCAATAGCGTTCACTTTTATTCCAAGTCTTTAAAATTATTTTATTTATACTTTAAACTTTTAGATTTTTGCATTCACAATGCTATTTTTATATTAAGATGTATAAATAATGAATCCATCAGCGGCTTGGTAGCATAATTGGTAGTGCATTGGGCCGGAATCCTAAGGGTGCGGGTTCGAATCCCGTCTAAGTTGCTACGGGTGAGCCGATTTTTTCTAATATTTTTCATTATTTATTCATATTAATATAAAAATAGCATTGTGAATGCAAAAATCTAAAAGTTTAAAATTGTACTGTTTCACCTTAATTGATTGTCTGGCACCCGCAAGGGTGCTACAACCGAATGTCGAAGTAGTTCTCTTCACATTGGTGAGATGGCGCTGATCTTCAGCGGAAACGTAAAAAGTATTAGAAAATTTCGCCACATCCATCAGCGGCTTGGTAGCATAATTGGTAGTGCATTGGGCCGGAATCCTAAGGGTGCGGGTTCGAATCCCGTCTAAGTTGCTACGGGTGAGCCGATATTTTCTAATATTTTTCATTATTTATTCATCTTATTTATACTTACTGTTTTTAAGATGTTTTCACCTATTATCAAATTCAATCATTTTTGTTTCATTCCAGAAAAGAGAGGCAAGACAATATTTCATTTAAAAAACCTTTAAGAAGCCTTTACAACTCACCTTAAGTTACTTTAAAAGCACAAAGAAAGTCACTCTATATTTCTGAATTTCTTTTCTTGCTCATTGCATCTCGTGCTTGTGGAATAATGACGGCATCTGTTAAAGTAAATAGAATACGAACTGTATCCATCCGGGATTCACAGTACACCTCTTTCTATAAACCTCATGCAAATCCGACACTTTGCAAAAGGGCATAACTGCAATCTGGTTCCATACTATTCTCAATTCTAACTTCGAGATTGTAGCATTTGTTTTCGTTTGACTTATGAGTGAGATAAGTGGTATCCATCGCGAGACGTATGTGTTACTCTGGAGTTTTATTACAATTTAAGCGATGTAACAAATTGTAAAACGTGCTAACGTGAATTCAGCTCACGTCCCTACTTTGTTTGGTACCTTCTTTCATCCTGTGGAGAGTACTTAGTGACATGTTGCTTCGAAGTCGCGAAGCTTGTTAAATATACTTTCACACCTTGAATATGTCTTATTAAAATTGCAACACTTCTGAAGTTTGTGTCGCAGAAAACGGTAGGTTCCGACTGTACACTGTCCAAACACGATTTTGCCGTTACGCGAATCTGCCGAAAAACGCGAAAAACGAGTTTATTAGGTAAAAAAACACTCGTTCAAAGTTTAGTAGTAGTAGGAAAATGTAGTATTTTTTTTACTGAAAATTCTGTTCACATAAAAATAAGTCAGTAAATTTTAATTGAAAATTAATTTTTATTTTTACAGGTCTCTTCATGTTTACATTCATTTTGATGAATGAATGAATGTTTATTCGTTGAAAAGAAAAGAGTTACGATATTTAAAATCGATAACGTAACTCATTGTAAAACTCGGCTCATCGGAGTAAATATGGTAGCTCGTTAAATTTGTTAAAACACCGTGAAATATCTCGCTACGTCGGACACTCTTAGTCTAACGACACAGTACATAATAGATAAAGCAGTATCTCAACTAAGCACCTTTTCTATTGAGCCTCGACGGAATGCTAGGGTTGGCATTCACGGGAGCGCGGCAGCGTGCGTGACACAGACAGTACCTTCACTATTCGCTTAGGAGCTGAGTCAGCGACGTGTGCAATATTAATTGAGGATCAAACGAACTTATCTTGTGAAGTTTGATATCTAATTATACGAATGTCTTGACCGAAGATAATTGCATTACATGTAGCAGCACACGAGGTGATGCTGTCCTTACCACCTTTAAAAGTCACTTAAACAAAGGAATTTGTTTAGACTAAATTCTTATCTCCCGTACAGCCCGCTGACTTACCCGGAAACGATAATATTACTCGTTTTGGTGACACAGACAGTACTGACCTATAGACTTTCACTGTTCGCTTAGGAGCTAAAGTCAGCGACGTGTGCAATATTAATAGTACTTACATATCGCGTGTCTTCTTGTGTCAATTAGGATAAGAAGCAGCTTACACGATCACGATCACAACACGCGCTGCCGCTACGTACTTTGTGATATGACTCTCGTGCTTGCTTGGGGTCTGCCCACACGGGCTACTAACCACAACCACAAAACACCGCCACTGACCTATTTCCTGTAGTTTTCATACATTTTATATGAACTCGGCGCACACGACGCCGGGTAGTCTTCACACGCTTGTATGAAAGACGGCGTTTGAGGCTCTGGTTAGTGGCCCATGTGCGGAGACCGTTAGAGCTTTTGTAGCGACATTTGTGTCTGTGTGCGCTGATTCAGAAGTTTGTATTTAGTTGCGTTACTGCTTTAGTTATTTATTTTGTGCAAGCGATGGCCCCTATCAACCTCTTATACTTTCCTAATACTTGCCTTTAGGGATTTTGCATCTTGAATGTATGAACGGTTCGATGGCTTCAGTAATAGAATGCTGTTTCACGTATGAAAGAGATTTTTTGATAGGTATTCTTATATTGTGGTGGAATATAAAGTGAAAAGTAAACGTGAAAATTAGAAAATGCTTTCAAAATAATGTGCACATTTTACGAAGTTGATTTTTTTCTTTTGAAAAGGTTTTCTGTACGTCGGTCGGTAAAGTTGCATAGGTTATAAAAGGTGACTAATAAAGAAAAACCCGATATAATATTTGATGCCACAGCAATAAAGTAGCATTACACGCTTGCCACCGCAAAATGAGTTCTATTGCGCAATAAAAGAAGTGGTGTTAAGACTGAATCTTCAGGCAAACTGGCCCCAAGGGCAGTAGATTGATGACCTGAACGGCCCCAGGTGATCCGCGGATAAATTGCTATAGCACCGTTAGAAGACTATTGCGTTTTTTGCTTTATGAGTGGCTGTTTGGGGAATGCTTGGATGAATGCTTGCGCAGTAGGTGTGTATATGCCCCAGGTGATAGGTGTACGAAAGCGAATGTTTTTATTTTTCACAATATGGACAAAATATGAGCTTATATATATATGAGCTCGGTGGAGCAGTGGTTTAGCGCCTGGCCCAATGATTGCGGAGGTTAAGCAACTTTCGCAAGGGTCGGTCATGGGATGGGTGACCAAAAATTTATTATCTAGAGCTCCTACGTGCTTCGGAAGGCACGTTGAGCCGTTGGTCTCGGCTGCATTTGCAGTCGTTCACACCCACCAATCCGCATTTGGTCCGTCCTCCTTATCCACCTATAAGGAAGGTCCGTGCACCAGCAGTGGAGACATTAAAAAATGGCTGATGGACAATGGTCAATAGTGTAACTAGATCCAACATGTTTTAAATCATGGTGACGAAATAAGTTTGATATCATAAAAAAACGACTGATCCTAGTATGCCAATAATACGCTAAGGGCAAATTGTTATCACCATAAAAACTGAAGCATTATCACTACTTTTATAAGCTAAAAGTAGAGATTTTATTCCAGATAACAGTTATAAATAATAAATAAAAACCATATAAAAGTCAGAGTACACAACAGAATGCTTGGACATTTGAACATCGCATAAATATTGTATGAAGAGATTTTATAGAGCCACCATTGGGCAGCAAGGTAAACGATGTTTTACGATTCCGCATTTATTGCTTTAGAGCCAGAAAACAATGTTTATTTATGTACTTAGAGGAAAAGCAAAGGAAAATATTGAAGCAAAACACTTTTTCTATTTTTTATTTTTTTAACCGACTTCACAAAAAGGAGGAGGTTCTCAATTCGATTGTATGTTTTTTTTTTATCGTTGTTCGCGCATATCTTCGTCATTTATGAACCGATTTTGATGATTATTTTTTTGTTCGATTGAGTTTTCTTGCGAAATGGTCCCATTTAATTTTTTTTCAAAACGGTTCAGAAGTTTTCGAGAAATCCTGAAAATACTATGATTTTCATCAACTCACATGACGACTTTGTTATTTATGAACCGAATTTGATGTTTCTTTTTGTTGGTAAAGGGGTACTTTTAGTGTAGTCTTTTTAACCGACTTCAAAAAAAAAGGTTCTCTCTCAGTTTGACCTGTATGAATGTATGTTTCTCCGCGAATATCTCACGTTTGGCTGAGCCGATTTTTCTACCCAATAATATACCTATAATAATATACCTAATATAGAAGGTACTTACACTAAAAATAATAAAATAAAAAATTGTTTTAAAAAACAAAAAACCGACTTCAAAAACCTGCCTCTAAAAAGCAAGAAATAATATTCAAATCATTAGATACGCATTATCATTGTTATAACAACACGTCTATTGAAGTCGGGTGGGGCTTTTAGAATAAAAAAGGAAGTTGTACTCCAGCCCCACCCGACTTCAATAGACGTGTTGTTATAACAATGATAATGCGTATCTAATGATTTGAATATTATTTCTTGCTTTTTAGAGGCAGGTTTTTGAAGTCGGTTTTTTGTTTTTTAAAACAATTTTTTATAATGGTTGGTTTTTGGCGAATAAAATAAAAATAAGAAAAGCATACAAAAGTAATAAAAGTAAAAAAACTGCTCATTTTTTAAGCGTTGTCATAATGGCTGTTTTTTGCGCACAAAAATTAAAAATCAGTAGGTAGGTGTCATAAAGTGTTGTCTGTAGCCGACAGCGCTTGTTCATTTTTCAGTAAATATTTGTTGAAACTGTCATATCCAGAGCATTTAAAATAAAGTTATGTTTAACCCATTCGTCGTATTAGCATTTTATTGCAGCAATAATATATACAAAATTACTATTCATATGCATTTCACCGCTCCGATAAACTGACGTCTAAAGAGTATTTATGTTACTTTTATTTTGTTTATTGAAGGACAACCAATAAGTACATTCAGCTTACACAAGTCAACATATAAAGGTATAACTATGGGTTAGAATCTTAAGTGAAGACTCAAAGGAAAATTTGAAGTGAAGACTATTTTATATTCCTACCTTCGTAGGAGCTATTGATTTAATAAAAGTTCCAAATCCACCAAATAATCATGTCGACATTTGGTAGTTTTGTAAAAAACCAACAGATTGATAAAAAAAATATTATGTAAAAAAGCGCGATTGTAAACTTTTTAACATTTACCGTACTAACTCTACTATTATAACTTATTTTTTGTATTTATTTGAAACATTTCATTAATTAAATCCATCCAATTCCTAGAAATGTGGTTACAACCCATTCGCCAGTAACTTATTTACAAAGGTCTATTTTCTGAATTTCAAAGCATCAAAAGGTTCAAGAGATAAATAATGATAAATAACTCGCTCAATTCCATTTCACATTAAAATGTATTAGAACCTTTGCGATAAAATACAATTGCAAAAAAAAAATTTAAGCAATTTGTAGGTATATTGTCAATTTTCATACTTATTTCATAATAATCTATCATAATAAAATGGTAACAAAAAGTCCACGATCATTACATATATTAAGAAGTGTCAATAGGCCAAAGTCTACTTAATGATTTCTTTCGATTTCTTCGAAACATATTTCGACTGCCGCAACGAATAGTATCGAAACTGCAAATCACTTAATTTATAGTAGAGCAGTTTAAAGTTTTCTTGGCACAAATTTTACACAAAATCGTAATTTGGAATCGTGTCGTAAAACTTTCTTTACTGAATGATAGCTTATTTTTTTAACTTTTTTTGTACCTCATAAAGTTTTTAATGTTTAGTATATTTTTTCCGTGATATTTCACTTTCGATAGTATTCAATGTTTTTAAAATCTGGAATTTGATCGAATGTGGCTGATTCGGTGGTATTCAATGCTTTTAAAATCTGAAATTCTATCGAAAGTGGCAGATTCGTTACACGAACTTAAACGGACTCTATCGAATCTACCAGTTTTGATATTTTTAGGCGTTAACCGTTGTTAAAGTTATTATAATGCAAAAAAAACAAATAGCAACTAAATAATAACGAAGTAACCTAAACTAAACCAACGCGCCTACTCTTTTTTGCATCCCAGAGAATACTAACGAATCAGGCAGTTTCGATCTGTGCCTGTATACCGTCGTGCTTGAACAGTATCGAATTTACCTCATTCGATAATGTTCGTCGCTCACAATGTGAAGTTTCGATATTGTTCGATTCAAAATCTCAGGAAATAATACTTTTTTAGAAATATTATTTCCTGAGAATATAATATTTTTCTATAATATAATATAATATAATATTTTCCTAATAGTATCTTTTTTGCTCTATCCATTGATGCAATAATATAAAAATTGAGATTTTGCAGATTCGATACTGTTCGTTGCGGCAGTCGATTTATGTTTTAAGATTTATTTCACCACAATTTTCATGGTCTCTGCAAACAGCATAATTATGCTGTTTGAATTCACCATTTTCTGTTCTGAATACAAACGATACGGTATCTTGTGTGAAATCTATTGAAATGTAAACGCTAGTCCCAAAAACGTTGATTTGCCTATCCAAACACTTTCAGTATTCAAAATTCGTCCTCTCAGACTATTGGTAAGTGGATGGTAACCTTGCACAAAAAGGTCAATAGAATGTTTGTTCAGGCCCATTATCCGTACCTTTAAGAGATAGGGTACCAACTGGAAGGTATCAGAGAACTTCTGATAGTGTACCTTCGGGTCCCTTTCGTACTTGAAGAACAATATTATTTGCATTCTTATGGAAAAGGTTAACCTTCCAATAACTATTTGTTGCAAATAGCTCCCTTGTAAAGACTACGGGTTTTCGCCAAGAAAAAAAAATGTTTACTGACTTGCAAAATTTGTAATACGAATTCTTTCATCACAAAATTTATCATCAAGTTTCGTAGAAATAGTATTTTTTTATAACTTGGTTTTTAAATATTTTTGTTTATAACTTAATAATACAAGTGACGAACATGATAAACATGCGCGTTTGTAACATTTTGAACTTTTTTTTAGTTTCTAAAAACTGAATCAACAAAAAATCTATATAATTTTCGAACCTACTCACAAAATTTCACGAGAATCTGAATTGAGAAATGCAACCTGTAGGGAAGAACAGACGGACACACGAAATCATTTTGCCTAAGCTGAAACGCAAATGCTTCGCTCGCGCTTCGCGCTCGATCGGTCAATTAAAATACCTATAGATTCAGCTTAGACAAACGGGTGGAATATTCAAAGTAAAATGCAAGTAGAAGCTAGTCAGGTCTTTGAATGACTCTTCATTAAACTCCAAAAATACAATTTCATAACAAAATTCTCATTAAATACTTATGTAGTAAGACAATTGACGTAGTGACTTTTTAATTAAACACACCGATAGCAAATCGTAAATACTTACTAAACAGTTTCCAAAATACTGTCATTATAACTTAACATTTTAAAATGATCATACTTGAAGGTTTACTTGTAATTTGACAATAAATTATATTCTTTGTCTGAATTATTATGGGCCATAATAATTAGGCGCGCGTGCACATATAAGTACGATTAACATTGTTTATTTAGGCACAAAGAGGCTTAATTATTCACGAAACAATAAACAAATTATGAATATTCCAACAACAATAACTCTCGAAATATGCAACACAGAGCAATTACTTTGATACCATTTTGTAGATAATATTCCTGTGTATTAGAATAATGTAAAATAATTGCACGTAAATAGCGCAGTTTTTGATATATCTAAGAAAAACTAAAAAAAAGTCCACAATTTCGGATTAAAATAGAATTTAGTATTTTTTTGTGACGCATTAAAGTTGAAAGTTTCCACATTTTTTATTCACTTAATAAATGGTATTATTAAATTTCGAAAAGCATTTTTTTATGACTCGAGGACTTCTAGATCCGGAGAAATTAATATTTTTTGGCAGGGCCATCTAAAATATAAAGTCATGGCGGCCATTCCAACAGGAGAGGGGATAGACTCCAAGTGTTTGTCGATAAAATTAGTTGTATGTCATGTCTATAAATTATCGCTAGTATAAGACCAAAGACAGTGTATAATTTTAATATAGCATTAATAATATATAAGTCTATGTTGTTGCCAATAATCCTGTCACCCTGTTGTAATTATCTGGTAACGATATATTCAAGTTTGTAAATATCGTTACTTATGGCTATTACAGCTGATAAGTTTCTTGCGCCCGTTCTTCTTGTCAGCTAAAAAAGTCTGGAACGGGTGGTAGGAAAATATAGACGATTCAATGAATAAAGTTTATTTGACTTTGACTTTGACGAGGCAAGTATATGAGTACCTAATATTATTTAGTCGTGTATTTGTATCTAAGTTTTTATATGGGAAAGTTATTTCAACTTGAAATTCACAAATGTTTTGTAATTTTACTCCGTTTTAGAACGGAGCAAATTCAGTAAACACAACTTATCTGTACTACAGCGTGGTATCCAAACGCAAGTACATAGTTTTGTGCACTAATTTACCCTCCCGAACAAAGCAAAAACGTACGGTGAATTTAAGCATTCCGTTCGCAACTGAGCGGCAACTGTGCTGCTCAGTGCTCACCCGTTATCTAGACCACATTCCTAGGGCTTGAAAAGCGCAAAGAGCAGCACGGTCAGCAAAATGCTCTAACTAAGCGCAAGCATAAACTTTATAGGTACTGATGACTGTGTATTAAATTAGGTTCTAATGATAGGTACGTGACGTGACAAATAGTGCAGTTCCAAAAATATTCAGACAAGAAATTAAAAAAGTTAATAAAAAAAAATAGAAACCAAATAGAATACCTTTTCCAATCAATTAAACAGAGTGCTAACACAGTTTGCTATCACAAGTCACAATATGGAAAACAATTTGGAAACAGCTAGGAAACTCAAGTTACGAAGCGCCGAACTCACCGTATCCGAGAACACACATAACCTATGGAAGTTGCGATTGATTGAACAAACAGCATCTAGACTTCTCATGGGCTTACGTCACAGTACATTACAAAGCAGTATCTCAACTAAGCTTTTTTATCGTTAAGCCACCGCGCCGCGCCAACCCACCGCGCTGCGCCGTCGGCGTCGGAGGGTTCAGAACCCTTCGCACGAAAAGCTATTGAAAAGATAACGCGCGTAAAAACATTCGATAGACTAATTATGTATGGGAAACTTGTACAGCGCCATCTATCACCGTAAAGAGATAATAAATTTTCCATAGATAATTACTCTATCGAGTAGGTACTTTTACTCGTGTTTTTTTCTCGATAGCTGTTCGTGCTAAGGGCACAGAGCGCTAGGGTTGAAATTATCTTAGCGTGAGCGTCGGATCCGGATCACGCTCGTCCAAGATAGTCTCAGTAGCATGGTATGGAGTATAGTGGGTATGGTCCCAATCGGGGCGAGCCCCACATAACCCCGCTGCTTGCCAGGAACAGGGTATGCGTAAAAAGCATTCTCCATACAAAAAAAAACGAAATAGACGTACTGACCGACACAATGTAGCGCTCGCGACAGCGAACCTTGCTTACAATTGAGATACATAATATGAGAACTCTCATAGCGTCAAGTGTCTATGTTGAGTGCGCTGATTTCGACTTTTGTATGTAGTTGTGTTACTGCTTTAGCTATATTTATTATGTGTTTACGTAGTATTTGAGCTGAACCAATATCTGGGTATCTCGTAAGTTCCTGCTTTCTTTCTCACTTTATATGGTATCTGAACTTTCTTTAACAGTTATTACCCTCAAGTGTTAAGTAGGTTTGACTGGTATGACTCCTTTCAGATTTATCTGTATGTGTTTGCTGTAAATGTGTGAAATAAAAAACAGGTAACCAGATAGTGTTATTTCTGTAAGATAAAACCTTTCCTGAAATGTTGTAACTGCGATGAAGTTTGTTAAAAATCTTTGTTTAGTTTAGCTTTGCTTCTTTCTTAGCTTCTCAGTTTTCACGATTTTATCAGAGCTAAATCAAAAAACAAATAGTAAATGCTACCAAAATTACAGCGTTTTAGTTATTTTTTCACAATAGATGATTTTAGTAATCTGTAGGTTATTTTTTATGCAACTCTATCATTAAAACTCATCCTCTCAACCTCGATCCAAAACTTTACGGTTTCTCAACTTGTATGCACTATGTGAATTTAAAAAGTTCGATATCGGAATTGGGAATCCACAGTGAGTTTTAGTTGGGTATTCTGTAATCTAAAAGTTCCGGAAGCGTTAGTAACTTCGGAAGTATCATTGAAAGGAAGATATGGAGTATTCAAACTGTACGAATAAAAGTAGTGACATAGTTACAAAACATAGGAACTTTTATAACTTCGAAAAACTAGTCACTTTTTGTTTTGCACACTTCAAAAAATAATTATTTTGACGTTATATTTCTCCCTTAAGCCTCGTTTATGCGAAAACATTTGTCACTGTCTTTTTCTTTACGTGTAAAGAGTATGGAAAATAACCTCACTTCTGCATTTTTTCGATGTTTTTCGTTGATTTTTCATCATTATCTTTAGCACAATTATCTTTCTTGAAAAAAAGTTATTGGAGCAATTGCACAGCAGGTACCTACATTAAAGTATATTTGATGTAGAATTCAATTCATTTCCGCTTTTATTTACGCCAAAAATATGACCCGCGACAAGCGGGCAATTTTTTTACAATCATCTGTGAGGTTTATACGCAATTTAATACTTGTAGCTACTAGATAATCTCTTTATCTTGTCGTATGTTTGTGGCTACAACTTTACGTTTTCTATATAAAAATATAGCCCGCGCAAACCATGTTTTTCTATCATGGACCCTTAATGTTATGTATATCAACAATTTATCGTAATACGCTCTTCCGAACCATCAGCCTTCATACGTTTCTAATTCGAATTTCATTAACGGACTCGCATTGCTGGCATTTCGTACCTATTCACGAAGGTAAGATAATTATGTCTCTTACTTAAGGACTGAACCGCAAAGCCAGAGACGCTTTACTCATTAATGGCTAGGCATGCTTGGCCTCAGTCATTAATTATATTAGTCAGACCTTTCCCTTATAGCAATACTATGTGTACATTTCACGTTACTCTTATTAATTACACGTTAATTGGTCAAAACAGATAAGTTACATCTTAATAACGTAAATAAGTAGTTTCTTTCATCCAACATTTTACAGAAAAGCCTGAAAAGGATCATGCCGGATTCTGGGCCATGATGCGCATTAACCATACATATCTCATTGACTTTGACTTTGAAATGTCATATAATAGGAAAATGTCAAACAATTATAACTGTAAACAGCTCCTTGAGATTGAAATTTCTCTTTTCTCCCGCATTATATTTTAATGACATTCTTCCCATGCAATCAGTATAAAATTACTATAGTATATTGGTAATTTCATCAAAGCGCATCATGGCCTAGCTTGTATAGAAAAATCGGCATAATCCTTTGACTAGCAAAAACTTAGATAATTCTTTTTAAAAACAGAATGTCATAAAACATTCAGCTATTCTAATTCAAAATGTTCAAGTACACGTTGTTCTCATACCAGACATAAACAAAACATACGCCCTCGTAACTCCGGCACGGTCACCTATCTAAGAGACCATAAAATTCTTTCCTTTCCACGTTACCAAAGCAGGAGGGATCATAAATATGTATAGTGGGAATCAAGCATGCGTCGCGTATAAAACGCCGCCGAAAATGCGCTCTCCCGGGAGAAGAAGTCACTATGCGCAGAAATTCTACGAATGGATGTGCTTCAAATGTTTTGTCAGAAGAAACTCCTTGACTATGGACAGATAGCACAATTTGATATACGTTGAAAAGAGTAATCTTGTTCTAGAACTACTTACAGCTTCCTTGTTTGATGCAACAAATTGTTATATAAACAAGCTAAAAGAAAAGTTGTTTTATTAACAACAAAAATAATGTTACACTTAAAAACGTGTTACAAAAAACTACTAACTAGTCGCATACCTATTCCAGTAGCTGTATTTCGGTACACAGCCAACTCGCACCCGGTTTATTTGCCGCTATTTGCATAGAAACGTTTTTTGTGGGCGTCCTTATTTGTATAGTGGATAGGTGCAGAAAGCTTCCGCGCTCACCGGGTAACTTGGCATATACGTCGCCGGCAGATTTGTTTGAATTGAATGTAGTGTGTACTGTGGCTTTTATTTTACTCCTTTTAGTATGACGACCTCTTTGCTCGGGTTTTCTCGCCCCAAATAGAAGCAGTACGAAAATTTAAAGGGAATTTGTAGCAAACATTTGAAGGTGCCTGAAGTGTAAGAGTCGTTTTGTACTGATTTCAAGGAATATTGCAGTACTAGCGGCCGCCCGCGGTGTCACCCGCGTGATTCCCGTTTCCGTGGGAAAATCGGGATAAAAAGTATTCTTTGTTTTAATCTAGGCTATCTACTATCTGTGTGCCAAATTTCAACCAAATCCGTTTAGTAGTTTTTGCGTGATTGAGGAACAAACATCCAAACATCTAAACATCCAAACCCACAAACTTTCACATTTATAATATTAGTGGGATTTTTGTTTGATTTCTTTTTTTATACACAACGGGATAGTGCTTGGCCTTCATCTCACCTAATGTTAGATGACGACAAGGTCGAAGGTGGAACCGCACTACACCCGGAATACTGGCTATCTTACCACTAACTGCCGGAACACAACGATTTTTAAATTGTTGTTATGGCGTCAGACTTAAGTAAGATGGTTGTAGCTAGCCAGGCGGACTTGAAATAAGCCCTACCACCAACCAAACCGAGTACAAATTGTACCCCCCCTGGGAATCGAACCCGGGACCTCTGCGTTTTACACGGGTGGGCGAACCACTAGACCACAGAGGCGGTTAAAATAAATAATGATTTCTATGAAAAATCTCTATGGAAGGATTTTATCAAGTTTTTCGTTTTTTCTTAAAAATCAGTTCCTGATATGTTTACCCTTTTCCTTGGATAACAAGCTTAAAATCCAAGCACGACACAACACAAACTTTTTTAAAACTTTTATGGCATTTTATTTATTTTTTTACTTTTGGAAATAAAACCGCTTGTATTTCACGCCACAGCATTCACAGTGTGTTCGCTGGAATATGGTTAAATGCACGCCATAATTTCAAATGTCTTATAATCCTGGCAGTCGCATGCACCCGTCCAAATGAGACGATATCTTCACCGAGGATCTTCGTATGCAGCCCCACGTTTGCATATGCAATATTTCTCTTTTCTTTACTGCCACTTTAAAAGTTTGCAGGTGCAACATTCTACTCTCATAAATAAATTACTAACTTAACATCTATTATATAAAATTCCTTTCTCACCGTAAATAACGTGCATATTTTACCAGGCATTGCGCAGAAATCGAATCTCAGCTTTATGCAAGAATGACTGCAGACATTATTAAAACTTTAATACCCTTAATTTCAGTCTTAACAATAATATTAAATAAATACAATTTTCTTGTAATTGTATTTTCACAAAAGTAAGTACAAGGTTCCCTTAAAAATTTAATTTGTTCCTTACAAAAAGTGAAGCGAACTCAAGAAGACTTGAACAAAATTGCATGAAGCAATAAGCAGTTGGAGTCAGCTCCAGAGATTTAATAAGGAATATTCCCGCATTCTAATTTTGTTTACATTGTTTAATTCGCGCCGTAGACGGCCATGGCTGCCCTTTCTTTATCCCCGGTGTTTGTACAGTAATCCCTTGAAAATTAATTACCTTGGCCAAGCCTTTAGGTATAGCCACCGTTGCGTAGATTAGACCTACCGGGCTTATTGCAATATTAAGTTGAGTTGCCGAGAATTCTAATACAAGCGTTTAGGAGGTAATTGTTCCTTAGACCAAATACGTCAGTAAAGGTGATTTTGAGTTTGATTTATTTAAAGTGTTCCTTTATTATAAACTAGCGGCCGCCCGCGGTTTCACCCGCGTGGTTCCCGTTCCCGTGGGAATATCGGGATAAAAAGTATTCTATGTTTTATTCTAGGCCATCTACTATCTGTGTGCCAAATTTCAAGCAAATCCGTTCAGTAGTTTTTGCGTGATTGAGGAACAAACATCCAAACATCTAAACATCCAAACCCACAAACTTTCACATTTATAATATTAGTAGGACTAGCGGCCGCCCGCGTCTTCGTCTGCGTGGAAAGTTTTTTGCTATCCCTCGGGAACAACACTCGTTTTCGGGATGAAAGGTACCCTTGACAACGTGTATGCAGAATTTCATAACGATCGGTTCAGTAGTTAAGACGTGAAGGCGTAACAAACAAAACAAACGGACTTTCGCATTTATAATATTAGTAAGGATGAGCACCCTAAAAGTTACGTCTACTTACATCATGGTTTCCTATGTATTTTCCTAAAGTAGGTATATAAATAATGATAAAAATTAATATTTTTTGGTTATAATAATAAAATGTCTGATTTTTTAAATGGTTTACAATAGATCGTGTACATTAAATAGGTATATGATAGCTTTTGCATTACACAATACCTTAGAGCGTTCATACGAACATGCGAACTAAAGACGTTCCATCAAACTTTGGGCACTTTGCACTAACTCTTCAATAATTCACTTGATTTGATGTAATTTTCCTAAGAAACCACATGTAAGTATACTTGCGGCCAGAGGGAGGTTTCCCGTTACAACCGTTGGATTCGATATAAAAAACTATTTTACTAAAACTAAAGTAAGAGGGTATTATAGAAACAGATTTTTGTCACGATTTACATTTCCTTCCCAACCAACATTATACGAGAACTAAAAAACTTAATTTAAAAAAATATACTTATAATAAACCTTGCTTTGTTCCAAATAAGCAGCAGTTTCAAATGATATGAATAACATTCCATACATTTTCACATTAAAATACAGTTTATACCAAATCGTAACATCTTATTAGCTGAAAACAATCCCCGGGGCAGATTGTTTAACTTTGTTGCAATCAACTCTGATAGAAATCGCATCTCAGCTAGTAATGTAGCTGCGATGCGATTTCTATCAGAGTAAAGCAGTAATGCTTTAGTAAGAATGTGACAACTATCTACTTAAAGCAGCAATGTAGCTGCGGTTTCAATCGATCTCAATTGAGAGTTGTTCGCAACAGAGTTAGTTATCTGGAGGCAGATCTCCACAAGCTAATAAAAACTATCGTTACCCGTTGCGTACTGTATCTAATCCCTTTCCCTTACCGAGAGTACACCAATATCCCCTAGGATAGCGATACCTGGAGCTTCTTAGTAGCTTCCGTGCCTGAAAGGGTGTGTGGTCAGATCGGGCTCCCTAAACTTACCTTGGAAACCAATTTGTTAAATATTTACCAAGCCCGTGAGAGTCCACAGGTTTTCCTAAGGAGCTTTTAATGTTTCTGCTAATAATAAGATTAAATTGAGAGCGATACGTATAATAGGGGTACTACTCCAGGGTTTCTCGTAAGGTGGATGGATTGTTATAAGCTTATCTTTGCTAAATCTAATTGAGAATTTGCATTCATATTACTTGAGTATTTACATAATAAATCTTTTGTAGTTAGGATATTCGGAGTATGACCGTCTCAAGTTCACTTAAATTCAAGTTTCTTTTACTTTTCTCTCAATGAAATGACGAAAACGTTGTTTTGGACGACCAGCACCTAAATGTTGATAAATTATGACGATCTTGGTTCCGGGCTTCAGTGTTACCGCACGCTATTCATTGCACGTTGGCCCAATGGGTTTACTTAATTAAACATTTTGTTAATTATCTTAAAACATCAAACATAACTGCTTATTTGTAAAAAATCACCCTAACAACTTCACTAAGGTCAGCCAAGTTAAGACAAATGCTCGGGATTCTAGAAAAAACAAAATAAGTTACTTATACCAAAAAGTAATCTGGCATTTTTTAAGGGAAAATGCATACTGTATGGCAATAAAATTGTTTAATAAGATACCATCACATATTGATTTACCAATAGATAAAAACAAATTTAAGAATAACTTACTGCGTTGGATCCTTGATAAGAACTTTTATTAAATCAAAGAGTATCTAGAATCAAAAGAGCTAGGTATGACCATAAACTTAATATCCACTGGAATAGACGAACAGAGTGCACTTGGCTGCGAAACCAAAAGTGAGATGAGCCAGTAAAAATGTAAACGTGTGCGTGAATTTAGAGATGCACTGAAGTCCATTTTAGGTTGTCGATAACCATAATGTATTATTGCTCTAATAAATAAAACTCAAACAAGATTTTGAACAATTTTATTTAAATAATTTCTTAAGGTCTCCTTTGAGGCTCCCTGCTTATTTATTTATGACATTTATCCAGTTTAATTTAATCACTGGATTTACAGAAAACCTTGAAATAATTGTTAAATTTGTACTAAAGTTGGTATAATTTACCATTTGAAAACTGTCGGTTACAAGCAGCTTTAAATAAAACTATCAGTGTTCACAAAGACAAACAAAGTTATATTGGAAATCATCGACATGAGTATCGATATCGATAATTTTTGATCAATATCTACGCCTTATTTTCTCAAGTTCACGGACATAATATCTTTTTATCTAACACATAATGTTTAGAAATCAGCCTTTATTTAGGAAATAGGCGTTTAATAGCATCATATTAGTATATAACTTAGTGTGTTTGGGAATATATTCAACTAAAATATGAATTATGAAAATGGTAATAGTACAATCATATTTACCTGTGAAATGAGTGTTTATTTGGGTTATTGTCGTAAGTAACATTACAATCCAGTACAGAACATGACACCATTATTGAATTATATAGCTTTGAGAGCCAAACCGACCCGATCGCGATCAAAATTACAAAATAATCTTGTTGACGCTTTTCACCGAGGTGATAAACGATGATAAATGAAGTCAAACCAGGTTCAGCTGTCAGTTTTTTTTACTCTTTCTCGCACATCGCATAAGCCGTAATAATCGGTTTCTCACTCGCACCTTTGTCCGTCTACTTGAGCATAGCGAAAAATTTTCTAAGTCTATGGGTATGACATTCGTAATATTGTGTTTTTATTAATTTTTTACTACACTATTTTTTTACTTTTGTTTTGGTCTCTTGTGAATTTTTAATAATTACTAACACTAAAAATATTTACATGCCTACACTCACAAGGTTAATACTGTTGATTCACATTGACTATACCCTCTAACTTTTTCTGTACATGATATTATGCAAATAAAATTTCTCATTCTTATTGTATTATCATTATAATTAAACGGAACAGAAACAATATTAAATAGAAAGAGATAGCTTAAAATCAACATTCATTAGTAGTAAGGTTCTGTCTGAAAATAGAATCTAGCAAAAGGTACCTCTATAATAACAAGTTACATAGTATTTCGCTTTCCAGACAATGTAATAACATACTTAGTAACAGTAAAACTAAATTAAATTAGAATAACAAACTTCGACTGGCTGGTGTTTTATCTTCGTCCACCTGATGCAGCTGAAAAAAAATTCAACATTCTCTCTAAAAAAGTTAATTAATTACGTATGCAAATTGACGAAAAAGTCGCACCGAGCCGTGGCGCGCGATTAATACTGAAACCGTGCGATAATATCACAAAAAAATATCAAATTAATAATTTATCTAAATATTTTTATGAGTAAGTACTTCATTTTCGATTGAAAACGTGATTTTTAAATCATATTTTAAGTAACGAGCAACAGTAGCTTATTCTAGTTTATTGTAATACTAAATTATTGTCATATACTCGTCGTCTAATGGATTATTGAATTTTATATTTTAGGCATTCACAATGCTATTTTTAAATATTAAGATAATTAATAATAGAAAAAATACTAGAAAAAATCGACTCACCCGTAGCAGCTCTGACGGGATTCAAACCCGCACCCTTGGGATTTTGTGTCTGTCTACCTGTCATCGGAAATTTTTAGTCGGAATCACAAGAGTGCAGGTTCGAATCCCGTCTGAGCTGCCACGGGTGGTGAGTCGATTTTTTCTAGTATTTTTTCTGATATTAATTATCTTAATCTAATAGAATTTAATCGAAATAAGAAATACCCCGATTAATAATTTTATTGAGTTATTACTCAACTAACTATTTTTTAATGATTTCTCGATTTCATTGCTTAGAACATATTTTCTGCAGTAAAGCTGCCGATCATATAATATACTTATTTATGTTTATTCACTACTAGCGGCCGTCCGCGACTTCGTCTGCGTGGAAAGTTTTTTTGCTATCCCTCGGGAACAGTACTTTTGCGGGATAAAAACCCTACCCTATGTCCTTCTCTGTACCCCTGACAACGTTTATGCAAAATTTCATGATGATCGGTTCAAAAGTATAGGCGTTAAGGCGTAACAAACAAAGAAACAGACTTTCACATTTATAATATTAGTAAGAATTAAAATGGCATCTGTTATCTAAAGTAAATGTAATTATACCTATATAAAAATTAACATTTATTTGTATCGATTCATTTCTTACACCCTCAGTACTATAGGAGATAATGAGATTGTACGAAGCACGTACCGACGGCTGATTAAATCATTGCGATGGAAAAAATGGGGATCTTTAATGACTCTGATGAGGTTGTGCTCGCGGCCAGACAATTCCCATTAACCGGTGATGGGAAACGAATAACAGTAATTTAATTAGCTGGCTATTGATGTTAGAGCACACCCCGGACACTCCATACAACCGCGCCATTATAAACAGATGACGTCAGATGACGTTTTTGTACACGCGCAACTGTGTGTGTAAGTCTAGGGCTACCTTGCAGTTTGTACTGTATAAACAACTTTTTGTGGTTAGAGTCCTATCTATTATTGAACTGAGGGCCTATATTACAAAAAAAGCATCGCGATAAGCGTACGATGTTCGTCCCACTCCGTGACATTATTAACTCATGTATAAGGTTAAAAAATCAAGTAAATCGATCAAGGAACTTTGTCCAACTATTATGTTTTTTTGTAATTTTAGTTTGTACAAAAGTTTTTCTTCTTAATTTTATATTTTATTACGCTATCGGTTTTTTAGATAGATACGGGATCACAAACCAAATTAAGCTTTACCAACTTGATGATTCAGATATGACTCGCCAAAAATCCGACTAGTTGTCACAAACAAATCGGCCGACGCTTCAGAATCCTTTCATTTCGTGTCGCGTCGCGTTTTTCATGTATACGAGAATGCGACCAGAGCTCGCTCGTTACACGTCATTAAGCGATACTTTACGGCAGACGGCTCTCGAGACTGCCTACCCCCTCCATATGCCTTCCTAGTCTAGTGCTGGTTACAACTACTGGAAGAGACTGGGTGAAGGTCGTTGCCGAAAATCAGTTTTTGAACAGTCACTACACGAGTAGGTGATGTTTTATTATAGCACAGTATTAGCATGTACAAAATATTTTGCTTAATATCAGTAAGTATGTTAAATTTATAATCACAGAATGTAATTAATTTGTGTAATTATAAATGTACTTAATTAATTTTATAATTACCTACAATATATAATTTGTATAATTTATTGCAATATTTAATGTGTACAATTACAGTATGTAATTTGCGTTCTGAAACGGTGTCATTATATACTATTTGAATTAAAATGTTCTCGTTTAAAATTTATGATTGTGATAGTTCTAAAATTCTATGCCGGCATACATAAAAATATTATATGCATTTTTAGGTTCCATATTTTCTATTTAAGTACTGCATCCACTTTGTGTATGTAGTGTAGTGGATGGATCCAGTCAGTTAGACCTCAAAATTAAAAAATAAAACCATTGAGCTTCATATATCCTATATATTGATTACTCAACATACTTCAATAAATAAAAATAAACAGTCCTTGACACAAGCATAAATGCATTTAGCTCCAAAATCAATAAAGAAATGATAAATTGACCATTGTATCGACACTTCTAGTCAGAATTTGCATCCCCAATCGAGACTCACTAAAATGATTTTTTGCAGACTTCCAAAGGCATTCTATATGACATGGTAAAACACATTTGGCTTGGCACCATGATATGCAGAACTATTCTGCCTAAATTCATCTCGAATCAGACTTCCATAGGCCTTACCACTAGGTCTTACACTGACTTTTCGTACCACAACGTCCTATAAAAAAAGATCGTTTCTAGCTCAAATAATTTCTTAGCAATATTTTTATGATCATCATATCGCCTCTATGATAGTATATGAACACATATAACATAGAAATGGATAATCCGAAGACATTTTTGTTATTAAGATTACTCCGTTCACACGTTGATTTCCCTCAGGGCCACGTGGTCATCTTCCTAATTGTACTACACAAAAATCGTACATTTCAAAATTGTAAACTTGTTCAGTAAAAAATAGTAACGTAGTATACTATAAATACAACGCAAAAGCTGAATTTATATAAACTTGTAATGGGAGCCACATTACAGGCTCGACTTTTTGTCGCAGTCTTTAGTCTTTTCGTCGTATTTCTATGTGTACACAATGTCCAGCATAGACATAGAAAATTTTTCGCTGCGCTCATGGTCCAGAGAGTTCCGTTTCGCCTTACTAACCGTGCACTTATCTGGTAACTAAAACTTAAACGTTATTAACTTTGGAATGTAAACCAGAAACTTTGAATTACGTTTCCAGACTCAGCTTTATATCTCAAATGCGGGACACATCTAACGTGATTATTGTCGGAAATCTACTATTAATAAAATCCCGACCGTAGCTTAATTTCAACGAATGGCGTGTCGCGATTAATTAAGGCTTAAAATATTGAGTCCCGTAGTTGGAGGGCCCTAAATGTGCATGTTCGTTAAAATTATTTTTTTGAACTATTTTTCCATCGTTCGAAATTTTGTTGCAAGTGTAAAAATTTTCATGAACATTATTTTTCATTTCAAGAACAACTTTACCACTTTCTCATTACTTCAGTACTTGCAGCATTTTAATACACCTATTTGTTTAATAAAATGCCATGTATACTTATTTTTTTAATCTAAAAAACACAACAAATTAAAAAGTAATTGTAGTCACTTAGAAATATATAATATTATATGTATGTAATATAAGAAATATATAATATACAATCAATTACATACGTATGATAGCATAACTTCCATCTCCCAGTAAAGTTTTCAAAGTATTTCAACAACAGTATTTCAGCATAATACAGAATATACAAATAATTCTCTCATTCCCATAAGTGACAGACTATTATATTTCAGTCGCGACATACTCATAATGCAACATCGTATTCAGCTGGGAACTAGCGATGAATATCTCTTAAACAATATTTTTAATACAAAATGTCTAGATGTTGACTAAGAGTGATACCTACTTCTTATTTTATGAATTATTTTTTATATCCACAGGTTAAAAAAAATCTCAACTATACAACACTTATAATAGGTTATATTTTATGATAATAGACATTCAGATGAAAAACATGTTACTGATGCTTTCAACTAAGGCGCTCTTAATAAGTAGTAATGTCACTCATGTGACGACCAGCCTTTACAAAAGTTTAGCAACCACCGCAAAAGCTCCAAATTAGCAGACAGAAAACGTCCCTCTTTTAGCATATGCAAACTACTTAAATTATTTTAACAACTCGTAAGCACCACAGCCTATCCGTTTTCAGTATGCATAACGACAAAATGTCCTACCGAACATAGGTAATTTGGCTATTATGATTCCGGTAATGCACAGAAACTTTTCAACCACACCTCTTGAATCAGCCCGCAGAGTCACAAAATATAAAGAAGACAGAAAGTCCGCTCAAAACAAATGACGGTTTTTCGTACACGCACACACAGGCCTTTCGTAAAGGCAATCTCAAGTCATATCAGGCTATATTCAGTACTGAAGCAGTTACCAAGAAGTTCTTAACACAACAAAAACAAATGACTGAAGCGTTTTCGAATACGGCCTTCTGTCTCAAACACGGCTTTATATTTTGTCGCAGAGTACTGACATTGCGAGTCCTAAATTAATATGAATCTCTAATTTGAGCGTCACACGTGTTGCGAGCTCGCAACTTTCCAGACTACGCCAAATTGGATAAACATGTGCAACGAACGGAGGCCTTTCGGTGGAATACACGGGTGAATATTCGATCACGAAGTAGGTATTCAACGTCTACACTAATTAGTATGGAGAGGTAGAGTTTGGATGTATGTGATAGGTACCCCAGTAACATCGCATCCTACTTATTATCCAAAACTGATTTACCAGTAACTTACAATATCCCCCATAACGTAAGCTATATTTTAATTCAGAAATTCCACGCGGATAAAAAAGAAACGTGCTAGGTATTAGTGGTTGACATTCTACTTTTTGGTGGCGCTCTAGATATTATTAAGCTTTAAATATTCTCTAAAACGATTCTCAGTCACATCTTTATTTAAATGTGGACCATCAGCTGATTTCGTTAAACGAAGATTAAATAGGTACATTCTTATCTTGTAAGATAAGAATGTACCTATTTAACCTTGAAAGAGATGTATCTCTTTCAAGGTTCTGATACAGCGACCGCGCACCGGACGACGCGCACTGGCAATCTGGTGAAGATCGCGGTAAGCCGCTGGATGCGGGCAGCGCAAGACCGACCGACTGTCGTGGAGATCCTTGTGGGACGCCTATACCCAACAGTAGGTCTCGTGCAGCTGATATGATGATGATGGTGATCTGTTTCAAACTGCACTTGTCTCTCATAATTATATTCACCTTTTACTGCGAAATATCAGTCCGTATATTCGTGCGATAATAGGGCAGCTCGAGCGCTAAGGAGCTCCGTATGTTTTTGCCCAACAACAGGCGCTCTCAAATGAACACGGCTTATGGTAATGATAAGAGGGATGTTTATAGCGCAAATGACAGCAGTAAAGATAAATACAAGTTCGGAAGTTATCATAAGATACCACGCTGCGTAACATTGTTTGAACGATTACGAAAACGCTCGCTCGCAGATGAAGATTTCAACGTTTAGTTTCCCCTAATGTTTCTCGTAATAACTGTTAATACGATAGAAGGTATTATTCTATAATCTTCCCCTATGTAAACTCACTTCTGAACCAGCGCTTGTCTATAAACATTGCATGTATGTCTATCATAGAATGTTTTGTTCAAGTGATTTAATTTAGGGTCATGTCAAGTCAAGTGACAAAACCTGAAAACACTTTGTAACCATAACTATCTCCCCCCCCCTATCAAGGACCACCAAAACACGATATGATGTACCTAGTGATTTACTGATACTTAAATATTAAAAAAAAACAATGGATTTAGTAAAAAAACACTGGATATTTACAGTCAAGTATCGATAAATCGTTATATATTATATTATCGTGTTTCAATGGTCTGTATAAAAAGGGGGTCATTAGGTATATTACTTTGATAGAACCTTTTCTGCTGTTACAAGGCTTATGGCAACATTTACTATGCCATTAAGATTTCCTCCAAACGCTTTGAAAGTCATAACACCAAGAACCATCGAAAAAGTGATTAAAAAACCAATTCAGAATTATGCACCGGGTTGAAATTAAGATGAATTGCATTAAGGAGCGGAGTGAAAAATGCACTAATTCCGAAGTAACGTTGGCTTGAAGGCCAGAGTGCAATTCATTCTCATTAGCCGGGGCAGCGCTTTTCTCATAACATGATGAAATCTCTACAGGCTTTGCGGCTCAAAAGTTGAACTTTTTTGTTTAAAGGTTGAGGTTCTTCATAATAATACCTAATGCCATCATTACGCCCTCTTTCCAGTTTGCCTAATTTATAACAACGTAGTAGTATAGTTAAAAAGTGTTGAGAGGGAAAAAAACTGAATTTAAAAGAAGTAGGTACAACTTACTTCTTTTTAATATAAAAAAAAACTACAACAACATAATAAATAAGACATTGTAATCAATTGATTCTAAATTTATGAGGTTTTTCACCCATAACTTTCAGCTAATAAAGTTTAAAGGTATTTTTTTGTACCGGGTTATACCTGCTAACCAACCACTTCATGTGCTAACATTCAGATAAAATCTTCTGCATTGTAGAAAATTCTTAGAATTTAGCATCGCGCTTTTATTAATTTTCTTTTATCAATTGCAAGTAATGAAATCATTACAAACTTCGAATAATTGATATGTTATTAAGAGAGTAGACTTTTAAGAAGAAAAGTGTAGACTTTTCATAAATTACTTGCGATATTAAAAATAACTGTAACCCTATAGTGTTGCAACAATGCATTAAAATGTTCATAATTGTAAAATTCATACAATCATAAATTTTGTCTCTTCTAACGGATTCAGGTGATTTTGTCTTTTAGCAGAAGATTATTATTTAAGTGTTGTGCTCTTAGTATCAACACTCTTTTGCTGTAAGTATTAATATTTCATACAAAATAAATACATTTGCTTTTATAGTGATGTTGGTAGCACGTTTACTGTGAACCTCGCTTAAGTGCTAATAATATCCTAATCGTTTTCCTTATCGTTAACAACTTATTATATTCGTAGCGGGTGCCATTCTATTTAATAAGGTATTTCTAGAATTACTAAGCAGAATAAACAGCAGTTAAATAAAACCTTAAATACTGGTACAATTTTGCTAGTGAATATCAATATTTAACGACTAGCAATTTTGTGTTATGTATAGGTAAGATACTTTTACAATGCTTTACCTATCTCTATGATTTTTTATTTTTCCAAATAAGGTATGTGTGCATAAAATTGTATAAGTAATTATATTTTAACCTCCTCATTAATGATAATTATTTCATGTAATGAAATAGTCATTTGGTGTAATTATATTAATTGCAAATAGGTAGTCAAAATTGTAGAATGCGTTTATAGCTTATATTATTTTAGAATACAATTAAATGTATTTCAATTAATTGTTTTAATATTCAAAGCCTGAAATTAATTACATGTTATTTGAAAACTGGAATTTAAAATAACAACTTATTACTGACTACATAATTCTTACATTTTATTTATGTAGATACGACAATTTTTGTTTGAAGAGTCTCGTTGAGTTGTCACGTTTTACAAATCACTTGAAAGCAGAGCAGCCGTTTAGAAGCGTTTTGATGCTGCTTTGCTCACATCATCAATCATTGCAGTCGAGTAGAGTTGTTTAAAAAGTGGCTCACACAATTTATCACGCCAAGCTAATTACCGTGACTTTTCGAGGCTCGATTTTTTAGATTCAGGGGAATGTATGTATGTATTATGAAAATATTTGAGACATATGCTTTTTATTAACACGTATTTATTAGGTTGCTTTCTCGTTTGTTTGTTAGTGTGTTTGTTTGTCCGCAAAGTTTGCGAACGATTTTAAACTAGCTTCCCGACGAGCGAGAGACTTGAAACTTTGAACATAGGTCAGAACTGGAATACAATGCAATATTATGGTGTCATTGAGCTGATCTGATGATGGAACCGGAAGAAGGCCACAGGAACTTAATGATGAAACAAAACAACCCAAATGTGATTAGGCTTGTTAGAATTGTCTTGACGTGTACTCTGATGGGAGATAAGGTCCAGGGTCTGATGATGAAGCTGGAAGGCCATGCCAAAGGAACTCAATATTGGAACCGTGCAATCCCATCGAGTTTGGGCTCATTTGAATCGT
Source organism: Agriphila tristella (assembly GCA_928269145.1). NCBI lineage: Eukaryota > Metazoa > Arthropoda > Insecta > Lepidoptera > Crambidae > Agriphila > Agriphila tristella. The sequence continues at coordinate 20,815,230 of OV743440.1, read as the reverse complement.
CATGACGAGTACTTTGTTGGGAAATAGTGTCCGAGGATCTGATGATGGAGCCGGAAGAAGGCCATAGGAACTCTATGATAAAACCACGCTAACCCATCGAGTTTGAGCTCGTTTGAATCGTCATGATGAGTACTTTGTTGGGAAATAGTGTCCGAGGATCTGATGATGGAGCCGGAAGAAGGCCATAGGAACTCTATAATAGAACCACGCTACCCCATCGAGTTTGGGCTTTTTTGAATCGTGTTGACGAATTCTTTGTTGGGAAATAGTTTCCAGGGTCTGATGTTGGAGCCGGAAGAAGGGCACTGGGACTCTGTAATAAAACCATGTAACCCCATCGAGTTTGGGCTCTTTTGAATCGTGTTGACGAGTTCTTTGTTGGGAAATAGTTTCCAGGGTCTGATGTTGGAGCCGGAAGAAGGGCACTGGGTTTCTGTAATAAAACCATGCAACCCCATCGAGTTTGGGCTCGTTTGAATCGTTTTGACGAGTGCTCCGATAGGAGATGGTATATTTTTAGTCTTAGCTCGTTAACTAAAAAGCATAAAATAATAATTTACTGAAAAAAATATTTTTTAAAAACACGTTTTTAAAAAGGACTACCTAAATTATTACAAAAAAATCGGACTAAAAATATTAAAACGGACAAGTAAAAACAAACTAAAAATTAAAAAATAAATTCTTCTGTAAATATGTAGGTATAACCCTAATAACCTATACCTACAGAATTGTAAACCTAAAAACGTGGGGCGCGTTTTGTAAGATTTGTCAGCTATATTGTCTATATGCGCCCCACGTTTTTTGGTTTAAAATTTTTAGGTTTAACATTTCTGTAGGTATAGGTTATTAGGGTAATAAATATTTACAGAAGAATTTATTTTTTACTTTTTTGTTTGTTTTTACTTGTCCATTTTAAAAATTTTTGTCCGATTTTTTTGTATAAATTTAGTCCGTTTTTAACGTTGCAGTTCAAAACGTATGTACACGTTTTGGAGTCTATTTCTTTGCAATTCAATGTGAACAAAATCATATATTATGCATACCTGTTGTCTAGCAAACAATATACGCCGAGGATTATTTCTATTTCAACACGACAATTTATTTAATGTCTCTGCTGCTGGGGTAGGCCCTCCGTATAGAAGATGCCTTGGGTCCAATGCGGATTGGTGTGTGAACTATTACAGGATACTATCCACTGTGTGTATCTCACACCATTGTTATGAGACAGTTGAAAAATTATGAGACTTAATTTAAAAAAAAATGCAGTATTAACCTAACTTGAAGCACGTTTTCCAAACACGTCACTCACTTCCGTGTAGCGTGATTAATAGCGTGAGACTTTAACGACAAAAAATGTTGAATCGTTCGAGTTCACACAGAATTCAAGATTTTTCATAAAATTATTATTCACGGCACGACAACCCCTACTGTTGTAATGGTGACATTATAATGACAAAACTTATGAACCGTGTAAATGATTATGATAAAATGTTAAAGGCATTTGTCACTTCAAGCTTTATACATTTTTGAGCTTTTCAGAAATAGATGAAACCAAAACTAAGAACTAACTTTTTGGGAAATTGCGACATTGATGTTGTATGACTGTCTCTTGCCATTTTCTACAAGTTAGAAGACTTTTCATTTTCATACATAATTGGGTATTTCTGCATTTCTTCAAAAAGCTAGTTTTTACTATTGGTACCTACCATTTTTGTTGTCTCGCAAAAGTGACTTTTTGACACAAAATGATCATGCTATTTATGTGTTCGATAGTTTTTCATGATCAGAAAAACAAAAAATATTGTAAAACACCAAATCCCAATTCATTAGAGATCAATTTTCCATGCATAGACTTTCCATTCCACTATTCTCTATAACCATATTGTCTATTGAACAATTCCGTTATTCGTCGCGCATTCTTCCAAAAAAGTCACAAACAAAATAAAATACAGGCGTTTGCCTTTCAACAGACCTGCGAATAGAACAAAAGGGTCACTCATAGATTCAGCTTTTTTGGGTCGCTATCATTTTCTGTTTGACAGGATCGATTCATACGAATAGATGGAAGCGGACGCTTTTTGACATGCAAAAGGAATCATAACAAGGACATTTGTCGCTGGCATACGTTCCGATGGGTCCAAGGTCGCGTCCACATTCTTATCGAATGACTTACTCATAAAATTACAAAATATGTATAAAGTATAAAAGTATTTACTGAAAATATGTGTTTTGAAAATAACATCAATATTTCACCAAGTCCCATTAAAAATGATTACCTACTTAAATATTCTTATGATAACTTTTTTGTTTGGGATTTTTGATCATAACGAGCGGCATTTTAGTAATGGTTGAAAATTAAATAACTCGATAGGTATCAGTTTTTCTATATTATATTCATTAAACCGCACAATGGCACATTTTATGATACAGAAACTGGGCTGGTTAAAATTTATTTATTTTAAAAGAGGAGGGGTTGAAACTCCATCTGATGTTATCTAAAGGCTACTTGGATAAAATACATCAACAATTCAATATAGACCTAAGTGTAAAATATTAATGGACATAATACTAAGTATACCACCGGCAGTTTTAATACTTCCACAGTAAAACAACTTCCAAGAGTTATTTCAAGTTGTTATATAGCTTAGAAATTGATATTTATTACGTCGCTCCACTGTGTTACTCGTGCAGGGACCTTTAGATGTATGAATATTGTATGAACTGGCCCGTTGGGGCATCTCACGGATAAACGTCCGCTTTAAAACGTAAACGTTGGAATTTTTCAGTAACGCTGGAGATACTTCTAGATGTGTCAGTGTTGCACTAAGGTCGAAACGATAGTGAATAAGTAAAATAACAGTAATTGAAATATTTGATGATACTTCTTAAAGAAAACAGTAAGTATAATAATATCCATAATTTATTTTGAATCAGTAAGTTTATGATCCAAATTGCTAAAATATCCTCATAGTCCAGAGGCAATTACTAACAAATGAAATCGCGCAAATTATGTCGAAAATCAGTAAGTTACTAAAAAATTATATATTGTAAAAATTAAATGCTTTTTTACATAAAATAGATAATATTTTTAATAACACAATTTTTACTAGAGTTTTTACAAATAAAATAATTTTTGACTCTTTTATTAACACACGAAATAAACTTTTTTAGATTTTTGCATTCACAATGCTATTTTTATATTAAGATGAATAAATAATGAAAAATATTAGAAAAAATCGGCTCACCCGTAGTTCCAATCCCGTCTAAGTTGCTACGGGTGAGCCGATTTTTTCTAATATTTTTCATTATTTATTCATCTTAACACGAAATAAACATAATTTCCTTTACAATGATTTAAATCTTTGGTTTCAAAAGCATTTGCAACTTAGACACAAGAACACCTTCAGTCCTTACTCCTTCTCTGTAAAACACACAGAGTAGTATCACACCAAGCGGCTTGGATTACTTCCAGTGCTTAGAATCCCTGAAGATATTCTGCAAACAGCGTAAGAAGTCTGAGGATTACCTAAATAGTCTTGACCTGCATTTTAAGCGCAGAGCTGCAAAGTAAATGTTGGCTTGCGTTAAGTTAAGCCTAATGGAAACTAAATGACGTTTAAGAAGAAAATTGGTTTGTAAAGCACTTAGCTTTAAACACACTTAGGTATAATTTTTACTGACATTTCTTTTAAATCTGAAGTGTAAGAATAGTTTTTTTTTACAAAGTAATTATATATCTTTAATTAAAAACGTCAGCAGAGTATAAGACAATGCAATTTTAGTTACGTTACCTTTGTTAAGTTTTAATTTAGTTTTTTTTGAAGTTGCTTTTATGATTATATCTAAACAAGTAGTATGCATGTAGAGTTATATTTTAACTAGACTGAAATAATTCGTCATCAATCTCCAGACGTGGATCTCATTTGCTTGAGGCTACGTACTTGTTTTTCTTAGAATCTTCCCTCTTATTATGTTTTGATTTAAGAAACCAGATGTCCCAGACAGGTTTATCTTATTTGCAGAGAAATAAAATATATTTTTTCGGAGTTCTTTACTTAATTTTATAGAAGATTATCAGAAATTGTATGTTTAGTAAGTGTCGCAAAAAGTCCATTATCAAAAATAACTTTTTAACACCAATTATTTCATTTCAAACTAAGCAGAGAATTAACTTATGTTGACATAAGTTAATTCTCTGTTTAGAGTGAAAAGTGTTTTATTTCTAATGTACTAAATACTGTACTTAGGTCAGAATTTAATATTATGTTGACATAATAACGGATATGAAAAATTACTTAAATATGTAAAGCAATATTAACATCCAATGCACATCGCGCAAGTATGCCCACACCCTTAATGGATTTGAACCTTTAAATTTATTATATTTCAGGCAACCATAAAACGTAGCTTACAAAGTTTTAAGGAGATTTTTATGACGGCAACATTTGCGCTTTAACTTTTATTATTAACTTTTTACAACATTTCGGCCCTTTGAAAATACAATATTATAAATCCAACAACACTCAGATACTATTTTAATTCAATTTCTGGTAAAAAAACTTTTAAGGTTCCTCAACGGGACGGTCCCGTCTATGGTGCTTAGGGTGAGTCGATTATTTCTAGTTAAGTTTCTAGTATTTCATTTATCTTAATATAAAATAGCATTGTGAATTAGTGATGTACAAGACTCGAGTCAACCGAGTCCTTTCGTCTAGAGCTGGGAGTCGTTCGTTTTACAGGGCTCGCCTCGTTTGTATGAAGCTCGACGACTCGAGAGTCTTTTTCAGAGCTCAAGCCTTTTTTAGAGCTCGGCCGATTTCGAGCCATTTTCACGGCTCGAGCCTTTTTGAGAGCTCGGTCGATCTCGAGGCGAAAAAAAGATTTGTGATGGGCTGCTGATGAATGAAGATAAGTAGAGCTAAAACACAATAGATTAAGCATCTACGGTGCTCTTTATATCATAAGACATTCATCTTTTTGAGTTCTAATTTGGAGATTAGAGTCAGATTTTCAGGGCTCTGTGAGCTCGATAGGCTCGGCTTAATAATAATAATGAACATAACTTCTAAGCTTTTTATGAGGCTCGCGCTCATTTTAAGACTCGAGCTTTTTTGAAGGCTCGAGCTCTTTTGATAGGTTCGAGCTCTTTTGAAGCCTCGAGGCGTGGCTCGGAAGAGCTCGTTTCTCGGCTAGGCTCGGGCTTACGAGCCTACCGAGCTCACCGAGTCCTGCCAATCTGACTCGAGTCTTCAAAAGTAGAACTCGACGACTCGAGTTTTGTACATGACTATTGTGAATGCGTCCAAAAAATCCATTTGATAACTACTTAAAAGGATGGGCCTAATCCACAACAAATAGAAACTTTTCGAATTTGTAGATGAAAGTAAACTATGTACTTTCATTTACAAATTAAACTAAACCATATTGGAATTGAACACGTAAGCGGACCCACAAAGGATAAAGAAAAATCTTCATTATTCTTTGTGACGCAGCATCCCAACGTAAAACAAATTGAGATTGTCTTTGTTTATCGCGCGCTCGCGACAATTGTTTAATACAAGCGATTGAACCGTCTTTCACCGCGTTTTTTTGTTAAAACCTTCACACATGCACACGCTTGGGGCTCCAGACACCCTTTTAATCTCACAAGTATATTGCCACAGAGTAATTTAGATCCTATCAGACTGTCCCATTGAATCTACCGCGCGAGGGCGGTAAGTGTTGAAAAACGTTCAAAAAACACAAAATCAAAGTCTGAAGTGGATCGAGGGCGCCGCGGTACAAAGAACTTAGTTTGTTTGAAATTTAAAGGCAGTTTCCTGTGAACTTTATCAGGAATTTTAATGTGAATGAGCAACGTTCAAGTTGCTCGCATATTTGTTAAAATCCTTACTAAATATTAGTCGAAAGTCAGTTTGTTTATTTGTTTGTTTGTTTGTTACGCCTTCACGTTTTAACTACTGAACCGATCATCATCATGAAACTTTGCATACACGTTGTCAAGGGTACAGAAAATATTGTTTTGTTGTGTGAAAATTGTTGTGTTCCGGCAGTTAGAGGTAAACTTAAAACTAAACTTTCCAAGCAAAAAAGGTCGCGGGTGGCCGCTAGTTTGTTATAAATTCAATACTTTGAACGTGATACAATACATTATTACTACTTACTATTTTTAATTAATATTACTTACTATTTATTGGCAGAGTGAAACCGAATTTTGAGATTCTCGGTGATATTAAACTTTCTCCAAGCAATCGAATGGCATTGGTTTAAAATGTACAGTTACATTATTAAACATTGTATAATAGTAGTTGAAGATAACAATCTTTTAGTCCTTTAACAACGATGATGATGATAATGAATCCTCTTTATTTTTAACGAGGCTACTCGCTTAGTGGGGACCCGAATAATCAGGTAAAAACGGCTAATAGGATTTTGATGGAATTAAAACATAGAATACTATTTAATCTATTTATCCTGGTTAATGGTTACCTTAGGAGTTTTTCGAATATCCACGCGGACGAAGTCGCGGGCGGAAGCTAGTTAATTCTATACAAAAACTGAAAGATCCACTGCGGATCCTGAATTCAACGCATGTTATTTCCATAAACAAATGCCTACTCCAACTAAAACAAACAAAAGTTGATCGCAGTTCGTGCTGAAACAAAAAACTCGTCATTGCGAGACGGAGGAGTGACGCTTACGGATCAAATTGAATTTGGGAGGTGAGGATTGAAGAGGGTCGAAATGACGGACGCCGACGTGCTGTTCGGCTCAGAGTAAATATAGCTAAAGCAGTAACGCAACTCAATACAAACGTCTGAATCAGCGCTCTCGCCAGGGCTTGAAACCGGTTCAAAATTAACCGGTATTATAACGGTTAAACCGGTTTTATCGAAAAATTCCGTTCCGGTGCGGAAACAAATAGGAGCGATACTTTGAACCTAAATGATCGCCCGGCCAGTCATAGGGCATCCTGTAAACAAACAAAACGAAATGGGTTGCTAGTTCAAATCGGTAAAAAAATCGGAAATAATTTCCTTATATTTTCAGATATTCTCAGAAATCGTGAAAAAATCTTTACATTTCGGCAGAAGAGGCTCCATATCGATAGAAATACCGAAAAATTGGTAGGTTCGAGACACTGCGCAGACTTCACGAACGTCGTCAGTTCGTTGTACTTAGCGAAAACCAGTTACTGAAAAATACCCACATTGTTCCAAACCGGTTAAAAACCGGTTCAGAGGAACATATACTTTTTCAAAAATATCCACCTACCATGGGCAACAAAGGATATAATTTCGTCGAACCGATTCAAAAAAATTACCGGTTTCCAAGCCCTGGCAATCGCACAGACACAAGTCGCTAAGAGAGCTCTAACTCTCTAATCTACTCAGAGACGTCAATTAAGTTTAATGCTTCATTAATATTGATATCTCTGTCTTTTTCATAAATTAGTTGACGTTTCTGAGTGCGGTAAGCAAGATTCGCAGTGCGGCCCAAGAGCCAGCTACTCGCGAATAAGTACCTCGTGTCGGTTCGTACTGTGTCACTCTCGGTCTGCTCACCACTGCCGCGCACTGAGAATACCCTAGTGCTCCGTCATCGTGTCTTTACGAGAAAAGGGCGTAGTTGAGATGCTTTCGCTATAGATGTACTGTGGCGGCGGGAGCGGACGAAATAATAACGTGACCGATTCCACTTAATGGGCCCATTCGTGATCAGCGGATGAATGCAGCGGAATGTTTTCCGCTACTTGAAAAATGTTTCGGGGCGTTTACGTCGTAATGGTGTGGTAATGTGTTCTAGACTCTAGTTATATTTGAAAGAATGTGACATCTTTACAGATACATTGCCTTTTACGTTTGAGTTTATACTGAGGTGTCGGCTGAATTATGAAAGAAAAAGGAATACTTACTGCATAATTATAATAAACTTTACTACTTTATACTTACTGATTTTTGTAGTAACAAAATCACACCAATAAGTTCATGTACGGCGGAAATATCTAAGGTATGTAGCGAAACGTCTGTTTAAAATTGCCCAAAATAAGTGAAATCACTGGGAACGCATCACTACAAAAACAAATAAAAACCCTACTCCGTCGCTGTATCACTATGAAAAGAATGTTTAATCTGCCACGTTTCTCACAAAGATATTTGTTTTCTTAAATGATACACGTTGACATTCCAAATCTGTGTGTAGTCACGATCACGAGCAATGAAATGTACCTATACACGCCATAGAACCATGTCACATTTTATTATTGAATTGCTTCTATAACATATTACAATGACAGATGAAGATTGATCGAATGTGACATGGTTCAATGTTGAATAACATTTATGGCTTACAGTAATTATTTTTTGTTTCCCTGAAATAAAACGGACTAAATCAGTTTCTTGTTTCAGTAAAGTAATTATAACTGTTGTAGGTAAACTTTTTAGTGCAGTTTTGTACTTTGTAGCCAGAGGGCCTACTCCGAAAACTGAAATAAACACTATAACCGGATAACGTTCATTCCGCGTCATAACATTATTAGTTCCGATCAGCTCAATACACGAACAATTGTGTGACAATCGCGATTATTTTCTCAGACCCTCATACCCTTGATATTTGTCGTCAAAAACTATCGCTCTGTCTCGTTTAATCGAATCTACTGTTATGTGTAGTACGAGTATATCCATCGGAATCATTTTGATAAGTATATCCGATATTTTTTGATATCGTTGACAGTTTACATAAACTCTTACTTAGGGCATAATTTATTGTGGGAGACATTAACGGACGAAAACGAGATAAAAAACTTAAAGCTAATACATATAGAATTTCAAATGAAGAATCGACTTAACGCCTTAAAGCTGTTTCTGGCCAATACAATTCCTCGTGGCAAGTGCTCAGGGAATTCTAATTAAGCTCTCATTCAATGCAGAACTTGGGCTTTAGTTCAATGAATAAGAATTTTCAATGAAAAAATATCTACAGCTGGTTCAACAACTTCGCTTACGTTATTGTTTTCGAAATCGAAACTGGCAACTGTTTTATATAATCCAAAATTAAGAAAATTTCACTTGAAAGTTATAGGTTTGTATGATTATAAGTGAGTCGGAAATTGCATCCATAATAAAATAAAATCATTGCTTTATCTCCTATAGCAATGTTTAATCTACTGTACGTTGGTCTAGCTAAAATCTAGCTGTTAGAACAATGGTTTACAATACACTTTGAATAATAAAAATAAATTATAGTTCCAAATTGCGCGATTTACGCGATGATGGAAGGATTTATGCATCGAAACTTATTACTAGTATGAGAGATACAGAAAAGTTCATCTATCGCTTCATAACAGCACGTGGCCTCATTCAGTTTTGCAGCCATAGATACATTATAATAACCCAACTTGCACCAACATAAGTTACCAAGGAGTACGCATCGCTACAATTTATATCTCCCCTTCGGCTTATGACGAGACCGAGAAATGAAACTGAGCTGGTTCACGGAGATAAAGAAATTATACCAGCGCGTGTATGGTGTGTTTTATTGCCTGCCACCCTTATGATGACGTAGCTACTTACGGCTTTGGACATGCTCAAATGAGCACTGGAATTAGTCACCGGCTTTTTATTGCTTGTGGAGTGACGCCATTTTTCATAGGTGCTTATGAAAAAATTACAACATGGGTCGGTGGTGGTTCCATTCAGAGTAATTAGGGCATTTTTATACTAATTGAAGTTAAAGAAAGACTAGTGAAAATATCTGAGGAATCCTGGAAATCTAGGAAAAAAAATTATGTACCTATAAATGTAAAATAATGGGACATCTACACGAGTCGATTTTTTAAATGAGGTGGCGATCCGATTTTACAAGCCATTGTCGATAAGTCGCCTAGCAAGTCTCTTGGAAAATCGACCCGTGTAAATGCCACATAACTTTCAAAAGACAAAATAGTTTTTGAAATTATACGTTCGTAAATTCCGAGACACATGTGAAAAAAAGCCTATCGGTGTATTTCGGCGAAAGTGAGTTTCGAAGCCGTTCCCTTCTTTATTGTAAAAGTTTAATAGAGCTAGGATCCGTAAATGGACCAATCAATTCTTTATTGTACTTTTGCAATCCCCTATTTTAGGAGGGTGGGAAAATAGCACCTATTCGCATAAAATTATTTATACAATAGGATTTGACAATTTACAGAGAAAAATATTACGATACGAGTAGTCGAGGTTTTTGGTTTGGTATTTTTTATTTATTTTTTCTTAAATGAAAAATAAAGAAGAAATAAATTAGAAAAAAATCTAAACGCCTATTTGATATGACGTTATCACGTTAAGGCATAACACGACTTAGGCATACTGCGTTATAGGTATACAGCAATCAAAGGATTTTAAAGTAGTAGTATAATAGAAAAAGCTTAGAGCAAAAGCCCGTTACTCTAGAGAAAAAGGTACTCAGTGTTTTGTTCCTGTAGTCATAGTCAAACGTCATTTATTTATTCCATACTCACTAAACTTGGACATAGTTAATTTGAATGACCAAACATTTTGAACAAAAATAACGTTGTTATGAAATACTGCTGCATTTAAAACGTCATAATTCTCACCATTGTATCACGATGAAGAGAACTCACAAAACAGCAGACGGCCGAAAAAAATTAATGATTCTGAAAAGAAAAAAAGTGCGATCTTAGAAGGAATGAGCTCGCGTCTTTCCGAGTTATAAAAGGTAAAGAAAAAGCCTGCATTTAGTGAATACCCATTCAGGGCAGAGGAAATTCAGACCACTGTAGCCTGGCGCAGCACTTACGAATGCAAGTCCCTTTGAAGGAGGCCGTGGTTTTTTTCGACAATCAGACCTGAGGCGAAATTTTATGTTAAAACTGACTCTTTAAAAGATTCGACGCCGGTTTAGTCTCACTGGCTTATTCATGCCGGTAAGTGTTGCATTATGAGAGAGTTTCATGTTTTATAAATTTCTATATTTTCAACCGTCTTGACATTAAACTCAAGTGTTGTGTTGGGAATCTTAATAAATAGAAAGTTGAGGACAAACTCTTCACGTAGATTTGAATTTCCGATGTAGAGGCTCTACTTACAGACAGATAGATATAAAACTAACTATACTGACTATAGATAGATATTAATATCTGCGTGATTTTATATTTCTAAACCCTTAAAAAACAGTGCTATTACTTCGATTAGATAACCTTGTAAGTCTGCATTGTGGTTTGCAATATGGGTTTTTGTAATTAAACACGAAATACAAAGGTTAGTAGAACTTTGAAACCAACAAGCATCTCAAAAGCTAAGTTGAACTTGCCAACTGAGCTCTTTAAGACCATCGAATACTCTAACAAATTCCAAGATCAAAAAGCCTTCAAGTGGATGCCGGAATTTCCCATTATACCCTCAAAAAGGTGGATGCATATTGCCTTGTGGCCTAAATGCTTTCCAAATGAATTTTATAATTTTCCTTTTCATTTCTTTGTAATACATAAAATACAATTTTCAAGAATCAGTTTGTCCACTTTAAATCTTCTTTTTTATACTTAAAGATATGAGATAAAAAAACATTATAAAAATTACACTAAAGAGTTAAGGCAAGGCAGTTCACGAAATCTACACTTTCACTAGGTATCTCTTTGGAATATAGACCGTCATTTTGTAGTCGTTTTAATTAACTTAAGGGTGTGTTGTACCAATGAAACTAAACATTTTTGCCCAAGAAACATGGGTCAAAAAACGACAAAAAATTTTGGTCCTCCCATACTAACTAGACGGCTAAAACATTGTATTTGTGTGGGAAAGTCCAAAATTTTTGTCGTTTTTCGACCCATGTTTCTTTGGCAAAAATGATTATTTTCATTAGTAGAGCACTCCCTTAAGTTAATTAAAATTACTACAAAATGACGGTGTAGTTGATTATTGCATAGCTTTAATTGTCGCTTGCCAGAAATTTGACGAAATATTGTATATTTTTATTGATTTCTGCAATACTGGATCATTTATTAAAAATCTACTCGGCTGTTGTGTTAGATCAATAAAAATAATTTACATTAGTTCTTCATATTGGAACCTCAAAAATCTATCTTTTCATCTAATCGTGAAATGGCCTCGCCTTAAGCCTAAAATAGATGCTCCATGAACTTTTCCAATCATTAAAGAAAATAAATTGTAACTGATACAACTTCCATGAAACATTGAGTGTATTTTATTATAACATTGATAACTAACGGGATCTCTTTAAATGAGAAATTGAAATAAAAATGTAAATAAATTTTCTTAATCCCTACTTTCAAATTAAATGGAAACAAAATTGAAACAAATTTTACCCCCGAATTGTTTACAAGAATTTGGGACGAAAAGCCTTCTTGTTTCTCGTTCAATCCAATTTGTACAACACTTGCAACGGACCTTTTTAATCAGAACAGCTGGAATCCTCTTTTCTGGGCTTAGTTTGCATTAACGACTCGCTTCAATACCGAACAAACAGCTACAGGACGAAATTTTCCATACTGCTTACTTTTTTGCATATTTACACCGTACGCGCATGAATATACATTATAATTATTCTGCCTAGAATATGTTCTTTCATATAAGCGTTGATCTGGATCACGTGCTTTTATTTTTTAAATACCCTTTTCTATATGACGGGCATAACTTTTATAGATATCTAAAACTCTAGCTATTGCCAGCTATTATTTATTTATTGTTTAATTAATTAAGTAGAAGGTTTAATTGTTAATCCAGTTAAGACTCAATGCATAATTATTGGCAATCCTCACTACATTTCGAGGATCGATTTTGATGAGCTTCCTTTAGTTACCTTTGATGGCACTACAATCCCGTACTCGAAATCTGTTAAGAATCTTGGTATTGTCTTGACCAGCATCTGTCATGGAGACCACAGATAGAGTTAGTAAGGAAAAAGGTATTTGCTGCGTATGGATCGCTCAACCGACTTCGAAATTTCTTGCCGACCAGCACTAAAATCACTCTGGCGCAATCTCTATTACTGTCTATTATCAACTATGCTGATGTCTGTTACACTGATCTTTCAGAGCAACTTCTTGACAAACTTGAGCGACTACAGATGTCTGTATCAGGTTAATTTTGAATCTTAGCAAATTTTACCATGTGTCTCACTTCCGTTCTAAATTGAACTAGCTCCCTATTCGCCGGCGCAAGGACTTACATACTCTTACGCTCCTTTACTCCATACTTTTCCTTCGAACCTCGCCACCTTATCTTAAAGCCTGTTTCTCCTATCTCTCTTCTTCTTCGCAGTGTAAACTACGATCTTCTTCAAATCTTACCCTTGAAATTCCACAACACTCCACCTATTTCTTTTCTTATTCCTTTACTGTCCATGCTGTCCGCTTATGGAACTCTCTTCTAGAGGATGTCAGGAAAGTTCAGACTCTTAGTTCCTTCCGTGATGGAGTTAGAAGTTATTTCCTTTCCTCTTATTCTGTCTGGCTATTTATATTATTCTCCTTTAGTTTTTTTTGTATTTATCTATAGATATATTTACTTTCAAACGCACTATTCCTTTCATAATTGCACCCCACTTCCCTTTTAGTTCTATATTTATTTATTTTTCCCCCAAGGGTTGCCTGGAAGAGATTGCTGTTTAGCAATAAGGCCGCCTCTTGTATGCTTTTTTCTGTAGCTGTCCTTCTTTCTGTAATTCTTTTTATGTGTGTAATAAAGTGTAATTTATTATTATTATTTATTAATTTTGAATGATAATAACGTACCTTGAAAAGATTTTTTTACTTATTCACAAATAATGCAATTATTGCATATCTCAAACATTGTGCCATCAACTTCCGCCGGTGATATGTTTTTCTTTGTAAGTTTTACTACCGCAGTTTTTTGAAAAAGTGATATTCTTTATTCGTAAGACAATGTTACATGTCAGTGTAAATGAGGAGGCTTTAGTGTGCGTTAACTTGATTCCCTCGTTTCCTTGCTGGGAAACGGCTAAATTGAGTTTTTGGCGCTTTCTTATTTTTTTCTCAACAAGAAACGTTTACGGCATGTTGTTTTTAACTTAACTAGGTAGTAGGCACTGGTTATAAATTGCATCTTCAATATCATATGAGCGAAAAAGTGTATTATCTTCAGCCCTGTGGCTGAAGATAATATTTTTTTTTACTATATAAAAAATATTTCATTGAATTTGGATCACTTTTTCATTAATCTTATTTTGATTTACTAGATTACCAAATAAGACCTTTGGAAAAAAAATTTTTATTGTTTAAAAAAATCTATAATAACATTTATTATGTAGAACTTTCATCCTTTTTAAAACTAATTCCACAATGCAGTACATTTCGATTAAAAACAAAACAAGTTAAATCAAAACTATTCGTAAAACAAACCTGCAAATGGCAGGAAATAAAACGGGGTGATATTCGGCAGATCATTATTTTTGAACAAAAAAAATACGGGGAATCAGTGAAAGGTGGAAATATTGCAACGTCATCCACCTGTCCGATACACGGGCGACGTTCTCGACGAACAAAAAGTTTTCGGAGTAGGGTGGCCAGTTTAAACAAATACGTTTATTATTTTTATTTAACTAATCAAAAGTTAACAGACCGAAAGCCTAGCCAAAAGATTAAAGTGGATGTCCGTTTTTTTGCAATCCAAATCATTTTTGATTGGTTAAGTTTTGATTAATAGTAATAGTATTTGAAAGATAGCTCGATGGTTTAGTGCCTGGCCCAGCGATTGCGGAGGTTAAGCAAGGGTCGGTCATGGGATGGGTAACCAAAATTTTATTATCTCGTGCTTCTTCGTGCTTCGGAAGGCACGTGCAGCCGTTGGTCCCGGGGGCATTTGCAGCCGTTAACACCTACCAATCCGCATTGGGCCCGCGTGGTGGGTTATGGCCCATCCTCCTTATCCACCCATAAGGAAGGCCTGTGCCCCAGCAGTGGGGACATAAAAAAATAGCTGATGGTCAATAATATTGATAAGTGGAATTGATTTGTGGGGTGACTGGAAAATATAGGGGAGCACGATTGACATATTTTACTAACTTTTGCCTTATTTTATTTACAATGAACACGCAGCTGACAAATTACGGAAAATCTTAGAAAATCCTTACGTAAACAATTTGATTATAACAGTTATCAATTGCTACATGGAGATAGTAATGAATGTGAATTAAAAAGATAAAGGTGATGAAAGAAAAAAACTACGGGAATGGGGCCGGATTTACTGTAAAAATGTACGTATATTTTCCAGTCCAACTTCAAAAGCATAGCACCCCTAGTAACGGATAGCAACATTCAGTGGAATTGGCAATAGCCGCGCGAACGATAGTTCTCCAAAGGGAATCCTCTCGGGATAAAAATTAGATTTGCGAAACTGAAACGTGCCGCCTGCGCGCAAGGAAGATGGCGCACACCCGAATTACCGCTACATGTAGCCTTGTAGCTTTAGGTATGCGTGGAACCTGTGCTTTTGAAGGGTGTGTACAACCCTAACTACCACAAACGCATTTCTTGACGAGCTTTTAGTTATTTTAGTGGTGATTCCTTTGGTAAAAGTCAGATGCTCATTTGGTTACTCGTTCGTAGCAATATTTTAGCTACATCTAGTATGTGTGTATAATTCCTGTTTTACGAGTATCGTCCAGTGGGATCATTTTATTTTTTTGAAGCGCAATTAATTGTAAAAGTGTTATATCAAAAACGTCATGAACCAACTTCAATTCTTTCATGTAACATTAATATTTGATTGATGATGATCAAAAAGTATGATTACAAAATAAAACTGTCCACGAAAATGAAGTAGTGGATGGAAGTTAGTTTTATACTAAAAATACAACTCGTCTCCAACTTAGGACTTGGATGGAAATCGAATATATAAAAACCTATGCAACACTAAAAACGATTACCAATATCCAGAAAGTGGTGTTACGAAAAGACGAAAGCTGAATCCAGCAATCCCATAACATCAACCGTTTATTGTGAAGAAAACATAATGTGTGAATAATACAATCCTATTCAATAACGGGCGTACCTTTTTGTTCGATGTGCCCGAAAATAGAGATCCCTTTAACAAGATTACATTATGGACTGTATATTTGGGTCAACTTCCGTATGGCGTTAGCTTCGCAGCTCCACGAAATAAGAATGTCTTCATTTTTTCGTCCTTAAAGATTACTTTCGCCTTTATATCAAAGGTTTTTTATAGCTCTAGTTTTTTCTTTAACAAAAAGATATTTTTTTACATTAATGATAAGTAAAGTGTGTACTATATTTAATGTCATGGACATGTCTATAGAGTCATGAATGACTTGGCAACAAATACGTTAGGCTCATGCCTACGCAAACTACACTATAGCTTCTGCCCGCGACTTCATCCGTTTTCCGTACCGTACCTACATACCGTATCCGTACATTTTTTTAAATCCTAACATGACTACGTCATAACAACTATCTATCAATAGGTATGCGTCAGCACAGCACGTTTGAGCTGTACAATAAAGAATCAGTCAGTCAATCCTATTTCCTACTAATATAATAAATGTGAGGTTTGGAAAGTATGTTTTAGATGTTTGTTACTCAATCACGAAAGAACAGCTGATCGGGTTTGGATGAAATTTGACACTCATATAGTTTGTAACCTTGATTAAAACCCAGGATACATATATGTATAATATTTATTGTAATATGTATTAATAATAAAATTAAATGCTGTCCCGCTTGCATCAAATGACATTCATTAACAGACAGTTCAAAGTGTATAAATTGTAGGTAGATGATAGACATAGCTAATAAATTGAGCATCATAAAAATAGATAACCAAAACCAATCGCACGAAGACATTACATCAATATTGCCCCAGAATCTCGTTACCTTTACGGAAATAAAGTTGCTTCCGTCGTTCAAGCAAAATCAGTGTCCTGAGTTACGCGAGTTCACTTTTAAACGAAGGTTAATCCAACCAAGTTATATTACCTTATTAAATTGCTATATTATAATTTTTATCTCGTACAATGTCTGCTATGAAAATATAAATGACGTTTTTATGACGTCAACAAAGTGTTCTAGTAAGTTCTATTACCGCCTTTGTGGTCTAGTGGTTTACCCACTCGTGGAAGACGCAGGGGTCCTGGGTTCGATTCCCAGGGGGGTACAATTTGTACTTGGTTTGGTTGGTGGTAGGGCTTATTTCAAGTCCGCCTGGCTAACTACCACCATCTTACCTATGTCTGACGCCATAACAACAATTAAACAAATGTTGTGTTCGTGCAGTTAGAGGTAAGATAGTCAGTTCCTCAGTGATGAGGATTCCAGGCTTCCATCTCTGGCCTTATCGTCACTTAACATCAGTTGAGGTCAAGAACAAGCACTATCTCGTTGTACATTAAAAAAATAGAAACGAGAAAAATCACAACTTCAAATATTTTTTGTTCATATACTCGTATCTCCTTGAATTAAGGCCGACATGAATTCTAATTCTAAATAATTAGGTCCCAAAATTAACCTTAGTAAGAGTATTCAAAATGTATTAGATTTTTCCTTCATATTAAATCCATATAATAATGTATTGTATTCTCCAGCAAACCTCACTCTTATATTCTTCGCCAAGATTCATACTCCAATATTTTAATAGAAATACTGCTCAAAAAAATATTAAACCGCTGTACATAAGAGCTTTAGCTGCTTTTTAAAAACATATTTTTTCTGTACATACAGAGTGCTTGGTAATAGCCTTATATAGCCGAATATGGTAAATAGGGACCATCAAACTGAACAACTTTTACTATGGGACCAACTCTGAAATAGCGAAAAAAAACAGCTATTTGATATAATCACTACATAGTATAAAACAAAGTCACTTTCTCTATCCCTATGTATGCTTAAATATTTAAAACTACGAAACGGATTTTGATGCGGTTTTTTTTAATAGATAGAGTGATTCAAGAGGAAGGTTTATATGTAAATTCCACTACACCGAAGCGAAGCGAGGGCGGGTCGCTAGTAACAATTAATAACGAAAATATCAAAATGTATGAAATACTTAGCTGATTTTTTTTTGCGATTTCAGAGTTGGTCCCATAGTAAAAGTTGTTCAGTTTGATGGGCCCTACCTACTATATTCGGCTTCATAAGGTTATTTTACCAAACACTGTATAAAAAAATAAACCTTACATTTGAGTCGAAATTAAAAGCGGAGGGAAAAAATGTATTAAAGACTAAACATTCCGTTTCAAGACAAAGAAGTTTTATGGTTTGTAAAATATTGGAGGCATAAATAAGGCAGCTGTCCTTTATAACAGCACGTCCACCGCCACCTACAGTCGTATTTTATCGTGGATTCTCTTATGCCGTGAAAATAAAAAATGGATATAAAATCGCTAACGCGCACTTTTGTGCGGGAGTGTAGCGTTATATAGATGTACAGAGATATATGCGTCTACAACTTTTTCCCTGTTTCCACATTCGCCAACTTACTTTTTCGCCAATTCCTGATTCGCCAACTCCCGATTCGCCAACTCCCGACTCGCCAACTCCTGATTCGCCAATTCCTTACTGGCCTACAGCCAAACCCAAATATTGTATTGCCAATGTGTTTATTATTTTTTGAGAAAAAAAACAGATCTTCTATTTATAAAATTAATTAAATTAATCGATATACCAGGGTCGTGGAGGGCACAAGATCTGTGAATTTTTTGTTAACAAAAAGATGAGGACTATTCTGGATTAACCATTGACGACTTCGTTTCTTTGATTTTGTTTCTCTAATATTAAATTTATTTTATTTTTACTTTAAGTACATATATTTTGTAATAAATAAATAAAAAAAAAATGAAGCCGAGCCTATGAGATAAACGCTCGAGCGACCGAAATGACAGATTCTCAATAAGGAGTTGGCGAGTCAGGAGTTGGCGAATCACGAGTTGGCGGATCGGGAATTGGCGAATCAGGAGTTGGCAAATCAGGAATTGGCGAAAAAGGAACTTGGCCAATGTGGACACCCCCTGATTTTTAGTATGACCACATAATAATTATGCGGTTTAATTAATTAAGTAATAAGTTATTATAACTGATAAGTTTGCGAACGGAGCGAGGGGCGACTAGTGATACACAAGACGGCTGTCAACGCACTGATGTTTATTTAAAAGATGGACGCGGGCGCAGCCGCGTGTATACCTATAGCTACATACATAACATTCCTCCCCCAACAAGATAGAATTAACTTTTATGTTGTTTAAAAGAACGCTTTGTAGTTAACAGGGGGACGAGCTCGTTTTGACCTTCCTTCATTCGGATGTTCGCTTGCATTTCCGGTGGCTTCCGTATCTTCGACATCGTAAAAATCATCATCGTCATCTTCTGATGGATATGGCCGATGGACTCCTCTCGACATTGTCACTCTGCATGGGGATACATCTGGTGACACACTCGTCGTGGGCGGGGGAGACATCTCCTCCTGCGGTGAAGGAGACACCATCTGTTCGGTATCTTCTCCGTCCCCTCTCGGTGAGTGTGACGATGTCAATGTTGACTCGGACGGCGGTGGCGGCGTCACAATGCCAGAACCGGTTTCATAATCGTTATAAGTATTAACGGCACTGTCCCCCGGAAATTGTTTAATTACATTTGACCCTGATCCTTTATTATAAAATATTAGTTGATTTTGATGTTTCTTAATACAATGGGATGTTACTAAATCTCTAATTAAATACAACATTTTTCCAAGTCTTTTTTGTACAACTCCTTTCACCCAAAGAAACTTATTATTGTTCACATGTTTTTTATAATAAACATATTGTCCAACCAGGAATGTTCTCAATTTACCACCGTGTTGATTAGTTTGCAAACACTGTTGGGAACGGACATGCTTAGCGAGTGATGTGTCGGAGGGCGACGACGCCACTGTGCGCGGCATCATAAGATCGAGCCGTGACCTTGGGTTGCGACCGAACACTAATTGAGCCGGTGATTTACCCGTAGTTGAATGAATTGAATTGCGATAATCAAATACGTACTTTAACAATTTTAAGCGGCTTTCTCTAACATTACTACAAGTGTGCAAAATTGATTTTATTCCTCGTTTAACTATTTTAACGAATGACTCTGCCTGTCCATTACTTGCCGGGTGGTACGGTGGTGACGTCATGTGGGAAATTCCGTTTAGGTTACAAAAATTAGCAAACTCTTGAGCAGTAAATGGTGTACCGTTATCTGTTACTATTGTCTGAGGCAAACCAAACCTTGACATTAAATCATACAATTTGTCGATTACGGCTGGTGTAGTACAGGTACCCATCTCATAAACCTCTAACCATTTTGTATAGGCGTCAACTATAACGAGATACATACGTCCGTTGATTGGGCCTAAAAAATCTAAATGAATCCTGTAGAAGGGATGCGGGGGATACGGCCACGACGCAATAGGTGCTCGAGGGGGCGATGCCCTCAGCTGCACGCAAACTTCACACAGGCCTATCATGCGTTCCAAAGCACCATCGATACCTGGGAACCAGAACCGGGAGCGAGCTTGGGCTTTCGTTTTCACAATACCTAAATGTGATGTATGGAGTTCTGAGATGACGCGCTCGCGCAACGACTCTGGTATCACCACTTTGTGACCGCGCATGACACACCCGTTTTCATATGACAACTCCAACCTACACAAATGATATGGTTTTAAATTAAAATCTTTAATCGATCTCGGCCAGCCATTAAGTACGTACTCGATCACTTTTTTTAATATTTTATCCTTGTTTGTGGCATTGCGTAGTTCTTCAGTCGTCACCGGGGACGAACCATCTACCACGAAACAAACGTAAGCAGCCCTATCACAAAAATCATAGCCGCCATCGCCTTCGGTCGTACTATTTGTAGCCAATAAGCTTGCTCGCGACAAATAATCTGCGCTATTGTCCGCACTTTTAATATACTCTATAGAGTAATTGTAGCCCCCCAGAAATAAAGCGTAACGTTGCAACCGATTTGCTGAGACTTCCGGTACGCCTTTTTGTGGACCAAATATAGAAAGAAGAGGCTTGTGGTCGGTTCGTAAGATGAATGGCACTGACCTCCCATATAAATATTGGTGAAACCGCCTCACACCGAATATTATAGCAGTAGCCTCCTTCTGTATCTGAGAATAGCGACGTTCAGCATTATTAAGCGTACGCGATGCAAAAGCAATTGGTTTTTCGTAACCATCTTCCCCGATCTGCGACAATATTGCCCCTAACCCGGTAGGCGACGCGTCTACTGTAAGAATAATCTTTGCATCCGGATTAAAGTGCGCTAAAACTTGCTCAGACGCTAATTTTTTTTTTATTTCATTAAATGCTTTCTCTTCTCCACTAGACCAGACCCATTTACAACCCTTTTTTAAAAGCTCGTATAGCGGACTTAACACACTAGATGCATTCGGAACGAAACACCTGTAATAATTTACTAGCCCTAGAAACGACTGCAATTGACTCACATTTTTAGGTACTGGTGCATTTAATATGGCTTTTACTTTTTCTGGTGATTTTTTTAACCCTTCCTTATTAATAACATACCCCAAATAACTTATTTCGTCGCAAAAGAAAACACATTTTTCAGTCTGTAAAGTCAATCCGGCACCCTGTAATCTTTCCAGCACTTGATTAAGTCTGTTTAGATGTTCATCTCGATTAGACCCGGTGATTAAAACATCGTCTAAAAGTACAAGGACGCCGCTAATGCCCGCGAGCAGATTTTCCATAGCGCGCTGGAAGATAGCCGGCGCGCTTGCGAGGCCGAACACGAGCCGCGTATATGCAAATAACCCACGATGCGTATTGATACAAGTAAGTTTTTGTGACTCTTCATTTAAACAAAATTGATTATAAGCCATGGATAAATCTAATTTAGTAAATTGGTTCCCCCCATATAATTTAGAAAATAACTCGTTAACTGTAGGTAACGGATACTGATCGATTACTAACTGCTTATTAATACTCACTGAGAAATCTGCACAAATTCGTATAGAACCGTTTCGTTTTAATACCGGCACGATGGGCGAAGCATAGTCGGAATGTTCAACTGGACGAAGCACACCTAACTCAACTAATCGATCAATCTCATTTTCGACTTTATCTTTTAAAGCGAAAGCAACAGGTCGCGCTTTACAGAATACGGCTTTCGAGCCCTCCTTCAAAGTTAACTTCACTTCATATTTAGTGAATTTTCCTAATTTCCCTGAGAACAAATCGGGGTAACGAATTTGCAAAGATTTTATTAAATCATTTTCTTCGCAATAGTGGACCGGGACCCGGCTTAACTGTAACTCGAACTGAGCAATAAAATCGCGACCTAGCAATGATGGTCCGTTACCGCGTACCACATAAACACTAAGTTGGCGGGTAAGGTCTGCCCACTGCAACGATAGCGACACACAACCCACACAATCTAACACTTCACCAGTGTAGCTCACAAGTCTTTTGTTAGTTGTTGTTAACGGCATGTTTTTAAAGTGTGTCCTAAATGTTCTTTCCGACATGACAGTAACCGCCGACCCGCTATCAATTTCAAAACGAAAATTTTGTCCGTTAATTATCACCGTCTCAACCAATGGCTCACCCTTAATTGAACGAATATTAAACAACTCACCGTCGTCGTCGTCGCCCTCGTTCACCTCCTCGACGTAATTCACTTTTTTATTACACATGCGGCGCAAATGACCTTTTGTATTACACTTCCTACATATGTAATTAGCAAAACGACACGATTCCGCTTTATGGTTAGAATAGCCGCAAACCGTACACTTCACTTTTGGACTTCGTCGACCTCCAGTGCCAGGTTGATTAATCTTGAACAGCTGTTCGTGTGACGCAGTCGATGCAGGCGCTCCCGCTGCGCTAATAGCGGCCGCGCGAGCGCATCGCAGACTTTCCGCTAAATCAACGGCCTTGGCCAGCGTGAGCCCGGCTAAGTCCTGCACGTACATCTTCTCCTTTTCGGCGCCCGGCAGCATGCCCATAATAAAACGATCCCGTAATGCTTCTTCCACATTGCTGAAGTTGCATTGTGCGGTAAGACCGCGTAATCTGGCTGCCCACTGTGAAGGTGACTCCGTTTCCAGTTGAACAGCGGCATAAAACTGGTGGCGCTCACTAAATCCAACCTGCTTCGGAGTGAAATGGGCATCCAGAATTCCTAGGATTTCGTCAAACGGTACATCCTGCAGATCCTTGGGCAACGCGAGATCCGATGCGAGCTTGTACGTAGCCTCGCTGAGTGCGCTGATGAGGATAGCACGTTTCTTCACCCCTTTAGAATCTGCCGCCTGCTCCACGTCGTTCGCAATGAAATATTGCGTTAATCTGCACTTGAACGTTTTCCAGTTATGCAAACTATGATCGAAATTACACAAATTTCCGATATTTGAAAACGACATTTTTAATTTAGAACGCGGGTAGGTATCGTCGCCACTGATAAGTTTGCGAACGGAGCGAGGGGCGACTAGTGATACACAAGACGGCTGTCAACGCACTGATGTTTATTTAAAAGATGGACGCGGGCGCAGCCGCGTGTATACCTATAGCTACATACATAACAATAACTTATTTTTTTTATGATCGATTAATGAAAATCTTAGTATTTTTTTGTATCTATACCTTTTCGTAGCAAGAATACGTTCGTATAATGAACTACGATTCGATAAATCAATCCTACAAAAAAGCAAAAAGCGGTAACTTATTGACTTTGTATAATGCAACTTCCGGCCTTTGGAAAATATAATAAATATACTTGATATTGAAGCTGGTGTTAGTGCATAAGAACTTAATTTTATTTACATTCTGTTATATTTTCTCTTCAAGCACTTGAAGTGAAACAAGTTAAATGGATGAAGTCATTGTAAAAGTTAAGCAAAACAATAACAAAACATTGTAAATCTCAATCGAAGTTTGAGTTGAAAATAAATTGCGAATCGAGGGGGAAATTCTGTTTCGGATGCTCTTACGGTGCGTCGTCGCGCACAAAACTCTTTAGCAACATTAGTTTACTTCAATGCCAGTTTCGAAAAATTAAAAGTGTCTCAGACACTTTCAAGTTTATGAAATACACCAAAAATCATCAGCAAATCGACTTCGACACCGAATAAAAATGTATATTTTCTTTAAAGTGTACCTATCTCTGTAGCTTTCGATACATAAAACACTTATCTTACCATATACAACCCGAAAACTGTGACTTCCATCGCAAAACGAGAAAGGAAGTGTCCTTGGGACCGAATAGAAGGGTCCGCCAATAAAACTTTGCCGCAAAGATTTCGCCGCTCGAAATGAAAAGATATGGACGTAAAATTGCTAACCAACTCCTTACAAAACGCCAACCGTATTGAGACATCGGCGACTAAATGGACCACCCCTAAGTCCTAAGAAAACAGATGAGAATTCGTACAGAATCTTGATTTCGTTTTTGTGTCTGATTTATCCAGGGGTTGATTCAGTCACTTGTCATGATTTTTTCCTCGTTTCGCGCGGCACTTTGGGCAACGTTGGACCTTATAAAGGCTCTCTCCAAACATAGTTTGCAATGTGTAACTATCTGTAAAGGAAGATGGAAGTAGGTAATTTAGAACAACTAAGCAAACTTTTTTCATATTATCATAAAGTAATGATAAACTAATCTGGTATAAACAGGCACATTAGATGATCGAATTCCTAAAGCCCTAAAGTTGTAGTAAAAATAATAATGTATTAAAATCTATTTCGTCATTTACATAAAACAGTACAAAGGAGTTGTATTAGTGAGATAAATTAAATTTTCTAAAAGCAAAAAAAAACATGAAATCGTTAAATTCAATCTTGCACGATCTCTTTCTTATTTTGTGTCTCATCGGAACATTGAATTTGTAGTTAAATTGTAAGCTGCCGATACGAACAAAGGGATCAGATCAAATCGTTAACTTCCGACATAAAACCGAGTAGTTTAAGTTACCCATTTGACAAAGTGTTGATTACTTTCTTAACAACAGAATATAATATTATTATATTACAATTAACTGGGAAAATTCCAGTGTATCAGAAATGGAAAATCGAAATGTTTAAACGGGCCAGGACTTATTCGTTCTTCTTGTCTTCCACCGAAAGACAAAATAAAAAAAAGAACGAAAAGTACTTATCTTTACATCTTGCATGGTAAAAGATGTAGTTTTAACAATAAAATAATTATGAACTAAAATAATAAAATTGATTCAGTAATTACCTGTGACATTTTCGTATTAATAAGTTATGCACATCAATTACAACAAGTAACAAAAGTTACTTTTCCTTTTTTGAGAAAACTTCAAACACAACTCATAGCAATACGGTAAAATTTAACGATAGCGGAACTTCATTATTTCCCCAAGCTCTATTTAATAAGAAGTTACACGGAAAATACCTTCCACTTATAAGATTTTATTGCATCAATCCGCAGATACGAGCTCGTAAAGTTAATTAACTGCGAGAAGAATACCTCGAAATGCTAGCTCCCGAGTATAAGTTTATTACTTTATAATTTAGCTAGATTATTGTTGATCGTACAATGTAAACATAAACTATTTCATATAGTATGTTATTTTTCAGTTCTTAAATTAAAATCGATATAAAGATATCAGTGGTATTATTGACGGATTTCATACTGCTTTGCATAATGCTTGACTGCATCATCCTTGTACGTAAGCACCAAGATTGTATATAAACCGTGTAACATACTAATAACGCATCACCTGTAAGATAATTTTATAAAAATGCATAGTATAGTGCTATGTGTAATCTAACATTTCATACGGCATAATTCATTTTTCTTTCATACACGATTTTTTTCCACCTGTAAGATAATTTTATAAAAATGCATAGTATAGTGCTATGTGTAATCTAACATTTCATACGGCATAATTCATTTTTCTTTCATACACGATTTTTTTCCACCTGTAAGATAATTTTATAAAAATGCATAGTATAGTGCTATGTGTAATCTAACATTTCATACGGCATAATTCATTTTTCTTTCATACACGATTTTTTTCCACCTGTAAGATAATTTTATAAAAATGCATAGTATAGTGCTTTGTGTAATCTAACATTTCATACGGCATAATTCATTCTTCTTTCATACACGATTTTTTTTCCACTCTAGTGGAATTCGTAATTAAAATAATTTAAAAGAAAAAGAGCCGCGCCTCAGATTAAAAGCGAACATTTACCAAGAAAAGCGAGTTGTGGCAGAAAAATAATTGCGAACTTCGAGACATAGTTACGATTGTTAAAGCGAGGCATTATCCCCGAGCGTCAAAGCTCACAGCAAGTTTGACCAAATGACGTTGTTTCTTTAAAAGTATTTTAATTCGATGAAGAAAGTTCTAGAGTCGACCGCTGGCTGGCAATACGTTCCGGGACGATTTGCATTTTTATGAAAACGTTTTACGTCGAGACCGGGCCCCTTTCACAATGTGCTACGGCGGTGTAAATTTTGATAAGGTCGAATAGTAGAATAGGGGTTCCTACTACCTACTCTTGTTCTGGTTTAGTAATATTTTATTTCTGTGGCCGTAGGCTGAGTGTTATGTTACCTGAAGCCTTTTTGTTCAAATCTTGCACTATTTTTTTTGATTCTGCCTTTTACACAGTAAAATTCTTGACTTAAAGTCAATGTAATGTCTCGTAATGACTTAACATGTTATTTCAGAAATAAATATTTACCACAAAAGCACCATACTTTTATTAATTTTATTATGTCAAACTTTTTATTAGAAAGACATAGATATAATTAGCAAAAAGTGTCACTCCCAAATTATTACAAATCTCACCCTTCCGTACATAAATTAAGTAATAAAGTTAATATAGATTTAATGTCGCGCCTTTCTCAGTACAGAAGCAAGTGTCCTTGATATATATCGGTCATTAGCAGTTAATGAATAATTTAGCTAACGAGTGAACCCGACTCCTGTTATTGGCTGAATTATTCCCACCTTTCCTGTGTTCAAATAGCATTTCTCGTTAATTGCTGTCTGACTGCTGTTCACTAATTGCTTAAGTTCTGGGATCTCTTGACTCTTCACTTTAAGTGGTGGACTACTGTTAAAGTAAAAAATTCTTAAGACTGTTTTGAACTTTGTTCCTTTTCATAATTTTTGTTAAACTTCCCAGACTAAGAAAAAAATATTTGATGATTACTTTTAGACGTTGTCCTAAATGAAATTCTATTATACGATAATCTCAAGTTTAGCACAATCGTGACTACATCCTGCAAGTACCTATTTAAGATATTTTTTGTTATTAGGACAACGTCAATGGACAAAGTATCATTGTTTATTATTAAAACGTTGTCGATTCATTAGAAAGGTATATATTAACTAGCGGCCGCCCGCGGTTTCACCCGCGTGGTTCCCGTTCCCGTAGGAATATCGGGATAAAAAGTACCCTATGTTTTAATCCAGGCTATCTACTATCTATGTGACAAATTTCAACCAAATCCATTCAGTAGTTTTTGCGTGACTGAGGAACAAACATCCAAGCCCACAAACTTTCAGATTTATAATATTAGTAGGATAATCGTTACAATTTATTATTTCTTCCTTTTAGATTATCATCTGCATAGATCTATGTGGAACACTACCCACATTGCACATTGCAGATTTTTAGAAATGTTCAAAGATCCAGCCGACCTCATTCGTAAGTTTATGCCCAAGTAGTAAAATGTCCAGTAGTGCAGATCTTATAAAGTCCACATCGTAAAGTCAGCAAATCGTAACAAGACATTTCACAAACAGTAAGAATATCAAATCAAGGTTTGAAAAACTTAATTTATTTATTTATTTTTATGATGAAACTTAAATTAAATAACACGAAAGAAACGAGAAAGTTAGTTGAGGTTTTAATAAAATTTCCCGTGATAACAAGCTCCGTTATTAACATACATACATACATACACTCACGCCTGTTTCCCATGGGGGTAGGCAGAGACTATGGATCGCCACCTGCTACGATCCTTGCACACTTCTTTCGCTTCATTCATATCCATCAATCTTTTCATACATGCCCTGCGGTTTTTGTCACTGCGTACACCAGCCTTTTTTATAATAACCTCTATTTGGTCCGCGTAGGTTTTTCTGGGACGCCCTCGTGCAATCGTTCCTTCCACATTCGCACAGTATATCTCTTTCGTGATTCGCCTTTCATTCATCCTCTCTAAGTGACCAAACCACCGGAGCATTCCTTTCTCAATTCTTGTCCCTATATCATCTTTTGCGAATCACCTCATTGCTCACTCTATCACTCAGTTTTACTCCGCATATTTTCCTCAACGATCGCATCTCTACCGCATTTATTCTGCTTTCATTCTTCTTCTGCCATACCCAAGATTCACTTCCATACATCAGTGTCGGTACCAGCACTCCGTTATGAATAGTCATTCGCGCCTTTGCAGAAACGGTTTGGCTACTCATAACCGAGTGTATAGCAGCACTCACCGAATTTCCTTTCTTCACTCGTCTTTCTATGTCTTCCTTGCTCTTTCCGTCCCTTGTGAACAAACTCCCCAAGTATACAAACTCACGGACTTGTTCCACTTTTTCGCCACCTAACATTACCGTACAGTCAGTCATTTCTTCATCTCTCTCAAACACCATCACTTTAGTCTTAGTTACATTCACTTTCATCCCTTTTTAACCGACTTCAAAAAAAGGAGGAGGTTCTCAAGTCGACGGTATTTTTTTTATATTTTTTTTTTGTATGTTTTAACATAGCTTCGTCAGTTATTACCCGATTTGTACAATTCTTTTTTTAACTCAAAGAACATAGTTCGTGTGTGGTCCCATAATTTTTTTACAGAGATCTGGCCAGTAGTTTTTTCATAATCCTGAAAAATATCAATTATTTAGCTCGCCATCGCACGAGTTTTTATGGAATTTCGGACATAACTTCTTTGTTTATGAACCGATTTAGATGATTCTTTTTTTATTTGAAAGGGTATACTTCAAGAGTGGTCACAATTTAATTTCATTGTTATTGGACTTCGAAGATACATAAAAGAACTCTTCAAAATCAAATAGTATAAGTAAAGTGATTTAGGTTTTGGTAAGTTTATGGCAATCCAAAACAAACCAAATCATGGTTTGCGATGCAACGTTCTGGACTAGACTTGGACTACGATGACACAACGGAACTCCTCAAAAACAAACAGCGTAAATTTGGAAATTGAGTTCTGGGCATTTTACCATTGAAAATATTATAATATAAAGTTAAAAAATATTTACATGCTGCGCTTACATACCTACCACTAAAAAGTTGAAAATAAAAAAGCTTTTTAAAAAAAAAGAAAAACCGCCTTCAAAAAACTGAAAACAAAAACAGCTTAAAAATTAAATACCTCTAAAAAGCAAGAAATAATATTCAAATCATTCGTTACACATATCAATATTAATAAAACACGTCTCATGAAGTCGGGTGGGGCTTTAAGAAAAAAAATAAGTTGTCCTCCAGCCCCACCAGACTTCAATAGACGTGTTTTATTAATATTGATATGTGTAACGAATGATTCGAATATTATTTCTTGCTTTTTAGAGGTATTTAATTTTTAAGCTGTTTTTGTTTTCAGTTTTTTGAAGGCGGTTTTTCTTTTTTTTTCTCACAAAATCATCATTCATAACCGACATCATTTCCTGCAACTCTTGCGCAGAAGACGCAAGTATAACTTGGTCGTCAGCGTAGAGGAGGCACTTGATTTGAGTCCCATTCATCACAACCCCACAGTCACGTTCTTTCAGACCTTTCATACAACTGTCCAAAAACAGATTAAAGAGCCATGGTGACGCAACACATCCCTGTCTGACACCCCTAGAGATGCCAAACCAATCAGTGTATACGCCGTCAATCCGTTATTAACAAATGCGTCAATTATCGCGTTAGACTATTATATAACAATTTCACGTGTTATGTATTGTCTAAGTCTAAGAAATAAATAAATATTTATGTATTTATTACTTTATTTACAGACTGGTTGAGCAACAACTGTGTGTGTTTTATAAAACATAATAAAAATAGTATTTTATTTGTTTCCTACATAAATCCATCAAATAGCAAGAAATCCCAACAGATTCTTTAAATCCGACCCTCCACACACTACCCATACATTTCCTATAAAACTGCTACTCAAACACAAAATTACTTTTTACGATATCCTTATCTATTTAGGAACAAAGGAGGGTAGCAGGAGGAGCGTTTTGAAACTAACCGTGATTTATACCAGGGCCCGAGTTTCGCGGCCCATGTCAAACCTGATTCTGAGAGTTTCAGCCATTAATATTCATTACAAGCCCCAACTTGTTCGCGTTTATTTAATTTTATCAGAAATAGAACACTACTTTACTATCAGAGCTGTTCGCGTGTGGAAACAGTGAGGGTAGTGTTAGCTGGTTATCTTTCGCGTGTTAGATAGATGGGATTTTTTTCTAAAAGTTTCTCATACATACAGGCTTTGAATCTCTCGTCTCGACTTTGCTTGTTTTTACACGAGCCTTTTTGAATAATGTACCTTTCAAATTTGAGACGTAATGACTAGGTAGTTTAAATTTAAAAAACAAAGAAATCTTGCAGTAAATCCTTTTCCGAAACCCTCAACAGTAAAAAAACTGAAAACATTCACACAATTTGAAAAAGAAACGGTAATACAGTATTATCTTTATTTTCCTATTTCAATCCAGTAGTAAAAACACTTCAATCCACTCGGCAAAATATCCGAATCGTGACTTCAACCGCGACCTGGGTATAATGCGGGTCGGCTACTGGCTGCGGTTTCGCTTAGTCTTCAATTTAATTTGATCTGGGTCCCCCCGCTCTCTACAAACCGCAACATGCTATGAGCGCCTTCTTATAAACTCCTTTCAATCCTTCTGGTAGATCGATTGCGAAGCTTAGCTGTGTGGCAAAGAGCTTTTATTAAATAACTAGCGGCTGCCCGCGGTTTCACCCGCGTGGTTCCCGTTCCTGTGGGAATATCGGGATAAAAAGTCCTTTGTTTTAATCTAGGCTATCTACTATCTGTGTGCCAAATTCCAACCAAATCCGTTCAGTAGTTCTTGTGTGATTGAGGAACAAACATCCAAACATCTAAACGTCCAAACCCACAAACTTTCACATTTATAATTAGTAGGATAACAGTTTTTCGTTTCCCAGTTTAAAACACATTCTGATCGTTTATCCATAGTATTGTCATGTATTGTTAAGTACAACTCGCAGTTTAGTCTTATAGTAAACTAGCGGCCGCCCGCGGTTTCACCCGCGTGGTTCCCGTTCCCGTAAAAATATCGAGATAAAAGTATTCTATGTTTTAATCTAGGCTCTCTTTTATCTGTGTGCCAAATTTCAAGCAAATCCATTCAGTAGTTTTTACGTGATTGAAGAACAAATATCTAAACCCACAAACTTCATTTATAATATTAGTAGGATGTTTACTCAAAAGATTTATTATACATTTTAGAATATGTAGACGTATTGGTGCACTATTCAAACTTGTACTTGTATCCATATTATTTGCCAGGGTGCAAATTCTACTACGTAATCTTAACTTAACTCACTTGTAGTCGAATGAAATTCGTAGCAGTAAGTGTATAAATAATTATATTATATTGTCAAGTAAACGTCATCGGATTATCATGAAAATCAATCAAATCAAATTATAACTAGGCCTTATAGCGAATACATTCATTCACAGTATTTTTAATATTGTTTTCCTCAACAATACATTAAGACGATCTCTATCTATAAGTCTATCATTCTACCTTATGGTATTTGACTACCCTGGATTTCATACCTACTTGGTATGAAATGTGTTGGAAAGAAACTCTTTGTCAGAAAAGAGTTATGTGCGCGCGCGGAGTGACAGAGCCCAGGGGGGTGATTTTGTAATTTTGTTGCAATCAACTCTGACAGAAATCGCAGTAACATTGCTGCTTTAGTTAGAACCAATGTGACAACTATCTTACTTTAAGCAGCAATGCAACCGCGCTTTCAATCGATTTCAATCGAGAATTGTTAGCAACAGCTTTACGTAATCAAGGTACTGGTGAAAGCACTAAACTTAAAAATAGCCTGAGTCTTTTCTTATCTACAACTCGACCAAGTTAACTAGGCGAATGACAGCTACATGACGGCTAAGTTTATGACACCATTTTAATTTGGTCGTGTTGTAGTTAGGAAAAGACTTTAGGCGAACCTTAAGTTTATCGGGTGTCAGATACTCTTTTTAAATTTACTGTTTTTACAAAATAGTCTCTTTCCATTCTTTCATAGCTGCAGCTTAAGACGACTCTCTTAGCGAGGCAGCATTAAATAAGATTCTGTTTTATGTTGAATCAGCCTTGGCTTCTGTAAAACTATTTCCTATGAACTCTTCAAACAGCCAGGCCTCGTTTCGCAAGTAAGACAAGTATTTACCGAGTAAATATTCTTTTTGGGCAAATAGGAACTCTTTAGGTCGGTGTTTTCTCAATAAATCAATTCTCGGAAAAGAACAAAAAATTAACATTTATAATTTTGCCATCCTTTTGTAATAAATAAGGTTAAAAAATAACATATTATAACTTTGTTGATTTAAATTTTTCTCGTAATCATGTAGAACATTAAAATAATGAGTTATAAAATAAAGCATGTGTTCTCGAATGAGAGTCGGTAGTTCTCGCTAGGGAAATTAGGGAACATGATCACACGATCAGTCAAGTAAAATTTATACACATTGGTGAAATAACGCTGGCTTGCAGCGTAAGAGTGAGATATACAAAAAAAAATCGACTATGCCACTAGTGACTCGGAAGCTCAGCGGTCAGACCACTGGACCGGATATCCAAAGGTCGCGGGTTCGATTCCCGTCCGAGAACTGTTCTGGTGCGAGTCGTATTTTTTCTAGTATATTATTTAGTTTTGTATAAAAATGAATACATTTTGCACTCTTTATTATTTATGGGTTACGTTTTAAGAAAAATAACAATTCTACTTTTTATAAACGTAATATAAAAAGTATAAGCACGATAGACAGTGGCGTGAGGCATTAGATTACGAGAGAGGTCTATCGCGCTTCAGGTCCCGAGTTAACTCGACCAGGCTATAGAATTGTTATTTTTCTTACCTACTACCTGTACTATTATTTATTCTGTGCTACTACGTTATATTATGTAGATATAGAAATGTTTGTTCAAAGATGATTAACTTTACCTATGGCGTATTATTTATAAACAGATGGCGTTTCTTCTAAAGCCCTATATTAATGGAGCCCAGTTTCGTTCTAACACAATCACCTTTATTATCATTTAAATTATAAGAGGATGTTAAACTATCAATATATTTCCAATAAGTCGATCCTCAGCTGAAAGCCGTTCAAACTAAAACTATTGTTGCAAATAAAAGCAGATTGTATGTAACAATTTGGAAATAAATAAAACCAGCGGCTGTGTTAAAAGTACCTACAAGATAAACTCGTTTCCCATTCAATTCACAGGCAACAGAACACATAGACAGACCATTTGCATTTTTATTGCTACCGTTTAAAGAAACAACGGTTACGCAGAAACGAATATCGGACAATGGAACGCGTATTGCGTAGCAGCATTAGTCACAAAAAGCAAAAATCTTAACTTTTGTTAAAAACTTAGGTTTTGATTTGTTTTTATTATTTTGCAAAATAGGTTTAAAAAGTTCCTCTCAATACAAATGAAAACAAATTACTATAAAAGACAAACGAAATGGAATGCGAATTCACTTTTTGAATTTGGAAAGAAAAACAATATTAAGAAAAGTTTTAAAAACGTAGCAATGAGATGAGAATGAAAGAGGGATGCGCTTAGACTGTTTGACGTCCAAAAAAAAAACCATACTCGGGCTGGCGTCAGTACAGGACTGTATTAGAGCTAAGATTATACGGATTAATAAAGTACTAGTTGGTATATTATCCACATTTTCTTTTTGGATAAATCCGGTACGGATAAAAGAATTTGATAATCATTTATTTGCAATAGAGACTAGTGTTATTGTCTAGCTTCTTCCACATGAATTGATTGTAAGGCAGGTAGATAAAACAATATACCTATATTACCTATCATTTATAAAAAGTTTATGTTGATAGTAAGCCCATTTTTTATATTGTTTGAATGAACAAGTAATATAATAATAAAACCTACTTACAATTTTTTAAGGGTCTTCAGCCTAAGAGGAAGCTTATTTTAATCAAGGATCGAATCTCGTATTGACAAAACGTTATAATATTGTAGTAATATATATTTTTATATTTATTTACCCACAGGAATAAATAATTATTTAAACTACGCTTGAGGGTAAAGCTAGAGTTTCCTAGGATGACGGTGCTGTCATATTACGGCCGTAATTTAGCGGCATAGAACGCTTTCTATGTATACAATACGGCGCGGTTTCTGCCGTTACGGTGTCGCCGTATTGTTTACATAGGCAACATTCAACGCCGCTATATTACGGCCGTAATATGATGGCACCGCTATCCTAGGAAACCCTAGCTTTACCCACAGGCGGCCCTGTAGCAGTAAAAGCTAAAAACGGAATGCCGAAAGAAACAATGAAGAATGGCGCGCTACACGTCATAGACAAGTACCATCGTCTGCATCGTGCAACGATCCTTCAAAGGCACCTCTCATCTTAATACCACTGTTTTAGTCTTATTTCATGTGACATTACCAGCCCTCCGAACTACAAGCTAGCTTTGAGTTGAGAGTACTTACCATATGGTTAGCTATGTGCTGTTGTAGTGAACTGACAACTACTTACTACAGCAAGCTCTACTTTAGAGTTAATAGTTTTTATAGCCTCCATTACTTTTACATCTATCGTAATTCTTTGCGATTATTATTATCATTTAGATTTTTTTAATCACACCTACAAAGAACTTACTTTACGGATTATCACTACATAGTATAAAACATGTCGCTTTCTCTGTCCCTATATATCCCTATGTATGCTTAAATCTTTAAAACTACGCAACGGATTTTGATGCGTTTTTTTTATAGATAGAGTGATTCAAGAGGAAGGTTTATATGTACAATACATGGTGTCAAATTCCACACTACACCGAAGCGAAACGAGGGCGGATCGCTAGTAAACTTATAAAAAAATATAGAGTTCTATATCAAGACATTTGGTAGCAAGCTGGTAAATCGTTGATTGTATTAATAATGTAGCATTATCAGAATTGATCGCGAGATGACCATCAATTAGTTCAACCTTTGACCGGATAGCCAGACTCTCATCAGAATTATCTTAATTACCAAATAATTAGTCGTTAACCAAATACCATATTCAGTCAGCGACTATGTGAGTGAGTACAATTAGACCCAAAACAATGATTATTGTTCAATGTATGCTGATAGCAGGTAGGTGCAACAAAAAAAATAGAGAATTATTATACAACATGTTACAAAAGAACCCCTAATGCCGAAAATGGTAGATATTAGAGACCACCAAACTGAACAACTTTTACTAAGGTACCAACTTTGAAATGACGAAAAAAAATCAGCTATTTCATACAATAATTAATCGCGAACATATAAAAATTTATGAAACAGCTATTTTTTTTCGCGATTTCAGAGTTGCCCCATACTAAACGTTGTTCAGTTTGATGGTCCCTACCATTTTATCTACCATTTACGGCATTAGGGGTTATTTTGTAACACGTTGTATACCTTATGTCAATTCTATAAGATAATTACATTTTCTTTATTTTAGGACTACCTAGTTGAATTAAGCAACTGCATGAACAGACCACAACATCAATTTGTGGCCAAACTTCCTTATTAAAACTGATTGTCAACTCAAACATTCCGCGCCGCAATGTAATTATGCTAACAATTTGATATTAACAAGACAAACAAGCGAATCTCGTTAGCTGTGAAATTTGTTCATACAAACTGTTCTCGTTGGGACTTAAAGTTTATTATTGAATAATGCTTTGAACCTGCCTGATCAACAGTACAAAAATATGAACGTAGCGCAGTTGTTATTTGTTTAAAAACTAGAAAACTTACTTTTCCGAAGTCGGAAAAAGTAAAAATGCCTGCGATAAAGATTTAAATTTATTGAAACAAAAGAACGGCGAGAAAATAGTATAAGTGAGTATTTTTACTGGCAAGTAATTTCAATCAACCTAGCTATAAGAGAATTTAACTTTTTTCAGAACAACTGGATGATCTGAGTGAACATAGTAAACTTGAGTAGTAAGGTTGATCATAGTTTTAATCAACGGAAAAGTTTGATCCTCGTATACTAGCAGGAGCAAAAAGCACTGGAAAACGTGTAACAAGATAAAAACGTGAAGCTCAAAACTGATCACGATACATAACTACTAGAACTTTGCCTCGTGTTAGAATTAAAAAACAAGTCCAATATTTTACTATTTTATTTATCATTGAAACAAATACAAACTATTTGATACAAATTAAAAACATAGCAGATACATCATTTGGCACACATTAGAAGTAGAGAAATAATTGAATCGCTATAGGTACCTATTCAAAGTTGCATCCCAATATTTGAGAGAGACGAGCATTTCTCAAGACCGTGTACTTTGAGAGCTATAAAGATCTGTTAGTTTTTTTATATATTCATGGATATCACAGCAAATTCACTCAGCGCATCAAAGAGGCGCGGTAACAATTTGGAACTCATCGCAGTACCCCGCGCCTTCTTCGGACCGCGAAAGCACCACTAATTTGGCTCCACCACAGAATAGGCCGGTCCTCGAAGCAAATTCGCTGCCAAAAAGTGCTCGGTTTCGGTACTCCTCCTGCCAGTTTACGGCCCGACGCCCTGTAATTGCACACATTATGCTAATATGTGTTTCTATTTTGCTGTTACAGCACATCTGGGGTAACGAGGGATTTTTATTGCCCGTTACTCCCAAGTTTCGAGGCGTTAGTTATTAACTAGGTAAATTTTCAAAGTTAAAATGAAAATGTTTGCATTACAACACCGCTCAAGATAATTTGTTAATTAGTCAACTTGAAAAAAAATCATTTTTGAATTAATACGTATAGTTTAAAAATTAGATCTACCACACATTTAATGACGCCTAACTATGTCTTATAAAAATAAAAATGTCTATTCACTTTCATGACTTAAATAACAATAGTTGTTGAAGCCCCCTTTTAAGCAAAAAAAATGCCTGTACCAGGAGACTCCACTCTTATTTACTTATTTTTCTATGACAGTCAATGAAATTTCCTTATCAAAATACATAGTTAATTAAGAATAGAGAAAAAAAATGTTTGTTTTTAATTTATGGCACTTTATGTTTAGAATAAATTATGAATAAATAATTATGTCTTACCTTGATAATGCAAAGGAATCACCTTTCTCAACAAATGTAGGCGCCTTACAATGGATTCATGCGCAGAAACAGCCAAGATCGGACACGGAGGAGATAGGATGGAGAGCATTCTAGCTGATCTTCCTGTAGCCGTTAACAGTAAAATGGCCGCTGCTTGACAATTCAACGCTGCTGATGATGTCGCGATCATCACTGTCATTGGCAGTAATTGGGGTGACTTGTACTGAGAAATTTGCAAGTTTTTTAGTAAAATATTAAATAAACAAGAAGGTTTTAAAGATACAGGACACATTAAATGAAACATACGAAAACAGGTAATCAACAAAAGCACGTTAGGAAATTCAGTTTTTTTTTACCTAATCCCGTAATAGAGATGTAAAAGTTGTTCCATCAACAGGCTCAAAACGTGATCAATAAGCTCAAACTTTATTTTTATAAAAAAAAAGTTTTTATTATAAAAACTTTATAAAAATAAAGTATTCATTTAAAAATGAAGTTATTTTTATAGAACTTACTCTCATTGTTAACATACTGTGCCACGTTTTCAGATCACGCGTCTTCTCAACCACATCCAATGCCTCTACCACATAAAGTATAACATCTTTCCATTTTTCCATCGGAGTATAGTTTCCTGCTACCACTACACCATCCATAACATTGTTCACTATTTCACTAGCGACTGACAACACTTTGTGTCTGCTGTCGAAAAGACGAATTTCTTCGAATATATTCGTTTTTGAAAAAAACAGCGGCTTTTCATACTAAAAGTAATAAATCACAATTAAATATAACACAAATGACTTTGAGACTTATTTTATTAGAAAAATATACCTTTTTGCACAAACATGCTATGTGAGGTGAAATCTCTTGAGAGAAGTCCGAAAATTCAAACACGATACCATCTGAAATCTTTAATCAATACTTAATTTCTTAAATCTGTGTTGTTCAGTAAATTTATCATACTTTTTCCTTAAATAAAAGTTTTACTTGAATCAAATCCATTAACTCGATGAGCCTTTTCTTTTTCTCCCCTGAGAGCCATAGAAGGATAGGCATTAAAGATTTCATATGTACCACTTTATATTCCGTTACTTGGTCTTCATCTATTACATCTTTCAATATTATGAAATCAACCTTGAAAAGACATTATTTGTATTAAAAGCTAAGCATGTGCCAAATCACTAACATTGTTTAAATATAGTTTATTTAGATTATAATAAAAAACTGCTCATTCACGTATCCACAATTCAATATGTATAAAATAACTACAAGAAGACAGTATACATTTAATCAGTTTTAGTTATAGACAATTTAGCAAAATTTTATTTAAAATCTGGTAAAAATGACCCACTTTTGTAAACATGCATTCCTTCTGAATAACACATAACCCACTTCGTGAAATGGTGGTTCCTACGCCAAATGACGGTCTTAAGCCATTGAGATATGCAGCCGGGACCAAAACGGCTTATCGCGCCTTTCAAACCTTAACCTATTTATACAGATACTTCTGGTTTATACTCGGTGTAGGTACACCTAGTTATAAAGATTTTTGACACTTTAACGTCCAATAACAATCCCCAATATAAAATGACATAAACGAACTAAGAAAACAATTTTATATGATTTCTATGTATTTTCTATGCATTCCATACCATTATGACGCAGAATCACTACATAGTTCTTACCTATATAAAACAAAGTCGCTTTCTCTGTCCCTATATCCCTATGTATGCTTAAATCTTTAAAACTACGCAACGGATTTTGATGCGGTTCACACCATAACAGAGCGTTAATCATCTATATCATAAAAGAGTAGATATTGTGACCGTGTTGTAATTTATTATACAGCGAATATTTTTTTTGGGTATTATAAAAATTACATTGATCATACACAAAATAACTAATCAATCACTTACTCTTTCGTCCACTTCTATAGGCTCATTGACTGACATAGTGATGGATAGCGCCACCGACCTATAGCACTGAGGGGGGTACATTTTAGGCATTTGTACAGCTTCATGTATTGCTTCCTTAAGTTGTTTGTACAAATCTTCGCTCTGCAGAGTCCGGTCAACATTGAATATGTTCACTCCGGTACATAATAGGCGGTAAATGTCGTAAGTATCGAAATCATTTTGACCTAAAATTATAAATATTTGTTTTAATGAATAGATCCTTACATATCATACCAGTCAAATAGCCCCAAATAAAGATACCTTACACCTCTATAAGGAAACTAAATAACAGATAGAATATTTATCTAACTGATAGAAATCTTTCACAATCAGCATCAGCCATTTTTTATTTCCCCATCTGCTGGGCATAGCTGCATAATATGCCTACCACGCAGGGCAAGGGCAGGACCAATATGGATTGGTAGATGCTAACCAGGTGGGACTAAATGACTTAACATGATTTCAGAAGCAAAGATTTTCAGAGCCATAAAAGGGCTTGCGATAATAAATAAAATCTTTAGTACAGTCAGCAGCACGTCAGGTTATACTATACGATCAAAAATCTGCAATTTATTTTAAACTAAAATGACTTCGCATTTAATTAAGTTTATTTTTTTTATTTGATTACCCTGTCATGATAGCCCAGCAGCGTGCCGTTGACTATATATCAAGAATAAAATACTTACTTAAATCAAACATAATATTTACTGACTGAAGCATCCTGTCGCTTAAACAAGTGTACTTATCGCAAACCTAGAAATAAATTTAGGTTATTTAATCAGAGAAAAAAAACTATTGACTGTTTCAAACCAAAGTATCTAATTGTGTGTTAAAGGTACCGACTACCGACCGCTTCTTCAATACACCTCCTCAGAATCAGAATAACAAACATTAAAACTTACCGCTTTTCCTGAATTATCCATAGTAGTTCTATCTACAAACCAAACCATTTTTTACTTTCAAATATTTTAAACTAGTTTATTGCTGTATCGTCACGTTTTCAGTTGACAAAGATCGTGGCCTCATAGATACAATCTTAGATCAAAACTTTTACTTTGTGTTCATTTAATAGTAATTTAAAATAATAAGGATAATTCAATAAATAGTCCCTAATTAATTTATTAGTACTGTAAGGATGGTAGGTTTGTAGGCTGTAATTAGCTAGTAGTAAATGTTTACTCTGTACCTATGTATTATACAATTTTACGCGATTAGGCGGGTCCCCAATCGCGCAGCCTCGTGCGAGGCCCGCCACACGCGGCAAACGTTTTGCCTCGCGAGGCAACGCGCTTGGTGGGGACTCGCCTAATCGCGTAAAAACGGCTGGTCGTATCCTGGTTTAAGGTTCCCTAAGGATTTTCTCTAATATCCATGCGGACGAAGTCGCAAGGCGGAAGCTAAGTACTTTATAAATATTCAAAACTAGAGGCCGCCCGCGACTTCGTCTGCGTGGAAAGTTTTTTGCTATCCCTCGGGAACCTTTTTTGCTATTCCAGATGAAAGATACCCTATGTCCTTTTCTGCACCCCTGACAACATGTATGCAAAATTTCATGATGATCGGTTCAGTAGTTTAAGCGTGAAGGCGTAACAAACAAACAAACAAATAAACAAACAAACAAACGGACTTTCGCATTTATAATATTAGTAAGGATGGCTGCTTACAGTGTTTTTGATTCCTTGTAATTTTTGCTCGTATTAGTACAATTTTGGCTATTTTGAGAATCTGTTCTTATAATAATCACATTTTTCGCGAACCGGTTAATTTACGTTTCTGACATTATGCTCCTAAAGGGCTAGTTGTATGACTATCATATATGTATGGCCATATTTTTTCATAAAAGCTGATGAATTCTACGGTTTTGGATTTAAAATACTACTAAGTAAGTACAATGCGATTAAATAGACAATAGACAGTAATCCTCTGCAAATTCACACGATAAATCAAATAATTTTTTTACAGATTGAAAT
Source organism: Agriphila tristella (assembly GCA_928269145.1). Lineage (NCBI taxonomy): Eukaryota > Metazoa > Arthropoda > Insecta > Lepidoptera > Crambidae > Agriphila > Agriphila tristella. The sequence goes on along the minus strand of OV743440.1, from coordinate 20,773,972 downwards.
ACGTCATTTTGTATCGCAAGCGCTCTGAAGTTAGACATTTATTGAAGTTATTTTCCGCACTGAATTTTAAATTTAGAACGCTTAGAGCAACGCGGCTTCCGTTGCTCTAAGTTAGAACGTGATGATGAACCAGGCCACCACTTACATGTATAATAACTATATTCAGAGAATAAGTATAAGGAAAAAATCATTCCTACTTAGAAATATATTTCTCACAGCTACACTAATGGGCAACCTCGATAACTCGACCTCAACATAATGTTTAAAACACGACATTTTAACTCATAAAATGTGGCTACATCCATCGTGTAGAGAGCACTTCAATTTATGTGCGTAATTAAGTGGAGTTTGCGTTCGGGACGGCGCTCGGCACTTTCCAGCGGTAAATGAAATTTACGTACGCCTCCACCTTTCGAACGTATCTTGAGATTGTGGCGCAAAACAAGAGCGTTCTATCGTTCTATGTAAAGCGCCGATTACATATCCCGATCCACTGACGGACTATATATATGAATTTTTGAGGCCCGGGGCGATCTTTAATTTTGGGCCCCCCTGGCAACCTTCCGATTTGAATACCGGATCTACGTTTTCAAAAGTGGAGGGCAATATGCCGCCCTAGGTAAAAAATTTCAATAATGAAAAATAAAAAAAAAGGCCGCGCAGCGCGATTTTTAATCATTCGCATCCGCTAATCTTGTAATTTTGCCTGTAGTAAATGAAAACGGCCGCGCAAGCGCAATTTTTAGTCAGTTTCGACTTTTTCTATGCCAAACCGGGCCCCCCATTAGGTGTGAGCCCGGGGCGGACCGCCCCTGCCGCACCACCCTCAGTCCGCCAGTGTCCCGATCTAGCTTTCGATTTAGGAACCAATTTCGGGTTGCCACCTGTACTTGACAATAAAATGTTGTATTATAAATTCGATTTTAAAAGTGAAAATTTTGTCGGAAAGTTATACACTGATTGGAGATGAAAATCGAAAATAAAAATCATAAACAATGTTGACCTTTCCGTTGTTTGTGTAAATTCACTGTTAAAATTGCACTTATCTTAGGGTTGGCAACTCTCCCGTGGCAGTTTGCTGTCTGCTATCGGGCGCGTCCCCGGGTGGTGGATTGGGGAACGGCCCCCAGATATGGGGGTTACCGGCTACCTTGCCGGCGCGAACCAAAACAGCAAAGACGGGATCCGGCTGGCGTCTCGGACGTTCTCCGAGTAGCGACGGTGCGGGTCGGCGGTAAGGGGACCTCTTGGAGGCCCAGTGGTCCGGCTGCGGACGTCATGATGGGAACACCGTAGCCCTGCACATGGTGTAGGCCCGGAAGCCGCCATGTTAAATGGGGGCTGCGTGGAAGGATACCACTATAAAAAACCAGGGGAACTTGGACCCTCACCCCTTAAAAAAGAGGTCTCTAAAAACTTATGACAATGGCGTCTTGTAAAAAGATATTACCCCAGGAGGGTACCAGCCGCTCCGCGGCTGGAGAATCCCTCCCCGACGTTCCGACGTTGGGCTGCTCCTCGTATTCTGGGGGGGGCAACAACCGCCTTGAGGACAACGCACTGGGTCCACGCAAAAACTGTGCCAAATCAAATCAAAATGTTCACCTAGGGTCGGATGCCTTGGAGAACACAGAGGTGTCAAGTAGGGAGCATAGCCTGAGCAGATCTGGGTCGGTCACTCGCTCCGCTGCGGCGTTAGCCCACGGAGGAAAGGAGACAGTAAAACGTCAACCGAGCGGAGTAAATCGCCAGAAGAGCGGGACTGACTCGGAAGGTTTTGAAGACTTGGAAGTGGAAAAGAGAATAATCACACGTAAAAGTGGGAGAGGGAAAAAAGGGGGAAATAAGGCAGTCACTAGAACTTCCGGTGCTTATGCTGGTGCTGCGTTGGCTAGGAAGAGGATGAGGATCGGTAGTGATGAGGACTACGTTGATCCTTCGGAGCTGGACGAATATGGTGCAGTCAAAAGTCAGGACTACAGGAAACTCCAAGCTCCTGAGCACGACCAAGAAGAAGAGGAACGTTTGCAGCATTATGCGGAAGGTACGCGCAAACTGCAGATAAATGAGCTGACCACTCAAGCCCAGAAAGAATTAGAAGTTGTGTTCGAAGCGGTAAAAGCCACGAAACACATGAACAAAGAGTTAAAGAAGAACGTCAACGAAGCAGGCAAGAAGGTGTTAAAGACTGTAGAAAGACTCGCAGACCTTAATACTAATGAAGAGATTAGGCGCCTGCGAGCCGAAAATGAAAGACTGCAGGGAGAGTTGTCGGCCATCAAAGGAGATTTACAGGCTATCAAGCTGAGCCTGCAAGAGAAAAACACAGAAGCTGCTCAACTTCGTCGTGTGGAGGCTAAAAAAACAACCGTTGCAGGTGGAACAGAGCTACTGCCAGGGTTTAATGAGATTATGGAGCACATCACACGAACTGTCATGGAATCAGTTGGCTTTATGATCTCAGCTAGGTTCGAGGGTTTGGAAAGCAGACTCCTGCCTGCTCCAAACTTACGTCCGCCGTTGGGGGCAGGCAAAAAGAATGCCGCAAATGCTGCCGGAAATGTAGGGAGGCAGCCAGTGCCCTCGTATGCTGCAGTGGCGGGCTCTTCTAATCAAAACCTGTTTCCACAGGCGGCAGAGGAATCAGGCAGAGCTCCGGAAGAGGAAGGATGGTCAACAACTAATAAGAAGGGGCGGATAGTAAAGGCTCCAGCGACGGGGGAGTCACAAAAGCCAGCTATTGCAAAGCCTCAGGCAAACAAGCACGCCCCGAAACCAGCGGCTAATCCAGCAGCCAAATCAGGGGTAGCGGCCAAAAAGGGGCCTAAATTGACACCTCCGCGCACAGCAGCGGTAGTGTTGACTATTACGGAAGAGGCCATGCAGAAGGGAGTGACTTATGCCGAAGCTATTTCTAAAGCCAGGCAGTCGGTGGACCTTATAGAGCTGGGGATCGAACAGCTGACTGTCAAGCAGACACAAACAGGGGCGAGAATTATCGAAATCCCCGGTCCATCAGGAGGGGAAAAGGCTGACATTATGGCGGCAAAATTAAAAGAGGCCCTCATGGGGGTTGTGAATGTCACCAGACCCGTGAAATGCGTGGACCTGCGCATTTCCGGGCTAGATGATTCTGTGACAGAGGTAGACATTAGGGCTGCTATGGCTGCAAAAGGTGGTTGTTCACAGGAGCACATAAAAGTGGGGCACATCCGATCTGGTCCGGGTGGCCTGGGATTCGTTATGACGAAGTGTCCAGTGGCTGCTGCGAAGGTTCTGGCAGAGGCGAGTCGGCTTATGGTAGGGTGGAGCTGTGCCCAGATTCGGGCAATGGAGCCTCTGCCACTCCGCTGCTTTAAATGTATGGGCACCGGACACACGCGCCAAATGTGTCCGAGCGAGGTGGACCGCACCAACTCCTGCTATAGGTGTGGGAAGGAGGGACACAGGGCAGCTCACTGCTCAGAAGAGCCCAAATGCGCAGTGTGTCTAGCTCACAATTTGCCCGCGGGGCACATAATGGGTGGCAAGAGATGTAACCCGCCGGCGAAGAAAGCAAAGCCGGTAAAAGCGACTGCAAAAGAGGCTGACAACAATGTCATGGAGGTAGTTGATGTTTCGCCTTAATGGACAGATACAATCAACAGTTTCTACAGGCGAACATTAACCATTGCGCTGCCTCTCAGGACCTTTTGATGCAGCATGCAATGGAGTGGAGGCCAAACGTCCTCGTCATATCGGAGCCCTACTGTGTGCCACAGCGCTCCAATTGGGCTGGTGATGAGAACGAAACAGTCGCCATCCTAGCACCATACATGGCTGCTCACTCCCCTCCCCTTTCGGTTAGAGAAAGGGGTCCGGGTTACGTGGCGGTCACGTGGGGAGACTTCGCACTTGTAGGTGCATACTTCTCCCCCAACCGGCATCTTGACGAACTGGAGCGGTGGTGCAACATGATGAGTGGAGTGGTGAGGCGCCTGGCACCGATGCAAGTTTTAGTGGCGGGGGATTTTAATGCTAAGCACGCGGCTTGGGGCTCCCCCGTCACGAACTCAAAAGGGGTGGCCGTCCTCGATTGGGCTACGTCGGCGGGACTGGTTGTGCTGAACCGGGGCACCACGTTCACGTGCGTGAGAGGGCGGGGGGGATCCAGAGTGGATCTGACTTTTGCGACTCCTGCCCTGGCCGCCAGAGTTCAAGATTGGACTGTGTTGACGGATCCAGAGACCCTGTCGGATCATAGATACATCCGATTCAGAGTCTCACCGAGGACGGGAGTGGTACCAATAAGTCCTCGGCCGGCTGGAAGACAGTTCCACTTTCCAAGGTGGGCGATCACCAAGTTGAGAAAGGACCTGGCGGAGGAGGCAGCCATAGTTCAGGCCTGGTGCATGGAGGCGAGACAAAGCGCTGGCGATATTGAAGAGCGGACAAGACAGCTCACCGCTTCAATAACTGCCGTCTGCGACGCTGCGATGCCAAGGGTATACGGCCCCCCGACCAAGTCTCAAGTGTATTGGTGGTCGGAGGAGATGGAGTCCCTCCGATCAGCCAATCTGCGGGCGAGACGTGCACTGCAGCGGTACAGGAGGCGCCGGCGGAAAAGGGCTCCGGAAACAGAGGAGGAGCGAAGGCTTCAGCGGGCCTACAAAGAGGCGAAAGATGCGTTTCAGCAAGGAATTAGAAGGGCTAAATCCAGAGCCTGGGAGGAATTTCTGGCGAGTTTAGACAGGGATCCATGGGGGCGCCCATTCCGGATGGTAAGGAACAAACTTAGACATCAGGCACCTCCCATGGACTCGATGGATCAGGAGCTTCTCACCAATGTAGTGTCGGGCCTGTTTCCTGCGGAAGCTCCAGAAACGGCACCCTTAATGGCTCCTCAAGGTCCACTAGAACGCGAATCCGGGTTTACGCCAATCACGGAAGCGGAAATGGAAGGAGTGATTGACTGCTTGAGGTCAAAGGAAAAGGCCCCCGGTCCGGATGGCATCCCTGGGCGAGTGCTGCCCACAGCGCTCAAACACCTGGGTGAGCTTATTCGAGCACTTTTTAGTGATTGTCTGGAAAATGGGGAGTTCCCTAAGCAGTGGAAGCGGGGGCGTTTGTGCCTTCTCCAAAAAGAGGGAAGACCGGCTGATTCTCCGTCGGCTTACCGTCCAGTGGTGCTGCTAGACGAGCTTGCCAAGATGCTCGAAAAGATCATAGCAGAAAGAGTCGTCCAGCATCTGGAAGCGGTAGGCCCTAACTTAGCGGAGAATCAATATGGATTTAGGAGACAACGGTCAACAGTGGATGCCGTCATAGCATTACGCCAGCTCACGGAGTCGGCGGCTAATAGAGGAGAAGTGGCGATCGCAGTGTCACTCGACATACGCAACGCGTTCAACACCCTTCCCTTCCGAGTGATAAAAGAGGGCCTTCGCTTCCACGGGCTCCCCCCGTACTTGGTGCGCATAATCGAGCACTACCTAGAAGGCAGAGAAGTGCTGTATCCATCTCAAGATGGTCGGATGGTGGCACGCGAAATGGTGTGTGGTGTTCCACAGGGGTCGGTGCTTGGGCCGCTTCTGTGGAACATAGGGTATGACTGGGTCCTGCGAGGTACCCTCTTGCCCCGGTTGAAGGTACTGTGCTACGCGGACGATACGCTGGTCATCGCCCGGGGCAAGACATTCGAAGATGCAAGAAGATTGGCTAGTGTGGGCACGTCACTTGTCATAGAAAGGATAAGGGCTCTGGGGCTAAATGTGGCCATTGAGAAGACAGAGGCACTGTATTTTCATGGTCCACGTAGAGGGCCTCCAGCTGGTGCTGGATTGGTGGTGGATGGAGCGAGAGTTCTTCTCAAGCGCCATATTAAGTACTTGGGGCTAATAATAGACGGCCGCTGGAAATTCGACGAACATTTTCGGCAGTTAGCCCCAAGACTTACAAAGACAGCGGGAGCATTGGGACGTCTCTTGCCAAATATAGGTGGGCCCAAGGCCAGCTGCAGAAGGCTGTATGCAGGAGTGCTTCGAAGCATGGCCCTTTACGGGGCACCAGTGTGGGCGGACCGGCTTAATGCAGTCAACCGCCGAAGTCTCCGTCAGCCACAGAGAGCTATTGCGGTAAGATTCGTGAGGGGATATCGGACGGTATCGCACACGGCGGCATGTGTGCTTGCGAGTACACCTCCTTGGGAGCTAGAATCTCAGGTACTTAAGGAGGTGTACCAGGAGCGCAAAGCAGCGATCCAGAGGGGAGATCGACTGGCTCCGGAGGAAGTGCTGGCCATCCGTCGCAATGCGGAAGAGAGGCTGATGGAGGCTTGGGAGAGAGAGCTCGTATCGGACCCGGCTGGAAAGCGTACTGTAGAAGCGATTCGTCCGATACTGGGAGAGTGGTGCAAGCGTGGGTTTGGGTCGCTGACTTTCAGGCTGACGCAGATGCTTTCCGGGCACGGCTGCTTCGGAAAGTATCTGTATCGGATAAGAAGAGAGGCGACCCCACAGTGCTATGAGTGCGGCGATGCGGAGGACAGTGCACAGCACACCCTCCAGGTGTGTCCTGCCTGGGCTCCGCAGCGCGGCCCTCTGGCTGCTGTCATTGGGAGAGATCTCTCGCTGCCCAGTGTGGCAAGGGCCATGCTGGCCACCGAGAGATCATGGGAAGCGGTAGTCTCCTTCTGCGAGGAAGTCATATCACAGAAGGAGACATCGGAGCGGGTTCGAGAGGAGGAGGCTCACGCGAACCGGCTCCGACGCAGGCGGATGGGTAGACGAAGGAGGCGCTTCGCGCACCTCATTCCTCTATAAATGGGACCAAGCGGGCGGTGGGGGGTGACCCATCGCCTGCCTTGCACGGTCTCAACCGTCTGGGGAGATGGCCAGACTTGCCCGGCCATCTCCCAACCGCGAGGAGGCCCGGTCAGCCGGGCGTACCGCCGGTCAAAGGGGTGAGTGACAACAATGGACCCCCGTGACCAACTGGCGGCGAGCGGGCAAGTGCCGGAGTTTTTAGTGAGTATTCCCCCATCCCGTGAACCCACCCAGCCTCTAGTGGCTCGGTGGGATCGCGGGAGGCGGTCGTGGAGGGCGGCCGCTGGCGCCATCGGCAATAGTCATTATTGCTGATGGCGCTAGCGGCTCCCCTTCTGGTGAGCCTCACATACGAACCCCCTGTTCACCTACAGGGGGGGGATGCGTAAAAGCAGTTTCTCCGGATAAAAAAAAAAAAAAAGGGTTGGCAACTCTAAATTGGATTTCTAAATCGGACACTAGATGGTATAGGTATGTAATCGCGGCTTTATACATAGATATGGCACATATCATCATATCAGCCGCACAACATCCACTGCTATCTGTTATCCTTACATGCCATATTTAGTAAAAAGCTTTTGACAGTTTTCATACGTCTTTTAAATTTAAAAATATGTTGTCTTATTAAATCACATTGTTAATAATAATTAGTTATTTCTTTCGTAATCTATGTGTGAAAAACTATTTGTTGTATTAATAATTTTCAATAAAGTGTTGGGTGAAGATTGTTTATCAAATTAGTAAAAAGATAACAATACGGATAAACAGGACTATAGGCATAGACCTCCCCCAAGAAAGAGCGATCGCTGTAAGACCAACTTTTTTAGGGGACGTTGCTGCCAATCTCCTGATTCTTTGCTCACTAAATCACGTTCTATAACTCCCACGGGATTAAAGGAGGAAGTGTTATTGTAAGCTGGCACATACGCGACAGGAACCGCAGTTATTGTGCACGTACCTTTAAACTCAGATCAAATAAAAAAGAAAGATGGAGCGTTGCGAACAATGAAGTGAGGCCGGTTTTTGATGGTACATGTGTGCGTACAAGGGGGCGGGCGGGGGCCGGGCGGCAGGGTTTTATATGGAAAGCCACGGCGTAGTTTCGTTACACGTGTGTGCGTGAACTGTGTATGGACACAGCCATGGCGTAGTTTTATAAAACTACGCCATGGCTGTGTATAAGCCTATAGGCCTCACCGCTTCGTTCGGAAGACTCCGTCTTACTTTTTTTATTTGGTCTGAGCCTTTAAAATACTAGCGGGCATCGATCTACCGTGTTTCGACCTAGCGTGCATCGATCTACCGTGTTTCGTTCACAGTTACAGAGTCCGATTTACGACTTTACATTATTTTTTGAAAAAAAAAATAGATTGCTTCGTAAGCTAAAAATCAATGAAATCGTTTAAAACCTTGTTTTTATTATCCTGATTCAACAACAACAACAGTAAAAAGTCACAAATACTTATTTAGCTGTACTTCCATCCCATCTGCTCCTTACTTGTCCCACAAACTAAGGCTTTTAGTCTAGAAACGTAAGAGAAAAGGGTGCCCGAGACGCTGACTCCGCTCGGTTACATTAATAACATTTAGTTCCCCAAAAAATGATAACTCCCCCATCAGATTAGGCCGGCGGTTAGATGGTGATTCCTTAATTATTCAAATTTAACCGCCTTTAAGACCGGTTTGGTTTGTGTGATAAAATTCTATGATTATTCTGATTTTTGGAGACAGACAGACCAACTATCTTTGAATGAATGAATCGTGTATACGTGTCATAATTAATAATAAAGAAACCGGCCATGTGCGAGTCGGACTCACGCACGAAGGATTCCGTACCAAAAAACGGCAAAAAAATCACGTTTGTTGTATGGGAGCCCCCCTTCAAAATTTATTTTATTTTGTTTTTAGTATTTGTTGTTATAGCGGCAACAGAAATACATCATCTGTGAAAATTTCATGTGTCTAGCTATCTCGGTTCTTGAGATACAGCCTGGTGACAGACAGACAGACAGACGGACAGCGGAGTCTTAGTAATAGGGTCCCGTTTTTACCCTTTGGGTAGGTACGGAACCCTAAAAATCTACTTATTTAGATCAAAAGATCAATTAAATAGTGAGTGAACGTACGTGGACACCCAAGTTTTTTTGCAGGTTTCGATCTTAGGTAGTAATTTTTAGGGTTCCGTACCCAAAGGGTAAAAACGGGACCCTATTACTAAGCCTCCGCTGTCCGTCTGTCTGTCTGTCTGTCACCAGGCTGTATCTTATGAACCGTGATAGCTAAATAGTTGAAATTTTTACAGATGATGTATTTCTGTTGCCGCTATAACAACAAATACTAAAAACAGAATAAAATAAATATTTAAGGGGGGCTCCCATACAACAAACGTGATATTTTTGCTGTTTTTTGGTACGGAACCCTTCGTGCGCGAGTCCGACTCGCACTTGGCCGGTTTTTATGTTTATCATTCCATTTTCATCCTGACAATTTTAAGTACCTAATATCTTTGCAAAACGTTTAATACATAACTCTCATGTTAATTCTATGCCTTTAGACTTAAGACGCACAATACCACCTACCTACGCAAAATATTACCTTTACGTAATACGCCATATACGCAAAATATCAGTTACGCAAAATTCCAACAAATCAGAGCAGCAACTTAGATTTACGCAAAATACCAACTACGAATAACACCAAATTTTTCGTAATTGGCTGATTGAACAAAACGATTTTCTGTACTTTGAGTTGCTACCAGTGAAGACCAAGTCTCCAGTAGTTAGGACTCCTTGCTATTTGAAATATATAAATTCGTCACTACTAAGATCGTATCATTTCGTATCATCTTGAAAATTTAAATTGGTACTTTTTCAAGACGTTTGGCACATAGCTAATTTGTTAAGCAGCTATTGTTAGTGGCCGCCAAGGATCGAGTGTTCGCCGTTAATATTGCATAAGGAGCACCGGCCATGTTATAATGAAGTGAAATATTCATCAGACGCCGTCTGGAGACCTAGCTGCCGTTGCCTCCCGAACTGTAGGCGCGGATGTATTCTGGATTATGTTAATGTTTTGACGACCTCCGGAGGGATTTTCAAAATGACAAAAAACTGTAGGCTCGATAGATGGGGCGTTGATAAACTTGCATGTCAACTGTAGAAAACGTAGGAAAAAGAAAACACAATTCACTTTTATAAAGCCTATCTTGACAGTTCACTTGTCGATCAACGCCATCTAGTGAGGAAAATAGTTACTATTTCTTGTTTTTAAATGACACTTAGAAAATCCATCCGGTCGAAATGTAGAAAAACCTATATAGACTTTCCTATATTGTCTATGCTTTTCTTTTTGTAGTGTGGTGTGATATAATAAATATTTATAAAAACTGATCTTTTGATTTAAAAATAAAAAGAAAGACCTTTATTCGACACAGATTTTGAAGTTTTTAAGAAAAACTAGTGATAAAAATCAACAATGTTTTTCATAGGAAAGAAGACGCTTTTAGAGAAAAGTGTGTAAATAATAAAAAATCAGAAGTTAACAACACACACATAATAATAATAAGGGGTGTTAATTATGAAACAAATGCTTATACTCGTATTTTCTGAGACTGAGACAGATAATTAAGTTGTAAATCCAAAACATTTTATTCGCATAAAACAATCAAAAGTTATATACTTATGTACTGCAATCACATACTGCCCCCTTAGCATGTTTACCTAAACACGATTATTATGGTTCATCACGTGTAACAGTCAAAAGACAATGGATTTTGACGGTTGAGTGTCGATAAAACGCTATATCACGCGATTATAGGTATAGTGTTTCGGTGGTCATGCTAAGGGGGCTAGTATGAAATACTTGTACTTGTGGGCAAATTATTATGTTTTTGATATTTCGAGAATTTTGAGAATCAGGCTGCAGCAGACTTACGTCGCTGAATTTTTGAGAGCCCCGTGTGAGTCGGAGCGCATATTTCGGATGAAAATCTGCGGTGGGGCTCCAAGGAAAAAAGAAAACTCATTTACGTAACAAATTTTTAATCTCTTACGTTTCGTCGCGTCAACGCGCGGCGCCTCGTCATACTCAGTGTTGTATTGTCTTGTTCTGACTTTTTTAGACTTTTTATTACATTACGTTTTGAGCCCATGGAGTTCCAGTAATTTCGAACTAAAATGAGACTTTTTAATTTACTTAAAACCTACCATTTATTAGTTTGGTAGCTTTCAATCTTATTATTATTTCTACACACAGGGAATGCTAAATAAATCAATTAGTGCTAAGAAGCTAGCAACAAAATATTTTAACAATTTCCAATAAGTCTAAGACAATGAAAATTGCTACTTTCATACATATTAGTTAAATTCTAAATTGAAACTAATTATGTGGTATTTATATGAATCGATTTGGTAAGCGACTTTAGTCATTTAGCGATTTCTATCGACAATCGTTTGTAAAATCGAATCGCCACCTCATTGAGGTTAGGTTTCCGATTAGATTTTACAAGCGTTTGTCAATAAAAAATAACTCAAGTTGCCTGCCAAATCACTACATTTAAATACCCCATTAGTAAGGCTACAACACAAAAATACATCATTAATATTGATTTTTTTCAGAATTGATCAATTACCGTGACAAAACAAACAGAAGCAAAAATAACACTTCAATTGTTTTTCAAATTAATGTCGCTTAATTTTTATCGAATTCAAAATAATATAGGTACATTATTGAAAACAATTTTTTGCCATATCGTTGTCATCGTCGTCGTCCTTGCAGTTTATATGATATACTGTAATCCTATGTATAAACTGAAACATTTAGAGTCCCCGCAAACTACAGACCAAACTATCGGCCGATAGTTGGGTCGGGCATTTAATCAGATGAAAAAGTATGTAACTGCGCACATTACAACGATTTGGTATCAGCCGATTCTTCATATTAAAATCGGTCCGAACCGAACCAATTATCGGCTGATAGATAGTCTGTAGTCTGCGAGAGCGCTTTTACATTCTAGCTACAGAATAACGTCTACGTAATTCAAATAATCAAGTAAAAAACTTCCAACCATTGTGCGTAACAAAGCTTTGCTTCACGGTGCAGGTATTTTTATCTAAATGTGGATTCCTTTTTAGGGTTCTACAAGATTACTTATTAAACGGATTACCCAAGTCGGGGTACGACGCCATCTTCAAAACCCATTCAAGTCACAGACGGTCGATGAATTTTTGAGAGGCTCGCCCGCCGTGCGAGGAGACTGAAAGCGTTTTTTTTAGAAAAGGAACGGTTGATAATGAGGACGGCATGTGTGTAATGAAACGTCAAATCTGAGTGAATGCATTGTTAATGGAATATTGTGTGTAAAAGGTAATTTTAAGTAATACGGAAAGTTATAATTTGGAATGTGCTAAGATAAATGAAGTACCTATATTCTCGCAAAAAGGTGTGGAACAGTCGTTTTTAAAAGAAGTCACAATGTTATAATAAGGGAGAACTAACAATATTATGTTAATAAAAAAACTTTTAGCTCCTGGCCCAGCGATTGCGGAAGTTAAGCAACTTTCGCAAGGGTCGGTCATGGGATGTGTGACCAAAAATGTATTCTCTCTGCTTCGGAAGGCACTTTAAGCCATTGGTCACGGGTGTATTTGCAGTTATTAGCACCCACTAATTCGCATTGGGCCCGCGTGGTGGGTTATGGCCCGTCCTCCTTATCCACCCATAAGGAAGGCCTGTGCCCCAGAAGTGGGGTCATTAAAAATTGTTGATGGAAAAAAACTTTAAACAAGTAACAAGCTTTCAAGATCAAAATGCTACTGCTACTTTACACACACGCTTTACAAATACAAACTATTCTGTGCTCCAAGAAATATTTTAATTAATGTAAGTGAACTTATTGTGAACCTCAAAATTCTTACTTCAACTCAGGTAATTAAACTCGATGATCACCACAAACGTTAATATCACGCCTCGCATCAAAACCAAAGACAAACAAAACGTCATGCGTCTTCTGTATAGTTCCGTGTATGAGCTCGACAAAGCTGACTTGAAATTAATTACAGACATACAATATTATAAAATTAATTATACTTGAATAGTATGTCGACTAAGACTATAAAGGTTTGGCTGGTATTTGGTTTAACATTTGACAAGCGGTTTTCTACAGCAAAGTTTTGTTTTAATTACGAAGATACGGCAAATAATGTCGTGTATACGTGTCCAAAGAGAAACTATACTCGGATGTAAAGTCGTATCTAAAGAGCAGTACTAAAGTTATATTCCTTCAGTTATTACTGTTCACTTTGCAAAGCTTAGTCTCAATTTTTTTAAACCCTATTTCACAGCTAACAACAGTCACATACAAAGACGTACGAAATTCCTTCTATTTACCTTTATGTTTTGCTGTTTCCACGGCGCTGTATTAAATTTGTATTTTTGCAAAGTACAACACGATATTATGTTTAATGAAATTCTCAAAAAACCCACTAGTCGATATTTCAATGACTTCGTTTGCCAACGGGTGACACTTGTACAGTAAAGTGACGCCAATTAGCAGCTGTCTGAAACACAGTAGCTCTCCATCGAATATGACGTCACGCTGAAACAATACCAGTGACAATCGTTTTCAGAAAAAAATAACGACAAGCTCGTTGGGTGTCAACAGAAGTACGAGACGAGGTGTCGGTGTGTAATTGAGTACGTTTGATGATGTAGATCAATAGGTATTGTTAAATAAGTATTTCATCTTCATACTTACAATATGTTGTAAAAGAGTTCAACAAAATTCAATCTCCGTAAACAGAGCAATAAAATAAGGGCTTAAACTTTTCTCTAATAATGTACCTAACTTTAAATTTGACGACCTCCGTGGTCGAGTGGTTCGCACGCCGGTTTTCAAGGCGTCACCATCTCTTGAGGTCCCGGGTTCGATCCCCGGCTGGGTCAATGTAGAAAATGAACTTTTCAATATTGTCTCAGGTCTGGGTGTGTGTCATACCACCGTTGTTTCTGATTTCCATAACACAAGTGCTATAGCTACTTACTTTGGGATTGGAGCAATGTATGTGATGTTGTCAAATAAAAAAAAAATGTACCCATTCGATTTTTACTGCCAGAATTTTTATCACGTCACGATCTCAATAATTATAGTTCAGTAGTCATTAAGTATTTCATGAACCTCATACTCATTAAGGTGCTTTCCTGACCGAAATTAGCACTGCGGTGAATTTTATTCATTATTGTAATTCCAATAGGCAATTTTAATAAAACTTCTCGTGGAATATTTTGGACAAATAGTCTATTATTTTTGCTAGACGGTAGAATTACATTCCCTCGTAGTAATTGCTAGAAGTAGATAGCAGAACTGATAAAATTGGCCGTTTTTGACACATTTGCTATCTACTTCTACGAATGATTGCGAGGGAATGTAGTGATACCTCCTTAAAATGCTAGACTATGAGCCCTAAGAATTCCACGAGAAGGTTTATTAAAATCTCTTTCTTTTAACAACTTTTTGAATAAAATCCTCTGGGGGTGCCACTTTTGGTCAGGGAATTGCCTTAAGGCTGGTTATAACACAGGGCGTTGCAATACAATCCTCTTACATAACTTTTGTCATTTTGCAAAGCGGCTCAAAGTCTTTGGACAATGTTAAACGCAATTGAGTTAAGGTACCTACTACCTACAAACGCTAACGATATGATCGTGTAGGTAGAAAATAAATTCTTTTGTGTTTTACTGGCAGAATAGTCCTGCTTTACTTGAATTTAGCATAATATATTTAGGTCTAAATATTTTAATGACCTTTATTTCAAATTCGCGGGTTAGAAACTTAAAGTACGTACGATACGAGGTTGTCGACGGGTAAAGTTAAAGTACCTTTAGGACGTTTTGTTGTACAACAATGCAAAGTTTTGATCAGTTTAATTGATGTATGCTCAGTGCCGACAACTTAGAGGTTGTATTGTCTAGACTCTAAGTAGTCTCGATAACTTTAAGATTGTATTGTACAAGTTAAGAACAAGACGCACTCTTTATTATTCGATACTTATAAGAAAACTTTTACAAAACAAAATACTCGTAAATTGGCTCAGAATCATAAAATAAAATAATGAGTTGCCTCTTTTATTATATAATTACTTTAGGCCACTTGTAACAGTATGATTACTTAATACTATTAATAAAGATTTAAAATAAAAGTTTGCGGTATTATGGAGCCATTTAATAACGTCATATTTAAGTTAATACTTTTATAACAAAAATAATATTTACAAGCTTTAAGCTCTAAAATTGACTGAAGCCTAAAACCAATAGCTTACCTAGAACCATTTGAAAAGGGCGGCGTTTCAATTTGCCTAAATTTCAGTATTTTCGCTTTCCGGCACGTTTTGACAAAGCTTCAAAGGAGATCGTTACTTCTTAAGTGTCGCCTAATTACGCTCCTCAGTGTTTTCTAATTAGAAAACACGTAAAACTTAACGATACTCCGTAATTAATTTGTATTACAAAGAACAGGACTTTATTTGCTATTGTAAGTTGCCTTCAAATTTTACTTTAAATTTTGTAATAAAAAGGTAAAAAGATTGACATATTATGCAAAACGTTTGGATTACCAGAGATATGATTCGTGTGCAGGACTTCCATGTATAATACTAATATTGCTATAATACTAATAATAGGCTATTTGACTTAATTTTTTTTACTGACTAAACATGTTTATTGAAATATTAGCAACACAACATAGGTATTTATTTTCGAATATCTTCCATATTTTATTTTATTATTTTATTTTATTTTGGACAACAGACGGTCATTTACAAAACATGTTGTAGTACATACAGTAATCTAAAGAAAGACCTTGAGTGCCAACAAATATGTAACAATTATTTAGCGTAACAGGGCCGAAATAGGTAAAGATTTAAACAATTTTATGATATTGCTAACGTTAAATTTGGGTGATTAATCTACATTAATACGAGTAAGTATACCATAGAGTTTACATGGAGGTACTAGTGACACAATTTTTTAGCGATATAAGCATCAAATTTTTTAATTAGACAAGGAGAGCGCTATAAGTAAGTGACGTCACATGCTTGTATTTACCGCCATACTCTCGCCATAGAAAATTTCATTTTAGAAAGCGACAACTAGAGTCACAATTAAGTAATACAGATTGAATTTCTCTTTTCAAATGTGTTATTTAATAATGTTATATTTCTGTTATGTTACTAGATTTCAACAACAGTCAAATACCCTATTTAACCGATTCATTGCGATTATCATCACCGATGCATTACGTTACGATTATTGTTTTTTTCAGCAGGATATTCTGACAAAAATACTCTACAAAGGTATACAAGCCAGTAAAAAAAAATTGTATAGGTTACAGTGGCAAAGGGTTCATACAAGCCGATTCCCATCGGCTTACCTTTTCGAAATCCCACCCCACCGATCCACTATGCAGATCATAACATTTTTGTAGAACGGCTTACCTTCGCCATATTTTCACCCTTCGCCACTGATAGGTTATAATCCTTTCCCTGCCGGCTAGGGGCTCCAGAGAAGACTGTGCAAATGTGTATGTTTAAACCCTACTTTCATGTTTATAAAATTTGGCAACGAACTACCACAGAGTATTCTTAGTTTTCTATGAGCTTCTATCTAGATGGTTGAAAAAGGAGACCACTTTTTTACAACAAACATTTCGAGTTAGTTTTAAGAAGTGGCAGACACAATGATAGTGCACACAGCTCATTAAAAATTACAGGCAGACGCCACTTGAAGATTAAATTTAAGGAAAACTTCAATTAAAGAGTACGGGAGCATACCTGTGTTGGATTTTTTGAGGACACACAACGACGTCTAAGGACGTCTGCATGCAAATCTAGATGGGCAAGCAGGCTTTGCTGAGGCCGAGGAGGGCTCTAGAAACATTTTCTTTTTATTTAGACCCTTCACGTTCCTACCCGGCCCAACCGAGAGGGACGTATAAACTCGTTAGTGAATTTAGTATGTTTCTATCTACTTTCAGTTGGTGGATTAGGGCTGAGTAAAATATTAGTACGTGCTTTGAAGGTATCAATGTTAAATTTTACATTGAAAGTAAAAAAGCTTAGTTTGAATACTCTACTGTTTCTTTTTGTGCGATTTTCTCTTGTTACTTAACTATTGTAGGAGAACTGTTAAGGAATTATCTTTGCCATGGATATGGTCAACTGAGAAAACAATAGGCCAAGCTAAGTTGGGAATCACGTTCCTACGCCGAATAAAGTGACCATGACCATATTGAATGTTTCCAACATTTTTCATTTCACACTTTAATCTATCTATCTATTGTTCCATGTAGAAATACATACTTAACGTCAAAACGATATCATGCGGCGTTTGATTTGAAAAATTTATGCACCCGCCGTATACTCAACACCTAACTCACTCGATAAGTCGAACCCGAATCAAATTCGCACACGAGTGACTTTCAAATATAAAATCCCTCGCTTTTTTGCAGTGGTTTTGAGGGCTGAATCGATATGCGTCGAAATGTACCAACGCTATCTGTTTGACGTAGATCGGAGTTTGTGATCGTATTAGGTATGGAAAAAAATTTTTTTTATTCATTGACGGCACGACGAAACTAACACCGTGAATAATTTTCCGCTGCTCTTATGATGTTTGGCTATAATAGCTCTGCCAACATACACATTTTTTTAAAGGCGAACTTCACTTGGTATCTTCGAGGAAAAAGAAATCAATTCATCAATTCCAGTACATAAATTTTAAGTATTGTTAAGCTATCTTCTAAACGTTACCGACTTTTGTTTTATCAATCAATTCGATTCTGTATTTCCGATAATTGGTAAAGTAACGAGGGTGATCCCATATTTTTGCTCATAAAATTGTATTATGGACGCCAATAGTAGTCTTGTAATGCCGTATATGTATGTAACAATGTGAAATCTTAGGTTTGGTGTATTAATTCATTATAGTACATACTTATTTAATCCAAAACTTTGCTCATGGTACCAGCTAAAGACAATGCTGTACAGGATGCGATGCACCGGATACAAGCCAGTAATCAATGGGGCGAAGTATCGTCAAGATGGAGTTAAAACGGAGCTCCCTTTATATTGGGAAAGGTCGAGCACCCTACACCGGGAGCCAGCCCTTGAGCTCCCTAAGGACAGGTTTCGGCACGTTCACATTATACGCACTACGCTTGATTTCGTCTAATTTAATTTCGTACAGCATTAGTACTAAACTAGAGGAATGCGGGTAATTAACTGATCACTACTACACACACTGCGCCTAATTCAATTTTGTACAGCTGTATTTGAGGGATTTGGTTGATTAATCATCACTACTTACATGGATGTTTTAAAATCGATTTGCTTTACAAATTCGTTTCTATCTAATTCAATTTGGTAACACTTTGGTGTACGAATAATAAATAGCCCCGTGAATTATTAGCAGAGGTGCCCATACGGTCGATCGCGATCGACCGGTCGATCGCGAGAGGTTTTGCGAAAGGTATGGGCACCCCTGTCTGGATAATTTGAAGAATAACATTCTTACTTACATTTGAACCAAGTGAAGTGTGTAGATGACAATTCAACGATTGTTAAAATCTAGCGTAATGTTACGTGCACACTACCGTGATATGGCAATAATTATGGCCATAATTTTCCTTATTCCTATACGCATAAGGTTCATCAATGGTCATAATTGTTGCCATATCACGGTAGTGTGGCCCTAGCATAGCAGACGCAATAATATTACCGTAATATTAGCTTTACTAAAAAATCTCCTTTTCAATAAAAAAAAGTGAACTGCAATTATTACCCGTCAACGAAAAGAAAATGAGACATAATAGTCTCTATTGTGCGCGAGCATTGATGAATTAATATAGTGTTAAAAGATTATGTGCAAATATACTAATTATGAGTCCGTATTAGTGTCGCCTATGTGTACGCAAACCACGTCTGCTGACGTCGGCCACTTGCCAAAGTCGAGCGACAGGGGCGTCTCTGCTTTGTCAAAAGCGACTCACTGATACACGGATCCTAATTATACAACGCGTCTGCCCAAACCTTGCATGCCGCTCTATGGCATGGCATTTACATCAAACATGAAAGGAAGCGGTCCCATATTTAACAACTTCTAAGCACTTTTCAGGTTCAATAAAAAAAGTCTCAATCTCAATAACAACACAAAATATAAAGTGACTCATACACAGGGTTTTGACGCAGATCGTCACTTTCGCAAATGGTCATCGTGAAAAATTTGGTCACTTTCGCAAATGGTCATTTTCGCAAAATGTCACTTTCGCAGAATGTCATTCAATTTTTTTTCTTTTTTCCCAAAATTGTTAATGACATTCTGCGAAAGTGACGTTTTGCGAAAGTGACCATTTGCGAAAGTATGACCAAATATTTCGCGATGACCATTTGCGAAAGTGACGATACGATACACAGATCCAATTATTATTATTTTTTTCTCTTTATTGGTTTTCGGGATTTTTGTCATAAATTGACGATGCCAATCCCATCGTACTTATAATATTAAAAGCTAATCTCTAAGAACAGAGTATAAAGACTTAGCTGCTATTGAAGTTGGTTCTGACAAAATTTTTATATATCTAGTCTATTAAGTTTTAAATTGCTCATTAACTGCTGCCTCTTACTCTCAAAACGGGCACAATCCATCAAAATGTGTTGCAAATCATCAACTCTTCCGCATTGGTCACAGTAAGGAGAATCAGCTTTCCTCATCATGTGTGCAAATGATTTTGTTGGATAATGTCCAGATCGCAGTCTATGTGCGGTAACAATTTGTTGCCTATTGAGCTCATTGGCTGCAAACCAAGGGATATGAGGGGGTTCACTTTATATGCTCTTGTACCAAATGCCTTTGCTTAAGGATCGTTCATCAAAGTACAATTTCCACTGTGTATAGCATTTATGTTTGTATTTATGAATGATTTCAGTAAAACTTGGAAGAGTACACATTGGTTGTCCTTCTTCAATGACTTGCTTAGCATACTTATCAGCCTCCTCATTCCCGGTCAAGCCTATGTGTGCTGGATGGAACCCATTGCATCATCAAATCAATATTGTTTTGCTTGAGAGATCCAATTATTAAACGCGTCTGCCCAAACCTTGCATGTCGCTCTATGATAATGGCATTTACATCAAACATGAAAGGAATGCGGTCCCATATTTAAGAACTTTTGAGCGCTCTTCAGGAAGTCTCGGCATTTGTAATGTGACAGTAAAAACTGTCTTAAAACAACAAAACATGTGTACATGATTCGATAGGTTATTGTTACTGTTACTGTGACCTTTATTGTTTTTGAAGAAAACAGAACCCATCTTCATATCGCAACACAATTTGTAGGTACCACATTCTCTTAAAAACACTATGTGTATGATCTCTCTCTAGCATAAAAGAGAACAAAATATTTCGAACACAATTTTATAAACAACTGAAAATCCAGCCATGCAAGCACATTGTATAAAGATTTTACTACTCTACTTCTACACTGGGTTATAACTTCGACAGCGTCTGTTTCGTAGTCGTTCCTATTAATTTAGGTGGAGAATGAAAAAAAATAAAGAGAATATATACTACTATTAGCTTTTTTACCATAAGAGCTTAGAGCATTCAACTTGCTCTACGCATAAGAGTACGGTCGTGGTCATATATCGCTAAAATTACATTGTATAACTCAATCAACCTATGTTTGTGCAACGAACAAAAGAATAACGAAAAAATCAATCAACAACTTTCATAAACTTCATCCCTAAAGTTTCCAACACGCCCGATTAGGCATTCTGAGTAATTAATTTTGGCTTCTGAAGAAATAAACAAGCTAATAAGCATGACTGGTAAAACATTGAATAATTGATACGGAAGCTGTATTTAGGGCTCTTCGTGCCGTCGCTCTGTTACTTATCTGTTCTTTAGTTAGATAATTGGATCAAAATCTATTGTGTTGGGTGAGTCTACGGCTACAAAGAGCGGCAAACTTTTCAAATTAACATACTTTTGGAACGCACGAGCACTTTAAAAGGGCAATCAAGGCTATTTGCTACTTTTTCATTAACTGTCACTTTAGCCACAATAAGTTTTTAAAATATACATACATACATACATACATACATACACTCACGCCTGTTTCCCATGGGGGTAGGCAGAGACTATGGATCGCCACCTGCTACGATCCTTGCACACTTCTTTCGCTTCATTCATATCCATCACTCTTTTCATACATGCCCTGCGGTTTTTGTCACTGCGTACACCAGCCTTTTTTATAATAACCTCTATTTGGTCCGCGTAGGTTTTTCTGGGACGCCCTCGTGCAATCGTTCCTTCCACATTCGCACAGTATATCTCTTTCGTGATTCGCTTTTCATTCATCCTCTCTAAGTGACCAAACCACTGGAGCATTCCTTTCTCAATTCTTGTCACTATATCATCTTTCAGACCACACCTTTTGCGAATCACCTCATTGCTCACTCTATCACTCAGTTTTACTCCGCATATTTTCCTCAACGATCGCATCTCTACCGCATTTATTCTGCTTTCATTCTTCTTCTGCCATACCCAAGATTCACTTCCATACATCAGTGTCGGTACCAGCACTCCGTTATGAATAGCCATTCGCGCCTTTGCAGAAACGGTTTGGCTACTCATAACCGAGTGTATAGCACCACTCACCGAATTTCCTTTCTTCACTCGTCTTTCTATGTCTTCCTCACTCTTTCCGTCCCTTGTGAACAAACTCCCCAAGTATACAAACTCACGGACTTGTTCCACTTTTTCGCCACCTAACATTACCGTACAGTCAGTCATTTCTTCATCTCTCTCAAACACCATCACTTTAGTCTTAGTTACATTCACTTTCATCCCTTTTCTCACAAAATCTTCATTCATAACCGACATCATTTCCTGCAACTCTTGCGCAGAAGACGCAAGTATAACTTGGTCGTCAGCGTAGAGAAGGCACTTGATTTGAGTCCCATTCATCACAACCCCACAGTCACGTTCTTTCAGACCTTTCATACAACTGTCCAAAAACAGATTAAAGAGCCATGGTGACGCAACACATCCCTGTCTGACACCCCTAGAGATGCCAAACCAGTCAGTGTATACGCCGTCAATCCTGACGCATGCACGGGAATCCTCATAGAGAGATTTCAGTGCATGAATCAGTCTGCTCTCCAATCCGTATTCGGACAACACCTTCCATAGCTCATTCCTGTCAACTCGATCGTAGGCCTTCTCCAGGTCCACAAAGGCACAGTAAACCTTTTTGTGCTAAGCCAGGTGTTTTTCGGTTAAGCACCTCAAGGAGAAGACCTGATCCGTGCATCCCATTCCCTTTCTGAATCCCGCTTGCACATCCCAAATACTCTGATCAGTTTTTTGCATCACTCTTTCAATCAGTACCTTTGCATACAATTTACTGACAATGCTGAGAAGACTGATCCCGCGGTAGTTTTTAGCATCCTGCCGTGACCCTTTCCCTTTGTACAGCGGCACGACCACGGCTTTACGCCAATCTTCCGGCACTTTGCCACTGTTCCAACATTTATTAAAGATCAGGCACAGCCAGGACGCAACCAGCTCTTTCCCACCTCTCAGCATTTCAACAGTAATTCTGTCATATCCTGCTGCTTTCCCTTTTTTCATGCTCTTCATTGCACTAATAATTTCATCCATATATATATCTCTTTCATCCACTTCTGTCTCTTCCTCGTCTTCCACCCTTTTATCCGAGGCTTCTAGCATAGAGCCATCCGCCTCAAACAAACTCTCAAAATATTTCATCCACTCCTGTAGTACACCTTTTTCATCTGTCACTAGCTCACCTTTTTCATCTCTTATCACATTCATTTTAGACTTATGTGATCCACTTCGAGACGTTTTTACTTGTTTCCAAAACAATTTTATATTGTCTCGAAAGTTATCACAGAGTTTGAAGTCACACTTTTCTTTCATCTTTCTCTTTTTTTCGTCTACTTTTTCTTTCACTACTTTCTTAATCCTTTTAAACTCCCTTGCAACTGTATCAACATCCTCTTCTGTAACACTTGCATTCACTCTTTTACTGGCTTTGATGGCCAGCAGATCCTGCCATACTTTTTTCTTTTCATTCACTATCTGTCTTACCTCACTATCCCACCAGTTTATTGGGGGAGCATTCTTCCTTTTACTTACTCCACATATTTCCTCAGCTGTTTCAGTCACACCTTTTTTAAACTTTTCCCAAACTTCCTCAAGCTTGCCATCTTTCACTTCAGCCACATTTCCCAATCGTTCTTTCAATTTGCACAAATATGTCTTTTGCACTTCCACTTCATCCAGGTTCTCAACTTTTACTCTAGTCAGCTCCGTTGTTGACACTGTGGGACGATGACGCCAACTTTTGAACAGACCACTAACCCGAGACACTACAAGAAAGTGGTCTGTTCCAATGTTACTACCCCTAAAGACCCTGGTGTCTACAACTCTGCCCTTCAGTCTTTCATCAACAATCACAAAATCGATCATACTCTTCTTTTCCCCTCTCTGCCAAGTGTACATATGAATTTCCTTGTGGTCAAACATGGTGTTCGTTACCACAAGATTATTTTCTAAACATACCTCAATCAAACTCCTGCCATTATCATTTACTCTTTTGTCTCCATATATTCCTAAAACTCCCTCACATCCCTCTCTTCTCACACCTACCCATCCGTTAAAATCTCCAAGCATAACTATCCTTTCATTATCTTTGCATTCATTCAAGATGTCTTCCACACTTTTCCAGAAATCCTCCTTTTCCGTTGCTGACTTGGATATATCGGGAGCATACACGCCAATGACGCGTATCCGAAGTAATCCTACTTTGAGTCTAACCCAGAGAAGTCTGGGACTAACACACTCATACTCAGTCATGCATTCTATCATCCTTTCCGACAGCAGGAGTCCCACGCCCATACTCGCGTGCTCATTTTCGGCAACGCCCGACCACAGAACTTTAAACGGGCCATGTTCTGAGACTCCTTTGCCCTTTCTTTTCGTCTCGTTCACGCATAAAACATCCAACTTCTTTTCTTTCATAATCAAACACACCTCATCCATTTTCTCCTCCATCGCTCCACATACATTCAGCGTAGCAAAACGGGTCTCCGATGCCCGCTTTTCGCCCCGAGAGAAACAAGTTACGCGTGATGAGTGGCGAGCTCTATCGCCGCAGCCAGGTTTATTAAAAAAATTTGAAACCATTTTGTTCCCACGATTAGCTAGGGAAAGACAACTGTCCACCACACAGAGCCCCGCGTGTGTGGTAAGGCTATTTACGCCTGGAGGGCACCAATTTCCAGGGTGGCACGCTTATGACTAGGCACGCCCCTAGCCATGCAGCCATCGGCACGGCAGACCTTAGCTTAGCGGAGGGGAAGGAATAGGATTAGGATAGGGATGTGAGGTGGGTATAGGAGTGTGTAAAATGGGACGGATCAGGGTACAAAAAGGACACCGTTGCTGCGGGGGGTTGAGAGGTTGCAGCAGCGGAGGCTGAGGGTCCGGGGGCGCTTACCCGTACTTGTCATAGGGAAACCGGACAAGTCCTCTGAACTTTAGGGAAACCGGACAAGTCCTCTGAACTTAAAAATATTCCTAACATAAAAAAGAATCACGACAATGCATAAAAAACCGTACCATAAAGGGTTTTTATCTTATTTATTTATTCAATAATTCTCATTGTGTTATGAACTTTTCTGAAAGACTCTTCGAATTGTTAATGGATGAAAATTTGAGCATTTTCTCAGCCTGATTGTACCTATTTGTAGATTTTAATTCACGTATCTATTGAACATAATAGTAATGTATACCTATTTCGCCACTAACACTTACGGTCTGATTAACGTTAAGTAGTGCTTAACTTCTCAATATTCAGAAACTGGCTGTCAGATACGATTTATTTTAATTTTTTCTTAGAGACATTGCGATCCGACATGGGTTCATTTTATGATACACTAGCGGCCGCCCGTGGTTTCACCCGCGTGGTTCCCGTTCCCGTGTGAATATCGGGATAAAAAGTATCCCATGTTTAAATCTAGGCTATCTACTATCTGTGTGCCAAATTTCAAGAAAATCCGTTCAGCAGTTTTTGCGTGATTGAGGAACAAACATCCAAACATCTAAACGTCCAAACATCCACACCCACAAACTTTCACATTTATAATATTAGTAGGATAATTTGTAAGTATTGTGTTAATTTAAGTTCGATAGTCTTAACAACTGTGTGTATGCTATTCTTAAGGAAAGTTGTCTTACAGCGGCCTATTGTGGAGGCAGTGAATTATCTCGATGAGGACTAATTAAATTTCTTTGCGTCTTGCGATGCGGGAAGCGTTTCAACTGAAATCGGTAATTCGCTAAACGAATAGCCCCGTTTGTTTGTACAAGCGGTCTTTTGTTAAGTTGTCGAATAAGGCAAGTTTTTAGGTAAAATTATTTTCTCTAATTTTGTAGCTAAACCACAGAATAGATATATGTACTACCATACACAAAGGAAACTCTCCGCCCCGCCCCAGAATCAATTACCTCACTCCACCCCGCGAGTTCTTGTGCCGAATCGTGTGCTCATTTAGTCGTGTTTGTCAACGTCAACTTATTCTGATATTCAAAGCAATGCATCGTTACCTCATTTACCAAAAAGTTGGAATTATGAATTGAACGCCGCTCATCATACAGTACAATCTGCATGGCAGCCCTAGAGTTTAGACCAAGAATCTTATATTCATATTCTTGGTCTACACTTACACACACAGTTGCGCGTGTACAAAAACGTCATCTGACGTCATCTGTTTACAATGGCCGGTTGTGTGGAGTGTCCGAGGTGTGGATAAACTTTTAGATTAAAGTACCTGAGAATGTACCTCAAATACGTTAAGTTACGTAATGTTAAACCTGTAAACATTTCCTACGTCTGAAAATAAAGTACACTGGCCTGCAAAACTAAGTGCTACAGAGGTATATTTTCATACAAACGAGGTAACTCCACCACCACCACACACCACGTTTAATCCTGGGCGGAGAACCAATGCTTCAAGCATTGGTTCTCCGCCCAGGATTAAACGTGGTGTGATCTGATGATGGCCATCCAGGGAGTGAATGGAGAAGATTCAGATCCCCATACACACCCAATTGATCTGATCAGCATTCTAAGAGCTGTAAGGATAAGAGTTATCAGTTACAGCATTTCCATACATTTTAATGCTATTTTCGTGGTTTTTTTAAACATATCCAAACAGCTCTTAGAATGCTGATCAGATGTATTGGGTGTGTATGGTGATCTGAATCTTCTCCATTCACTCCCTGGATGGCTATCATCAGATTACTCCACGTTTAATCCTGGGCGGAGAACCAATGCTTCAAAGTTACCTCGTTTGTATGAAAATAGACCTCTGTTATAGTACTTAGTTTTGCAGGCCAGTGTAGTTCACATAAATAAGTGTTACAGATATAACATATAGTATTAAGTTATACAAATTTTATTAGAACTGAATTTATTTATAAATTAAGCTACAAAATGATAATGATGGCTTACATTCTAGATTGGAATTATTTTTTATTTAAAGGCTGTAAGCAGAGTCACGTTTCACGGGTTCCGCACTCCAGTCACGAGTTTAACTTATAACTCATCGCTCCCCAAGTAACCCTCTTAATTACTATTGTATAGATAACAGTTTGGGGATAAATAAAACAAGAAGCTATAAAAAATACTACGTACTTAATCATCGTATATATCCATTAGGAAAGGACTACCTTTTGTGCTAAATCTACGTGGCTATCTTTGATTAAATTATCAAAGGTGGCTATTTATTCCAAAATCATTTGCTTTAGTGGTAAGTTTCAAATTGAAGACGAACTTGTCACTTTTTTAAAAAATAATCTGTGAATGCAAGCTGTGTTTTCTAGTACCTAAAATTTCCTACAATACAATTCACAGTTTTTTTCGGAAAACTGTGATAAGTTTGTCTTTTTTCCTTTGCTAACATTTATGTTAGTAAACGATATGTACTAACGTTATGTTAGTAAACGGCATATTAATTTATCATGGGCATCAGGCACAGAGAAAACAATATTCATTGTCTAACTTTTTTCTATACAAAGCCTGGCATTTGTTGCGTTGGCTTTGTATTTATGAATATAATATCAGATGTACCTAGTGATGTACAAAACTCGAGTCATCGAGTTCCACTTTTGAAGACTCGACTCGGATCGGCAGGACTCGGTGAGCTCAGTAGGCTCTTACGAGCCTACTGAGCTCACCGAGTCCTGAACCCTCTGAAGTCCCTCCCCCTGAAGTCCTGAACCACCGCCCGAGCCTAGTTGAAAAACGAGCTCTCCGAGCCACACCTCGAGGCTTCAAAAGAGTTTCAAGCCTTCAAAAGAGCTCGAACCTATTAAAAGAGCTCGAGCCTTCAAAAAAGCTTGAGTCTTAAAATGAACGCGAGCCTCATAAAAAGCTTAGAGTTTATGTTTTATTAAAGCCGAGCCTATCGAGCTCACAGAGCCCTGAAAATCTGACTCTAGTCTTCAAAAGTAGAACTCAAAAAGATGAATGTCTTATGTTATGAAGAGCACCGTAGATGCTTAATCTATTGTGCTTTAGCTCTACTTATCCTCATTCATCAGCAGCCCATCACAACTAGTGGCCCGAAAAAGACTCGAGCTGTGAAAAGGCCTCAAAATCGACCGAGCGCTCAAAAAGGCTCGAGCCGTGAATATGGCTCGAAGTCGGCCGAGCTCTGAAAAAGGCTCGAGCTCTGAAAAAGACTCCCGAGTCGTCGAGCTTCATACAAACGAGGCGAGCCCTGTAAAACGACTCCGAGCTCTGGACAAAAGGACTCGGAGGACTCGAGTCTTGTACATCACTAGATGTACCAAGATATGACGTGTGTATATTTCTATGATCCGACAGCGTCTGAATACAATATAAAGCTCGTGCGTGTTTTAGACCTTATATGTCATGTAGGTAATTTTTTTTTATTATTAACGTAACATTATATTTTCATCGTATCGTCGTACACCAGACGATATGCCCGACGCATCTTTAAATAAGTATCGTCATTAATAAATATAATTATGTTTTATTTACACTTAATTTGTTGGTTAAAATAGGTTGCCCCTTTTTTCATAAGCTGAAACTAATTTTAACAAGAATCTCTCGATAAGAAAAAAGCGCTAGTCTGTAAAAACAGTTTGGTGACTCAGTATTTAGCTTCGCTAAGGAACCTTGAAATTGGGATGTTGGGAATCGCAAAATTGTGATGTCACCGTTGTCTTTCTGCCACAGAGTAAAAAGTTACTTTTCTCACAATTCAGATTTCACCAGTAGGTCAGGAAAAAAGAATAGATCCTGCGCCAATCTTTGAATCTTTTGTGGTGGGTGACGTCTCCTAATATTACCATTTAAACAAGTTTTATGTAAATTTTGTCTTGCCGACCGAGGAGAGTTTATTTTCGAATGAAATTTCGGATGCGATTTTTTGTAAGTCTAAAGGCAAAAGTTACATTCTTGATACAAATTTAATGGGATTGGATGTTTTTTCTTTAGGTTTTATTAAAAAAGGTTAATAATTTACACTAATTAAATGAAATTTCGTTTGAAAGTCTTTGCTTTTTATTAATTTTTGATAAAATTATTACGTATAGATTTAAAAAGATCTCGCAATAAAATTATTGATAAAGGGGTCATTATTTGAAAAGCGTTCTCCGCGCAATTTTCGTGGCGAAATTTCACTTCGAGTTATTCGAATAAATAAAATTAGTATATTAAAGAATCCAAGAAATAAATAAATAGTATACTCGAAACATGCTAATCGGTACATAAATCACTGAGATATTAAATTTTGAAAATTTGAAAGCCACGAAAGTTACGATGCACTTCACAAACATTACAAAACGATTTACTACAAAGTACTGCTTATGCTGATACAACCAGTGAGGGCACTGAAAATCTAATGTTGAAAGCTTCGTACCTTTATTTGGTGTATAAGTAAAAAAAACGATGTTTTAGTGCAATGTCGTGACTAAGTAAATATCACCACCTTCTCTCCTTCTCTGTGTGAGAATAGGTTAGTATATGTATATAAAACAAGTATATTCAAACTAGCAAACAGGATTCTTATCAATTTGAGAAGAAACTTAAATTTCATAGCATGGTCTGTAATTTTCGTGGACAAATTGCCACGAAAATTATGCCACGCAAATTACGATAATTTACTTTTTTTAAATTTCAAAGTTATGTTCTGGACAAATTATGAAAGTAAATACTTATATATAATCTCGAGGACCTATCCTATTCTAAAATATATAGCAAAAATCGATACCGTATGCATACATCTATTATAATCTGTCCATGAAAGTTGTTTGACTAAGGGCATCAAACATTTATTGGAGAGTTACGGACCGATATTTGTTTTTCAGCATAGCAATGAACAATATGTGTATCATCAAGTGCTAGTTTGATCAACAGAGCAGCAGCGCGGCTATTAAAACTAGTTATAAGGCGATAAGCTTTAAATTTATGATTTTTTTTGCTGCGCGCTCGAAAAATTGCCAAATCGTGTGACAGAGAGAAAATGCCCTGCAACTTTTTTTTTATTCACGATAAAAAAATAATTTTTGGCACTATTAAACATGAGTTAAATACGAATATTGATGATGATGATGTATAATACATACATATTACTTAAAAGACAAAGAAGTTATTAAAGGTCGTCCTAAGTGCGAATAGAGTGTGACACCCGAAGAACAGCGTTCTTACTCCCGATTTCGATCTTGGAAAATTATTTTAAATTTTATTTTAATAAATACCACGCATTTTTATTAAAATTGAATAGAACTGTAAATGAAGGATCATTTAGTTTTTTTCTTAAAGCTATATTTACAATAGGTTAGGAATAACAAGCGTGTGACCGCCAAAAAAAGGGCCTCGGAGAACTACCCAGGATTCATAATATTAATTTGCTAATTATTAGGATACCTTTTCTAAGTACTTAGCTTCACTGTGGTTTGCTCCAGACATAGACTAGCTTATTTATTACCTCCAGACGTGACATTTCACATACATTTTAGTACCTACTCGGTATTCCGAATTGCGACCATAAAGTTTGGTAATTATTAAACTGAAATCTCAGCATGTAAACAGAACGTTGGAATCGATACACATGAATTTGCTACAAAGTAATTTATTGTTATTTAGTACAAAGTTTCTAAATGAAAGGGACCTTTATACGAATACCTATTTTATATTTATTAATTTAAAATTTTAGCTATACAACAAATAGTCCATAGTAATAGGTAAGTAACATAAAATTAGAAAGTTTCTGAATGAAAGGGTATGGACCTAATACCCATTTTATATTAAAAACTAGCTTCCGCCCGCGACTTCGTCCGCGTGGATATTAGAGAAAATCCTTAGGGAACCTTCAACCAGAATCCGACCAGCCGATTTTATGTGATTAGGCCGGTCCCCACCAAGCGCGCTGCCTCGCGAGGCAAAACGTTTGCCGCGTGTGGCAGGCCTCGCACGAGGCTGCGCGCTTGGTGGGGACCGGCCTAATCGCATAAAATCGGCTGGTCGGATTCTGGTTGAAGGTTCCCTAAGGATTTTCTCTAATATCCACGCGGACGAAGTCGCGGGCGGAAGCTAGTTTATTACAACAATCAGAAGTGGGTCCAGAGATATTAGTAGTATCCTGTTCCCGTTTCTTTACCCTTTTCCGTTCCCGTTTGGTCCCGTTCCTGTCCCCGGTTTCCGTTCCCGTTCACGTTCGCTTTCGAGCGATCGCGTTTGCGTTCCCGTTCCTTTCTCGTTCCCGTTCCCGTTCCCGTTCCCGTCCCCTGCGGCTGAATCATGTCCACCGTGTTGGACTTCAAAATAAATGTCATTTTCGCATTCCTCATTCCATAAAACCTCAAGAACAACATCCACATCGATTTTCATGTTAACTTGCCCCATTTACCCCCTAAGGGATGATTTTCAAAATAACAAAATATATATTTGCCTATTTATTTTTAGACATGCTTCTTAGAATTTCAAAGTTGTAATGTCTTATCATCATCATCATATCAGCCGCACAACACCCACTGCTGGGTATAGGCCTCCCCCAAGGATTTCCATGACGATCGGTCCTGCGCTTCCCACATCCAGTGGCTTCCGGCAACCTTCACCAGATCGTCGGTCCACCTTGTCGGGGGCCTACCCACGGAGCGCCGTCCGGTGCGCGGTCGCCATTCAAGAACCTTTCCGCCCCAACGGCCATCGGTTCTTCTCGCTATGTGTCCAGCCCACTGCCACTTTAGCTGAGCAATCCTTCGAGCGATGTCGGTTACTTTAGTTCGCCTGCGGATCTCCTCATTTCTGATTCGATCACGCAGGGAAACGCCGAGCATGGCTCTCTCCATTGCACGCTGGGTGACCTTGAGCCTCCTTATGAGACCCATAGTTAGCGACCACGTTTCACTGCCGTAAGTCATTTTATATTATTTTTCCATACACAATTTGCACCCCATTTTCACCCCTTTAGCAGTTAAATCATGTCCACAGTGTTGTACTTCAAAATAAATGTCATTTTCGCAATCACCATCCCATAAAACCTCAAGAACGACATCCATATCGATTTTTATGTTTACTTACCCCATTTACACCCTAAAGGGTTGATTTTAAAAACCACAATATATATGTTTGTCTATTTATTTTTAGACATGCTCGTACGAAGTTTTAAGTTGTAAAGTATATTTTATATTGTTTTCCATACCAAATTTGAACCCAATTTTCACCCCTTTAGTGGTTAAATCATGTCGACCGTGTTGGACTTCAAAATGAATGTCATTTTCGCAATCGTCATCCCAGAAAACCCCAATAACGACATCCATATCTATTTAGGTTTATTTACCCCATTTCATCCCCATAGGGGTTAAAATACTACCAATAACCATATACGTTGCGTTATATTTCCATCCATAAGCCTAAATTATAAATTTAACGATTTTTACTTTGAAAATTAAGGATTTTCTTCTATACTCAACTTCATCTCCCTTTTCACCCCATCGGGGGTAGAATTTTGAAAAACGATGATACACGTATTTATTAATTTTCAATCATCAGCCTGAATACAAAATTTGAAGATCCTAGCATCAAAACTGAGGGACTTCCATACAAACTCTCATCCCTTATTTCATCCCCTTAGGGATGGAATTTTCAAAAATCCTTCCTTAGTGGATGCCTACACTGTATAAGGTACCTGTGTGTAAAATTTCAAGTCTCTAGGTTCAGTAGTTTGGGCTGTGCGTTGATATCTCACTCAGTCAGTCAGGACTTTGAATTTTATATATATAGAAGATTTTAGCGATACAACAATAGTCAATAGTAATAGGTAAGTAACATAAAATTAAGGACAATATTCTATTAACGTATCAAAAAAAATCCTAATAGTCCCTCAAACAAAGGAAAACATTCAGTATTATTAAAAACTTTAACAGTGACGATATTATGAATTGAACGCTCGATAAATAATAATAACACAGTACAGTAAAATAAATCTAAATTTACTTTGCTGATTGCTGCTGGTACAAACAATTGTAATGGGAATTTGAAATATGCAAACGCTTGCTTTTATAATGTGCAAGATAAATCCATTAAACACAACGGTAGGTAATTATTACGAAAGCCTATTGTTTATTCATTTTTCGTCGCTGCTGCTAGTATTTTTAGTTAATAACCAACTGTCATACTGCCATAATCGTAGAGAACATATAATTATGGAACTAAAAGTAGTATACAAATACGAATTTTAAATCATATATAAGATAATGATATGCTGTTTTTTAATCACAAAAGATTTCAGATAGTCATAGTAGCTACCTAAAACCTTTTGTAATTGGTAAAGTGACTTATATTCAGCTAATTTCTGATAACAAATTCACGCAAAGGGAAGTGAGGTTCAAAGTGAGATGCTAGTTTAGAACAGTTACAGAATCGAAAGACGAATCTCTAAATAAACAAATAATAGTCTATTTTCAAAACAATAACTCGTCTGTTTAGCAGCAATAGCTCAGTGTATGCGTATATAATGGAATTCTCAGATTTACTGCTGAGCAGTTAAACTTTTTGCTATACCGTTGAAGTTTTGTTTTACGCGTGAAGTTTTTATTGGCGTTACGAGTTGCTGCGACTCGGGTAACGACGCCCGCCAAAAACGATTCGTGAAAATGGTTTTTTGGGCTTTGATAGGCTTTAGTACGTGCGCAGCTAATAGGGCCTTTTTTCGTATTTCAAAATATCATTAAAAGAAAAAACCGCTGATGCTTATAAAGATTGTGATAATAGACAAAGCTAGGGTAAAAAACTAAGTGTGTGGAATATGGCAGAATAATAGCACCAATTTTTTGCATTTAGTGAGCCCGTGAAGGACTTAGACGTAGTACATTTAACATCTCCATGCACTAAAAAATGACCCAATAAAAAAAGAATCGAAACTTATTATTAACCGAGCGAGCGCGAAACGCGAGAGGAGCATCTCCCTTTCAATTTGGGTAAAAATGATTTCATATGTCCGGCTGTCTTGCTGTCCTGCTATCCGTCTGTTTTCCTCTACTGGTCGCTTTTTTCAAATGATTCTCCTAAATTTTTGTGAGGCAGGTTCAATAATTTTATGGATTTTTTTGGTCGATTAAGTTTTTCGATTTATCTCAAAATGGCGGAGATATGGGGAAAAAATCTCAATTATTTCGGGAATTCCCAAAAATGCCAAAAACGCGAGGCCTATAGCTCATAGAGCCACTAGTATTATTAAACCTTCAGACCAAAGTATTTATTTATACTAATACATGTTATAAAAGTTTATCTGTATTTAATGAGTTATACAAGTTTATAAACAAATTAAATTCAGAAAAACTTCTATTCACTTCTCATTACGAAAGGTACTAGCAATAAAAGCAAAATTCCCAGTCAAGAATCAAACGTATCTCAACATCTAGATAAAGAAGATTGAAAACGAAAACAGATAAACGAAGGCTCCATTACGGAGATAAAGTTAAAGACCTCGATAGCACTCAGTGTCTCTCAAACTGTGCCGATATCGCGAGTTTTAACAACGAAAAGGCAATACTTACTCGAATTGCTCGAAGGAAATAGGAAAACGTCTGCAACGAGCTCTTCCCTAATTGCAACGTAGAAACTAATAAGAGTGGCGGTAAGAAAAATAAGTACCACCACTACGCTCTTTTACTGCAACGTGAAATTAGCAACGCTATTGTTTTGAAATTGTATCTGGTCGGAGCGAAATTCACTCCGAAACGGTATTATGTTCTCTTACTTAAACGCCGTTAAAGATAGTGCAGGACCACTAAACAGTGAGTAAATTGATTATACTAAAACGCAGTCTGCATTGGACTTAAAAGAAAAGAACGAAAATGTAACAGTTGTTTGAGTTTATGGAACAGATATAAAGGTGAACTTAAGTTATTGAACAGTCCAGACTGTAAAATATTTCTCAAAAAAGCTCGATACCGAACCATTCGGTCACGTTTTACTCATTTACTCTACTTTGTAACAGTTAAGCTCTCATTTCTTTTTCCTGAAATGAGAAACGAAACCAAACTCAGAATTAAAAGGAATAAAACAGTTACAGCCAAGCTTAACTTTTTAAATGGCGGCCGAAGCGATCTCAAGTGATTTATAGAGCCAGTGGCCTATCTGAGAGGAACTATTTAAATGAGAGTGTTGTCCTCCGATAGCCCTCTTGGTGGGGGAGCGCGATCCATTATCAATTGAATTATTAACTGGAGCAGAAAGTGCGGGAATGAGGAAATGGCTATTCGGAGTACCTACGTGCAGTTTGTTTGGTGGTTTTATGAAATTTTTAGTAAGGACTAAAAAAAGATCCTTAGTTACAAATTTATTTATTTTTAAGGAACCTTGGACGGTTGTAGAACTTTCTCACATTGGATTTTCATCAAGGCTTTCATGAAACAATTGCCTTCCGTGACAATAAAGAAATATATAAATTGAAACAATATTCAGCTTATAATTAATTTCGTCTTCGAAAACAAAAAACATTACACTTCTCGATTATTGTTTCTTATCGAGTTTGTTATTGAAGTGATTAAGTTAGTAGTTACCTCAGCTTAAAGGGGTAAGAAGGTGAGGGAGTTCTCATACTGTTGACAAAGAGCCATTTTCTCCTCTTGCGAACTCGAAAATATTGAACTTCAAACACCTATAGTCAAGGTCTTGTATAATCACCACAGCCACTTTTTTATTAGATATTCAGCCTCAATCAAGGCTACCTAATTCAAAAATTATTCAATCTAGGCTGATTCGATTCAATTGTGTTTGGATAACGCTTTGTCAATAATCTTTCTTTTCTTTCTTTGTTTTCCCTTTTTATATTAGGAAGGGACCTGGGGTTCACGACACAGGCAATCCTAGTGTGGAATCCAGAGCTAAGTGCATAGTTTTATTTTCATTTATCTGTGCTACATTATTAGCCAAACTACTAAAAATGTAAATGTTAAGTTCAGTTAAGTTACAGTAACTGTATTTTTTCATGAAAAAGTGACCATGAAGCAGAAACCATTGGATCAATTTCACTAAAACATTGTTGACCGAGCGAGCACGAAGTGCGAGCGAAGCGTCTCTACAGGTTTTTCGGCTTTCCAGCGCTGGCTGTTCTCCTCTACAGGTCGCATTTCTCAACCGATCTCGGTGAAATTTTGTGAGCAGATTTGATAAATATATACAATTTTTTTGTCGAGACAGTTTTTCGAAATTTGTCAAAATGACGGAGATATGTAAAAAACCATATTTTATTCCAGCTTTCCGGCTGTTTGATCTCCTCTACAAGTCGCATTTCTCAACAGATTCTGGTGAAATTTTGTGAGTAGGTTCGATAATTATATATAACTGTTCAGTCAAGTCAATTTATCCAAGTTTATAAAATAATACTCACCCATTTTGAAAAATGATCAAAATTAGAAGCACCATCTAGCTGCAATACTCACGTACCTACTGTGTGCTTTGAAAAATTCATGGCGACATTTTATTTTATTTTTTCGCGAGGTCTAGTTGTAATTGATTAAAACAGTGCATAACACTCAAGCTAATATGTATGTTTATTAATACTATAACTAAAGACGCATCTCGTCTCATGTTCCGTATGAATTATACTATTTAAATTGTATTTTTTATAATAATTTCTTCTGCTTGATAAATAGGCGGCGCACCTAGCAAGCCGCGAACGGGCATAAATTTCAAGACGCAAACTGTGCCAGATGTTCCGTTGTTTTGGGGAAATAAATACGGATTAGACGAGCCAGCGTAAAGCGCCGTACACACAGCGCTTGAATTATTGATCGGTTCAAGATAATGAGGAGAGGAACGGCTTTATACTTAGTATAATTCTTTTAGTTCTATGATTCTTCGACATTGAATATTAAAAGGAAAATAAAATAAAGTATCGTAAGCATAAAGATTAACAATATAAAAAAATCCTCAAAACTTTCTTTCTTATATTTCCGTGGTCCTTACCACAAAAATATGGGAAAGAAAACATGTTCTGTATTTTATTAAACAAAAACAACTAAATGAACTTTATCTCGGAAAATAAACACCACAGTCACTACGAACCAGTGCTACGCGCTACGGAGCTACGTGCCAAATAGATTTATTGCTACGCCGTAGACCCGTTGCGGTCTGGGACTTGTAATTAATAAAATTACCTAACTCTGTTTCGACACCGTCGAATAATACACTATAATTATGTTCTATTGAAAGTGATTTAAATTGCATCAGCTTAACTCTGCATAAATATCATTAGAAATAAAACACTTTTGACGGATTACAGCGCGTATATTGGTTAATTCAGATGTTACGAGTATTTTAGAATTATTTAGTTTTGATTTTTCAATCAAAACTAAATGATTCAAAAATAATATGTTACAAGTATTTTAAAATTATTTAATTTGATTTTTCAATCAAAACTAAATATTTCTAAAATAACATATGAATTAACCAATATACGCGCTGTAATCTATAAAAGTGTTTTATTTCTAATGAACTGTACGTGTGGAAGCCTTTGTAGTGTATATAAATTTGACTCACAATAATTACTTAAGCATTTGGACAGTAGGTACGCTCATAAAATACAGCAAATTACAAAAGAATAAAGAATTTTTAACATTAAGTCTCACGGCTT
Organism: Agriphila tristella; assembly: GCA_928269145.1. Lineage (NCBI taxonomy): Eukaryota > Metazoa > Arthropoda > Insecta > Lepidoptera > Crambidae > Agriphila > Agriphila tristella. Next base: position 20,736,918 of record OV743440.1, on the reverse strand, counting down.
CGGCTCACGTCGACTTTTCTAGGTGAAGTAATTATAAACTAGTTAGTATTAGTAACCTAAGACTTAATTTAAAACGCTGAAACCCGTGGACACCTTGAATGCATATTAAATCAGCCAATCCTGAGACGCCCGCTGAAACAGTAAGGACTAGATGTGGTAGATATGTCACCGGCAATGTATGAAACGTAGGCATTGTATACAATGCCTGGCCCTTTTAGGCAATGTATGAAATAGAATGAATATTATTGTCTATTTCACACATTACCTAGGCATTCTATACAATGCCTGCTGGTCCACCGGCAATGTGTAAAATAAAAAGATTTTGATCGAGGGGGGGCTCGAGAGGGCTCGAAGTGGTTCGGGGGGCTCGAGGTGGGCTCGGGGGGGCTCGGGGGCGCCTGAGAGGGGCTCGAGGGGGCTCGGGGGGCTCGACAGCGGCTTATTGAGTTTGGAACCGAACCTGGAGGGGGGCTCGAGGGGGGCTTGAGTGGGGCTCGGGGGGGCTCGGGTGTGGCTCGGGGGGGCTCGAGGTGGGCTCGGGGGGGCTCGAGGGGGGCTCGAGGGCTGCTTATTGAGTTTGGAACCGAACCTGCTTTACTCCTGTAGGTCCCGGGTTAGGTTAGAAATTTAAGGCGAGCGCGTAGCGCAGCGGAGCGTGAGCCTTAAAGGCTTACGCCCATCTACGGCCCAACTTTAAAATACCGTGTACAAACTTTCCATAAAATTTAAAAATCATTATTCAATTTATTATGAATAATGCAATTGGAATTATTGTGTAATAAAGTCGCCATCACCAAAACTATTTTAATAACAATTCAAAGATTTTTATGTGAGTGACGTTGCTCGAGGTACGAAAAAATCTCGTAAACAATCGATGTGATATAAAAATCGATACCGACAAAATATATTATTAATTACTAACATTATTTGTAACGGCAATTCTTGTTTGACTGAGTATAACTTCAAAAAATATAGTTTTTATTAAAACCAGTGAAATGATAAAACATTTTTTAGATTATAACAGTATTGAACAAGATTAAAATCGATTTAGTAATCGATTCCGATAGAACAATGGCAGCACTAGGTACTCGGCTGATCTACTGTCAGTTTGACAATGGTGACAGTACGCCGACGGCGACGTCACAACGTTTGATTGTCGTTTGTTTGTGTTTTGTTGTTTTGTTTTGTATTGGAAGTGTTTTGCAGAGAGTGTGTATTTCTCGTGCATCCTTTACTTTTTGACCCATTTTACGCTAATGGACTCCGAGTCTCCGACCCTATCCCGAACTTTGGAGTTAGGCCCCGCTATTTTATATAACGATAATCTGGAATGGAAATGCCCACTTGACTCTCGCATGCATTGGATTCTGAAAGCAGCTCTGGTTAGTTTATTCAAAGTAAACAACGTTACATTTAGTTAAAATTGACTTCGAGTGACTAAAACGATAAAACAAATGCCTTTGATATGAAAATTGTTGAAATAAATTGTGCCCATACTGACGAAAAAAAGTCGTTTTATCTAAAAAAGGCGACTTATTTTCTTAACCAACATTCAGTTTATTGAGTTTTTGACATGCCATGCTTTCATTTAATACACAATTCGTCTGTGTACACCACGATGTACCGTGGGCCGGAACTTCTATAGACCCATGGGCATGGTCCTTTCGAGGTTATTTTTTTATAACAGACAACAGAAATAAACTTATTTTACACATTGCCGGTGGACCAGCAGGCATTGTATACAATGCTTAGGCAATGTATAAAATGAATATCATTTCATACATTGCCTGATCGTTTCAGGCATTGTATACAATGCCTAGGCATTGTATACAATGCCGGAGAATACACATTGCCGGTAACAGATATACTCGTTAGAATTATGACGATCGTGTGGCTAAAGCATGTCCATCAGCCATTTTTAATGTCTCCACTGCTAGGGCACAGGCCTTCCTTATGCCATAACGCCCATAACCCACCATGCGGGCCCAATGCAGATTGCTGGGTGTTAAAGACTGCAAATGCAGCCGGGATCAACGGCTTAACGTGCCTACCGAAGCACGGAGGAGCTCGAGATAATAAATTTCCTATTAATGGTCACCCATCCCATGACCGACCCTTGCGAACGTTGCTTAACCTCAGGAATCACTGGGCCAGACGCTAAACCACTGAGCCACCGAGCTCCTCGGTTAGGTCGAGGCTAAAGCATAGTATTTTTAATCGCATTTAATGTTTAAGATTATTATTACTATTTTATAATTAGTGACGGCGTTATCTAAGCTTAGCTCAGACAAAAGTAAAAAGCAGAATAGATATGTTAGTTGTTATCAAAGCGATTAAAAATCACTTTTAAAAAAATGGTTTTTTAACATTAATTTCTTAAATGTGACGATCAGTTGTGATTTGCTTAAGGTACCATGGGCAACAGCGTCGCTTAACCACTCCTATGGTTAAAATCGCTTGCACGCCACGCTGTCACAACCATACGTTTAGTGGGCGCAGGGGCGATATGCGGAGCACACGAATTTTGTTGCTAACTGGTTAAGCGACGCTGTTGCCCATAGTACGTATAATTTCCCTATAATACGTACCTACGCGCAAATCAGTTTGTAGAAGTATGTCCCAGATTATTTTGTAACTGTTTTGAAAACTGTAAATAGTAAATTAAAATAGCAAGCCTAGTCCAGAAAACTAAATCTTTGTTGAGTTGGGAGACCCTCCTTGCATTGTGAATAGCTTCAGCTATCTTGTATTTAAGCTAGGCAGACTTCCGCTCTGATTAACCTTTGCTGTTGAATGGCAATTTGGCAATTGATATTATATTCTTACATAATAAATTGCATTTAATAAAAAAAATCCATTAAAAACCATAAATATCTTCTTCCACGTTTCATTACTTGCAAAATCGCTTTGTGTGTCTAGAGAAAACTAATCTAAAATGGAATCTTTTGCTTCGCAATCTTCACCAATGTTCTCCCTCGCCTTAACAAAGACTCCAAAATGTGTGAACTCATTAAAGGAGATACTTTTTCTCTGGCTTTAATAAACTCATTAATTCACACATAATTATAACCACGCACAAAAGGGGTAATAAAACAAAAACAAAAGACAAACACGATCATATGCAAACGGTAATTAATTAAATACATACACCCGCATGTCACTCTCGCAAGTTGATATTTGCTCCTCGCTGATTACGCAGTCGCTGCTCTGTTTGCTCGGCCTGAACAATCGCGCAATAAGTAACTTGGGGGTTGATGACCTTGAGCTATTATCTCGAAGGTTTTATATTCATATAATATAGGAATGTATGACGAGGCTTTTTAAACTTAAGACTAGAAATGGCATTCCCTAATCACTTACCTACAGCTCAGAGACGTATATAATAAAATGTTTAATGTTCAAATTTTTTTTTAATGTTTCTTTTTTATCATGGCCGATTATAATGACTGATATTTTGGTCTTACAGCTAAAACTATTAATTCCAAATGTTGATTTACATAAGTGGTAAATATCAGTAATTTCGTATGCTGTAAGAAAACTACACAGTAGTTTGCTTACAGAATACTCATTCCAAATTTAAATCTTACAAAGAAAAGCTGAAGATGAACAGTATTTTAATCATCTTCATTATTTATACATTTAACAAACGCAGCCACCTCTAAAATGCACATTTTAATCCGTTCAAAGTTAACGTATCTACCCAAAAACAAGACAAAGGATTAAAGATGAAAGATTACAGAACCTTTGTTTGATGCCCTTAAATTTGATTAGCTGTGCAAACTATGTGCATGAGACCAGAAAACCCTTTGGAGTTTAATCAAAGGGCCAATTTGTCTTGTAATTTCATGGGTGTAAAGTTGGACCCTTTAACGAACATACCGCAACAGTTTTAAAAGCTTAACTGCTTATTTACGACACAATTTATAGGTGTGGCGGTGGGTTGGTTATAAATAATAATAACTCTCGATTTTATTTATGCATCAATGATTCAGTACGGCACAAATTCATTACGGTATTTATTATTTAAGAAAAAACATTATGATTGAGTTTGAAAGACAGGACGTGTTAGTATTGTTCAATATAATAAAAATACCTAAAATCAGTCAAACTTGCATTAGTTAGCCTTAGCCTTCAAATTCAAGTTTTAACGTGAATAAAAAAAACCGGCCAAGTGCGAGTCAGACTCCCGCACGAAGGGTTCCGTACCAAAAAACGAAAAAAAAAACACGTTTGTTGTATGGGAGCCCCCCTTAAATATTTATTTTATTCAGTTTTTAGTTGTTGTTATAGCGGCAACAGAAATACATCATCTGTGAAAATTTCAACTGTCTACCTGTTGTCGTTATTAATATAAAGCAAAAAACGGCAAAAAATTGCGTTTGTTGTATGGGTGCCCCCCTCAAATATTTACTTTACTATATTTTTAGTATTTGTTGTTATAGCGGCAACAGAAATACATCATCTGTGAAAATTTCAACTGTCTAGCTATCACGGTTCATGAGATACAGCCTGGTGACAGACAGACAGACAGACAGACGGACAGCGGAGGCTTAGTAATAGGGTCCCGTTTTTACCCTTTGGGTACGGAACCCTAAAAAGTGTTTTTTTTTTATTTATTTTGGCACATAACAGTCATTACAGAAACTTGGATTAATACAATGATTCCTTATTAGATAGACAAAACAGTGCAGAATATTACTAAGTAACATAAAGTAGTGGATTGTTGCTTCAAATACACCGTGCGCAGTGCGTGATAAGATAATAGGAAACTTAATTAAGTTACAAAGTTGAGTTGCTAGCATTAAGACAAACTATAAACGGAATTTAGAAAACTAAAAGAGACTATTTAATGTTGATGTAGTTACTTTGTTAAGGTATTCAATTTTTGTGTTACTTTAGCTTTGAACATTGATAAGGAGTTATTAAATACGTCGATATCAGAAAAGATTTTACTAAACATGTTAAGGCAGCGGCTGAAATAAGCGTTTCGTGTGTATTTCTTTCTAAGATGGGGCGGTACAAGTGATGTCAAATACCATAATTTTACATATTAACTACAGTAAAATATAATAATATTTTCGTAATTTTATAAACTTACATGTTGGCATGAGTAGACAGTATTTTTATAGTCATGACTAATACCTAGTTGGTTACTAAGTTCTGTAACTATGGAAAACATGAATAATACTAAATTTACAAATAATGCTACAATGAATTATATACCAAATGAAAGCACAAATATTTAAGATTATCATGTATTAAAATTATTCGAAATGACCGCCTCTGGCATGAATACACGCCTTTAGACGACGAGGCCAGTCATCGATGGCAGCACGAACTACCACCATATCCAATTCTGCGACTGCCTTGAGAATAGCGCGCTTAAGAGAGTCGAGATTCATGTGGGGCTTAGCACATGCTTTCTCCTCAATAAGTTGCCATATGGCATAATCCAGAGGATTTAAGTCTGGGCTGGAGGATGGCCATTCTTCCTGCGCGATAAAATCAATTTTGTTAGCCCGAAACCATGCTTGTGTAGATTTTGCTTTGTGCGCAGGGGCAGAGTCCTGCTGGAAGACCCATGGCTGGTTTTGAAATAAAGTGTGGCTTAAGGGTTTGACAACAAGTTCCAGAACGGTATCTTGATAGACTCTAGCGCCAGTTTTCACACCTTTTTCACAGAAGTGAACCTTACTTAGCCCTGAATAGGACACCCCCAGCCAAATCATCACTGATGAGGGGTAGTGACCTCGTTGGACCCTCGGAGCAATCATGCTGGCTTCTTTACTATTCTTAGCGTATACTCTATCATTTTGACGGTTAAAATTTTCTTCGACTGTGAAGATTTTTTCATCAGTAAACAAGATTTTTCGATGGCCGTTTTGTGCGTACTGCTTTAGTAGAGCGCGACTTCGTGCTAACCTCATAGCCTTCAATCGTGCGTTTAGCAGATGGCCCTTTCGTCTACGGTAAGCGTGAAGCCCAAGGTCATCATTGATAATTTTTTTAAGGGAACTTCTCTTCACAGTCATCTGTATTGCCAATAACTTTTGCTTCCGGACGGGATTTCTCGTGATTCTCGCCTTCACTGCCTTGATCACAGCTGGTGTCCGAACGGTGCGTGGTCTTCCTGATCTTTTTCGGTCATCGACGGTCAAGGTATTACTGTACCTATGGATAGTGCGATAAATAAATTGCTTGTTGATTTTCAACTTTTGTAGCAACTTGAAAATCATATTCGGTGGCTGCCCACATTTGTGCAGAGCAATTACAGCGACACGATTCTCCTTCAACCCCCATTCCATGGTGAAATAAACAAAATATGATATACGTGTGGTATGGAATTATAGCTTATAAAACTGTCAATAATATGTCATTTTTATTTTTTCTTTTCATTTGTTTTAATGGCCAGTAATCGATAAAGAAACTCAGTAACAGAACTTTTGACCAACCTGTGTATATTCCTTTGAGACATGTAAACTATTATTACAAAGTGCTCAAAGTTGCTGAACTGTCAAAATTGAATACATAGGTAGGTATTATTTAAATAGACTGTACTGAATTCTTTCCAGGAATTAATAAAATAAGAGCAACCGGAGACCGGAGTGAATTTTCTTTTTACTTTTCCAACTCGTGGTCGAAGTTCGAAAGAGGTCCGCACACGAGTTACTTAACCGCAGTCTCACGTACTGGCTTCGGAAAATAAATCCCGCCGCCACTGAGGAACTAATGCTTCGGAAATTGTGACGAACGAGAGGATTATTATTCGTTAGGACAAGATAAAACTCTACACCAACAAAATGATTTTACTGAAGTTGTAATCTTTCAATTTCTGAGAACTTTAAACTTGAAAACATTAATATTTTTTTGAAGCAGTGGCTTCAAAAATATAAAGCGATTCAAAAATAGGACCTCGGGTATGGTTTCACATACAAAAAGGAATAGCACGAAAGTAAAGATCTGTTATAATGACATTTTTTTTAATTTTACCATCTCAAGTGTTTTTAGTATATTTTAGTACAATTGCTTCTCCCAATCACCCTTAACTACATGTGACTGCCCTTCCCTCGAAAGAACGGAGTGCATAAAGTATCTAGGCATCATATTGGACCACAACCTTACTTTCAAGCCTCATATTGACACTACGATTTCAAGGTTGAGGAAACTTACGTACATCTTTAGAAACCTCAAGCATGTCGCTGATCGTAATGTCATAAGAACAGTTTACTATGCCTTATGTCACTCCCTTCTCGAGTATTGTATCACAGCTTGGGGCGGAGCTGCCAAAACCCACATGTTGGGTCTGGAGAGGGCTCAACGCCTTATTCTCAAGGTTGCTGCGGGACTCCCATATCGTCACCCAACTACTGCCCTCTATAGAGAATGGGACATGCTTACGGTCCGTCAAACGTTCATTCTCAAAATAGTCTTAAGAAAGCATGTGCAAACCCCATACGACCCTGAAAAGATGAAAGGTAAACGTAGAAAAGGTGATGTCTGCACTTCTCTAAGTCTAAGAACTTCCTTCGCTAAAAGCTTCTACTGCCATCTAGGATCCTATCTGTACAATAAATTCAACACCACTCTCAACATCTACCCACTACTTACAGTCAGCTGTAAAAGCTCCTTAAAACAACACCTGAAGACACTGGATTATGAGGCCACTGAGTGTTTACTATTACCCCTCTCGTAAACAGGAAACTGTTTGCTCGCTATTAGGTGTTTTTTATTTTTATTTTATTTAAATTTTTTATATTTATTTATTTTTTATATTTTCATCCCATGTTTTTTTTTTTGTTTTTTTTTTTTTTTTTGTTTTTGTCTGATGTCCCAGTCTCGGTGCTTACCCACTATGGATTGTCCACTTCGTCCTTTACGTTCGCTCACTACTTGCGTTTCTCCCTTATTAACATACACACACCTCCCACTTAAACTAACACTCAGTCACTCAAACACACAATCATAATACACACACAACTCTAACACAATCACACCAACATTCACAGTTTTAATATCACTCATACTCATACTTGGTTCTCTATAACTTATCTAGTTGCTACTAGAGATTAATTAATTTATAATTATCATTACCTTAGTTAAACCTTTTTTTGTTTTTCTTTTTTCTATTTAAAGTTATTGATTTCATAGCTCATCAGCTTGCTCAGTGTTATCTAGCTTTTGTAATCCTTTCTGCGGGAGGAGGCTGGTGACCTGTGGTACAGGTTTCTGCGAAACCTATTTCGGGCACCAGTCCTTCACAAATTTAGGTTATAAATGCTTTGATCTATGTACACATCCATCCATGTATTAAGTTTGTGAAGTGACGAATAAAAACATTTTATTATATATTATTATATAGTATATATATATTTTTTTAAACTTTAGCTATAAAGTGAACTTTGTACTTTCAAATATAACACTTTACATGGATATCTATATATATAAAATTCAAAGTCCTGACTGAGTGAGATATCAACGCACAGCCCAAACCGTTGAACCTAGAGACTTGAAATTTTGCACATAGATACCTTATTTAGTGTAAGCATCCACTAAGAAAGGATTTTTGAAAATTCCATCCCTAAGGGGATGAAATAAGGGATGAAAGTTTGTATGAAAGTCCCTTAGATTTGAAGCTAGGACCTTCAAATTTTGTGGTTAGGCTGATGATTGAAAATTAATAAATACCTGTCTCAGCGTTTTTCAAAATTCTACCCCCGAAGGGGTGAAAACGGGGATGAAGTGTAAAGAATAAAATCCTTAATTTTCGGAGTAAAAATCGCTAAATTTATAATTTAAGCTTAAGGATCGAAATATAACACAACGTAAATTGTTATTGGAAGTATTTTTCAACCCCTATGGGGATGAAATGGGGTAAATAAACCTAAAATGTGGATGTGTGGATGTCGTTATTGGGGTTTTCTGGGATGATGATTGCGAAAATAACATTTATTTTGAAGTCCAACACGGTCGACATGATTTACCCACTAAAGGGGTGAAAATGGGGTTCAAATTTGGTACGGAAAAGAATATAAAATAGACATTACAACTTTAAACTTCGTAGGAGCATGTCTAAATATAAATAGGCAAACATGTATTTTGTGATTTTGAAAATCAACCCCTTAGGGGGGTAAATGGGGTAAGTAAACTTAAAAATGGATATGGATGTCGTTCTTGAGGTTTTATGGGATGGTGATTGCGAAAATGACATTTATTTTGAAGTCCAACACGGTGGACATGAATTAACCGCTAATAGGGTGAAAAAGGGGTTCAAATTATGTATGGAAAAAGAATATTAAATAGACATTACAACTTGAATATTCGTAGGAGCATGGCTAAAAATAAAAAGGCAAACACATATTTTGTTATTTTGAAAATCATCCAATAGGGGGTAAATGGGGTAGGTAAGTAAACATGAAAATCGATGCGGAATGGGAACGGGAACGGGAACGCGAACACGAACGCAAACGCGAACGCAAACGCGAACGGGAACGGAAACCGGGAACAGAAACGGGACCAAACGGGAATGGGAACGGGAAAGGGTAAAGAAACGGAAACGGAATTCTACTAATATCTCTGGACCCAATTCTGATTTTTGTAATAAACTAGCTTCCGCCCGCGACTTCGTCCGCGTGGATATTAGAGAAAATCCTTAGGGATCCTTCAACCAGGATCCGACCAGGTGATTTTACGCGATTAGGCGGGTCCCCACCAAGCGCGCAGCCTCGTGCGAGGCCCGTCACACGCGGCAAACGTTTTGCCTCGCGAGGCAGCGCGCTTGGTGGGGACCCGCCTAATCGCGTAAAATCGCCTGATCGGATCCTGGTTGAAGGATCCCTAAGGATTTTCTCTAATATCCACGCGGACGAAGTCGCGGGCGGAAGCTAGTTTTTAATATAACAGAAGAACAGAGTTTTTAAGAACAGTACAGTGAGTGAAGTCCAGCAGTTGTACCTACACCAAACTTAGTGTTTCAAGAACTACAAACCAAACAATAAATTAAATGCCCAAGCATGCGACACAAGCGCCGCAGACTTGGAAGCCACAAATTGCAAGGAAACTTACCTTCAGTGGTCCCCAACTTGAGTCGTAGTTTGCTTAAAGCCGGCTCTCAGAACTGCATCAAGCTTAGAAGGCTTCTACGGTGATCGGCAAACGTAAATAGGTAAGTACCTATTGCAGTTGGCAATTAGAAGGTAATTACCAAGGGTTTTGATCAGAAGGCTGCGCAAAATAAAAATCTGATTCTTAACTCCACACTTATTCTACTACACGAACACCTGGGGGCCTACTCCCACCTTTTTTATAAGTAAGCTTATATCCAGCAAGCTTGTTTCAAGCTCTAAATGATATCACTCAAATTCGTACCACGACATCAAATAACAATCTTGTTTTGTGCTGGGAATGAACGAATGATATTGCTCGGAAAAAGCAAAGAAATTATGCTTTGTAAATAGTAAATGAGGTAAATAGTATACCATTTTATAAGAAATATGTACCTAGAATAAAACTTTATGTATAATAGTTTCCGCCCGCGACTTCGTCCGCGTGGATATTAGAGAAAATCATTTGGGAGCTTTCAACCAGGATCAGACCAGCCGTTTTTACGTGATTAGGCGGGTCCACACCAAGCGCACTGCCTCATGAGGCAAGACGTTTGCCGCGTTTGGCAAACCTCGCACGAAGCTACTCGCTTGGTATTAGTTATTCTGTGGCTTGGTGCCTAACCACGTTAAAATGGCTGGTCGGGTCCTGGCTGAAGGTTCCCAAATGATTTTCTCTTATATCTACGCGGACGAAGTCGCGGGCGGAAGCTAGTTTACTACAATAAACAGAAATGGGTCGAGAGATATAAATATCGCGTTCCCGTTTCTTTACCCTTTCCCATTCCCGTTTGGACCCGTCCCCGTTAGGTGCAGTACAGTTCCCCTTTGTGCTCGTTCCCGTTCCCAATCCTGTTCAGAATTGAATCCACATATGTCTCCTCTCCCTCTCACTCTCAATCTCCCTCTCCCATCCCCCTTCACGTCTATTTGGGCGACAATAAATTCCCATTTTGGGTATCAAAAATACTGAACATAGCGTACTGAAATACTAAGTGGGTGAAGGGCCGAGGACGACTACAGATATTGAAAATGGGTGACTTTAAAATACAAATTGGGTAACGGGTGACCAAATTACTATTTGGACGACAACCTTAGGGCACACAAAATATAAAAAATTTGGCATTTATTTTATTTTAAAAAGATGACTACTATCCTAACCGATATGACAACAAACAAACGAGAAAGCAGCCTAATAAAAACGTGTTAAAAATACCATGTTGGGCAGCTTAAATCAGTTATAATAGTTACCTACTTGGTATAATAGTTGCCCACTCAGTATTTTTGTCACCCATTTAGAGTTTTCTCTGCTAACTTAAATTATTTATCACTCATATGTAGTCGTCGGTTTTGAGTATTTTTGTAAGTTAGTCGCCCGTTTAGTTATTTTGTCGCCCAAAAAATAAACTGCTGTCCAGTTTAGTATTTAAGTATCCCATTTACAGTCGCCTTTAATTATTTCAAGTTACCCATTTAATTAATTCCCTTTTTCATGTCATCATTCATTTCTCATTCACTCAATCCGTACCATAAATCCGTACCACGAGCTGCCTTTTTGACAACTAGCAATCTTGTTTTACGTCAATTATGTCAAATCTAGCGATCTTTCAGCGATCTTAAAAAGGGTGTTTTTGTGCGACACAATCAACATGATTTAAAGTAAATGTTCCAAAAGTAGATTGTTCATAGTGAACAATATGCATAATTTACTCATATTTCATATTGAGTGAACTTTCTTTAAAATAAGACTTATAAAATAAGTTATCTTTTACAATTATTTTTATATGACAAAAGAATGGTACGAAATCACGAAGATTTACTGTGAAGAAAAAGGCGTCGTATTTAACTACGCCCAGAATGTGATTTTTTTAACTTGATGATTATTTGTTCATCGGGTGATTTCATTTGTAGCAGAACCAGCTTGTTCATAACCTGTGCGACAATGGAGGCTTGTGATGAAAAATCTCAAATTCTACTGGTATTTTGTTCGTGAGTTTTCTTTCTGTGAGTGAGCTTGTGCTCTTATAAATCTACAAAACTTCCTTTTAAAATAAAACAGTACATGTATTGTATTATTGCCTTTTTATTAATCATCTTCTAATGGGAACATATTACTAAGACAAGTTGTCCCTACTAAATAAACAAAATCAACATTAATTACAGCACGCCCACCTATGATAGTGCTAAGCTATGTTTAGGTAGGTACCCTAGATTTTTTTGACGTAGAACATGCACAAAACCAAACTACAAATTTTACAAAACCAATTTATAGAAATAAAGTCACGGCCCTTTTGCTAAGCCTAGCTATAGCTAGCGCAATGGTACAAAATAAATAAGAGCAAAGAAAATGATTACTTTATTACTTGATATGGGTATTTATTTATGATATTCACTTTTCAAAATGAAACATCTTTTCTATAAGTATCTAATAAAATTGTCACAGTATTGTTGTACAAAATTATCCTTTTTAAGTCGGAAGCTTATGGCGTTTATGGGTTTATCACTGTATGATTCCCTGGAAAACCTGCAAATAACCAAAAATAATGTAAGTAGGTAGTTAGATACTCTAACATAATTCAATCAAGCGGTTACGAGCACTTCAGTATAAAACGACTTATTTACACTAGGTACTTGCTTTTAAGACCATAAAACAATAAATATAATACTCCAATTTACTTACATGAACTTAAAAGACGTATTCAGCTCTTTGGAGTAGAATCCTATCCTGTTTACTGCAAAAGTATTAAATTGTCCACTTTTAAGATATCACGTGTGTGATTGATTTATCAATAAATTATTAATACGTGGTTATAAATTATATCAATCGAAGGATTATAGCTGTTTAGTGTTTAAGTAAATATATTTTTGATCACGAGACGAGTGACATATTTACGCATGGCATGACATAAGTAGGTAGGTATCTCTTTGTTCATGTCTATTGTTGAAACCACAGAATAAATAATCACAACATAGCGTATTTTTTCCTATATCTAAGCTAGGTATAGACAAATTATTAGTAAAATTATTCGTTCTTTCCCAGTACTTTGCGGGAATAATATAAGGTTATTATATTATCATAGTTTGTTTGACAGAAATGTCATGGTACGAATCTATGTAGAGCTCATATCAACATCGCTGGAAAAAAGATCGTTTTGAAAAAGGCTGGTTTAAACAAGCTGTTATTGCTTTGTCATTATAACACATTACATTTTGCATTAATAATTTTCATCATCAAGACTTCCTCATCACGAGCACAAGTAAGTCTTTGTTATACAAACAAACGGCCTCCACAGTGTGCGTCAAAAATCTTCTAAAATATTTTGTTGTTCAGTGTGAAAGTGTTGTATTTATAGTGTTCGTGTTCACTCTGATAATTTATTTAAAAATAATAATAAATTACGCTTTATTGCACACAAGTAGAAATATTACAGAAAAGGGGACAAAAATACAAAGAAAAAAGTATAGAAGAGGCGGTCTTATTGCCAATCAGCAATCTCTTCCAGGCAACCATTGGGTGTAAAATAAATGGAAAAAATGAAATATAGGGGAGTGGGTGCAATGATAAAAAAGGGAAGAACAAGTGTGTTGTATGAATACAAACAATAGTTATACCTAAAGATAAATGCAATTAAAATAAAGGAGAAAATAAAAAAATGGTCAATCAGAAGAAGAGGAAAGGAAATGCCTTCTAACTCTATCTCTAAAGGACTTGGGAGTCTGAGATTTATGTTTACACGGACAGTTGCCATCAGTATATCATAGCAGACAAGGTGACCAAATACTTCTGATCAGTTCAAAATGTCAATAAGTTCCATGCACTACAAGTTACCTTTACAAGTTCTGATGGTGACTGTGCGAACCAAATAAATATTCGTGAATGTTCGTGTTCATCATGCTCTTGTTCGTTCGTGTCTACACGCCTTAATAATTTTGATTCCATCCTGCCTGTCACTTTTATGATCGCCAAAGGATCGCTAGATTTGACGTATTAAAATGTATGCTTAGGGTTGCTAACAAGAATCTACTATGTTATTTTTCTTTTTCATGGGTAGTTACAAAATAAGTATCGAAAATACTTTATACTTAGATAGACTTACTTAGACGTATTAACGCTTACGATTATGGGAAGAATGTTGGGTATAAGAATGGGACGGATTTCTGTGAGCGTTAGAATGGCTGGTTGTCTGTATCGATTCACGTCAGGCTGGAGACCAAAAGTTGCCCCCTATATTTGCTACCATTTACGATTTACCAACAGTCAAATAATTGCTAAACTTTGAAACAAAATAAAGGGACTTCAAAATGACCAGCCATTCGGATATCAGGCATAAGAATAAATAAAACTTATTCTTATGTATCAGGATAGCCGGTCAAATCCCGGTTGTGTAAACTATTCAAATTCTGGGCACTCGTTGTCTACACCATTAACTCTAAAAGTTCATGTTATTATTTACTTGAGTAATTACTACCTGTATGCAGAACAAAGAAAATATGATTTGTGAGTTTATCCTTACTATACTTGGTATCGACTATGAGTTGACATTCTTATGACAACTTAGTTTCTTCCAGAAAAATATGTTATAGAACTTGTAAAAGATACCTAGTAACTTAGTTAAATTTGCGTTAAGTTGGCAACCTTAGATATTTTTTGACAAAGAGTGAACAAGTTAAAGATGATCGCAACAAAATTGCTAAGAAATTTGAGGTAGAAACAACCTTCTTTATAGGACGTCGTGGTACGAAAAGTCAATGTAAGACCTAAAAGACATTGCTATAAGAGCTCGTTGTAGGCCCCCTGTATTCACAAACATGACTATGATGTCTCACAGTGTCAGCGGACGCACAGAGTCAGCCAACTAAAATCTATGGATTAAGCATTTCGCTCAAAAAATGGCAACCCACGAAAAGTATATACAACTAAGTGGATGGAGCTAAAAATACTGGCATTTAATTATGCAGCACAAAGCGTCTGAGCACTGGTTGCTTATTAGCAACCATATTTTGTATACTCATCATATTTTCTATTCTTAAACGAAAAAATATGATACGTTGTTTCTGCATATTTTTACTGCCTTTTTTGCGTCTTTTACACCATTTGAATACACAGGACGTCATTTCTAATGAAATTTCTCTTTCTCTCTTTTCTCTACAATACAAACTGCAATTATTGTTAAGAACGTTAACGTCAGTCATCGGGTGCGTGGCTGGCCCGACTAAAGCTGAGCGGGTTGTACTTTTTCGGCCCCGTGGTGCCATTTTTTAAGCAATATTTGTTTACAATTACACTTCCATTGATTTTAGTTCGCTGCACAGAGTCCCAAACGTCAAACTATATGCACAAAACCTTTAGCGCAATATAGTTCTCGTGAGTATTTTAAACAACAAAATCTAACCGCCACACAGGAGGCATCGCCAGTAATAAGTCGGGAGCACGTTTTATATTGCCCGCATGCAGCCAGAGCACGCCAGAGATGGCACTCTATTTGTGTCACTTAGAACACTGACGTGCAACCAAGAGTGCTGCAAGAGTGGATAAGTCCGAACAATCTAAGTACAATAACTTCGCAACAGTAGTTTAAAGTAAACAATGTCCCAGTGTTTGTTAGGAAACGCTACTAAGAATAAATAAAATTTGTTAATACATTTGCCGCTAGCATTCCAGCCCCCCTACTCAAATGGCCAACATTCTATTCGTTTGAACGCTACGCTTACTATTAAAACTTTAAAATAAGCAGTAACTTATAAAATTACGTGCCGTAAGCTAGACAATCCCATACAATACATCGAAGTCTGTGATTTTCATAAGTTTGCGACATATGATTTAAGCATATATTGCTCATATTTAAGCTTTAAAAGTAAGCGTAGCGATCAAACGAATACAAAGTTGGCCATAGGAGTAGGGGGGCTGAGCAGACGCCCGAATCTCGTACCTTATCGTTTTCATACAACTATTTTTGAGAAAATATACTACCTAACTACACATATTTTTATAAATGATAGTTATCTTATCCAATTCTTATTTTTCAGTCAAATTTCACAGCATTGAATGCCACAGAGTGTCAGAAGGCTAATTACTCAGGTGAGCTAAGTAAACGATGGCAGGTAACTTTAGAGCAATTCTTATCGCACACCGAGCAAACTTATTTATACATAGCCTTGGTGCACAGCAGGTTTCTCTCATGAATAATTCAAGGATCCCGAATAAACAGATACTAACGATACTTATATGGCTGCGGTATAATTCTATGCAGTGGCATGCCGCAGTGAACATTGCACATTGGTATCGTTTAGACACATTGCCTTCACTTTCATGGTTCTTTTCTATTCAAATTCTAGTTTCAGGAAAGCATTTTAACCAATCCAGAAGAGTGCACAAAATAATTATTTTCTTTTCATAAAAAGTTATTGTGCAATTGGTATTTAATTTTATACAAATCTGATTTACTTTGTATAAAAACACAACATACAATTGTATGTCTTGTATAACCAATAGAATTGAATTGAGATAGCATTGAAAAGTCGTAGTATTTAGTTTGTGCTACGAGTATTAATAAATGAATATGATTATAGCCACCGATGAAAAATGAATAATCAAAGTACTTTCAATCTATTACTAACGTTTAATCAGTCAGTCGTAACGTAACTGACTCAAAAAGAGCTACAAATCGTAAGCTAGTCGCAATGGTGAAAGAAAAAGCGTACGAAACAAACATCTTTATGAGCCGATTGTTGAGGAAAAACTTGTGCACATCTGTAAAAGCGCAAAAAATTCTTTATGCGTCCCAGTAGGTCGATACGGGATGCTTAGAAAGTGAATTATCCGCCGGGGAGAATGGGCAAATAGAACCACCCAAA
This sequence comes from Agriphila tristella, assembly GCA_928269145.1. Lineage (NCBI taxonomy): Eukaryota > Metazoa > Arthropoda > Insecta > Lepidoptera > Crambidae > Agriphila > Agriphila tristella. The sequence goes on along the minus strand of OV743440.1, from coordinate 20,719,963 downwards.
TAAATAGGGCTAACAACGTACACGTAGGCAATCATTTCGTTAAGAAACTACGAGTCGACTTATTTCTCCAGGGTGTGAGGGAGCAAGGAAGTTGGCCAACAAATCACTATTATGTCAACTTGCAGTGGACTTTGTAGTGTGGGCAGTAAATCGTATCGCACTTGTTAGCTTTATTTAGGTTTTCCTGCTTTATGGAGGCTTTGGGAGTTACTATAACTCTCGCAGAATTGATATCCTATCAATGTTGTTTTTGTCGGACGGATTACTTACACCAACGTTAAATATTGACGGCTAAAATGTTCCACATTTAACTTCAATTTTAAGAATATCTCTTCCACCTCCATTTAAAATACATGTTTGGGTAATTTAACGGAGACCGTTTATTTTATCTTATTTTATAATTTGGCACACAGACAGATAACAGTCATCACATCATCGAGTACATGCTTAAATAAAAAAGATCTAAACTATTATCCAATAAAAAGTATGCATAGCATGGAGTTTATTTGCTAGAGATTTCTAATTGTTTGTCCGAATACTGCAAGCGGAACTAGAGCACAGAGGCGCTCTCTTTAAGTATCCAAAAATTAGTACGTTATGTACTGACGTTGCAATAACTTATATTAAATTCAATTTATTTTTAGTTAGGATAATATGAAACATATCTCCCTGCTATTTCTCTCCCTCTCTCTCTCTTTCTCTCGTCAAAAGAGAACTACATTTTGAATGGCATTTTATGGCATTCATAATCTACTTACACCTTACAGCATAGCGTCGTTTATAACAACAACTAAGTTTAACTCCAAAGTACCTATTTTAGCTTTAGGAAAGTTCTGGAAAGTTTTAATCAAACTAATTCTGTTCAGGTTTCTCAGCAAAGTATTTGTGCCGCTGGACATACATGCTAAACTGCTGTAATATGCTTAAGTACAGTCAGCAGTACGTCATGTTACACAAAACTGTCAAAAAATTGCATTTTTTTCGATCTTAATGTATTCGCATTTAAGTATAAAATAGATTAAATTTGATTACCTTGTCATGGTAGCCCAGCGTGCTGTGGACTGTACTGTACATCACGTCTCAAATAGTTTCTAGAGAACCACTTCGAACTCCTTGTTAGTGAAAAGTTGATAAGAAAACTCCGTTTGGTATTTTACTTCAGCCAACCATTATTTTTAATACAAAATACTTAGGCTATGGCCCCGGTTAAAGAGTAAAAAAATTGAATTCCAAGCCGAGTTTGAACAACTTGGTAAGTTCACGAGAGTACCAGTAAATATTAATAAATTGCTGCTTTAAATTCTAAGCTTTGCTAACTGAATTTGCATGGTTTTTTATTGTTATTTAAATTCTTATAATAAATATCTTTAAATATATAATGTATCTACTTATACATATGGAAACAATTTCTTAAATATTAACAAGCTATTAACAGGTAAAATAATATACTTACTATCAATTTCTCAAAAAAATATAATACGCACATTCACACAAAAACGGCTGAACGGTTTTGAATTGGCACCCCAATAATTTAAAACAGAGGATATTTTTTATCCCGGTCAAAGGTTCCCTCTAGAGATTTTCCGAATGTCCACGTGAAAGAAGTCGCGGGCGAAAGCTAATAATATATCTGCAAATAAAAATCATTCATCGAAAAAGGGGACCATTTCATCATCATTTTACAAAATTACTCAATCAGATCAAATACAGAAGCATATTTCAATCCTCTCTCACTCTGATATACACGGTTAATTTTCAAGTATTTATATCTAAAAAAATTATGAGTGTATCTCTTGATTTTATTAAAACTTTTAACTGTACATACTCGATTAGAATAGGCTTATCGAGTGTGAACAGTTAAAAGTTACAATATTTTATAATTAGTTAAGATATTGACGTTTGTTTATGTCCCAAATGTTCTGATTTCTGGATTTAGAACTCAACTTCTCTTGTTTGAAAAGAATGAATGTGTGCACGCGTTTGCTATTTTTGTGAGTTTGTCGATTAGTCAAAACTTTTTTCCGTTATTTTCTTCGATCCGTGTCAGAATATAAAAGTGCTGTTAAAAATTAAAAAATAATAGTTTGAAAATACATAATATATTTTCAGAATATTATTTTTTAACTTTTAACTGTAATAAATAAATATATATAGTAAATATATATAATAAATATATATAATAAATAGTCTGAAAATATATTATATATTTTCAAACTATTATTTTTTATTATTAACAGCACTTTTATATTCAGACACGTGGTCTGATATCCCTATTTCATTTTTAGATATACTTAAAAATTTACGGTATATTGATCAATCTCTCTGTCCACACAGAAATTTCGCTTCCTCGTTCGGAAAATAGAAATCGCTTAGAAACGAAAGAGTCGAAAGGTTTGCTTGAGCAAACAAAATGGAACAATCGGATGGATCATCGACAGCGGGATTAGCAAACAACACCTATACGCTTCAGTCTGTGCGTGTGGACACTGCACTCCACCTCTTTTATCAGATATCCGCAAAAATCTTGTGTATGGGAACCCTAGTTCACTTTTGAAAGAGTTGTAATAATTAATCAAATTTAGGGACTCACATGAGCATCTAGTGCCGTCAAAATACTTAATTTTATAACTCTAGGTCAATTTTTTTTCAGAGTTTTCTTATAATCATCTGTAATAATCCTATTTTGAAACAATAAGAAAGAACGAAAAGTATTTTTAAGTTACTCAGTAAGATATGAGATCCAATATAAAAAGCGCCTATCAGTGTAATTGTAAGTATAAAAATATCCCCATAATTAATATATTAATGTCTCAAAATAAAAATCAGCTGTTCCATACATTATAGGCGAGTCGATGTTGTACTTTTCTATGGAGCAGCTGATTTTTTTTCGAGTTTCCGTGGTTGGTTCCATAGTAAAAGTTGTTCATTCACGTGGTCTGAAATCCCCATTTCATTTTTAGATTTACTTTAAAAATTTACGGTGTATAAGAGACGACGTAACGGCATTATAACTCGGGCACGATCCGCGCCTCTCGTTGTAATTGTCCATTAGAAGCAAGGCGACCAATTACGCCTCCATTAGGCGGGAATCTCCCTAATGGCAATTCAGTCACTGGAGACTGCGACGGTGTTGCCAGCCTTAAACAACTATTAAAATTGATAGTTCGGGCAAAATTTTGAATAGCTTCGTAGTTTTTATTTTAATTAAACGTGTTAAAAGATTTTTAAGCTATCCTTACCGTTTAAGCTAATGCTTAGGAACTATCCTATATTTTAAGAAAATTGACAATATCAGGCCAAATTTTTAAATATAAACAAAAAAATCGCGCACTGTATGGGAAGAAATAATAATATTTATAGTATTTTTGCCCTTTTTAAGGAACTGATATTGTTTTGTATTTATTTATTTTTTATTACGCTGTCGTAAATATTGGTGGTATAGTAATAGTAATTATTGAATTCTTTAATAAACTAGCTTATCTTACCTACATCTGACGAAAAAAATACTATTATGAATAATGTTAAATCTTCATACAGCGAAATAGTTCTCGGGCTATATTGTAACTATTTATACTACGGTTTTCGTAGCATGCTACGGCTATCCGTAGCGATTGACATTCGATTCTTGAATACGGATCGGTGCAAACCATAGACTTAGATTTTTTTTCGGAATATTAAGATTATGGTGCAAACACTTTTATTATTACTAAACTAACCCACGGTAAAGAAATGTATCAGTATTCTAACTTAGTACAAACGGACGAAATGCGAGCCATATGCGCCTCGAGTTCGGTCTGCACTCGGTATACCGCAGTGACGAATGAAAAATTTACATACTATTGATTGAAATACAAGTATTACTCTGGCAAAGTGCAGATTGTGCTATTTTTATTATCATATCGCGAAAAGCGATATGATAATTAGCAATTTATCACTTTTAACTGTCAAAAGATAATGGATTTTTAAAGTTGAGTGTCGATAAAATGCCAAAACTTTGCCCCACGGAGGGAAAGTAAGTAGGTACCATACCTTAAATATTGGAAGTAGGAAATTTTACTAAAAAGAAGACTACATTTTATTATAAAAATAAATCTAACTGCATTCCAAGATTTTGAAAAATCGCCTGCCTTAACCAAGAATCGAACCCTACATTATATGAAAAAATAAACTTTTTATTTTTACGATACATCGAAAGAGTCACTCGTTAGGATTATTTTTTCTTTAATAACACAGCATCTTATACACAAGGAAGACCATGTAATATTTAAAATTGAATTATTACGCATTGTATGAATTTGTATGGTATCGTATGTGGTTTATAAAAGTCTTTGAATGCAGTTCGATGTATTTTTAAAAACAAAATGGTCTTCTTTCAGTATTATTTCCTATCTTCAATATTTAAGGTACTTTTTCTACGTGTGGCAAAGTTTTGGGACCCCTGTTTATCGTGTTTTGGCAATCATGCTAGGGGGGCTGGTCCCAATATGCGATAGATTAAAAATGAGCCTCTTGGCCGGCTATTTATTTATTTATTTCAATCTTTATTGCTTATATCTAAAAAATACAGCAAATGCCGGACTTAATGCTAAAAAGGCATTCTCTCCCAGTCAACCAGAGAGGATGTGACAGTGAAAAATGTGCAGGCAATAAAGCTGTTATAAAAGTAATAATATTCAAATTATACATAGATACTATAACATAACATAGATTAAAAATATTGTGATATAAAAATATATATATATATACATACATACATACATATGAAATATAAATATTTATTTAAGTGAGTAGGTAATAGAGGAGGTCAGATTCCAAGGGAGCTAGCGTAGAGAACCAAGATAATGTTCTCGAACCAGTCTCTTAAATGTGAACTTGCTGGGGGCTTTCCGTATGTGCGTGGGTAGGGCGTTCCAGAGTCGTATAGCCGTAAGGGTGAAAGAGTAGGAAACGAAGCCAGAAGAATGAGCAGGAGTTTTCAAGAGAAGGTTGTCACTAGACCGAAGGTCACGTTCATGAGACGAACCCAGAAACTGAAATCTTGATTTCAGGTATTCTGGGGTAAGTGGACCGAACAAAATGTTGAAGAGTGCACAGAATACTCTCAGGTTCCATCTTCACACGCTCACGAATAGGAAGCTATTTGAGCTGCTGGCGGAAATGTGAGATATGGTCGTATTTACGTAAGCCATATATGAAGCGAATACAATTGTTGAGAAGTCGACCCAACTTATCTAGGAGATTTTCATTTAGATCAGTGCTACAGACATCAGTGTAATCTATAATGGGTACGACCAGAGCCTGTATCAGTGCAATCTTGGTGCTGGGCGGGAGAAAGTATTTAAACCTGTAGAGTGCCCTAAGTGCATTGGTTACTCTTTGGGATACGTTGTCAGTGTGTTGTTTCCAGGAGAGAGTAGTGTCAACGGTCAAACCCAAGTCTCTTACATATTGCGAGTAAGCTATTAAATCACCGTTATATACTAGTGGAGTAATGTTACCGGGGCTTAAACGAGATATTTGACGCGAACTACTGACAATGATGGCTTGGCATTTTCCCGCATGAACTGAGATGGCAAACTTGGACGACCATTCTGAAATACGATCCAGGGGCCGTACCGGCTAACGAATCGATTTTCATAAAAGTCTGCTGGGTTTCAAATTAAAACAGATAAATCGAGCCCCAATTGGGCCAAAACGACGAACCCAAATTCATGATGTCACACGAACATCGATATCTTCCGAATCACGTCAACAAAAAGTACAAAACGAAATTGCTTACTTTGATTTCTCTGTTTTAAGTTGAAACCCAGCAGACTTTTATGAAAATCGATTCGTTAGCCGGTACGGCCCCAGATCACTGTTAAGTAAATCTTCAATAATCAATTGGGAGAAAAAGTTTTAAATTATTGTATACCGGGTGCGACCCTACATGACATTATGAGAAAAGTAATAACTCTAAACTTAAATGAAAATACCAATTTAATTATATTAGTTGGTCAAAGAGGTAATGTAAACAAGAAGGATCTCATTTCATACTACAATAAGTTATGCAGTTTAAATATAAATAAATTTGTATTGTTTACACTACCTTACAGTGCTAGCTTGCCACAGGAAGAAAATAATATCAGATATAATTTAAATTTAACACTAAGCAATATGACTTATTATAATAGTCAGAGATGTCACATAATAGACATAAATAAATTAATATTTAATTTTAAATTGACAAAAGATAAATATTATCTTACAAATTATTTTAAAAGACAAGTAGCTTTAGCGCTATCATTTTATTTTAAACATTTAGCCAAGAACTTGGCTATCACTTCTGCTTCTATTGAGCAGAATAGTTTTGACATTTTAAATGTGACCTTGGAATCCGTTCCAAGTAATAATAATACAATTTTTACTCCTGCTCCTATTGAGCAAAAAATTGTTGACATTAAAAATAACACTTTGGCATTTGTCCCAAGTAATTCTTTTATTAGTAATTTAAATTACATAATAAGACAATAGAGGAAGTCTCTAGCCGTGTAATGACTAAGGAAAAGCCTAAATATTTAACTATAGTTCACCAAAACATTCAGGGCTTTTCTGGCAAAGAATTAGAATTAGAACTTTTTTTAACTGAAAAAAATGTTAATATTTTATGTGTCACTGAGCACTGGCTTAAGGAATATGAATTAATTACAGGATTTCAATGTTATAAAATTGCTAGTTCATTCAGTAGGAAATCCACCACTAGAGGGGGATCTTTAATAATTTTGCAAAACAATATGAATTTTAAGGAACGAAAAGATGTGATATCCCTCTCTATTGAACAACACGTTGAACTGTCATGTGTGGAATTAGATCAGTTGATAATGATTTGTGTGTATCGCCCACCAACTGGTAACTACCCTCAATTTGAGTCCGCTATGGAGGACGCTCTAAAATTAGTCATCAAAAAGAATAAAAAAATTGTGGTGTGCGGTGATTTTAACGTAGACATCTTAAAGCCGTCCTCAATTGCAAGTAGGTTTCTGAATTTGTTTAAGTCCTTCAATTTAGCAAACACCTTTTGTGAACCTACAAGAATCACTGCTACATCTAAAACTTGCCTAGACAATATTTTTAGCAATTGTAATGTACTTGATAAAGAAATAATAAATTGTATTCGTTCTGACCATAGCGGACAAATAGCTTCCCTTGAGCACCATCATGTTCCTCATCAGTGTAATATAATTTGCAGACCTCTAACTAAAAATAAATTGGAAAATTTTCATAATAATGTCACTGCCAAAACTCTTTGCTTACCTAGTAATGATAATCCCAATACTCATTATGATGATTTATTTAATTTAATTAAAGTAGAATTTGATAAAACATTTAAGCAAAGATCTATTAAATCCAAAGACTTTAAAAAGAAATTTAGTGATTGGGCAACACCAGGCATATATGTTAGCAGAAATAAGTTGTTTGAATTATATGGTCAGAAAACAATTTCAAATGATCCCGAATTTCATGAATATGTAAGAAACTATTCAAAAATGTTTAATAAAGTATGTACTTTAGCAAAAGCAAAATGTATATCTTCAATAATTCATCAGTCAGATAATAAAATAAGAGCCACTTGGAATATTATAAATAAAGAGACTGGGAAAACTAAAAATAATGACCGTGAATACTCATTAGTATCAGACAATAAAATTATTGAGTCAGATGAAGGAGTGGCAACAATTTTTCAAGATTTCTTTTCTAAAATACCTATTGCAACTACCAGTAATTTAAATTCATCTCCAAAAATTGCTGTCTCCCTCTTGGAATCATGTGTTGATAAGTGCAATAATGTATTTAAATTTAGACATATCAATAGTGATACCATTCTTAAAACATTTAATTCAATAAATATAAAAAAGACTGAAGATCTCTGGGGCGTTTCAACTCACATAATTAAGTCTATAATAACTACTATTGCTCCCCATCTTGCTTTTATTTTCAATAAGTGTGTTGATGAAGGGATATTTCCAGACTTAATGAAATATAGTAAAATCATCCCTCTTTTTAAATCTGGGGACAAAAGCGATCCCGCTAACTTTAGACCCATTTCCATTTTGCCAGCACTAAGCAAAATTTTTGAAAAGATCATTTATGATCAATTATTAGCACATTTTCTTATCAACAAACTACTTCACGAGAAACAATTTGGTTTTACTCGTGGTAGATGCACAACTGATGCTGGAATTGCACTTCTCAAACACGTCTTTGAAGCATGGGAGAGTAAACAAGATGCAATTGGTATATTTTGTGATCTCTCTAAAGCATTTGATTGTGTCAATCACAGTACTTTATTAGATAAATTGGAACATTATGGTGTATCAAAAAATGCAGTAAGCCTTATGCAATCGTATCTGTCGGCGAGAACCCAAAAAGTTGTTGTAAATAAAACAGAATCCTATGAAGCACCTATTACTATGGGCGTGCCGCAGGGATCGATATTGGGTCCATTGCTTTTTCTTATTTATATTAATGACCTTCCTTACTATACTAAAAACTTATGTGAAATAGTACTGTTTGCTGATGATACTTCTTTAATTTTTAAAGTTGATAGAGGATGTAACTGCAGTGACGATGTAAACAGCACTCTTTCCAAGGTGATGCATTGGTTTACTATTAATAATCTGAAGCTTAACTCTAGTAAAACTAAATGTGTCAAATTTTCACTTCCTAATGTGAGGCAGGTTCATATGACTATACATGTAAATGGCGAAGCAGTCGAATTTGTTGACTCAACAAAATTTTTAGGTATTACTATAGACTCGCGGTTGCAATGGGACCCTCATATCGATATCCTGTCAAGCAGACTTAGCTCTGCTGCCTTTGCAGTTAAGAAAATAAGGCTTCTGACCGACATTGAAACAGCAAGATTGGTTTACTTCAGTTATTTTCATAGTATTATGACCTACGGTTTGTTGTTGTGGGGCTCAGCTGCTAATATTAATAACATATTCATCTTACAAAAAAGGGCAGTGCGCGCTATATACAACTTACGGTCTAGAGATACTCTTCGTGACCTATTTAAAGAAATTAAAATATTAACGGTAGCTTCCCAATACATCTATGAAAATATAATGTATGTAAAGAAAAATTTAGATAGCTTTGTAAAAAATAGTAATGTTCATAAACTCAATACAAGAAACAAGAACAAACTTGCTGTTCCAAGGCGCAGACTGCATAAAACCGGAAGCTCTTTTTTGTGTAGATGTATTACCTTTTATAATAAGATACCAGAACAAGTCACAGAACTGCCCTTGGAAAAATTTAAAAATACTGTTAAATCCAATTTAATGAGTAAAGGTTATTACACTGTTGACGATTATTTGAAGGATAAAAAGGCATGGGCATAGCTTTTGTATTGTTAATTATTACTCTAATACCTCAGTATTGATTAGAACAAGTCCGGAATTCTTTCATAGGTCTAGATAAAAGTCCTTTAATTAAACTCGAATCGTGATTTTCTTTTCTAAGTATAAAATTGTGAGAAGTATCCTACCTACTTAAAAACGTACTTCTGGCTTCCTGACTCGACGACTTAATATGGGTAGCTTTAGTATGTCATGCTCACTTCAAACATTTCTGCGGTGGTGTCGTGTGAGGCGGGTCGTTACGTTCCCTCAAATATGGTTGAGCGAAGCGATGGCTGGTTCATGCGTCATGCTCGTGAACGGGTGCTGCCAGTGGGAATGGGTCTGCTTCTGTCTGCTTGTATTAAGGGCGTCGTATAACTCGTATATAAAAGATCTGTTTTATATTGTCTGTATGTATGGCACTTCTTACTCAAAAAATATAATTCTTAATAGCTTACCTTGTTTTGATTTATTTAATTGCAATATTTTTACTTTCTATAGTCAGTAGTTTAGTGAAAGACCTATGAAAAGCTTTTGGATATAAATTTTCAATTCGATGCCTTAACATAGGTAGTCTTAGTATGTCATGCTCTCTTTAATCATTTCTGCGGTGGTGTCGTATGAGGCGGGTCGTTACGTTCCCTCAAATATGGTTGAGCGAAGAGATGGCTGGTTCATGCGTCATGTTCGGGAACTGGTGCTGCCAGTGGGAATGGGTCTGCTTCTGACTACCTATCTTAATGCATATTGAATTGTATGTTTTTCTTTTATTTTTATCCTAGACTGAATAACAAGTTCAAACTTTGAATTTAGCTTAAAATCTGTAAATTGATTAAGAAATTTGAAACTCATTAAGAAATGAGCTAAGTCAATAATGTTATTTATTTGTTAATCTTTGTTAATATAAAGTCTGGAAACGATATACATATTTGTAAATATCGTTCCATCTGATTGATAAAGCTGACAAGTTTTTTGCGCCCATTTTTCTTGTCAGTTAAAAGACGTCATAATGGGTGGTAGGGTAAAAGAATTGACGATTTAAAAATGCTTATTATGTGAGCTTATTTAAATAAAATATATTTCACTTTCACTTTCACTTTCACTTTCAGTAATGCGATCAATAAAGTTTAAGTTCACATCCTTTGCTTGCTTGATATAAGTGACCGTGTGTTGAACAGAACCTTTTTTTTCCTCGGAGAACCTAAAAAATCTCTGATAGATAATTAAATGAAAGCTAATCTATCATAAATATCGAATCAGCTTCAAATGACGATTTAAAAGTCATCAACCCAATTTAATCAGCAAGAGTCAAAGTTCGCAAGTTGAAAACATCCAACTGTGCGCCATATTGTTCGCAACACCCCTCTGTAGCAACCCTTTGCTATGCACCGCTTTGTTGTCCTCTATTATACAACAACAACATTACAACAAAGTTGCATCGACTGCCATCTACATATCAACTATGCACAATTTGAGATAATTCGACACGACAGACGTATGCGAAAAGCCAATGTCCTAAATTAGTGAAACTGTGCGGCTACATTAAACATAACAGTCTGAAAAGTGACTTTTTAGCTTTCATTTAAATAATATAAGCCAATATTTTTACAGTTTAAATTAAAAATAATATCGTAGCATTTGAAAGTGAATCTATGAGAATAAGAAGTATCCTACTACTATTTTAATATCGTTTTATGCATTGTGAGAAACTACATGACATGGTCAGAAATAATTTTTATGAAAAGGTCTTTATTGGAATTATTTTATAATATTAGAAATAAAGAATTTAATTAGTTCATGTCGAAAATTTAAATATCTACCGCATTTCATGCAATCGTAATAATTTTGAAACCCATTAAATTACATGAATTATCATAAAGAATAACGAAACAACATTCACACAAACAGCGACTGTGCTGTGAGTTACAGGCATTGAAGCGAGATAGCTACAATAAAAGAAACTGCGTGGAAACGAGATAACGGACACATTAACGCCATTATTTTTAAGTCCTTACTTAAGTAACACAGGTATCTGCTCACAGAACAAAGATTTTTTTTTGTATCTGCTTATAGCTAAAAACGAAAATGTTTTTTGTCAAAATGTAAAACTATGTTTTTTTAAAGCTGATTGGTGTTGGTAAGTTTATCTTTTATCTTTAAACGAGCGATATATATATATATATATATATATATATATATATTTCGTTGTGTTAGGTTTTGCCATTTATAACACTAGTTTTTGGCGTTTTCGCTATTTTTAACGATAACGTTAACGCTATTTTCCGAATATGAGTTATTTATTCTACTGGCAATAATTTATTGTTGGCAACACTAGAGCTATATAAGCAGAGAGTTACGGTAGAATCGGATTCATTCTGTTCCAACCGTCGACGCAGCAATTTGAAAAGTGAAACTACTGTGTAAAATGTACGACTGTGCCCAAGTTCTGTGAAAGTAAAGGATGTTAAAGGTATTTATGTGTTCTTATTTTATTATAAGTGTTCTTTAGAAGGATAACCCTACAATTCAGAAGTGGTAACCAATATTGAACGCAGTAAAATCATTACATGTGGCCAAGGCTCTTCGGCCGTGCTTTAACATACTTTACACTCATCTCATGGCACGTGGCCGAGGCAACTCTTCGGTCGTGCTATCATACTGCACATTCATTGCACGTGGCCGAGGCAACACTTCGGTCGTGCTTACACACTTTACACTCATTGCACGTGGTCGGGGCTACTCTCCGGTCGTGCTTACATACTTCACATTCACCGCACGTGGCCGAGGCAACCCTTCGGCCGTGCAACATTTTTCACTCGCAAACAATACTCTGATTGATCTACACCAGCCCCTAGCGCTGCTCGCTAATGCTTGGTCAGGGCCACTCTCTGATAGCATTGGTGGGTAGGGTAATGAAAGCGCTGCTCGCTAATCCTTGGTCGGGGCTACTCCCCGATAGAATTGGCGGGTAGTGCGATAAATGATTTGATCCTACTCACTTCACACTCATTGCACTTGGTCGAGGCTACACTTCGACAGTGCATACTTCACACTCTGTTCTACACCACCCTCAAACGCTGCTCGTTAATGCTTGGTCAGGGCCACTCCCTGATAGCATTGGTGGGTAGGGTAATGAAAGCACTGCTCGCTAATCCTTGGTCGGGGCTACTCCCCGACAGAATTGGCGGGTAGGGTAATAAAGGCACTGCGCTGGTACTTGGTCGGGGCCACTCCTCGATAGAATTGGCGTGTAGTGCGATAAATGATTTGATCCTGCTGTATTTAATCGTGAAAATCGTGAATTACTATCACTCACGTTGCATGATAAAAAAAAAATGGGTTTCCTTTATTCTAATTTTGTAGTATCCAGTTTCCATTGGAAAACTGTTAATTTATTATCAGTCAATATGAAATTTTCTCCATAATTGAAGTTAAAGTTCAAAGTCATTCCCAACTATTCCAGTAAATTTTGTGTTTGAGATAAAACAAAGCTAAATTGATACGTAGGTACTCATGGCTTTATTTATTCTAAAATTTGCATTATTTTCTGTTTAATACTCATTGGAACGAGACTAACTACCCACAAGCTGCGGCAGCGTGTCGAAACGAAGTCGAGAATGAAGAAGATGAAGGTGAAGAAACGAGATCGAGGATGGAATGCTGAGGTATCCTCTTCAAATCGGTTAAAGGTCAGAAGTAACATTGCATCTTACTATTTTATGAGTTACGAGATTGAAAGTAACCCTACTTTTTACAAATAATTTAATAATTTTGATAATTCATTAAAAGAGAATTTTTCAGTTTATACGGGGGCTTTGCGTGAACATTTAATATAATTAAGGTAATAAAGTTGCCCCAAAACAAAAAAATACTACTCTTAGAATAGAATAGAATTTATTTGCATTTGATTAGGGTACACTGGAGGTCTTATAGTATACTTATTTAAAGATCTGCTTATTCAACCATTAACATGCAAATATTATCTTAAAATTAACAAATATACTACAATCTTTCTTTAACATTTAACATTGCGGATATCGCGACTTATGAGTAATAGAAGTTAATTTTAATGTTTTTCTCTTTTCCCTAAATAAATAAATAATTTACACTCTCAACTTGCTTAATAATTACCTACTGTTTACACTTTTGAGGTGTTACTTACTCTTTGGCAAACAGTGGACACGTACTGCTGGGTATTGTGCCATGTTTTGAATAATATGTGCTAAGACAACTTTTACTTTCCGGTGAAGAGACCATTGACATATTTTAATCTTAAATTTAATTGTATTTTTCTGTAAAAAACACATTTTACAGAACTTTTCGTCAAAAGCCTTAATCGAACCATTCTCTTTCCTAAAGTGCTTCATTGTTACTGAATTTGAATTTCTCTCTAAACTGAGTATAATTATTTTATTAAAATGGTGACATAGTTTGATTTACGCTTTATGCTAAGCCAGGGCAACTCTCTGATAACTCTTTACGAATATTTTAATTTTGCCACATAAATGCCTATAAAAGTACGTACATATATATTATGCCGTGTTTTACGTAAGCTAACATAGATGTGACAGGGAGATGCTGGGGTTGGTTACTTGCGCGTAGCGCTTGATCAGGGTGACTTTCTGGTAGCGTGGTGCGCAAGTTACTGAATGAGTCTCTTGGGCGCAGCCACGACCGTGGCCAGGGCTTACTCCTTACCCTTGGTAGCATTCGACACGCTAATTCGTGCCAAATGATGATAACGCTAGATCAAAGTTTCTTTGAAGCATTATGTTTTGAGTTTCTATTCTCCTCTCCATCACTGTAATAAGTCCAAGGTTAAGGTTCTAACGCTATTTGGTACCTATTCTGTACAATGGTATTTATTTCATTTTATTTGGGAAATTAACAGACAAATAACTAAGTATGGTTTCAATCATGTTAACGCATAGGTACAGGGTACGGTTAAGTGTCTAACGTTGAAACGGTCGGACACAGTGAAACATTGCCATATTTTTTAAACGTGATGCTGTCTGGTAGTGTACAGATTATTTTTCAGTTGTATTTGATTTCTCAGTTAAATACTATAAATAAATCCCTTTTTCTCCGTATGACATTGCATTGTATTGTACATATATGATAGATACATGAGGACTAGATCACCTATTAAATTATTCGATTTTGAACGATATGTTTGAGGTGTCCCCTTGGTCACCCCGGTGTCCAACAATGACAGCTCAAGGGTGGACACAATGAAACACTGTTTAGTTTAGTTTTATATTTGACTTTGTTTAGTGTAACCATGTCATGTTATATAAAAGTGGTTTATTCATTAGTTATGATTTCACACAAATTTAGTGAATATTTATACCTAAACATAAAAAAAGGTGCATAATCATTGTCTATTAATAAAATGTTATTAAGGTGGCGCTGGTTTTATGAGTAACTATTGATTGTAATTCATTATAACCTATTTATAGGTATAACTATGATTTAAAAAAAAAATCCTCAATCGTTAAGTAACAAAATAATCGTACCTAAGACAAATCAAAAGTCTGAATAAAGTGTAATACTCTGGACAGAACCTTTATTGACTACAATTTAACGGTTTTTATCATTTACTTGTTCCAATAACCACACTAAATACACTTAAGTCAATATTAATAACAGTGTTTCATTGTTGGACACAGGGTGTTTGTTACATTGTGTACACCTAGGTGAACACAATGCAACTATTTAATTTTTTTTAAAGGCCTTCTTATTGGTTATGTATATATTTATTAGTGAAACTATAAATGCTATATTATACCTAATTAAGTAGACTCCTTTCCTGTTAATGAAATCCTTGTCTTCAAAAATGAGAGAAATATGAGACTCAGAATTTTTGGTTTTATAGTTGCTCACTGCACCCTAACTAATTTGAAGTAATCAATGGTAGATAATACACCATGTTTGTGTCACATTATGTGACATGTGACTAGGTATAAATTAGTATTTTGTATAAAATAATTTACATCTTTGATACATTGAACATTTTTGACGAGCATACAAGTTGATCATGATCAGTGATTGATAACAAATCACAAGTTTAATAGTGGGAGGACGGGATTTCCTAGGCGCTGTGCTGGCTGCCAGGATTTGCCGCCGTATCTACTGCTTTATGCACTAGCTGTTAGGTTAGGTTAAAAGAACTTTATTCTCATAAATACATCAACATTGTCACCTACATGAGAACATTATAATTAAAAGTAAAACGGATTAGGTAGGTACATTAATTATTGTCCGCTGGTATGCATACAAATACAGGGCCTACCAAATTATTCATATGAATAAGAAAAGAATAATAAGAAATATTTATTCTGCAAGTAACATGGTACCTACACATACATAAAGATCTTAAAATAAGTAATATCCGCTACACGACACCAGTTTCAGGCAAGCAGAATGAAGGGAGATTTAAGCACATGTCATTCATATTAAAATTAATCATTTCGGAAGTCTAATTCTAAGTTACAAAGTTATTAAGTACCTCCATAATGACAAGAGATTTTAATGTCATAAGATAAAATAATAAAAATAACAAATAGTCAATAATTAACATGTCAAATTATTATGCATTTTTACATTCAAAATATTCCCTAATTGAATAGAAACACTTTTTAACCTTTTTATAGCTTTTGGTATTATGATTATATACTAATGATGACATCGTTTTGCGACTTAACTGGGTTCTACGTGAGTACATACTAATAGACAGTCCAAACAAATGAGGATGTTTATTAAAAAAAAAAACTGCCTTCCTCCCAGATATACGGACAAGTCGGCGGTAATATGCTAAGGCTGAGTTGCGCCACCTAACTATAACGATAACAAGCTTGTTAAAGAACCTACCGGTTAAGCACAAGTTAGCCAAAAAAAGGGTTGCCAGCCAGCATGATGTCCTTTGACATGTTTGACGTCACAATAGGTGCCATTATCATTTGACGATAACCGTAACTTTGAAAGCGTTTTGGTGCAACTCACACTAAGCTTTTTAAAATAATGGTCTGCAACTATCAAGTGGTCTTGCTTGATCTTATATTTCACATTATTGACATTAGTATTTCATGTTCGAGAATTAATGTTTCACACTATTGTAATTATACTTATACAGTCAGTTATATGATTTAATCTTAAATGATTTTATATTAAGTACTTAGTCACTCGGTGGCTCATTATACAACATTACACATACACATGAAGATGTTTAGTAAGTGGTAACAAATCAAGTTCCTTGAATAACTGATCAGAGTCGCGGGTAAATTTACTTGTTATTGTTAACATAATTAGGCCTACGGAGGAAGGTATCTTTCGGGTATTGACAGAAACTAGGCATTGCCAAGACCATGGCTTGGTTCCGTAGTTGAATTAGATTAAAAGTTGAAGTAACTAAGTGTTAACTGGATCTTAACACTGAATATAAATAAATGTATGTCCACAGTTCTGTTTACTTTAGCATTGGGGAAAGTTTGGTTCACTATAGGGTTATGATAGTAGGATTTACACATATAAGGTTTCATTTGATAATGTATTGAAAGTTTTTATTTCATAGTCTTAAGATAATACTTGAAAGGGGTTGCTGTCGCTTTTGTGTTTAATTTCAGAAGACTTGTGTGCTTCTTGATGGCGCTGACCGATGGCTTCTGGAAGGCGCTGACCGATGGCTTTTGGGTGGCGCTGAGTGCTGACGGATGGCTTCTGGATGGGGCACTGACCGATGGTTTTTGGATAGTGCTGACTGAAGTTTCTGGATGGTGCCGATGGATGGCGCCACTGATGGCTCCTCGATGTTACTGATGGATGGTTTTTGGATATAGGTTATAGCGATGGCCTTTTGCTTTAGTCCTCCCGTGATCACGGCCCCCGAAAGGGTGTCGAGGCGTTGGGAAATCAGTGAGTTAAAACATCCATTGTATCGATAATTGTGTTTTTGCAAATGGTTCCTATTTAATGATTGATATTAATTATTACAAGAGTATTAGGTTTAGGAAATCTTTAAGTGCAAATAAGCCCTAACTAATGTTTCTATGTTTATGGTATTTATGATGCTGATGATGTTTGAATATGCAAATAGAAGTGATTAGCTTATATGGAATGAGTGTGAATGAGATTTCAGACTGATACACCCTCATGACAAGTATGGAGGTGATATGAGTTGATCTCATTCATAAATAGATTATAGCTTATGTACTTTCATGAGATAAAAATCTTGGAGGTACATCAGTGAATGAGATTTTAGACTGATACACCTTCATGACAAGTATGGAGGTGATATGAGTTGATCTCATTCATAAATAGATTATAGCTTATGTACTTTCATGAGATAGAAATCTTGGAGGTACATCAGTGAATGAGATTTTAGACTGATACACCTTCATGACAAGTATGGAGGTGATATGAGTTGATCTCATTCATAAATAGATTATAGCTTATGTACTTTCATGAGATAGAAATCTTGGAGGTACATCAGTGAATGAGATTTCAGACTGATACACCCTCATAAGAAGTTTGGAGGTGATATGAGTTGATCTCATTTATAAATAGATTTTAGCTTATGTACTTTTATGAGTTTATGAGTTGTATAATCTACTATTTATTATGGAAAAAAATCATTTTTCCACTCTGGCAGCCCTATCCGGCTCACAGGAACACTAGGTCCGTGCTTACAACGAGTGATGGCTATGAAACGGGACGACTGAACCGAAAACGAAACACACGACTCTATAAAAATATTCTTTACATGGCACATAATACCACAGACGTATAGAATACACTATCTTTTTCTTTATATGCACATTCCAACGCTTATATGTCCCTGTGTGGTAGGTTATGGCCATTCTTCCAAATCAACTTTCGAAGTTCCGTTCCGTACATTGATTATGGTAAACATTTGAGAAACTTTCTCGAAAAACCACAGAATTTCCCGGAGACTCGAGTGTGTGTTTTGCACGATCTTAACCTTGTATGTATTGTGAATTTCACAATTAATGTTGGTTTATGTTTAGCTTTTATGACCACGCGCAGTAGGGTTCCATAGTTACCATAAACCATGCCTTATTTATTTGCTATCATTTTTCATTTGCAAAAAGAACTGTTTTTCATAGAGATAGTATAAATGACAAAGTTATATTTGCGGTTTTGAAAAATATGCTATATCTCTAAAACTACTAAATATAATTTCGTTCAAACCGTTTTCGTTGAAGGTGTTTATTAAGATCTACAGCATATATATTTTTTTGATTTTTCACTCTCTTATTTTAAAAGTTAGAGGGGGGGGGGGGGACACACATTTTACCACTTTGGCAGTGTATATCTTTCAAACGGTTGACTTTGAGAAAAATTGTCTTAGAAACCTCAATGTAATTTTAGAAGACCTACCTATCTATAAACATCCTGCACGTATTGGTTTGATGAAAAAAAAAATCAGTTTCAATTCCATGTATGGGGAGGCCCCTCAATCTTTTTATTTTTTTATTTTTGTGTAAAAATCGTAAAGCGGTTCACAGAATACATCTACCTACCAAGTTTCCACTGTTAATCCTAATAGTTTCGGAATACAGTGGATGTGACATACGGATGAACGGACAGACACACACATCGAATCTATAAGCGTTCCGTTTTTGCCTTTAGGCTACGGAATCCTAAAAAGTAAGTAACTATTAATCAAACTCAACGAGATCAAACTGTTAAAGTAAATACACTTCTTAGATTACCGCACGTACTGTTTTTTCTTTGAAATTAAAAACTTACGGATTACAAAAAGATCGAAAGTAATGCCGTTTAATTGATTATTGGGCTGACCTAAATTAATAATCCTTAAAAGTGATTTATTTCAAATCAATTATTCCCCTTCTTATCTCCACAGTGCTATTACCTAACTATAACTGCATTGATTCTTCAACTAGCTAATAGAAATCTTAGAGGTACATCAGTGAATGAGATTTCAGACTGATACACCCTCATGAGAAGTATGGAGGTGATATGAGTTGATCTCATTTATAAATAGATTTTAGCTTATGTACTTTTATGAGATAGAAATCTTAGAGGTACATCAGTGAATGAGATTTCAGACTGATACACCCTCATGAGAAGTATGGAGGTGATATGAGTTGATCTCATTTATAAATAGATTTTAGCTTATGTACTTTTATGAGATAGAAATCTTAGAGGTACATCAGTGAATGAGATTTCAGACTGATACACCCTCATAAGAAGTTTGGAGGTGATATGGGTTGATCTCATTCATAAATAGATTACAGCTTATGTATCACGAGAAAAGGAATCTTTGTGGTAGGTACATGAGTGAATGAGATTTTAGATTGATATATCCTTATACCATCGAGATAAAATATAGGTCGATCTGCATTCATAAATAAATAATTAATTTGATTTAATTAAATTGCTCATAACAGTATATCTTAACAATGTAACTTTTAATTTGATATTGTTACCTTTAAAATATATTTCATAATTTTAGGATAAAATTGCAATAAAACTGTCATGTCTAAATATGTATTTGCCTCTGCCTCTGTGGCTACTTCTAAACTAAGATTGTAAATAATTGTAATTTTGAGGCAATAAACCATTTCTATTCTATTCTATTTGGAGGTTGTCTCGAGGTTGGAACAAGTCGGCCGATTGTTAGGTACGACATCCTGGTCGCGTGCAATGGAGAGGTCGCGTGCATGGGGACATGCACGAGGTCAGGATGGTCGATTGTTAGGTTTTGCCATTTATAACACTAGTTTTTGGCGTTTTCGCTATTTTTAACGATAACGTTAACGCTATTTTCCGAATATGAGTTATTTATTCTACTGGCAATAATTTATTGTTGGCAACACTAGAGCTATATAAGCAGAGAGTTACGGTAGAATCGGATTCATTCTGTTCCAACCGTCGACGCAGCAATTTGAAAAGTGAAACTACTGTGTAAAATGTACGACTGTGCCCAAGTTCTGTGAAAGTAAAGGATGTTAAAGGTATTTATGTGTTCTTATTTTATTATAAGTGTTCTTTAGAAGGATAACCCTACAGTTGTAATTTGGTATATGGGGGTTTTCGGGGGTAAACAATCGATCTAGATTAGTCTTGTTTGGGAAAACGCGCATTTTCGCATTTTCATGCGTTTTTCTTTCGACGCAGAATATGGTCGCTAATTTCGTCCGCGGCCATCCAATGTCCATTTGGTTCAGCGGGTTATGACGCGGACCACATGAAATGAGTGTTCTGAGTTCGAATCCCGCTCGGTGACTGACTTTTTTTTTATATGTTTGTTCAAGTTTATTTATTTTTTTATTTTTATTGTTTTTAGACAAGTTTAAAAAATGTAGTTAATATTGCTTTCGAGTTTTATTTTATTGAGACTTGTGAAGCAATAGTGCAAAACAAAAAAATTACCGATACAAATTTTAAACACAGTTTTTCGGATACGTTTTACATATACTCGTACATTGCTCTGATCCCAAAGTAAGTAGCTAAAGCACTTTTGTAATCACCTAAACACCACCATATTACAATAAATAATAACCGAGCGAATCTCGGTTCACCCAGATATTTATAGTTATATAACCCTGTTTCAAATCAGTTTAAAATATTTATAACTAGCAACCCGCCCTCACTTCGCTTTGGTACCTTCCTTTTTTGCCAATTTCAACCTTCCAACAACATCCAAAAAGAAAACAAATACCTTCAAGTCGTCACCTTCATTCGCTCCAAAATCTGTTTCCGTCTCGTTCGCGTCTTATTATCGGTGTAAGAAACGCGCTGATGTTTAAAATTTACTCTGTGGTATTGGTCATTTAGCGATTGGTCTGCTGGAAATCTGGAATGCACCTCCTGCGGGTCTACCGGCTAAAAATAATGAAGTTAATGTTAACTGTAATTTGACAGATGGATGTAATACATTGCTACTTTTCTTTCATAAGTTTTTATTTGTGCCAAAACGAAGTTGCAATGTATTACATACACCTGTCAAATTACAGTTAACATTAACTTAATTGTTTTTAGCCGGTAGACCCGCTGTAGTACTCTTTGACCCCCTGTTACGCGGCGTGACATGACAATACCGCCATGTTGCAGAAATATTTAGAACCAAATTAATTTATTTTTAATTATTTCAAGAAGTAATTAACTCCAACAATATTTAAAACATCAGAAATAAGTTAACAATAATAAAAAAAATATATTTTAATAATAATTTATTGGCGCACGAAGATAAATATTTGTGACTAGCTTTTGCCCGCGACTTCGTCCGCGTGGATATTCGAGAGAATCCAATGGGAACATTTAACCAGGATAAATAGTATTCAATGTTTTAGTTTCATCAAAATCAGATCAGCCGTTTTAACGTGATTAAGCGGGTCCCCACCAAGCGCGCGAATCCGCTTTTTTCTCCTACAATTTCATCCCCTATTTTAACCCCTACAGACTTACATACAAACTTGCATCCCCTAGTTAAACTCTTTAAACCATCACAATAAAAGGTAGCCTATGTCCTTTCTCGAGCTCTACTCTACATCTGTACCAAATTTCATCCAAATCAGTTTAGAAGTTAAGGTGTGAAGGCGTAACAGACAGACAGACAGACAGAGTTACTTTCGCATTTATAATATTAGTATGGATTAAGCATGGATTTTGTATTTTTGATTTTGAATTTCGTTCTGTCAAATTTAACTCACGGTAGTCGATTAAACAACATTATCTCGTAGTGTAAACGTATGTAAGTGGGTACCTAATAAATACGATAGTGGCATAACTTCTGTAGTCTCTATATTCTGTGGTACAATCAAACTTTCATCCCCTATTTCAACCCCTCCAACCCTTATTTTGCAATTAAAGGTAGCCTATGTCCTTTCTCGAGCTCTACTCTACCTCTGTACCAAATTTCATCCAAATCGGTTCAGTAGTTTAGGCGTGAAGGCGTAACAGACAGACAGACAGACAGAGTTACTTTCGCATTTATAATATTAGTATGGATTAAGCATGGATTTTGTATTTTTGATTTTGAATTTCGTTCTGTCAAATTTAACTCACGGTAGTCGATTAAACAACATTATCTCGTAGTGTAAACGTATGTAAGTGGGTACCTAATAAATACGATAGTGGCATAACTTCTGTACTCTCTATATTCTGTGGTACAATCAAACTTTCATCCCCTATTTCAACCCCTCCAACCCTTATTTCGCAATTAAAGGTAGCCTATGTCCTTTCTCGAGCTCTACTCTACCTCTGTACCAAATTTCATCCAAATCGGTTCAGAAGTTTAGGCGTGAAGGCGTAACAGACAGACAGACAGACAGAGTTACTTTCGCATTTATAATATTAGAATGGATTAAGCATGGATTTTGTATTTTTGATTTTGAATTTCGTTCTGTCAAATTTAACTCATGGTAGTCAATTAAACAACATTATCTTGTAGTGTAAACGTATGTAAGTGGGTACCTAATAAATACGATAGTGGCATAACTTCTGTAGTCTCTATATTCTGTGGTACAATCAAACTTTCATCCCCTATTTCATTCCCTCCAACCCTTATTTCGCAATTAAAGGTAGCCTATGTCCTTTCTCGAGCTCTACTCTACCTCTGTACCAAATTTCATCCAAATCGGTTCAGTAGTTTAGGCGTGAAGGCGTAACAGACAGACAGACAGACAGAGTTACTTTCGCATTTATAATATTAGTATGGATTAAGCATGGATTTTGTATTTTTGATTTTGAATTTCGTTCTGTCAAATTTAACTCTAGGTAGTCGATTAAACAACATTATCTCGTAGTGTAAACGTATGTAAGTGGGTACCTAATAAATACGATAGTGGCATAACTTCTGTAGTCTCTATATTCTGTGGTACAATCAAACTTTCATCCCCTATTTCAACCCCTCCAACCCTTATTTCGCAATTAAAGGTAGCCTATGTCCTTTCTCGAGCTCTACTCTACCTCTGTACCAAATTTCATCCAAATCGGTTCAGTAGTTTAGGCGTGAAGGCGTAACAGACAGACAGACAGACAGACAGACAGACAGAGTTACTTTCGCATTTATAATATTAGAATGGATTAAGCATGGATTTTGTATTTTTGATTTTGAATTTCGTTCTGTCAAATTTAACTCATGGTAGTCAATTAAACAACATTATCTTTTAGTGTAAACGTATGTAAGTGGGTACCTAATAAATACGATAGTGGCATAACTTCTGTAGTCTCTATATTCTGTGGTACAATCAAACTTTCATCCCCTATTTCAACCCCTCCAACCCTTATTTCGCAATTAAAGGTAGCCTATGTCCTTTCTCGAGCTCTACTCTACCTCTGTACCAAATTTCATCCAAATCGGTTCAGTAGTTTAGGCGTGAAGGCGTAACAGACAGACAGACAGACAGACAGAGTTACTTTCGCATTTATAATATTAGAATGGATTAAGCATGGATTTTGTATTTTTGATTTTGAATTTCGTTCTGTCAAATTTAACTCATGGTAGTCAATTAAACAACATTATCTTTTAGTGTAAACGTATGTAAGTGGGTACCTAATAAATACGATAGTGGCATAACTTCTGTAGTCTCTATATTCTGTGGTACAATCAAACTTTCATCCCCTATTTCAACCCCTCCAACCCTTATTTCGCAATTAAAGGTAGCCTATGTCCTTTCTCGAGCTCCACTCTACCTCTGTACCAAATTTCATCCAAATCGGTTCAGTAGTTTAGGCGTGAAGGCGTAACAGACAGACAGACAGACAGAGTTACTTTCGCATTTATAATATTAGTATGGATTAAGCATGGATTTTGTATTTTTGATTTTGAATTTCGTTCTGTCAAATTTAACTCACGGTAGTCGATTAAACAACATTATCTCGTAGTGTAAACGTATGTAAGTGGGTACCTAATAAATACGATAGTGGCATAACTTCTGTAGTCTCTATATTCTGTGGTACAATCAAACTTTCATCCCCTATTTCAACCCCTCCAACCCTTATTTCGCAATTAAAGGTAGCCTATGTCCTTTCTCGAGCTCTACTCTACCTCTGTACCAAATTTCATCCAAATCGGTTCAGAAGTTTAGGCGTGAAGGCGTAACAGACAGACAGACAGACAGAGTTACTTTCGCATTTATAATATTAGAATGGATTAAGCATGGATTTTGTATTTTTGATTTTGAATTTCGTTCTGTCAAATTTAACTCATGGTAGTCAATTAAACAACATTATCTTGTAGTGTAAACGTATGTAAGTGGGTACCTAATAAATACGATAGTGGCATAACTTCTGTAGTCTCTATATTCTGTGGTACAATCAAACTTTCATCCCCTATTTCATTCCCTCCAACCCTTATTTCGCAATTAAAGGTAGCCTATGTCCTTTCTCGAGCTCTACTCTACCTCTGTACCAAATTTCATCCAAATCGGTTCAGTAGTTTAGGCGTGAAGGCGTAACAGACAGACAGACAGACAGAGTTACTTTCGCATTTATAATATTAGTATGGATTAAGCATGGATTTTGTATTTTTGATTTTGAATTTCGTTCTGTCAAATTTAACTCTAGGTAGTCGATTAAACAACATTATCTCGTAGTGTAAACGTATGTAAGTGGGTACCTAATAAATACGATAGTGGCATAACTTCTGTAGTCTCTATATTCTGTGGTACAATCAAACTTTCATCCCCTATTTCAACCCCTCCAACCCTTATTTCGCAATTAAAGGTAGCCTATGTCCTTTCTCGAGCTCTACTCTACCTCTGTACCAAATTTCATCCAAATCGGTTCAGTAGTTTAGGCGTGAAGGCGTAACAGACAGACAGACAGACAGACAGACAGACAGAGTTACTTTCGCATTTATAATATTAGAATGGATTAAGCATGGATTTTGTATTTTTGATTTTGAATTTCGTTCTGTCAAATTTAACTCATGGTAGTCAATTAAACAACATTATCTTTTAGTGTAAACGTATGTAAGTGGGTACCTAATAAATACGATAGAGGCATAACTTCTGTAGTCTCTATATTCTGTGGTACAATCAAACTTTCATCCCCTATTTCAACCCCTCCAACCCTTATTTCGCAATTAAAGGTAGCCTATGTCCTTTCTCGAGCTCTACTCTACCTCTGTACCAAATTTCATCCAAATCGGTTCAGTAGTTTAGGCGTGAAGGCGTAACAGACAGACAGACAGACAGAGTTACTTTCGCATTTATAATATTAGAATGGATTAAGCATGGATTTTGTATTTTTGATTTTGAATTTCGTTCTGTCAAATTTAACTCATGGTAGTCAATTAAACAACATTATCTTTTAGTGTAAACGTATGTAAGTGGGTACCTAATAAATACGATAGTGGCATAACTTCTGTAGTCTCTATATTCTGTGGTACAATCAAACTTTCATCCCCTATTTCAACCCCTCCAACCCTTATTTCGCAATTAAAGGTAGCCTATGTCCTTTCTCGAGCTCCACTCTACCTCTGTACCAAATTTCATCCAAATCGGTTCAGTAGTTTAGGCGTGAAGGCGTAACAGACAGACAGACAGACAGAGTTACTTTCGCATTTATAATATTAGTATGGATTAAGCATGGATTTTGTATTTTTGATTTTGAATTTCGTTCTGTCAAATTTAACTCTAGGTAGTCGATTAAACAACATTATCTCGTAGTGTAAACGTATGTAAGTGGGTACCTAATAAATACGATAGTGGCATAACTTCTGTAGTCTCTATATTCTGTGGTACAATCAAACTTTCATCCCCTATTTCATTCCCTCCAACCCTTATTTCGCAATTAAAGGTAGCCTATGTCCTTTCTCGAGCTCTACTCTACCTCTGTACCAAATTTCATCCAAATCGGTTCAGTAGTTTAGGCGTGAAGGCGTAACAGACAGACAGACAGACAGACAGAGTTACTTTCGCATTTATAATATTAGAATGGATTAAGCATGGATTTTGTATTTTTGATTTTGAATTTCGTTCTGTCAAATTTAACTCATGGTAGTCAATTAAACAACATTATCTTTTAGTGTAAACGTATGTAAGTGGGTACCTAATAAATACGATAGTGGCATAACTTCTGTAGTCTCTATATTCTGTGGTACAATCAAACTTTCATCCCCTATTTCAACCCCTCCAACCCTTATTTCGCAATTAAAGGTAGCCTATGTCCTTTCTCGAGCTCCACTCTACCTCTGTACCAAATTTCATCCAAATCGGTTCAGTAGTTTAGGCGTGAAGGCGTAACAGACAGACAGACAGACAGAGTTACTTTCGCATTTATAATATTAGTATGGATTAGTGCCATGGCAGATTTAAAGAACTTTAGACATAGATAGGTATTAGGTATAGACTCATGACCAAAATTACTTTTATTATAATAACTTGTCTGGTAAATTGAATAATAATGTTTTCATTGTAGAAAAGAATTAAATAACAATTTCTTTTGTTATATCTCAAGGGTATTAGTCAGCGTTTTCGATGAAAACTCCCAGTTAAGGCAGCTTGAATTTTTCCGACACCTCCAACAAATCGTTATATTTTAACCAATTTACACAAAATCTTGACAAATTTATATTCATAAACCATCCTCATGAATCACTCTATCTATTGGAGAAAACCGCATGAATTTCCGTGAAGTAGTTTTTAAGTTTATTGGGAACAGACAGACAGACGCGGCGGAGGATTTTGTTTTATAATATGTATTGATTTATTTTGTTTATGTTAAATACACGCAAACTAAAAAAAAAATGTATGGTCATCAACTAACAAATGAGTTACCTAAAGCAAAATAAAGATGACATTTCTTGGTATTTTCTCTACTCATACTGTTGACCAAACTCCCAATAACTTGGCGAAGAAACTTAGCACTTTCGGGCCGACCGACTGTCAATTAACGCCCTTTTCGAGGTGTAATAACTCTCGTAAGTACTTTACAGACTGCTAAGTGAGAAGTACTTTCAGCTACATTCAAACATAAAATATAATAACAAGCACAACGTATTTAAAGTGACATAATTAATCGACCAAATGTTTTGATACAACTTTAGGCACAATAAGAAAAAAAAATACCTAGAGATACTAGTGGTCCTAGTGGACCATAGACTTATTATATTACTTTGTAGTGGACCCTGTGAAATAATTTTTTACCTTGAGAAATTTAAAATATTAAAAACCAGCGCCATCTATTTAATATTTGAGATAAGAGTCAAAAGATTTTATCAAACATCGCCTGGCAACACTTTTCCATCTATCCGTATAAACATTTCGTAGTTTTTTAAACCAATTATTTTTCTTTTGATCTTGTGGAAAAATGAATCGACTTCCTTGCACCCTCGTTCATCCTTACTAATTTCGTATGTTTTACTCCAGGGCCTACCAGCAAAATTTGTTTTTAAAGAAAACTGATTGCAATAATATTGGGCTGCTGGAAACATCGTTATTGGAGATTCTTGGACTCCTGCTTATAAAAAGGGACCGTCTTATCTCTTTTAAATTAAAATATTGAGTCCGTTTTTATCGGTTTCCTTTGAAAACGTAGGCTGCATTTCCTTTTAAGGAATCTTGATTTAGAAAACATAACAGGTACGTAAGCAATAATAATTTATGAAAAAGTAAAATAAATTGTTTACTGTTTAATCTTCTTTGTGCTTACTAAGGAGGAGTAATTTATGGGGTATTATGAAAGATATTTCTGTTGTGTGTTAAAAAAATTAACCTCGAAATTTAAGGCTCACGCTCCGCTGCGCCTCGCACTTGCCTTAAATTTCTAACCTATATTCGGGACCTACAGGGGTAAAGCAGATCGGTTACACCAATTAGTAATATAATAAGTCTATGGGTTACACCTAGTTTCAGCCAACAGTTATCGGCTCCACCTAGTTTTAGCCGGCTAAAACTAGGTTTTGTCGTACTTCGGGTATTAGCCATAACATTATACATTATAAAATGAATGTAATTACGTTTTATTTATTCTTATGGTAATTACATTTATTTTTGATTTACAGACAAGATATAGAGTTCCATCTTGTTACGCCGTTTTGGTACCTACGCCCGCGCTAATCCTAATCTTATCGTTTTTCCAAACACTTTTATGTAAAGATGTCCAACAACTGTCCGACCAGAAAAACATTAGAAAAGTTAGAAAATCACAAAAGCTCGTGTCGTGTCCGGCCCCTCTTCTTCCATAATTTATGGGTTATTCCTCATGGACTAGACGGTTTGATGTCACCGAGATCACAGGCGATACTTGGTGCCAAGGGAAAACCTACAGATGAATATAAAAACCCCAAACCTACATAATATAATCTATGTTTACCAAAGTTTAACTGCGTAGAATTTATTTTTTGCATAAACTCACATTCCTTTTTAGTTATATAAAAAAGGGATTGGTTATTTTTATTCTAAAGTAAAAAAAATTGATAATGTACGATAACAGCAAATTTTTCAGAACCATTGTTTTTTAAAGTTAAATACTCGTAAACATAATAGGGAATCTGCATAAGTCACCTATTTTGATAATTTGAGCTTGATCGCTTCGGACACGTATAAAAACATGATGGAACAGAAAAATAAAAAATAATAATGCATTATTTTAGTTTTATCACACGATGAAATCAGGGAAAAGTAACGAATATTTTTTTTTCACTTTTGAATATAATGAACTTAATAGTCAGATAGAATATCGAATAAGAAATATTTTTTTCTAACACACATATGTACTTAAACGCAAAATTTTGGGAGATAATTGAAAATTCTTGGCTAACTCCATAGTAAACGCGCGCCTGAAACGTGACATGTGACGTCATATATCATGTCCGTTTTGTATGGAGCGTTTTCGGCGGTTGCTGCTGCGTGCTAACTTCAAGTATCAACTATATCACGAGAAAAAAACGCAAGAAAAAGTTTTAATATTACAGTTGATTATACTTTTGATTTTCATAAAAAAAAATTGATGTATATTCCCTATTGTGGGCATAATAGAGCTACTAGAAGCATTACTTGTAAACCTCTACCATGGAATTATTTTTGTAAACACAAAAAATCTAACATTATATTAAAAACGAAATGTTTTTTCTCAAAAGTTAAATAAGACTAACAATCCTCACAAAACTTTTAATAGAAAAATCTCTCAAAAAGAAACAAAGATTACATTCGTTTATACTTCAAAAGCAACAAACGATTCCTTAAAGCTGGCAACTTCAACCGAAAGAAAAATAAACAGATCCGTCTTATTTCCCTCGCCTCCAGCAAAAATAAATCGCGAGATACAAGAGACGTCGCGCGCACCAGCTAACTCAAAATCAACATTGTCCCTCTGTTTGTCCATTAGCCCCGCGAACAAGGCAAATACTACGAATACGAATACAGCTTCGTTATTTCTTGGGATTTTTTCGTCACTTTTATTAATAAATTATTATCACAGAACATATTTCATTTTTGTAAAGTACGAACTTGGGCATGGAAACATTTTATTGTGTTTGGTTTAGAATTTGTTTCTACATGGTGTTTTGTAAAAAGCCGAATATGGTGAACTAGCTTTTGCCCGCGACTTCGTCCGCGTGGATATTCGAGAAAATCCTATGAGAACTTTAAACCAGGATAAATAGTATTCAATGTTTTAATTTAATCAAAATCTGATCAGCCGTTTTAACGTGATTAGGCGGGTCCCCACCAAGCGCGCTGACCCGCTTTTTCCTCTCATAAAATTTCATTCCCTATTTTGACACCTACAGACTTTCATACAAACTTTCATCCGCTATTTTAACTCTTTCCACCATTATTTGATAATAAAAGGTAGCCTGTGTCATATCTCAAGCTTTACTCTATCTCTGTGGCAAATTTCATTAAAATCGGTTTAGTATTTTAGGCGTGATAGCTTAACAGACAGACCGACAGACAAAATTACTTTCGCATTTATAATATTATTATGGATTAAGTATAGATTTTGTATTTTAGATTTTGAATTTTGTTCTGTAAATTTAACTCATGGAAGTCGATTGAATAACATAATCTCGTAGTGTAAAAATATGTAAGTAGGTACCTTATAAATACGATAGTGGCATAACTTCTTTAGTCTCTCTATACTGTGGTACAATCAAACTTTCATCCCCTATTTCAACCCATCCAACACTTATTTCGCAATAAAAGGTAGCCTATGTCCATTCTCGAGCTCTACTCTACATCTGTACCAAATTTCATACAAATCGGTTCAGTAAATTCGGCGTGAAGGCGTAACAGACAGACGGACAGACAGACAGAGTTACTTTCGCATTTATAATATTAGTATGGATTTTGTATTATTGATTTTGAATTTCGTTCTGTCAATTTTACTCATGGTAGTCGATTAAACAACATAATCTCGTAGTGTAAAAGTATGTAAATGGGTACCTAATAAATACGATAGTGGCATAACTTCTGAAGTCTCTCTATTCTGTAGTACAATTTCATTTATTTATTGCATGTCACAAAGTTTATAATGATGTTACATGTAGATAGATACAGATCATGTGACACCCTGGAAGGGCGCAGCAATAGAGAGAGCTTATTTATTATTTTCAAAATACATAAATTAAATAAAATCAATGTAGCAGGCACGACAAGTCTATCTCACTTTAAAAAAAAAACATTCAATTTAAATGCAAAATTAAAAATAATCAACATGCATACAAAACAAAAAAAAAAAAACAAATTTGTGCATAAATAAACCAATTTGATGAATAACATTACGAAATTGGTACTTAAAAATCTCATTACAATAAAATAGTAGGACTAAAATTTAACAATAAAATTCATTATACAAAATTAATCGACGATAGTACACTATATAAAATTTATAGTACACTTTGTATAAATAAAACCATTTTTTATTTTACCGATCGATTTTACAAAATAAAATAATATTTTAAAAAATCTAGTAGAATTCATAATACTTAATTATTTGAATTAATTCAATTCAATAAAAAAAAACATTTAAAAAGAGAAATCTAATGCCAACATTTAAACAATCTAAAAATAATAATGTTATAATAAAAATATATTCAAAACTTTTTCATATTATTAAATTTAAATAAATAAATTTTAGCGCACATGTCAAATGTCATTTTTCTCTTCAAAAAATTCTTTAATATTGTAATAGCATTTGGAAAGGAGATATTGCTTTAGTTGTT
The DNA here is from genome assembly GCA_928269145.1 of Agriphila tristella. Lineage (NCBI taxonomy): Eukaryota > Metazoa > Arthropoda > Insecta > Lepidoptera > Crambidae > Agriphila > Agriphila tristella. The sequence goes on along the minus strand of OV743440.1, from coordinate 20,688,424 downwards.
TCTCGAAATCAGTGGGGTTTTCTATATTTTTGAGAGAATTAGGCAATTTGTTATAGATTTTTATCATCATTGAATGTGGGGCATCAGAGTTCAATTTTAAAGTTGTTTCGGGCAGTTTCAATTTATTTTGATAGCGATTATTACGTCTAACCAATTTAATTGGGGAATACAGATATTGGTGCTTTCTCACGAACTTACAGGCCTCGAAGATATAAAGTGACGTAAGTGACAATATTCCGAGTTCTACAAAAAATGGGCGACAAGTTTCGGTTTGCTTTAGATTATATAAGATTCGTATACATTTTTTTTGTAGTACAAAGATTTCCTGTATATTAGAGCAATTTCCCCACAGAACGATACCGTACGTTAATAGTGAATGAGCATAGGCATAATAAGCCGATAGTGTCGTTTTTAGATTAGTTAGTCTTTTTAGTTGACGAAAGGCATAAATGAATGTTGACAGTTTTTTTGCTAATCTCTGGACATAGGGTTTCCAATTTAAATGTGTATCCAAATCTATTCCTAACAATGTTACTGAATTAACCGTTTCTATTTTAATTCCTTTGAATGAATAGTTTATCTCTAAAGCTTTTTTTTGATAAGGTTTAAACTGTATAAGCTTAGTTTTTTCTAGATTTAATCGTAAATTGTTACAACTTAGCCAATTTGTTGTTGTGTTTAAAATTTCATCCATTTTTGTGTTTAAACTACTGGTGTTAGGACAGCTTATTATCATGGAGAAATCGTCAGCAAAGGAAACACAGTGTTCTTCTAGTGACTTTGGCAGGTCGTTGATGTAGAGGAGAAAGAGAATACAACCTAAGACACTTCCCTGTGGAATTGAGCCCGTTATGGGAACACTCTTTGATCTTACATATTTGACTTCTCCCGTAGCGAAGTTTGTATTCTCTACCTCCACACACTGCGAACGACCATGCAGATATGATTTGAACCAATCGTGTGCTGTGCCTCTTATTCCATATCCATATAATTTGTTCAGTAAAACACCATAATCAACTCTATCATACGCCTTACTCATGTCAAGTAATAGGCCTACTGCGTAGTCCCTGTTATTAATTATATCATGAATTTTCTGCATATATTTGTAAATAGCTAGAATGGTAGATCTATTTTTTCTAAAGCCGTATTGGCAATTATTAAGAATATTAAATTTGGTCAAGAACGACTGAAGACGTCTTGCCATTGCTGTTTCTACTATTTTGGAAAAGGTAGATAATAAGGCAATTGGGCGGAAGTTGTTTGGGTCCGTTTTGTCCCCCTTTTTATATACCGGTTTAACTAATGACACTTTCAACGCATCTGGAAAGCTGCCTTCTTTAAACGACTGATTTATTAAATGAGTTAAAGGTAGAACCAACTCATTTGCGCATTTTTTCACCAGGGTGGGTGGAATTTCATCCACACCAAAACTAGTTTTGTTTTTAAGGTTTTTTATAATTTTTTGTGTCTCATTTGGCTTAATGGGATTGAGGTAAAGAGTATTTTCAACGGTATTAACTATTTTTGTCTTATGTGAATCATTTGATTTTCTTGAATTGCTTATTGATGTGAAAAAGTTATTGAAATAGTCAGCTACTGATTTCGGGTCTTCAATAGGTAATTTGTTTTTTAATAGATGTATATTTTGTCTATTTTTTTGGGATTTACGGTTAGATGAAGAGTTTATTATTTGCCACATAGCTTGACTTTTATTTTTATTATTATTATATCTTTTTATATTGTTTATTTTTCTTGACATTTGAACAGCCTTTTTTAATATTTTACTATATAACGTGTAATGTTCTTTTAATATTTTATTATTTGACTGAATCAGGTGTTGTTTCAATAATCTTTTATTTCGGCATGAAGTTTTTAGCCCTTTTGTAAGATAAGTTTTCTTTATTTTTATTTTTATTATTTTTTTTGGTATGCTCTTATTTAGTATTCTTTGTATTATACTTGTAAAATGATTATAGTTTTCATTTAAACTTCTATTCTGATTTATGTATTTGTCCCAATCGATTAACTTAAGTTCCTCCCTAAATTTTTCAATATTTTTCTCATGAAATGATCTTTTACATATCGTTATAGTATGAAGGGGCTCGCTATCTATCGGTGTCGAGAAAATTATGCCTTTATGGTCTGAAAAACCGAACTCCTGAACATTTAAAACATTGCTATTATTACTAAAATTAACGAAAAGAAGATCTATGCAAGTAGAACTGTTTTTTGTGATTCTTGTAGGTTCCTTCACCAATTGTTTAAAATTATACATAAGCATTTGATTACGTAGGCTATTTTTTAGTGTATTATTTGTTAAAAAATCTATATTAAAGTCTCCACCCATTATTATTGATTTAGTTTTGTCTTTCAACCATAAGACTTTTAAAAGATCTTCAATACAGTTAAAGATTATACGAGTATCTACGTTTTTCTTTGTATTCGGTAAATAAATGTTGATTATTAATATGTTATACTTTACTATTTCTATTGCACTAACTTCAAAAATGTGTTCTTGAGACATACTTTCAATATCAATCCGTGATTTTAACTCCAAGAATTGTTTTGCCAATATGCATACTCCTCCGCCTTCAGATCCTTCTTTCAGATTGTGGTTTTGTCGGCAGAAATGTGATGCTATTTGATACCCAGGGATGTTGAATAAATCCAGTTTTGAATCGTTTAACCATGTCTCTGAGATGCATATAACGTGCAAATTATCGTTGTCTTCCATAAATGCTTGGAGTAGGTGAGTTTTATTATTGATGCTTTGCATGTTCTGAAAAAATACGCTGAAGTTAGCTCCGAAAGTAATTTTTTCTATTATTTCCATAATATGGTAGTCTTCTATTTGATACTTTTTCGTGGAGATTTGTTGTTGGCGTGTGTAGGGTTTCAATGTTTTGCTGTGAGGTCTCAGTTACTTCTTTTTGTTCACTCTCGGTACTTAAGTTATTGGTGACGCAAGATTCTCGGCCATCAATTATTAATTTATTGTTCCTTATGATAGCATGACGGCCATTTTTTCTTGCAAGCTGAAGGGCTTGGTTTAGTTTTCTTCTCTCCTGTAGATCTGATTCATTTAAATATTCTGTTACATTTAAACCTGCCTCCTTGAAGGTTGTGCAACATTGAAGTATGTGTTTTTTCAATCTTTTACTTGTAGTTTCGATTTTTACTGGTCTTCTATTTCCCTTTCTGCCAATAAAAATTATGTCGTCGATATATTGCATTATATTGATATTTAATAGATCATAGAATATGTTCGAAATTTTTTGTGTGAGATCGTCTTCCGTCTCCCAATAATCTTGAACTAGACCATGTAAAACAAAGCATTTTTCGTTTCTGTCACTTCCATGGTATGTATTTTGGGGTTGTGTTTCTCCCTTTATGTTTTGAATTTCCTTATGTAGTCTTTTGTTTTCCTCTTGCAACTTTGAGCACTCATTTTGTAGCATTGAAATTTTTGAGTCTAAATTGTTAATATTGATTTTAATAGTTGTTTGCTCTTTTTGGACGTGTTCTTTGTTATTTTTCAATTCCGTTTTTAAATCACTTATTGCATTTTCAATCTCGTCTTGAATGGCTGTCTTTATTGCAGAAAGTATATAGTTGTTGTTTTGTCGCAGGTTTTTCTGTATAACCGTATTAATATGGTGAAGAGTTATTTTATTATCCACTATGCAATCTGTAAGGTTTTCCACGTTGGCTTCATTTACTGAGTCATCTACTAATTGTGTATCGCCGTGGGGTGAGCATATTGAGTCATCATCAACAACTGGAGAGGTTAAATTCGGATGGGTTTTTAAGCGCCGTCTCAGAGTGACTGTTGGGTCAATTTGCTGCTGGATGGACGAACTTTGTAAATTTTCTTGTAGGGTTGGATTGGTACACTGGCGTACAGGAGTACTCGAGTTGTCCATTTTTGATTCTTTAGATCTGCATAAGGGGCATTTCCAGGACTTTTTGTGTTGTGTAGTCATAGTGTTTAGGAATCTTTTTTCTGGTACGTTTGCACATTCTAAATCATAGTTCTGTAAACATACATAACAATTCAAGTATATTCGGTGTGGTATTTTTGACCCGCAGCCTGCGCATACTATATCTGACATATTGTGTTGGGTTTTGATTCAGTATATTTTTGAATTATCACAAATTTTCAGGTGGCGCTGCTGGATTAGCGTACTTATTAAAATTAATTCAACTTTTGTGGTGCTGCTGGAATAATACACAAATCTTCAGGTGACACTGCTGGGTTAGCACTACTTTTTTGTGGCGCTGCTGGCATGAAACACATGTAACTTTTATATTTTTTCTACTCCACAACAGATGGCGCTGCTATGCTTTGCTAACAGTGACGATTCATAATTTCAAATGTAGGTAGGTTTTTTTATAATAATATCACTTTCTTATTCTTTCTTATTCTTATACAATCAAATTTTCATGCCTTATTTCAACCCTTCCAACCCTTATTTCGCAATAAAAAGTAGCCTATGTCCTTTCTCGAGCTCTACTCTACCTCTGCACCAAATTTCATCCAAATCGGTTCAGTAGTTTCGGCGTGAAGGCGTAACAGACAGACGGACAGACAGACAGACAGTTACTTTCGCATTTATAATATTAGTATGGAAGTATGGATTTTGTATTACTGATCTTGAATTTCGGGCTGTCAATTTTACTCATGGTAGTCGATTAAACAACATAATCTCGTAGTGTAAAAGTATGTAAATGGGTACCTAATAAATACGATAGTGGCATAACTTCTGAAGTCTCTCTATTCTGTAGTACAAGCAAACTTTCATCCCCTATTTCAACCCTTCCAACCCTTATTTCCCAATAAAAGGTAGCCTATTTCCTATCTCGAGCTCTACTCTACCTCTGTACCAAATTTCATCCAAATCGGTTCAGTAGTTTCGGCGTGAAGGCGTAACAGACAGACGGACAGACAGACAGACAGAGTTACTTTCGCATTTATAATATTAGTATAGTATGGATAGTATACCATGGATATAATCCCTGAAAATTATTATTACAATTATTGCTTTCTCTGTGATAAACCCTGAAAACCATTACTCCTTCCTATCCTATTAAGACTACTCTACTACAACTCTTTAAAAATTACGCTATGTTTTAAAAACTCATATTATTTATACTTGTATATTACCTTATGGTCAAGCCATATTTACTTTAAGGGTATCAAGCATAAAGTTAATAGGTATGCTAGCTAAGGCCCTGTTTCACAATGTGGAAGTAAGTTCTGAGCAAGAACTTTAAAATCATTCGAATTATTTTAAGGGGATACATCTAAATATTGACACTTTTTGATGTAATGCCATAGGTCGCGGATAGATCGTAGAGATCTGAAATTAAAATATGTATTTCTTTATATCTTTCTCCAGACACATTCTGTAGAACCAGAAACACGATTTAGTGATTTTGACTCAATACATTTTTTGAAAAAAAAAACTTAAAAATTCTTAAAATCGAAATTATTAAGAAACGACATTAGTTTTCGACTCGAAATTGCTTTAAATAATTTGCATCAATATTCAGAATCGTATTTTACTACAAATTGATTTTGTGATTTATGCGCCAAATCTGCCGAATCGATCTCACTCCCTCGCGCGGCTTTTTCTCATTACTATCTCGCTTTACGTTTTATTAACCGACTTCACAAAAAGGAGGAGGTTCTCAATTCGATTGTATGTTTTTTTTTTATCGTTGTTCGCGTATATCTTCGTCATTTATGAACCGATTTTGATGATTCTTTTTTTGTTCGATTGAGTTTTCTTGCGAGATGGTCCCATTAATTTTTTTTTTTAAATCGGTTCAGTAGTTTTTGAGAAATCCTGAAAATACTATGATTTTGCATCAACTAACATGACGACTTTGTTATTTATGAACCGAATTAGATGTTTCTTTTTGTTGGGAAAGGGGTACTTTTAGTGTAGTCTTTTTAACCGACTTAAAAAAAAGGTTCTCTCTGAGTTTGACCTGTATGAATGTATGTTTCTCCGCGAATATCTCACGTTTGGCTGAGCCGATTTTTCTACTCAATAATATACCTAATATAGAAGGTACTTACACTAAAAATAAAAAAATAAAAAATTGTTTTAAAAAACAAAAAACCGACTTCAAAAACCTGCCTCTAAAAAGCAAGAAATAATATTCAAATCATTAGATACGCATTATCACTGTTATAACAACACGTCTATTGAAGTCGGGTGGGGCTTAAAGAATAAAAAAAGGAAGTTGTACTCCAGCCCCACCCGACTTCAATAGACGTGTTGTTATTATAACAATGATAATGCGTATCTAATGATTTGAATATTATTTCTTGCTTTTTAGAGGCAGGTTTTTGAAGTCGGTTTTTTTTTAAGTTATATCCCCTTAAAGTTCTTGGTTCTCAATTATTGTCAGTATTGTATTGTATTTTGTATTTATTTTCTTTATTGAGACTTTAGTGTTCTCAGTACTTCTAATCTGCAGGCTGATTATCTAATACCTAGCGACCGGTCTCATCTGACAGATGAATGTGATACATTATTCATTTTGGGGTAAGAAAAAACATACCAAAGAAAAGTAGCAATGTAGGTATGTTAAATGAAACCAGTCGCTAAATAGTTTCTTTTTAGATAACCAGCCCGCGGAGTACTTTACTTGACAAATGGTTTGACAGTTGTGATATAAAAACTATGTCAAATCATTTGTTAAGTAAGTTTCTCGGATCTTACTTTTTGATTGTGAAACAGGCCCTTAATAAACAGAAGATTTTTGTTTACTCTGTGCTCATGCTCATACTTCCAAAGACTTTTCTATCAGAGAGTATCTAAAGGTAAAGTCAGAATCAAGAACAAGTTGACAAAAGTGCTAAAAATCCCCGATGATGATTTAAAAGCTTAAACAGCGTCTTTTAAGTTTAAAATTGATTGAGGAAAGACACACCCACGCGTGAAAGCACTAAACTTAAGAATCGCCTAAGTGCCACCAGTGTGACTCACTGACGTCCATTACTACGCGTTCACTTCATTCTTGCCGCTACCTCCCGGCCCGCTTCTTCATACCGCGCCCCCGGCGTCGCCTGGGGAGGCGCGCGGGAGGGCGACACAGGGGGTGCGGAATGATGAAGCGGGCCGAGAGCACAAAATATTAAGTAGTGGCGGCGCTCCGCCAGACAGAGAGCCCACTCAGGAACAAAGCGCCATTTCGCACGCACATATTGACATTACGAGTTTACAGAGATTCTCAGGCAGTTTTAAACAGTGCTTAGTCGTGACTGTCGCGAGCGCTAGCGCGGGCGTTTGTCACGTATTTACGTAAGTTGAAGCGAATTTGTAGTCAAGTGTTTGTGTTAACAAAATGAATAATCGTTGTTAGAGTCTGTCTAAAAAGTCGGTTTACATGGGTAATTTCAAAAATAATTTTATTACCCACCTAAATCCCCAACCACCCCACCAATACCTACAGTCAGTGGCACGAATCATGACAATTTTTCGACGGAGTGGGGATAAGTTCGCGCATGTGCTCTTGTGAACGACCAATAGCGCACGCCCCTCTCCCGCCGCCCGCGCCCCTCACCACAACGCATACCCAAAATACGCGTTCCGCGCAATCCCCACCCGATTTCATGATTCGTGCCACTGACTGTACCCATCTAAATAAATAAATAAATATGTTCTCAATTAGAATTTTGACAGCACCAACAGGGTTACCAGTATAAGTTTTTATAAATAATTTAATAATTTCTCATGTAAACCGACTTTTTAGACAGACTCTATTATGCTTACGGTGTGTTTGGTTGCTTAAACACAACAAAAAACAGTGCTTAGCTTAGGTACTCGTTCTTCAAATTTCCAAACGATATACCTAGAAAGGTAAGTAAGTGAAACTTGGTTTTCTTGAGTTTGTAGGCATCGGTAGGTACTTTTTGGAACTAGCTTGTAAGTAACGACCAATCATTCATTTCATAAGGTACCTACATATTCAAACAACAAGTACTTAGCAGCAGAAATGGGCTTATGTTTTTCTTTAACTTATCGTTCCCTGAAAAAGCACAAAGTACCTACCTACGTAACGGAGCGGCGGCAAGTGGTAATGGTAACTACGTAGGTACCTACCTACTTTGTGTAAAACGCCAGTATTTAGGTACCTACTGTAGTCTAAGTATTTATCTTCTTACATTTTAGAGACATCAGTCAATAAATAATTATTTCAATCGCAAATAACATATTACTTGCAGTACCTAGGTAACTAAAGTTTTCTTTAACACACGCACGGCAGGGTGCCAGCCAAGTTCGGGACCCTGGAAAATGTCTTCTATCAGAGTACTTGTCAAGACGAATCAAACGAGCCCAAACTCGATGAGTTTGTATAGTTTTATTACAGAATTCCTGTGGCCTTTTTCTGTCTCCATCATCAAACCCTGGAAACCATCTCCCATCAGAGTATTAGTCAAGACAAATCAAACGAGCCCAAACTCGATGGGGTTGCATGGTTTCAATACCGAGTTCCTTTGGCCTTCTTCCAGCTTCATTATCAGACCCTTGACATTGTCTCTCATCAGAGTACTTGTCAAGATGATTCTAACGAGCCCAATCTCTATAGGGTTGTATGGTATTATTTCAGAGTTGCTGTGGCTTTCTTCTGGTCCATCATCAGATCAGCTCAATGACACCATAATAATGTATACTTTCCCAGTTCTGATCTTTGTGCAAAATTTCAAGTCTCTAGCTCATCGGGAAGCTAGTATAAAATCTGTTGCTTTTGCGAACAAACAAATAAAGAAACAAACAAGAAAGCAAACTAATTAAAAAGTGTTAAAAGACACTTTCTTGTTTTAAAAATAATAACGAATATTTTAATTATTTTACATTTTGAGATACCAAGGGCCTCCCTCACTCATTCAGAATCAATATAGTAGCAACCCTAGTGAGTCCGGCAACTTTAGGTAACAATTTTTGCGGAAGGCGGGTGGTCCTTCTGTAAATTCTATATTTTGTGCAAGAAGCTTATATTGGCAGCAATGATGAAGTGAACGCGTAGTATACAAGTACGTGTACTTGTATAATGGACGTCAGTGAATTGACTGTAGTTATCAAAAACATGTCAATTTTGACTTAAAAGTTACTCTACGATTATTGATTATTTTATTATAGGTTTTTTTTCAGATCAATGCGCTACATTTGATAGGTAGATTATATTTTAGAAAAATATTCTGAAGATTGTGATTTCTACCTACTAAGGATATTATATATTTGATAATTCCTTTAATTCCTTTGTATCCATCATGGGGGATAGTAAAAATGAAACTTTAAACAGTGATAATAAATCTGATCCATCATATTTGTTGAAACCTGTTGATAAATTGCGAAGATCTATTGTAATAGCCTCACAATGTGCGTAAAAAGCCTTTTTATTTATGTATTTAGCTTTTTAACAGTGTAAATAGAATATTTATGTATTTCACCAGTTTTTAGAGCGCTTTTAGTCTGCATACTAGGGCACCATTGAAAAAAAATCATAGTACCTACTTAAATTGAGACGAAATTGTGAATTATCTCTCTCTAGTGCACTCCAAAGGAGCTTTGTGGTACCTTTTATAGCTTTAACAATATTTTCTAGCCTGTAGTTTAGTTTAACGGAGTAGTTTTTGGGTAAAAGTGGACTTTTATAAGATGACAAAGACAACGCGCTCTTAATACTTAGTCAATTATTAATTTGTTTCTTTAACAAGATATAATATACATCGTCTTAGAGCATTCAACCAATACATCGTCGTCGAATTATTATATTCCATGTGTACACAATTTAATGCTTATTGCTTAGGCATATAATTGTATCATGGACATAAATAATAAGTGTTTTCACTGAACATTTGGCGCTATCTGGTGCTTCAGCTTGCTGTTTCTTGTTCTGCTATATATTTAACTCGCTCTATCTTTGATTAAGCAAACGCGTTTCCTTCCAAGACTATCTTCTTAAACTATGTTCCTTCTTTTAAATCAGCTAGCTCTAATATAACACCGGTTGATATGCAAAAGATGTTGGAATTTGGGATTAATGCACTCAAAATAAACATGCCCTTCACAACTAAAGGAGACAAGATGCGTTTACTCGCCATGCTGGACAAGGCCTGTGTGAAATGCAGCAAGAAGAATGGAGTACCTGACTGGCCTGTTGCAAGCTGTATTGAATTGAAGACTTGTGTTGTCAGAACTGGTCTTTTAAAATCGGTATGTTTTAAACGTACCGCCAGCACTGTTATGCTAGTTTAGTAATCTATTACGCATTATTTTAGTACAGACTCAAGTAGGTACCTATCTGCTAGTAGAGTTGCGGCCCGGCCCCGGCAAAGGTTCGGTACCCGGCAGGTTCGGCACTTTTTACGAGGTTCGGCCGGGTACCGAACCTTGACCCGCGGTTCGGCCGAACCTCCGAACCTTTTTAAAATGTTAATTTGGTCTTTAAATTAAGCCCAAAATTTCGACATAATATGAAATTTTTATTTATTCTTAAACAACATTTAATTAACACGATTTTATGAGGTTGCTTTCTTGTTTTTTGTGTGTCCGCAAAGTTTGCAAACGATTTTATGTAGCTTGCCGATGTGCTAGAGACTTAAAACTTTGAACATACGTCAGAACTGAAAGGCAATGCAATTTATGGTTTGACGATTTTGAATGATGTGACGATTTAAAAATGCTTATTATGTGAGCTCATTTAAATAAATATATTTTGATTTGATTTGGTGTCATTGAGCTGATCTGATGATGGAGCCGGAAGAAGGCCACATTAGGAACTCTGTGATAAAACCGTACAACCCAATCGAGATAAAGCTCGTTAGAATCGTCTTGACAAGTACTTTGACGGAAGATGAGGTCCAGGGGCTGATGATGAAGCCGGAAGAATGCTACAGGAACCATGCAACCCCATCGACTTTGGGCTCGTTTGAATCATCTTGATGAGTACTCTGTTGGGAAAGAGTGTGCTGGGTCTGATGGTGGAGCCGGAAGAGGGCCACAAGAACTCTGTAATGAATCCATGCAATCCCATCGAGTTTGGGATAGTCCGATTTGTCTTGACGAGTACTCCGATAGGAGATGGTGTATTTTTATTTAAGTTTTAGCTCGTTGACTAAAAAGCAGAAATAATAATTTTATGAAAAAAAAACTTTTTCTTATAAAAAAACACGTTTTTAAAACCGACTAAAAAGTGTAAAAATCGGGATAAAAACATTCTGCGGGATTGGGATCAAGCCGACAAGCCCAGCCTCTGAAAACAGACGTTCCGAATATGCGGACTAGCGCGCCTAACGGTCTAAATGAATACCGAGTCGGTTCGGCCGGGTCGCGAACGGTTCGGTATTTTGGAACCGAACGGTTCGCGACCCGGCGGTCCGGTATAATTAAGGTTCGCTGCATCACTATAAATTAGGAAAATTTTATTAACAAACAAAATTGTGACCTTTGAACTGGTCCAAGAAGTTAGATGGATGGGACCGCTTAAGTATATGTTCCATGTCACCTCAATATTTACTTTACTTTACTCAAATAGTATTTTTTACTGACTGGTACTATCGTACTATAACGTTAAAGTGTTCAGTTGCTTTTGAACATATAGGGTCACAGCTTAACAACTTTACAAAACTGATACATACCTATTACACTACATGATCATTACTTTTACATCATTATTTTTCTTTCGAATGTTTAAATGCTAATAAACTCAGTTTGTTCAAAGGTTGAAGATACTATACCTTTAAATGAAGGATCACACGTTATACTGACCAACAATCCAGCTGATTATCACTCATGTAATGAAACAAAGATATTCGTTGACAACGCTTGCCTGACTACTGAAGCCAAAGTTGGAACTGAAATAACTATCGGTGAAGGGGAAATTATTCTTCACTGCACTGAAATAATTGACAACAAATCGATCCAATGTATTGTATCACATGGAGGCCAACTATTTGACTTGGATTTCGTATCTATGAGAGGAACTAAACGAGAAAGACCAACTCTGTGCAAATCAGACTCTGAAATAATAAAGTTCGCTTTGGAATATCAGGTGCTGTTAGGTTGAGTAATGTTATTGATTAGGGACCTTTTAAATATACAGCCCCTCTACTCAAATGACCAACATTATATACGTTTTAGTTATATGTACGCTTATTGTTAAAGCTTAAATATGAGTAATAGACGATAATCATGTCGCAAACTTATGTAAATCACAGACTTTGATGTATTGTATAGAATGAGGATCAGTAACGATTTTTGTTTAGTGGCTTATCAGAAAGCTTATGCTACCACAATGATTAACTGTGAAGAAATTACGATATCTCTAACGTGCTAAAACACTATTATTTTGGGGGGTCGTTATGACGTCATCGAAACGTACGCAAATCTTATGTCGTACGAAATAAATGATATTGATAATGCACCTATTGAATTGAGCTTGGGATTTCCTTTAAAACCCTTATAATGCAACCATTTCTAAACGGATCTCAAAAAATCTTTCACTAGGTTTCATAGCTATTAATATGTTTTTATCTACACTCACAACGTAATGTTCCAAATATGAATTCAAAAAAGGTAATATAAATACGTACTTTATTTTCGTGGATAGGTAAAATTAAAAAATAAACTCATTACGATGCAGTCAACTGCATCATAAAATAACTTTTTTTCTCATTACGATACAGGGCAAATCCAAAAAGAAGGCAGTGCCGTAACATTAAAAAAAACAACGATATTTTCCCACATATTTTTCATGATTAAAATGTACTCTATGGTAATCGATGACTTTAGTGCGATTAGTTTGTTGAAATGCACTGATCAAATTTTTTTTTCTAATGGAATGCGCGCCAAGCATTTCCGATAAAGTTTTGATTTCAATTTTTACATTTTGTTATACTTACTGAATTTTGTAGGTTTTTTTTATTCTTGCTTTAAAATGTGAAATAAAATTTACTCTGCCCGATATTTTAGTTTAGATGCAGCTAAGGAATTGACTTATTACAAGGTAGGTACCTTGCTAATACAAACAAAGTCTCTCTCTCTTTTCTAACGTTGATCTCTTATTTAGTAGGTTCAATCCCAAATGTATGAGTGTAGATAAAGTAGTGTATGAAACTGCACATAACTAGGTATTAAAACACTCGTGTGATACTATTAAAAACCTCGCCTACGGCTCGGTTTTTAAACACACACTCGTGTTTTAATACCCCTCTTTATGTGTCAGTTTCATAAACTACTATTATATTATAACAATAAAACTATAGGATTCAAACCTGTTACTGATCCTCATTGACAAGCTTAAGGCACGTATTTTATAGTTTACTGCTTATTTTAAAGCTTTAATATTAAGCGTTGCGTTTAAAAGCATAGGAGGTTGGCCATTTGAGTAGGAGGGCAGTAATCATTTTTAATGTATTAGTATGAATGAACCAAAAATAACAAAAAAAAACATGAAAATTACAAGTTGATTATTTTTAGGTGGATATGCTTATAATAAATTATGTGCGACACGTAGAAACGCTAAGACATATCAAAGAGTTTATTGGTAATAAAGTGAAGAGACCATATCTTATAAGTGGTATATGCACACAACAGGGATTGGATAACATTGACGACATTATGGAGGTAAGTACACGCAATTAAATATTGCTAGTTTATACTACACTGGCCTGCAAAACTAAGTACTACAGAGGTCTATTTTCATACAAACGAGGTAACTTTGAAGCATTGGTTCTCCGTCCAGGATTAAACGTGGTGTGATCTGATGATGACCATCCAGGGAGTGAATGGAGAAGATTCAGATCCCCATACACACCCAATTGATCCGATCAGCATTCTAAGAGCTGTAAGGATAAGTGTTATCAGTTACAGCATTTCCATACATTTTAATGCTATTTTCGTGGTTTTTTAAACATATCCAAACAGCTCTTAGAATGCTGATCAGATCTATTGGGTGTGTATGGGGATCTGAATCTTCTCCATTCACTCCCTGGATGGCCATCATCAGATCACATCCCGCTTAATCCTGGGCGGAGAACCAATGCTTCAAAGTTACCTCGTTTGTATGAAAATAGACCTCTGTAGTACTTAGTTTTGCAGGCCAGTGTATGTAACACTAGCGATATTACTGCTGTGTGTGACCGGTATTGTAAGAGAAAAACAACGAAGATTATTATACTTAATATATCAATCCGAAGCTGAATAATGTTTGAGATATTAATTTCAATAATAATTTTTGGCCCCATAATAAACAAATGTTTTGTCGTGCAAACGACTACTTATGTATATTTGACGACCTCCGTGGTCGAGTGGTTCGCACGCCGGTTTTCAAGGCGTCACCATCTCTTGAGGTCCCGGGTTCGATCCCCGGCTGGGTCAATGTAGAAAATGAACTTTTCAATATTGTCTTAGGTCTGGGTGTGTGTCATACCACCGTTGTTTCTGATTTCCATAACACAAGTGCTATTGCTACTTACTTTGGGATTGGAGCAATGTATGTGATGTTGTCAAATATTATTAATATTATAAATATATGTAGTTAGTAGCACGTTATGTATGCCGACTGCACACGTTGGCCCAAACCTAAAACCTTGGCCAATTTATCATTCGTTGATGCTTTTGAAAGAACCTCTTAGAAGCATTTTCACTTTTCCGGCAACGTTGGATGAATTTGCTAATATTGTGGCCAACATATAGAGCCGGCATTAGTAGTATTAAAATAGTTGGTTAAATAATATTTAAGTACGCCATTATAATATTTCCACTTCAGTCTCTTTTCTTTGCAATATGTACTTATTCTTTAGAACGAATAAAGGTATGGGTAACGGTTATAAACGTGTTATAGATAGACACACAATTGGTGCGAACCAAAACGTTCCCTCACTCCATCGTTCAACCAATGAACTCGTGAGACTTTGCTCCCATACCTACTTAATTTATTTTCTTAGTGGATACTAAACCACCACCTACAATGGTTACTCATATGAACATTAGTAGACATGAGGGAGCGTTACACGTTTCACTTAGGTGTCGAACAAGGGTCGGAGTTACGGAACACGGCTACTAATGTTCAACAGGATTGATTTCATTACTGTTCTACTCCTGTTTATATGCTTTACTAGCGGCTGCCCGCGACTTCGTCTGCTTGGAAAGGTTTTTTGCTATCCCTCGGGAACAAAACTTTTATCGGGATGAAAGATACCCATGTCCTTCTCTGTACCCCTGACAACGTGTATGCAAAATTTCATGATGATTGGTTAAATAGTTAAGACGCGAAGGCGTAACAAACAAACGGACTATCGCATTTATAATATTAGTAAGGATTATTAGTTCTTACTATGTTGCCTCTTTTGTCAAAATAACAGATTACAACGAACATTTTGTCTAGTTTCACTTGTATCGGTATAAAAATAAAAATAAATTTATCCGAGGCCTTTCTTTCATTGAGAGCTATAAAAATACGCAGTCTTTTATATTAATTGACATTACATGGATTTTTCACAGGAATCTGATGCAATTGTGCTGTCTAGAGAGTTCTTACCATTTGAATTGGATGCATCCAAACAGTTTAGGATGTGTCGCATTCAAAAGTGGCTTGGTGCAAAGTGTCAGTCGGTAAGCAAATAATAGTTATTTCACTGGCACTATTTTTCTTATTTTATTAGGTACTAATACAAAAATAATTTCTCCTTAGTTTGGAAAACCATTTTTCTTGTCTGGTAACGTACTTGAAGATACCTTAACATGTGGAGAATATACAGGCCGTGAAGTGTCCGATATATCGAATGCTCTATTTGATGGTGTTTCTGGATTCATCCTGAGGGCCAGTTCGGAAATCGATAATGTTATAGCAGCTGTTGACAATATCAATAAAATTTGCCAAAGCATAGAACCCTACATTGAATCTAAAGCCCGTTTTTATCGGGTCATTGACGAGGTACGTCAAATAATGGTTTTAGAGCATTTAAAAACGCAATGTGCAATATCAAGCATATTACTTTTTATCATGTAAGATCAGATAATGTAATCTCTCTCAAAAATATTTTTAAACCCTAACATCGTGTTTGAAAAATGAGTCTGGCTCATATTTTATTTGAAACGAATTCTCATCTTTTTTCTTGTTTTGGTCATTTCTCAATCGTGCGAATTGGAAAAGCTCCTTATACTTCCGAAATCTATGAAAATAATCCCCGTAAGTTCCCTTTGTAGATCAAAATGCCCTTGAACGCCGCCGAGGCTGCCATGGTGTCATGCGTGGCCGTTGCGTACCAATGCGAAGCGCGTGCTATAATAATACCAACGGTAACAGGTATGGGTAACAGTTACAATATATCTTTTAAAGGAAAGATTTTGATAAGATTTCTTACATTATAGGTAATACAATCAAAGTTATGTGTTTTAAAATGGTCATTATGTTATGTAAGGTTAGTATTATATTATAAAGGCACGTCTTTGGTCGATTGGAGCCGAGCGAGCGGTGCGCGTGCCGTGGTAGCCGCCGGCAAAGCGCCAGTAACGACGTTTTTGTAAAATTTACTTTCAATATTACTTAGGGTCTTTAACTTAAAATTTTCTGAAGCCTTGGCTCACCTCTAAACGAAATGGTCCCTTGTTATTTAACTATTTAGCAGGGCAATCTTAAAATTAAGTTTACAATATTTTTAATAAATTTTTAAATTAATAAACAAAACAGGGATCACCGTCCGACAACTCCTGCGCATGAGTCCGCCTTGCATCGTCATCACTGTCACCACGCAATCTCACGTCAACAGGCTGCTGCAGTCCTGTAAATCTGTAAAACCCCTGCTTTATGTCGGTAAGTAAGTTCTTCGATGTGGTTTTTACCCTCAACCACTGGGGAACTAGCTTTCTTACCTCTTACTCCTGGAACACAACAAAGTTAATAGTGTCAGACAGATAAGCTGGTGGTAGCAAGCCAGGCGGGCTTGAAACAAGCCCTACGACCAACCAAACTGGGTACAAATGTATGTACCTCTCTCCTTGAAATCGAACCCAGGACCTCCACATTTACCCTGGTTGGCCTCACAGACTGTTAACATATAATTCTTGGTAGGACTATTTTTACCTATCACATTTAAGTTTTTGTTCCTGATGGTAGTATTTAGCTCAATAACAATGAAATGATGTTTTTGGAAAGTTACGAGTATATACCTAATAAGATCAAAATTTATCATTAATTAAACATTGAGCAAGATGGTTTTAGTTATCAATTAATTCCCCGATCACATATCAGATGACGTTTGAATTTTGTTACTTTTTATTTTCCAATCTGTAGAACTTTATTTTATTTAACCACTTGAACAATTGAATTAATCTCTACCATCTTCCAAGGAAATGTTCCAACTAAATTCCACCTGAATGTGCAAGCTAAGATCAACTTCGCAGTCAATTACGCGGTGTATCAGAAATGGGTGGACCAAGGTGATTTGTACGTAAGCCTACAGAGAGGCACAGAGGAGAGTTCCTTCAACGATACGGTTTGCATCTGGCCAGTTACAGAGTATAAGAAGCCTACAGTCGAGTAAGTGTTGTGCTGCAGTTACGGCACTTACGGCTCAGCCATAACCAGACTCATCGGACGGCGCGGCATAAGCGAATTCGGTAATCACTACGCGGTCGTAACGATGAGCTAAGAGGCCGCCGCGTCGCCATGCCATCGAGACGCGCAGTGATTGTTGAATTCGCTTGCTGCGCTGCTCGCCGCGGCTGGCTGTGGCCGGGCCGTTACACAAACGCGAGTGGCAAGGCGATCAGGCAAATAGCGACCTCGGACTCGTGGGCTCATTTCGGGCGAATCACAAAGCTATGTCTACACATGCGATGTCGCTATCGCCATTCGCGCGAATGTGTAGTTGTAGTATCAAATTTCCTCATAAGACACTGCCAAATTCCGATCTGGTGCTTGAAATTGTTTTATCACTTTTTTCTTTTATTTCTATTTTTTTTATTTGTGATGAATGCTTCGCTTCACAAATCTGTGCACGGCATCAGAGTAGAGAGCTGCACAACAAATGCATATAAATATAAAACAAATAGAAGCGGCTGCCCGCAACTTTATCGGCGTGAACTTCGTTCCAGATCCTCATAGCAACAATTTAAAAAAAATAACCTCCTCCCCTATGGCCTAATCTACTTATCTTAAAACTTAAATTCATCAAAATTTGTCCATTTGTTCAAGCGTGAGAACTTTGAACCGTTATCGAGTTACAAGTAACCTAGGTCATAAACTTCTCTAACTTATTCGTTTAATTTGTTTCAGATGTCATTTCGACGCTGACGATTCAGATGATGATTCAGCGTACTCCACGAATAGTAAAAAAATTGTGCAGTCCTAGAAATAATCCATACTTCATTAAGACTTGACACTAAAATATAATTATTAAAATAAATCAAACATTGTACCTAAGTACTCGTATGTAACAAATGCACTTTTTATTTTCATCTTATCAAAAAAGACCGCAGATTTTAAGAAGAATGCAAAATTACAAACAAACAGATACTTTTGTCTGGAATGCATTCAATCATACTTAAAGTAAAATTATTTTTTATTACTATTGTGAAAGTAAATTATTTTCAGTACAGAGATACAGTCATGGTCAACAGAATAAAGCTCATAGGCAATAACTATTCTTCTAGTTCATCGAAATATGAGGGTATACATATGGGTCCCACACCTCACTCACTTAGCTGAAAAAAAAAATTACTTTATCATTAAAAATGTATTAAAAGCAAAAAAATAACATTTGGTCTCCACGGAACAATTTTAGTCTCGTATAGGGACTGTCAGTGTTAATATTGAACTCTTACGGTTGGACTGAATACTTACATATACAAAGTTGAGCTTCAAATATTGGACGTTAAGAATAAATTGTATTGTGAAATTTCTAGGCATAACTTGGAAGTAATATTGCAGAAGTTCGGTCCACCAATCGCAACTTGGATATGTCAGACGTTTACAAATGACTAAATTTTTCTTCTTCTTCGATTTTCATCTTATTTGTAGCTAGGTCTCTACCCCTTGCCTACTAGTACTTATATATATTCTGTGCTACTACTACAAAACTGGCCATTTTGTGCTAAAATGGATTATATTTGAAACTTACAAAAAGAATGAAAACTTGAAGAGTTATTCAAAAAATAATAGAGACAATTTATGAGGGCATGATCTTAGCTTTTAAAAAAAAATGACATGGTTTACGAGTAATAAAAATAAATGTATTGGCGGCGGCGCTAGAAGTGGGTTGGGTAGTAGGGCACCTTAAGAGGCAGGCGAACAATGAGCTTCCTATACATACATGCATACGTAATACCAGAATGATTTGCAATTTGAGCAACTCTTCTTGTGATGTAATTCGGATTAAGACAGTACTTAATTTAAAAAAAAAAACAAAATACTAAATGAAATTTTATAAAAAATAATACTGTTTTAATCCGAATAACATCAGAAGAAGAGTTAATTATGCTACGTTTGTATATTATGTAGAAAATTCACTGTTCGCTGGCCCCTTAAAGCAATGATGTAAATAGGAATCATGCAACTTTTTAATCTCTTGTATAGTGAGCTAAAGTACTATAATAAGTCTCTATATAGGTAGTTCTTTTCTTCATAGAACAGAAGAAGCAACATTTTAATCATACATAGAAGTTTAGTAATAGTGTAGACAGAGCAAAGCCCTTTGCACAGAGCAGAACATACATGTAGGTATATGTCGTCAAATCACATATTTATCCGATTCTATCTACATTTTACTGAAGCGGATAACGAAATAAGTATCTACCTAAATAACCTGTTAAAACAACCAAAATATATAAAGAAACAGTAACATTTTACACTTGAACAACCGTAAAACGTGTCTCTGAAATAAAGCTACATCAAGAGAACTCACATTATCCTCGCTGATGTCCAAATTTTTCTGTGTTTTTCATTTATCTCATTCGCAAACCCCGTTTTGATCCCCTAATGGTTTTCCCACTGATAAAACTTGGCTTTGTTTATTTTTGCGGGCTTTATTTATTTTTGTCGGTGTTGTTAGCGACAGCTGTGCGCTTGTTTATCATTCAGCTTACCCTGATCGGGATTCTTGCCTCCATTTTGTAATTCACCTGACTCCGCTTAGCGGCAGAGGGTAATCCGATGTGGATCCCGTTAATTCGGGAATTGGGGAATCGTAACAGGCTACATTTGATAAATGCTTGAAGGCAGACACCTGGAGATACGCAGTTGTCTCCAAAATAAGGCCAATTTTTTTTTAGTGTTACGTAAGTTTGTGTAAAGATAAATCGTACTTTCTGGTAATTATATGATATATTTTTGTTTAAAGTCTTAGCTTGACAAATATAAATTGGTGGTAGAACGATCACATATTGCCTGGCATTTATTATTTTTTTCCTTTCCTCCATGCTTTTATGCTAAGGAGCTCAGTGACCTGATCGACCAGCGGCCGTGTTATGACCTCTTTTTACGAGTCAGTTTTCTGACTGGCTATCACTTTTATTTGCTATACGACGAGATAGAAATGTCTAAACCTGGCAGGATTTAAGAGCTTGTAATACGGCCTCAGATACGATTCCTGGGGGGCTACTCAAATGGCCACTTATCTATTCGTTCGCTATCTTAAAGCTTAAAAATAAGCAATTCAACGATCAAGTCACACGTCGCAAGTCTATGTAAATCACAGGCATTGTTGTATTGTATGGAATTGACAAACTTACGACACGTAATTTTGGAGTTTATGGCTTATTTTTAATTTTTAAGTTAGCGAACGAATAGAAAAGTGGCCGTTTGAGTAGCCCCCCTGATTGGATAAGATTTTCCTTTTAATACACACTCTCTAGGGAATCAGATTAAAAAAACAATCAGTTTGTGGCTTAACTTTAGTATTCTAGCCTAAAAATTATAGCATTTAGAACTATTCTATGTGTTTCGTAAGCCTAATAATTTTATTCTCTTTGTCTTTTTGCATCAGTCTATTAAAAAAATCTCTTTGGCGTCAATCTAGCGTCAACTTTCAACCATTTTCACATCTTTTTATCTTCGTTTTCGTGTTTTTATCAAAGTTTATTTGATTGAAGTTTTCTCGGTTTTATTTAGTTGTAGACACTTATAATTTCCTACGTTTATTTGTTTTTTAGCATAATAATAATAAGAATGGTGTGGCCCACAGAACATGATAAAAAATTGGGTGAAGTGAGTACAGAATTATCTTTAAATAATTCCTATATAGCAATTCCAGAGAACCTAGACATTTTTTCATTCAATGAAAATCATATTTATTACAAAGTATGAAGACACTAGTTACATGGATCCCAAACAACTGTAGAAATGGCATTTAATAATTTCTTTTTTGTAAATATATGAGTATGTGTTACCTACATAATACAAAAGTATCATTTAAAAATACAAATTGCAAAAACAAACACTTTTATTTTAATGTAATGAAATCGACATCGGAAATGGAAAAGAACTAAACACTAAAAACCATTTAACAAAGATTTTATCATGAAAACTTTCCCATGGAATGGGATGACACTATAAGCTTAGTAGGTGATTATTGGGCGTTCTGGAACACATTCACTCCAGGTCTCTCACGTCCGTTCGATCCCTGTCGTGAAGTGTTCCAAACAGCCCAATAATCACCTCGATCGCTGTAGTAAAAACTGTTTCAGGAAGACCAGTTAAATGTATGAAAATATGGTTAAACTCCCTAGTTCCTACCTACTCGCGATGAATAAATATAAAATATACTTTATGTAAAACTTACATGCTGCTAAGCTCACTGCACACCAAATCATTTGTATTGCACTCATTATAATATAGTAACACTGATTTATGCACGATGCTTAAACCGATAATGGATCACACTCGGCGGCTGACATTATGGAACTTATCGTTTTGTTTTAGACTGATTGTTCGTGTCAGTGGCCAAATTTGGTCGATGGCACCTGAAGTCGAATTTCGATCATAACGCTTAGGAAAATATCATTCTTCGGCCGATTGCTCATGCCCATCGCCCATTGGCTGGTGGCACCTCAGAAATGAATTTCCATCACGATACGATACGATTAAGAACATCGGATAATAGTCAATGCCAAAGCTGAGGAAATTATCATTCTTCGGCTGATTGCTCGTGCCGTTCACCTAGTGGTTGTTGGCACCCAGATATGATAATTCAAAAGATAAGGCAAATATACCTCCAAAGAACTCAACAGGTAACTGGTGCCGGTGACCAAATTAGGTTGGCGACACCTAAAACAACGAAAAGATTACCACTTTATGCTGCCATCGAGAGATGGGTGACCGCCCATCTATCCAGTTTTCGGGTTTTCTCATAACCTGCACTGCACTGTTCACTTACGCGGACGACAAGACTATGACTCGAATGCAAGTGCATTGCGTCATGGTTCAAACTGTGTGATTGAAAAAAATCGCACATAATGCATTGAGTTAAGGAATGGTTTAAATTGAATATTATAATTCACTTATCACGTTTATCTATGCAGTGGTATTGACTTTTGTAAGGTAAGCAAATAGGTAAGCCACATTACCACCGTGAGAATAAATTCGCAACATAAACTAGTTAGAGCACACGGTTTGTCTCGTTATTTTTATATTTATTATCTTTTAAGGTTTTTGATTTAATTTTTCATGAAATACAATCATTGATTTCATAAACACATATTCTCTGAATATCGTCAAAAAGCCCAGTTAATAATAAATAAAATAATCAGTTTCGTTAAAAGTGTATTTTTTTCTTTTGGGCACAAATTGACTTTTAGATCTCTTGTAAACCGAAATAACAAAGGTTATTGGGCATATTTGACCCACTTGATGAATGTTTGCGTACAGAGACCAAACCAGTTTCAAATTGAAGTTTCAATCCCACTTTTCAAAATATGTATTATTTTTTTTATGTACCGACCGGCAGAAAAAAAGTTATTTTACATTAAGTGTTTTATTGTATGTTTAATGTTATTAAACTTTTGTTAATAAAACAGAAGTTTTTACTTTAAGCATTGTGAAAATGTGTGGTACAAGCATAATAAACGTTTTATTATCTTTATTTATTTTATTTTTAATTAAAGTGCTGTGACATAATGATAAAAAATTAAACGTGTCCTGCAAGAATGTGACCCATACCACTGAGTAGCAGACACATTTATCTACATACCTAGCCCGATTTAGTTTGTGTACGCTGTAGGTCAAATGTTCGAACAAAATGCCCAATGACCTTTTTGTTATAAGTATGAAATATTTATGCAAAACATCAGAATAAGTTAAACAAAGTCAATAAATTAATCCGTTGATCCATTTTTTTTACATAATACTTTTGAAAAACATAAGTTTTTGTCATTAAGGTACATAAAGCTTAGTAAACTGTGCTAATTACTGAAATAAATATTTTTACTTAAACTTGCTTTCTGATATCAATAAGCTAAAACAAACGATGACAAAAGCGCAGCGAACTTAATGATAATTATAAAATATATAAAACATAGTTTCATAAAACATCTCAACTTTTCTGAACCATTATTGTAATATTATATCTGAGGGAATCGAACCCGTTGAAGTTTAATTTACTACCACCGCTAAGCCAGTCGATTATAACCAACGATGCAGATTTAGACCTTAGCTCTGATAAAGCCGTGTGTACACAATGCAGCTTTGTTTTGAATTACAAACCTATTGTAATATTAGTGCGCTTACGGATATTATTATATAGTTTCATAAAATTAAACATTCTTCTGGTGTTTGATTTTATTTGATGATTGCGATAAGTCGCATGGTTATTATCTCTGACTTAAATGCATGCTGTGGGTTCGAGTTTGTGTGGATATTTCGTGATGAAGATACAATTTTGCATTTTTTAAGTAGTCATTGTTTTTAGATAGGTAGTTATTTAAGGATGGCTCACGTTGTTTTAGTAGCTTCTTAGTTTTTAAATGCCTACCTAATCATTCAAAACTTCATTACTTCAAGAACTACGAGAAATTCATACTTATTTAATTTAACTTTATTTAGATATCATTACAAAATAATCATTTAAACTATTCAAATACCTCAAATACACAAATGTGAAAATAAATCAATAGAGTAAGACATTACCATTTTAACCATTATGTACATAGCCTTAACTACATATTGTCGGCTTATTTGAATATCAAGTTTGCGACATTAAACTGATACTACTTCCGTTCCGTAATATAAAATGTTTATTTGCAAATACTTAATAATTACAATTAACTTTGGTAAAATATGTAATAACGATTTCCAGTGGTTGTAAACCGTCACGTATTTATATTTAATACATTATATTTTAATAGAAAGTTTGGAACTAAATAATCCTGAACAAATTTAGTTTGAAGTTTAACTTAAGTATATCATTATCACATGAGGAGTGACAAGAACCTGTTTCAGTTTCAGGTCCAGTTTATTTTATAAATTTTTGTGGTGCTCTGTCAAATAAAATATTTAATATTAAAAAACAACAAAAAGTTTCGCATTTTTTTTACTTACAATATAATTTTCCATTAAACTGAAGATTTTTCAAATAATAAACACACGAATATAATAAAATGTTTTTCACTCCTGATTAAGAAATTATTGAAGATTCAGCAAAAACAACCTATTTAAAACGATTTCCGATCAATAAGTGTCACAAATTGTGGTGCTGCTCCGTCACTATTAGCAAAGACACTCTGCCTCAACGTCACCAGCGGTTTGCCAGTCATCCATCCGACTGCTCCATCCTCTCTCTGCGTGAGCACTCTGCCAGCCCCTGCCCAGCGCCAGCGCCCCGCCCGCCCACACGCTGACCATCAGCCAGCTGCTCTGCCATCACCGCAAGCTCACTGTACAACTCACACGAGCAAAACGAGGATCCGTGCTATTGCCATAATGTTCGTAAGTTGTTATTTTACTAAATGATTTTCTAGTGATGAATACTAATCCGATAAGGTAAATTTGTAAACGTGCTTAAGTTACTATCGTGTTTGTGTGAAAAGTTTTAAATCTCGATCTTATTACTTTACCACAATGATATCAAACGCGATGGTAACGTTTGCATATTTGCAAACTTACACTCGGCCCTCTGTTCAATTTGAGTTTCAAACGTAACAAATAAAAAGGAAATATTTTTTTATCAAATCTAAATTCATTCGGGAGTAAATTTTATCTTAAATTCTGTAAATTATTAATTATCTAATGTTAGTAATAATAACTTGCAGGTCGGACTCCGAATACTACAACAATAAGCGCAGCAAAGGCGCCAGAAAACAGGTCGTGGAAGATTTCGTCGAATCGGACACCGATGGGGAAACGACTTCCAAAGTAACGTATGTATTAATTAAACTTACTTACACTTTAAAATTTAAGTCTTAGATTGTTATTATTAAAATATCACTTTTATAGTTACATTTACAACAATTACTTAGGTACTTATATTTTTTCCTTTACATTTTACATACTTACTATTTTATGGCTAAGTTTATTCAACATGTAATCTTGACGTACACTATATTTTAAGAGTTATGATATGATATGTGATGTGTGCGTATCTTTGGTCGTTTATTTATATCCAGTTTTTTTTTTAGTTCCAAGAAAGAGCCGAAACCTGCAAAAGCGGTAAAAAGGAAGGCGCCAACATCAAAAAAGTCATCTGCACCGGCTGCAACAAAGTCAACTGGGTGGCAAATTGACTCAGACAGTGAGGAAGAGGCGGTGGCTCGACGACGAGGCAGCGAGAGCCAGCCCTTGCAGTCGTGCTTGTCGCGGCGTGTCGCCGACGGGGTCCTGCGCCGCACCGTCCAGAGAGACGGTGATACTTACATTGAAGTAAAGGTGTACAACACCAAAGACATATTGAAGGTGGAGCCCAAAGATCGCTGGGAACAGGCGGTAATCTCCCTGAAATATCGAGCAGATTCCGATGCTCCAGAGTTGATTCCACTTAAGGAGGCGCTCAAGCTCTGCAAAAAAAACTTCACCGAGGAAGGAAAATTTTTTAGCTTTAAGAAAAAGTAATAACTTAGTTATAGGAGATATTTTTTTTTTATTAACTTCTATATTTTTAGGATATTTTTTTTGTATTTTAATTTTATAATATATTATTTAAGATACTTAAAAAACTTAACTTAGTAGTACTAGTACTAAATAAATAAATAAAATAAATAGATAAACTTTAAAAAAAACATTTACTTATTATGAGTTAAACTCTATTCCCTAAAAATAAATAATATTTGGTTTATACATATAATATTAAAAAATAAAATACATAAGTACATAAGTAGGAATTATTATACCTATTCAACCAGTCCATTCAATAAAATATCACTGATTTTGGCAGCTTAGGATAATAATTCGCTTTTATTATATTCTTCCTACTACCTACTTAACGATATGGCAAGCAAAACAGTGTATTGCACAGTTTGTGACTTATCCGTTAAAAGTAAAGCATTCTCAGCCCATTTGAGAAGTAATATCCATAAAAATAATAGTTCCATCGAAATAAGTGACGTGAATTGAAAAAATAAGCAGTGCATTTCGAAGTCGAATCGCATCGTACAGGGTT
The DNA here is from genome assembly GCA_928269145.1 of Agriphila tristella. Taxonomy (NCBI): domain Eukaryota; kingdom Metazoa; phylum Arthropoda; class Insecta; order Lepidoptera; family Crambidae; genus Agriphila; species Agriphila tristella. The sequence goes on along the minus strand of OV743440.1, from coordinate 20,661,819 downwards.
CGAGTGCCGACGATGGCTGATAGCGGTGACGACACGGATGACGTCAGCGTGTGTCCGCCGGCTGAGTTCCTGTCTCAGCTTCGCTCTCGCGTGCATAACTTGTTATCTGCAAGACAGGCAACCTATAGTTCTATTAAGGTGAATTTTGAATTTTTCGCCGAGTTTAAGTTACCGAAAACTAGCGCTAGTGAAATCAAATCATTTGCTTTTGGTCAAAATGTTGTGTTGCATCATAATTATGATTTTAATGATCTGTTTTCAAAAATTGTTAGCTCCATTGTAACAAGTATTGACGAATTTGAGGAAAAAGATAGCGGTTGGTCTTTTGTAAGAAATTTATACTTAGAAGTTAATATCAACAAGTATAATCCATTGAGAGCCTCCCGGTTTATTGAGTTGCCGCGAAATTTAAAACTAAAGCATGCTTGCATTAACATACAAAATAATGACTCCTTCTGCTTTTTATGGTGCATAGTAGCCGCATTGTTTCCAGCTAAGAACAATGCACATCGAACATCTTCATATCCTCACTTTGAGAATGTTCTGAATATTCAAAATATGACGTATCCAGTTGGGTTTTCAGATATTAAGATTTTCGAGAAAAATAATCACCAAATCAGCGTTAATGTGTACGGTCTCGCAAACAAGTCTAACATTGTTGGACCTCTCTATAAAACGCAGAGCAAAAAGAAACATCATGTCAACTTATTACTATTAGAAAAAGGTGAATTTAAACATTATTGTTTAATAAAAAATTTGAGCAGATTACTGAGACCTCAGTTAACAAAACATCACGGAAAAATTTTCTTTTGTGACGATTGTATGATATTTTTTAATAGCGAACAAAATTTGAATACTCATATTTGTAGCGGTGTCCGGACGGTATTGCCTGATCCAGGCACTGTTATTCAATTCAAACATTTCGATAGAATGCAAGATATGCCATTTGTTATATATGCGGATTTCGAATCCTTATTAGTGCCTGAATCAAGTAGTGATGGATTGCTCTCGAATAATACATCCATTTTGCAAAAACATTTGCCTGCCGCATTTGCATATTACGTTGTTTGTTCGTATGATAGCTCTCAAAATAAATACATGTCATATCGTGGTCAGGATTGTGTTGAAAAGTTTCTTGAATATCTTGGCGAAGATGTAACTAATATACACAAAATTTTAAAACAATCAATTCCAATGACTTCACTAACATCTGATGAGCAAAAGAGCTTTGATGATTCAAAATATTGCTTCCTTTGTGATCAGTTATTGTTCGACGATAAAGTTAGAGATCATTGTCATTTGACAGGAAAGTATCGTGGTGCATCTCATGCTTACTGCAACTTGCAATATTGTGTACCAAAATTCATTCCAGTATTTTTTCATAATTTATCCGGGTACGATAGTCATTTATTTATTCGGCAGTTGGGAGCGACACCGGGTAACATTAAAGTTATAGCAAAAACTAAAGAAAACTACATATCATTTACAAAGTTTTTTAGTGTAGGACGTGAGGAATACATACCAGTTAGATTTGTAGATTCATTTAAATTTTTAGGCACTAGTTTAGAAAAGCTTGCAGGAAATTTAAATAAAAATGATTTTTTTCACTTACATCACTTTTTCCCTAAAATGGAACATTTTGATTTACTTAGACGTAAAGGTGTGTATCCATATGAGTATATGACAAATTGGAATTGCTTTGATGAAGACAGGTTACCACCACGAAAATGTTTTTACAGTAGTTTAACCGGTGAAACTGTTTCAGAGTCAGATTATTGTCATGCTCAATGTGTTTGGACAACGTTCAATTTGAAAAATCTAGGCGAATATACTGATTTATATCTTAAAACGGATGTCATTTTACTTGCCGATGTTTTTGAAAATTTTCGTCAAACTTGTAAAATTAATTACAGATTAGATCCTGCATTTTACATGACGGCACCTGGCCTAAGTTTTGACGCAATGTTACTTAAAACTAAAGTAAAATTGGAACTTATAGAAAATCTAGAAATTTTACGTATGATTCAAAAAGGAATCCGTGGTGGTGTGTGTTTGTGCTCTACTAGATACGCTAAGGCAAATAACAAGTACATATCAAATTACGATCCGTCTGTGCCCGATAATTATTTACTATACATTGATTGTAATAACTTATATGGTTATGCAATGTGTTCTTATTTGCCTTATTCAAATTTCGAACTCATAAGCCAAACGGAAATTAGTGAATTTAATATTCTTCATGTACCTAATGATTCAGAGTTTGGTTATATCTTAGAAGTAGATTTAGAGTACCCAGAGCATCTACACGACTTGCACAATGACTTACCTTTTTGTCCCCAAAAATTTACACCACCCAGTTCTAAAAACCCTAAATTGATTCCAAATTTGTACGATAAATTTTACTACGTAATTCACTACGTGCATTTGAAAACGTGCCTCAAACATGGTTTACTGTTAAAAAAAATTCATAGAGTAATTAAATTTAAACAAAGCCCATTTCTTAAGCAATATATAGATTTGAATACGGAACTGCGTCAAAAGGCTAAGTCAACATTTGAACAGGACTTTTTCAAATTATTAAATCGCTGCCCTATTATTGTTTTGTACTAACTCCACTTTTTAGGTATTTTGAGATTTTTGTCCCATGTTAATGTAGCAATTTTTCTGTACTATATCCACCGATTAGATCGTAAAATAGTTGTATAGTTACAGAGATAAGCAATATACGATTGTACTACGTCCAGGTTTCGAAGAGATTCATTCATTACCTATGTACTATGTCCATAAACAGTTTGTTTTGAATCTGATGGTACAAAGCTATATTAAGAAACTTTGCACCTTGCTTTGTTCTATGTCCAACCATATAAATTTTATGAGGTACCTACATGGCAAATAAAGATTGACTGATTGATACATAACGAACGATAGATTATATTATTACTGTAATCATGTTTTTTTAACGTATTAAACACTCTTTAGTAAAATGGACGAAGCAACATGCATGGTAGCGTGCATGGCTGTATGAGCTTTTATCTTTTGCTTTGCCCTTTGGGAAAAAAGTAAGAAAAACAATAATGTCAAAGATTAGGGTAAACCAGCATAAAAATGACACTTTACTTAGGCGAACCCTACACAGGGATAGGGTAAGAGGAATTGTTTCATAATTATGAATTATAATTTCTACCCCAATAAACTACTATGGTAAATTCATCATATCAGCCGCACGACACCCACTACTGGTATAGTAAATGTTGTAGTACATTTACCATTATTTTAAGGGGGGGGGTCGAGCCAAATATCACGTGGGGGAGAGGGAGATCTCGACAGCAAAAACATTTTTTTACCATAATTTGGCCAAATCTAACACAAAAATGTTTTATTTAAAAGAAATCCACGCTAGCTTGCTTATTTTTAGTGTAAGTTCATTTGTGCGACGAATTTACACTAAAAATAAACATTTTGAAAATGCGAATGTGTCAAAAATCTCACGTGAGATTTATAGGGGGTAGAAATCTGTCCTAAAGCGAACATTTCACCAAGGAAGAGGGGGATTTAAAAATTGCCAAACACAACTCAAGTGATTCATGGACAGCCCCCAGGTTGCTAGGATCTGGGCCTTACTATGAGCTCCTATATATAGCAGGACTTAAATTGAACTGCCTTACTTTTTCGCACTATGACCTCAAAGGTTAGTATGAAAGCAGGCCTTAAGCAGTCCTGTTTAAGGCCTGCTTTTGAACTGAATGGTTTCTTATTTGCTGATGGTAAGCCCCCATGGCACATCCAAAACTAAAAGTTAAACTTTTATAAAAGCCTATTTGTAAAGAAAGTTTAAAAAACTATTAGGTTAAGTTATTGTAGCTTAAGTTATTGTAATCCCAATCACTAATGAATAAGTATTGCTGTCATCATGGATGTATTTGCGATGTAATTTGCACGTTAAAAATTGTTTACGCACTCGATTATGATGCTGTGTGTACACGTCATTGGGTCAGTACTTTATAGCTGTTGTTTTGTTTTTCTTTTTTTATTATCACCTGTTGTGTACGCTTTAATGAAATTAAATTAAAAAATTGAACATATTTTTTACAATTATCGTATCGTGATGCAGGGAGGGGAAGATTGGACAACTTTTATTACAAAAATAATATTTTAAGTTTTGTAATGACTTAAGAATTAAAGCTCAATTAAATTTGTAAATCTTTAAGGGGAAACGAGGGAAAAAATATTTGCTGAAACCTCTTCAACTTACCAAATATCTGGGGCCTTACTATGAGCTCTTATAGCAGGACTTATATTGAACTGCCTTACTTTTTCGTACTATGACCTTAAAGGTAAGGATGAAAGCAGGCCTTAAGCAGTCCTGTTTAAGGCCTGCTTTTGAACTGAACGGTTTCTTATTTGCTGATGGTAGACCCTCAGTCCGACCTTACCCCACCCCAAAAATACCTGACGATAAGCAATGTTCACTCATTAAATAAAAAGTAGACATAATTTATGTCAGTATAGCTGAGACGGTTATTTAAAAAACATACAAGTTTAATTTTAAAATTGTAATGGTCAACTTTTGGGTGTGTGGTCTTTGGGTCAGTTGGGTGTGTTACTTTTTAAAATTATGTTTGGCAATTTTTTGTCAGGATATTTAATACTTAATAATGACATATTAGTGTCGATTCAGTTGGTCTTGGTACTAATAAAAACTAAATTGACAGGATCAAACTTAATTCTTACATTATTGTCTTTTCGATACCGCAAGAAAGGATGGAAAACTAAATTTAGTTTAGTCCTGTCAATTCAGTTGTTTTCACAAGTCGTTGCCAACCAAATCAACACTAATGTCTCTTCGTTTTAAAATAAAAAAATCCTGTCAAATTTTCATTTAAAACGTGTTTAATTGATTTTCTCCAAACCGTCCTTTAGTTTATATACATTTACATGTACTTAGTACTCAAATTATTTACTCTAAGGTAATACTATTTTAATATTGTTTGTACTAAGTAAGGATATAGAACATATAATAACAGATTTTTTACTCAAATGCGAGGAAATTGTGGTTCAAAATTAATTTGGGGATTTTGTCAGTTTTGCAAGGTTTGACGCGCTGTTGACTGTACCTCTCTATGTATTTATGTGTTGAATCTAATTTAAAATTGAAAATCATTTCAAATTTAAAAGGTGTAGTTACATGGGTACATGAGAATTTCAGTTCGATTGTTATTAAATTTGTTGGTTAGTTGGTGAGAATTTTGTATTCATTATACTATTTTTTCTTTGCGATTAAGTAATTATTTAGTATGGTGTAGTTATACTTTACTCTAGACACAGATTTTATAATATTACTCTTTAGATTCGATTGTTTCTTTTGTTTGTTCGGTTTCTAATTTACAATTATAATGGAAACCTGTTATTGGCCTTAATTCTAAAATTATTTAGCGTAAAAATTTATGTAACGCTGTTGGTTTCGTGAAATAAATAAAATAAAATAAAAAATAAAAATAAAACAAAAAAATAGAAAAAAATTTAAAGTACAAACCAATTTTGACACAAGTTCGCAAATTTTGGACTACATAGTACAATCGTCATTTACATTTAATTTCATTATTATTATTAAATATATTCAAAAACAAGTTTAATTTACATGGAATAACTGCTCTAAAACCTGTCTAGCTAATGGTGCACATTAAACTTCAGTTTAGTATACCAAATAGGAATTATGATTTTTCAAAACTTTAGATGTCGATATCTCGAAACTAGGGTGAGTGGAGTTGGTACAGACCAATAATAGGGCAGCGAAATAACAGTATTTTTGGGAAAACTTTAGAGGATACTGAAAAAAGATTGAGCGTATATTTAGTCAATAAGTGGAATGACACCAGAAATAAAACGAAAAAATGTTATACAGCTGAGCAATTAATTTCAAGGCCAAATTTTCATAGTTGTACGGTTTTCGCAGAAAATTTTGTAGCTGTGCAAATGAAACCTGATTCAGTGATTTTAGATAAACCTATTTACATAGGATTCACTGTTCTCGAAATATCCAAAAATCACATGTATGATTTCCACTACTCTATTACAAAACCGTTTTATGGTTCCAATTTAAAACTATGTTACACCGATACTGATAGTTTTTTGTACTCTATCGAGGCAACGGACATTTACGAAGACATAAAATCCAATTTTCAACAGTACTTTGACACAAGCAATTACATGGAAAATAATCAGTATAATATAGTTCCGAGGAACAAAAAGGTCCCTGGATTATTTAAAGACGAGATGGGAGGGCAACTTATCACTGAATTCGTGGGTTTGAGATCTAAGTTATATTGTGTAAAAACTCAAGACAAAGAGATAAAAAAGGCAAAAGGGGTAAAAAAATCTGTAGTAAAAAAAATGGATTTTAAAGATTATAATAAAGTGCTACTTCTTAATAAGTCACTTAAAAAGAAAAATGTATTATTCAAGTCTTTGAAACACGAGATTTTTACGCAAGCCGTTAACAAAGTTGCTCTATCTTCAAATGACAATAAACGCATTGTACTTAAAGATAAAATATCTACATTGTCCTGGGGACATAAATCAAGCCTTTTCTGAGATTTTTTGTTTGGACTGGTTGAAAAAATAATAGAGTACCTAGTGAACACTTTATTGTCAATTTTTTAATACTGTTATTTAAGTATATTATAAGTATAATTATCAATATGTGTGATTCGTTTATAAATCGTGAATTCAGAATTAAAAGAGCAGTGTTCAGCAAAATCTATGCTTATTTTTGTATCACTTTACAGTCTAAAACATATGTTCTGTATCCTTGTAATAAGTAAATAAATGAATACAAATTTTATAATATATATTTTAGTATAGGTACGTTAGTAATACTTTAAATAAATAGTATGTATGTAAGTTGTTGTTTTATTCTGAATCTAATTACCTTTTACCATTTTACTTCATAGCCAGCGAGGATTTATAAAATATAAATGACAAAAAACAAGTTCTAACTTGTCTAATTCTGATTGCATCGCGGCACATGTTTGCCGCTTTGTCAGCAATACGTTTCCACTTACATAACATAATAAGGTATCGACATCAGGAGCAAGTTCTAACTTGTCCAATTTAAGGAGCTGTGTCAGCTATAGGTTTACATACAAACTCACACGATCACAAATCAAAGGTATAAATATTCGTGTTAACTGCAATTGTATATTTATTTTCATAAGAACATCGAAGATGGTAAGTTGCTTTTTAAATATAAGTTGAATGTATTTACACAATAAATATAGGAATCTGTTCGCTTTTAAATATATGACTCATATTATTTGTTTCAGGCCATGTCAGTGAACACCGAGCTTCTCGTAGAAGACCTGCGCTCACCATCTCCGGTCTTACAAAACGCGCAGGACCCTCTAGAAGGATGGACGCAGATGATCCCGCCTTGGGTTGTAGAGCCACCACACGAAGAAACGCCGTTGGTGCTCAAAATACGGAAGGCGGCGTATGACACGCAGAAGAGGAAGCGAAAGAAGAGATCGTCCTTCCTCAAGCACTCACACAACACGCAGCAGTCCTTCGTGGTGAAGAGCCCGCCGAAGAAAGGACGACGTCTAATTAAAATTGAGATAGTAGACCTAGAGCAAGAAGCGCTGGGTGACTCGTCGGAGGATGCCCTACTGTCTGCGCAGTATGTGGTGTCGGAAGACATGGACCAGATTATGGACCAGGCGGAAGGTCTAATAAGCAACATATCAAAAAAAATATGTGGTTACAGCTATAGTTTTTAAAGCTTTGAATCAAATTATTTTTGTAAATTAAAGTTCTCATGTAGGTTTTATGCGTAACATCTCTAGTTACTTATAAACCTATAGAGATACATTTAAAGATAATACCTACTTACATTTAAAATTTTTGAAGGCTAGATTTAGTTGTACAAATGTAAAAACATTTTTTACTGTGTAATTAAGGTTTATTAAATAAGAATGTAATAAAATTACCTTTTAATGAATTAAACTTTAAAGGAATTATGTCGTTTTATTTCTATATAAAACGTAATTAGGTAGGTAAATGAAAAAAAGATTTTAAATGTACACTTATTTATTTATTGAAAAAATCATACATTGGTATTTTATTTTCTAATATCCATTTTCTTATACAAATTACATTTTTCAAAGCACAATATTTTATATGGTTAAAACAATTGTATGCAAACATATCTTTACAGTAAAGTTTACTTAGAGTTTCTAGATTAGGTATACCCTTAACACTAATATCTAAAACATTTTCATGACCACATAATTCACGCACCCATTTAACTTTCTCTTCTCCTTTCACTATGATTTTGCGTTCTCTAAGGTAAGGTTTAATGAGTCTTTTAAATTCTCTGTAGTCAATATATCCCTCACTCCATCGGTATCCTCTGTTTCTTTCTATCCACCAAACATGTTTCCTTTCTTCGAGAGTCAGTGTAGAGAATGGATATGGAGGTTTAATTAAAAAGATTTGAGTGTGTTCAGATGTGCCTATAACTAATTCTTTTAATATGAATTCATTTTTATCATTTTTAAAACCTTGCACATCCACTATTATAATATCTTTATTCATGATAGTTTTTTAACAATGTTACTCAGAGGCTTATATTCAAATATGCAGTCGTTCAGTATAAGGCAATATGCGGCGGTCTGATCAGGTATCTCTTGATCTGCTTCTATTTCCACACGAACGTCAATTGATCCCTTTAGCGTTTCGTGTTGGCGAGAACAGTCAACAACAAATAAGGGGGAAATTTCTTTGAACTCTTTCAAACTCAACAACGGCTCTGGTCTACGACCATGATAAGACTGCTGAAATCTTGCATACTGTTCGTATATTAACGAAAACTTGTTGTCAGCAAAATTAATATTCAGTCCTTCATAAGGGTAATATGATGAATTTAAAAATACTCTTACATCACGAATAAAGCAATGATCGAACTCTGCCATAGACTCTTTCGCATTATGTTTACGATTAGTTTGAAAAGCAATAACTACAAATCGTGGTTTTTCAACCTGTGATGAGGTTTTAATAGACCAAGCGTGTTTACGTGTTTTGGGTAGTAATGGATACTCATACAAGTCCCAATTACGAAATGCTACTGTAATGGGACGATCTTTTTCTAAATGCTTTAATAAATTAATTCTTTCGCGGTCTGATACTTTAATGTGCGGAACTCGCCAGACAATTTTATTTATTATTATATCCTCCACAACTTCATCGGTATTTAGTTTTAAAGCATTGAGATTTGTATTGCTTCTCAATAGTACTAACTCATGTTTACAGTTAATTATAATTTTTTCATAATCTTCTGCAAAGCCTAATATTTTGTTCAGAGGTATTGATGCAGAGAATACTCCATTGTTGACATTGGTCGTACCTGTAGGTGACCAGCCCCAAACTTTTGCACATTTCGATTCGTTTTCATTCAACGAAAGATAAGATTTTATAGTTGTAGAAATCCCTGCATTTTTTACCTTATCTATTTCTACACCATTTAATTCATAACGAATATCTTGAAAAAGAAACAATGCTGGGTTATTAACAAAATGCACACTTGTCACTCTTTCTTTTTGTTTAGTAGTACTGTTATACTTATACACATTGACTACGCCCTCAATGTACAAACTGCTGAGTGCAGGTAACACATACAAATCTTGCTGATTAATAGGTATTCGTATTTCATCGTTCTTGTTAAAACTCGTTACATATGGTTTATACGAATGATATTCGAAACTTTCAATGCTGTTATCGTACGATGCCGGTTGAGTAATATTTAAAATATTCATTTTAACAAGCCCAGTAGTTTTAAAAATCCTTATTGCTTTTGGTTAGCTTCTTATTTAAACGAAGCGGTGTTCTTTTCTGAGAGGATCTTTTAGAACTGACTTGAACAGTAGATGCGGATGGGGTTTTATTAAAATTTATCATTTTTTTCTAAAGTGTAAATACAGCTGTACTTCTTCACCACGTAAGTTGATCTGCTTATTTTCAGCGTCTAACAACCTTATGTTAATAGCGTTGATTGAACTCTGATTGACGGGAAAATAAATTAAGTTTTTAGGTATTTCGATGATTCTATAACCTGGTGGTACGTTAGGCACAAATTCGTAAATAATGTGACTTGCTTTCCCGTTCACAAATGACCCGCTGATGACATCACATTCGATGCGCACTACAGTTGTTGATAAAATGCTGACAGGATACCGAGACTCAGTGCTTATATTAGCTTTTATTGTATCCATACCAAAGCCCAAAATTTTACCAAGAGAATCATTTTTATCGAAGTACACATTTTCGGAACAGTATATACAAGTTTTTAATGTATTATTATTGCAAGTTAATTTTAGCGCAGCATTTTTAATGTTACTTTTCAAAAAATCACAAATATCTTGAAGTTCATAGGACCCTTCAGGTATTTCGATAACTTTATCACTACCGTAATAAAATTTATTATTTCTTTCATCTATGTTCGGGATAGAATTAAAAGTTGAAAAATATAAGAGCCCACACTCATATTCTCCGCGTAATTGCAAGGTTGGCGAGTAATTTGTTATTAAAGATTCTCCTCTGCCAGTTATTGACACAGTGAAAGACATTTTTGTACTGATAAGTTTTTTAATTTCATTATCAATTTAAATGTTATTTCCAATAGTCTCTTAAAAATTTTAAACAAAGATGACCACAGTTTACAGCTCCAAACTTTTGATACTGTACATAATTATAGTTTATAGACATGTACCTTAAATAATTTATCAATTCTAACGGTGGCTTAAGATTGCCAAAACTATCAAAATATTCACAGTAGTCATTATGCTTAACGTAGGCTACCCAATGGGTTCCGGGATTATCAGAACTATCTAAATTTATTATAGCACACTCGATCTTTCGTGGTTTTAAAGGTAGTGCATCTCTCATGAAAACTCCTCGAAAGTGTGGAATATCAGAAGCATGCTCTAATATATCTAAATTAGTGAGAGGGCGTCTGGGTAGCCGTTTCATTCGTTTTTTGAAGGATTCAGATATAAACCAGCTCCTTTTTTATGAGGCTTGATATACAGTCCTTTTCCTAAAGCTACAGCTTCCATCATCTTGTTATGCCGTTCAGATTCTTGAAGATTTTTCTGAGCAGCCTTGTAATCATTGACAGCCTTTGCTATACCTGCTGCACCTCCAGCAAGTGAACCTAGAGCTGATAATCCAGCGAAGATTGGAATAAGAGGTAAGAAACCTCCACTTTTTGGAATAGGAATACACCGTGGCAACCGTATTCCTTTTTTATTTGTAAACAATTTTTTGGCGGCTGCATGTGCGTATTTTATAGCTGTACGATTGTCTTTAGATTTTAATTTTTTTATTTGTGTTTGTATTTTTTTTACAATTGACATAAAAGATCGAACACCAGCACCAGCTTTAAGTTTTGCTTTCATTGCATTTTTTACAATCCATGAAGCTACTTTTTCTCGTTTCCCAGCATCCTTTGATTTCAATCTTTTCTTAGCCATATTCAAAAGTTGTAAATCAGCTTTATGTCGAACACTCAAATCACTGTTATTATAGGCGATATCGTGATTAGTGAATGCAAATCCGTATATATTTCGAAATCCGGATTTTAAGAACGGATATTTCGTCAAATCCGTATTATCCGGATATTACGGATTTTTTATTAAAATATTTTTTTTTATAAATATAAGTCATTTCTGTACATATAAGTTCAGTAATGCGATGTCTCTTATATTTGGGTCAATCAACTTTTAATTGTCCTATGAGTTTTCCTGTCCACAAACATAAAAGTATATAATTCCTTGAAAAGAAATATCAACTAACTTAAAAATTATGGTTTGGGTTAAATGTAATACTTTAATTATCATTTTGGTAATAGAAATAAATATGTTGTTTACATATTTGTTCGTATTTTAACGGTTGTCGAGAGAGATGTCGATGTCCCCTTTATTTGTATGAAATTGATGAAATGTCTACTGGACAACCAATAACATAAAAGTGTGTTTTCTTGAAATAAAAAATAAAGAAAATAGTTTAGCTTATAAATACTTAAACTTAAGATTTAAAGTATCATTTTGGTAACAGAAATAAATATATTGTTTACATATTTGTTCGTATTGTATAAGTTGTCCAGTGGATATTTCTTTATGTTTGTGGACAGGACAACTCATAGGACAATTAAAAGTTGATTGACCCATTTATGTAAATGGATTCAATGAAAAGGACAATATTAATCAAATCCAATATTTTTTTGTCATAAAATACTACAATATTATGATGTTACCTATTATTGTTCAAATGTAATTAAAATAGTGTATGATTCGCGTGCGATTTGCGAGTAGGTGACGTAAGCGATCGTTTACATGAGCGCTTTTGCGACGATTTATCACGCGATATTTCTGAAGCTTCGAATAGAACACAATGTGACTGACTGTGGAACGGGACAAAAATATCGCACGGTAAAAAAAATCGCTCATGCAAACACACAGTTGTTCTATTCCGAAGCGTTAGAGCCATAACACATTGGGACGCCATGGCGACGCCGCCGGCTACGTATCCAAACAATTCGTATTGAAATGTATGGCAGATAACACACTTGGCTGGCGTCTGGCAACGTCGCAAATTTGGAAGCGTAGCCACTATCGACCGGCCCCTACGCGGAAACTGGATACTCTGGCTACCTGCGACGCATAGCTAAGTCGCCAGTATTTTGGATACAAGTAAGTTATGCCTCCCTCACTCAGTGGCCAACTGGTCGCTGCCAGAACGGACGCCCGTTGTGAATTGTGCGAAAGCAATGAGTTTCGATACAGAACGATTTATTGCAGAGATTCAAAACCGTCCATGTTTTTGGGATAAGTACTACATCTAAAGAATATTCTGATCGATCAATTTATTTTTACATAAGTTTAATAATTCATCAAAAGATGTTATTGATATTCTCACATAGTTGAACAATTTTTATTAAGGATATTTTCATAATCTGCATATAGTTTAAAAAAAACACTTCGACTTCGATCTGATATAAAGGATGGACCCATAACTTTTTAGGTTTCTTCTTTTTCATTTTATGACACAGATAACAATAATATAGCGATCTCTTCTATGCACGTAGGACAGTGGCTACTTATTTGGAAACTTTATTTGGCTACGCTAGGTTGCCAAAGGTAGCCATGGCCACGTCACCGGCGATGTCGCCATGGCGTCCCAGTATGTTATGGCTCTTAGAAAAATCTCGCGATAAGACGTCGAAAAAGCGCTAATTAAAATAAAAATCATACTCTTTATAAAATTATACAAATGAAGAATAATATATTACTATGATTAAACTAGATAACAGAATATGTTGTTTAGTTTATGTGAATTTGAAAAATACAAATTATTTTTTGGGACTTAATGTGATAAAGCCCTGAGAGTTTGAGAGGCGCGCCGTATTAGCCACTCGTTCCTTAGGATGTTAGGAGGAGTGTCACCCGCGCACCATCCGGAAGACTATACGCCACCACGCCAACGGGAAGAAGAGACCCTAGGCGCGCCAGTGAAAACAACCAAGAAGTTCGCATAGAAGATGATTGTCATTTTACATTTTCCAGTCGACAAGAAGCACACGCACTAATGAAAGTGATACGAAGTATAAAAGTAGCAATGTGTCATACTTATCTGTCAAATGAAGCAGATAGCGATGCCAATGACACTTGCGCGGTAGACCCACTGGTCGAGCTAGAGACGCTGCAAGTACACTCAGAAATTGACGATGAAGAAGGAGAGTTGTATCGGCAGAAACACCAGCAGAGCTGATTCAACCAAACAAACTTTTTGGGACTTAATGGGACAGACCTGAGACATGGCACTAGCAAGACGCGTGAATGGCGTCGTCTAGAAAAAACTCACATACCCACAAACATACATGAACCCTAAACACATATACACTCCTTTAGGGCAGTCGTGTAAATAGCATCTACCGTCTAGCTAGTGCGAGAAACGAAGTGTTCCACAGCAACTGAGTGAATACCAATTGGGCGAATAACAACTAAAGTATTCCACTTAAAGCACAGCTATCAATATTTACTTACTATTTGCTCGATTGCTCTACTCGTAAGTGGAATACTTCCGAGAAACTTGCTTGTTTAATTTTATTTGTAACAATTTCTTATTATTCGAAAAATCCGAATTTGATTTTCAAAATCCGGATTTGCAAGTCTAGTAAAAATGTGCGGATATCCGGATTTTTCGGATTACGGATTATCCGGATTGCATTCCCTAATCGTGATACATACAAGCTTCATCTAATTTATTTATACCTCGATCACCTCTTAGTAACCGTTTTTTAAGTTTTGTTCCGGGGCCACAAAACTGATAACCAGGGATATGTAACTCAAACGGTAAGTTATTTATTAAGTCGTTTATAATACCACTTCCTTCCTTCATTGATGTTCTTAAAGTGAGTTCAATCTAATTACATCGCTTCATTTATATTACAAAACTAGCGAATTTTTATCAACCCAACTATTCTCTTTATCGCTGAGACCTAACCATTTTACAAAAAGTTTTCTACCTTTTCTTTTTATAACTTTTTCGATGAGATAAAGATCAGGAAATTTAGTTCTTTGTAATTCATATTCGTAGAAAGATCCTAAAATCCTCTGTTTGTGTTTATCTTCTAAATGGTAAGTAGGTGGATTCGTATGATTTACCTTAATTATTACAAATATCTCGGTGGACCAGTTAGGGGTGTAACCCTTGTAAAAATCTCCTTTATATTTACTAATACGAACATGATCACCAAGTTGAAACTTAGGTTTGCGATCTATCTTAGGTCTTTGTGATTTAATAATGTTAGACTTTATAACCATCTGGTTTTCTTTGTTGACTTCAATAGGTTTAAATTTAGTTATACGGTGAGTAGAATTATTATAGTTTTCTACAACTGAATTTAAATTTTGCCCCAACCATTGGTAATGACCGTGCAAACTAAAAAGTTTGTAAATTTTATGTTTTAAAGTACGTATTACTCGTTCTACAATAGAAGCTTTTTTTACAGAGTAGGTAGAATAATGATTTATATTATATTCTTCTAATAATTTTTTGAAAGTATCATTATAAAATTCCTTGCCTAAGTCAGTTTGTAAATATTTAGGTTTTCGTGATGAATTTGTTAGTATCTCTTGCAGCGCATGTGTCACACATTGTTTGTCTTTTGATTTTAAAGGATTTACCCACACATATTTTGATAAAGTATCTATTACTATCAAAATGTATTTGAATCCTTTATTGGAATGTGCAAATTTCTGGAAATCCATAAGGTCAGCTTGCCATAAATCATCTATTCCTTTTATGATTGTACATCGCCGCGGGAAATTTCTTCTTGCTGCTTTGTGAAGTTCATTGACGATGTCTTTTTTACTCATTTTTATTTTTTAGTTTAATCAAATTATCTATCTCTGTTTTAGTATAATATAAATTACCCAAACGATTTGAAGTCACCTTTTCCAAGTTATTGAGATATTTTTTAACATCAAGAGATACTTTTTTTATTTCGTCTCTTAGTTCATGAACTGTTTTATCTAAATAAGCTTTATTTACTGCTTCGTCGTCTTCGTCTGGAGACGTTAAACCTTTCAATTTTGATGATTTTAAATCGTAGTGTCCTGTATCTGACTTCACTAATGTATCGCTGAAGGTATCAATATATTCTGCTAATCGTAGACGCTTATGAACATGATGGCCAAACTTGTCAATGTTCATTGCTGCTCTGATGACTTTTTCATACTGATCCATTTCCCTGTCAAGCGTTCTTTATATTTTAAATTCTTGATTATTCCTGCTTCCCACAGTTCTTCAATAATTGCGACAATTTCATTGTCTAAGCCAGTGTTACCCGCATCTCGTGAGGCGAGTAATATTTTTAATCGTTCTACTAACTCATTCGGATCATCCCAATAAACCAAATCAGTATTCTTTTTAACTTTTTTTAGTACCTTAATACCTTCTCCATGCGAAAGACTTTCCACACTTGTAGTTGCATTTCTAGCAAACTTAAATAGAGGTTTTATGACGTTCATGTACTTAAAACCTTTATTGCTGTTTATTGGTTTGGATGAATCATAATTGCGTCTGTGTGCATTGGTTTCTAATAAAAGTAGTTTATAGTTATGTAAATCTTCTTCAGTAGTTATATCTAAATTTGGTTTCTTTTTAAACAAAAGCTCTTTCAATCCATCTGTTTTATTCAATGTGTACGTTCCTATTTTTAAGATGTTGCCATCATCATAGACGCGGGTTTTACCAAGCATCAATTTTCCGCGTTCGTTTCTGATTCCAAAAGGTATATTACCCATTACATCCGAAGATGTTGACCACGATAGTGTATGTTCTTTAACGTTTGGCGATGACTGCAAAGACTTGAATGACCCCTCGCTGATATTGTGAGTTTCAGAAGGCGATACTGTAAGCGTTTTGTTTTCGTGTAAGTTGTTATCAGAATCTATTTCATCTTCTTCACTGTAATCTTCATGAAAATCTTCACTAGATGAGGACGAACTATCGAAATGATCTTTCTTATTTTTTTTCACAGAAGGCATAAACTGTTTTTCATTCCCTTGATGCTTTTCTTCATTTTTATTTGCTAACAAGTTAAGTGGTTCGACTATGGGCTTAAATATGGTTTCCAGGGCAATATTATTCGAATTTTTTGCTTCCTTTATCATTTCAACTTTTCTTTTTACAGCCGCAGCAGATTTCACGATTTTTTGCTTCAGATTTTTCTCCATTTTAGATAGGATACTGCTTGGTTCTAAATCACGAATGAGAGTGATTTATTCGTAGTGTAACAACCTGTTATGTATTTTAGTCCAGTATTATAAATGTATCAAATGTCAATCTGTAGCATCCGTTGTTTCTTTCACAATCCTTATTTATCACAAGATAATTGTAAGGCTTATTCCAAACAGCTGAGCACATTTTTCGAAATTGGGCCCAGGACATATCAGAACCAACATGTTCATCATAAACATGTTTTAAATTAATATCATCTTGTTTAAATAATATAACAAGATTTGCATTGTCCCTTACAAGCTGTTTGGGTATTTTAGTATAAGTCTGATTTATATAAAAACAATCAATGTTCTTATGACGTCCCATTGCAAAATAATCCCTTATGTTACTTTGATTTTCACAAGCAACGTCGTCGAAAATGATAATAGAATCAGGTAAAGCCTCATGCGGACTCAATATTTCACTATTATGATTATATTTATTATATGATATTTCGGGCACCCTATCTAAAACTTTTTCTAGAAATAAGTATTTTGTCTGGTACAAGGATTTTGAATAAACATACAGGTTTCGAAAATGAAGACCCTCTTTATGCAGCAATAAACTTATGACTAAATTTGTTTTCCCACAGTTTGATGGACCACAAACGACACAGCGTATTGTATTTGGTAGTAATCTACCATGTCGATTTGAGTCAGTCGGTAACGGAGAACATAGGCACTCTAACTTTAAAGATTGTTTTTGTTTTACAAACTTCATTATCAGCTGACAGTTCTACAAGACTATAGAGCTACGAGGTTTGCAATTGAATGCGTTTAAAATAATGATGCATAGATATTATATAAACAGACGATCTAATTTCACAGAGGATGCCAATCGTGCAGTTTCACTAATCTTTTATAAGAGCTCGTGGAATTAGGTGATGTGGCATGGAAATATTATAGAACAGGCCTTCACTGGCTAACACGATTTTTAAAACTGATTACTGGGCTTCCTGAAACAATTTTTACTACAGCGATCGAGTTGATTATTGGGCAGTTTGGAACACTTCACGACAGGGATCGAACGGACGTGAGAGACCTGGAGTGAATGTGTTCCAGAACGCCCAATAATCACCTACTAAGCTTCTATTCACATCTCAAGCTTACGCGCTCACTAGACTAATTAAGGCCTACTCAAACCGACCAGGGGGGGTATTACAACCTCTTCAAACTTTCTATGTTTATGAATTGCGATAGTTACATCTCTTTCTCGCTGTATAGCAAATAAAAGAGACGCACTGATAGCCATTCAGAAAACTGGCAGGTTTTAAGAGGTTGTAATACAGGGGCAGTACCGCAGTGGGTAACGGTAATCCCGACCGATATCCCGACCGGTATTTTGTATGGCATTTTCGCAGCTTTTGCGAAACCGGAACCGCATTACTCCCCCCCGCAGACGCACCCCGCGCCACCCGCCCTCAGTGCTCGCGTCACGCACCAATACCGTTTCCGCCTCCGATAGCGGTAAAGTTCGGCTATGGTTAGAACAGCGCGTTACCGCCATCGGTACAGGATACCGGTCTGATTTGAGTAGACCGTTACCAAAGTTCTTTCAATAAAACCGCGCTAGTATCCGTTAAAAGGTGTTTTATTTTCACTGTAAGCTCCTATTTCAGTATGACGCGATGGAGCTCCCCGGTCAACAGCTGACCGCAACAAACGCGCCCACGCCCCTGGACCACGCCCTAAACCTGGACATCAAAGCCCCACCAGGGTGTCAAAGACTTACCTCCATTATAGCGACGATAGGTGAGTAGCAAGAAGGTAGTTTAATAGAGAGAAAGGGCTATACTCTAAACTAACTTTTGCCTACTTAAATTGGACTGTAGGCGCTCGGTGGCGCAGTGGTTTAGCGCCTGGCCCTGCGATTGCCGAGGTTAAACTTTCGCAAGGGTCGGTCATGGGATGGGTGACCAAAAATTTACTATCTCGAGCTCCTCCGTGCTTCGGAAGGCACGTTAAGCCGTTGGTCCCGGGTGCAATTGCCACCCACCAATCCGCATTTGGGACCGCGTGGTGGGTTATGGCCCATCCTCCTTATCCACCCATGTGCCCCAGCAGTGGGGATATTAAAAATGGCTAATGATCAAATTGGACTGTACATAGTTTAAGATACTTATCTCAGAAAATGTTGTTTTAACGCAATGTTAGTGTTGCTTTCCAAATAATTCGAATAAGCAACTTTTTTTTAATGTTTCAAACTTTGATACTTTTGTCAAAGAAGCTGATAACTTACCACATTGGTTATTAATTTATGATGGTTATTTACTACGATTGATTTTGTGATATTTTCGTCTAATCTGCCAAATCGGTCTCGCTCTTGCGCGCGTCGTTTTCTCATTGCTATCTCGCTTTAAAGATGTAACCCCTTAAGCTACTTCCGTTGCTGACTCTACCATCCTCACTTGCCCACTCGGTGCTAACATACTATGGTGCTAATTATGCGTAAGGCAGCGGTTTCGATGCACACTACAGCTACAAAAAAATAGACTCTATTTTACAGAACAGCTCCAGCAAATCGAATGAAAAAAGTCGTCCGACGAAGTTCGCATCTGGCAGCTAGAGTCGTTGTCGTTAGAAACTGTCATTTGTGTAGCACTAGCAGTAGCCGTCACAGTAGACCACGAAGCTATTTTGTAAATCTCAGAGTATAGTGTGTCGAAACCGCTGCTTCAAGCTGGATTCATATCCACCAGGGCTTATTCCGTTTATCCACCCAGAGACAGCCACCCTAAGGTGGATACTAGCAACTATGATGGGGTGGATAGATGGACACGCGTTTTCCGGATACTCGGAAAACGCGTGTCCATCTACCTAACCTACCTACCTTAGGATGGCTGTTTCAGCCTGCCTAGCATAACCGATTTATTTCGCGTGATATAGCATTTTATCGACACTCAACTGTCAAACTCCTTTGTCTTTTTGACAGTTAAACGTGAGAAAACGCTATATCACGCGATATAAATCGGTCATGCTAGGCAGGCAGGGTGGATAAACGGAATAAGCCTCCACCAGTACATAACGTGGTTGAAAAAGTTAACACGGATCTTTCAGTCTTTTCGTAGTGCAAATATATTTATTTATTAATCACAGGCAAATCAAGCAATGATGTTGAGGTAATGGAAAATTTGATGGCCTCCGGAATGAATATAGCTCTCCTCAACATGTCATTTGGCGCAAGAGAAGACCACGTGGAAACCATCAAGCTGCTGCGGCAAGCTGCCATGAACTATAGCGCGCGTGCAGGGAGGAATTATCCTTTAGGCATTGCAATTCAAATACCTGGACGGAAGATAAGGACTGGGCGAATAGCCGATGTATATTATTTTTGATAAATAAGCAACTAATAATAAATATGTAAAAATATATTATGTAAATAAAGTTATTCTGTACCTACTTATATGATATTATGATAAGGTAAGATAACATTGATAGCCACTTTGAATACAGTTAAATCGTGGCTGCAGAAATAAATCATAAATGATTTATTCAGCCACGAAACAACAAAGATATGGGCAGGTCACGCGTACGTATCCCAAAATTCGGCAATATATCTAATGCATGATTTCTCGAACGGCGACCGCTATTGTCACAATCGTGATTCGTATCATATACATACGCAGAACATAGTTTTTTTCTGAAATCAACATTTTGACAGAAATTAACATAAGTCTAGGAAGTAGGAAGGTACCTATTGTGTCTCGTCAATCTTAAGATCTTGATAAATTCATTTCTGTAGCAGTAGTGGCTATGAAATTGAATTTCAAAACAAATCCCAATGTATCAATTTTGTTTTCCAGAGTTATGGAGAAACCGTTGAGTTAAAAACAAACGACGTTGTCAGACTCACTACAGATGAAACCTATAAAGACAGGTGTTCGACATACACGGTCTACGTTGACTACATGTACTTCGCTGACCAGATGAATAAGGGCAACGTGGTCCTCCTCGACAATGAATCTATCATGTTGAAGGTGGAAATGATTTCGGCTACGACCTTAACTTGTAAGATTGAAAGAGGCGGATTTTTAGGGTCATACAAAGATGTGTTCGTTCCCAATGTTACATTTGACATGGCAAATTTTTCGGATAAGGATAAACTGGATGTAGAAATGGGAGTCAAGAATCAGGTATTTCCAAACACTTATACAACGTGTTAATGAATTAACGCAAAATGATAAAACCGTTTCTTCGGACCATCAAACTGAACAACTTTACTATGGGACCAACTCTGAAATCGCGAAAAAAAATCAGCTGTTTCATACATTTTTATATTTTCGTTATTCATTTTGTATGAAACAGCTGATATTTTTTTCGCGATTTCAGAGTTGGTCCCATAGTAAAAGTTGTTCAGTTTGATGGTCCGAAGAAACGGTTTTCTCATTTTGCGTAAATTATTAACACGTTGTATTTAATTATAAAAATGCATTCGAAGTCAATATAAAAGATATTTTTTATATAAATATTAGATAGGTTTTTTTCTGTTTTCAATAAGTAGATGTTATTTTCGCAGGTGGATTTTATTTTTGCACAGTTCGTCAGTTCAGCACAGGCTATTCTAGAACTTCGAGAAATGTTGGGAGAAAAAGGAAAAAAAATATTCATTATAGCCAACATACAAACCAATGCAGGACTTAAAAACTTTGATGAAATTATTAATGTTGGTGTTTACAGTTCTAGTAACAGTGGTTTTATTTCAAGCTTGTGCTAAATTAACATTTGTTTTTCTTTTTTATTTATACAGATAGCCAATGGTGTAGTCATAACAAGGCAAGAATTAGGATCGGATGTAACCCCAAAAAAATTGGTTATAGCTCAAAAGAATATGATAGCTCGTGCGAACATGGTACGTACAATCGTACATACATGTTTGCCTTCTGCGCTACATAATTGTGATGCTGATGTGTTAGGTAATAGAACTGACAAGTCTAAAGTGTCAATTGTAACTTACATCTATTTATGTAACCATCTGGTGCCTACATTAGGGACACCACAAAGCTCAATACTTAAATGTATTTACAACTTGCGCAGAGTGATAAAACACCTGATACAGTTTACGTTTCTATGTATTTTGCTTCCTCATACGCATTTAAGCCTTCTAATAATATTAATTTTATAACAAGAATAGGCAGTTTTTAATGCAGAGTATAGAAAATCGTTTTAAAACATACCCTGCTTTCTTTTCTTTTCAAAAATTAAAGATATTTTTTAGAAGGTGCTCTCGGAATTGTTTCAAAAATAAACCTAAAAAAGAGATTTGTGACTTGTTACTTACTTTTCAGGCCAACATCCCAGTCCTTATAAGTGCCCAACTCTTAAGCAGCATGCGTTACAAGAGGATCCCACTAAGAGCTGAATTGTTGGACATTAGTAACTGCATACTAGATGGCGCCGATGGGCTTCTACTCACAGCTGAAACGGCAGTAGGGCTATACCCTGTAGAAACAGTATCGTGCTTAGCTAACACCTGTAAAGAAGCTGAGGCTTGTGTGTGGTCGAAGCAGCTATTTCATGATTTGGTAGAAAAGGTAATGTTTTTTCAGATACATTTTTCAGTAAATATGCGTTTCCCGCATGATCGAATCAGAAATGTGGAGATCCGCAGGCGAACTAAAGTAACCGACATCGCTCGAAGGATTGCTCAGCTGAAGTGGCAGTGGGCTAGACACAAACCGATGGCCGTTGGGACGGAAAGGTTCTTGAATGGCGATCGCGCACCGGACGACGCTCAGTGGGTAGGCCCCCGACAAGGTGGACCGACGATCTGGTGAAGGTCGCGGGAAGCCGCTGGATACGGGCAGCGCAGGACCGATCGTCGTGGAGATCTTTAGGGGAGGCCTATACCCAGCAGGTACTATTATGTATTCTGTGCCAGCAGTGGGTGTCGTGCGGCTGATATGATGAGGCATTTCACTGCAGGGCAGAAATATTCCTTGTCCGAAAGTGTATCAAAAACAAAGTACTTAAATACTCTAGGTGTCTAAATCTTTTTAAAGATACTCTCACCAAGACCGATCATGAAATCGTGCGTACTAGCTACTAAAGCTAAAGAAGATCGGATATAATAATAAAAAACAAATTTTTTTATCAAAGAAAATAAACAACACTTTATTTCCAATAAATACATTAATTCTAATTAATACCTATAATTCACATTATTCCTTAAACCTACTCAAAGATGCCACCCCGGGTCATACCAGGCGCAAAGGTCCCCATAACACTGACGGCATTGCCGCGTTGAATGGCGATTGACAACCTTTGCGCCAAGTAGGAACCAGAGCGGGCGTCGCATCGCCTCTCACGTATAGTGCGAATCACGAAAGATGACCACAAATGGCGCCCATGTTCGCATCATAACTCATGAAAAAAGACTAAAGATAGAATAATATTTCATATACAAATAGGTATAGTAATTTTATCTAAATATATAAAATATTATTTTGTCCGTAGGTCTTTTCTTTTATGAGTTATGATGCGAAGATGGGCGCCGTTTGTGGTCATCTTTCGTGATCCGAACTATAGGCGGCGACCCAACTCCTTGATGAAGGCTACTGCCTCCGACCCCCAACATCCCGTTGCCTCAAACACGAGTGGGACGAAAATATAATTAGAGGCCAGAGCCGCATATTTACTCCGCTTATTAACGGCTGCGGTTTCAGCAGCAGCGCCGGCTGACCGCACCGTGCGGCCCAGGTGTGAGGCGGCGAAGGTGCTGACGCACGAACATAAACAAAAACAATATTTTGTTTATAGACACCGCTCCCTTGTGACCAAGTGACTGGGTCTGCCTTAGCTGCAGTACTGGCTGCGCAAAGAGTGATAGCTGCAGCGATCATAGTGGTAACAACAACAGGAGGGTCCGCACACGTGGTTGCCAAGTATCGACCAAGGTGCCCAATATTGGCGGTCACCAGATACGCTCCAATAGCCAGGAAGTTGCACTTATGGAGGGGAATCGTCCCTATTGTTTATGAAGGTAGAAATCTTTTCTTTATATATTTTTTACATTATTTTTAAAATATACCAAATGTTTTCACTGAGCCTGTTCTCACGTTGGCGCACACAAAAGAAGCAATAATTATGCCCTCAACACACGGTACTTTGATATCTGACCAACCAATTTGTTTTTGTGACTTATATTATAAATAAGTCACAAAAGCAAATTGGTTGGTCATAAAGGTACTTTGATTTGTGATCAACCAATTTGCTTTTGTGACTTATATTATAACATCTTTACTGGACTTTCATAATACAACGCCGATTATATAATTTTATTTAAGAAATCAATAGTTTACTGTCCATAAAGCTCTTTCTTTCATTCCATCTTCCTTAAAACTATTTTCTAGTTTCAAAACAAGACAATAACTTCCCAATTTTCCAATTAAGGTATTTTTGATGAAGAAAGTACTGAGTCATCTTTTTACGTATATTTCCAAATATTTCAAATCATCTATATCGCAGCACACGACTTATTATCTTTTTGAATGACAAACCGAATGTGGCACGTAAATTATTGAATACTATCGACTCGCCCTCGTTCCGCTTCGGTGTAGTATGGAATTTGACGACAAACATTCCTCTTGAATCACTCTATATAT
Organism: Agriphila tristella; assembly: GCA_928269145.1. Taxonomy (NCBI): domain Eukaryota; kingdom Metazoa; phylum Arthropoda; class Insecta; order Lepidoptera; family Crambidae; genus Agriphila; species Agriphila tristella. Next base: position 20,637,383 of record OV743440.1, on the reverse strand, counting down.
TTAAGGAAACCGTATCAAAATCCGTTGCGTAATTTTAAAGATCTAAGCATACATAGGGACAGACAGCGGGAAGCGACTTTGTTTTATGCTATGTAGTGATAGAGGTAGTTTTATGTCGTTTCTACTGTGACAAACACGCTCACAACAACCATAATATACACACAGTACATCATTGGTAGAAAACCTTAATTTCCTATATTATACTCGTTTGCTTTCCAGATCCACCTGATATAGATTGGCAGATTGATCTCGACAAAAGGGTATTTTTCGCCATTAAATGGGCGATGGCAACTGGCTTCGTGAGGGTCGGAGATCCTCTGGTGGTGGTCTCTGGCTGGAGACAGGGTTCTGGCTTCACGAACACCATGCGAGTGATCTACGCAGCCGCTGATACAACCATCGGTTGATGTATCTTGCTATTTAAATTATTCTCTTTAATTGTATTTAACTTTGTTTAATGGTTTAATTAATTCTAAAGAATATATGATGGAAGTAACAATTTATCTTTATTTTTTTTAAACAGATTTTATCTAAAAAAAGTAACTTTTCCCAAAAAAGTAACTACCTACTTATCTATGAAAGAAATAATATATGATGGAAGTAACAATTTATCTTTATTTTTTTTAAACAGATTTTATCTAAAAAAAGTAACTCTTCCCAAAAAAGTAACTAAGGAAGGGCGGGGCTATTCCGTCCGAATAATACTCAAAAAAGAACAAGTCTGTATTTTTTCTTAAATAATAGCTACGGAAAATTTGACAATTACATCAAAGCAAGCCGTTATTTCTAATTCTATTCATCATATTTGGAACGTGAAAAACGATTGCAGTAGCTAAGAAAATAGCTAAATTCTAATAGGAGTCGACTTTGGACAAGATAGCCCCGCGCGGGGTTATTTCGTCAGAAGTTTAATAGAACGACATCTGTGGAGCAATTCTCGTTTTACTCAGAGCTAGACAATACTGATGACGCTGCCTATTTGAATTTGTATTTAGTTACGCAGACATAAGGTTCATTTTCGAGAAAAATCATTCTAAATTTTTGGAGGGGCTATTCCGTCTCGCGTCCATACAAGATAGTGACGGGCTCACTATATCGATACAATTTTTTTTTTGAGATATCGATAACTTTTTGTCTGGAATCAATTTGAATAAGAAAAGTTTAGGGGCTTCTTGACGCTATGTGGCGCCCTCATCACTTAAAAATTAATTACTTGAAACATTCATGTGCTCTTAGCAGCCTAAATAGTAGGTATTCAACGTGTTATTTCCTGTCATTATCTACCGGTGTACCACTTCATTCGGATTCGTCCAGTAGTTTCTGCGTAACAGAATAACAAACACACATTCATACATCCACACAAACTTTTGATACCTACTCGAACTGCATTAAAAATAAAGTACTTAGGCAGTTTCAATAAATTAAAATCTCCGTACTAGACTTCAACAAAGTTAGTTTAGACGTTTAGGCGTAAAAAACAGGTTCACGCGTTTTCGGTTAAATATGTGTACTCATAACAAAACACAAATATTTTATGCCAGTTGCTCAACATTTATGCTTATGTCGATAATATGTCGATAAGAAAGCCAATCATAGTACGTCACTAGCTTTTTGCAAATTCATACAAAATTGACGGGGCTATTTCGTCTTAAAAATTGACAACATAGCCCCGCCAAAATATTTTTTGAGGTTATGATATCGGACTTAATAACACTGTTTATTTAAAGTGTAGGATAAAATAATTAGTTTAGAAAGAATCTCCAACATTCAAAGTTATTACTTACCTTGGGCAGATTTCACAACAATCACTTTTAACACGTAAAACGAAATAAAATTTGCGGAGCGTCGTCTATGTTGTGTCCATTCAAAATGGCGACTGTAGAAGAATAGCTGTCATTCCAAAACCATGCATCCTACAGCGACATCGGTTAGCTTATCGCGAAGTTAATTAAATTTTATACCTGCCGAAAGATGTCGTTACTAGAAAACTATTAAACTGTAGGCTACAAAGTCTTCTGATAAAAAAGCCCCGCCGACAAAATAGCCCCGCCCTTCCTTACCTACTTATCTATAAGCTTAGAATAATTACACCTAGAACGATAATTCCTTACAAAGCGCGCTGTCAAAAGTGAGGCAACAAAAACAGCCAAAATGGCGCCGTTTTCAGATTTTTATTGTCCATTATTAAATAATCATAATAAGTACAAAACAGTTTCAATTTCCCTACCTTAAAGAGATTAACTATTATATTATTGGATTTTAGTTACGATTAGGTAACGTATGAAGGATATAAATCTGAGAACTGTGCCATTTTGGCTCAGTATACCTAAGTTGTCTCACTTTGCATACAAGGACACGGCTTCTAGGTGTAATTATTGTAAGTCTTTAAGAAAATAATTGCCAATATTCTTACTAATTGGAAGTATTTCTGAGAAAAACTCACTAAAAGGGGCTTTATGTTATGACATGTAGGTGTAAGTAATAAAAATAATACATAAAACGCCAAGGAAATTACTTACCTATATAAGTAAACATATTCAAATCGTGTCAATGACCTAAATGAAGAGACAAAGATATTGATAAATCTACGTCTAATAACGTCCCTTTAATGTTTATTTAATTTTGAATAAAGACAAAATTAATGCTAAAGCGTAATCAATTTCAATTAAGAAAACTCTCATTTCGTTAAAATTTCAAAATTAAACTGCCCGAGTTATTAACCGTGGTCGCTTGAACCTCTCATTAGACAAAAATGTTACCTTTTGCAATCACAATTATTTCAAATTCCGTCATCTCGACGAGAATCGAATTAAGTATACAAATAGGCGGAAGCGTCCTTGTCGCAAAAGCCGAGAATCCAGCAGGACAAATTGTGCGTAATCTCCTATAGTCCCCCACAAAAAGGTGAGCGCCTCCATTATGAATAACTTCCACCGCCCTCATCTAATTTAACTTGTAAACATTACAATTTAGGCTTCCATCTCGACTTGATGCCTTCAAAAGTGCTATCTACCTTTATTCCCGAAATTTTTACTTTTCCCTTTTTATTTTCTTGTTGTTCCTCCTTTGTACGATGTAGTCTTGTCTCTCGCAGTATCTTAAACTTTTTACTTTCATTCAGGTTCGAAGTTATGTGCTTAGTTATTATTACTTACATTTTTATTTACGTTATTTACTATGTGTACTTAAAAATGTAGTATTTAGGTTTTAATGAAGTTAACACGTCGTCGTCTATTACATTGTAATTTTCTTTGTCTAAATTAGCTGCTTAAGTCTTTTAGGGCTGCGAAAATATTTATTCTTACTAAAACCAACGACTAACAAAGGCATTGCAAGACATTTTCTCATTCATACTCAACCGAAGCTGAATTACAGCCGTTATGAACCAACCTGCTGCATATTTTAACCTAAAGTTGAACTATTAAATTGGATTCAGGAGCAGCATAGTCGGCGCAAATTGCCTTGTTCCTGCAGCTTTGACAATGCGACGGCATTCGTCCACTGAACGAGGCACCTACTACTGTTACCAAATATAACGGTTATTCAGGTATCATCCCACTTTGGATTTGTTGGTAGATAAATCCAATCAATAAAGTTGTTACCAAACTTTTCAACCAACAAATTCATACCTCTACCACAGTCATATTTTCTAAGGAGAGTTTTATAAAATACGTGATGTAATATTCACCTGTGCTGTGAAACATACAACAAATCTTTTTAAGGTAATTTACGACAAATCAACTAGCTGAAAAAACTCTTCTACTGAAAGATTTTTCGTAATAATACCAATAGACCTGTGAGCAACGCACGATTATTAAAAGGCCAATTTAGATTTTTAACCTCTCTTCAAGACGTTCTTACGAACAAGTTCTTAAGAATTCACAATTTAAAGTCTACAAAATGAAATGGTACTCCAGCACAAGTGACATTTCAGTGTACAGGGTTAAGACCTATATCTCCTTATCTCACGGCTCAGAACAGAACACTGTTCCAATCATGAACACTGAGCTGAAAGCAGCATGCATGGTCGAATAATTGCGTTGCCCGGCCGATATCGTGTGCCCAGTTGGGATGGGAGATACGATTGTCAGAATTGTATTACTGGATCATAGTAGTGTAAGTATCTGATTTATCATGTAGTAAATATTACGTAAAAGTATAATTTTAATTTTTCAATTTGCCGTCCAACACGATTAGAATTTTTGGTCCAACATAAAGAATCTTAAAGAAACATCTTTCTAAACTCGCAAAACTCGAACCATTTTGTCACTTCTTTTCGCGTTAACGTAATCATTAAATTGTCAAACAGTCTTAACTTTTTTTTTTTTAATTTAATAATTACACTCTATCCAATGTCTTTTGAAACAAACTCGGTAGTGCGAACTCAGATTTTTAAAGATTGCTAACTTATTTAGTATAAATGTCATCAATGATTCTTCCCTACAAAAAAACTTAGAATTTCGCTCAAAACCGTTTCATAAGTTCTGCTGTCCTGTCCCGACGTCCGACATAGAGCTGGCGACACTAACGGCCGCTGCGAGTAATTGCGTCCGTTTCAGACCATATGGCCCGAGACTGACCTTTGTTAAAAGTTACCTGGCGAGAGATACGTCTGTCCTCACTAAAGTGTGTCTGGTGCTCGTCTAAAATCGTCAGCTAATTTTAAAAGGGTAGTATGTTAATGAGAAAGGTGTTTCGTATTTGCTAACTGCTCATTTTCATGAGATGCATTCAAGGACGTAAATAGAGCTATGTGGCTATATTTTAATGTCAAGCTGGTAACTAAAGAGAAAAGAGCTGCTATAAGTAATTGCTATAAATCGTGCTGCTGCGAAAGTTTCAGACTCAGTAATAGCAATCGCTGCAGCTACAAAAGACGCCAGGGATTTTTTTTAATAATACTTACCTTTTTTACAGATAAATCAGCGACTAAATGTAGGCCCTTTACAAAAATAAGATCGCGATAATCTGACGATACATATTCGTCATTAGATTTATTTAATTTTGGACCTCTTCGTGACCTAATTGCTTGTAGTGCGCGTCGAAACTGAATTATTAATAACACTTTAATATCAAATGCACTTTTTTCTGGGCCTTTCTCGTTGCAAATCCTAGAAAATCCATAAAAATTTCAAATTCAACCAAAAAAGCTTACTCGGGAGCGCTTTATAAACAAAGTCTGGTGCCGAGAGAGAATTTAAAAACAAAGCAAAGTAACGGAATTTTTCAGTGACGTTTTAAGCCCATGGAACGACACCATAATACCTTTTCACTGTGGTACTTACTCGTGGGGATCTTTGGACATTTTGTGGACAAAGTCAACATATTCTGTGCACTGTGAGGCCGTTCATCGAGTTTTAGAGTGATTAAAAAACATTTTATTTAACTTACTTACAATGAAAGTTTAAACTACCAATTTAAATAACACCATCAATTTTATTTACACTTTAATGAGAGAAACTATAATTAATTTGTGTGTATTTCTTTTGTATGACATAGTGCTTTAAAATAGTGGGCAACAATGCAAATATTGAATATTTCTTTGTTGCGTTACGACGCTTTTATTGACGACGTTTTAAAAATATTCAGCATGGGATACAATTGTAAAAACGCCACCCTACATCAACAGTTCAATGTGGAAAATAATCAACTGACACTGGAAAAACTTATATTAACAAACTCTCAACAGCATATTAAAATAGTTTTGTGTGCATCTATTTCGGTGGTAACTTAACGTTTACCTTTCTTAGTTCTAAGACTTGCATTGCGCATATGACTGGGTGCCCTGCGTGCCCAACAACCTGGGGGTCAAGTCTACTAATGTTTTCGTCAAAATAGTAGATCAATGGTGTTTGAATGGTAATGATTTATGACACAGTTCTTGTTTCTTAAACCCAAAACCGAAACACATTTGTGTTTCTTAAACCCGAAACGGAAACATATTGTGTCCGATTTTGGGTTTAAGAAACGAGAACAGTGTCAAAAAGCATAACCATTCAAACACCATTGAACCACAATTTTGACGAAAACATTAGCAGACTTGACCCCCTGCACGAACGAGGAGCTGCACGAGGCTACCGAGCGAGCTGTTGCGGTCGCGGCTTTTTGGGCTGCCCGTATTTGACCTGTATGTGACCGTCGACTCGAGAAGAAGAAGTTCTAAGACTAAAACCTATTTGTTTTTGTATGACAAATAACAATACAAAAAAAGCTTTTGCAAATAACATTGGATTATTAATGTTTGTTTCTTTTTGAGATTGAACAAGGAATGCTTCTGCAGCTTAGTTTGAAAAAGAAACTCGGCTTGCGAAATCGTGCTACGTGAGAGTTTTGCTTTCAGCTTAATTCACTTTTTGTTAACAAAAACACACCGCAAAAATGTTGTCATTTAGCTTGGTATATCCTTGGTATATCCCATGATTGCTATAAATCATAACTAGTTCGCTACAATAATTGTTACGCGCAAGTTCCGCAAACTTGTGAACAGTGTGTTCGTCGTGTAAGTACGAGAGGTTACATAAATTCAATTTGGCCACCTCTGAGCTGCAAATTGGCCCGCCGGCCGACCAACGACCAACGGAGAGGAGTTAACCCTTTGATGCCGATCGGTATAGCCGTTCCGTCACGTCACCCACTCCGTGACGCTACTTCGAATAGCTCTGCAGCTATCCTATCACGTGTTTAAAGTAAATTTATGAGCTTTTAAAGATTTCCTATATCCTCCCGTGCATGCACTAAGACGCCGCGTGGTGGGTTATGGCCCCTCCTCCTTATCTACCCATAAGGAAGGCCTGTGCCCCAGCAGTGGGGACATTAAAAATGGCTGATGGACCTGCACTAAGACTAGATTTCTGAGGAGCTTCAAAAGACACTTAAATATTATTCTCGCTGATAATTCTTAATTTTTTATTTAAAACTTCATAAAACTTCAACTCGCAAAAAATTTACTACAATATTTTCCGACACAGAGCTGAATTGATTTAAAAGCATTCCATACTGTGTTATTAAACATACTTTCTTTTCTACTACTATCGACTGAACAAATTCCGAAACTAGGTACCTATTTATAACACTGTAGTAATTTTGTTTATAAAAAAATCGTGAAAACTTGTGAAAAATTACTGGCTATTCCTCGCAGCGTCGAAATGAAAACAAATGAAATATATTCAGACAAAATGAACAGAGAATAATTTCCCCGGAGTCTATTTGCATCATAATGTGACTGTTTCGCAGTGACTGAGGCTTGTCAGGCGGCAAGCAATATTCCTATGTAACCTAGTTATCGTGCCTGCTATACTGAACTAACGTTTCTAAGGAGCTCCTAATTATTGCATCGGCAATGCAATCAACATACTGTGCACTGCCTATACATCCATTGTATTTAAAATGTGAGATCTTTATTCATATCACCTATTTATTACTGTCCCACTGCTGGGGTTACCAGATTCCATAATGAGATTTTTCCGACTTTTTCCCTGACTTCCCATGACATTTGACATTTTGCACTTCTTCATTATATATGAATAGTCTTTGATTATTTTCTCTCACCAAAATGCGACTACGAATATTATTATGAGTTTTCATTACTTACAATTTTTTTTAGAATTTAGAAAATCCCTGGCAATTACAGTTTTTCCCCGTTTTGCTGACGGATGGCTGAAATTCCTGACATGTCAGGAAAATTCCTGTCGTCTGGTAACCCTACCCACTGCTGTAGAAAAGGTCACGGACTGTAACGCTGGCCTAATGCGGATTGGCAAGTTTCTTTCTTATATTCACTCTATTTTAAATCACAGGAAAATTCTAATGAAAATTTAGAATGCTGAAATCTTAAATTCCCTAAAGAGACTCTAAAACTGGCTTTTACAAAGGCGTTCGTAACGCCCAATAACCGGTGTGAAGCTTAAAATGCCTCGAATGCGCGTTTTCACGTGTAGTGGGCTCGGCTCCGACGCCACGATGATAGGGCACATTCCCTCTGATGGCGGCCGTCCACTTGATGCTCCTTATAACTCCCTTTTGTCCCTGTCCTTTTTGCACCTGACTTAACAAGTGAATGATGCGTACGTCTTATATCAAGTTAGACTGCCCTTGGACCAAAAATTAAAATGGGTTAAGTAAAAATCTTATTTCTTGCTCAAAATACAAGAGCTATTTCTAAGATTTTGAACTGTGCGGTGGTAGAAATTAATCTTTAAAGTTGTGTTATGAAAATTCATTATTTTCGAATAACCTACCTTCTCAGAGGTAATATCCTAAAACTATCAGTTTAAAAACAATAATAATTTATTATGGATATATTTGTGGGAGAATGCGATATTCTTATTATTTAAAATCAATAAGATATAAATTAAAAGTACACAATTTGACTAGTTCAAACTACGCAACTTTTCGCGCCACTCCCCACTGCGCTATCTGTGAGTGAAACTTGTTTGTGTCGCACTATAAAAGGCGATGCACGCCTATTGACAAGCCTTATTCGTTGTTCGACTCTGATACGTTATACTGCTGGTGCTCTGAACTGTCCGGTAATGTAGTTAAGTATTACATCTTTCATGACAGTAATAATAATGTGATAAAAATACAACATTTAATTTGATATTAAATGTGATATCGACATAAAAGCTAATAAATCTAAGACATGTGATATAATCACAAATAAATAACGACATTCATAACCACGATATTTAAATAAATGAATAAATACTTTAAACTGCCATCTCTTCTTTTATTTTCTCCCACATCAGAAGTGAGATCTAACCTAGTTGGATTACATTACATATACTACGCCTACGTATTTTTATGTTTCAGGAATATCAAAATGCTTGCCGTAGAATCCGCCACGTTGGAGACTCGATGTTGAAGATCAAGTCGAGTGATCAATTATGGATCTGAGTCATCAATCCTGTGTGTTTTGAAAAGATCTGAATAGTGGAATGAAGCATGAAATAGTGAATCAGTTTCTGGTTGACCGACGAATTGCTGATAAGTACCCATAGATTTTACATTTTTATAAGGTACTCGAAGATTTTGTTAAATTATTATCATTTGGTCATTCCACAACGATAATTTTAAAAGTCAAAAATAATGGCGTTTCCTTGTGATGTTATAAAAATCAAGTAGAATTTGGCGTAGAAAATGATGACGTAAATGCTGCGCAAAGGGTGCTTTACTTATGTTTTGTAAAAGTAGTGGAGTTTGATTGATACAAAGATCCTGGGTTCGAATCCTGGTTCGAATACATAATTTTGTGATACGTATGACTAACTACAAGTCACAGATTTTTTAAATTCTTGTTAAATATTTCTATATTTTTTCCCGTTATTTAGTAACCACAGTACAAGCTTTGCTTAGTTTGGAACTGGAACTAAATGACTGGTGTGAATTTTCTAGGCTAGAATATGTAATTTTTCATGTGCCTTGCACGAGTGTGCCACCAAGTGGCCGTGATTATACAACTGTGACTACTTATATGGGATTTTTCATCACTATATTTCTTGGAAAAAAAGTTATTGGAGCAACTACACAGTACGTTACTGTACTTTGATGTAGAATTCAATACGTTTCCGCTATTATTTACGCCGAAAATATGACCCGCGACAAGCGCTTTTGATATTTAGATTTTTTTAACAATCATCTGTGAGGTTGATAAGCAATTTAATACTTTTAGCTACTAGATAATCTCCTTAGCTTGTCGTATGTTTTTGTTGTGGCTACAACTTTATGTATGCTATATAAAAATATGGCCGCGCAAACCATGTTTTCCTATCATACTTAATAGTGAGATTCAAAACGTGCCATTGAATAATAACATCAGGTACTGATATAAGAAATAATTTTAGCTTTCCTTAGGAAAAATGGTCAGCTTCAATTTGGTCTCAAAATATAACAAATTAGCCAAAAAGACCTTTCCTTTCATTCCCCTTTGATCAGTGAAAAGACAATTTTAAGATATTATGTACATATTGTGACATTACAACCTAGTAGCATTGTACTTCTTTGCTTTAAATACTAAAGCATTATGGAGAATTCACTGATTTTTTTAAGTTTTAAATATTATTTTATTGAAAAGAAAGTAAGACCTGCTGAGAGAAATTTTAATGTGAAATAAGCTGTGCCCTTTACAGTTTACAATTTTATTCGTCGTATCAAATCCATAGCATTAATGAGAAAAAATCTTATTATTTCTTTGGTAGACTGCCCAGTAGAACTATGGAAATAAATCTTTCTTTTCTGGTTAAAAGTGTGTACAGAACCTATAATAAAATAAATGAAAGTCTGACATTAACCAACTGATATTTATTATTTATTTACAACAGAGATAACTTGACATTATGATTACCTATAGATTGAACATTAAAACAATTTTTGTGCATGCTGTTCTGATTGCAGGTGTCAATTGTGCCTTAAACATTGTGTGGAGTAAGTGAGTTAACATAATATTTTTAAAGGCACTTTTCATTGAAACAATTTTCCTCGTCAAAACAGGAACTCTTTTAGTCTTTGGAAACAAAGGTTCTCTTCTTGTGCAGCAATTGTTCGTATCGGCGCTGATGCGGAGTATTTTCCTGTGCTTAAAAGATTACAAAAAAATAGGGTCACTTACAATCCCTAGATTTTATTTATAGATCTTTTAAACAACTATTTTAGTTCATCGTTGGTTGATGCCTTATTTACTGCACTGTATTTTATTTTGATCCCTGGAGGATACAAACTATTTTAAAAGGATATTTTTCAATACAATTTCTGCAATAAAACATTATTGCAGAAAACTGTGTACATACAGTTGAAAATTACAAGAACTTGTAACAACAGTCTTCCTATGTTTATTTTCAATATTCAAAAGAAAGTTAATTTAAATTATGATGCAGAAATATGTTTTGGATAGAATTTGGATTCATTCAGTTAGATTCAATTTAGTCCAAGAATATCGTAAATAATATTCACAATTTTATTTCCGGTATTGTATTGATAGAATGTGGGTAGACTAAAGTGAAAAAAAACTCAACATTCGTAATCATTTCTCATCATACATAGTATGTAGTAAATTATTAAGATTCTAATATTTTACTGTGCTTTACTGTACTTTTACTGTGCAATTGCATTTTACTGTACTATTGTGTCAGCTCACCAAATGGCTAGTCATTCTAAAAAGAAAAGTTAGTATGATTTTGTAAGTGATGTGTAGATAAAATTAAAATAATACTAGTGTTTTTATGCTGTACAAAAAAAGGTGTTTTACATTCACATAAAATGAAATTGGTAATGGTATTATTGAATATCTTTTTCTCAACCCGTTTTGTCATCATTTGACACAAAGATGCAGGTTACAATCAGGTGAGGATTGTTGGATGTTTTAGTCTGCGAATTACTCCAACTTAGTCTTCATTTTACTTCTACGAGTTGTAGATGTTGACAGTTTTTGAGAATGATTCCGATTAGTGGCAGTAGTGTTTTTGACTAGGTATATTGATGTTTCGTTACTCTTCAAGACCACTATGATATTTTTATTAATATACCTATAGCGTATAATAATAATCGGACATAGTTCGTGATAATTTTAGGTCCCTCCCATGTAATGGAAGGCGAGGTGACAAAATCGTTGGAGACAGACTGATCTCCCTAACCTGGTTATCTTATTTCTCTTTATACACTGACTCCTGGCCAGATGTTCACTGTATACTGAGCAATAAAGAAAATTACCAGTTGGCCGTGCCATTTAGGCGATTTTTACCGAGGCCGCGAAATTCTGATGAATGCCATGCCATATAAACTTTATAATGGTTTTTTTTTTACCTAGGTACAACCTAAGTAAGAAATAAATAATATTTTCAAGTTCGCCGTGCCCATGTGGCTTATTACCGAGGTAGTACTATATAATGTATTTGAGCAATGAATAATATTGCAAGTTTGCCGTGCCCTCGTGGCTTATTTTTACCGAGGCAATTACTACTATCTGAGCAATATAGAACATTGGATCGAAAGTTATCCATGCTCTCGTGGTAGTATGACCAAATCTCTATGTTACTATTTTATATTACTACACGACACATGCACTTACTCACATACAACAACACACCTTTACACACACTATTTAAAAAATAAAAGTTTATGTTTTCTATAAGACTCCTAAAATGTTCAATTGTTACAGTGTCTGCTGATTGATGTCCATGATTATCCAGATGATGTTCACCTGGATCCCTGATGATCCTGAATTGTAGGCGCTTGCCTGTCTCGGGCATCGGTCTACATAAGTACAATGTAACATCTACAATTAGTTACATCGATTCTTATTATAAATAAGAATTATTTGCAAGAAGTCCTTACTATACATTCTATAATTATGTACCAACATTAGGATTCCAGTAACGATTTAAGTTTTTAAAATTTGTTGTTTTGTTGACCAATGGATATTATTGTTATGAAGTAAAGGGAAATTTATTTATTTCAACATCATTTCTCAAAATAAGTGCTAGTTAACTCCCATTGAAGGTTTCACTGTGATGAAAGTCAGATTAGATAGATGAAAAGTTTGCTGTTGAGAATTTTGAATTTAAATACATTGTATGTAATGTTCGTTAATAACAAAATAACTTATCTTGGGTTAATAATGTGTTCACATTAACAAAACAATATGTAAAAATAACTAAATTTCGGTTACATTTATGCCGCGCCATTATGGCTTTTATACCGAGGCAATATGTTTGTAGGATGTGCCGTGCGATTTATATAGCGTTTGTTTACTGAGGCTATAAGAACTATTCGTACTTACCTTCCGAGTAATAACACTTATACAAGTTTTGTCTTTGATACTGGACTACTTTGGACTACAATTAAATACATTTCTTTTCTAGATACCGTTTTATGTGAACTAAATTGTTCCTTGTGTAATTTGACATATTATTCAAAGCTTTGTGAATTGACTTTTACATCAAAAAAAAATTTGCAAAGCCATGTGATTTGGCGATTTGATGATGATGATGCTGTGTGATTCAATAATAATGATTTATTTTTCAGATAACAAATATCCATGTTTGTTAATTGAGAGTAAATCAACTATGTTTTAATTTATATTTGAAAAAATTGACATAATATCGTTTGATTTGATCTATTTAACATTATCCTTGGAGGTCGGCATAACCTCTCAGAGTTTTCTTTCGCCAGTTCTTTCTCGAGAGGCCTCCTTTGTGAACTGGTGGTAGATTCAATAGTTTAAACAATTTTAATCTAATAAATTAAATAAAAATAATGCAATATTAGAATATTTAAATAAATGCAGATTAATATTACTTGAAACGAGTAGACTGATAAAGATTAAGGCAGTGAGTTAAATTATTCATACTGTTGACAAAACGTTACATTTCCTGTACTGGATGTTTCAATTCGATTTGATGCTTTATTGCTGTTCTTCAAATTGAAAATATAGTTACTAAACATAATGTAGTTTCAAATAAAGATTTTAATGATTCGTAATTTGCGAAAAATAAAGTGTAAATTGTTTTGTTCGCGAGCCAAGTGGCTGCTCGTCAGAATGGCCGTGTGGGAGAATGCGATATTCTTATTATTTAAAATCAATAAGATATAAATTAAAAGTACACAATTTGACTAGTTCAAACTACGCAACTTTTCGCGCCACTCCCCACTGCGCTATCTGTGAGTGAAACTTGTTTGTGTCGCACTATAAAAGGCGATGCACGCCTATTGACAAGCCTTATTCGTTGTTCGACTCTGATACGTTATACTGCTGGTGCTCTGAACTGTCCGGTAATGTAGTTAAGTATTACATCTTTCATGACAGTAATAATAGTGTGATAAAAATACAACATTTAATTTGATATTAAATGTGATATCGACATAAAAGCTAATAAATCTAAGACATGTGATATAATCACAAATAAATAACGACATTCATAACCACGATATTTAAATAAATGAATAAATACTTTAAACTGCCATCTCTTCTTTTATTTTCTCCCACATATTATAAGGTTAATATGTGCGGTTTCTGAGGTACTTATCGGTGGTTTATCAGAGGTTTAATTTAATCGGAGGAGTCCACATTATCTAGTTTAAATAGTTCATTTTATTACTTTAAACCAGATAATGTATGGACCCCTCCGATTAAGTTAAACCTCCGATAAAGTACCTCAGAAACCGATAGGTAATTAAGAAAAAGACGAAGTCGTCTAGGAAAGAGACCAACTAAGAAAAAGTCGAGTTAATAATGAGACAAGTTAGGAAAGCGTCAAGTTTAAGAAAATGACGAATTCGTCCGGAAGGATCCATTCCAAAGTATTTTTACAAACTATAAGTTTCGAAAGAAACAGTTAACTAAGTATAGCTAGGTTGTTGTTAAATACTTATGCCTATAACAGCTCTAATACAACCCGCAACTTGACTTGTTAAATAAATGCTCGTGATTAATGGTTAGCTGTAATTGGATTAATAAATTAGGAAGTTGGTCTTTAGGTCTTTAATAAATGAGATAACTTAATGTCTGAATGGAGATTTATCCGAACGAATGAGCGGGATGAAAATTTGTGCGTTAACTGAGGATCTTTAGCGAGTTAAATAAATAACTTTACTCCTTTGTAAAATTAAATTATATTACTAATCTCTATAATGATTATGATGAAAATTTAAATAGGTACAATACTCGTACAACTATTGGTAAAAGGTATGTATACAACGTTTTACAAAAATACCCCGAAAATATTGCCGAATAATTATGGTAGATAGCGAACATCAAACTGAACAACTTGTAAATACTGCCTACGGGACCAAATCTGAAATCGTGAAAAAAAAATCTGCTGTATCATGCATTTTGATATTTTCGTTATAATTTTTTGTATGAAACAGCAGATTTTTTTTTCGCGATTTTAGACTTGGTTCCATAGTAAAAGTTGTTAAGTTTGATGGTTCCTATCTACCATATTTGGCATTAGGGGTATTTTTGTAACACGTTGTAAATAATTATGTAGTATTGTGAATTTATTTACTATAAAATGTAAGTAGGTAATTTTGTTCTACGTTTATTTTACAGATAATTTTGTCAGTTCACTTCCTGACTATGTGTTTTCACTGTAATGCTGTGAAAGTGTCTACTTCACGGCATTATCGTACTCTTCTATTTGCTACAGTTATAATTATAAAGATAGTTATTTAAAATATTATCGAAAATTACTATGAAGAATTGATTTTAATGTTAATGACAAAATTATCTATGATATGTAGGTGTACTTTACTTCGGCCTCACTTACCATCACCAAGTAGGTACTTACCTAGCGGACGTGGTAGACACAAACCATAAACTTAATATTTAGCGAAAAAATTTCTAATTCTCTGACACAAACATAGCCTCGCAAAGATCAAGTTCCTTTCCCTATCAAACGCGTAAAAAGCTTTTCCGCCAGTGTGTCCCAAGGCTTACACATTTTGTATTCATTTTTTGTATGTACGTAGGGTTGCCAACCCTACTATATAAAATAGTATCCTACTATATTGAGGGCTCGCCTACTATATTTTTTGAAAAAATATATAGTAGGCAAAACTACTATATTTTTACATGTAAAAAAATTAAACAAAAGCAACAAAAAATTTATTACTTATATGCACATAAATAATTTCATAATATTTTTGTGATTAAAAACTAGTCTATTGTTGAGTAAGTTATGAAAATGTTAGTACTTGAGGGCCCTATGATATTTTTTTTGTCGAAATTTCGATTTTGACAGAGTTTAGCGATACAATCTAGAGAAACCTTTGGGTCTAATAAATACATTTATTTATATGTGTCCGCGACAAAAAGTTATATGATGATTCACTGGAAAGTTAAAGGGTTAGAAATGAAAATGAAAGTCTGTAAACGATTTCTCAGAGTCAACTTTGAACATACACAGAAAGACAAACAAGTACAAACAACAAATAATAGTATGAAATTTGATTTTCTTATGAAGTACCTAAAGATTATTCTGATAAAAAATTTACGTAGAATATTAATGTATCTAGGAGAAATTCACAGTTAATTCTGAGCGTTTTTAGCAGTTTTATGGTTTTTGAGTGGGATTTTTCACATATTCCTTACATAATTTCAAAATTCCGAGGCCGCTATGAACTTTTGGACCATATAAGAGATAAAATAAAATAAAACATTTGTTTAGCACAGTAGTTCAATCAATGAGCTCAAAAAGGTGCCTTCAAGCATTTTACGAAAATCTTTCTCTGCATTTTTAGGTTTAATTTTAAAATTAAGCAAATTTTCTAAAAGGCGAGGCTGCTATGAACTATTCCAATAGCTATTCTGCACTATTCAATCTGCGCTATTCTGAGATCGAGAACACCAAAATTGCCCATTTTACGCAAAAATACAGGTCGAAATGAAATATGCCTCTTAAGTATCTATGAAAAATCCAACTTCTTTAAAATCATCCATACAAAACGGCAACCTACTATATTTTTTTGAACTTTTTCGCTTACTACTATATTTTTACACTAAAAATCTTGAAACTACTATATTTGATCCAAAAAATGTTGGCAACCCTATATGTACGGTACGCGTGAATCGAGCCTTGCCTAATGAGGCACGTTACGATATTCATTTCATCATGCCTCTGAGCACAGCTTCGTTAGTCAGCAATATGTAGACTTACGAGGTCATTTTTCACGAAGAAAAATACCAGCTGCATCGTTAATATTTCACACGGCATTTATGTTTTAAATTAAGTACGATGATTGAACTTTGAAGCAAGTAGGCGTGTTCGTATGACATGAAAATGACCCATCATAAAAAATCTACTCTTTGAAGATAACACAAAACTGACCGGTTTACTTCGATTTCAAGCGAGCATAAACGAATTTTGCTGTCTTTAATACAACTAGTACTTACTTGTAGTACTATTTTCAGCCATTTACCTTATCGTTTTTTGGTAATGATAACACATTTTTGAGCTTGCATTTAAAAAGAACGCAAACAGACCAACATATTTAGCATCAGAGAATGGCTCTCCATAATATCCTGTGAACCCAGATTCAGCCACTTACGCGAACGTCACCGAATTTGTCATGACCTCTCGGAATAGAATCTGCCTGCCTAGCATGACCGATTTATATCGCGTGATATAGCATTTTATCGACACTCAACTGTCAAATTCCTTTGTCTTTTTGACAGTCAAACGTGATAAAACGCTATATCACGTGATATAAATCGGTCATGCTAGGTAGGCTGAAGTACTTTACGAGAAGTAAAGTAACTTCGGTACTCTCGGATCAAGATGTTTTTCAACGATGAAATATCTATAATTTATTGGAATTTGCTCTCATACAGGAAATATCTAGACAGACGATACGCAAACAAACTAAAGCAAATATTTACACTTGTATCCGTTGCAGAAGCTATTCTACAAAACGTTGCAAAGCTAATATTGTACAAAAACGATTATTGGAATCCGATAAACATCGGAAACGTCCTTTATTACATTACTATTGATAAATCAATTGCTAAAGTTTCCTTTTTTTAACAAAATTACTTTTCAGATCATTATTACGAAAACCTCAATACCTACTCTGAAATCATCATAACTACACTCGCATAATCTTGAACTATTTTTCGTTATTTTAAAGCCTGTAAGCTCAATACTCGGTAGAAATCAAATAAAACAATCGTATTTGATTCTCGTACAAAAACACTTTTCGCAAATGAGCATAGTGCAAAAATCGATGGCAAAAAACAAAGCAAGCCAAAGACTATTACGACACTAATGAGGCCATCTACTTTCTTTAACTTTCGTCCTCCACAAAAGGCCACCACCGCAAAAAATACTCAATTAGTGTTCTACAAAACGTCCTTACTAATTAACTTGATCGAGCTCCTTTATTTCAAAGTCAGCTTTGCATTTCTATAGCGTCTTGTAAACTTTGTCACCAGACTAAATTTTAATAAAAAATGCATAGTAGATAGATACTACCAACTTTTTGTGACTTCTGTGTTTTCTCAATCAGCCACAATACAGCTACCCTAAACTGCCACAATAAAAAAACATTCAGTCGACATGATAAACTCCTCTTTTTTTGAAGGCGGGTAATAAAGTGAGTGAGATTGCCGTATTTTTTACAATTCGCTGCTATAATCACTCGATCTCACGAGTGCTTAAATAAGTCGTTTTCCTTATTAGATAACGCTGCACAAATCCCTATCCAACGCAACTCAAACCGCTGACAGCGAAAAAAATCCTAAGCATTCCAGCGAACTAATCCGGGTGGTGTTACAAAATGAATAGAGGCTCGATCGCCGAGGCTGGGCCGTAGTACAAAACAAGATTGGAAAATGGGCGGTTTGTTTTCGGGTCGGATCCCGGCATTGCAATCCGGGATGTGGACAAATTCAATTTTCCCCTAGCCGATAACGGGAACAATAACCCGACAGCCTCTCACTAAGAATCGCGGGATTTTATAAACTGCTCTCGTTTGTAGACGTGGAGAGGGAAGCGGTTAATTTTATCTTAAGTATTTTTTGTATTATGTGAAAGAGACTTTATTTGTCCGTCTGTTTGCTACCTTTTCACGCTTATAAGTATTATAAGCTTAAAGTACTACTTATATTCCCCATATACACGCTGAAATTTTAATCATTTGGTTCCCGCCGTGGCGTGGGGTGGTTCCACTCATGATTACAAGCAACTTTTTCTAAGGGGCCAACTCTCCTGCTCGCAAAAAAAAATCTGCTGTTCCATACATTAAGGTCGTGTAGGTACTGCACTTTTGTATGGAACAGCTGATTTTTTTTTTTTGCGAGGAGGAGAGTTGGCCCCATAGTAAAAGTTGCTTGTAATCATGAGTGGAACCACCTACGGCGGGAACCAAATGTTAAAATTTCACGAAGGTAGGTTGGTAATGCATTTTCTTACGAGGTGGCTTGGACACTCAGAAGCATGGGCGTAGCGAGGTACGGGCAAGGGGGGCGGGGCGGGGGGGGGGGGCAACTGCCCCCCTTAGAAGAGCGGTCGTTCGCAGATATACTGTAATTCTAACGAGCTTCATAGCTTGCGACACTTCTCATCAGACTTAAGGAACTAACAGGCTTGAAGGCTGGCTTGTGAAATCCAACAAAACAACGATCAAAACTATATATTTTAGGATTTTCTATGTCTGCCCCCCCTCAAATACAATCCTGGTTACGCCCTTGGAAGTTTTAATTACTGAGTTCAGCCTAGCGCGATCACAGCAAATTTTGATGTCCCACTCACCCAATTGTGCACTTAGGTAATTTTATTATTATTGGGAAGGACATTGTAATTAATTACGATGCAGATCTTATTATTTAAACTAATATAAAGTATTTTGCTTCTGATTTGTTTCTTTTGCCTAAAGAAAATAAGAGCAAACGATACATTTTATTAACCAACATAAGTAGTAGGAGGTTATGTATTCTGTGGTAGGAGATAAGGTTTATATAATAATCCTATTTGATTTCACATCACAATGTCTATCACATTGGATGTCTTGGACTCGTGGACCCGTATTATCGTGATCTTAATCTATCTTTATTGGTGTCAATAAAAACATTATTATTATTATTTTTAATTTTGTTTTTCTCAGCTTAAAGCTATTACTATTATTATTATTATGTCTTTGATCTTTCTAATCACAAATAATGTTTCCAATGTATATTGACTCTATCTAATCTCTCTGCGGAAATAATGTTTTATTTATACGTACATTCAATGTCTACTATACAATGAAGAAAATTACCTATTTAATGGTAACATGAATTTTCCACTTTTCAGTCGCTATTCGAATATTTTTTTTACACGTGTGCATTAAAATGGTAATAAATGGAAAAATGGCCTCTTTCTTAAAAAACGTTTAAATCTAATGTAGTGCATGGGCATGCAAACCGGTTAACCGAAATAAACCAAAGAATGTATAAGATTTCTGTATTTTCCAAAATGTAGGCATGTATTTAGTAATTCATAGAAAATATTCAGATTTTTACGAAGATTTATGTTTTAAGAGTTATTTATGTTTGAAAGTATTTTTTTTGGTAACCCCGACACATAGCAACACCACCACGACAACACGTTTCGTTAGCTGCGTTATGCTAGGGCCACACTACCGTGATATGCCAACAATTATGACCATTGATGAACCTTATGCATATATATGCGGAATAAGGAAAATTATGGCCATAATTATTGCCATTCACGGTAGTGTGCAGTGCACGTAACATTAGTGATACAGATTAGCACCACAATGTACGAGTCGGAACCAAATCAAACGGATAATCTGTGAACAAAACACTTTTGACAGTTGACTGACAGCCGGCAGACATTCTTTTTTTTTAATGCGCAATCACTTGTGCCACAGAACAAATATACTCAGGGGAGACTTGTGAAATCGCTGACAAAGATGTCCGTTTCATTGATATGCTTTTTTTTCAATAATTAATTAAAGCTAAATGAAGGAGTTAAAAAATTATGTTGCTGCTGTTTTATGATTCTAGTAACATAAAGTGTTTATAGATAACAGAATTATGTTTATACACTTTGGGTCTCCTGTGCCTGATGTCCTTTACATTAAATCGTTCTTTTTTACTCAAATATGAGACAAAATACCTACATTTCAGTAAGTGTTTAAGGAACGCTTTAAGCGTGTAATAATTAAATATAGTGGCGACTTTTTATACAACACTAGCACCACTCCTGCAAACAATTAATTAGGTGCCGTGTAAATACACAATCTGATATGAAAAATCCAAGTAGATAGGAAGGAACCATCAAACTGAACAATATTTACTAAGGGCCCAGCTCTGAAATCGCGTAAGAAATTCAGCTGTCTCATACATTTTGATATTTTCGTTATTAATTTTTGTAGGAAACAGCCGATTTTTGAGCGATTTCGGAGTTAGTCCATAGTAAAAGTTATTCAGTTTGATGGTTCCTATTTACCATATTCGGCAATAGGGGAATTTTGTAACACGTTGTGTATAGTCATGCTAAATTATTTGTCTCAGTTTGACTCCACCGTGGCACCTACGGGTACCACCCAAATATATTGTGTTGATACTTTTGACATTAATATGACGACCTTTATGACTAGGACATAAGGTTGTTGAATAACCAAATAGAGATACATAAACTCAACTGTAACTACCTAATTTTAAAGTTTATTTTGACGACTTCACCGAATATTGTGGACTATTCTTTTTGAGTGTATTTTAGTTTGTAGGTAGGAATAATTCTTTCGCACTTCGCGCCGAAGGGCTATCAGACCCCCCAAACATTAGAAATTCTATTATTTTAGGGACACTTGACACCTTATCGCCTTAAACAAATTGGTTGATTATAAAATTAATAACTTACAGACAGTCCCTTTATTTATGAGTCTTAATTTGTAATTAAATTCGTATAATTTATACCTACCTATGAAAGAAAACAACTAATTTCTGTTATTTTTACCATTTTTATTGATTTTTATTAAAAACAACCGAAAAAACCAGTTTACCCGGTTTTTGTTTTACGAAACCCGAAAAATCCGGTTTTCCAAAACAACCCGGTTTTTGCATGCCCTAATGTAGAGTTAGGAATGTGAAAGACATTTTTTTAGATTTAAGAACCGTTATTTACGCTCGTTTTTAAGATTCGGCCACCTCATAATTACTAATTATCAAGCAAACAACCTAAATAAACTAATTTCCCCTTCAGTGATGATCCGGGTTTTCTTTGATATAAGATTAAAATGTGTTTTACCAACATTTAAGTAGCACACGAACGACACGAAATATTTTTCCTCTTCTTCTAATACAACATTAAGAACATTTTATAATTATACTTATACATACATACTACATATTATAAGTACATACATACTCGTATACATACTAACTTATTATTTTTGCTTCATTCTGAAGCAAAAATAATGAGTAGGTAAGTAAGTAAAATGAAAAGTGTATTTTTTGCTATTCAATTGATTTCAATTAAAACTTTGAAAATAGTTCAGAAGTATGCTTGCTTTGTACTTATAACCTACCTACTTTTTCCTGAAAAACGCAAGAACTATCATTCCCTGACAAAATGCACAACATAATTGCTGCAAATTACTTAGGTACCGCTAGTGCCATTATTAATTCTGTAATATTACTTACTTAGGTAGGTACCCGTGTTTCAGATGTTTTTTTTTTACTCACAGACACCCAGTTAATTACACTACACCCAGTGTTCAAAAGCAATATTGTTGATTGATTCAAACTAAAAATACCTTAAATGAACAGCCAGTTTCAGAATTCGTTGAACACTTCGGGACCATATCACACTACTATTGCGCTTGTTTAATGAGTTGCTAGCAATATGAGAAATACTTACGTTACAAATGGTGTGATAAGGTACTAAATTGTTCAGTTGCTTGTGAAGCCGACTTTATCAGCGACAACCAATGCAGTGACACTGAGGTCCGCTAATAAATCGGAAAACCGGACACTCAAAGTTCAGTTAATTGCATCCAGTGTTTCGTCAGCACAGCTCTCCTCGTTGACCTAGGTACTTGTATACCGAAGTTATACTGTGGTTAACTTGAATTTGGGTTAAAGGGGGTGTTCACGAGACTAGTTAAGAATTTGTTTATCAACTTTGAGTTTTTTCGCAGTAACGGGTGGGGCTGGAGGACAACTTCTTTTTTTATTCTAAGAGCCCCACCCGACTTCATTAGACATGTTTTATTACAGTGATATGCGTAGGTATCTAGTGATTTGAAAATTATTTCTTGCTCTTTTGTTTTTTGAAGTCGGTTTTTTGTTTTTAAACAATTTTTTATTTTATTATTTTAAGTGTAATCACTAAAAAGTTTTTATTTTATTTTGAGGAGTTCCCTTGTGTATCTTTGAAATCCAAGGTCCAATAACAATGAAATCAAAATGGTATCATCTCTAAAGTATCCTCTTTTAAACAAAAAAAGAATCATCTAAATCGGTAGGTACCTACATAAACAAAGAAGATATGGTCGATCATCCGTATAAGTTCACAAAATACTATCGAAAACGACAGTAGTACTGAACCGATTTCAAAATTTAAAAAAATGGGACCAACGTGGGAGCAAACCTGATCTAATAACGTTTGAATTATTTCAATCGGTTCAGCCGTCTTCGAGTAATCGGTGTACATACAAAAAAACAAAAAAAAAACGGGTCCAATTGAGCACCTCCCTCCTATTGAAGTCGGTAAAAACATTTAGAATTTACACATCACCTATTCAATGCTACTAATATTTTTTTCATCGGAAACCTTATAAGTAGGCAAGTTATGCTCGCCCTTTATCACTAATCAAAAAATTGACAAGATAAAATTATATTGAAGAAGTGGTGAAAAATTTAACTTAATAGAGTTCATAGAAATCACTCCTGAAATAACACAACTCGTAAACACAAACAGACAATCTCTCCCTCTCACGCTCCCGAGAATCTTTTCACATCTGTAAGTTACCACATCCCGGGCTATTGGTGTTTAGATAGATCCCCTAACATAAACTAGTTGCGTCGTGCTCTCAGAGAGTTAGTGGAACTTTTAATAGTGTTCCTGTCCCTGGAGTAGTGCGACGCCGAAGTACAGTGGCAGTTATCTACCAAGTTATTACACAAATACTTGCCAACTCAACTGAGACGAGGTATAAAATGTCGCGTAGAATTTTCGCCACGAAACTTAGTCGTGAATTTAGTCTTCTCAAATACTATTTTTTTGCAGTTTGCATCTAAAAATCATATAGGTACCATACATACATGTCGAAAGATTTGCTTTCAAAGGACATGACTGTGTCTATCAGCATAAGAATAAACAATACCTATCATTAAGTTCTTCGTCAAGATTATTCAGAAGAGGTTCTAAGACGAGATAAAACTTTTCGAGGACGCTTTTTTTGGAGAACTTGCGTCTAAAATGACGTAGACGCGACATAGCTCGACGTTGAATTTAAAAATAAGCATCGTCAAACCGTTCGCCATTCTATAAATAAGTACCTTCAAAAGAAATCCAATAGGTTCTTACCTGGAAAAAGTCTCTATCCACATTTGCAACATTTGGTAAATTTTTTCCCACGAAAAGTTCTGTATTCGACGAATCGGGAACACCCGTGAGACTTCGTATCCAAGTTCGTATCCTTAAATTTCCGATGAAAACAAAGAATCGGTGAATATAGGATCGCGAGAGCGGGCGAATGAAAATTTACATCCTAATTTCCCTTGCGGCTTCCGCAAGTCTATTCGTCAGCGGCATCAAAATCGGAGATAGCGTCTTCCGGAATCTACGTGCAGTGCATCACATGGAAAAATCTGCACTCATGCACTTATTTTTTTAAATACTTAGTACAAGTATGAGGCAAATACATATCTTGAAATCAGGCGGGGATTGCGCGGAACGCGTATTTTGGGCATGAAGCTTTCCTAGGATGACGGTGCCGTCATATTACGGCCGTAATTTAGCGGCGTAGAACGTTGTTTACGTAAACAATATGGCGCGGTTTCCTAGAGATCGGTGCTGGACACCGTAAAGTCAAATAGTCTTTTTACGTCCGTAAAATTACGGCCGCCATATGACGGCACCACTTTCTTAGGAAAACCTAGCTTTACAAGAGCACATGCGCGAACTTATCCCCATTTCGTCGAAAAAATGTCAAGATATTTGCCTCGTCATAGCCTTCTATGGCCTCGTACATTTGTACCTATGTGTAAGTAGTAGGTAGATATATTTCATTCCAGCTCTACTTTTTACCCGACTGCAAGAGGGTTATGTTTTTCGCGTGTATCTTGTAAGTTTGTATGATGTGTGTTTGTATGTAATATTCTTTATTACCTCATATCTTTCAAACGGCTGAACGGATTTCTGTGATTAAGATATCGTTAGATTTGTCTTGTCAGCCCAAGTGTTCTTAAGAAGGTGGCGTTATAAAAAAACCAACATGGCGGCTGTACGGTGCTATTATACGTAGTGAAAAAATCTAATTCAAATCATTCATTACGTCACTTTCTTTACGCATGCCTCCGACTGCATGTTATTATGTTGCCTTTAATATTTAATCTTGTTTCCATCTTTTCAGTTGACTTGTCTTTTTATGCAGGCGGGTTTTTATTTTTTTTATTTTTTTTTTCAAAGGCTATTCGAAATCATTAGCATAATTATGTGACATTATGTCATAGTTTAGTTGGACGTTATTACGAGAGCAAATTAAAGTGTGGCAGAAGCAATCGGACAATTTGAGATCGCTGAAATGTGGGCAAGTAGCTACCGAAATATTTTTTACCTTGAAACAATTGCAAAATGAAACCAAAGAAGACGCGTTGCCATCGCATTGCTATTGCCTTACAAAGCTTGTGCAGTACAACGCCTAAATCAGAGGGCTTATTACAAAATTGCATCGCGATAAGCGTACGATGTTCGCCGCACTCCGTGGCATTATTGAGTCACGAATATAGTTCAATATCAAGTAAATTGGACGACGAATTGGGTTGGTAAACTTTTTCGAAGATAATTGTTTTATATTTTTTTTTGATAGCACAAGTCTGAAGAATAAAGAAAAAAATTTTATGATTTTTTTATTTTACCTTGTTAATTAAATATATTTTTTTATATTATTATCGCGATAACATATCAAACGAACGGCTGAACATGAAGTTTCCTTGCATTTACTGATAAAAAAACTGATTGACAGGACAGATTTGACAGAGAGTGACAAAGAGTAATCCAATTATTTTACTCTTTGGTAATCATTAATCACGACCTAATGTTGTTGTTTGTTTTTCAGCTTATTTATTGTGATTTTCTAGTGTTTTTCTTGTTCAGTTATGGGAAATGGATCAGCTTGAAGAAATCCATTATCCAGCATATTACGCCGAAGAAGTACCTGGGTACACTGCTTTGTTCCGTTTTGTTTGAAATATAGATGTGACCATCGGCAGAGAACAAATTTTGTACAATTCCCATACATTTGAAAGAGACGTGGTGCAGAGGATTAAACAGGAATTGCCTTCAGAGAGCTTTATACGTTTGTGATGATCACGTAAATATGTATATATCTACAAATTTACTCACAAAAGAGTTATTTTATTCATTTTAGCTGACTGTGACTGAATGACATGACACTAGTTGACATAGCCAAGGCCAAACTTTTCATTTTTTTATTTGAGCAAAAGCAATACCTACGCATACAGCCGTAATAGTGATTTATTGTACTTACTATGTTAGAATTTAAATTTTAAATTATTATTTAAATTAAAATGAAGTATTATAAAAAATCCGCAATTGGTTATTCCTGACTCCAAAGCCAAAAGCTACCAGAAAATATATAATTCACAACAGTTTTGGAAAAGTTTACCAACCCAATTGCGTCTAACTATCGTGATTCTTTTTTTTATAGGCCCTCAGACTATAGTCAGCTGAATTACAATCTATAACTACCTACACGAAAGCACATTACTTATAGTGGAGTTCATAAAAACCACTAATTGCGGCAGACTGGTAAACTGAGCCTTGCCGTCTCGCCACGCCAGTAGTGGTGCTTGAGCCGCTGAATTCGTCACCTGTTGGAAATAATAATTAGGCAAAAAAATCAGCGCGAAAACAAAAATCCGTGCGGTAACGTTCAACAGCCAGCCTTCTGTTACCTACTCGACGGGAAATTCGAATTCCCCAGACGAAATTTTCGGTTGGTAGATCATTGATTTTATTATTTTTAGTACCTACCTACCACTACTAAAATACATAATAGGAACAAGTAGATGCAAGTAGGTAGGTACCTATACCTAGTAGATAGTAAGTAGGTACTACCTACAGCTGCCGGCATATAAATTGGCAAGAGAAAGTTGAGACAAAAGATGCGCAGTAGCAGGCCCGCCGCAAGCGGGCGTGCAAGGCGTGCACCGCACGCGGGCGGCACGTCTAGGGGGGCGGCAAACCGACCGATCCAAGCGTCGAAGCTAGGGTCGAAGAAGAGCGACACTTGCAAGATTTGAATTTTGCGCCCCAAAACAAATTTCTAGGATAATGAGCGCCCCTGGCAAGATTTGAATTTTGCGTCCCAAGACTTATAGACTATTTTCTAGCTATGGGTCCGCAAATTGAGGGTTGCGCCCTTGGCAGATGCCCTCCTTGCCAGCCCCTAACGTAGCTACGACGCCAGATCCATTACGTAATATTCAGGAAGCAGAAAGCTGTGCGGCTCTGCCGAGAACGACCATAGCTAAATAATTTATTAGAAATAAATAATTTATTTTCCTTGTCTATACCGCTTCGCATCGTATTCTGGCAACGGGGATAGATAGGGATCTAGACTGGATTTTAGAAGTTTAAACCTATCTCCGCCCCGATTTAATTCGCGACCTAGAGCCCTATTTTTGAATCCTTCGGCTAGCAAATTTAATTTAAAGATTATCCTTAAGGGATGGGAATATAAAATATTATTTTTAAATTAATTTAATTTATTTAATAAATTTAAATTTAAATTTTTGGCGTCGAGCGCTCTTTTATAATGATTTTCGTTCGACATTTGACTCAAATGAATGAGATTGAGTCAAATGTCGAAAATTAGCCGAAGGATTCAAAAATAGGACCCCTGATTTTTCATCGCGCTTGGATAAAATCATTGCACCATCCATTGATTGTAATGATTTTGTCCAAACATAATTGCCGCATGTCCTGGAGCGCGCGGCGCGCATCGCACGCCGCGACTAGACTTCGACATAAGGGGTGGGTACAAAGATAAGAGGGCCTAGCCAAAGTAACATTGGAAAATCTTCGTTATCGCTTCGCTTTCGAAACATGTATGGAATTGACATAAGGTTTCGTTAACTATCGAATTTTAAATCGTCAAATCCATACATGTTTCGAAACGAAGCGATAGCGAAAATTTGCAAATGTTACTTTGGCTAGGGGGTCTGGGCATCTTTCAAGAAATCACCGATTTGTGTAGAACTTTACAATAAACTAAGCGCGGGGAAGAGTTAAAATTAAGTTTAGCTTTCGAAAGACATAGAGGGGGCGGCATAATCGGTCTTGCACGCGGGCGCTCAAACAGCTGGCGGCGGGCCTGCGCAGTAGCTACAAACACTGTGTTTTTAGCTACTGCGCATCTTTTGTCTCAACTTTCTCTTGCCAATTTATCTGCCGACAGCTGTACCTACGCACGTCGCGTTGTGTCATACGTCGGACGGTAAGTTTAAATTAAGTAAGTATAAAAAAAAACATTACCTATTCTTATTTTCTCTTTCGGCGCTAGGCGTTTACTTAGGTATCAAATAGCCAATTTTCAAATAACATAAAAGATGAAGAGACACAGATTTCTCGTTGGTACGGTACCGGTAAACGGGTGATTAGGAACATCGTTTAAGGGTGTAGAGGAACATCGTTTAAGGGTGTCGCACATCACGATCCGTCTTTAAATTTTCAATACAAATGATTAAAACAACTCTGCGCACATGAAAGCGAACTTTGAAAATTCCTATTAAATTATTGAATAGTAGGTATCGCCGTGTTAAAGGCAAAACCGACTAACTCGGCCAAAAAACACAATTTAAAATGTTGAGTAAAATTGATTTGAAATTTGTACTTAGGCTAGTTTATTATTAAAATATTGTTTTAGTTTTCAGTTTCAATTAGGTTATTCGTTGGTTCTTCGTATTCAAATTAGTAAAAAAACAATTTGATATTGTTTATAGGATTAGACACAATATTATACGTAACTATAATGGAGCCCTAAATAGTCTGTTTTACCTCTATATCATAAAAATATCTATAATTGCCAAAATCACCCACTTAAGTGACGTTTCATATATATATAGTTCTCATGTTCCTAAGTAGATAACCAGAACAACTCTATTATTGAATTAAATATAAAGCCAACAAGTAACAATATTTTGTAAAAAAAAACCCAAAAGATAGTTGGTTTTTCTTCTACATTTCAACGTCCAAAGCTTATTGGATTTTTTGTAGCAAAGTGAACTATTATTATTTGCAGCTCATAAATGTTTAAATATCAAGTTTAGTTTAGTTGAAGTCAAATAAAAAAACAAATGTATTAAGAGCCAGTCAATTTATTTTAATTTCCAAACAAAAAGTTAATATTTAATTGCTCTATTTTCAAAAACAGTTTTATTTTTTTCGAAACAACCGTTATTTTTAAGGAATAACTCCTTTTGTACAGAGCTTTAGATGGTTCCTTTTTTGGAAACCTAGGGTTTTTTCAAATGTAGATATTCAAGCGCTTGACCACTATCACGCCTGGTGGCGCTATGATGCGACCTACTATGAAACGCGTTTGCCTAGAACTAATCTATTCACTCGCGACTTGAAAGCTTTCAGATTTTACCTATCAGGAAACACAGACTCTTGCAAGGAGTTCCACTCTCTAGCGGGTGCTAGCGGTACGGATGATAAAATTCAAACTAAAACGCTTAGTGCGAGTCTTTGGAATACCTATCCAATCCGGCAAAAACGGTGGCGATGATTTGTACGTCTGGTAGTCCAATGGAAGAAGGGAGATGGCGGAATTAGTTTGTGCAATTCCGCTTCACTCTCCTCCATGTATCCGATAAAAAACCGATAAGCTTGCAACCTTGCGTCTATGCTCGAGGCTTTTGAGCTTATTACAGAAAAAAAATGTCATTACCGATGAGCTTCTTGGCCCTCCGCTCGATGGACTCAAGCGTCTGGAGCTGCTATTTGGCGGAGCCATCCTAAAGATGAGAGCAGTACTCCATACATAATCGAACTTTCGCTAGGTATAGATTGAGCAGCTGTAAAGAGCCAAAATCGAGTGTTGAAGTTAATGATATGCCGAGAAGGTCTAGTTGTCTAATAATCGGCAGGGATACAGGGGGAAAGTAGGGTCAGGTCTAAATTACTTCTTTTAGCAGAACAGACACGCCTGGTTTTTTAATGGATTGAACCTGACCAGATTGGCATTCGGAGACTGTCTGCAGTGATAGGTTCATACATCTGGCTGTCTCCCTGAGACACTGGAGCTGTTCTGCACTGGCTCGAGCATCAGATATGTAGTTCTCTACAACGGTGCTGTCATCTGCGTGTCCCAAAATACTGGGTTAGCAGGTCATTCATATGTAAGGTCATTCATATGTATCAGGAAATTCAGGAACAGCGTTGCAGAGAGTACCGATCCCTGAGGGACTCCAACATTGATCGCCAACTGGTCGGATTAGCAGCCATCAATGGCAACTCGAATCAACCGATCTCTCAGGATGTCTGATATCTAGACACATAAACTGGTGGGAAGTCCATATGATGAAAGCTAGCCATTAAGGCTATCATGCCACACTGTCAAAAGCCTTCAAAATATTAAGAGAAACGGCGAGCACCTCTCCGTACCTCTCGATGACTTCTCACCATTTGTGATGTGAGTGGCGTATGCTAGAAGATCTCCGGTGGACCGGTTTTGGGGAAACCCGCATTGACAGTCACTAAGGAAGTTGTTTGCTTCTAGAACGTATCTAGAAGCAAACAGGAGTCTATGGTTTAGTATACGTTAATTATCTTGCAGAGAATGGACGTGACCGATATGGACCTGTAATTGGCAGGGTCTGCCCGATCCATTCACACATCCACTGTCATAATCTATGATTGTCTTTTGACAGTGAAAAGTGATAAATCGCTATAATCATATCGCGTTTCAGTGGGCCAGCTAGGGGGTGCAGGATAACATTTTCAAATCATTGAAATCACTGTACTTCATCTCATTTACAATGTAAGGTTTCTTTGATAGTCGCTTTTATTACAGGGATATACGACTACGAGCACGTCGAAATATATTTAATGATTAAACGAACTTACCTGTAAGTGAAGTTCTATCATAATTATACGAAGGATTCATCCGAAGATATTAGTATATTAGCAAATGTAGTATCGCTTGCACGTATCACCACTTAGCACGTTATTTTAAAGCAATAACCTAAAAAACCTAAAAAGAT
This sequence comes from Agriphila tristella, assembly GCA_928269145.1. NCBI lineage: Eukaryota > Metazoa > Arthropoda > Insecta > Lepidoptera > Crambidae > Agriphila > Agriphila tristella. The sequence goes on along the minus strand of OV743440.1, from coordinate 20,606,431 downwards.
AAGGTTTTTGACTTAAAATTGACAGATATTTTGACATTTCTTGTCCGAGCTATACTCGTCACTACTAGACGCCAACCACTTCATTTAGTTTAAAGTCCAAATCTTCTGATATTTCATCATTTTCTTCAGTGGGTAGATAGTTATTGTAATTTACAATAATGAGTAGGGAGGGCGGGATTCTATACTAATATCTTCGGATGAATCCTTCGTATAATTATGATAGAACTTCACTTACAGGTAAGTTCGTTTAATCATTAATTATACTTCAGATTCATCCTCGATATTAGTATATTAGCAAATGTAGATGTTTAAAGCATTATAATAAGAAAATGGAAATATCATTTCTTGCGTATTAGTCTTTTAAAAAAGAAAAGAAAATCATTTAACATAATTCTGAACGTTTTGCATGATTACTACTAAAAACGGTACCTACAGATGGTTGGTACAAAAAAAAAAATATGGATGGTTGGTTTGGAAAACTCAGTTTGATTATCGATGATAATATGTTTAATATAATATATATATATTTATAATTTAATATTTTGCTAATATAGTGGAGTCATTAACATATCATTTTTTGTTAGGGCTATAAAGGTATTGGCGTACGTCGAGTGCTAAAACTGGTTGGACACGAGTCTACTGCGCTATCATTAAATGTTTTATTTCAGCAATCTATTATTTACATATATAAAAATTTAATTTCTTTCTAAATAAGAAGTGATTATGAACTGTTTATTATACTTAATATAAATGTGTATACCTACTAATACAGTCTTGAAATATTTTTTTTTTATTGTTTGCATTCTTTGTGCAATAGGCAAGGTAATCAAAGTTAAATTTTTAAGATAAAAAAAGTTGAAAAAAGAACAAATTGGAAAATATTCAAAGTTTTCCAATTTGAAAAAATATTTAAATAAAGTTTTAAGTAATCAAAGATATCCATTGTATTTGAATAATTGAGTCTACGCAAAGGCGTAGGTAGTTAAATTCTTTACCAAACTTGAGATTAGCTCAATTTTGTCTATTCAATAATGAACGCAATATTATCTAATACTAATAGTAAAAATGTATATACATACACTTCTGTAAAAGAAAATCTGTTATTCTGTCTATATTATTATTTGTTAAATAATCGAACCGTTACCAAACTCTGTTCTTCCTGATAGTATTAGCAGACAGCGGCTTCAATAATAACATTACCTATAAAATAATACCACCTTGATTATGTTGTGAAAACCAATTTATTTGTGCGTTTTATTTCCGTCCCTGAAATTGAAGGTTATAGGATGTGAATACTTTATATTAGAATAAAAAATACGACGAAGAACCTTCCATGTGAATAAGAGGTACCAAACTAAGGCTCAAAATTGTGACGACCATGATGGCACAATCGTTATCACCTCTAGTTTAAGAAACTGGTGGAACAGAATTAAAATAGTAGGTAGCTTGGTGTCAGAATAGTCTTTCTACAATACTAAACCAAAATAGCATTGTGAATGCTAAAATCTCAAATTATAAAATAAAATGTTTTTGGGCTAAAAATGCTAGAAATAGAAAAAAAAATCTACTACATTTGATTTCTACTGCCTAATTCGACTTGCATTCGAATTTACTCACTCTCAATCTGAAAAAAAAAACAAAACAAAACTGGTGATTAGTTTTTGAATTAATGAATTGAATAATTTCTGTTTAGCATCAGAATAATAACATCTAGAATACTTAACACCCCGCACTGAATACAATAAGAAAAAATGGCAATAAAAAATATCATAAACAATAGAACAGGCAGTTCTAGATAATTGATATGCAATTATTTTACAATTTGTGATTCCTGATATGACCACTAGTGTCCCCTAGTCCACCCCATTGTTTAAAGGCACAAAAGAAACGTCTCTAATTCGGTGTAAGAATCGATGACATTCAACTAAGTAAAATAATATGATGACAAATCGGTATCTACCAGTTTAATCAATTCATAGAAAAGGTAATAAAATAAGTGATTTTTGCAGTTATGTGATCGCTAGTCTTGTGAAGACAAAAATTGCCATTACATTTGTAATATAATGGAAAGTTGCGACGGTAGCTGTATATATATGAATAAAAAAAACATTGAATATAAAAAGATGAACTTCAATTTATAAAAAATAAAAAGTTTTGAGACCCTTATAGTAAATATCGTCCAATAACAGGGAAATCATGCTGTTTAAAAAACGTCAACGTCACGCCAGCGGCGGTAGTTTTATAATAAAAATATGGGCACTACAACGCCCAAAAGTTGAGATTTTAAATTCGTGTATTTCTATCACTTTCCTTATCAAAATTAAAACCTTATAGGTGATGGGATCTCTAGACTGTGTTTTTAAAAACAATAAGCGTTTTTTAATTGTGATATTATTATTTATACGTACTTATAGTACGTAAATTTTTCTAAAAGCTAAGTTAACTTTTAAACAGTTCTTAACTAAATCTAATATGACAACCTGTTTTTATTTTTTATTCGAACAGAGATCACTTTCTATTGAACCTTCAACAAAATGTAACAAAACTATTATTTATATGTATTATAACTGTAATAAATTATGCCCGAATTTAAGTCATATTAATGGTAATCTATAATATATCTCTGGAGATGGCACAAAAGTGAATCATTAAAGAGATAACACTCATATAGTCCACCAAAGAAAAAAAATGGTATAATAATCTAGGTGCCCTGCTAGCGCGGCTAAATGGTACTTCCATACATAGAAGATTACCGGCGCCAGCGATTGAGTGGATCTTTGCGCCTGTAGTTGGTGACCACTGCCTGTATTCGCTGAATACATTCAAAAGTCACACCAGCATGCACCCTCACGAATACATTATCCTAATAAGTGTCCTTACCCCACGTACGATGATCGACGGCAAACATTGATGAATGCATCATCGGCAACCAATTAGATGGGCCATAACGCCCGTCTGCGAGTCTGCTATGTGTAAATCGGCCTTCCTGACGAAACAAATCGCTGATGGGGCCTCCTCGCCGCGCCCCGCTGTTCGTTTGCCGTCGGAAATGAAGCATGTGGTGATGTGGCACACCTGCCTACGTCTTTTGTTTGTCGTTTTTAAGGCAAATAAATATATAAAGCAATTTTAAAAATGTTTTATTGAGTACTGCGCCCGATTTACTTACAGTTTTTTCGATCGTTCACATCAGGCCTGTGGCCAATGCATCATTCATATTCGACTGAACTGTCGGTGGTCTTTTAAGGAAACAGCCTCAGCTACAGAGTTGACCGTGTACGGTATAACCGAACGTCGTAATGCCCCACATAATGTAAAAAAATGTGAAATACTGTCACACAAAAGGTGTATATAGTTTTGTATTGGAAAGCTGCCTTAAACCACAGATTACATAATACTATACATTAAACATAACTGGTATTTGTAGTTAAATTTTTTTACATCAGAAACATTATTTTGTACAAATTCACACAAATTAAATTTGAAAAGTAATAGAGATAATTTGTACAAGGGCATAGCTTAGAACGAAACATACTAAATAGTTAGTGATTTAACAAGTTCTTCAACATGTTAGGTCTAGCCGCCTGAAATACAATGTTTCCTAGTTTAGGCAAATGTTTTTTTTTTTTTTTTACTATATAATATAATAACCAACAAACATTAACTGCATTTATGAGTTATGCATTTATAGATAATAAAATGTATGGATTCTTTTATTCCATTTTTAATTGAAATTTCTATCGGCATGCCAGCAGCTAGCTATTTCAGCAGCTAAGCTATTTCAGCAGCTAAGCTATTTCACATAAAAGGTTTGAAGTATCAGGTATGAGCTTGTTGCTGTATAACTGAATATCTGGTTCCATTAAGTTCTTAAGTTTTAGCATTTATAGCTAGGTAGTTCTGTCAGTTTTGTAAACTATAAATTTATCTTAGTACCGATGGTACTCTATTAAAGCGTTGGGATTAACTCAACTCAACACTAAAAATATCATGATAACATGATATCAAAACTCATACCTGATGAGCAACGCTATTGTGAGGGCTGCTGTTGCAGCTCCAGCACAGCGGACGCCTTCCTGGAAGGTGGATAGCGGCGGATTCAGCGGACGGTGGAGTCACCCGATCGGTGCTCGGCAGCGGTTTCGACGTGGCAACCTTTGAGGGTAGTCTGTTTTTTACAATGTCACGTCGTCAGCGGCACTTTGAGTTGGTGTAGTTAGTGCAGTTGCGTTGTCTGACCTATCTATGCGGTGAAATAGTCCAGTATGACTATCTCGAGTGCAATAGATATTTAGTTGATGTCTTTTTAGACACAATACCTTGACAGAAAGTACCCAGTATGGTAAATTCGCATCAAACAAATAAATAAGTGACAGAAAGTACCCAGTATGGTAAATTCGCGTCAGACAAATAACTAAACTGACAGAAAGTACCCAATATAGTAAGTTCGCATCAGATAAATAAATAAATTGACAGAAAATACCCAGTATGGTAAGTTCGCATCAGACAAAAATAAAAATATGGTCAAAGACCAGTGTGGCAGTTACGCCATCATAAAGGTAAGCAGACAATAATGCTGCTTAACCAAGTGAACGGCATTTAATAGTGTACCTCCGTCTTGACTTCTTCTTCTTGTCCTCTTCCGTCTTGAAAACTTTTTTTCTTTTTTCACGAAGCATTTTAACTATAGTTTAATTTTCACTGTAAAAATATAATTCTAAAGAAGTCTCACTTTGAGACTATATACGTGCGTCCGTGGCGAAGCACGAAAAACGAATGAAGTGGTTGGCGTCTAGTAGTGACGAGTATAGCTCGGACAAGAAATGTCAAAATATCTGTCAATTTTAAGTCAAAAACCTTCTCTTTTTAGGTTTTTTAGGTTATTGCTTTAAAATAACGTGCTAAGTGGTGATACGTGCAAGCGATACTACATTTGTTAATATACTAATATCGAGGATGAATCTGAAGTATAATTAATCATTCAGTCATTGAGTATACATCGGGGTATTTTTTTGCAGATTCAATGCAACTAAAAGAAATCATTCAAACTTTCATAGTCCGATAGATATAAATACGCGAGCACGTGTCTATATCTCCGAAAATACGAATTAAGTATAAGTAGTCGGTTTTGCTTCTAGACTATCTGCACAAAAACGCTTAAAAGTCAAATAGTACGAGCGGCGACCGTAAGATTGCCTACGTCATCTGATACCACGATCAAACCCATGGAGAATGATCAGAAAAGTGATGCTTAGCTTTGATCAATCAGTCTGCCAAAGCTAAATTGGCCGGAACCATAAAAAAACGGGCCACTTCCGGTAAAAAAATATAGGGGTCACTTACGTCATTTGATACCGAAATACTACTAATGGCATCAGTAACCCGCTCACTGGTAAAGACAAAAAAACGTAGTCTGCCAGTTCTTATATGGCCGGAAGTACTTGGCTGACGGACTCAAAGGTGTCGAATTGGACCCCCGCCTACGTCATCTGATACCACGATGAAACCCACGGAGAATGATCAGAAAAGTGATGTTTAGCTTAGATCAATCAGTCTGCCAAAGCTGAATTGGCCAGAACTATAAAAAAATGGGCCACTTCTGGGAGGCGATTCTCGGGCACGTGACATAATGTCGAATGCGAGATATCTCGAAAAAACATGGCGGATGTCGATCGCAATCAGATTTCCGTATTCTCGGAATCTCACGGTAGACATATGTCGAGCCATAGCGTTCGACATGCAACGAGTGGTCGATAGCAGTAGAGATTGTATATCTCGAACATTACGTTAGTCGAATTGTCGAATTGTGTCTTTCTTATGAGATAGGTGACCATTTGGGACTACAATAACGAATGTTAAGCTACTTTTGAAGAGGCCGAGTACGAGATGGGTGACCGTTTGGAACAGCAACAACGAATATTATGCTACTTTTGAAGAGGCCGGTTACTAGATGGATGACCATTTGGGACTGCGATGACAAATTTTAAGCAATTTTGAGAAATGGCCGGGTATGGGATGGGTGACCGTTTTTGACTGCGATGCGACGAAAGTAAAAATGCTTTAAATAAGGCCGGGTGTGAGATGGGTGACCATCTGGTAACCACTTTGAAAATGGTCACCCATCAACAGTAATAACGAATGATAAGCTACTTTTGAAAAGGCCGAGTACGAGATGGGTGACCGTTTCGAACAGCATAACGAAAATTAAGCTACTTTTGAAGAGGCCGGTTACTAGATGGGTGACTATTTGGGACTGCGATGACAAATGTTAAGTAATTTTAAGAAATGGCCGGGTATGGGATGGGTGACCGTTTGTGACTGTGATGCGACGATAGTAAAAAAGCTTTAAATAAGGCCGGGAGTGAGATGGGTGACCATCTGGTAACCACTTTGAAAATAGTCTCCCATCTCAGATGGGTGACCGTTTGGAACAGCAATAACGAATGTTAAGCTACTTTTGAAGAGGCCGGTTGCCAGTTACTAGATGGGTGATCATTTGGGACTGTGATGCGACGAAAGTAAGAAAAAAATAAATAAGGCCAGGTGTGAGATGGGTGACCATCTGGCAATCACTTTGAAAAAAGGTCGGGTTTGGGATAGGTGACCGAGGATGCCAGAAGTAATCAATGTCAAACAACGTTTACAAAGACTGGGTATAAGATGGGTGACCGTTTGAGACTTCGATAACGAATGTTAAACAACTTTGTAAAAAGGTCAGGTTCGGGATGGGTGACCGACTAAACCAACAGTAATCAATGTTAAACAGCGTTGCGTTTCTTGCAGGCAGACATCGGGTGCGTGCCATAGTGTTCAGTCGAATATCTCGTTCAAATTCGAAATATCTCGAATAACCAAGAAATCGTCGAGATTGCAAAGTCAATCGACTTGTAATGTCGAAAATCGCTGAGAATAAGTTTTTTGGTAGCAGTAGAGATTTTATTGACATTTTTAATAGAGATTCGTGATTAGAGATAATGTCGAATTCGACATTATGTCACGCATCCGAGAATTGCCCCCCAGCACGCGTAGCATGACCAACATCGAGATAAGATTCGACTCACAGAACAATGGCTTGTCTACACCGAAATGTCACTTTTGTCGGGTTGAGATCGAGATACTCATGCTCGCATTTTACAACCGTAGACTCGCATTGTTCTTTGTCGTGGCCTAATGTCAAAAGTCGACAAACACGAGCTTTTGTCTTCAACTGACATTAATTTGACAGTTGAGTGGGAGAAATTTGTCTACCACCCTTCGAGTGGTCGAGAAAGATTTGTCGACTTATTTTTTTTTCTGAGTTTTTAATTTCGCAATAAAAATAAATCTAAGTTGTCCGTGTTTATATTTTATTAAGGTAAGAAGAGAAGTTACAGCACAAACGACATAAACAGCTGTCCGGAAAGAAAAAAAATGAAAAATTGTATTTAAGTAATTCTTTTTTATTATAAAATTTATAAAAAAAGAAATATAATAAATATTTACTAGTAGTAAATAACGAATAAGTATTTTTTATTCTTAAATTTTTTCATAAATTTTATAAATTAAAATAATACAATAAATAATTTATTGTAAAAAGGTACCTACCTATTCAATAATATTGTTTCCTAATATTACACTTTTTTCCCTTCAGTATTTTTTTTACTTTTATTTCACTTAATTTTAATTTATTTACTTAAAAACGTAAATTAAAATTATTTTCATACATTGATTTCAATATTTATTACTAAATTAACAAGTGCGTTGGTCTGTGTCATCTTTTCAAAAATCTCTCAATAAAAGGAAGGCAAACGAACTACATCCATACGGCTATATTTAACTCGGTTTTAAGAGTTTTGCGTCGTGAAACGTATAGAAAGGAACGCCCTTTAAGAGAAATGATGGAAATAATTATAAATATTTACTAGTGGCAACATTATTCTTCTCGAGCTCGAGAGAGCTTTGTCTACGGAAGTGAAAGCTTTTGTGAGTGTCTCTTTATCTTAGAACTTATTAAAAAATAAGTATCATGTTTAAACTAAATAATTTCGAATCATTTCAGATAATTTCGACGTTTATTAATGTTGAAATAAAAATATTATATTTTAAAACTCATATTTGTATTAAAAGACATAAAAAGGTTGTAAAATTCTGAGAGCGAGTCCCACCACTGTGCTCAGCAATCTAGAGGGTCGAGACGACAAGTCTTCGTAGACAAGAGTCCCGTTTGCTCATGCTACGCGTGCTGGTCGCCAAAAAGGAGTCATTTATGTCATTTGACACCGAAACGATACTAATGGCATCAGTTAGTCGCTCATTGGTAAGGTAAAAAAAACATAGTCTGCCAGTTCTCATATGGCCGGAAGTACTTGTCAGACGGACTCAAAAATATAGGGGACACCTACGTCATTTGATACTGAAATAATACTAACGGCATCAGTTACCCGCTCATTGGTAAAGACAAAAAAACGTAGTCTGCTAGTTCTTATATGGCCGGAAGTACTTGGCAGACGGACTCAAAGGTGTCAAATCAGACCCCTTCGCCTACATCATCTGATACCACGATGAAACCCACGGAAAACGATCAGAAAAGTGATGTTTAGCTTAAATCAATCAGTCTGCCAAAGCTGAATTGGCCGGAACTATAAAAAACGGGCCACTTTTGGTCGCCAAGAAGGAGTAATTTATGTCATTTGATATTGAAACGATACTAATGGCATCAGTTAGTCGCTTATTAGTAAGGTAAAAAAAACGTAGTCTGCCACTGCCAGTTCTTATATGGCCGTAAGTACTTGGCAGACGGACTCAAAGGTGTCGAATTGGACCACTTCGCCTACATCATCTGATATCACGATAAAAACCACGTAAAATGATCAGAAAAGTGATGTTTAGCTTAGATCAATCAGTCTGCCAAAGCTGAATTGGCCGGAACTATAAAAAAACGGGCCACTTCTGGTCGCGGTCGCCAAATGAAGGAATCATTTATGTCCTGCATACAAAACAGAAATAGGTACCGTTTTTTAACCATGGAAAGTTAAAAATTGAACACTAAAAAATATGGTCAATGACTTAGCGGTTGGTCTGCTGGAATGCATCCAATATTCCAATGGGTGCATTCCAACAGATACATTTCTGGTTCATAGATCACCATAGATATGTACTCTATGGCGACCGATGACTCAGAGATTTGTCTGTTGGAATGCACCCAATGTCAATGTGACAGTGACATTAACTAAAGGTAAACAAATTGCAACAAATCATTTCATTTCTGTAATTTTTACGGAATTGTTTGTGTGATTTTAATGGGGAGGAAAAGCGCAATTTTATCCCGATAGGTGGCGTCTGGTCTTGGTACCGGGCCGCCTCAAAGAAAGTGTCAAAACATATGGGAATCTCTTGGAGTATTGCACTTTTTAATTTTATACTGAGAAAATTCCGCATTGTTATGCATGTAACTTGTAAATTATTGGAGTTCATCGATTTCCCAGTAACAAAAAAAATATTGGGCAAAAAAATATAAAAAAAAAGATGCTTTTCCCTCGATTTTCTCCTTTGCTGAGCCTGAGAAACATTATAAATCAAAAGGAATGTTTCATGAATTTGATGAAGCTTCGCCAAAATAAAACAACATTTGAATTATAACAGCTTTGTTCTTTAATATTTCAACCTCAGCAGTTTCTAGCATATTTATAACTTGGATGAATTTTATAGGTATATCAAATATGGAATAAGCCCAATATTGGGGCCAAACAGAGAATTAATAGAATTTTATATGCCAGAGTCATTCAAGAAACTTAGAATAATAAAATAAATATGATAAAACGGTTCGTGTAATTTTGGATGGTACAGAAATTCCAGTACAGAAACCTGAAATTACTATTGCACAGAAGGCATCATCAGGCAACTATAAACACGGAAATTCACACTCAGTTGCTTTGTTAAAATTTAAATCATATGCTTCTAATCTGAAATAAAAAGATTACTTGTAAATCTTACACGAAATTTAAAGAAATGTAATGCTTGTTAGCAATTTTTTGTAAGTTGCTATAAACTTTCTTGCCTGTTGTTTTGGCTTTTCTTTTCCGTAATTCTTCCTTTATATGAGCTAAAGTTAGCATATAATACATTGTTTGTCCGCAAAACCGAAAAAAATACAATCTAAGAAAGTAAAATCACGTAATACACAGTCAAGACAATATAAGCTCAAACTGACAATTGTTCCAAAGAATGAAGCGCCATCTGTAATTCACTTTGCCTTCGCCTCCCCATTAAACTGTTTTACTACAAACGCATGTTTGAATAACGTTGTTATTGATTAAATACGTGTATTGATTCAAAATGGACCAAGAAATTGCTAAAAAGCTCTTTGTCGAGGGAGGTACATTCGTATTTCTCGGTGTGCCTGAAGAAACGCAATTTGGTATTGATATGCAATGTTGGAACACCGAAGAAGATTTTCGTGGCATAAAAATGATCCCCCCTGGTCTGCACTACATTCATTATTCAGCAGTGAGCAAGGGCACTGGAGACATATCCCCAAGGTACCTATGTCCGATTCATTGATCGGTAACTGCCGGCTGTTAGTGTATCGTTGAGAGTGTATCGTTGAGAAAATCTCCCTAATATTAAATTGAAAGACGAATATTACATTCTTCAATTGCCTTGCCTTTTGTGTAGCATTTATGCCAAATTGAAAATGATTGTGATAAATTTTCAGCTAGACAATTAGGACACTGGAATGGTCATGTTTGTGTGTAGCTCTGTTATTTAGTTGGTTACTAAATTTATTTCTTTTCTTTTATATTTTATTTATACAAAGTTCAACCTCATATTAATTTACAGGTCGGGATTCATGCATGTCTTCAATCAAAAAGAGTTTCTCGTTAAGATGTGGGATAAGAAAACGGAAGACATGAGTAAGGATGAAATATGTGACGAGAGCATTCAGCGCCTGAAAGATAATCTGTTAAACCTTGACAGACATTTGGCTCCTTATCCTTATGAAATTTGGGAAAAATGGAAGGTGCTCTCATCCCACATCACAGGTAAAAAAAACTGCCCAAGTGCATTACGGGCACAAGCAACCGTTTACCTGGTAGGGGGGACACTTGACACTAACAAAATTTTGGGTAAAAATTTAGAATACTTGAGCACGAATTTGGTGGTTTTGAGGGAAGGGGGGAGGAGGGGGGAGGTACTCCCACTCTGCGGAAGTACATATTTGCAGAGATATTGATATATATGAATACACAAAAAGTAATGATAACAGCCAACTTGCTGTTGTTTTTTGGCAATTAAAGGAGGGAGAGAGGGAGGGAAGGGAAACAACTCCCTCCTCCAATCCCCATCTGCCCGTGATGCGTAGTTTTCAAGAAATATTTTTTGTGTAAACATAACCTCAAAACAAAAAATTTAGGAATTAAGCAGGGGAGGCTAAAAAGAGGTGGGGAGAGGGGAAGGGACGTACGTACAAAATTTCGCACGTAAAAAAAGTCGTTTCTGGCGCTTCGCCGGCCGCTGCCGCGGCACGCTCGCTTCGCTCGCTCGGCTCGCGCACTGGGTTCATGTACACCTAACATGCTCGTCGCTACGCTCCTCGCACCTATCACGTGACCTGCAGTCTTTGATTCACCATCGCAACAATTTAGCAGTGCTACCAACCTAGTGCGCCGCCATTAAACGTCAAGAATGACGACACTGGTTTAAAAATTAGACTTAGATCTTTATTTTTTTCGAAAAATAAGTGTTTTGGTCATTAATAACTCTTAATTAACACATTTTAGGTGAACTAGCTGAGAAGTTATCACCGGAAACTGGTGTCATCAGAGCTGCAGTTGAACTGTTGTCCATGACAGATGCTGAGAGACCAAGGGGAGTTAAAGTGCAAGAGTCTGTAGAAAGTCAAGATAAAGAAGAAAATGCGGAGGAATCACCACCTGATGAAGTGCTCGGAGACACTGCTAGTCCAGGAACATCTGATGCAAAAAAAGCAAAACGGATCACACGGGAAGATAAGGAGAATGCTATGTTACCAGATTTGAAGCCAGCTCCAGGTAAAATTTAATAATTTGTCTTGCCAAGGTAAACTACTGCAAATAAGTAATAAAAATAAAATTGCCAAATTTTCTTTTTTTCTATTTTAGGGACAGCTCTGAGATTTACAGAGATACCAAAAGACAAGTACCCACCAGGGTCATCACCGGAAAAAATTACAAAGCATTATCTGGATCAGTCATATTCTTTAGAGTTGATGATTTCCCAACATACTGAGTGAGTATCTATTCTATTGTAATTGTTTTGATATTTCTTCACAGGAAAGTATTTTTGAGATATTTCATAAAATTATGTCTAAAATATTTCCTTGTTATTAGGCCTCAAGACATCATTGGAGAACTTCAATTTGCATACATATGTTTTCTCATTGGACATTCCTTGGATGCATTTGAGCATTGGAAAAATCTAGTCATATTGTTTTGCTCGTGTGATGAAGCCATACTTAGACACAAGACCATATTCTTCCATTTTGTGAAATCATTGGAGGCTCAAATTGACGAAATGCCCGAGGAATTTCTTGCAGATATTGTAATGAATAAAAATCTTGTTTACAAAAAACTAAGAGAATTCTTTCGTACAGCTTATGTTAGTAAAGTAGATGGTCGTCTTTCGACACTAATTGAGGGTTTCAAAGAACATTTGACAGAAAAGCTTCAATGGGATTTCACAGAATTAGATGCTGATGAAGAAGATGAACTACCAGTCATTGTAAATCTTGATCAAAATTTAGATTAAATTAAAGTTTCGAAATTTAACCATGCACTATTTTAGGCATTTTAATAAATGTATACAGCACCAATTTTAGTACCAACCTAATCATGTGGACCCAACCTGAATATAATGTGATGACTCGACACTTAACAGATTAGTATTCACTTTAGGTACCTATTTTGCTGAATCTATTCTTGTAGGTAATTTATTAATACATGTATGTACAACATCTACTCAACAAAATAAACAAAATTCATATTACATTGCTTATTTATTATTCTTAATAATAAAACAACATTTACTTATTTCCTTTTCTTGAATTGCTTCTTATTTAGCTTCTGAGTATTCCTGTTTTCAAACTTCGACTTCTTTGATACAGTAACAGGTTCTGAAAATGCAACAATGATCAGTTAAAATATGTCAAAGAAAACACAACATTTCTAATCACTGGGTTCCTTGTATACGCAATATTCGCAATAGTCCCGTCTGCTCAGTAAAAAATACGGCGTTTGGTGATCGAGGGATATCCTTTGGCAGGTTGCACCTTCTGAACCCTTAGATCATTTTAAGAAGGGGAGCCATCTTGGATTTTTGTATGGAAGGGAGATAAAATACAATATTTCTTTTTGTATGGAATTTGTATTTTTTTTTTCAATACCCATTGTGTGGGATATCGGATGAAAGGGATTTTTGAGCTGATTCCAAATATATATAATATTATTACATTGCAGCTACTGGTTTAAAAAAAATCGGAAAATAATTTTCCAAACATACTAAGTTTGGGCTCTTGCAGGAAGAAAACCACTAAATGATTTTTTATGGAACATACATCAAATAACTCGTAATATTCTCTTATCTAACATCCTGGAAGCATTTTTGAAAAAATTCAGAAGGTGCACCCTGCCAAAGGATATCCCTCGATCACTCAACGCCGTATATTGCACTTTTATGTCGTGAGGAAACGCTACTACAAATGATTCTATTCCTATTACTGAAATATCATTATGATACCAAGCACAGCTTTCTGACCATGGAAGATGATGAGATATAAAATGTAATATTTATGAAAGCTGACTCACTTTCAATCGCTTTTCTTTTGATTTTCTGTGGACTTTGTTGTTTAACAACTTGTTGTGGTGCTTTATTTTTTGTTGTTTTTGTCGTCATTTTCCTTTTTGGAGCAGGAACTTCATCCTCTTCACTGAAAATGTAATAAAAAATATGTAAAATTGTTCTTATATGTTACCGTTAAAGTGCATAAACCGTTAGGTTAGAGTGCAGATTAACTAGTAAGCAGATTACCTGGTTAAATCTGTTGAAGTGCAAAAAAATTGTTCCCTTTCTTACATTAACTAGGTAATCTGAAGATTAATAACCGAGGATCAGTTAAAGAAAACGGGTTCTTTAAATGTAAAAATAGGCGAGGCGCCGGAAAGAGCCTCAATAGAGAGGTCTTTGTTTCTAGACACACTATGCCGAGGTTACGCGGCCAAAGTTCGGCGGTAACGATTATATTATGAAAAAAAAACGCGACGTAAATTCGGCATAATGTGTCGTCAGTCATTCAAATAGTATTGCAGGCGTAATATTGACGAACTTCGGTCGCGTAATTTCGGCATAGTGTGTCTAGTCTAAACTTAACCAAGGGCCGTACCGGCTAACGCATCGTACTTCGGAAAGTCTGCCGGGTTTCAAATTAAAACAGATAAATCGAGCCCCAATTGGGCCAAAATGACGAACTCCAAATTCATGATGTCACAAGAACATCGATATCTTCCAAATAACTTCGACAAATAGTACAATACGAAATTCATTACTTTGATTTCTCTGTTTTAAGTTAAAGCTTGGCAGACCCGTATAAGTTCAAATAGTTAGCTGGTAGGGCCCCTGAATCCATTACACTCACTACTGTCTTCCGCACTTTAATGGTATAGCATCCGTCAATATGCAGATTAACTAGGTAAAGTGGGGAAATCAAAAACCTAGTTAATTCGCACATTAACGTAGTGCGTAATTTAGCTGTAACATACATATATTTCGAAATGGAGAACAAAAGATACCTTTCTTCTGAATCATTATTTTCACTTTCCTCATCTTCTGCATTTCCATCAGCAGTTTCTGATTCAGAATCATTATCAGCTTCATTTTCTAACATTTTATCAAATTCATCAGAGTCAAATTCATAATCACTGTCACTTTCAGCATCTGAAGTTTTTTTATTAATCTTTATGAAATTTTCTACAGACTTTACACCCGCAACTTTTAACTTTTCCTCCTTTAACTTCTGTTCATTTTTAACAGCTGCTGTTATCTTAGTTTCTTTTTCACTAGATTTTACTTTTTCTGCTTTAACGGGTCCTTTTTGCTGGCTTATCTTTTCATCCTGTTTATTTAACATTTCTCCTTTTTTGTTTAACTTTTCTCCTTTTTTGTTTATCTTTTCTTCTTTTTTATTTATCTTTTCTTCCTTTTTATTTGTTATTTCTTTCTTTTTATTATTTTTTTCTTCCTTTTTATTTATTTTTTCTTCTTTTTTATTTATCTTTTTGTCCTTTTTATTTATCTTTTCGTCAATTTTATTTATCTTTCCATCCTTTTTATTTACCTTTGCCTGCTTTTTCTGTTCTTCTTTTATATTTTTCTTTGACTGATCTTTATTTTCAATTTTAGTTTCCGTTTTCTCTTGCTTCACTTCTGGTTTAGCCAAAAGCTCTGTTAAAACTTCAGGCACATCTACAGGGGAGAAAATGTCGTAATTTATTCCTAAATCATTTAACTTTTTCTTAGTCTTGCGGAAGCTAAAAAGGAAGTATAACATAACAATATTAATACATTGCCATTTTTACGGGACTGTTAAAAAAACAGTGTTATGTGTTCAGGGTACTTATTGTCTAATTTCAAAATCTATCGCGATCGCTTTCAAGATGTGATACATTGATGCTTCTTTTTGGCACAAATAAAAACTTACCAAAGGAATGCAGCAATGTGTCACATCCATCTGTCAAATGAAAGCGATTGCGATAGATTTTCGAAATTAGACAATAAGCCCCCAGGTTTCATGTATGTTTGTATGTGGGTCATGTGAGTTTTTTATTCCATTCTAAATTACTAAACGGATTTGAATGTATGGGATGTTGTTAGAATCATTCCGAGTGAGAGTGATATTTAAAAAATAATAATAATATCAATAATATGACGACTGTATGACTCCACTTTCAAATATTAATATATAATAATTGAAATTTGGCCATCAAATGAAAGGCCTTGATAAGCACATTCCAAAATTATATAATTAGTCCCTAAAATGTAAACTTAATAAATATTTTTAGAAATGAATTAAAAAATATTAAAAACACGACTGCACGCCCTGCCAAAAATTTACTAAAAATAAAATTATAAGTGTCATTGCAGTTAGAGCACCTCTTCGATTAAAAATTGTTCCTCAAAATGATCCCCCAACTGCAATGACACAAGTTCGTTTTGGCAGGGCAATCATGTTTTTATTAATATTTTTTTAATTCATTGATTTATTTGCCTTACTATCAGCAAAATAATAATAAATAATCTTAAACAGTTAATATTCATTTACTTACTTTAACAATAATCTTTTAGCCTGTTTAATTTCAACAGCTTCATCCTTGTTTGTGTTGTATGCCTAAAATTAATCAAATTTAAAAATGGTGAAAATGCATTTAAAGTCCATTATTTTTGCACATGGTATGATTTGTAAAATTATTGCATCATCAGTCACACATAAATTACACTGACACATACATAAATAAATAAAAATATTGATCTCTAGTCCAGTGATTCCCAATTAGTTTTTTTTTTAGGGTTCCGTACCCAAAGGGTAAAAACCGGGACCCTATTACTAAGACTTCGCTGTCCGTCTGTCTGTCTGTCTGTATCTCATGAACTGTGATAGCTAGACAGTTGAAATTTTCACAGATGATGTATTTCTGTTGCCGCTATAACAAATACTGAAAACAGAATAAAATAAATATTTAAGGGGGGCTCCCATACAACAAACATGATTTTTTGCCGGTTTTCTATGTAGAAAACCGGCCAAGTGCGAGTCGGACTCGCGCTTGGTCTTTTTTGGAGGGGTAGGTACATACCTACCCCTCCAAAAAAGACCTCAAACTTCCGTAGGCCTTTTTGCAGATATGATAAATAAATAATTAAATTAGATGTATGAAATCAAGTTTATGAGATTGCTTCATGCAACCTCGCATACCCAGGGTATGCATGCACACCACTAATTGGGAAACAATGGTGTCGATTCCGATAGCAACGACTTAACTAAATTGACAGGACTAAACTAAATTTAGTTTTCCATCCTTTTCTTTCTGTATCGAAAAGACAAGAACAGAATGCCAAAATTAAGTTTAGTCCTGTCAATTTAGTTAAGTCGTGCTAGCCGAATTGACACCATTGTCTAGTGTATCAATCACTAAATTACAATGATATTGGGTGCGATTGCGTAAGGTAATTGTATTCATTTAACAGTTCATATCATATTCCATCGGCTGCAATTTGTATGGGATGACATAATTATATTATGATACAATCAGGGTTGGAAAAAAAACAGTTTTTTATTATAACAAACAGTTCAAAATGTTTTAAACAAGTGTTTTTTTTGTTTTTAATGTTTTTTTTTACTTATTACTTTGAATCATCACTTTCAAATCAATTAGACCTATAATATTAAATTTCTAGACTATTTTCAAATTCGCCTTAGAATCCTTAGTAAATACTGAATGCTTTACTTACTTACACCTTGTAAATAGGTACTACCTATGTTCTCTGATGTTCATTAATAATAAAGGGAAACCCTAATATATAGGATAGGAAGAACCAGTTTTCGACAAGGACCAGTCTTCAATTTTTTTTAATTGGTGTTAAAAGGGCTAATACCTACTTAGTTAAGATTTGTCATCTTGGCAAAAGATATCCGATAACATTACACTTTTTACTGTCACTCTATGTATTTTCAGTGAAATCTAAAGTTTTTAAACATATTTTTGGGAAAAAAGTGCACTAATTTACGAAAATCACCATTTATTCTCAATTAATAGTAGTTTTAATAAACCCTGTTTTTTTTGTTCTTAATGTTTTTAACATTGTTTAAAACTTGTTTTAAACTGTGTTTTTAAACACTTAATAAAAAACATAGTTTTATTTCAAATTGTTTTAAACACGTGTTTTAAAACAACTTGTTTTAATCATGCCAACCCTGGATACAATATGATCTGTCAAATGAATACAATTGACTTTAGACAATCACCTAGATTATTACCTTCCTCATTTTTATCCTCATTTCGTTAGTGGGATTGTGGATTGCATTCCAATTCTTTCTTTGTGCAAAGCGCCTTTGTTTTTCAGGAGGGATTGATGCGGCTGAAAAGATCGAATATATATTTTAAACTGTGTCTTTATGTTATTGTAAAAATATTACAATAACTTTAAAACCAGTAAGTACATACAGATTCCAGCAAACATCTTGACACTATTTCGACGGAGTAGGGATAATTTTGTGCATCTGCACTTGCGAGCGACCAATAGCATGCGCCCCTCTTTCGCCGCTTGCGTACCTTACCTCTTCACATACCCAAAATAGGCATTCTGTGCAATCTCCACCCGATTTCAAGATGTTTGCCGGCTTCTATAGTTATACCTTTAATTAATCTCTTTCCCATCAAATAGTTGTTCATGGTCTCTGCTACTACTTCAGCGACATCCGGATCCTTGAACTCTACAAATGCATGGCCTTTGGAATGACCTGTACGCGCTGAACGTATCACTCTGACATTTGTAACTACACCAAATTGCTTAAAATATTGTGTCATTTCACTCTAAAAGAGAAAATTCATTTTAATTTTACTTCATATTTTGCTTGCACTTTGCAAGATTAATTCCTTGTAATAATTGTTAAAACAGTTTGTCAAGGTAAGGTGAACATTTATATGAAACTTATGTAGCCCCTAGACCAAGGATGGCGAACCTTTATGTATCAACGTGCCAATTTTCTAAATGTTAATGTTTAACAATGAGGTCATAGATGTGCCATCAAATCACAAAATGAATGTTGTGATCGGTGACATGCCCAAAATATTGTGTCACGGGTGCCATTGGTTCGCCATCCCTGCTCTAGACAATCAAGCATTTCTTGTCAATCATTCATATTGAATTTACCATTTGGGGGCGTGGCCTACTTATGATCCATGGTCTATCTATCCTGTGGTGCTTCTCAAGGATCACTCCTAGACAATCAAATGTGATTAACAAGCCGATGCAATGTAAATCATTGACAAGCAGTTTTGATCGTTTAGGGGGTGCATTAGTACTACTAGCTCAGTCAGTGTTGAATCGAAACTCACCTCATAAAACCCATGTGGTATATGACCCAAGTAAACAAGACCTCGGGGCTGACGTTTTTGTTTCTGGACTTTTCCGCCCTTTGCTTTCGTTTTAAGAAACTTTCCAGCTGCCCCATCTTTATCACTTTTCTGTAAATGCGATTTTTTCTTGTAAAATGTAAAAAACACGACACAAGTTTAACCTATGAAAGTAAGAAAGACTTACCTTTATAAGCTTTTTTATTCCTTTGATTGATTTTACAAACTGTTTTTGTTTATTAGAATCTAGTGCTACATTTTCTTCCATTTTAGTTACTTCGGTATCGATACTTCTGATCGAATCGAAAGAAAAATAAAAATCAAGCTATTAAACGAAGTACGTAGGTACGAAGAGGTTAGGTTGGGAGCACAGACTAATAAGTCAACAAGTTGTTAGGGATAGGACACAGACTGCTAAACAATTATTTTTATGCCGGTTCCATAGCGCGCTTGTATTTTGCTCTACACAATCAACAAAAACATCTCAAAATTCAACAAAAAAAACGTATAGAGGGCTTCACACTCGCGCCGCGAACAAGAAGCTTATACCCACAAATACCCACAATATGAATATAAGATTCTTGCACACAATGGAGGCTGCACGCCTAGTATCATAGTGAAGATTGAAAAATGACTCTAGTGACGTCACGGTTTATTGCTATCTCTTTCTTTTCGTTTTACAATACGTTTTCGTTTCTCACGAACGAACGAACAACGAACACGTATTGTAACACTAAAGAAAGAGGTTGCAATAAGCCGTCGAGTCACTCAAGGACATTTTTTCTATCTTCACTATGACACTGGCCGTGCAATCTCCATTGGAGGGAGGTATAAGCTTCTTGACCGCGAACCGCGCCCGCGAATCACGGGCGCGGTTCGCGAATGAAAATGGTGCGAAAAATATAGCCCTCCAGACTCGCGCGTGAACCGCGGCCGCGAATCACGGCAACATTAGTTCGGCACACAAGTCCTTTGACGCGGACCAAAAAACCGCCACCGGACGTGGAACGCCGCGAAGCGCGAACTCAAAGCCGCGAAGCCCATACGCGAAACCCTCCACACTCGCAGTTCGCGGGCTTTCGCGGCGCGAGTGTGGAGCCCTCTTATGAGGATTTTGTTTCGCGAGTTGATTGTGTAGGGCAAAACAAAGGCAAAACACGACAGTTAGTACTTAGTATTTAAAATATTGTCCATTCCAAGAATCTTATTCATATTCTATGGCGTCCATACGTTACATTGTCTATGATCAAAATGTTTCTATTTCCATAAAAAAATACCCGAAATTAAGCAAAAATTTTATCGATACGAATTATTAACGTAACTAGGTGGACAATGTCAGGACGCACTAGCGGATCCAGAGGGGGGGCTAAGGGGCTCAAGCCCCCCCCCCCCTAAAATCATTTGGCTCCACCCTTGGTCCACCCAACAAATCTGTTGATTACCTTGGTAAAGCCGCCCTCACCTACGTTAAGCCCCTCCCAAACCAAAATCCTGGATCCGCCACTGTCAGGACGAGCCTTTTTCCGTGGACAGAATTTAAAATTTAATAAAAATATGAATAAACGCTTGTTTTCCGAATATTATTGTTTTCCGAATATTATTATGTATTATGTTATGATAGTTCTTTAATGATTTTTCACATCAAAACCGTCACCCTTGAGGTGGTAGAAGTAAAATATTATATTTTATTTATTTATTTATTTATTTTAGGTAGACTTACAGATTAAAGTCATTATAAGAACTTATCTCTTATATAAAAGTGAAGGGGTGACTGACATATCAACGCACAGCCCAATCCGCTGGGTCTAGAGACTTGAAATTTTGTACAAAGATACTTTATACTGTGTAGGCATCCACTAAGAAAGGATTTTTGGAAATTCCACCCCTAAAGGTGTGATATAGGGGTTCAAAGTTTGTATGAAAAAAAAATATTAAATAGATATTTCGACTTGAAACTTCGTAGTAGTACTTCTAAAGACAAATAAGTAAACACATGTTTCGTGGTTTTCCGAAAATCAACCCTTTAGGTATTAAATGGGGCAAAAAAAGCCCAAAATGACTGACAAATCAACGCACAGCCCAAACCACTGGACCTAGAGACTTGAAATTTTGCACACAGATACTTATACAGTGTAGGTATCCACTAATTAAAAATTTTTGAAAATTCCATCCCTAGGGGATGAAAAAGGGATGAAAGTTTGTATGAAAGTCCCTCAGTTTTGAAGCTAGGATCTCAAAATTTTGTATTTAGGCTGACGATTGAAAATTAATAAATACGTGTCTCAACGTTTTTCAAAATTCTACCCCCGAAGGGGTGAAAAGGAGGATGAAGTTGTGTATAGAAGAAAATTCTTCATTTTCGAAGTAAAAATCACTAAATTTATAATTTAGGATTATGAATGGAAATCTAACGCAACGAATATTGTTTTTGTTAGGACTCCACCCCAAAGGGGAAGAAATGGGGGTGAAAAGGGGTAAAAAACCTAAAAATAGATATGGATGTCGTTATCGGGGTTTTGTGGGATGACGATTGCAAAAATGACATTTATTTTGAAGTCCAACACGGTGGACATGATTTAACCCCTAAAGGGGTGAAAACAGGGTTAAAATTTTGTATGAAAAAATAATATAAAATAGAAATTACAACTTTAAACTTCGTAGGAGCACGTCTAAAAATAAATAGGCAAATATATATTTTATTATTTTGAAAATCAACCCCTAAGGGGGTAAATGGGGTAAATAAACATAAAAATCGATATAGATGTCGTTATTGGGGTTTTCTGGGATGACGATTGCAAAAAATACATTTATTTTTAAGTCCAACACGGTGGACATGATATAACCCCTAAAGGGGTGAAAATGGGGTTCAAATTTTGTACGGAAAAATAATATAAAATAGACATTAGGTACAACTTTAAACTTCGTAGGAGCACGTCTAAAAATAAATAGGCAAAAATATATTTTGTGATTTTGAAAATCAACCCCTTAGGGGGTAAATGGGGTGAGTAAACATAAAAATCAATATGGATGTCTTTCTTGAGGTTTTATGGGATGGTGATTGCGAAAATGAGATTAATTTTGAAGTCTAACGCGGTGGACATGAAACATCATGAACCTGGACCTGGATATGCACATCCAGCGGACCGGAACGGGAACAAGGACGGGGACGGGGACAGGAACGGGGGCGGGAACGGGAACGGAATGGGAACGGAACGCGAACAGGACGCGAACGGGACGGGAAAGGTACGGGAAATAGACGGGAACGGGATGGGAACGGAAAGGGAACGAAACGGGAACGGGATCGGAACGGGAACGGGCACGGGAGCGGAACGGGAAGCCTCATACGAGGCCCGCCACACGCGGCAAAGGTCTTGCCTCGCGACGCAGCGCGCTTGATGGGGACCCGCCTAATCGCGTAAAAATGGCTGGACGGATCCTGGTTGGTTCAGGTTCCTTGAGGATTTTCTCTTATATCCACGCGGACGAAGTCGCGGGCAGAAGCTAGTAAACTATATACTAGAGGAAAATACAAGACAATAATCCAAAATTAGCGTACACAGCATGCACAATAATTATAAACTTACGCAAACATAAAAAAAATAAACAAAAAAAATTACAGTACAAAAAAAAAGAACACTTTAAGAATAACTTTAGATGTAATTTAAGTAACATAATATGTTTCTGTCTTAAGAAGCTCGGAAACAGATTTTTTATAAATTTTATAATTACTAGCGGCCGCCCGCGACTTCGTCTGCGTGGAAAGTTTTTTTGCTATTCCTCGGGAACAACACTCTTTTTCGGGATGAAAGGTAAAGTCCATTCGGTTAGATAGTGTCGGTACACCCGCAAGCACTTGTGTCCCGTGTGTTTATTGTAATAAAATACGCATACAAGTAATACACACAAGCGAGGTGCAAAGATAATTGTAATGACAAAAATTGAGTAGGTATACGTAAATAAAATTAGATCACTATTCTTCATCACTCGAAGCTTCGGAGTCATTATCACCTGTATTTATGATAATAAATACAACATCATCACGTTCTGAATCGAAATACCAAAATATATCGATATTTCAAGGCAATTTCGATGGACATTGGTTATATAATTTGTTTAACAAAACACCCTTTTTTTTTTGTTGGTTCACTTAAAGTTTCATCTTGAGTCATTTCACTGACCTCCCAAGGACGAAAAAACATTTTCAGTTTATATACGTAGCAGAGTCAACAAATACAACCTTTCACTATAGCGCCGCCGCCAGCGCTTCGATGTAAACTGCCAAAATCCAAATTCACTTGTGGGTGTACGCCGCACGCGGTATCCTTTGTTTATGCAGCGGCATCCTTTGACAAGAAGCGGCACGTGCAAAGGCGGCGCGATAAAAGGGCGACACTATCTAAACGAATGAACTTTACCCTATGTCCTTTTCTGTACTCCTGACAACGTGTATGCAAAATTTCATGACGATTGGCTCAGTAGTTAAGACGTGAAGGCGTAACAAACAAACAAACAAACTTTCGCATTTATAATATTATACTAGCGGCCGCCCGCGACTTCGTCTGCGTGGACAGTTTTTTTGCTATCCCTCGGGAACTGCACGTTTTATCTGGATGAAAGGTAGCCTATGTCCTTTTTTGCACCCCTGACAACGTGTATGCCAAATTTCATGATGATCGGTTCAGTAGTTACGACGTGAAGGCGTAACAAACAAACAAACAAACGGACTTTCGCATTTATAATATTATAAAAGTAAGGATAGTAAGGATTATTAAAAACACGGCGAAAACAGTTTTGGACAATATGGGGAGCAAAGTTTGTAATTTTTCAAGTAGATTTTATAAAATAATGGCAACAATAATTAATGAATATTTTTGAATTACCCTAGTCCTTATGGCTGGCCCCAGACCTACTGGTTTCATTTCTTTGCTTTGCTGCTTGCTTGCTTTAAAGACCGCCGGCCAACCAGATTAATTTTCAATCTATCGCATTTTGGGACTAGACCAAATTGGCAAGATAGCCATTAGCTTGGTGTTATCAAATATCATCGCCTGGATTGCGAAGTAGGAAGCTTTTAGGAGATATGTCACCCTGAACATGGACTTCGATCGTTAAAAATAAATCGATCGCTTTTTACAAGACATTTGGTAAAACCTTAAAAAGTTGTTCAGTTTTATGGTCCCTATCTGATAGGGACCATAAAACTGAACAACTTTTACTATGGGACCAAATCTGAAATCGCAAAAAAAAATGAGCTGTTTCATACATTTTGATAATTTCGTTATTAATTTTTGTATGAAACAGCAGTTTTTTTTAAAAGTAAAACTAAAACTTCGCATCGCAATCCAGATGACAATATTTGATAACACCAAACTAATGGCTATCTTGCCAATGTGGTCTGGTCAAAATATGCCATAGATTGAAAATGAGCCTCTTGGCCGGCGGTCCATAGTAGAACAGCAAAACATAGAAATGAAACTGGTAGGTCTGGGGTCAGCCTTAAGAATAATTTAATAATATTTATTTTACGGAAATTGTAGCCCTTCCTAAAAAAAATTATGCTATGGACAACCCAAAAATCGGGATCTGCAAGTTTTTTGAGAACTGCTCAGGAATGTACTACATCTATGGTCGTCGTTCGTGTAACCCCTCGTTTTCACCTAGGTATAATACATGTATAATACAAGTTTTATGCAATGGGGAAGGCAACTGTCGAAATGGCGCTGCGTACGCTTGTTCCACGAGAACTATGAAAACAAAGGACTTTTACTTAAAAAATAGTTTTTTTTAAGCTTTAAAATGATTAAATTCTGTGTATAGTACGAGGCATGTAACTTGAAATCGGGTGGGGATTGCGCGAAACACGTATTTTGGATATGCGGAGCGGTGAGGGGCGCGGGCGGTGGGAGAGGAGCGCGCGCTATTGGTCGCTCACAAGAGCACATGCGCGAACTTATCCCTACTCCGTCGATAAAATTTCAAGATACGTGCCTCGCACTGTAACAGACTTAATTAAAATGTTAGCACTTACAAATTTCCGAAAAATCTGGATATAGTAAAAAATGACAAATTCCATAAGAATAAAAACGTCCCAATTTGGTTTTAAATTCCGGCATTTGCATTGTAGAATAGTCTTCTATATCCATTTTGGGTCATTGGGTCTTTTCCGATTAAAAAAACCACATAATAAATAAATATTTTCCCATACAGTTTGTTCTGAACGTCTACTGTCTTAGGAACAAGCGTACGCAGCGACATCTACAATTAGCTTTGCGTTGCCAAGCCAACCCCATTGTTTTGATTTTTGTTCTCATTCATATACATGTATAAAACATAGATATAGTATAGGTATAAAACATGTTTTATACAAAACTTGTCGCCTACATGTTCAAAATTTTTAGTTGCCTACATGTTCATGATTTCATGTTTTATACATGTCTAAAACACGGCTGTTGTATGTAGGTGAAAACGCTGACATGTATCTGACAAATTCAAAACATGTCATAGACTTGTTGGTTACACAATGTGAACGAGAAGAAGGTTTGAGACTTTTGCAATACATGTATAAAACAAATACTTGTTTGCAACAAGTATTCTACAAGTTTTGTATGAAACAAGTATTTGACATGTTTTTTGGTGAAAACGAGGGGTAAGAAAGTCGTCGGTTGGTGTGTGTCGGTGCACTCGGTGTCGGTCGTTTAGCTAGTACTCTGTGCAGTGTTGCCAGCCCTTCGGATTTGTCCGCAGATCTACGGATTTTAGTGGAAAATCTACGGACTATTGTTTCATTTCACCCACCTAAGCAGCACGGCTAGCACAACTTATGAGGTGACATAGACAGCGACTCGATAAGGTTTCTCGTATCTAAAGAATAATTACTGAAAAGTATTGGCAAAATATCTTATTATGTATTCCTGTTGTATGTTTCCTCATTAGTTAAAAAGGAAAAGGCCATTTTTTCCGGTGATAATCACTTATTAATTGAAGTCGCGTGCATAGAGTAACTTATATTATGTCGCGTGCGTGCTGTACTGTAACCCCATCAAGACAAACTGTCGTCTTTTAATGTCAAAAAGTGACACGTGATGTCGCTTTTCGTAAAGTTGTGCTAACCATAGCGACAAAAATCGAGATAAAGTATATGACTGACATAAGCTCGTGAGTTATTAGAATTCTAATGTCAGTTGTGTTAGCTGCATGCGACATAAATGTATGAACGCGACGCGACTGACGCGACTCTTTCTCACTCGACTCACGCTAAGTCGTGCTAGCCGTGCAGGATTTGAAAAATGTATAACGATACCAAAAAATACAATTAAAACAGTAATTTTAAAGGTATTTTAAAATACCTACGGTAAAATAACGTTATTTATTAGAAACTAGCGGCCGCCCGCGACTTCATCTGCGTGGAAAGTTTTTTTGCTATCCCTCGGGAACGAAACATTTTTTCGGGATGAAAGGTACCCTATGTCCTTCTCTGTATCCCTGGCAACGTGTATCCAAAATTTCATGATGATCGGTAGAGTGGTTAAGACGTGAAGGCGTAACAAACAAACGGACTTTCGCATTTATAATATTAAGTAAGGATAACGGTTGAAAGCAAATGGACTGTATTAAATGAAAGATTGAAATGGGAATAAATGATATATTACAATATTATAATAATTAAACAAACAATGAACCGAACTACACGCCTCACAGCTTCCTGTCAACCACACCTCCCTGTCCCGTTGGTCAAAGAGAGCATCACGTTCGGTTACATTCCCCCCTCCGTGCAGCAGAGGCGCACTATCTTCCTTACCGGACGTTTTAAAATACCTCCTGCCGTACGGAGCTCCACCACCCTCACAATGCCGTCTCGGCCTGGGAAAATATTTGTAATAACACCCCGAGGCCAAACTCCTCGAGGTAAATTCCCATCTACCACAAAAACTTATTCTCCAACTTCCAAGTTTTTATGGCTGTCTTTAGATTGACGTCGTGGTAGTAACGTTGGAAGATATTCTTTGAGCCATCGGCGCCAAAAATGATCCGACAACCGGACTGCTTGTCGCCACAACGTTCTGCAGTTCAAGTCACTATCATCTAGGCTAGTACTTGAAAGTGCCGACGATGAAGTGCCTATCAAGAAATGGTTGGGGCTAAGGCTTTCAGCATCTTCTTGGTTACTGGATACGTAGGTAAGGGGCCGTGAATTCACAATATTTTCGGCTTCCAGAAGTAAAGTAATCAAAACTTCTTCCTTAGGCGATGAGTCCTTGAGAGTTACGTTCAACGCTGCTTTGACCGTCCGTACCAAGCGTTCCCAGGCCCCACCCATTGAGGGGGCAGATGGCGGGATGAATTTCCACTGAATGCCAGCGTTGGTTGCAAAGTCTCCCAATTGTTTCGCTGCAGACATGAAGGAGGTGCCATTGTCTGACAAAATCTCTTTGGGACATCCTCTGCGGGCAATAAACCGTCGTACACACATAATGGTGGAATCAGCAGACAGACTTGATGCAACTTCCAAATGGACAGCCCGTGTCGTAAGGCACGTAAACAAAGCGACGTATCGTTTTTCGTGGCGGCGTCCGATGGTAATATTATAGGGTCCAAAATGATCTAGGCCACAACAAGTGAAAGGGCGCTGACCGTACTGCAGTCTTTGGGCAGGCAAATCTCCCACTGGTGGGACAGATGTCTTCGCTCGTCGTAACTGGCAGGTCCGACAGAGTCTAATAACAGCTTTCACTGTACTCCGGAGGGGAAGAATCCAGAATCTTTGGCGGAGCTCGTTTATCACCATTTCGTGGTTCACGTGTGCGGCTTTCTCGTGGTATCGCATGACTAATAGTCGTACGGCAGGGGTTCGGCCGTCCAAAATAACGGGAAACTTTGCATCATTATCGACGCCCCGTATTAAACCTATACGGCTACCCAGGCGTATCAAGCCATGATCGTCCAAGAAAGGGGAAAGATTAAACAGTTTGCTTGTTGGTGAGACAGGTTTGTTATTCATAAGCTGATCAATTTCTTCTTTAAATGACGTAGCTTGAGTTAGGCGAAGAATACGACGTTCTGCCATTTGCAAATCGTCAACCGTGAGATCTGGAACAATGTCTCGGTTACCCCTAACCCGAGCACGTAGAATTTTGATAAACTTATGTGCCAAAGCTGTCGCGCGCAATAAACGAATATATTTTGAAAAGCGACTGGGGTCGGCGCAAACACCAGTCAGAAAATATTGGTGCTCGATTTGTACCGATACTAACTCTTTACGCTTTAATTCCAAACATTCAATATCGGGAAAGTCGTAAAGAGAAGTAACTAAAGCTTCCTGGGGCCAATCAGACTCGTGAAGATATAAAAAAGGTGGGCCAACAAACCATCTGTGGTCTGAAGCCAGAGGTCCTGAAGTATAGCGAGTGGCATCGTCAGCTACATTCATACTACTAAGACACCAACGCCAGTCGTCAACCACAGACAACTCCGAAATTTCAGCCACTCGATGAGAAACGAACGGCTTGAAGGTTCTAGCATCGTTACGTAGCCAACAAAGTACGGTTTTGGAATCTGACCAAAAGAAAATTCTACTTGGCTTTTTCTTATGTTCACGAGTGATGGTATCAGCAAATCGAGCAGCAATGAGAGCTTGCAAATCAAGTCGCGGAATTGAGGTCGGCTTCAAGGGCGATACGCGAGCCTGACCGATGAGCGTCAACTTCACTTCTCCATTACGAAAAACGTAACGCCAGTATGCAACAGTAGCATACGCGTGCTCGCTGGCGTCACAAAAAACGTGAAGTTGACAACCCTCGTACTCTACGCGAGTCGAATACCACCACGGAATTTTCAGTTCAGAAACGGATTTTAAGTCAAGCATCCATTTTTTCCAACTCTGCTGATCATCCGCGTTGATAGTATCGTCCCAATCAACACCACTACGCCAAATATTTTGGAACAAAATTCTACCTCTAACTACCAAAATACACAGCAAGCCAAGGTCATACACTCGCATTAGACTTTTCAAAACACTGCGCTTAGTAAAATTAATTAAAACAGGGAAATCAAATTTAAAACTAAATGTACCATCACGAGGATTCCAAATTAAACCTAATATCCTACGGTCGATGGACACATTGTGACACATATCTTTAGTGGCAAATTCGGGTAAGCGGAGATTATATGGGATATCCGCTAAAGCTTCGACACTATTGCTTGCCCAGTCTCTTATTTCAAAACCAGAACTAGCGTGAACTTGAATGATTTGGGCGGCAAGTTTTGAAGCCTCAGCAGGATCATCCAAACTGCCGATATACCAATAATTATCTTTAATAATAGCTTCAGCAGCATTAGGATAATCGTCAAAAAGCTCTACGTCTGTTTCTACAGCAGCATAGTGTAAAAATTCAACGGGCCTCGAACTATTGGATGTACAACCGTGGAGGACCCACCCCAATGCTGTCAATGAGGCGACCGGCTGTGAGCGCGTACCAACGCGTACGTTTTTACTCAAAATAAGCGACCAATCACCAGCACCGATCAACACCATTGGTTTGGCGTCTTCGTAAGTGACGAACTCTACTAAGTCCACTAAATGAGCGCTACTTATGACGTCTGCGGCGCGTATGGTTTGCGGACGTATAGACAATGACTTCATCGCACGTGCGTTTCTAACTGAATATGTTTCATCGCAATATTTGCCACGAATGTCAAAGTCTACGTACTCAATTGGAACGTCACGCCTCCGCATGCCGCCGACGCCGTCCAAATCAATGCGGTCTTTAGACCCGGACGCACCAATTTGTCGCGCAGCTTCAGCGTCAATGACAGTGGCAGTGGAGCCTTCGTCCAACAAAGCATACGTTTGCAATGTACCAAGTGGCCCAGTGAGCACTACTGCTACTATTTTTAACAATACTGTGCTACGAGTAAGCGAACTACAAGTGTAAGTTTGTTGCGGCGATGTCGTGGCAGCAACCACGTCTGCTGCTGGCTGCTCTGGACTCGCAGTCGTGTAGAAGGCTGGTTGAGGCGCGGATGCAGGCTGGGACGGCGGGGGTGCTGGTGCGTGCAGTAGCTTGTGATGGCGCTGCCTACAATCACCCACACCGCATGGCTTCGCAGGGCACTTCGACCACTGGTGACTTCTACTCTTCAAACATTTGGCACAGACTTTGTGCTCACGTATCCATGTCCACCTGTCATTTATTGAAAGAGATAAGAATTTGGTACATAAATTGATCCTATGTAGCTCCAGACAATATAAACAAGTGACATCATCAGACTTATTCGTGTCAGTAGTATGAACCGCTATGGCCTTTTTATTGTCTTTGTACACTGGTTTACTAATACCTGTACTTTGACTATTATTAGGTAGCGGTTGATTATAAAGGGAAATTGAAGGTAAGAACATTGAATTGCGATCGGCCTCTTCTTCTAAAAAGTTGGATAAAATTTCCAACAACGTCAGCGAATTATGTGACGTCGAAGAAATCGTATAATGCGCCGCGGCATAATCCGACCACTTATATTTAAGATGAGGCGTCAGTTTAAAGAGTAAGCTATTAAGCAAATCGCGTGAGTACAAGTATTCATACTGATTTAGTAGCTTTATGGTTGTAACGCAACTTCTTACCTTGGCGGCAAAATTACCCAAATCCTTTTCAACTAACGTCAGTCTCGGTAGCGATCGAATGCACGAGAGCTCGTGCGCGAGAAGCTGCTCCGGACGGGCGAATCGGCGCTGAAGAGCACGCAAGATTATTTCGGGCTCATCTGCTGTAAGTAATAAAGTACTGACTGAATCATAGGCTTCACCAGTGAGAGCTTCTCCAAGTCGAGCGATATTTTCTAGTTGAGAGTATGACGGGCTTGAGATGTCATAAACTCTTTTGAAATTAAGCCACTCATGCGGTTTCCCGCTAAACTTTGGTAAGGAAGATACTTTACATGGCGCTCCCTTTGCCAAAGTAGCTATGGCGTTAGCGAGATTTTGAATATCATTACCAGGGGTAGCAACAACAGGCGGCGACTGACGAATAGTACATGGCGCGTCAGCCGCAGCAGAAAAGGAAGGCATGCTCATGGGTACAACAGGCGGCGACTGACGAATAGTACAAGGCGCGTCAGCCGCAACAGAAAAAGAAGGCATACTCATGGCTACAACAGGCGGCGACTGACGAATAGTATAAGGCGCGTCAGCCGCAACAGAAAAAGAAGGTATACTCATGGCTACAACAGGCGGCGACTGACGAATAGTACAAGGCGCGTCAGCCGCAACAGAAAAAGAAGGTATACTCACCTTTCCTCCTACATTGTTTACCAGAGAAAAATCTTGTTCTTGGGCACAAATGTGTGCCGGAGTCGGTGGCATAAGCTGCGCCTCCGGTATCAGCGGAGCCGTGTCAGCCGACAAGGCATGCGTTGCGACTGCGGGTGCCAAAAGCGCTGTCACTGGTGCGAGAGGTAATGATGCGCTCGCGGGGGTGATATGCACTTCGGCGGCTGCGGTCACGGTGGTGTCCTGTTCGACTGCATTATTGCGGTCGGCTCCATCGAACCAGGCGTCGACGTGTGTTAAGGAAGCACCATCTTCATGTACACTGTCGTTGGCGTCAATAGCAGCAATCTCGGCGGTCAGCTCGGCGCGCGCTAGCTCGCGCTCCACCTCGGCGATACGTCGTGCGTAGCGAGCTTGAGCGTCCGCTTTCAAAGAAGATTTTTCTGCGACCGACAACTTGGACGATGATGATCGTGAAGAATGATGCGATGATGTCGTGCCGATACGTGATTTCGAACGCGTAATCATAATGAAAAAATGTTATGAATACTTACGATGAGCAATTCCGAAACAAAAACGTAGTGACACTTTTGACAGATGGTGAAAATTTTTCAAAATGAATTATGGAAAAACTACGGTAAAATGAAAATACTACGGCGACAAAGGACCATGAAAGCAAATGGACTGTATTAAATGAAAGATTGAAATGGGAATAAATGATATATTACAATATTATAATAATTAAACAAACAATGAACCGAACTACACGCCTCACAGCTTCCTGTCAACCACACCTCCCTGTCCCGTTGGTCAAAGAGAGCATCACGTTCGGTTACAACGGTAATAATAATTACGATCAAATAACGTTAAATTTCAAGTAACTTTTTCAATCCCTGGATCCAAGCAAAAGTATACAAAAAAAATCAGTCGTGTGTGCGATGCGGATCGGTGCAGACGCATACTAAGAAATTAGAGAACGCGTAACGCGGCCAAGTGCCGCTAATCGTATTACGCCATGAGTGACAAACTTGTGGCAAATGAACTCCTGGCGTTTCTACAACAAAAGCTGGACGTCATGGATGAGGTGAGCTCACTGCAAATTTGCAAGTCCAGCTTCAGCGAGGACGACGTGGCCACGGCGAAGAAACTCTTGTTCGAGTCTCTCGGCAAGAGCGACCAGATGGTGTCTCGGAGACGTGACGGGACACAGAAGAGCTTGCAGGAGATCATCACTCTGTTCAAGGAAACCGACCCCGATGACGTGCCGACGTTCGTGGCGAGGGACCTCAACAAGCTGCCTCCCGTCACCTTCGATCACGTCGATGTGACCTGCCTCCTAAAGGACATCGTGTCCCTTAAGGCGAGTTTGGCCGAATTGATGTTGAAATTTCAGACATCTGAAAATACGGTGAGTGAATTGCGTAAAGAAGTTGACGATTTACGTGAATCACTCGCCGTAAGTAGGTCAAATGTCAACACTCGACGTGGGGCCTGCTTCGATACATCTATGACGTCGAGTTGCAAGTCAGCAGTTTCGTCGCCGTCTCCGCCACGACCCGAACGAGCCCGAGCGCTGCCGCCGGCCGCGAGCGCTGATCCCGCGAGCTGTGCGCCACCCGCCCGCGCCCCGCCGCCGCCGCCCTCTACCGCGATGGAGCTGGAGACGCGTGCGCCCGTCAGCTGTCGACGCGACTTTGCTGCTGTTGCGGCCGCTAATTCAAGCTCGCGGTTGCAGAAGCCAGCACTCGCCGATGGGAAAGCTCCTTCGCAGGATGTTGTCCGACCGGGCCAAGATGAAGACGGTTTCCTCGAGGTTCGGAACAAGAAGCGACAGCGTCAGCGAACGAGACAGAATCATCATGGCACCGCACCGACAGGGCCCAACTTCCTGCTGCGATTTGCCATACTGACTACGGCTGTGTACCTGTCCCGCCTGCACCACACCACCACCGTGCAGGATGTGATAGAGTACATAAAGAAGAAGGCTAACTTTTGCTTGAGAGTTCAGCCTCTTGAGTCGCGCCATAACACGAATTTTAAACTTTTAGATTTTTGCATTCACAATGCTATTTTTATATTAAGATGAATAAATAATGAAAAATATTAGAAATTATACGTTGACAGAAATTATACGAATTTTAAGTCGT
The DNA here is from genome assembly GCA_928269145.1 of Agriphila tristella. Taxonomy (NCBI): domain Eukaryota; kingdom Metazoa; phylum Arthropoda; class Insecta; order Lepidoptera; family Crambidae; genus Agriphila; species Agriphila tristella. The sequence continues at coordinate 20,572,883 of OV743440.1, read as the reverse complement.
TTGTGGTGCGCATCCCGACCGCCAGGCTGGACACTTTCATGAAGGAGGACTTCTGGCCGCAGGGCGTGGTATACAGGCGCTTTCGAGGGACATTGCCTTGTGCCACCGAACTGACACAGAAAGTGCCAAATTGAGTTTATACTAACGTAATATTAAGTTATATTTACTAACAAAATTGTTTATAAATATATTATATTTTAGTTTTAAGGTATGTATCTATGGGCCATTGTTGCCTGATTATAAATAAATAAATTAAAAAATTAAAAAAAAATGTTTTTCATATACTTATCTTATTGTGGCCATACGGCTTAATGGTACTGGTTACCGGGATACTGTCAGGTGACAGTATCCCGGTAAAGTAATATCACTTGTTCCGGTATATCGTTGCGTCTATGTGATAAACCTGTCAGGTATCCTGAACAAAAACACTGCTTTAAAAATATCTGTAGATATACGGATTTTTATAAAGGCAATCTACGGAATTCTACGGACATTAATTTGGCCTCACCCTACGGATTTTTCTAAATTGGTTCTGGCAACACAACACTGACTCTGTAGTCTGTGGTTTGACTGACAGGTGTTTGTTTTGTTTACTCTTGGTTTACTCTTTGGTTGGTGTTGTGTTTTGTACAAAGAGAAGTTTTTTTTTCGCGCGGGAACCTTGAACAAGAAGGGCGCCTTCTCTTGAAAATTTTTTCAAATAACTTTAAATATTGTTTATTTTGTATATTTTTTCTGTAAATAGTGTAATTTGTATATATTGGAGTGTAAATTCATATGTAATTAGTGTAAACTATGGGGAGAGTAAAGAAGAGGAAAAAGGATCCTCCTGATCGAACGGCGGGAAACTCCACGGGTGCCTCCTCTGAAACCTCGGATTCAGAGGATGATGCTAGCAGGAAGTACCAAATTTATAAAGTCCCTGGGTACTCTAGAAAGTACCCGGAAAATTGTAAAAAAAATGAATATGTAGTATTTCTCTCGCATTCAGATGAAAAACAATCGTTTACCGACAAGGATAGACTGGCCATTTCCAATGGCATCAGGAAACATTGTGTCACAGGTGTATTACACCTGCGGCCAGTTAATAAATTCAGAGTTGCAATTACTTTCGATGTTCCCAATAACGCCAATGTATTTTTAAATAACATAAAACTTTTAGATGAACTGTCTTTAAAAGCAACCATTCCTGCAGCTGATACAGAGGTGACTGGAGTTGTGACTTCAGTCCCAATAGGCCTGTCCAACCAGCGAATTTTTTCGTTAATCGGCAGTACACGCAATATTATCCAGGTCCGGCGCTTCATGCGACGAGTACGAAATGATAATGGGACGATTTCGTTTCAGCCGACGCAGACTGTCGCCGTCACTTTTGCTTCTACAGAATTACCTGAATATGTATACTTGGACAATTGGAGGCACGAAGTAAATGTATATATACCCCCCGTAAAGCAGTGTCTACACTGCTTACGCTTTGGTCATATCGCGAAATATTGCAGGAATGCCGAGGTTTGCTCTATCTGTACTGAGAACCATAATTATAAAAATTGTAAAGAAGACCCTAAAAATGCCAAATGCGCGAATTGTGGTGGCAATCACGTTGCCATTTCAAATACATGTCTTAAAAAAAAAGAAAAAATTGAAGAAAGTAAAATAAAATCAAAAGCTACAACTTTTTCAGCATTATTTAATGAATCATCCTTTCCACATCTACATGCAAAAACATTGGAAACCCAAATTCAAAATCTGACAAAATCTGATACATTTATGAATATTATTACAAGTGCTATAACTAAAATTATTTTAAACCAAAAAGATAATCCAATAAATCACACATCAATTAAAGAAACCCTGTTAAATTCATTTAGAAATAATAATAGTACTATCAAATAATGGATTATATCAATATAATGCAATGGAACGCCCAAAGCATTATCAGTAATAAATTTTTGCTTACTCAATTTCTTTATGACAACAACATTCACATAGCAATTTTATCTGAAACTTGGTTACAACCTAATAAAGTGTTTAATATTAAAGGATACAAAATAGAACGCAACGACATTGGAAGTAAACATAATGGCGTTGCTATTTTAATTCATAACAGTATAAACTATCAAAAGATTGATATATTTTTTGACAGTTGTTTACAAAATATATGTGTAAAAATTAATGTAAATAGCAAAGAAATATCGATTGTAAGTTTTTATTGTCCGACAAATTGTACTCCTTCGTTTGACAAGCATAAACTTGACGCCTTTGTGAAGTCAGTACCTAAGCCAATGATCTTCGCTGGTGATTTTAACGCTCACCATACATCTTGGGGATGTAACTCCACGAATTCCAGAGGTAGGGATATCTTAGAAATTGCAGATGATAATGACTTGGTCCTTTTGAATAATGGCGAGGCGACTACGGTTGGTTCTTTGTCGTGGCGTCCTAACGCCCTAGATTTAACTCTTGTTTCTCCATCACTCTCTCTTTGTTGCGATTGGTCTGTACATAATGATCCACTTGGCAGCTATCACCTCCCTGTAATTATCAAAGTACTTATTGATAACAATGTAAATAATAATACTCAAACTTGTGGTATCGATAGTAGACATTTGCCCATCTACTCTAATTTCAAATCAGTAGATTGGAAAATGTATACTCAAATTGCAGAGTCTTTATTATCAAGTTTTCAGGAACAAAACTATACACCCTTGGAAGCATATGAAGAGTTTTGCAAAAGATTACATTCAGCCGTTGAAAGGTCTCTTCCCTCAAAAACTCCGTCTTCTTCTTCGCTTAACCCCAATAGTATTAGGAAACCATTTAAAAAAAATCCTTTGCCATGGTGGAATAAAAAATGTTCAGAAGCAGTTTTAAATTCTAAATTAGCATATATTAATTTTAAAAATAATCCTTCAAATGAATCTTACATTGAATTCAAAAGACTTCAAGCTCTTAAAAAACTTACTTTGAAATCTGAGAGGTCTAATAGCTGGGTTGAATTGTGTAGTTCCTTTCATCGTTGCACTCCGCTGTCTTATATCTGGAAATTTATGCGTAAGTTTAATAAAACATATTCCCACAGTATTAAGGATGATAGTTGGATTCCTCAATTTTTGCAAAAATATACTCCAGACTATGTAAATAATCAATTTGAATTTTCGACATCAAATTCTACAGACCCTTCAGATAGCTTCATGATTAAGCCTTTCTCATTACAAGAGTTAGAGTCTGCAGTTTTCTTTAGAAAGGATAGCGCTTTTGGCTTAGATGGCATTCCCTATATGATGCTTAAAAAACTCAGTATAAATAGCTTTCAAATTCTCTTAGATCTCTTCAATTATTTATGGTTGAATAATGAAATACCACAAACATGGAAGTCTGACTGTTTGGTGCCTATTTTAAAACCAGATAAACCCAGTTCAAACCCTGATTCCTATCGTCCTATTGCACTTACTTCTTGTGTTGGAAAAATCTTTGAACAACTTTTAAAACAAAGACTAGAATTCTATATAGAGCAAAATAATATCTTACCTGCTAACCAGTATGGATTCAGAAGGGGTACGTCTGCTCGTGAAAGTATTTGCCAATTTCATCTCGATATTGTAAATAGTTTAAATAGTGGAAAGTCTTTGTTGTCTGTATTTTTTGATGTTGCTGGTGCTTTTAATAGTGTAAATATTGATATTCTTTGTTCTGAATTATTGTCAATTACTATTCCGGCCAAACTGGTTAATTGGATACATAAATTTTTAACTGAAAGAGAAGTTTTTGTGAAATATAATTCTAAACTATATGGTCCAAGGAATGCCTCTGTTGGGGTTTGTCAGGGTGGCATACTTTCTCCATTGATATTCATTTTGTATATTCGTCGGTTAAATTTAATTCTTGGTCCTGATGTCAAAAATCTCCAATTCGCAGATGATCTGGTTGTTTATTCTTCTGGAAAAAATGAATCGGAAATTAGCAATAGCATAAATAAGTCTTTAGAGGGACTGTATAAATACTTTTCATATTTAAATCTAGATATTAATGCAACTAAATCAAAAGTGGTTGTGTTTGGAAAAAATAACTCTTCTCCAGGTGTTTATTATAACAAAGCTCCTATTCCCGTTTCAAATGAGGCTAAATTCTTAGGTGTAATATTTTGTCATGACTTAAAATGGAATAAATATGTTGATTTATTAAGTATAAGAGCTAACAAAGCCTTCAATATTTTAAAAACATTATGTAGAACATCTTGGGGTGCTGATCCTAAAATATTACTACTATTATATAAATCACTTATTCGTAGCCACTTTGAGTATGGGTTTCTCTGTTTTGCAGTTGATAGTAAGTTGGTTGATATTTTAGATAAAATTCAGAATAAGGGCATGAGACTTGTTACTGGAGCGTTTAAAAGTACTCCAATTAATACATTACAAGTTGAATGTAGACTACCTCCCATGAGTATAAGGTTTAACTATTTAAAAGAAAGGTTTGTTTTAAAATTATATAGTAAAAGTAACAATCACTTGTTCTCAAACTTGAAAAGCTTTCCTACCATATCTTGTCGCAAATATCCTTACATTCTTCAGGGTTTTACCCAGTTCAATAATTTTCTAAAAGATTTGCAAATATATCAATCAGAGTTGTTACCATGTTATCAAGGTGATTTTCATAGTAAATATCCTGCTATTAACATATTTATTGATCGCAATTTGAATTATAAAGAAGATGTTTACAATAGATTTTCTGAATTTATTGGCTTCAATTTAATTTATACTGATGGCTCAAAAACTGAGTCAGCTGTTTCATTTGCATTTTATGATGAAAAATTGAATTCTGGTTGTGGTTTTAAAATTAACTCAAATACAAGTATATTCACAGCTGAGGCTGTGGCTATTCTTGCAACTTTAAAACATATAAAATATAAAAATGGTGGTTGTCTTAAATGGGTGATAGTTAGTGATAGCATGAGTGTACTTCAAAATCTTAAAAATAACAAAGTCCATGCTAACACTAATTATATAATTTCATCAATCAAACAGCTTTGGCTAGATTTGTTCACAGATGGTTTTGAGGTTATGTTTATGTGGGTTCCATCACACTCCGGCATATTAGGAAATGAAAGGGCTGACTTTTTAGCAAGAACAATAACCGACTCTTCAGTCCCTATTCCAGATTCAAGTTCCAGACTTAATGTCTCTGTTCCATCCTCAGATATTGTTTCTCTTTTAAAGAAAAGATCAACAGATGTTTGGAAAATACACTGGAATCACGCAGTACAAGTAGAAAATAAAGGGTTATGGTATGCTACATTCAACATTCCCATAGGTTCCATGCCTTGGTTCTGCCAGGGCAATAATTACCTTTCTCGAAAGTTTTATACAACTATCCTGAGGCTTCGTTTTGGACACTGTCGTTTAAACTATCATCTGCATCGTTTAAAAATGGTACAGAGTCCCTCTTGTGATCATTGTAACTCCCAGTCAGAGCAATCCTTGGATCACATTTTCTTTAATTGCCCATCCTTTGGCATTCAGCGCCTTGTGCTGATGGATGAGCTGATCGAAATATACGGTTGTCCAGATTCGGTACCGCGCTCCATCCAGGCTCTTCTTGTAAATACTGATACTTTTCTACCTCTTTATAAATATGTTATAAGTACTGTAGGGCAAATTTAAATGTAAACATGTATGGTATTTTACTGTAATATTATAGATAAGTTTTTGGTGTAAATATCTATCGGTTAAGTTTTGTACAAAATAGCGAATTCTAAAAATTTTGATTTTTGACAAATTCATGCGTCATGTCATTGGACATGTCAGACAGATGGATTGGATGACTTTTCTTCTTTTGACGTTTATCGTTTATTTTGCTAGCTTTGTTGACAAAATATTCTTGGACTGACTATTATCGAAATATGACTTGAATTTTCTTCATGGATTGACCAAAAATAACTAAAGAATTAAACTTTAAAAAAACTACTTATGAAAAAATTTAACTAATGACGAGGCAGCATGGTCTATGACCTTAGCCTGTTCTACGGAACGAAAAAAAAAAAAAAAAAAAAAAAAGTACAAAGAGAATGTAAAATCACTACGTATTATTTAAGAGACGGGACTTCATACAAAATTATTGACACACCAAATGTCAAAACAGGGTTCTTCGATCGCTGCCAACATTCAAGCATGGTCAAGCGATGAAGACCAATACTACCAACATGATATGAAAAACATAGTGATGCCCTGTACGGTGTACGAAAATTATCGATATCGATGACGTCTGTAGGTACCTGGGGGGACCACTCCCTATATCAGCATTTTTTTTCATTTTGTTTTAGTAATTGATTCCATTTATTTTGATCGCATATAACAAAATAGGGAAGAATAAATGAAACCAATTACTAAAACTAAATTATTAAATAAAATGAAACAATACAATACAACACAAAAATCTTTAATTGCACGAAACAAGTTGGCATTATACCTATTTATTTTATAAATGTTAGTTAAATATTATAAAGTTTTGGAATGTGCTTATCAAGGCCTTTCATTTGATAACCATATTGTATTAGGTAATTAAAAATGTTTTTACACTATCAAATGGCGTCATGCAGCCGCCAACTGCGCCATCTTGAATCTGAAATAATAAAATAATATAATTTGTTAGTGCCAATGATTAGATATTAATAGGTAATTAGATACCTCGTAGAATGCATTTACCATCTTTCCAATATTTATTTTCTGTGGACCTTGGTTAACATCCGATAATTGATTGTCGCTAACTGAAAACATAAAATAGATATACTTATTAACTAATACCTATTATTTGGTTAAATAAAAAGAAATATATTTCAACACAATTAAAGGCGACTATTATTATTATACTCGTATGTATAAGTACCTATATACTTGTAAAGCAGTTAACAGGCAAGAAACCGCACAGGACCGGGAATCCTTACAAATCCTTACTAATATAATAAATGCGAAAGTCCGTTTGTTTGTTTGTTACGCCTTCACGTCTTAACTACTCAACCAATCATCATGATATTTTGCATACACGTTGCCAAAGATACAGAGAAGGACTTAGGGTGCCTTTTATCCCGAACAAAGTATTATTCCCGAGGAATAGCAAAAAAAATTTCCACGCAGACGAAGTCGCGGGCGGCTGCTATTTGTGACATAAACTCGTTTCAGAAACCTAGTCTCAATCTATCGATTGCTGAGGCTGAGTCAAGATAAATATCATAATACTCATAAAAATGAAAATTTTACTTGATTGAGTAGCTGGAATTGCCACCGTAATTCCCAATTTGGGAGTCTCACACACTCGCACTGGTTTTAAAGCTAAAACACAAATAATTTAATTTAGATAATATAAAAATAAATATTACCTATATAATTTTTAACGTTAGAACGACCAAACGCTATTGAGTTACAAGAGAATACGCACCTGCATGAACATCAAGGAAATTCAGCTAAAACATCAGACAAAGGTGGGGCAGAAGGCCGTTTAGGCCGTATTGTAGAAACTGCATGCTTTTTAAGTTGTTTTTTCTTTTTAAAGTCCTTAGCAGTAAAATGTTTCCTGCAAATAAATTTATTTTTTATGCAATTTTTCAATTATTGGTACATACCTATGCCGAATACACTTTGGCATTAAATTTTACCCACTGTTTGCACATACAAAAATATCGATAAATGATCAGTGATGATCACACAACACTATCTACTAGGTAAACCATTGGTAATTTTATTACAGGGCTTTTATAAAATCTTTGCTTTTATACTGATTTTATGCTTAATATAAATCAAGATTTATTGAATTTCTTTAGTTTCATTCATACCAAGCTTCATCAAGACGAAATCTTGCCATAAAAAATCTTTTTGTCCATCCTTTTTTTTTTGGTCTTCATGCCACATATTTCACACTTCCTATAAGTATTTCATTACAATACCGTCCTAAACACCGTTTATAAGCAAATTTAGATGAAACTACTAAAAAATCAACAAAAATAAGACAAAAATCTTAATTTATAATCTTCAGTTATCACACAACTATTCAAAATATCCCGCCATTTGTAGTCTATGATATGCAATGTAACACTGACAGATGGAAGAAAGAGACATAAAGAAGAAAAAAGAGTGAGATAAATATAGCGGCCATTAAAGTTCTGCCCCGTTTCATAGAAACTTTTTTTCTTTACGAGTTGCGATCAGTGTTGCCAACTTAACGGATTTCCCGTCATATTTAACGGATTAGGGTCAGGCACTAACGGGAGAAAATATATTTTGACGGCTAACGGATTTATCCACGGATATAGTTCTTTTAATTTTACTTACTAATCATGTCGTGTCAGTCAGGACATTTTCAGCGTGATGAATGGGGTAAAATCATTAGTGCATTAGTGCAGAATAATTTATCGTCAATACCATTTTAAAAATATATTTTGACCTAAAAAAGCAAGGCATGCTACTCGTACAATTTACCCGATGATGCTAATTCGTCTTATTTCAAAATCTATCGCAATCGCTTTCATTTTTTACAGATATTAATATGTGACACATTGCTGCATTTCATTGGTAAGTTTTTATTTGTGCCAAAAAGAAACATCAGTGTTCTGTCAAATGATAGCGATTGCGACAGATTTTAAACTTAGTTTATTAGTATGCAGGGGGCTAATTGTCTAATTTTAAAATCTATCGCAATCGCTTTCGTTTGACAGATGGATGTGACACATTGCTGCATTTCTTTGGTAAGTTTTTATGTGTGTCAAGAAGAAGTTTCAATGTGTTACATCCTTGAAAGCGATTGCGATAGATTTTGAAATTAGACAATAGAAAGGCAGATCGGTATTTTATTTGACGGAAAAAATATATCAGTTTGACGGATTTTTGACGGAAAATACCAAGTTCCTTAGCGGAATCAAAAATATCTAGTTGGCAGCACTGGTTGCGATAGACTGGTTTTGTAGTTTGCTTGCTTGAGGTTAAGTTTTGTAAAAAATGCCAATTTATGTGCATTAGTTTTAATTTCTTGCATTTTTAAATAGTAATTATGTCTAACACAGCGACTTGCACACTAAACCAATACATTCAATTCGTTGAAAGAGCATTCAGGACATGCCAAGGCACAATCCTCGCTCGTCTTCTATCGCTAAGGGATGATCACGTTGGAAACAGGAATTTAAGATCAAGCGACATTGCTACGCTGGTTGAAGGAAACTGCGTCGAACCTCTGGATGAAATTATCATATCTCATCTATTGTGCGTGAAGGTATTTCAGAAAAACATACTTTTGATGAATTTCTCTTTTCAGCATCATACGAATTCAAAATATCAGTTGTATTATTTTTTTTGCACAACGGGATAGTGCTTGGCCTTACCCTCGCCTGATGGTAAGTGACGATAAGGCCGAAGGTGGAAGCGCACTACATCCGGGGGGTGATTTTGTAATTTTGTTGCAATCAACTCTGACAGAAATCGCAGTTACATCGCTGCTTTAGTAAGAACCAATGTGACAACTATCTTAACTAAAGCAGCAATGCAACCGCGCTTTCAATCGAGAATTGTTAGCAACAGCTTTACGTAATCAAGGTACAGGAATCCTCATCACTGATGAGGAACAGCCTACTTATTGGCTAATTTACAAAATCTATCGCAACCGCTTCCGTTTGACAGGTGGATGTGACACATTGCTGCATTTCTTTGGTAGGTAAGTTTTTATTTGTGCCTAAAAAAGCATCAATGTATCACATCCTGAAAGCGATTGTGATAGATTTTGAAATTAGACAATTAGCTCCCTGGTTATTTTACCTCTAACTGCCGGAATAGAACACCAAACCTGACACTCCGACCCAACAATTTTTAAATTGTTGTTTTGGCGTCAGACTTCGCAAGATGATGGTAGTTAGCCAAACAGACTTGAAATAAGCCCTACCACTAACCAAACTGAATACAATTTCCTCCTTCCTGGGAATCGAACCCGGACCTCTGAGTCTTACATGGGTGGGCGAACCACTAGACCAGCGGTTCCCGAATTCTTTTGACTACGGATCCCTTTTCGGTTCATCGTTTTTGGGCAGTACCCTAGTTTAAGTAAGAAGTAAACTAAGCAGGGTTGTCACATTAAGTAACAAAAAACACAGGACAAGGCTGCGAAAAATTTTTGGGTCTATTTTCTAACTAAATGTACGTTGAAATTATTAAAACTGGCAGTAAAACCACTGTAGAGTCTGGTAACTGGTAAATGAAGGACATTTTAAATGTATGTGAATGTTTGTAATGAAAATACTCAAAATCAATACCTAATCTCATGAATTTTCGCAGAACCCCTGAGAGCCTCTCACGGAACCCTAAGGTTCCACAGAACCCCATTTGGGAACCGCTGTACTAGACCACAAAGGTGGTTAATATAACCTTACTATTATTATAAATGCGAAAGTCCGTTTGTTATTTTGTATGTGACGCCTTCACATCTTAACTACTGAACTGATCATCATTAAATTTTACATACTCATTGTCAGAGGTTGCGGACAGCTGCTAGTTATATTATAATACAGATTAAATTGTAAGATAACTTTCTTAAAAATGAAAATTCATTCCAGTGCAGTGATAATATTTGTACATTCATTGTATTTCAGGCTTTGTGTATAAGTGAATACCAGGAAGCATACGAACGACAGAGCATATGCGTGGCCAGTGTTGTGAGGTTGGTTCAAGCTCAGCAAGGGGACAATTGGAACCTCCCTCTTCTCTACACTGTCAGCTTAGACTTGAGGCTTGTTGCACAGAAAGCTGAAGCCACTCATCGTGAGTAACAAGTTACTTGAAGATATTTCTGATTTATACAATACTAAATAATGTACCTAGAATAAATATGACCAACATCAAATCGATTCTCGGATGGGAATCAAAGCCATGACATTTGGAAGTCCAGTCAAATGCTCTTACCGCTGGCACAGCTGAGCTACCGAGTTACAAGTGGCATTGTATAAAAATAGCATTGTGAATGCTAAAATCTCAAAAAAATATTTCAGATTTATTTATAAAATAGGTTTTTTAAAGTGTTTTATATTTCAAATTCTTTGTTTCAGCAAGCAATGGAAAGACATTGGAAAAAGCAGCAGAAAGTCTACTGGCTGGCTTCAGGATATGTGTTGGAGACAACAGATCATCTGAACCATATTCAAAGAAAATTGGTATGTTGACCATTGTCAACCAACTGCTTAAAGTCTACTTTCGTATAAACAAAATCCACCTCTGCAAACCTCTTATAAGGGCAATTGACTCGACAAATCTAAAAGAACCTTTTCCATTAGCACAGCGTATTACGTACAGATATTTTGTAGGTCGCAAAGCAATGTTTGATTCTGATTATCACGCAGCCGATGAATTTCTAACGTTTGCATTTCAAAATTGTCATCGTCAAAGTTTCAAGAACAAGAGACAGATTCTGACATATTTGGTGCCAGTGAAAATGTTGCTTGGTTTCATGCCTACTAGGCAAGTGCTGTATAAGTATGATTTGGCTTTGTTCTGGGATCTAACTTGTGCTGTGAAGAGTGGAAACTTGAGAGGCATTGACCAAGTAATGGAAGAGCACGAAAGCTTCTTTATTCAAGCTGGTATTTACTTGATTGTAGAGAAACTCAAGATTTCAGCTTATAGAAATTTGTTTAAAAAGGTTTATTTAGCAGAAAACTCTCACCAGATAGACATAGGTAACTTTCAAGCAGCTTTGCAGATTATGGGGCATGATGATGTGGATGCAGCCGAGACGCAGTGCATTGTTGCTAACCTAATTTACGATGGGAAAATTAAAGGTTATATATCATACCAGCATCAGAAAGTAGTTGTTAGTAAACAAAATGCATTCCCACCTTTGACAAGTTTGATCTAATTAAGTGTTTAAGAAAATGTTAATTTATGACTGACTTAATAATTGTTTTTGTTTTTAATGAATGCTGAGCATACCCATGTGATTTAAATTGAAGAGCTTGGTAAATTATGATTATGTGTGCTCATAATACACTGGCCTGCAAAAGTAAGTACTACAGAGGTCTATTTTCATACAAACGAGGTAACTTTGAAGCATTGGTTCTCCGCCCAGGATTAAACGTGGTGTGATCTGATGATGGCCATCCAGGGAGTGAATAGAGAAGATTCAGATCCCCATACACACCCAATAGATCTGATCAGCATTCTAAGAGCTGTTTGGATATGTTTAAAAAAACCACGAAAATAGCATTAAAATGTATGGAAATGCTGTAACTGATAACTCTTATCCTTACAGCTCTTAGAATGCTGATCAGATCAATTGGGTGTGTATGGGGATCTGAATCTTCTCCATTCACTCCCTGGATGGTCATCATCAGATCACACCACGTTTAATCCTGGGCGGAGAACCAATGCTTTAAAGTTACCTCGTTTGTATGAAAATAGACCTCTGTAGTACTTACTTTTGCAGGCCAGTGTAATTGTGGGCCCTTGATTTTTGTAGTAATTTTTATGATTAGTAAGTATATAAGGTTAATTTGTTTTAACAATAAAACATCAATCACATTAAACTTTTTTATTAAATCCACAATATATTTCAAAGAATAATATAAATATAATAAATTTTGCCAATCACTAACATAGCATTATATTCAACAATGCCACAAAAATTCTTAATCTCAGGGGTAAAATATCTGTGATTCTAATAGAAAGACATGAGCTAATCTATTTATACATTAATGTCTCTTATAAAATACGAATTATATGTATGAAGATTACAATCTGTTTAGATATTCTAATTTTAGACTTTCAAATATGTACCCATTGGTATGACTTGTAGAATATGAAAGATACAGTGATGTACATTTTTTATCCCTTTTTTTTAGCGAAAAATGTCTTCACCTTTTTTCGTCTATTTTAAAGCAGTAATAACTTAGTGATCGAAGAGTACTTTGTACAATGATTAATTAATTTTGAGATATGTTTATCATTAAATTATTTTCTGATATGCATGTCATGGACCTATTCAAGATTCTGGTACTAAATTACTAAATTAGTGATATTTGGAACGTTTAGGTAGGAAGACGTGTTTATAAGTCAATGTTATCAATATAATATTTCTGAGAAAAATTGTTTTCTCTAATGATTCTTATAGATGGCGTTTTGCCCACGCTTAGATAAAGATATTTTGTTCAAATTCTATTAGCATGTGTTTAATTTGACAAAACAAGCTCTGACATCGCTATATACGTAATTGCCTCTTTATAAAATATTTAAAGTTCTTTATAACTTAGTCAGTTACAGGAAATAAAAATGTACATCACTATGTTAGAAAAGTTTTGGTAGAAAAATATTAAGAGATTTGATTAAAATTTTAGCTATTCATTTATTTATGTACAGTTCAGTTAGCACTTTAGGCTACCACAACATGTAAATCGATTTTGAACTTACCGTCCAACACGCTAAGATTTAAAATCGACTTATGAAGTTTGTCAGTACCTAAGGCTGACTGTACGTTCATAGTTATTATAAGTAACACTTATCCTACTCGTACGTAAAGATTTAGATGATAAATACTGTTAAATAGTAATAACATGCGGATCTTTTTATGCGTTTTTATTACTAAAGCTTTATCTGTCGTAGATCAGCGGCACAATATAATACCTAGTCAGCGGTTCCCAAAATATTGGCTTTACAAGTGGCGAGCGTGGTTTACTTGGTTTTCGCGATTTAAGTAAGTAAATACCTTTTTTATTTTAAATATTGGTACCTATAATGTAGATGAACAGTACAACTACACGACAGACGTGGATTTGGTAGTACTTGTGTTCCATTGAATTGCATTAAAAGTTTAGAAACTGCCGTCTTCTTTATAATAATAATGTTATTAAATAGCTGTGACCTCATCCACTCATTATTAACAAACTACCGTCGACGTCTCACCGGTTCGCGCTATAGAAAGTCTTTTTCCATAGTATTCTTTCAGAATTTTTCATGGGTTCGTTCAGGATTTTTTACTAACAAATAACTACTGACATTTTAACTAGAGATGAAACGGATATCCCGTAACTATCCGGCCTATCCGGCGGCCTTAATGCTATCCGGCCGAATACCGGATAACTACTATTGGGCCGGATTGGCATCCGGCCGAATTAAAAATAAAATCTGGATAAAAAAATGTATTTTTAAGTAATAATTTGCTTTATTTAGTTAGTCTTAGTATCACTTTAGAAATAAAATTAGTTTTAGTTTTAAATTTTTAATCACACAATACTAAATGAATGTAATAAAAAATGAATTAATTAGTACTCATACTGCACTAAGGGCAAATTTCTCTGCATTGAGAGGTAGCAAGCTCATCAACGAAAAGACCCAAATTAAACCGAGTCCACCCGATCGCTCGCGCGCCGCCTAAACGGCTAAGTTCCGCCGGATAGACGGTGGCCGGATATCCGGCTATCCGGCCACATGTTTGGCCGAATATCCGGTATCCGGCCAAACTGCTATCCGTTTCATCTCTAATTTTAACTCCCACATCCACTTGCAAAACTAAATAAATCTGGACCTGAGAGGCATAACACTGTAAGTCAATTTTTTTGTGTTTTCTGCTTCTTAAGCCAATGTATATAATTTAGCGTCGTCTATCCAGGCATAAAACGATAAGTTAAAAAAGTCAGATAGAACACTGAATTATGTAATTGTATAACAATGTAAGAAACAGTTACGGCTTTGATGCATAGTATTGCAAAATACATACAGTAAAATACTCTGAAACCTATAAGATGCATTTTATTGTACGTGTCTTCACATTCTTACGTTGCAAAGGCGTTATTAATATATTGTTTATTTATTTAATAAAATAACTGTTCTAGATTAAAAATTGACACATTTAGAGATCAACTCTTCGTTTTTTTTGGATAAATTTAAAGTAATAAAAAAAAACTCCGGTAGATACAGTGTCAAAGTGTCATGCTTCGAAAAGTTATTGCAACCAATAGAAGTTACATTATATTTATAACATGAAATTAAAGTATTTTATGATGTCTATGAAACTTTTAAGGAAGTATAATCAATTGTTTTAAAAAAATATTATAAAAGATCAATAAATTAACTTTTTAAATGGAAATGAATGCTTTTTTATTATAAATTTTTGACTATGTTAAAACTTCAGAAATAGTTATTTTTTTCTTGGAAATTGAACTAGAAGAAGTATTGTTTTTTCCAAAAATAAGTTAATTTATTATTTTTTACAATAGTTACTTATTTTACTTATTTTTAGTTACTAAACAATTAATTATAATTTCTTAAAAGTTTTATAGATATTATAATACAATTTTATAATGTAACTTCTATTAGTTGCAATAACTTTCCTAAACATAAAACTGTATGTAACGGAGTTTTTTTAAATTAACTCAAATTTAACCAAGAAAAACCAAAAAGTTAATCTCAAAGTGTGCCAATTTATAATCTATAATAGTTTTTTTATTAAGTAAATAAAAAATATGTTGAAAACACCTTTGGTTTTAATCGCCATTCAGGGATAAAGTCCATACACCATCAATTTTATCACAAAATCATCTCTACTGTAAAATTGTGCTTTTGGCACTTACAGCTAGATGCCTCTCAGGTCCAGAAATATTATAGGTGCCAGCACGAATCATGAGCAGTGAGAGAAATTGGAGGGGATTACTGCGCATGTTTGCAGTGACCGAAATATGATTTCTGCGCATTAACTGTCAAGATCCGTGCCGAGGCCTGTACTACTTTAAATAATCAAAGACTAAGTATATAGGTTTTGTACAACAAGGAAACATGACAAAAGTCAGAAATTCTTTGGAGGAATAGTCTATTAGTCATTATCTTATATGGTTTGGTGTGATATATAGAAAGAGAATTGGAATGGTAGGTGTGTTCTTCAACATTTGAAGTTTTGTCTTGACTACTCAGTGACTCAGTCAGACTAAAGTATACTGTTTGAAACCTTAAGTCTAGGCACCTAAACTATCTGCTTTGGTTAAATATTACACATTTCTACATCAAATCCTTTAAAACTACTATTTGTAAGTAAAGTAACGAATTACCTTTATGTATATTTTTGCAAGCATGACAAATATTTTGCATTACATATAGGCAGGTATAGCACAGTCGTCAGCATAAAAAATAATTTATTTGAATAAACAGAAGTTTCATAATTGTGAAACAGTGTGAAACCGAATAAATAAATGATCGGCTTTGCTATTGATATCTATTCCAGAACTTTAAATAAAAATCTGTCGTGTCCTACATCTTGGCATGGACCACTTTGAAAACCGCAATTCTGACTACATGGAAAATTTCTCCCCAATTAGTAGTTTTGTGGCTTTAGGACTAATTGGGACTAAATTACACGAATCGTTTCCAATAAGCAGCAGATTTTCACTAGGTGACCTGGTTCAAAAGTCCTCGCCAAGATGTAGGTTGATTTTGGCATAGACCAAATCATTCCTTTATATTTTTTGAACGGCGGCGCTTCATTTCGTTTTGATTCTAGGCATTGCGGGATCCGTAAAAAAGGGACTTTTTTTTAATAATCGGATCCTGGCTAGGTGTTATGGTTCACTAGATATAGCTTGTCCCTGCCAAAATGAAGGTTTGCTTTGGCATGGACCATTTAAATCGCTTATATCTTTCAGTCCTTTTTGGGACTAATTCCGAAAAAGTGGGACTAGTTAGGACTAATTGGGCAGAAATTTTCCATGTAGTCAGAATTGCGGTTTTCAAAGTGGTCCATGCCAAGATGTAGGACACAAATCTGTCATTTAAACCCTATACTTAGCATATTTATAGGGATCACGATCACATTCAGCTTACTGCAAATTTGATTTGTTTGTATTTTATTATAATAGCGGGGATCGATTATTTTTGATACCTGTATTTCTCAACTTGACATTGTATTGTAGCTTACACATTTTTAAGTTTGCTGCTTTAATCCAACCTAGGTATTTTTGTGCCTGAACGCCTGATCTGTATACCTAATGAATTGGTAAACATAATGTGGCTCCAGAACTTGTTCTGTTTACATTATAGGTAATCTTGTACCCTATGGCCTGGCAGGCAAAATATATATTTTGGAATAATGTTGTCTTACTGAATTACCTTTTAGGCGTACCTGCTTAATCTGCTTATATAGCAAGCAGTAGGTATAACTTAAGTTTATCTACTTTCCATAGAAAATCTACTTAATTTGATACAGGTATGAAAAATAGTGATCTACCTTTTTACCGTTATAATTTCTTAAATTTTTTCTTCTTATATCAATTAATAACATTGAAAATAAAGGGCAAAGCTTATTAATTCCTAATTTCCTATCCACTGCCTTAACGTTAACGTCGACGATAGGTACTTCGAGCATGGGATTGAATTTTCATAATCAGTTAATTTACACTGAAAGAGTTGCATACAATGCCATTAATTTAACAATGTACAACAGAAGTGGCTTACTTGAGAGCCGGTACAAAATACGTATTTTCTGTAAATTTTCTCTTGCCTTACATTCTCGAGTGAAGTCGCGGCGGATCACTGTCTATTGTCAATTTTAATCGCATTGTACTTATTTTATGAAACTATTTACTGTCTTATTCAGAGATGTTTCACAAAACTGGGGTGCAAGACTGTTCTAACAAAACCTGGTTTAATTCTTGTAAACCAATCACAATGCACCTTTTAATCCTTAAACGGTGGGACTAAACGTTAAGGGCAGTATATTGCAAATTAACTTATTTTTGATTCAGTTTTAAACAATCAAGCATTATTTATTTTGAGCAGATAAAAATATATGTTGTAGTTTCATAATCGAACTTGATCATTTTACGGTTAAAAACACGATTTTCGTATTTTCACTCGACTATAAAAATGTGTAAAGACAATGAATATTTTCATTGTTTTTTGAATAATACTTAAAGATTATAAATCTCTTACGCACAAATAATATATAGAAAAAAAGGTAATGACATATAGCAGAATATTTTACGGTTACTTTTTCAAAAAGTGACTTTATGTTTATTTAAAAATTAATATATAATAAAACGCACGACGAATCTTGGTTTAGTAGCCTGCGAGGCGTCGTCGGCGTAGGACCTGTGTCGTTTTTGCTGCCGCGCTGTGTTCCCCCTCTCGCGTCTAGTCGATTGAGAATCTTTTAGATACTCGAAGAGTAGTATAAGACTTGGAAACGCAGTAGGTAATCTAAGTGTAAAATTTTATTTAGTGTAAATTACCAATTTAGTTTAATTTGTAAATGCATAGAGTAGGTAGGTAGGTATTTGGATATAGCAACCAAGTACAAGCTAACGCGTAATTAATTTTGATGACTTTTAAGAAATAAATACTTATCTATAAATAAAATATAAAAAAAAAATATACCTATCGTATAATTTATAAAATGGTTGACTTTGCAATGATTTTACTTATATCGGAAGATGAAGAAGAAAACTAAGTACAGTCAGCAGCATATCAAGCTATAAGTACAAAACTGTCAAAAATCTATAATGAATTTTGAACCTTAAACTGTTCGACTTAAAGTTTAAAAATGATTGAAGTAATTTGACACATTGTGGAAGCCCAGCATGCCGTAGACTGTACCGTAAGGCTGCGTTCAGACGATAACGCACGACCCAACCTCAACCCAAACTCAGCCCAAACTCAGCTCAAACTCAACTCAAACTCAACTCACCCGCAGCCTACTCCTTGAAATACATCACTTACAATTTTGAATCTTATGACACATTAATAAGCTCTTTTTTTATTTTGTCGATGCAACTGCACCCTCCCCGCGCTCAACCCGAACTCAACTCAAACTCAACCCGTACACAACCCAAACTCAAATCAAACTCAAACCGAACTCACACTTCAAACTCACCTGGACATTACACAGGACCTTATTAAAGTGTCATAAGACTCAAAATTGTAAGCGATGTATTTCATGGTGGGCTGTGGTTGAGGTGAGTTTGAGTTGAGTTTGAGTTGAGTTCGGGTTGAGGTCGGGTCGTGTGTTATCGTTTGAACGCAGCCTAAAAGTATGCTTCCGCACAGCTATACGGTCGCGACAATTTTCCGTTCACTTCAAATTGAGCCTTTTGGTCATAACATTACGGTTCAACTTGGAGCGCACTGCTGCTTGCTGCCGAGATCGGCGCAAGCGTTAGTCGTCTTATTTACTTTGAAATTCGGTTGTTTTTTTCCCATATTTTTGTTCACAAACTTTGTTGTTTCATTAAAAACAGTTATTTTGATAAATGTCAATATGGTCGAAAATCACTTGCACCTGTTTTTTTTTTACTAGTAATCACTACAAATTTTAGCGAACTTCACTTTTTTCCCGACATTATTTGTTCTTCTGGCTATTGCCTAATATGCCCCAGCAGTTGAAACATGAATAGGCTGGTGATAATGAGGTTGCTTTTAGCCTGGGTGCATTAATCTACTTAAGGGTACACATAAATCACCTGGGTGAATCTGTCTGCTGAAGGGAGAAAAATAATTATGTACGTTGGCCGGTGAGGATGCACGGCTCAAAATCAAGTGTCAACCAATCACGACTTTACCTACGAGTCGACGGTGTGATACTTCCCAGCAACGCCACCATGGAGTAGAGATTTCTAAATACCCTCAAATGAAAGACCATAAAATGTACCTAATTGTACCTTAACTCAAAAAATTGTACCTCTGATAGTTTCAGAGAAAAACGCACTTGATTGTGGCATTGCCAGGAAGTATACTTCCTGGCAACGCGACGCTGTACCAGATTCCAATTGGTCTCATAGTAATGGCCAAAAATTGTACTTCATTTGTACCTCATTCAATAATTAAAATATGCAGTTTCGATATAAAAAAACTCTTACTTGATTTGCAATACATGCAATGCACGTTGTTATTGATATAAACTGATGTTTATTATGCATTATGCAGTAGTAGGACCTCAGAGGCAACCGCCTCTGTGCTCTAGTGGTTCGCCCACCCGTGTAAGATGCAGACGTCCCGGGTTCAATTCTCAGGAGGGTACAATTTGTACTCGGTTTGGTTGATGGTAGGGCTTAATTTGGTGCCATTCATTTGGTACTATTAAGTACAATTAATTATGTACCATATAGTACAATTTATTAGGTACTATGTAGTACAATTTATTTTGTATCATATAGTACAATTAGAAGGTAGTTTAGGTACTATTTAGTACAATATATTTTGTACCATAGATTAAAATTTATTAGGTACTACTTTGTACAATAAATTTGGCACCATATAGTACAATTTATGAGGTACTATTAGGCACATTTTATTTGGTACCGTACAGTACAATTTTATAGGTACTATATAAAAGCATTCATTTGGTACATATTATCTGGTAACATATTATAGTACAATTAATAAAGTACTAATTACAAACTAATTAGTACAATCAATTTAGTATTATTTAGTACAATTTATTAGGTACTATTTAATAAAATTAATT
Source organism: Agriphila tristella (assembly GCA_928269145.1). Taxonomy (NCBI): domain Eukaryota; kingdom Metazoa; phylum Arthropoda; class Insecta; order Lepidoptera; family Crambidae; genus Agriphila; species Agriphila tristella. The sequence goes on along the minus strand of OV743440.1, from coordinate 20,552,420 downwards.
ATGTACTATACAGTACAATTTATTTGGTACCATAATAATACAATTAATTTAGTACTACTTAGTGCCATTCATTTGGTACTATACAGTACAGTTTATTAGGTACTATTTATTACAATTTATTTGGTACCATATAGTACAATTAGTAGATACCATTTAGTACAATTAATTAGATACTATTTAGTACTATTAATTTTGTACCATAGAGTACAATTGTAAGAAACAAGTACAAAAGCTAAACTAACTTGCATCTACATATCGACGGCGAAGTGCCAATATCTCCTAGTCCTAACAATGATGCCTTTGAATTCAACACCTAAAGGAAGTTAATTTCTCAAAAAAGTCTCAGTTAGGAGCGATTGGTACTTCCCCGTTGAAATCTCATAAAATTTTATTCTTTTCCTCTCTTTTTGTATTAGTTTGATTGTTACTATAGAGGTTTTTCTTATTATGATTTTATAATAGTATTTAGTCATCATTATCAAATCAGTTGCACCACACCCACTGCTGGGTATAGGCCTCCCTCATGGGTCTTCATAACGATCGGTCCTGCTTGGCCCGCATCCAGCGGCGCACCGCGACCTTCACCAGATCGTTGGTCCACCTTGTCGGGGGCCTACCCTCGGAGCGTCGTCCGGTACGCGGTCGCTATTCCAATCTTTCCGCCCCAACTGCCTTTGGTTCGTCTCGCTAATTTGTCCCGCCCACTGCCACTTCAGCTAAACAATCTTTCGAGCGATATCGGTTACTTTAGTTCTCCTACGCATATACTCATTTCTGGTTCGATCACGCAGGGAAATGCCGACCATGGCTCTCCATTGCACACTGGGTGAGAGCCTTCTTATGAGACCTGTAGTTAGCGACCACGTTTTACTGCGATAAGTCAACAATGGCAACACACACACACACAACTTAGACTTTAGTCTTGAGATAAGACACCGAGGTAAGTTGGACTCGAAGATTTGTCGAATACTGGCCAACCGAGCTGGATTCGACGAGAGATCTCTTTTCGAAGTTGAACTTACCTAACTGGACTGTCTGTCCTAGGGATACGTAATGGTCAACAACTTCGTGTGTAGTGTTCCCAACATGAGCTAGAGTGGGTACAACATGAGCACTCGACATGATTTTCGTCTTATCCATCTTCATTCTAAGAGCCACTTTCTGGGAGGCACTACGGATAACTTCGAGGATTGTGTTCAAGTCTTCCATGAATAAAAACTATATCATCGGCAAAACGAAGGTGTGTTAGTTAGGTACTGGCCATTAATGTTGATACCGAGTCTTTTCCAGTCCAAGAGCTTCAAGACATCCTCCATCACAGCTGTGAACAGTTTCGGAGAAATAACTTCTGTCTCTGTCTCACACCTTGCTGTAGTTGGATGGGATCTGTGCTCTGATTCTGTACTCGAGCCGAAATGGTGACATTTTCCTATAAGTGCCTCAACACCTCTTCCTTCCTTTCCTTCCTCCTCTTGGTCCTATTGGTGCACCAGACTGCAGCACTGCCCAGGTCTCAATCAAATCAAAAACTTTCTCATAGTCCACGAACGCCAAGCAAAGTGGCAGTTTATACACCTCGGTCTTCTGTATAACCTGCCGCAGCGTATGGATGTGGTATATGGTGCCAAAGCCTTTTCAGAACGCGGCTAGTTCGGGAGATTGGAAGTGTGTGTGGGTCCCTACCAAGCGCGCTGCCTCGCGAGGCAAGACGTTTGCCGCGTGTGGCGGGCCTCGCACGAGGCTGCTCGCTTGATGAGGACCCGCCTAATCGCGTAAAAACGGCTGGTCGGATCCTGGTTGAAAGTTCCCTAAGGATTTTCTCTAATATGCACGCGACGAAGTCGCGGGCGGAAGCTAGTTTATTGCAATAATCAGAATTGGGTCTAGAATATTATTATCCCGTTCCCGTTTCTTTACCCTCTCCCTCTCTCTGCCCCTCTCCCTCTTCCTCTCCCTCTCCCATACTCCTTTCCGTCCCCGACCCCTTAACAAAAGTTTGATCCCCTATTTCACCTCTTTAGGGGCTGAAGCAAGTCTACCGTGTGTGTTGGTCTTTAAAATAAATGTCATTTTCGCAATCACCATCCCATAAAAGCCCAAGAACGACATCCATAACGATTTTTATGTTTACTTACCCCATTTACCCCCTATGGGATGATTTTCAAAATAACAAATTATGTGTTTGATTTTATTTTTAGACGTGCTCCGACGAATTTTTTATGCTGTTGTAATTTCGATTTTATTTTCTTTTTCATCATGTCCACCGTGTTGGACTTCAAAATAAATGTCATTTTCGCAATCACCGTCCCATAAAACCTCAAGAACGACATCCATATCGATTTTTAGGTTTACTTACCCTATTTGTCCTCTAAGGGGTTGATTATCAAAATCACAAAACATGTGTGTGCCTATTTATTTTTAGACGTGCTTCTGCGAAGTTTAGAGTTAAAGTTTTAATTTTATATTCTATTTTCCATACAAATTTTGAACCCCATTTTCACCCCTTTAGAGGTTACATCATGTCCACCGTGTTGAACTTCAAAATAAATGTTATTTTCGCAATCGTCATCCTAGGAAACCCCAATAACGACATCCATATCGATTTTTAGGTTTATTTGCCCCATTTCACACCCATTTCACCCCCATAAGTATTGAAATACTAACAGTAACGATATACGTTGCGTTAGATTTCCATCCATAAGCTTAAATTATAAATTTAGCGATTTTTACATAGAAAATGAAGAATTTTCTATTCATAAATTAATTCCCTTTTCACTTCTTCGGGGGTAGAATTTTCAAAAACGCTTAAACACGTGTATATTAATTTTCAATCGTCAGTCTAACCACAAAATTTGAAGACCCTAGCTTCGAAACTGAGGGACTTTCATACAAACTTTGGACCCCCGTTTCACACCCTTAGAGGGTGAGTTTTGAAAAACTCTTTCTTAGTGCACCCTTAGACCTCATAAGGAATCAATGTGCCAAATTTGGAGTCTCTAAACCCAGCGGTTTGGGCTGTGCGTTGATATGTCAGTCACCAATCAGTATCTTCTTTTATAATATTTAGATGTATTTAATGGTATGTATTAATGTATTTTGTATGCATGTGAATATCATTTTTCTTTGTTTGTTCCACATTCGTGTTTATTGGTTTGCTGTTGGTTGACTTATAGATAATGCTCTTAGCATTAAGTCCGCCATTTCTACCTTACTTTATGTATTTGTACAAAAAAAATTATGAATAGATAAATAGTACCTAATAAATTGTACTATATGGTACCAAATAAATTGTACTTATCAATACCAAATTAATAGTAATAAATAGTACCTAATAAAAAATTAATTGTACTAAATAGTACCTACTAATTGTACGATATTGTACAAAATAAATTGTACTATATAGTACCTAATAAATTGTACTATATGGTACAAAATTAATTATACTTATTAGTATCAAATGAATGGCACCAAATAGTACCTAAAATGTACTACTAATTTCCAAATAAATTGTACAAATTGTACCTATAAAATTGTACTATATGGTACCGAATAAATTGTACTTAATAGTACCAAATGAATGTCACTAATTTGTACCAAATTAATTGTAAGTAATTGTAGGTAAGATGGTGGTAGCTATTCAGGCGGCCTTGACTTAAGCCCTACCACCAACCAAACCGAGTACAAATTGTACCTCCCTGAGAATCGAACCCGAGACCCCTGCGTCTTACACGGGTGGGCAAACCACTAGACTACAGAGGCGGTTGTCTCTATGGTCTTACTACTGCATAATGCATAATAATTCCTTAGCCAAACATCAATTTATATCAATAACAACGTGCATTACATGTATTGCAGATCAAATCATGTAAGAGTATTTTTTTATTATTTTTTTCGAAACTCTGCCTGTTTTAATAATTGAATGAGGATTGACAAATTAAGTACAATTTCTGGCCATTACTATGAGATCAATTGGAATCTGGTACAGCGTGGCGTCGCCAAGAAGTATACTTCCCAACGTCCGTTGCATGTATTGCAGGTCAAATAAGAGTAGATTTAAAAATGTTTTTTATCGAAACTCTGCATGTTTCATTTATTGAATGGGGTACAAATTAAGTACAATTTCTGGCCATTACTATAAGATCAATTGGAATCTTGTACAGTGTCACGTTGCCAGGAAGTATACTTCCTGGAAACGCCACAATCAAGTGATTTTTTCACTGAAACTATCAGAGGTACAATTTTTTGAGTTAGGGTACAATTAGGTACATTTTATGGTCTTTCATTTGAGGTTATCTAAAAATCTCTACGCCATGGTGGTGTTGCTGGGAAGTATAACACAATAAGAGTGAATTTGCTTTGCATCAAACAATTCGATGCGCTTCGATTCGGTTGCAGCATGAATTGACCCTAATATTTGATTACTCGTTTTTGGAGGTCCCTTTTCATCGGCAAATTATTAAAAAAAAAGTTAAAATAAAATATCGGTTACACAAAAAAAGCTTGTTGTGAGTGCTCAAATATGTTTAGGTACTTATTTGTAGATAATTATATTGGCAGTTGAGTTGACACTCCACTAACGAATTTACTCAATGAATTCATTGTTTATTCACATTCAAGTAGTTAATTCAAACTCAGAGACCATACAACAAGTACCTATTCGAACTATAATATTCGAATAAACAAAAATAATTATTTAATTCGAATTAACTACCTAGCTACCTATAATTTTATTGTGTGTGTTAAATGTATTTTTTACCTAGTAAGTACCCATACCCATCATACTTATTTATTGATTTACAACATTATTGATAACAATACATAAACATAAAAAACATAATTATTTAGTTCGAATTATCAAAATAAATATCGCGCGTTCACGCAGTGCATGAGAGTTGACAGAGCACTAGATTCGGCACATGAAATCGCGGGCGGGGAGTGTCCTTTCTGCACGTAGTAAATATCTATATTCTGTGGCTTGGTCTGCGGGGTCAGAGAACACAGAGAGTTCATTTGAAAATGCGTTCGCGCGGCTCGCTCCGCGGGGAGGGAGGTAGCGCTAAATGCCTACGACGCTCGACTATACTGGCCTCTCTGAATACGATTTGCGCTAAAATGGCGTTAGTCCTCAGTCCAACGCCATGTTAACTTTGGCCCTAGTTTAACGAACGCACTCTGAATAAGACAGTGAGAGTACAATTTGGTACAAGACTCAAGCTACATACTGCCAACGAAATAGACATGACACTTGTCAGCTCCCATCACCAATATATTCCATCCTAGAATCCTATACATAAATATCCAGCCTTTAACACGTATCTCTACATTATCTAGGCGAGTGTCATGTCTCTTAATGAATATGACAGTAGGCTAGGCGGGGTGCCCTATTTTTTTTTAATTCATGAAAAGAAAATTATTTAATTGTACTATAATACTTACATTACTTTTCTAACAAAGACAGTGTTTAACATACAGTATTTTCTGTTTTATTTGACACACGAAGAAATACAACTGCCTCTCTAATTTATTTATCTACTTACAATAACCTAGGTAGGTACCCCCATAATTTAGGTAGGTACCAGTTTACTGAGATGAGATGTTCAATGTAATATTTCTGGACGTGAACATAACCAGTATAAACAGGATTTATTAGGTGGTGGTGGATGAATAAAGACCTCAGAATAAATTAACAACAGTACATAAATACCTACTTACAACGGAAAATCTGTAAAGGATGAGCTTTCCTTGACACGTCATCAGAAATATACTTTCTATAATTATTGGCTACTTTTTGTGCAAACTATTCTTTTAAAAAATCTAAAATTCAACGATAATTATTTCATAGACATTGTTCTGATATTATCTAACTACCTACCATAACGACAGCGATTAGAATTAATCAGGGAAATATGATTTTAAATTAATTCCTTAAAAAAAGCTGTTTGAAACTTATATGTGAAATGATGTAGCTGCCATCTTACATTGTTTAGGTACCTATAGACTATAGATAAGTTTCATGAGACTTTTTGCGCATTTTAGCAATTTTAGGCGAAAATGATAACATTTGGCATGTTTTTACCTTTTTAAATAATCATTATCGCTTTATACAGGTACCTTGCTTACCGGCGAATACTTAAATTTTCCATCTACCCTCATCTCACCTTTAAATCTATAGGTACCCGTAAATGCTGTTTACGTGTATTAACCGTAAAAATATGTTTTTTTTCTACAAGGCTTTGGTTTACTATGCTGGGTTTGTTGCTTGTTCATAGCTTTTGTTTTAAATCCTGTCGGGAAAAGACATCTTGTGTAGGGGCGGTCCTTTCAGGAGCTCATCTTTGTATGCGGCGAGGATCGCTCGGGACATGCTTGGCTCAGAGGATGATGTGTCCAGGAATTGATGCATTAGTCTGTGGAATGCCATAATTATAAGAATATCTGAATTCGAAGGTGAACAAGGTAAATTAGACGTTAGAAATAAGTTATAGTTAATAAGTTTTATAGTGCCATAGATATTGTCCAATGTAATTTAATATGGGTACGTTTTTGAGGTTCTTTCTTGCTTTTATAAAGTTTATGATGATAGATAGTGGATATATAAGAGTTTAGGAAAAATACCTGTTAGCTGAATTGCCTGCAAGTCCCTCGCGCGTCTGTAGTAGCTCCGGGTGGTCTCCGATAGTGTCAGTCAATGCCGCGATCATAACGTCTAAAAAAATAATTTGATATTAATTATCTAGGTACCTACCTACTTCAATATTTTGCAGAAACAATAGATCCAAAGAGGTAAACATCTGATAATAAAGTTAGGCTATTGGCCCCGGCATTGGTTTTTACCTTTTCACTTTACAATAACAATTATAGTCTTACATTGATAATTCCACTTTGATAAACAATAAGTACTTAATAGTTTATTGCGTCTACAGTCTAGAAATTTGTCAGCCAACGTAGTTCACTGACAACCTGAGTGGTGCAGTGGTCAGCGTGCCCGTCTACCACACCACGCAAGAGGTCCTGGGTTCGACTTCTGACCGGGCATACATTTTAATTTCTGTGGCGGGTCTGGGTATGGGAATAATAAAATAAGTAAGCATACATTTCAAAAAGTATAGATATATGTAGTAGTATACCAGTCGTCTAGCATAGCACCCATATTACAAGCTTTGCTTAGTGCGGGGCTAAATGGCGCCGTGTGGATTGTCCAAACATTCATGATGACTGACCGAGCACTTTCTTCTCGATGGTGCGCGAGAGCTGGCCGCGCTCGGCCTCCAGCTCCAGGAAGGCCATGAACCGCTGCGTGGCTGCGCGCGCCGCCGCCGGCTCGCGCGACAGCGACTGCGAGAACATCATCTACCGGCACACAATCAATGTAATTAACACACATAATTGACATAATGCTGGATACGGCCAGCGCAGGACCGATTCGTCGTGGAGATCCAGGGAGGGAGGATAGGAGGCCAATACCCAGCAGTGGGCTGATATGATGATGATGGTGATGAACGCACATAATATAGACTACAAGTTAGAAAAGCTACCAAATACAAATACACTTTCGCAGAAAATCAATCGATGGTATTTTTACGGTGTTTGGAGATTGTAGAATTGAGACCGTATATTTGTAATTTTTCATGTCAAGGGTGAGTCGGTGTGACCACGGGTAAAAAAAATCCCCGTAGTCACACTGGTGTGGTAAAACGGTGTGACCACGGGTCGGTCGTGTAATATTCCATTTTCGAAAGAAGTTATGGTTTTTCCATAAAGTTAATATTACCTAGCGGAATAGAGTAACAAAGGGCTGAGCAAGCGAGATGTCACTAAACAGCAACAATGTGTGATAAAAAGAGATGCGTGATTATGACGTGCAGAACTCTTTTTCGCAACTGATTGACAGTTTGTCAGCACTTATCAGCCCGCTGAGAATTTGAGTTCTGAAAATATTTCCGATATTTCTTGAAATCGTGGACATTTTTGCGAAATAATGCTTCGGAAACATGGTGTCCTGTTCAGTGATTGATTGTTGTACAACACATCGAAATAACCCAGAAAAATGTTCATTTCACAGGTAAATTACTCCAAATCGACCCCGCCTAACTTTGTGTTTATTTTTGCCAATACGTTTCGAAATTTTAACACTGAGCGTGATAATTCTCTTCTGTAAACACTCATTTTTGTAAGAAGCAAAGATCGGCTAGACAAAATGCAAAATTAACGAATATTTTGTGTAAAGAAATAATTTTCATTTTACAGTAGGGCTGCATAAAGTTATCGATTTTTTTTTCGATTGTCTATCACGCCGCATCACACGGTAAACGAATATGTTTCACTGTTGTAAAAGTACTTATATGATGTTTAGTTATTATTCATCTTGGAATGTAATCCCATTTAAGATAGTCAAAGTCAAATAAGCTTTATTCAAATAAACTTAATTATTAAGTACTTTTGAATCGTCTATATTTTCCTACCACCCGTTCCAGACTTTTTTACTTAAGCCGATCCATAGGTATCAGTTTCTGACTATTAGAATACCATCATAAGTAATTTAACTATATTTCAGTCAGATTTCCTACCAACTTAGATACATATTATTCATCTATGCAGTAAGCATTTTGAGGAAAAATATTTCCAGATGCGAGGGGTTAAGCGGATTTTGAAAAAATTTGCAGTTCCATCTAAGTTTGTTCCGGTAAGCATTAATAAAATGATACTATAAAATAATAATACTATTTTGTTTCTAAGTAAGTATTACAACTGCAATTTTAGCTTCACTTTTAATAGCAGCAACTTCACTAACTCACTCAATAGCCACTCATTTCTGTCTTTGTTACAGGTCAATATAAAGCCTATACCTCGCAGGCGTATTGTATATTTAGCCGTATTACATAGCAACTAGCTGTTTTAGAAAACGGCGCCGTATTGTAATACGGCGAGTCAACGATACGCCAGATTGACAATGTGATACGTTGTTCAATACGGCGGATCACGTTTAGCCGTTTTGTATCAAAGTTCTATTGTAGAGTGACCACACTAACAAAACGAAACAGTGCTTAATTGAAAATAATTTAATTTTAATAATTATGAAAAAAAAAATAGGTTTAAGTTAACTTCTTAAGCACTTAGTAAGTAGTACGAAACGTGTTATATTTATAAGTTTTAATGAATGTATAAGTACTACTTCTATAAAATAAGTAGGTACGGTACAAAAACGGTTTGGTTCTTGTTTGTAAAATTGTAATATAAGCTATTTTTTTGGTTTAAATAATTTTAAATCTTTTTAAAAGTTAACTTTTTCTATATGTAATGTATCAACATATTGTTCTTTGGGCACTGCCCAAAAAGGAGGGTCTTCCGAAATATGTTTCTTTAATCTTCACTAGCTACACTCATTGGTTTTCTCTGTATTTTTACACCAATACTATTGCGTAGGATTCCGCACAACACCAGAAACCATTGCCGCCTTAGCAGTTTTAATCTCGTTCTTTGATCCACGGCTTTCACACTTCCGCATTGAGCTGCGTATAAATTATTTAACTGCACATTAAAAAATGTCCTTAAAACAATTATCTGTACACACACGGCACGTTTTCTTGATTTTATTCAACCATATTCTTACTTATTTTTGATGCAAAATCCGCACTTGACGCCATTTTTATTGTTATGGTAGACAGCGCGCGGCGCTGCCTACCATAACAATAAAAATGGCGTGTTGATAATTAGAACTAAAAACTGACGGAAAAGCGGCTTATGAACCGCCCAATTACATTACGGCTAGCCGTATTGAAAATCGCAAAGCGCTCTATTCAATGCGGCGTACTTTTGATCAGCCGTTTTGAATACGCAGTATCATTAATCTGCCGCATTACAATGAGGCACCGTTTTATAAAACAGCTAGTTGCTATGTAATACAGCTAAATATACAATACCTACGCCTGCGACATCTGTACTAGTATAGTATTATATTCTCTGTGCCTATACGCACAGTGTCGTCCTACGTTTATAGAGATATTGTACCAGAGGCATTCACATATGTACCAACCTCATCGAATTCTAGATCTACACCTCCGCTATTGCAACAGTCACCACCGCATCGCCTTCTTTCCGACCAGAATTGACGCCAAGGAAAAAGAAGCCCAAAAATAAATGCCATTTTCGCAATCAACATTCTATAAAACCTCAATAATGACATACATGATTGATTGATTGATGATTTTTTCGGTTAATTTATCCCCTAAGGGGTTGAGTTTATTTGTTTGTTTATTTAAGTTACATGAAATACGTGTTTATTTGTTTTTAGAAGTATTCCTACAAAGTTTCATTTCAACATGTGTTAATATAAATGATTCTAAATATCTTCTTATCTTTTTTATGTTAAATAAATGATTTTAAATATCTTCTGATCTTTTTCTAATAGTCATAGTTCATTTCAAAATCGTAATTTTATTACACCCGTGCAAAATTCTATCCCATTTATTTTAAATCTATGGCTGTTAATTAATACCATCGATATCGATATTTATATCAATAGTGACAAGATTACATCACTGAGACTTATACATAAAAAAAATACACACACAAATGTAAATCAATTTGGGTTTCGATTGACAGCTCATGTTTGTTCCTCTATTCCGTAGGTATATTAACTTTATGGGTTTTTCCGAAGGAAAAATCTAAAGAATGAAAGCAATATGTCCCTCAAATCCGCATTGAGCCAGCGTGGTGGGCTATGGCACATTAATTACCATCCATTAAAAAAGCATGTGTCCAAGCAGTGGGACATGGAAATGGCTGATGATGATGGCTAAAATGTAGAGATGAAACGGATAGTGGTTTGGCCGGATACCGGATACCGGATATTCGGCCAACCATGTGGCCGGATAGCCGGATATCCGGCCGCCGGATATCCGGCGGGACTTAGCCATTTGGTGCATCGCACGAACACACACTTGCGTAGGCGGCGCGCGAACGATCGGGTAAACTCGGTTCGATTCGGAATTATATTTCATAAGTGATACTAAGACTAACTAAATAAAGCAAATAATTACTTAAAATACTTTTTTTTATCCAGTTTTCTTTTTTTAATTCGGCCGGATGCCTATCCGGCCGAATAGTATTTTCCGGTATTCGGCCGGATAGTATAAAGGCCGTCGGATAGGCCGGATACCGGATAGTTACCGGATATCCGTTTCATCTCTACTAAAATGTCATTGTTCCCAGTGGCGAGAGGGTGGCGTTATACTTATGTTATGGAAGAAGCGAAAGTAAACCGTTCTACAAAAATTTTATGATCTGCATAGTGGATCACTGGGGAGGGATTTCTAAAAGGTTCCCTTCGCCACTGCTAAGTTCCACATTGCAAGCCCCTCGAGATATTTTCAAAGAACTTCTTAATTTTAAGTCAACTGATAAATGTATGAGATGGTATGTAAAGTATACCTTTGCCAATTGGTAAATGATCTCCTCCAGCGTGTATTCCGTGTAAAGAGTGTCAGCAGCCTTCAGTTTCTCCATCATTTCCTCGTATTCCTCCTCACTGATAATAGGTCCGTCTCGGTCATAGTCCGATGTACCTTAAAACAAACAACATTCCTTATGATAAAACTTGTGTTCATTCCATTTGGCCTGCGTTAGGACATCGTTTTTGGGGGAGACCTATCAGAAGTGGGGTCCGTGGCTGATATGATGAAGATGAAGGTCTGGTTTTTAATGCACAACGGGATATAGTGTTTGGCCTTCACCTCATCTGATGTGACGATAAGGCCGAAGGTGGAAGCGCACTACACCCGGAATCCCCATCACTGAGGAACTGGCCAATCTTACCTCTAACTGCATAATGTTTTTTAAATAGTTGTTATGGCGCCAGACTTAGTTAAGATGGTGGATGGCCCTAACACCAACCAAACCGAGTACAAATTGTACTCCTTTGGGAATCGAACCCGGGACCCCTGCGTCTTACACGGGTGGGCGAACCACTAGACCACAGAGGCGGTTAACTTTGTTTATAGTCTTAGGCGTGAAATACATAGAAGCGATGCGGCGGAGATAAGGCGCAGATACGGCGGCGACGGCGGCGATACGTGTATTTGATTGGCCGAAAGCATCCGAAAGTCTCACATCTGCACCGTATCGCCGCCGTATCCGCGCCTCGTCGCTTCTGTGTATTTCACGCCTTAGGTGAGGGTGGGTGGAGGCGATTCTTATGGAAAACGTACCTCGGTACTGTTTGCCTTTTATGTTCATTATTGGGAAGGGGACAAAGATGTTGCTCCGCTCAAATTTTTTTGGTAATCTATATTTTACTTGCTGCGTTTATAAGTAACACTACTTACCTATGATATTTGTCTGCATCATCGGGTCGAATCTCTTGACGGGTTCTGAGCGCAAGTCGGCTGGCAACACCGGGATAGGCGACAGGTTGTTGTTCAGTTCCCAGTTCTTGCTGGCAATCGACCTGATTATGTCTGGACTGTTGCCGAACGGGAACGATTGGAGGCCTGCTGCGCTCCGGTATTGGTACTCCTGGAAAGATGACGACGATAGGTTTTACGTGGTACAATTTCTATATTTTGTTATTATGTTAGTTTTATACTTATATTCTTCGATGTTCACATTACATTATCAACACTAACTAGTGTACAAAATAATTTTTTTGACGACCTGAGTGGTGCAGTGGTCAACATGCCACCTACCACACAAGATGTCCCGGGTTCGATTCCCGGCCGGGCAAAAATTTAAATGATGAATTTTAATTTCTGTGACGGGTCTGGATGTTACATGTATAATAAGTATATATTTAAAAAGTATATAAGTACCTACTTATATCAGTAAGTTGTCTAGTACCCATTACAAGCTTTGCTTAGTTAGATGGCGCTGTAAAATTGACAAAAATTTTTTTTTGCATAATACTAAGCTATACGAATATTTTATCTGAAAGGATTTATCAATAGAGTTTGGTTACCTACTTAATTTGATGGACCACTGCGTTTATCACAAAATACGTCCTATATTGAACGAGAGGAGAAAGTGACGCAACAAAAACTACGTTAATGTAGGTAGGAAATTACTTGGGAACTGTGCCAGAAAAGCTCAATCGATCTATCTTAAGCTGTGATCTCAAGGTATTTTAATATTGTATACTTAGTAAAGTAAGTAGTTTCACAAATTCATCCATCCGTTGACTGACCCTTTCAAAACTTGCTAAGCTTTCATTATCTTCGACCGAACGCGCTAGGAAGGAATTATTACGAACAGCGTAAATTTTACGACCACAGAAAGCAGAAACCACACTCCATTAAACTAAGCACTCGGATCGTATTAATTTATTTTTATGAACTCGTTCTATTCTTATCTTTACGACTATGCCATGGTTCCCGGAGGCGTCGTCAAGGAAAATCGATCATAAAGTCTTAATTATGGCCATAATATAAAAATTAATTTCTCACAAGATATTTAAGGATTTTGATGGAAAAACTTGATGGATTCAGTACGGAACGAATCAAGTTAACATTAGATTTCCCTAATTCTCTCTAACTATAATACCTAAATGAGCATTGTAAAAAATTTGAACTAAAATTTAAGGAAGTTTGCTTTTTAGATAATATTAATATTTCAGCACGAAAACATTAATTTTCGCCAATCAACTTTCCTATCAAGTAGTGGTTAATACCTATTTTTTTTATCTTACTCTATGCATTATGGCTTGAACGTCGTAGAGACAGTGTTAATAAAATAAAACCAAGATTAAAGATTATGTTTGTCCTCTTCAAAGCTCCAAGGTCTCTGGTTCATTCCCCAGGCGTCAAATATTGAAGGTTACAGAGTAACACATATTATCCAATTACAGATTAAGTTCAGGTCACGGAGCACTATCGAATGACTGCCCTACTTTCACTTAAATTAATAAGAAGTCACTCGGGTATGAAACGAATGAAAATGATCAGGGTGATCAGGGATATTACCAAAGCCAAACCAAAGCTAAACCAAAACCAAATACGTGCCGTTATGGACGTAAAACCTTTCAAATTACCGCGATTGAGCCCCAAGTCTACTTCTTATAAACCTATCCAGGCGCATAATTCTTGAAACATAATACTTTTACAGGCAGCGGATCTACTTACCTATTTATGATTTCCTCTTAATTTTGTTCATTATTTATTTTTCGTGCGTTTTAAGTCTTTTATGGATCATTTAAATAATATTGGACTTGTGGGTTCCCAGACATCTACTACCTTGATTTTTTTATTGGTAACTGGGCAGGCATTTGACCACTATCTTGGTTGGTAAACAGGATACGGTCTAAGCCTAAGGTGTACAGCACGCTTGCCCAAGAAATGCCTTTTCACTCTTGCCTTGAAGAGACCAAGGTTGTAACTATCGGGAACCTTGTTGTGTGTATATCGTGAATTTTTTAGCTGTTTAGAGACATAAGTATTACCTAATCTCTTACCTTAGCGTTGCTAGCCTGTTGCATAAGCATAGTCCTGAGTTGTTCTTGCTGAGCATTCTCTTCTGCAGCCTTGAGGTTCTGGGAGTAGTGAGCGCGGAGGTAGTCGATGTTGAACTTGATCTCCTGAAGAAAGTTGATCGCGTCTTCTTTCGACATCTGAAAGTTTCAGTTTGAATGAGACTTTGGCATATAAAGCGTGTTTCGAGAAACGTTTAGGTATTATTTAAGTTTCAATGCTTCATAAATGAACCGCTCCCGGCACGGTCGTAGCATAGCGCGGCCCACTACGAAAGTTATCATTTAGTCATAGTTGCCCTAGTGCTTGAATGACCAAACCGACCAATTTTACCAATATTTACTATTTTATTTCAAACTATAGCAACTCTGATACACGCTATACAATTTTATTTTTTTATTCTTTTGGATGTAAGTTGTTAACTTAAATACTGCATGTATCTAATTCAGGAAACATTTTAGTAAATTTCTAATAATATCGATAACTAACTTAAAAAAATGTCTCCTCTAAAATTTGCTCACTGGTCGATGGCCATTCAAGCACTAGGGCGGCGCAATCTCGCGATGCTCTACATACAATACAATACCGCCAACTACGACTGCTCGTGCTCTAATTATGGTATTTGTGACTCAAGAAAAAGGTGGTCATTTGGGGAAAAAGCTTTTTTATTTGGAGCCGTATTATTGAAACAGAAGTATTGATCGAAGCAGAAGAACCTAAATCTTACCATTCCCTCCTGCAAGAAATCTTCAATGGCAGTAGTGACGCCTCGTTCGTCGCCAGTCCAGAACACGTACTCCGCCATGTCAAGGGGAGAGTACTGGACTCCAGTGTACGAAGAATAGTGGTCCATCTGGAATATATTAATAAGTTTGTAATACTAACTTTAAGAACTTATTTGGTCGACTAAAAATTAATATTGAAAAATTTCCTAGAACCTTGAAGCGGTGGCAGACGTACACGACTATAATATAAAATAGTGATAAAACTGACTTATAGTTTCTTATTCCCATGATAGTGTAGGAAATGAAGCGATCTTTTGTATGGAGACCCCAACATTAAATCCTCAGTCGATGAAACTTTGCAGGGATGTAATATAGTAGGTATTCTAGGTATGGATCAAAACCTATGTACAAATATCCAAAAAAAAAACGATTTGGATAATTTAAAAAATATGTAATACTTTATCATATGACTGTAAAGTCACAGAATAAATAATAGTACGTAAAGTTTCGTCTACTGAGGATTTACTGTGGGGTTCCTCTACCTTCCTTTCCTACACTATGATATCTGTATGTCTTTAAATGTTAGATAATTTATCTTCATAATATAAATGTATTGTCCTTTACAGTGCAGCAAACATAATATTAAAAACGGCAAGTTTTTAGAAATACAACGGTATAAAAGATAGATTCGCGTTATTTCAGATATCGTGGAGAGAATTTAATTATAATTTAAAAACAAAAATAAAAAGAGAGCTAAAACAAAGCTCAGAAACAATTGAAGTACTTATACTTATACAAGTATAAAATTGGTTATAAGAATATTACTTTTCATCTGGAAACAGAAGGTATTTTGCTTCAATTAACGAAGAATTTAAAAATACAGGTTTGACTACGAAATATTACGTTAGATGTATCTACAATTCTGTCATTTTAATCATAAAACAACGCCGAAAAATCTGGAGCAATTTGAACTAAGTACTTATTTCTTTTGAAAGATTGAATTTCATTCAACTATCGTATTTTGTATTCATTATTATGATGATGATGATGATGATGTTCGATTCTTACCGGAACTTCGACCCGATTACACACCCACTAAATCAGGCATTTAGTGGGTGTGTGATCATCATCATCATTGGCTGACGCTCCGAACTTCGGCAAGTCTGCTAGGCTTCATACAGATAAATCGAGCCCCATTCAGGCCAAATGGCGAACCCCGATTCATGATGTCAAACGAACATCGATATCTTCTAAATAACTTCGGCAAATAGTACAATACGAAATTCCATACTTCGTTTTACTTATCTGTTTTAAAGTGAAGCCCCGCAGAATTTCCAAAGTTTGGAAAGTTACCCGGTAGGGCCCCAGGTAAGAATCGATCATCATCATCATCATAATAATGAACACAAAATATGAACTCTCATCATCATCATCAGCCTATCATCGTCCACTGCTGAACATAGGCCTCTCCGAGTGCACGCCACTGAGCACGATCCGCGGCTATACTCATCCAGTTTTTGCCAGCCACCTTGCGAAGTCGCTCCATCCACCTTGTCTGAGCATCTCTATTTATGTGCAAATAATAAAAAAAATGTGTAAGATCTCACGTTGTTCTTGGTCTCCTTGGTGATGTCGGCGTTGAAGGCTCGTCGCGCAGCCGTGTGCCCGCCAGGGTTGGTGGTCAACGAGCCAGGCTGCACCAGCCGCGCCGCTCCGTGGAACACCTACAGGTAACGTAACGGCGTCCGATTAGTCGGATAAAGCAATCGGGCCACTCAGCCAGAGGGAACTAAGTTGTCAATCAGAAAATCAATCATCCCTACTAATATTATAAATGCAAAAGTCCGTTTGTTTCTTTGTTTGTTACGCCTTCACGTCTTAACTACTGAACCGATCATCATGAAATTTTAGATACACGTTGTCAGGGCTACAGAAAAGGACATACCTACCTCTCATCCAGAAAAAACGCACAGTTCCCGAGGGATATCAAAAAAAAACTGTCCACCACGCAGACTAAGTCACGGGCGGCCGCTAGTCTTTTAAATAAATTAGAAAAAAATGAAAATCTATTGGCTACTAGCGGCCGCCCGCGACTTCGTCTGCGCCATGACAGTTTTTTTGCTATCCCTCGGGAACTGTACGTTTTTCTGAATTAAAAGTACCCTATGTCCTTTTCTGTATCCCTGACAACATGTATGCAAAATTTCATGATGATCAGTTCAGTAGTTAAGACGTGAAGGCGAAACAAACTAAAAAACGGACTTTCGTATAAAATATTAGTAAGGATAAGTAAGGATATGGTTAGGTAATTTTAAAGTTATATAGTATAGTATTATATTATCTGTGGTTATATCGACTGAAAACAGTGGTTGATTTGTAGACAAAAGAAAAGAAATAAATCACCTGTTAAATAAATTAGAAACAAATGAATAATCTATTAGCTATTTGATTAATTTTAAAATTATATCGACAGAATGCGGTGGTTGATTTGTTTGAGGATAAAAGATATTGAATTGATTCAATTGCGGTTCTAAGTCAAAAGGCAATGCTCGCAATATTTTTACTTCAGCCATATTGAATTTACGTTTATTAAATATTTCAAGTTAGCTTTGTTTCTAAATAGGCACTAAGACTATTAATCATAATTTAGCTGTAAAATCGCTACAACGATATGAATAATTATGAGCAAAATGAGAAAAAATATTGGTGGAGAAAAAGATTGATGAAGAAATTAAAATTAATTACTCGGTTATTAAAATTTCTGAATCTACATGTCAGAGAAGGATTTCGATAATATTTTTGTCAGACCTTTTTTAAATACGGTTTCATACAAACCAATACACTTTAGTAGTTTTTTCTACGCTAGCAGCAGTTGTGGATGCAGTAGCTTCATAGATGCTAATATGAGCGCCATTTTGGACCAAGTCCTTATAGATACATTCGCCAGGCTCATCCAGCTTGGAATAAGCGTTCGCATAAAGTTTCTCATCCCACTCAAAGAGAATAATTAACCATCATAACATACCTTAGCAGTATGTTCCTCGCTAGCGGCAGTTATAGAGGCAGTAGCCTCGTGGATGCTGATATGAGCCCCGCCTTGAACCAAAACCTTATGTATGTCTTCTCCAGGGACATCCAGCTTGGAAGAAGCGAGCACATGAGGCTTCTCAATCCCCAATAAAAAATAATTTACCATCATAACATACCTTAGTAGTCTGTTCCTCGCTAGTTCCTCGCTAGCAGCAGTTGTAGGGGCAGTAGCCTCGTGGACGCTGATATGAGCCCCATCTTGGACTGACCTTATAGTTACATTTGCCAGGCTCATCCAGCTTGGAAGAAGCGTGCATATGTGGCTTCTCATTCCCATCTAAATAATAATTTACCATAATAATATACCTTAGTAGTCACTTCCTCGCTAGCCGCAGTTGTAGGGGCAGTAGCCTCGTGGACGCTGATATGAGCCCCGTCTTGGACCAAGACCTTATGGATGCCTTCGCCAGGGACATCCAGCTTGGAAGAAGCGTGCACGTGCGGCTTCTCATCCCCCACTGCGTCGGCTGAAGCATGCTCTTCTAAACGCGACACCAGTTCACCATTCTGCTTCACTGAATCTGATTTGTGAAAAAAGTATTTCCATCGAGTACACACACAAAAAAAAATGTTCACTTAATTTAACGATTGGCGATTTCTACTGTAACTGAATACTGAAACCTATATTTTCAATATTGAAAATGCTATCAGTCGGGAATATTCATCAACGTAAAAATTTACCAAGTCAATTAAGCGAACTTAAATAAGTTGCAAATATTAATTATGATCATTAAATTACTCTCCTAACTGCACCACAAGTTCAAAACTTAAAAAGTAAAATAGGTATTCATTCTTTCATTTTAATTTTTAAATTACCTAGATCGAGAACTAGATATCTAAGTTTTCCATATTTTAACATTAGATCAACACTTCAGAAGAAACCAATCTACTGTAATAATTTTAAGGTTCTGTCTTCAAGCTTCTTGGCAACTTGGAATATCTCTGAGCTTGTTATTATCTTAATATTACTTTGACTAACTACGTAACCTACGTTTTAATCGATTGTATTACACCTATAGCGCAGTTACCAAGAGTAGTCGCCATACCTACAAAGATCTAAGTTGAATTTTGAACCCAGTTTTATCAGTCAATATGACGTTTAGAGAAAGTTTAGGACTTTAGGACCGGTTCTTCAGTTGACAGAAAGTCTAATTGCCGGGAACATTCTAATTAGTTTCTGCGTATATATAAAATAAGTTAAATATGCAGTTCATTTTCTCATTACTTCAAATGAAAAAAACCTGAAGACAAAAACAGCTTCAAAATTAAATGTTTTTGTCTTCAGGTTTTTTGAAGGCGGTTTTTCTCTTTTTTTTAAAAGCTTTTTTATTTTCAACCTTTTAGTGGTGGGTATGTAAGCGTGTAAATATTTTTTAACTTTATATATTTTTTTCCAAATTTACGCCGTTTTATTTTACCATTGAAAATGGTTATCAGATGCAAATCGCCTGAGACGTATTTTTGACCATTTCTCCAAGGATTTTGGGAGGATCGAGATGAAAATAGTACCAAAAGTTGACGAGTTTATCAAGACATGTGTGAAAGTTTGAATTTTGAAAATCTACTGGTAACTTTTTTTGGAATTTTGTAAAATTCCGAAAATTCCGGGTTTTTGGGGGGTGTTTGTTTACTAAATTGTAAATATTTCGGATAAAAAAACTGACTTAAGAAAAAATGAAAAAAGGGTCCTAGGGTATTAGTTTAGCTACCAAATGAAGAAATAATTTTGAAAATCGGTTAATAATTGTGACTTGTAGGTGGTCCCTTTAGATTTGGAATTGTAGAAAAACGGCTGTTTCCGTACGTAAAAAGTGATGTAGCTTCTATGATTATTGACCGACCGTCATGGTAATAGTGTTAAAAGATGCAGAATTAGACGAGAAGTGCATTCGTTGGAATTTCGAAAATCGGTTAAAAATATTTCGGCTGCGTCGAGGCAGTCAGCGGGCGCTTTTGTGACACGAGGCGGAGCCGAGTGTCACAATCGTAAAGATAAAGGTACTACCTAGAAAACTTTAAAAATATAGTAGGACTTTGCATTTGATTTGATTATGGATTTTCGTAAATTTTTGTGTTCGTTTTCAATGCTCCGATTCTTGCGGGGACAGTAAAATCTGTGAATTTTTAAAGAGTTCCGTTGTGCCTTCATAGTCCAAGTCTAGTCCAGAACGTCACCGTCGCAGACCATAGCTCGGTTTGTTTTGTATTGTCATAAACCTACCAAGATCTCAATCACTATACATATCCTATTTGACTTTGAGGAGTTCCCTTACGCATCTTCGAAGTCCAAGGTCCAATACCAATGAAATTAAAACGTGAGCATTCTTGAGGTATACCCTTTCAAACAAAAAAAGAATCAATCATCTAAATCGGTTAATAAACAAAGAAGTTATGCCTGTAAAACTCGTGCGATGGTAAGCTTAATAAAATATATTTTTATGAAAAAACTACTAACTAGATCTCGGTATTATTTTTATGGGACCACACCGGAACTATGTTCTTTCAGATAATTTTTTTTTATTGAAATCGGTTAACAACTGTTGAAGTTATGGTACAACATACATAAAAAAAACATACAGTCGAATTGATTACCTCCTCTTTTTTTGAAGTCGGTTAAAAAGACCTTTCACGCCACGACGAATGGTAAGTGCCATTTTCAACCGACAAATTCAAAATAGCATAGGCACCTAGCAATATCATACCATACCAAACCAACCATACAATACCATACTAAGCCGTTTTTTTGTCTCTTTTACTGTACTAAGAGTGTGAGAGTAGTGACATAGTGAGAGTAGTAACTAACTTACCAAGCCTGTGATATTCCACGTGTTCGGTTTTTTGTTCAGAGCCTTTGGTCTCCGCTGCAACAAGCGAACAGAAATTTAGTTAGAGAACTAATTATAAACGGAACACTGCGAGTGATAAAAGGAACCGTAATAGACGGAAGTAAATATCTAAGTGCATCTTTTAAACTTTTAAAGTATTGTACTTGTACCCCATCATAACCCATAATCCATAATGACTTATATTCAGATTTTTTAATGCGTATTCCTCTCTTCCAAGCTATGTATCTGTTGTGTGGCCAGTACTTATTATAACTCAGAGGTGCCCAAACGGTCGATCGCGATCGACCGGTCGATCGCGACAGGTTTTAAAGTCGATCGCCAAGGATTACAGATTTGACACTTTGCACCCAATGTAGTTTTACTTAAGCATTTTTTTTTCAAAAACTGTAAAATGTCGATCTCTTATTCATAAATTGTTGTTACGAAAGTATGGGCACCCCTGTATAACTGATCACTTCATGATATGGCCGACCATTTAGTAGCCCTGCGTTTAGCTATTCATATCGTCAAACGCTAATTTTGCATTGATCTGGCCAAACCATATCATGCTGTGGGCAGCGGGTATTTTTTTTTCATAAGATACAACCATTTCATGAAATGGTCGGCAATTCTAAGATACGACCACGACAAATCCAATAATAACAATGGTAGTGATGACAGCTTTCTTTATTATGCTTTTCCACTCCGCTCTGCCTTCGAAATCATCCACTATCACTTGCATATATTAGGTTCACAAGTCCGAATCTTTAACCACCCATTATTCCCTAAATATATTTTAGATATGTTATCCATTTTTTGAATATTTATACTAGACCTAAGAAAACGTAAGTTACATTGATGTTAATTAAAAAAACCTATAGGTGTACACAAAAGTCAAAACCAATGGAAACATTTTGTAGTTTATCCAAAGTAAATAAATATCTGAGTTGCGGAATGCGATAAGGTCAATATATCCCCTGAGTGCTATTAGCGGAGATTGGAAAGACATTTGAGCAAATAGCAATGTGGTGTATACAGCATTCCGTTTATTTGTTCACTTGTGTCCCTTACGTCCATTTATACTGAGACGTAACGACAACCTTTTGAATTCAGACAATATTCGAGTTTGTCTCATTAGGATATGAAATAACGTGGTGACAAATTATGTTTTTTTTCTCTAACCATAGTCCATATTAACAGAAAATCTAAACGATTTGTTTTGTGCCAACCACAGACCATACAATACAACAAGTACTTACGTAAGGTCTGTGGTGCCAACAAAAAACCGAACTCTTATTTCTTAATACTGCAAAAAACGCATAGGTATTTCGCCACTCTCAAGGGTCTCAAGGGAATCAAAATTCATAGGTTACCTAGAGCTATGAAATTTGGCAAGTAATATCATCTTATTACGAAAAGTCTGAAAACTACGCTATTGAAGTCGGGTGGGGCTGCAGTACAGATTACTTTTTTATTCTAAAAGCCCCACCCGACTTCAATAGACGTGTTTTTATTATTACGAATATTATTTCTTGCTTTTTAGAGGTAGGTTTTTTGAAGTCGGTTTTTTGTTTTTTTTTAAACAATTTTCAATATTTGTAGTCGCCCTCAGTCCGTCGCCCACTTCAGTATTTTTAATGCCCAAAATGGGAATTTATTGTTACCCGATTAAATACTACCCTTATAAAACAGCTCAAAATACTGCCATGTAGTGTTTGATCCCGTACCAATAGTATGTAATTTAAGTGGCGTCTCTAATTTTAGGAATTTTCGCCTATTGACTTTGACAGTCACTTTTAATCAGTCAAATATTATAGTAAGTGCTAAAAACAAGAAAAGTGTAAATACGGCGTTGAAATGAAAAGTAACCCTAAACCAGCCCCCCTACTCAAATGTCCACTTTTCTATTCGTTCGCTTACTTAAAGCTTAAAAATAAGCAATTAAACGATCAAGTCACACGTCGCAGGTTTATGTAAATTACAGACATTTTTGTATTGTATGGAATTGACAAGCCTAGGACACGCAATTTTGGAGTTTATGGCTTATTTTAAATTTTTAAGTTAGCGAACGAATAGAAAATTGGCCATTTTGAGTAGCCCCCCTGTTAGCTAATGGGGTTTTTACGATTTTACAGGCGGTTGTCGATAAAAAGCGCTAATTGACTAAAGTCACCTGCCAATTTGCCTGCCAAGTCGACTCGTGTAAATACCACATAAGTATTTATTTATACCTACCTACTCAAGGGCGTCGCCAGCCCATGGCCCAGGGGGGGGGGGGGGGGGGGGGGGGCAAGTTAATATTAAAAAGGATGAGAAAAATATGAATTGTAGGTACAGGCAAGAGCACCTAGTAAATTTATTCAAGTTTTTAAGATGGGGCGGGATTTATCGGAAAAGCAAGTCAAGTCAAGCACGGCCTTAAGACTTTGGTAATTTTGCAGTTGGCTACATTTTTTAATCTCTAGGGGGGCAGCTGCGGAAACTTGTAATTCTCTATAGGTATGTAATTTGTAAAGTATGCTGTAAGCTCCCTAAAGAAAAAAATAATAATAAAAAACAATCATTTAAGGAAGTTAACACATAAATAACACAAAGAACAATGTAGGCAAGATACCTACCTACCCACTTTTGAAAATAAAGTTGTTATTTACAAAAAAATCCCTAACTATATAAAAAATATGTTTTAAGTAATATTTTGCAAGGACAAATAGTTATGTAAAACAGGCTTTTAAAAATTTTGTCAATCGGTATCCTATCATAATGAAAATATTTTAACTAATCAATCTTAAAAAAATGTGTAGGTAGGTAAGTATAAAAATTAAAAAGCTTTTTTAATGTTTAAGTACCTTTGAAATTATGAGCTCGTTTATTAAGTTTCTCAACGTAGGTATAATAAATAGTTTTAACGACATCCTGAAAGTATGCCCAAGTGATAGTTTGGGAATCTTGCTCACATATTTAATAAACTGTGCTCTACAAAGCTATGTCCCTAAAAATTTAGGTCACTTGAAACTTCAGTTTACTTACAGTCATTTCCAAGAGAGGAATAATAATTACAGACTAGGCTCCATCCATAAATTAGAAACAGTTCAGTTTCAACTGTTTTTAATTATTTAAAGAGTTTCTAGTCTAATCTTGGAATTAAGAAAAGCAAAATTTTGTTACGAAAGAAGGTCCTACCTACATAATAGCTATTATAGGTAAGTATATTATGGTAAGTAGTCGTACGGAACGCCGTTATAATAAATATTTACGAATATGTCGGTTGCGAGAAGCGAATGTGTAGTTATTACGGCTTTTAGGCTGAAACCACTCGGGTCAGGCCAGTATTTCAGGATTTACTATGTTAAATATACTCAGGAGAGGCATTAAGAGCTGAAATTAAGCTTATTTCAGTAAGTAAGCAACAGTTGAAGAAGTATGTAAAATTATCACCCCCGACACGACAAAACTTCTATCGAATATAACAAATAAATAAAAATATTTTTTTTAACTTATAAAATGATCCACAACTTTAATTAGGTAACCGTAAGGGTAACCTTCAACAAAGATATCACGTGAACTAGCCCTTATAGGTACGGCCATTTTAGTGGAATCATTCAGGCCGTTTAATATTTGGGTCAGTGTCGACGCAAATAAAAAATGCCATTAGTTACAAATATATTCGATTAATCAAATTAAGTAGGTACCTACTATTCATCGAAAAGAAAGTGAGTAGGGAAAGTGAGAGTCATAATATTATTTTGTTAAACAGATTAATAGCAAAGGATAACATCTATATTATGTTGCTTATTAAGTTGAGGACTAACATTCCTGCGCATATACACTCGGCGTCAGAAAAATCGCACCTTTTCAAAAATTTCTTCAAAGTTAATTTAATCTTATCTTATCTAATTTTATGGTAAGTGTTGTTATCATAAAGTTAATATACCTGAAATACACCTGATTAACTTTATGGTTGTTATTTACTTCTTCCCCTTCGGACATAGTCAACAGTCTCTAGAAACCATTGGAAATTTGGAATACCCGTCGAACGGAATCAATAACTGAGATTGTTTACGAGCAACATTACATTGCCTCATTTTTCTTCAATATTTGACCAACTTTATGGGCAATAGTATCCATCTTGGGTATTCCTTTTTTAATTGAACTGTCGAAGTGTGTTTTCTCCATCATCTCGATAGCGAATTAACCCGCATTTCCTGAATTGACCCCTTTTATTTCCCTTTTATGGCGGCGCAAGCAATAACGCTTTAAGTGTTTAATTTACTGTTATGTTAATTAAATCAAACAATTATTAATGGAAAGCTCATTAAATTTACTTTAAATAGATATCAACATTTACACAATAAAACGTTAGCTAGCAACAGTAGGTGGCCTAGTCTAAACTTATTTTCGAAGAGGTGCGATTTTTCTGACGTCGAGTGTAGATCTGAACTGTATAATTTATTATTAAGAAAAAATAAGTAGGTAGGTATTAAAAAATGTTTAGCTTCCTCTGAGGTCGAATGTACTATCTATAGATAGAAATGGGCAAAGTAGGAAAAGTTTATTTCATCCATTGTCAAGGGAATGGAACTTCTGTATTTAGTTAAAACGAATTAAAAATAATACTAATAATCTGATGCTATATCGTTAATATTAAACAAATTAAAACCGGTAAGTAGGAACAATTTTATACAGACAGAAGTTCAGAATGTTTAGCTAAAAATCATTAAAAATGATAAAAAAATTCAAATGCCTACATAATTCCTGGAATAAACTGAACTGTAAAAATGTGGTCCTATGAAAAACTTACTTTTTTGTTCCTTTAGTTTAGCTCAACTGAGCTAACTTAAAATGTATTTACATAAAAGGACAAAACTTCTAACAACTCTAATCAAACTTGTTACCAACTTGAAAACTAAACATTCTTAACTTAAACATTGTTATTCGATATTTTACTTTTTGTTCCACTTAAAATACAGAAAAAGTTGAAAATAAAATTTGATTAATATGATATTCAATCTATGAAGTCAAATATTTAAACCTGGTGGATAAGTTATTTAAAATGAATTAAAATAGGAAAATATAAGGAAAATTTTAGTTTAAATGAATTTAATTTATTATTCCTAAAGAACATTTTCAAGTTCAAGATTTCCCATGTGCAAATTGATAGCGTAGGTATAGGTACCATAGAAATAGAATGTCAAAGAACAACAATGTCAATAAACAGGTGATCCGAAAACGATTGCATACATTTTATATGAGATACGTAAAATATGACTTAGATTCATAAAATATATAATATGGCAAAGGAAATTAATAAACTATGTTCCATACTGTTTTCTTCGTCGATAAACGAATAAATGTAGCGAAATTTGGTTTTAAAGAAATGTGTGGCAATATCTTATTTACCTGTGAAAAGTGTGATTACTTGGATTGTTTCTTTTTGTCACATCACAATTACTTAGAGCACAAGACACCATGGCTCCACGATACCTTTATTTTAAATTCTAATTAAGATCAACAAATATTTTAAACAAACTGATTACTCATTTGCTAGGCGGGACGCTAGGGGCTCTTACTGCAAAAAATGTTGGCACATGTCACTTGATCCTTTGTCTCTTTTTTACATAGACCATGTACGTATGATGTTAACTTCTCTTTTCCACGCTTTGTTGGTCTTCTTGAGCGCAGCGAAAATTTTTCTACATACAGTCAAATTGATATGACCGTCTAGACTAGAGTACCTAATAATGCATTATGCACATTACTTTGAGAGCTTTGTTTGCTAAGATAATTTTGAACACCTCGTGTGCTTACAACAATATAATGATTCGAACTTCGTATATCAAATTGCTTTTATGTTTTTCAGATCATTTTGACTACTCTAGACGCTCATATCAATTTGACGGTGTCTGTACCTACGTAGATTTTTAACTTTCGCAACCGTAAATAGCTCAATTCTCCCGACGTTCTTTCTCATCTAAAAACAATATTGTGTATCATTTATACTGTTTACCTGTTCTACTTTATCCGTTCCCATTTATCTTAGGATTCTTGCCGTTTCCTAGTAAATCAGCTGTCAGCTTACGACTCAGATAGTTTCGTCTCTTCGTAACTAAAATAGCTACAACAATCTCTTATATAAAAGTGAAGGGGTGACTGACATATCAACGCACAGCTCAAACCGCTGGGTCTAGAGACTTGAAATTTTGTACAAAGATACTTTATACAATGTAGGCATCCACTAAGAAAGGATTTTTGGAAATTCGACCCCTAAAGGGGTGAAATGGGGGTTCAAAGTTTGTATGGAAAAAAAATATTAAATAGACATTTCGACTTGAAACTTCGTAGGAGTACTTCTAAAGACAAATAAGTAAACACGTGTTTCGTGGTTTTCCGAAAATCAACCCTTTAGGTGGTAAATGGGGCAAAAAAAGCCCAAAATGACTGACAAATCAACGCACAGCCGAAACCACTGGACCTAGATACTTGAAATTTTGCACACAGATACTTATGCAGTGTAGGTATCCACTAATTAAGGATTTTTGAAAATTCCATCCCTAGGGGATGAAATAAGTGATCAAAGTTTGGATGAAAGTCCCTCAGTTTTGAAGCTAGGATGTCAAAAATTTGTATTTAGGCTGACGATTGAAAATTAATAAATACGTGTCTCAGCGTTTTTCAAAATTCTACCCCTGAAGGGGTGAAAAGGAGGATGAAGTTGTGTATAGAAGAAAATTCTTCATTTTTGAAGTAAAAATCGCTAAAGTTATAATTTAGGATTATGGATGGAAATCTAACGCAACGTATATTGCTTTTGTTAGTATTGCAACCTCTATGGGGATGAAATGGGGGTGAAAAGGGGGTAAAAAACCTAAAAATAGATATGGATGTCGTTATCGAGGTTTTGTGGAATGACGATTGCAAAAATTACATTTATTTTGAAGTCCAACATGGTGGACATGATTTAACCCCTCAAGAGGTGAAAATGGGGTTCAAATTTTGTATGGAAAAATAACATAAAATAGACATTACAACTTTAAACTTCGTAGGAGCACATCTAAAAATAAATATGCAAATATATATTTTGTTATTTTGAAAATCAACCCCTAAGGGGGTAAATGGGGTGAGTAAACATAAAAATCGATATAGATGTCGTTATTGGGGTTTTCTGGGATGACGATTGCAAAAATTACATTTATTTTTAAGTCCAACACGATGGACATGATTTAACCCCTAAAGGGGTGAAAATAGGGTTCAAATTTTGTAGGGGGTAAATGAAGTGAGTAAACATAAAAATCGATATGGATGTCGTTCTTGAGGTTTTATGGGATGGTGATTGCGAAAATGAGATTTATTTTGAAGTCCAACGCGGTGGACGTGAAACATCATGGACCTGGACCTGGACATGCACATCCAGGGGACGGGAACGGGAACAAGGGCGGGAACGGGAACGGGGACGGGTACAGGAATGGGGGCGGGAACGGGAACGGAATGGGAACGGGGTGCGAACGGGACGGGAACGGGACGGGAAATAGACGGGAACGGGGCGGGAACGGAAAGGGAACGGAACGGGATCGGAACGGCAACAGGGACGGGAACGGGACGGGAACGGAAAGGGAACGGAACGGGAACCGAAAGGGAACGGAACGGGAATGGGACGAGAACGGGACGGGAAAGGGACGGGAACTAGACGGGAGCCGGACGGGATGGGAACTAGACGGGAACGGAACGGAAATGGTACGAAAATGGAAAAGGAACGGAACGGAAACGGGACGGGA
This sequence comes from Agriphila tristella, assembly GCA_928269145.1. NCBI lineage: Eukaryota > Metazoa > Arthropoda > Insecta > Lepidoptera > Crambidae > Agriphila > Agriphila tristella. The sequence continues at coordinate 20,523,555 of OV743440.1, read as the reverse complement.
ACGGAACGGGAACGGAAAGGGAACGGAACGGAACGGGAACGGGAAGCCTCGTGTGAGATCCGCCACACGCGGCAAAGGTCTTGCCTCGCGACGCAGCGCGCTTGATGGGGACCCGCCTAATCGCGTAAAAATGGCTGGACGGATCCTGATTGGTTCAGGTTCCCTGAGGATTTTCTCTAATATCCACGCGGACGAAGTCGCGGGCAGAAGCTAGTTGCCGTATAAAATCTAAGTCAAACCTAAACTACAAAATAAAAAAGCAAAAATAAATAATAAAAAACATATAATAGCAATAACTCAAATCAAAAACAATGTACCCACCAAAATTCCGCTTCTCTCTCGTTTTAATTCAAAGGTTTCTGTAGAAATTTTATATAGGTATTATATTAACCAAGCACATTTTTGTCCTACAGTCTTTAGAAATCTTAAGAATGTGTGAATTACTCACCCATCTTAAGCTTTTCCAGTTGTTCCACAGGTAAATCCTGAAAGAAAAACAAAATTGAAAATAATAAGTCGTGAAAAATATTCTATCCAAATATTTCGCTTATTTACACGAAGGGACTGAGAAGTTTTATACCGACAAATAGTATCGTTGGATTTAAAGTAGTTTTCTGAAATCATTCAAACGAACTAAAAGTTTTCACATATTTAAGTAAATCGTGCTTAAATCCATCTTATGATTTTCATACAAGTCACGAACAGAATTTTATTACAAAATAGCAGCCATCGAATTCGACTGGGAATAAAAAAAAACTATTATAAATTTTTAATAACATTTGTTATTGATTTTATGCATTTCATTTCTGTGTCCTCTGATTCATTATGATATGTGTCTATATAGAAAAAAATCAACAATTAATAACATCAAGCGAATGTGTAAGAGCTATATTTTTGTTCGTTGAAACTGTTGAAAGTTAAGCAACATTCAACAATACCGCCAGTAGGAAAGTTGCAAAACACTCGTTTTGAAACTAGTGTTATTTTGTAACAAAAGCTTCTTCTCGGGAAAAACGCCTACATTCAGCGGACTGCCAACTTTTATAGGTACGTTTACGTTATTTTATTTAACACTCTCATCATACTGGCACAAACTTCAACAGGATATCGTCGCACCTTTGGTTTCGGACGGGTATCCAAAATAAACCTTTTTTGGTCCGTGAGAGTATCCGAACTGAACATTTTTGGTCAGTGGCGTTGTCGTCCTAATTGAACGTGATTACGTGACGCGAAAGTAGTTACTTTAGCACGACGCCAATGTTATTGAGTTTTTATGTAACTTATTACAAATAATATAAAACTGAAATTCGCACAACACTGCTGGTTGTAGGCATCTACTTCATTAAAACATTATGAAAATTAATAGACTTACCGATTTAGTCTCCGCACCATCCGACAGACCTGAAACAATTCAAACATTTCAATAAAATCTATAATTATAAGGCGTGTCAAATAGAAATCTAACGAAACGATTTATCCTTTAATAAAAATCTTTCATAAACCTCTGTCTGGAGAAAAAAAAATATTTAAAAAAATTATAGAGTTATTATTAAAAAAACTTTCTATGCAAGGTTTTCTGAATATAATACCACTATTAGTAATTTTAGGATAGATTATATCATCCTGCTATCTCCTACAGGAGTCCCATTTTCTCCTCAAACAATAATAATTAGACACAAAATTCTATGCTTCAGTCAACATGTTACAAGATAAGGGGTGTTCATTGCTATTGATATGAAAAAGATTAATAATTTGGTTTGTAATAGGATTCCTTAATTAACTTAAAACAAATAATAGATAAAAGCGGTATTTAGAGAAATGATCGAAATAAAATATAATAAAACAACTTTATTTATCTATTTATTACATATTAAAATAAAAATAGGTGCTACTGGAACGTCGTATAACCAGTAGTCCCTATTATTGAAGGTCATGTTTACGAAATTTGAGTGGGAGAGGCGATGGTTAACAAGTTAATTAAAGGACTTTATAATAATTACTTGTCGTTCAACATTTCCAATTTCAGAAATCTTCTTTGTAATATAGGAAGACTAGCGGCCACCCGCGGTTTCAGCCGCGTGGTTCTCGTTCCCGTGGGAATATCGGGATAAAAAGTATTCTATGTTTTAATCTATGCTATCTACTATCTGTGTGCCAAATTTCAACCAAATCAGTTTAGTAGTTTTTGCGTGATTGAGGAACAAACATCCAAACATCTAAACATCCAAACCCACGAACTTTCACATTTATAATATTAAAAGTAGGATTTTTCAGTAGGTCGTCAGCAAGCAGTAGATATAATATCGCAACTACGTAGTTTCTCGAACGTATACCACATTACTGGGTTCATTTATATCCTAAGAACAAGAGAACTGTTGGCTTTGTTCTTAATTAAGCTTGGAGTATGTGCGTTCCTATATTATTACTATTATTCAAAACCGCATAACCAAGAATGTTTTAGAAAGCTTTCATTGCTAATATGACTCGTTACGATATTTCCATTTCCATGTACTCATCAATCTTTTTAAAGTCTTAACAAGATAAACAGTTCTTAACACTAGTCGTAAACTAGTGCTTTAAAAATCAATTTATCACCGTGGAAATTAAATATCCAATCTGACACTTAACTAACGAAGTGATAAACAAAGTAAAAAGCTGTTGTTCAAGTTGATGGAAAATTTTCGATAAAGATGTTTTGTCAGCAACGTGAACGTCTAAACATAGGCCGAGAAACTAAGTTACTTATTGTCGCGTAAGCAAAAATATATCTTTCTAAATTATTAATTTACTTAGCCTAGCTTAGATAAAAATTAAAGAAAGTTTTTGCTTTTCTGTAACCTTACTTAGCCCTTAGGCAGTACACAAAGTTACATAACTTAGTTTTATCAAAAACAACACTTGCTTATTCCAGTCACGACCCCGTAAAGAATATTTAGCTTTGTGGTAAAAAGCCACCCGCTGTGAGAAGCAATATTACGTCAGTTATTTTGATTAATATTGGTATGATTGATAGATCTCGTCTCGTATTTTGATGTGATTTTAAAAAGTGACATTATTATTACCTACTTATAGCTATATTTTTTTAAATGAGTTGTGGTTTCTTGGGTAATTATTATGCCAAAATCACTCTCAAAAACGCCAAAATCTAATAGAATAAAACTTTTCATGAAATTGCTAAGGTACTACTACTACTACTATTTACCTACTTTGTATTATTATTTACTAGCGGCCGCCCACGGTTTCACCCGCGTGGTTTCCGATCCCGTAGGAATATCGGGATAAAAAGTATTCTATGTTTTAATCGAGGCTGTCTACTGTCTGTGTGCCGAATTTCAAGCAAATCCGTTTAGTAGTTTTTGCGTGATTGAGGAACAAACATCCAAACATCTAAACATCCAAACCCACAAACTTTCACATTTATAATATTAGTAGGATCAAATAACTCCTTTCTGTACCGAAGCTAAATTAAAATCATTTGAAACAAATTAAAAGAAAGTATTCATTTACCCGAATAACTGCGAATAAATATTTGCATTCGAATTCACAATCCGTAAGGCAAAGGGAGCAAACCTAAACCACAATAGAATTGGAGCCTCCGTCTGAATGTGATATCTTTGTATTCACAGAGAAGCACAGTCGAATAATAATAATAGCCTTCCGCATATCTTGTGTTTCTGACGGTGAGTAAGGTTGGCAGAAAAACTGATAAGACAAAGGTCTCTCCAACTTTTTTAGTTTGCGACGCATTAACTGACATGGCATTTTTTCACGACACAGTAAACAGATTCTTCTGTAACTGTAATGACATTACTCATTAGAGAGAGGGACGCCTCAATGCCTTTGTTTGTAGCACAGAACAAAAAATTCCTTGTTCTGTGGTTTGTAGTGTGCCATAGCCTTCTATAATTGCAAGCCGTGAACATAAGTTTGGCAACGTCTGTTACTGTCAGTTCGTGGTCATGTCGTCGGCCAGTCTCCATACTAAATGTATGGGAATATTTCAAGGTTAAAAATATGAAAATAATTTAGTTCCTTTATTGAAATGCTTTGTATATTAAACAATAAGAAAAATATCAATGTTAACTAGGAAAAAAATGGCTGTCAAAGATGTCATCTTTTTTGTTGATTTTCTTCAGCAGGGAGTTGATTAACACGCCCTCTAGCAATAAATTATATATCATTAGAAAGGTCTTTTAAAGACAAATATTTGCTGTTAATATACTTTATATCAATTGTTTATACTTTTGGAGTTAAAGGTTATTAAAGTATAAAAGTGGTTTATTGTCTATGGGAGTTGAATTACCCCACCTCTAGCAATAAATGATATATCATTAGAAAGGTTTTCATATGTTAAATATTTGCTGCAAACACACTTTCTATTAATTATGAGTATTTTCGGAGTTTTAGGTCATTAATGTTAAAAAAATTGGTCAAGTTCAGAGCGTTATAACTCTCAAAGTACTAATAGTTGACGTTTATTGTAGTACAATAAAGTGTTTCAAATTTAAAGATCTTTCCAATGATGTAAGATTTATTGCTAGGAGAGGCTTAGATCAAAAATACTCATCGTACTAAAGGACTCCCGAATAATTTGACTCAAACCGTATGTCCTAATAAATAAATAATAATAATAAATATAAAATCTTTATTGAAATAATCTTACATCACAATTTACAACTAGTTTAAACATAGACAATATAGGAAAAACAAATAATAAATAATTATTAAAATAATATTAAACTATGTGCTTGACCACATGCGATGTTGCCGTTCTGCTCACTTCATGGCTTGGAAGATATCGAAGGCTATGAGTGTGCACATTATGTTATTTTTTTCTTTATTTATTTAGGAGCTTTCGACTATTCGAACATGCCAGCTCCATCTTATTGTTATTATTATTTGAGTGTTAGGGGCTTTGCAGCTCAAGATGAAGATGTAGTCACTACGACCTAAAAGTTCTATTGTAACTCGCCACCTAGTTATAGTAACTCTTTGAGCCCAAAGGCTTCCAAGAAGTCTAGTATCTTCCTGGTTTTAAGAGTTTTTATTTCCTCCAGGTCGATTATGTGTCGTCCCAGATGGATGCTACGCCTGTGGATTAGAGGTCCACAGTCACATAAGAGGTGCTTGGGTGTTTCCTGCTCCTCATTACAATATCTGCAGACGTCAGTATCACTCAATTTCATATGAAACAGGTGTCTGTTTAGTTTGTAGTGTCCAGTTAAGGCTCTAACAGTCGCGCTGATGTTCGATCTACTGAGTTGTGTAAGCTCATTCGTCCGTTTTTGCGAGTGACCTTCTACCAATGATTTGGCGTGTCTTAGTCCTGGTTGTTTTAGCCAGATTTTTTTCGACTCGTCCATCTTACCCTAATCTAATAACTAAAGAATTATCAATATGGATTACAATGATAATTCGTTTTAATGATTAAAAATCTGAATATCTAAATTTTAATTTTCGTGGCCATCTTATTATTGTATGTAACTGTTCAAATGCAAATATACAAGTTGAATTTTCTTTGAAACCCATAGGAAGAAGTACCTCCTATGGGTTCGCGCTAAATCACAGAATAGATATATTAGTGCTAGATGCCATTATGATTGTGGTCAGAAGGTGTCGCGAAGGAACTATATAGCATTAACCATTGCATTTGTATACTAGGGATGCATTTTACTATACATATAATAATATGTAGTTGGTGTGACAAAGTACTAAAGCGTTAAGCTTTTTCTGAGGCCGAGTGTATGCCAAGAGCTTTATTTACTACCATTGACTACATGTACTTCGTTTGGAAGTAGTAAAATAAATAGGGCTTTCTTGTGTTTATTAGTAAACAAAGAGAGTTTCGAATTTTAGATGTTGAATTTGTTTCTATAAATAAACCCGAGAAACCCAATAAGAGAATAAACTTTGAGCAAAGTGGCTTCGTCGGCGGTGAGGCAAGTTTAAAAGCTTTAGTCACGCTGTGCGGTCGGAAATTTCCCAAAAAGTATCACGTTGCGATCAAATGAAGGTAATTAGAGAGCCGTTGGCAGGATCGATTATAGTAGCAGTAAATAGTAGCAGGATCCAAATATGTTTATTATTTTGACAACCATATCGGGCTTTTCTACTAATAAAACTGTTTATTTATCTCGAGGAGACACAGGTCCTTTTTTGCTTCACCGTAAGGAGAGGTAGAAACGAATGCTTATCAGACCATAACCTCATTTTAATACAATCTTAATCAGGTAGGTTATTAAAATAAATACTTAAAAGCTAATAAAAGCTTTTACAGATAAAACTATGTCAAATTCATGAAGCAGAGATGAAATGCTGAAGATGTGTGAGAGGCGAATGGGTAAAATAAGGAATGAGTATGTGAGAAGAAGTTTGAAAGTAGCACCAGTGATAGAAAAGTGAAAGGGTATCGTCTGGCTTGGTATAGGCATGTATGAGAATTGATGAAAGACATGCTGCTAAAAGTGAGTATATGGATGTTGATACGCATTATTGAAAGTAGGTACCTACCGAAATTATTTTGAGCCTCAGACACGCTGATGTCGTCTACGTGATCGCATTCGCAATTCGATGAGCAGCGTGTGTACAGTCTACAGAAGAATCAATATGGCACCCGTGTTTCTAGGTGAGCCACCCTTGTCTGGCGCTACTACAATATTCTATTAAGAATCTTTTATGTTCTTCTTATTGACTTACATTGCCGCTCTTCGATGTAAGTACAACCTTTGGAAAAGTTTTGCCAAAAGCCTGATGACAACAGCAAGTTTGCTACGTAAGCTATATCAATATGAAGTATAACCGTTACTTTTAATTAAATTAATAGTTAGGTATCTGGTTCTGTTCTGCTGTTTATTTGGAAATGCAGAGTCATTTTCTTCTTAGTCCTCAATGAGAAGCGAAATCGGGATGAGATCCCTGTGGATCTCTCTATGGATCTCTATGGATTTATCTAAAATCCATTATACCATACGTCGAAGCATTGAACTTAAGAATTCAAAGCTCGTAAAAATCGAAAGTTGAATCGTAATGAGACTCGACACGATCAGACTAACATAGGTAGGTATTACAGAAAATGCAAAATCATCATTATACTACTGGTATTTACTTAGTTAGCTAGTAGTTTGTGTCCCACGTGCTTCGCAACAGGCGTCCCGACAGCGACCAATAATAGGTGCCAATGAACTGCTTTGCTAATGGATTTCGTATGTGAAACTTCTTAATAGTACCTACAATACGTATGTGATTCAGTACCTATTAATATGACGTTAAGAAACCGTTGTACAAAGTGCTTCTTTAAGAAAGAAGCAATCTGCCTTTAAAAGCAGAGAAGAGTTTTTATGTTCATCAACCATATTTTGTTTTTTTTTTGCTTTGTGTCGAAAACACGGCATAACCTCTCCGCTGATATTCTGTTCATTTTTTTTTAAATTATTCACATACCATAGCCTTCTTTATTTCCAAGCCGTGAACATAAGTTTGGCAACGTCTGTTACTGTCAGTTCGTGGTCATGTCGTCGGCCAGTCTCCATACTAAGTGTATGGGAATATTTCAATTTTAAGAGGTCGATATTTTTTTTCGTAGTAATCGTGTGAGGTTTAAAATATGAAAATATTTTAGTTCTTTTATTGAAATGCTTTGTATATTAAACAATAAGAAAAATATCAATGTTAACCAGGAAAAAATGCCTGTCAAAGATGTCATCTTTTTTGTTGATTTTCGTCAACAGGGAGTTGATTAACACGCCCTCTAGCAATAAATGATATATCATTAGAATGGTCTTTTAAAGACAAATATTTGCTGTTGATATACTTTATATCACTTGTTAATACTTTTGGAGTTAAAGGTTATTAAAGTATAAGAGTGGTTTCTTGTCTATGGGAGTTGATCTACCACACCTATAGAAATGAATGATATATCAAAAGAAAGGTTTTTATATGACAAATATTTGCTGCAAACATATTTTCTATTAATTGTTAGTATTTTCGGAGTTTTAGGTCATTAATGTTAAAAAAATTGGTTAAGTTTAGAGCGTTATAACTCTCAAAGTACTAATAGTTGACGTTTATAGTACTACAATAAAGTGTTTCAAATTTAAATACCTTTTCAATTATGTAAGATTTATTGCTAGAGGAGGTTTAGATCAAAATGCTCATCGTAATAAAGGACCCCCGAAAAGTTCAAATAATTTGTCTCAAACCTTATGTTCTACTAAATAAATAATAATAATAAATATAAAACTTTATTGAAATAATCTTACATCACAATTTACAACTAGTTTAAACATAGATAATATAGGAAAAACAAATAATAAGTAATTAGTAAAATAATTTAATACTATGTGCTTGACCACATGCGATGTTGCCGTTCTGCTCAACTTCAGGGCTTGGAAGATATAGAAGGCTATGACATAACACAAAAAATAACATTACTGACATCAAAAGTTAAGAAAAATGACATAAACCTCTACGGTAGAAATAAGTAAGGATATCAACTAACTGTAATAATAATATCATTATTATAATACATTTCAATCAAACTATTCTAAAGTTAGAAGTTTGAATGGAAATGATCCTCTCTACTATTCAGTGGTTACGATAATGCTTCACTGACTTAACCTTAACAAGCAATTGAGCACAATTATATTCGGATAATAAAGTCAAATTGAACTAACGGTTGAACCAAACATCCTAACCTCTTTTGAACTAAGTAAAGGACAGAGCAAATAATGTGACGGATAATAGAACTAAGCCAAATATTCAAAGTACACGGTTGACCTTTCACAACTTATTAGGACCAGCCGACCAAACGTAATCCGATAGATCTCATTCAACGAATACAAATTCGTGATTTTAAACTGGACGCTGCTGTCAACACAGTATTAAACACAATCAACCTGTTTGGAAGCTTGGAAACCAATAATACTTGGTATAATTTTTATTTATTTCTTACACAAGCACATAAAATATTGTGATAAAACATCACATCATAGTAAAACACTATAATCTTTGTCCTCTATGTGTTCCTAAACCTGTGTATGTAAGTGGCATTGCAAAGCGCCGGCTTCGACCTGTGGATATTGCAAGACAATGGCATTTGTGGGACACTTTTAACTCCCCCAAAACGCAGCCCACTATGAAAGTCCCCCAAGACTTGTCATACAACTTGACATTTAGTGTCGCGTGATTTGTCAAACGGCATGTGCCAAATTTAAGCTTTGTTATTGTATGATGTGCTACATCCTCAGGTATAGATGATCGAAGCATGCCGGTCCCGTTTTAAATGCAAACAACCTGGTTTTCGGGAAATCACTAGAGATACGTTGCTGTTTTGAAACGTGACAATATTGAAAACACGTGCTACAATGCTATAATTTCCTCTTTCAATGTCCGTACTGGTTACATAAAGCTCACTTCCAAATGACAATAGTTCGAAAATTCAATTATCAGTTTTAAAACAAGTTTGGCAACAAACAATGTGTCTGAAAACGTGACTATTTCATATTCAGGAGATTGCTACTTTGTTATACTTTGAGTTCTATATAGTTAGTAAGGATAATTTCATACAGAATAGTTTAATCCTGTTAAGCTCGGGATTTTATAAAATCTCATCTAAATTTTACGAACCTACATATAAAGGAAATTTAAGGTGAACATTTTATTTATAATTTACTCTTTCTCTTGTGTTAATAAAATAATTGTAAAATAAGTAGATCGTAAAAATATAATTCGTTATTTCAATATTCGATGTGCATTAGAGAGTTTCTTCAACACTAACCGGTATAGTGGAACTACAGTCAAACATGGTATTATGTTATTATTATGTTCATAGTTCATGTTCATACCGGTTAGTGTTGCTCAAAACTTAGTGTCATGGTTAATGGACGACGTAGCATTTTATGTTCACTATTTATTAACCCCAATAAATAAAAAAAAAACTTGCAAGTTTTTGTTTGGACCCAATGGACCCGATTTTCCTGGAGCTTAATTACTTTGCAGTCTATTGAACAAATGAACGCACCCAGGTCGAATCGTTAGATCGAACAGCTCTGGTACTTTATCCTAATTGATGGTGTACTTAATTTTATAATTATTCCCTATACCGCCCTATTAAGCTTCTTTTCCAAGAATAATGTGACGATACTTAATACGCACAACATAAAAACTAATAACTTTATGTTGTTAACTGTAAATGCATAAAAATATTTTGTAGAATAGACTATTTGACTAATTTTAGAAAACCATTTTAAATTATTCCTTATTACGTAATAAGCACACCACATTGATATTTCAGGAAAAATTAATGTATTTCATTAAAAAAATGTATGTTAAATTTTATAATTTTAACACCGCGCCAAAAACGCTATGGCGCTGGACACGTGACTTGTTGACGTCACCAGCCTGTAAACATTGTAATATCCTTAGCCATTTGACAGCCATCAATCGCGTATCCTAAGTCTATGGTCGTGTGAAACGCCTGAAGTCATATTTATTTACAGGCATGTGACGTCATCAGTCATCTTAGAGCGTTTTCGCCACAGGAAAAAATTCAAAAATTATTGCATTTTTCTAGGTGAAATTAATCTATTAATAGACTTAATGTAGTCCATATAATAGTTGAATATGTTTTTTTACGCCATTATCTGTTAGGATGACCTCAATTAGTAGTATATTTTCAATGTTGTCAAATAGTCTATTTGAAGAAGATTCGCAGTTGTCACTACCTACATATCCTTTGCACTAAGTTATAATAAATCTTAGAATAATAACACCTAGAACGATAGTTCTCTACTAAAGTGAGGCAACTAAAACAGCCAAAATGGCTCCGTTTTCAGATTGTTATTCTCCATTATTACCTAACCATACCGAATAAGTACAAAACAGTTTAAATTTTCCTACATTTATTAGATTAGTTACTATATTATTGGATTTAATTACGATTAGGTAGCGTATGAAGGATATAAATCTGAATACTAAGCCATTTTGGCTTAGTATTAGTTGCCTCACTTTGCATACAAGGACACGGTTTCCAGGTGTTATTATTGTAAGTATTAAAAACAGAGGGACGTTTTTAATTAAACTTGACTTTTATTAATAGTTGGATTATCATAAAAAGTTAATATTTTCTAACGATCATCACTTTATTCACTCGTTGTGTGAAATTCAATTTTTTTAGTTAAATCATCTTAAGCGAAATTTTCTAATACTTTTTACGTTTCCGCTGAAGATCAGCGCCATCTCACCAATGTGAAGAGAATTACTTCGACATTCAAAGGCAGTCCCATTATAGGTGCTAGACAATCAATGGGGAGGCGAAGGCAAAGTGAATTACAGATGGCGCTTAGTCTTTGGAACAATGGACAACCTTTCAAAAATATAATATGTCGTTTTCACTTTGTATAATGAAAGTAGATACAAAATTAGGGGACACGTATTTTTTAATTTAAACTTTTAATTGTTTTTTTGTATATTAAATCACTGTTTGAAATCTTACTCATTCTAAAAGAGCGTAAGTACATTGTCAGGAAGTTGAAATGTGTAGCTTTTGCCAAAAAAAAATCAATTCTGATCTTATCTGTGACAATATGACACCATGATTTCGATAGTGATGTGGCATGGGATTTCTGTAACTGATGTCGATAATAGACAACATTTTCATTTTGAGAAAGTCGACGTTTAAATGCTTATATAAATACTTTCAGCTTTTTTTATATTCGCAGCTAGATAGCACTTCTAATTTTAAAACATTTTTCCAAATGCGGGATAAATTTATTTTTTAAGGCCAGTTTTTTTAAATATATCCAATATTTCGAAAAACTAGCCCGATTAAAAATTCTATATAATTTTCGAACCTGTTCAGAAAATTTCACGAGAATCGGTTGAGCATTGCGACCTGTAGAGGAGAACAAACAGCGCCGAAAAGCTGGACTGAAATATGTTTTTTTACATATCTCAGACATTTTGCAAAAAATTCGATTGCCAAAATTTCCACATTTGCGCTTCCTTCGCTAGTCATTTTACAAAAAATATTTTAATTAAACACGAGCTGCTAGATATGCGTTTTATATTCAGTAAAAAATCAGAGAGAATTACATGAAAATAATATTTCTCAACAATTATGAAAACAAGTAACAATTCATCAACAAACAAAACGTGATAGTGACAAACACCCACTGTTTTTTTTATTATTTAACTATATGGAGGTCGTAAGTATTATTTCGTTGATCACACATCTTTTTACTTTTTGGAACTATCCAATATAAAATGTAAAAAATCGACAAAAACTAATTTAAACTAAGTATTTATTTGTTTCTTAATCAATCACGAAAAAAGGCTGAACTCATTTTGGATAAAAAGCACACACATAGTTTATAACCAAGCGGAAACTAGTCGAGGAAATAAAAAGAACACGTTAAAAATATCAGTGTTTATTATTTTAAGGCGTTCACTTTTTTAACTCTTTCTAGTTGTCGCTGCAAACTATAAATAGGTAATTGCTTCATGTCGATAGCTCGCAGGCTCTCCTGACGTGTTACGTTTTGTGTTTTGTTGGATAACGGTGGCGCCTAAAACAAAGAAATTGAGCTTGTAGTAGTACCTACATACAAAACATTATGTTACAATACAACTGATTTGTGTTTTCAAATGTAAATTACGTGATTATTATTTATTTACATAAAAGAAAGATGTGCCAAGCCATGTGATGGTTTTCTACTTTTTGTTCCCATCAAATATAAAGTAAGAAAGTACAATAAAACAAATATCGATATAGAAATGCACATCACTAGGCGAAATAATATAACCTCTACGACATGTAATAAAAAATCTGATATTTGCAAAATCAGCAAAGAACTGGACACAAACGACTATTTGCACAAATTATTAGTATATTATAATAGTTTCAAGCTATTTACACTACATAAAAACATCTAAAACAATATAAACTTACCGATGAAATCATAATGTTTATTGATTATTTTCATTTCTTCCTGTGCGAGATTTATAACCTATAGTCACACAAGACATCATTTCACTGGTAACGCATAAGTATCCCAAACAATGCTATGACTTTCTTTTAAGTTTTATACAAGAATATTTTATAAATTTCTACATTTTACTAGTGTGATCAGAAATACGCTTGAATGCATATATTATTTTACTCTTTGCTTGAATGACATTCTGTCACTATAATTTATTATGACAATAGATTTTATTTTTTAATGAATGCACAGATAATATAAATACAAGACAAATAGACTCAACTCAAACTTCCTGACATTCCCAATTTGGACTAGATTTTAGTTTTTTTAAATAACTTAAAAAATACTGAACTAAAAATTCTGAAAAGAAAAATATGAGCTTAGAACACTAAAATCTCGAAATGGATTTCTAATTTTAGTACTTTCTCAAAATGAAATGTTGTCCATTGTCAGTTTGAGCTTATATTGTCTTGACTGTGTATTACGTGATTTTACTGTCTTAGATTGTATTTTTTTCGGTTTTGCGGACAAACAATGTATTCTATGCTAACTTTAGCTCATATAAAAGAAGAATTACGGAAAAGAAAAGCCAAAACAACAGGCAAGAAAGTTTATAGCAACTTACAAAAAATTGCTAATAAACATTACATTTCTTTAAATTTCGTGTAAGATTTACAAGTAATCTTTTTATTTCAGATTAGAAGCATATGATTTAAATTTTAACAAAGCAACTGAGTGTGAATTTCCGTGTTTATAGTTGCCTGATGATGCCTTCTGTGCAATAGTAATTTCAGGTTTCTGTACTGGAATTTCTGTACCATCCAAAATAACACGAACCGTTTTAATAAATAATAATAAAATTTTGTTTATTTAAGTAACAAGGACTCATTTTATGTTAGTGAAACTTAATCTATGTTAGTAAGAATTTATTGAATAATATCATTTATACCTAATTAAGTCACCGCTGAGCCATTCCATGGGCAATGGCAGAGCAGTTTTATCATATTTATTTTATTATTCTAAGTTTCTTGAATGACTCTGGCATATAAAATTCTATTAATTCTCTGTTTGGCCCCAATATTGGGCTTATTCCATATTTGATATACCTATCAAATTCATCCAAGTTATAAATATGTTAGAAACTGCTGAGGTTGAAATATTAAAGAACAAAGCTGTTATAATTCAAATGTTGTTTTATTTTGGCGAAGCTTCATCAAATTCATGAAACATTCCTTTTGATTTATAACGTTTCTCAGGCTCAGCAAAGGAGAAAATCGAGGAAAAAACCATATTTTTTTTTATATTTTTTTGCCCACTATTTTTTTTGTTACTGGGAAATCGATGAACTCCAATATTTTACAAGTTACATGCATAACAATGCGGCATTTTCTCAGTATAAAATTAAAAAGTGCAATACTCCAAGAGATTCCCATATGTTTTGACAGTTTCTTTGAGGCGGCTCGGTACCAACGACAAGACGCCACCTATCGGGATAAAATTGCGCTTTTCCTCCCCATTAAGGTGAAACAGTCATATAATTTGAAACTTTTAGATTTTTGCATTCACAATGCTATTTTTATATTAAGATGAATAAATAATGAAAAAATATTAGAAAAAATCGACTCACCCGTAGCAACTCAGACGGGATCCCGTCATTTATTCATCTTAATATAAAAATAGCATTGTGAATGCAAAAATCTAAAAGTTTAAAATCATCTTAAGCGTTTCATACTCTAATTTCCGTAAGTACGGTATGACTTGGTAAACTCGCAGAAGTATTCATTTTTGGGATGCCGCTACCCGTGTCCGAGGCAATATGGCCGGAGTATTTTGTATGGAATGTAATGAGTACATTCCGGACATGCCAACATAAGTGGCTCTATCTACCGAACAGATTCCCACTGCGTAAGCAACAAATATGGGACTGGAATGGCGCTCTCAAATTGTGTTAGTTGAGCTGCCAGTGCACTCAATTGAATCAGCTGACGAAGTAACGTTACTTGGGTAGTGCATTTGTATAGCAAATTCAGAAATGATTTTGATTTAGCTAATTGGGAAACTTGTCGTATCATGTGTGAAATGGAATACTGAAAAGTTTTTAGTTATGGTAAAAAACACTGTTTTTATGACATGTGCATTCCACAGGTACAGAAATGTGCGTGTTGATTTTCGAAGTAGGAAGAAGATCAAGAAGATCTTTGTATGTTATTTATGAATTATAGACATAACATAATTGTTTGCATATTAAAGCAGAGATATACAACAACTTACTACTGTAGTGCTCTGGAATCTGGGTTCACCAAATGATAATCCAATCATAAAACATACATGAGCCCCCACTATATCTATCTCTAGCTACTTGCCATATATATCTTGCCATATAACATCTATCATATTACAAAAATAAAATAACACCCCTACTAACATCTATTCAATATACTGAATAGGTACAAAGTGAACAAAGAGTGCTTAAGGGTAAATGACCTTATTACGAGATATTTTTGTCACTTGAATGAATGCTACGAACTTAACGAACGAATTTCGGAGGTCGGTTCGTCTTAAAATACGATTCATATAATATTTAAATAAATAAATAAAATGTTTGTTTATTTTCTCATCACAAACAATAGAACTTATAACTCTAGAGGCAACTTGGCAACTAAGCTACAACATGGAGGGTTTGTATATTTGTGTGGGACTGGTGCCCGAAATAGGTTTCAGAGATAGAAATCTGTACTATTTCATAGCAAAGCCTATTCATATACAAAGTAGTGTACTTTTTAACCGACTTCAAAAAAAGGAGGAGGTTCTCAAGTCGACGGTTTTTTTTTTTTTATGTATGTTTTAACATAGCTTCGTCAGTTGTTACCCGATTTGTACAATTCTTTTTTTAACTCAAAGAACATAGTTCGTGTGTGGTCCCATAAATTTTTTACAGAGATCTGGCCAGTAGTTTTTTCATAATCCTGAAAAATATCAATTATTTAGCTCGCCATCGCACGAGTTTTTATGGAATTTCGGACATAACTTCTTTGTTTATGAACCGATTTAGATGATTCTTTTTTTATTTGAAAGGGTATACTTCAAGAGTGGTCACAATTTAATTTCATTGTTATTGGACTTCGAACTTCGAAGATACATAAAGGAACTCTTCAAAATCAAATAGTATAAGTAAAGTGATTTAGGTTTTGGTAAGTTTATGGCAATCCAAAACAAACCAAATCATGGTTTGCGATGCAACGTTCTGGACTAGACTTGGACTACGATGACACAACGGAACTCCTCAAAAACAAACAGCGTAAATTTGGAAATTGAGTTCTGGGCATTATACCATTGAAAAAATTATAATATAAAGTTAAAAAATATTTACACGCTGCGCTTACATACCTACCACTAAAAAGTTGAAAATAAAAAAGCTTTTTAAACAAAAGAAAAACCGCCTTCAAAAAACTGAAAACAAAAACAGCTTAAAAATTAAATACCTCTAAAAAGCAAGAAATAATATTCGAATCATTCGTTACACATATCAATATTAATAAAACACGTCTAATGAAGTCGGGTGGGGCTCTAAGAAAAAAATTAAGTTGTCCTCCAGCCCCACCCGACTTCAATAGACGTGTTTTAATAATATTGATATGTGTAACGAATGATTCCAATATTATTTCTTGCTTTTTAGAGGTATTTAATTTTTAAGCTGTTTTTGTTTTCAGTTTTTTGAAGGCGGTTTTGTCTCAAGTGTTAACAATTTTAAACAATTTGTGGAACTATAAAAAGCTTGCTGATTTGTAACGCGGAACGCGTTCTAATGTAATAACAAAACACATGAAACTAATTTAATATTTGTCGAAGAAACTTGGCTTCTATGAGAAGTGAACAGCAGGCCTATTACATAAAAACAATAGCGATTACCGGACGATGTTCGTGCCACCTCGTCACACTATTAACTCATGAATAAGATTCAATATTAAGTAAATTGGCGACAAAATTAAGTCTGATTATCGCGATTCCTTTTTATGTAATAGGCCTGCTGACATTAAGTAAATTAGAAGAATGCTACCTACGAAATTATTTTGTAGCTCTTAATAACAAGCTACGAAGTAAGTTCGTAGCATTGTTCTTGTAGTCGGAGTCACTACGTCGTAGTCATTACGTCGTAGTCATTACGTCGTAGTCATTACGTCGTAGTCATTACGGCATAGTCATTACGTCGTAGTGACTACGTTGTAGTCGCTACGTCGTAGCGTAGCATATTAAACGAAACATTTGAAATGTGAAATCATTGTTAGAAATAATTTAATAATAGCAATATGAAAATAGACTTTATTTTAATATTATTTACCCTGGCTTCTAATTATTTTCAAAGCTGTGCAAATTAACTAAATTGCTATTTCTAGAACAACCCTCGTGATGAGTTAAATAAAATTAATGTCGATTTCTCAATTTACAAACGTGCTATTATTCTCTAAATAGACCATTGAATTTTAACTTAATTTATGAGCACAAGACTGATTGTTAAAATAAGTACTGTTAAATTAGTATCGAACTTTTATAAAAAAATATTGTTATTTTATGATAATATCAGATTGATTAATTGATATAAATATATGAACATGAAACAGTAAATTAAAGTAATTTGGGAGATTAGAATCCTTACTAATATTATAAATGCGAAAGTCCGTTTGTTTGTTTGTTATGCCTTCACGTCTTAACTACTGAACCGATCATCATGAAATTATGCATAGACGTTGTTAGAGGTACAGAAAAGGACATAGGATACCTTTCATCCAGAAAAAACGTACAGTTCCCGAGGGATAGCAAAAAAACTGTCCACGCAGACGAAGTCGCGGGCGGCCGTTAGTAATTTATAAATAAAGATATTCAAATGGTTTATTTAAATTAGGCATTTTTTGAAAAGTCGCTTTGTTCGAGGAACATTGATTAATCACAGGAATAAAATAAAATTCTTATTTTTTTTTACTCTGTGATATAATGCTATTATTAACTTTGACTAGGTATTCCATTCTGATCATCCGCGGATTTAACTTTGATACTTAAAAACTTAACAGTTTAGCGTTTTGGTAAACGACATTTATGCCCTGCCCATCCATAAATACCTACTCGTACATGTTATTGAGCTCGAGTGTTCCTAGGTAGTAAATTAGTATTCGTTAGCACTATGCGAACATGACACAAACGTGCCAAGGACATTGAGGTAGTAGGTAGGAGACTCGTTACCCTCTACCGGTGAGTTAACAACGTGTTTTAATCACTACTGTTATTCTGGACTAGTTTCACACGACACTAAGGCTGGTTCACCAACACTAAAACAGGTGATTAAGTTTTAACCGTCTGTTTTTGATTTTTTTATGTAGGTATGGAGATAATGTAAAAATCAGATGGTTAGAAATTAGTCGGCTATTTAAGTAGTTGGTGAAATCGGGTATAAGGGCCACATCTCACTATGTCATTATTGGTAGCGCTGCCAGCGGGTGATTCGCTTGCGGCTCCAAATTGGTTGCACCACCAAGCGGACACCGTGAGGTAATGAGGGATTTTCAAAATGACAAAAAACTGTAGGCTCGATGTATAAAAACTTCAACCGAACTGAGAACCTCCTCCTTTTTTTGAAGTCGGTTAAAATCGTAGGAAAAAACACAATTCACATGAAAACACCGCTATAACTAAGTACCAACAAACGCCAAGAAATGAAAATGAGCCGTTTATTTTTCAAAGCCAATTTTGAAACTTCGCTCGTCCATCAACGCCATCTAGTGAGGCAAATAGTTACTATTTTTTGTTTTTAAATGTCACTTTGAAAAGCCCTCATTGATACATTTTGTTTGTAGTGCATCTGGTTGCGCCGGTTCTGCAGCCGTTCACCGACAGTTTCTCCGTTGGACTGCTCACCGACACAGGACATTTCGTTTATGGTAGTTTAGCCGACATAACCTTTGACCTATCCACCACTAATGTCCTAGTGAAATATGACACTTATATGGAAAAATTAAACTAACTAGGTATCAATCTTTAACAACATTTTATATAAATTTGCACGCTATTTACTCCAAGAAATCATCCTCTTGACATGCATAAAATAAGTAATCAATTTTCATAAAGCATGGACAGGACAGTATTATTCAACGTGAGGACTGCTAACAACCAATTAAACTTCGCTAAGTCAGGCTCGTTTCATAGAATTGATTATGACTTCAACACGATACTAAACGAATTGTTCCCAGAAAAAACTTTTGATTAACGGTTCTTATGTCGTGGTCGTTTTTTGTTAGTGCAAAAACTACTAAGTGCAATAATAATAATTAATGTTGTTAATTTTGAACTTTAACCTTGGTATCTCCCAACTAAAACTTTCTTTATAGGAAATTTTAAATTTTCGGTGACACAGAAAAGTGGAAGAAAATGGATAGTAAATATAATTCATTTGTCCAATCCAATATAATTAAAATGGTGAGCAAGTAGTTCAGTATGCCAAATTGAGTATCAAATAGGATTTGGTAACAATGTTGTTTATGTGGTTGACAGAAAAAAAATGATTCTTACAAACTACTACTCAAAATATATTTTCTAAGACAAAAAATATTATTTATTGTGTATCAATTATAGAGAAAGTTAAAAAAGTCATATAATATTAATTTATCTGACCACATTAATTTAAATAAAAAACTTTTAAACGGTTTACATCACTATTTATTCTGTATCGCTCAACAAGTACCTAGCATAAGAATAAAATTCTTATGTACCTAGTGAAAATAATTTATTTCCACTTATCAAAATGGATGTCAGACATCTTTTTTTAAATATGTGTAAGTACTTACCTATATTACGAGTATTTTAACAATACACAGCGTTTTATAAAAGTATCACAGAAACACATATTCATGTATTCATGTCATTTCATATACTGAGAAGCGACGAGATACTCCACCAAGACTTTTGTTAATAGCAAACGGGTGTAATTCTAGAAACTTCAGTTTATTTAGGTCCGTTGTTCATTTGCATAAAGTAACATTTACGAACCTCTAGGATTCAATTACTCGGAAATTATAAACTTCTCTGGCTCTTGCATTAAGAATATAAATAGCTATGCCGTAACCTTACTTGCGCTATGTTATTTTCATTTAGTTTTAAATAAGCTATGGCATATTAATAAATAGCTTCTGCCCGCAACTTCGCACGCGTGGAAATTCGAGAAAACCCTGGGAACCTTTAACCAGGATAAAAAGTATTCTATGTTTTAGCACTTTTTGGGATGAAATCAATAAAAATCCTGATTGCCGAAATCCTCGTAATTCTAACACCTACTCATTTGAGATCATAATTGCTTGGGATTATTCCAATGAGCCCAAAACATGCTATGCGTATCTGCTGTGAGTTACTGAGGGATTGGGGATGCTGCAGCATCAGCTCAAGGTTACCATCATGTTATGGAAATACCACCGAAGCTACGTTGCCTCCAGAGCTTACGTCAAACTGATAACATCACTCTTTGCATCGGGAGTTAAATATATTAATGTTAAAAATATTGCTTATGTGTGAAATTTTGTAACACGAAGACCGGGAAAGGAAATGGTGTTCATTTCATTTCCACTATCGTTGGGAAATCCAGTGGACCAAGTCATATACTTTTTGGTAAGTATTCTAATTGTTCTAATTGAAATATAATTGTCATTAGGTCTATTATGTTGGATTCCGGATGGAAATTCACATTTACGCATTTTAAAATATGATAAAACTAGCGACCCGCCCTCGCTTTACTTCGTGTTTGTTTTATAATTTTTAAATTTGAGATTTTTGCATTCAGAATGCTATTTTATACAATTACTATTTCTACTTTATCAATTGTCAAAATATTTATCTGTAAAGATATTTTAATTGAATGTCGAGGTAGTTCCTCACATTGGTGAAATAACGCTGGCTTACAGCGTAAGAGCAGGAATAGCAGGATATACAAGAAGAAATTCGACGATGCCACTACACTAGTGACTCGGTAGCTCAGCGGTCAGAGCATTGGACAGGATATGTAAAGGTTGCGGATTCGATTCCCGTCCTAGAAATGATGATCTGGTGCGAGTCGTATTTTTTCTAGGATGTTATTTAGTAATAAAAATAGCATTGTGAATGCAATAATCTCAAATTTTAACACTATAGCTTTGATATGAAGTGATACTTCATCCAAGGGTAATTATTATATTGATTTAAAATATAATAAACTGTGAATAACTGGTTATCACAGCAATATTCTCGTCTTTGATCGTCGCAGTCACATCCTTGTAGCCACTTGAAGTAATGTAGTCACTCGAACAACTGAATGGGACCTCAATTTGTAGTCAATTGTGTTTGAAATTGCTACTCGACTTGTCAACGCGTAAGGATAACGTAACACTACGAATACCGATCTGAGTTTTATGAACGTAAATGTAAACAAGGGAATCGATTTCGACGCGAAGGTGATGAGAAAACGATTCGACGAAATTGAAACCGTAACGGAAATGAGAAACACGCAATTTTTTATAAAAACGTAACACTTTTTTCAATTTTGTTATGAAAGTAATTATTGTGTTTTCATACCGAGTTACGCTAAGATGTTTGGAACATGTTTGGAACTGTCCAAGTATACGATTATCCTTTAGCAAAATCTACGCAGATTTCGCTTGGGTATATCTTATAAGTGTTGCAAAAAAACCCGTAATGCCGAATATGGTAGATAGAGACCATCAATCTGAACAACTTTTATTATGAGACCGATTCTGAAATGAGCGAAAAAATCAGCTAATTTTTTTCGCGATTTACCTTCGATCATCTACAATCGTACTACATTACCTAATATCCTAATTAATCAGTCCTAAATTAAATAAAAAATAAATTAAATTAATAAATTAAAAAAATAAATTACATTAAGGTAATCTACATTACCTACCAAAAAAGGTTTAAAATAAAACTTTTTTTTTTAAACAAAACCTCTTTATCTCCTCCATATTTTTGAAGCTGATTTTGATAGGTTATTTTGAAGGAGGTTTTATAGCAAAATGTAAGGTATTAAAAATTTTAGTGAAGTCAAAAAACTTTATTGACTATAATGACGTCTACATAACACTCGTAGTTATGTATCCTATGGGGTCTGTAATCCATCGGTCTGACCGAGAGAGGCCATGTTCCACTTGGGTAAAGCACGGGAAATATCCCATGCTTCATTCATCCAGGTGGAGAAACGAACGTTCTTGCTCGAAGAACGATTCGCACCCGTCAATAAACGGGTCCTAATCGAAAATTTATCTTGAAATTGAAGAAACTCGTTATTGTGGAGACAATAATTAATTTTGATTTTCGCAAATGACAACACCGTCAGGCTTTTACCTTTCCATCGTCTGTCAATTTTGTTTCATTACTTTGAAAGCTTTTATCCTAAAGAATATTGATTCATTGCCGAATATTGTTTTTGATCAAATAATTTTTGGAAACTCAAGTCAAGACTGACAAAACAGAAAATTGTACTTCGTAATATTATAATACTAGCGACCCGCCTTCGCTTCGCTTCGGTTCCTTCCTTTTTTTGCCAATTTCGACCTTCCAACAACACCTCAAAAGAAAACAAATACCTTCAAGACGTCACTTCCACTCGCTCCAAAGGTCTGTTTCAATCCCGTTCGAGTCCCGTCATCGGTGTGAGAAATGCGCTGATGGTTAAAATTTACTCTGTGGTGATCAAATATTTAGCGATTCGATTAGTCTGCTGGTCTGCTGGAATGCACTGTTGTACTCTTTGACCTCCTGTCACGCGGCATGACAATACCGCCATTTGGCGGAAATGTTTAGAGCCAAATTTATTTCCTTTTAAATATTTTAAGAAGTAATTAACTACAGCAATATTTAAAAGAATCTGATAAATTAATAATAATAAATATTGATATTTTAAAAATAATTATTGGCGCGATTATCACATAGATAAATATTCATTTCCAACTTGAGACAATATTATAGACTTATGCATAGAGTCATAGCCTTCGACTTATGACCAAGATTACTTTTTATTTTAATAACTCGTTTGGTAAATTAAATAATTAAAGTAATTTATACAGTAATATAACAATTTGTTTTATTATTAAATAATATAATATGTGTAGTGTGCAAGGATCGTAGCAGGTGGCGATCCATAGTCTCTGCCTACCCCCATGGGAAACAGGCGTGAGTGTATGTATGTATGTATGTATGTATAATATGTAATCTAACAATGATAAGGCAGGTTTATAATGAAAGCTCTCAAGGTAAGGCGGCTTGAATTTTCCGACACTTTCAACAAATATCGCTTTAAAATCAACCAATTTCCACAAAACCTTGACAAATGGATATTCACAAACCATCCTCATGAATCACTCTATCTTTTGGAGAAATCACTGTATTTTCAAGTTTATCGCGAACTGTCAGTTCAAACAGACAGACAAACACAGCGGAATACTTTGTTTTATAATATGTAGTGATAACTTCAATAAGTACGTTGCGGTACATCTTTACCGTTTGGTTATGATTTATTATTCAAAACATAGCATATTATACTGTTTTAATCATAGAAATAGAATGTCAAAGAACAACAATGTCAATAAACAGGTGATCCGAAAACGAATGCATACATTTTGTATGAGATACGTAAAATATGACTTAGATTCATAAGACACGAGCTTCCGCCCGCGACTTCGTCTGCGTGGATAGTATTTTGTCTATCCCTTGGGAACAGTTCTTTTTTTCGGGATGAAAGGTACCTTATGTCCTTCTCTGTACCCCTGACAACGTGTATGCAAAATTTCATGATGATCGGTTGAGTAGTTAAAGACGTGAAGGCGTAACAAACAAATAAACAAACAAACAAACGGACTTTCGCATTTAAATAATATTAGTAAGGAAGTGAGGATGACTTTAATATGGTAAAGGAAGGTATGGTAAACTATGTTCCATACTGTTTTCTTTGTCGATAAACGAATAAATGTAGCGAAATTTGGTTTTAGAGAAATGTGTGGCAATATCTTATTTACCTGTGAAACTTGATGTTACTTGGATTGCTTCTTTTTGTCACATCACAATTACTTAGAGCACAAGACACTATGGCTCCACGATACCTTTATTTTAAATTCTAATTAAGATTAACAAATATTTTAAACAAACTGTGATTGCTCATTTGCTAGGCGGGTCGCTAGGGGCTCTTACTGTAAAAATGTTGGCACATGTCACTTGATGCTTTGTCTCTTTTTTACATAGACCCTGTCCGTATGATCTTTTCCACGCTTTGTTGGTCTTCTTGAGCACAGCGAAAATTTTTCTATGTCTATGGTTTTAATCATTCCATTGTAAGTGTTAATCAGGAATAAAGTATGACGTTACCACACGCACTCGGACGCGAGAAAGTTACGAAAAAGTTTATTGCGTCTCTACATTAGTAATCCTTTGTTAGAACAAGGATCTCAACCGCACGTAGACAACTCTACAGTCGGCCGTAAAAATAAATGACACAATTTACTTTGTCACACTAATAACGCTTCTTCACTAAGATGCAATCTTGTTACATGGTACCAAAGAGCTAGTTTCTTCTTTCTATAAAAAGTTTCAACTCTCAACACTAAAGTAGATTTCTAAAAATAACGAGGGCATGTTATCGAGGCTTACTGCTGTCAAAATATTTGTAGAGCTATTCACGCCTAGTTTGCGCGTTATTATAATATTCCTATGACGTCAGTGTCCTTCGGGAAAGTGTCGAGATACGACTCGTGAAGCCTACAAGTGCCATAGCGGCTTATCGATAAACTCAGTGATATTTTATAAAGGCTACACAAAAGTGTGTACCTACCTACAAAAAGACTACTCAGGTATTATTAGTTTTGTATTTTTAACAACATAGCTCTTTGCAGCTTGCTAGTTTACTGTACTATAATAGCAAACCGAATAAGGATGCGGTTACGATCGCATAACATTTTCAGTCATAAAATATAATGGTTTGGCATAACAGGTAGGTACAGCATGAAATTTTACTACTATCAATATCCATTGTCTTTTGACAGTTAAAAGTGTTAAATAGCTATCTCATATCGCATTTCGGTGGTTATGCTAGGGAGGTACGATTATTATACCTACCTGAGGCCGTATTACCTACAAGCTCTTAAAGCCTGCCAGGTTTATAAATTGCTGTAGTGACATCTCTTTCTCGTCGTATAGCAAATAAAAAAGACAGATTGATAGCCAGTCAGAAAACTGCCTGGAAATAAGAGCTCATAATACGGCCCCAGGTTCAAACTTAGAACCTTTGGGTCAAGAGCTACCATTGCGCCAAGAGGTCGTCGAACGTATATTCACGTCGGAAATCTAACACACTTAACGCTACCAGTTTTTAGAGAAATATTACAAACAATAAGCTTATATGTCATTCGTAACATGAAACAAATTGTACGCAGGTTTCCCCTGGGAAATATAAACCTAACGACGACAAACGGGGTATGAAGCGTGTGATATTTTCATGGACATCAAGTTTTTAGCACCAATTTACTTACTATTATATGCGATAATCTAAACTAAAAAATAATAAGTCCTACCGATCTCCATTAGCACACTGATATATAAAGTTCTTATCTTACCTAAGTAATATCTGATACGTCGCGGGGCGGATCATTTGTACAGCCTACGCTTTGTCATTGAATATCCCTTGAGGTTGTGAACAATATACGCGTATCTTTTTCTTATACATATTTCCATACATTCGTTTTACAATTTCCATTATTGTTTTATGAAAATGTTCTTCCTAAGGAGTAAGGCAATGAACACATCACCACGAAATTAATTTGCGCGTCAATAATTTCATTCAATATATGTTCCACGAAGTTACGCAACTGTTTGTATAAAGTAATTGAATTTAACGGTACTCTCGTTTTGAATAGAATTACAGATAACTGTGATTATGACACCTAACTATGATTACACAGAGTTTACTACGGGCATGTGTTTAAAACTTGGCTTTCACAATTGACCTAAACTTGAAATCTCAAAAGGTATTTTTTGGATCCCTTTAACATTGCACAATGTATTATGTACCTATGACCGTTTGTTTTTTTATTAAATAAAAATAAATCTCGAACTCCTCCGTTCTTCGGAAGGCATGTTAATCTGTTGGTTCTGGCTGCATTTGAGTCATTTGTGGTGAGTTTCGGGCCTATTATAGAGGGATTAGGGGCGCACAGTCCTTCCTTATAGGTTCAATAAGGAAGACTGTTAAGCATTAACTGATTCAGAACTGAATGACAAATTCGTTATCTATCACAAAAATACTGTTAAGCTCCTAGGTGCCATAAAACGTTGGTTAAGCACTAATCTTATCAGTTATATCACACTGTCCTGTTGAAAGCTATGTAATCGATAGTATTTTTGCGAACACTTAACTACGTGCAAGGTCTATGTTGTAGGCTTAGAATAATTACACCTAGAAGCCGTGTCCGCGTATGCAAAGTGAGGCAACTTATACTGAGCCAAATGGCTCAGAATTTAAGATTTATATCCTTTATACGTTACCTAATCGCAACTAAAGTCCAATAATTAAGGTAGGGAAATTGAAACTGTTTTGTACTTATTAGGTGTGATTATGTAATAATGGACAATAAAAATCTGAAAACGGCGCCATTTTGGCTGTTTTAGTTGCCTTACTTTTGACAGCGCGCTTTGTAGGGAATTATCGTTCTAGGTATAATTATTCTATAAGGTTGTAGGTATGTGTAAGTACTAATAAATACATACTAACATACACTACAATTTTGTTAAGAAGCTTTTTGCAGTCCAAGAACTACGGGCTGCCGGTAATAATTTTCTTATCTTGATAAGTAGCTACAAAAAATATTTTTCATTTTTACGTAAGAACACGTAATCCATCACGTGCCAATTTCTTTCGTTTTATCTCAAGTGTGATTTTTTTATTGAATTATCCTCGATGGAAACATGGAGAGACTTGAATTATACAAAGCGTAGAAAAGAAACAAAATATGCTTCAATAATAATATTATGATATACTTACTGCTTCATTTTTTCTCAAAAACGACGAAGGAATTTATATTACAGTATGGTATCATACTCAAGCTCATTTCAGTGTAATGTGATATTGTAAATCTACAAAGACCTTTTTACTGAGAAGAACTTTTAGTCTAAGTTTTTGTAAGACTTTGAAACTACATTATTATTCATTTCTTTTTATTAAACAAATGTAATTAATATAAAAAAGAAGCCTACTGCAATTCTAAACGTCAATTTAATAATTACTGCAAACACGAAATACCCAATATAATCATAGATCTTTAACCACGGTTCCTGTATTGACTGTTTAAAGTAAAAGTAGGTATACTTCACGTAGGTAGGTATGTCACAAAGCCATGGCACACGTTGTTTGTGTTAATTAAAAAATAGAAGACCGAAACACATACCATACTAACGACGCTCTTCAAATGAAAAAGGATTTTCAGATTACCTCCCACGTATGGGAAAAGGTCACAAAAATTAAAACGAGTAAAAAAATATTCCGGTAACATATCACGTTTGCCAACAATTTAGGGATCATTTCTATCAGTCAGGTCGTAGGTGAGTTACCCGGTTATTCACATACCTCATTAGTTCCAGTGATAGGACTGATTGATTAATGATGTGTGTATAATCCCTAATAAATCATGGTATTGTCAAAGGTGTGGGTGCACGATACGACAAATCGACCGCCACAAAATTTCTCTATTATAAAAGTAAAGTTTGATATATTTTACTCCGCTAAGGGCGGATTCGACCAAGTGAGAATAACTGTTATTCTTAGATAAAATGACCAGTTATTCGAGAGTAAATCGAAATTACGTTTTACCAGGCACTATTCTCAGAGTATTTTCCCTATTCAGGAATAGTCACTATACCACCATTTCGCGGGGAATAGCAGAGTTAATCCGCGAGTATTTTAATGGCGGCCGCGTGCCGTATGTCAGTGACATTTGACTTTGACTGCTACAGATACGTACAAGGCGACAAAATAGAGTTGACAAGACTTTGCCTTTTAAATAGTTTGTTTATAGAACAATGACAATTGGCCGGATAATAAATTCATTCACATAATTCACTCAGTAATGAAGGAATAAGAATCTTATCCTTGGATTGCATGGAAAAATGACCATTGCTTTATTCGAGAAAAAAATCGTGGAATAGATGTATTCTTCGTATAGTTATTCCCGTTTATATTGAACTTTGGTCGAATCCACCCTAAGTAATTTAAGACAGCTACTACGTATTGTACTACATTATGCTACAGAGGGGACAATAGTAGTATGTAGGTACTCAACTTAAATTGTAAGATCTTCAGAATGGAATTGTACAAGAATGGAAGAGGAAAAAGATTAACAAAAGTAGGTAGGTAACGATTCCTATCGGCTTCCCTTTTAAAAATCCCACCCTTGCAATCCACCACACTGAAAGGAGAATTTTTGGAGAAATAATTGGACCGGCTTACCTTTGCCATATTTAGACTCCTCGCCACTGGTACCTAGTACCACAGTATAAAAAACTTATATATATAGGTACTGTGCTAGTACCTACTTACTTTCGATGTTGCTTAGAGACGCAAACTTAGGTGATAAGATTATCCAAGGATGTTTAATTTAGTCTGGTTTTACTTTATTCCGGATCAAACACAATAAAAAAGACGTTACTTGTGAAAAACACGTTATTATCTCAACGATCAATTTCTTCGCATTGTATAAAAAGAAAAAAGAACCAAGCCCAAAGGTAATCTAAAAGACTTTCATATTCATAGTACAATACAACTATTTGTACTAGTTGTGATTCTCGGCTACGAAACTACTTACAAACTCCCTTCAAATATTTGGAACGCTTTTTACACAGTCGAGTCAGTAAACTCACAACTGAGGATTCCGGAAAATCCAGCGATCCAAAAGTTCGCGAGAAGAGTAGTCTGTGAGAATTTTCTTTCATAAAATGGTAAAATGTATTCCGGTTTCAGTTCCGGAGTGAGGAAATTGTGTTCTGTTACGTTGCGGACTTCGATTTTCGAGAACTTGATGGAGCGCATGACATTTGAAAGCTGATAAACGGATTTTCATTTAATGATTTGTTGAATCATTGAGTGACTACAAAATCCTACTAATATTAAAAAACAAACAAACAAACGCGTAAGCAATCTAATAAAAACGTGTTAAAAATGTGAAAGTTTGGACGATTGGATGTTTGTTCCTCAATCACGCAAAAACTACTGAACGGATTTGATTGAAATTTGGCATACAGATAGTAAATAGCCTAGACTAAAACATAGGATATTTTTATCCCGATATTCCCACGGAAACGGGAACCACGCGGGTGAAACTGCGTTCGGCCGCTAGTCTAAAATAAAGATTAAAATTTTAACCTAACCCGGTTACATGTTAATATTTCTCATTTGTTTTACGTCCCTTGCTTAGTTTGGGATTAAATAAATCAATGTAAAGACTATTTACTATTTACATGTGTATCTTTTAGTTTCAAAGTGTTAACTACGATCTTCTCTTCACTCTCAATATTGAAATTTTCAAGAGTCTTTCCAAATCCATAAAAAATTTAACTCACACCCAAAAGCTTTCAGAAAACTATAAAGAAACAAAGTTCGAAGTTTCGCTTTTTGCCAGCATCCAAAAAAAGGCGTGTGGGCTGTGTTATCATATCACATATCGGGCGTATCCAGACAAGGTGCCTTTTACACCTCGAGGGTTTGCCCTCACTGAACGACTTTCACGAGTTAACTGCACTCCTAATGAACTTAATTACTCAATAGTAAACATCTGTGGCTCTACCTATAAGTATTAATTCTGTGTCTCTACTAGAACTCTAGATTGTAGTTACGAAATTGAACCCACTGGACAGTGATTAGATAATTATATTTACCTTAGCTTTTAGTTTCATTAAATAGATCTATAATACTCGTTACTACCTACATGCCCTTACAAAAATGTATTTTTTCAAACACGATATTCTTCAAGAGGTGTATGAAAGGAGTTATAATGCAAAATGTGTACTTACTATAATTGTAATTTATGTTTTTTACATAATCCTCAGAAACAAAGGCACGTAAATTAACCATGTTGTTGTTGTTATTAAAGTTAGTTAGTAGAAATAATACTCAGTAGTTAAAATCGTCATAAATATTCATTACGCAAAGTTTGCGTTCTGCATTAGTATGTAATGTTATTTGCTCTCCGTTTGTTTATTTAGGAAAAGACGAGCTATAAATAAGGTCAGTACCTGAATCACTTAACCCTTTGGGCTTTTATATTTAAAGATCTTCTAGAAATAGGTATATTCTCCAAAATTTTCTTACTAAAATAACAAACAATAAGATCTTTAGTAGTATCCTCCTGCTTTATTTCCCCTATTTTCCGTAACTACTGTGTAAAACGCATCGTTACTGAGATACAGCTTCAGCTGATATCTACTCTAAAGTAAACTAGTTAGAGTTTCAAATCGCTTGCTGTTATAGTGATGTCATAATACCAGTGACGACATGCAGGCTGTTCAAAGCAGGGCTTTATAACGTTACCAATTAACAGTAAACATAACGTTACGTAACGTTATTTTCAATATGATACCTTGATAACGTTATTTTTTTTAACGTTACCAGGTAACATAACATTAATTTAACGTTATAATATGGTTATGTTACTAGATACCGTTACAAGAAATAACGTTATTTTTACCGGTAATTAGTATCATTATTTTCTGTTACGCGACGTTGCCAGCTCGCCCGCTGCCGGCCGTACATGTTTTTTGTACTACCACAAGAATCTATACATACAGCGTGAAATTTTAATCATTTGGTTCCCGCTGTGTGGTGGTTCCACTCATGATTACAAGCAACTTTTACTATGGGGTCAACTCTCCTGCTCGCAAAAAAAAATCAGCTGTTTCATACATTAAGGTCGAGTAGGTACTGCACTTTTGTATGGAACAGCTGATTTTTTTTTGCGAGCAGGAGCTTTCGCCCCATAGTAAAAGTTGCTTGTAATCATGAGTGGAACCACCCCACGGCGGGAACCAAATGATTAAAATTTCAGCGTGTATAATAAAATCGTGAGCATTTTTTGTTGTGGTATAAAAATCGAAGATCTGGAACACCTGATACAGAACCATAATGGCCCAACTAAACTATAAGGAATATAAAAATAACGCCATAACAAAAGTTGTTCAGCCTAATGAGCATTTTTTGTTGAGGTATAAACATCGAAGATCTGGAACACCTGATGCAGAACCATAATGGCCCAACTAAACTATAAGGAATATAAAAATAACGCCTTAACAAAAGTTGTTCAGTCTGATAAGCATTTTTTGTTGTGGTATAAAAATCGAAGATCTGGAACACTATTTGCAGAACCATGATGGTCCAACTAAACTATATGGAATATAAAAATAACGCCTTAACAAAAGTTGTTCAGCCTTATGAGCATTTTTTGATGTGGTATAAAAATCGAAGATCTGGAACACTATTTGCAGAACCATGATGGTCCAACTAAACTATATGGAATATAAAAATAACGCCTTACAAAAGTTGTTCAGCCTGATAAGCATTTTTTGTTGTGGTATAAAAATCGAAGATCTGGAACACTATTTGCAGAACCATGATGGTCCAACTAAACTATAAGGAATATAAAAATAACGCCATAACAAAAGTTGTTCAGCCTGATGAGCATTTTCTGTTGAGGTATAAAAATCGAAGATCTGGAACACCTAATGCAATACCATAATGGCCCAACTAAACTATAAGGAATATAAAAATAACGCCTTAACAAAAGTTGTTCAGCCTGATAAGCATTTTTTGTTGTGGTATAAAAATCGAAGATCTGAAACACTATTTGCAGAACCATGATGGTCCAACTAAACTATATGGAATATAAAAATAACGCCTTAACAAAAGTTGTTCAGCCTGATGAGCATTTTTTGATGTGGTATAAAAATCTAAGATCTGGAACACTTTTTGCAGAACCATAATAGTCCAACTAAACTATATGGAATATAAAAATGACGTCTTAACAAAAGTTGTTCAGCCTGATGAGCATTTTTCGTTAAGGTATAAAAATTGAAGGTCTTGAACACCTGATGCAGAACCATAATGGTCCAGCTAAACTATACAAAATATAAAAATGACACCTTAGCAAAAGTTGTTCAGCCTGATGAGCATTTTTTGATGTGGTATAAAAATCTAAGATCTGGAACACTTTTTGCAGAACCATAATAGTCCAACTAAACTATATGGAATATAAAAATGACGTCTTAACAAAAGTTGTTCAGCCTGATGAGCATTTTTCGTTAAGGTATAAAAATTGAAGGTCTTGAACACCTGATGCAGAACCATAATGGTCCAGCTAAACTATAAGGAATATAAAAATAACGCCTTAACAAAAGTTGTTCAGCCTGATGAGCATTTTTTGTTGAGGTTTAAAAATCGAAGGTCTTGAACACCTGATGCAGAACCATAATGGTCCAGCTAAACTATACAAAATATAAAAATGACACCTTAGCAAAAGTTGTTCAGCCTGATGAGCATTTTTTGTTAAGGTATAAAAATAGAAGGTCGTGAACATCTGATGCAGAACCATAATGGTCCAGCTAAACTATAGGTACAAAATATAAGAATGACCCCTTAGCAAAAGTTGTTCAGCCTGATGAGCATTTTTTGTTGTGGTATAAAAATCTAAGATCTGGAACACCTGATGCAGAACCATAATGGTCCAACTAAACTAAAAGGAATATAAAAATAACGCCTTAACAAAAGTTGTTCAGCCTGATGAGCATTTTTTGTTGAGGTATAAAAATTGAAGGTCTGGAACACCTGATGCAGAACCATAATAATCCAGCGAAACTATACAAAATATAAAAATGTCACCTTAGCAAAAGTTTTTCAGCCTGATGAACATTTTTTTTTGCAATTTCATATTTGGTCCCATAGTAAAAGTTGTTCAGTTTGATGTTTGTTGGTCCCTATTTACCATATTCGGCATTAGGGGTGTTTTTGTCACACGTTGTATAGAAGTATAAATAATTTATCTGTCATTTTGCCGACATCCGTAATGCAAGATACCTTCTACCACAGTATAATAACTTCTACTACTCCTATTAGGTAGGTAGGTAGAGTATAATCGCAATAAACTTCTTCGTACCGAGTGTAGGTACTCAAACTTGTGCATTGCTTTCTTTTAATTTTTTAATAAATTTGCGTTAACACTTAATATTAAAACACTATCCAGATAATACGTTTAAATTATTTCCGCTGTTATCGATGCGAAACCAAAAATTAATGCCATACAAAATTGTACCTTATGCGCATAGCATTAAGCGTTTTTTTTATTGTACAATTGATGCCTACCTGAAGGGTGTATAAACCATTACCTTAAAAGCTAATTAAGGTTGTATAAACCATTTCCTTAGAAGAATATTATAAATATTGAGTCGTAAAAACCATTTACAATTAACGTTGAATTTTACGCCCCGAGTTGATAAAAATAATGGTCGTTACATCTTATCAAAACTACAAAAACAAAACATTTGGTTTTTACGTTGATAATTTACCGTTCGCAAGACGTTATGACCGAAAATTTCTGGGTCGTATCGACAATTTTTTTGCGAATTTCTGCATTTCGTATATTTATAGATCGATAGAAAAAAAATTCTGAGAAAAATGGTATACATGGTGAAATTTTAATCATTTGGTTCCCGCCGTGAGGTGGTTCCACTCATGATTACTAGCAACTTTTACGATGGGGCCAACTCTCTTACTCGCAAAAAAAAAATCTGCTGCTCTATAAAAAGTATCATCTCCTATCGGAGCTAGTGATGAAAAAGACTCGAGTCTTTTAAGTCCTTTTGCAAACACTCGCCTCATTTGAACGCCTCACGACTCGACGAGTTTTTTAAACCCTAAGTCTTGAGTCAAAATACTCGAAGCTCAAGACTAATTTGAGTCGAGCTCTTTTACCTCAGGCCTCGAAAGCTGAGTCGTTTCTTAAAAGGTTTAAAGGACTTAAAAGACTCGAGCCTTGTGGCTTCGGGAGTCGTAACGTAAGTCATGAGAGGCGTTTACCAACCAATATACTGACTGACTGATACATATCAGCAAATTCAGCACATTGATCTGATTGAAATTAAAAATAAACAAAATAAAAGTTTTTATTAGGAAAAAAAAATTGAAACAAAAAAAAAGAATTATAATAAAATAAATATAAAATAAAATACTTAATAAAAACCTAAAAAAAATCCGATACCGAGGGCCAAGGACTCCATTTTTAAAATACTAAAAATCCAAGATGGCAGCCAACTTTTTTGTTTGTGGGCTGATTTCGATGAAACTCGGTTTTTGGAACTATTTTGACAAGAAAAAAAAACGCAATGTTGAAAATATTGAAAAATCCAAGATGGCGGCCAACTTTTTTGTTCGTGGGCCGATTTCGATGACACTTGGTTTTTGGTACTATTTTGACAAGAAAATAACAACGCAATGTTGGACATATTGAAAAATCCAAGATGGCGGCCAACTTTCTTGTTTGTGGGCCGATTTCAATGAAACTCAGATTTTAGTACTATTTTGACGAGAAAATAACAACGCAGTGTTGGAAGTATTGAAAAATCCAAGATGGTGGCTAACTTTTTTTATAGTGGGCCGATTTCGATCAAACTCGGTTTTTGGCACTATTTTGACAAGAAAATATAAAACTTAAAATCCAAGATAGCGGCCAACTTAAGTAAATAGTACTAAAGATCGAGTTTCATCGAAATCGGCCCAAAAACAAAAAGGTGGCCGCCATCTTGGATTTTTAGTATTTAAAATATTGCGTTTTTATTTTCTTTTCAAAATCTTTTTATTAAAATAAACTTGTTAATTAAGCGTTTTTGAATCGTCTATATTTTTTATAGACTTATTTAGGAGCCTTAAAGGTTGAGCTTTATATGGAGAGTATTTGGATACACGACTCAGTCGTGACGTGAGCCTTTTTAAAAACAGCTCGAGTCGTTTGAGTCTTTTAACGTACAACTGAGTCTTATTAAAAAGACTCGAACGTCGAGTCTTCACTTTAGACTTGAATCGTTTCATCAAAATCGGCCAGAAAACAAAAAAGTTAGCCGCCATCTTTGATGTTCCAAAAAACCGAGTTTCATCGAAATCGGCTCACAAACAAAAAAGTTGGCCACCATCTTGGATTTTTAGTATTTTAAAAATTGCGTTGTTATTTTCTCGTCAAAATAGTACTAAAAATCGAGTTTCGTCGAAATCGGCCCAAAAAACAAAAAAGTTGGCCGCTATCTTGGAATTTTAGTTTTATATTTTCTTATAAAAATAGTACTAAAAATCGAGTTTCGTCGAAATCGGCCCACTAACAAAAAAGTTAGCCACCATCTTGGATTTTTTAATACTTCCAACATTGCGTTGTTATTTTCTCGTCAAAATAGTACTTAAAACTGAGTTTCATTGAAATCGGCCCACAAACAAGAAAGTTGGCCGCCATCTTGGATTTTTCAATATGTCCATCATTGCGTTGTTATTTTCTTGTCAAAATAGTACCAAAAATCAAGTTTCATCGAAATCGGCCCAAAAACAAAAAAGTGGGCCGCCATCTTGGATTTTTAGTATTTTCAAAATTGCGTTGTTATTGTCGTTTCAAAATAGTACCGAAAACCGAGTTTCATCGAAATCGGCCCACAAACAAAAAAGTTGGCCACCATCTTGGATTTTTCCATATTTTAAACATTGCGTTGATATTTTCTTGTCAAAATAGTTCCAAAAACCGAGTTTCATCGAAATCGGCTAACAAACAAAAAAGTTGGCCGCCATCTTGGATTTTTAGTATTTTAAAAATTGCGTTGTTATTTTCTTTTCAAAATAGTACCGAAAACCGAGTTTCATCGAAATCGGCTCACGAACAAAAAAGTTGGCTGCCATCTTGGATTTTTCAATATTTTTAACATTGCGTTATTATTTTCTTGTCAAAATAGTACCAAAAACCCAGTTTCATCGAAATCGGCCCACAAACAAAAAAGTTGGCCGCCATCTTGGATTTTTTGTATTTTAGAAATTGCATTGTTATTTTCTTGCCAAAATAGTACCAAAAACCGAGTTTCATCGAAATCTTGGATTTTTAGTATTTTAAAAATTGCGTTGGTCTTTTCTTTTCAAAAAAGTACCGAAAACCGAGTTTCATCGAAATCGGCCCAAAAATAAAAAAGTTGGCCGCCCTCTTGGATTTTTAGTATTTAAAAAAATGCATTGTTATTTTTTTGCCAAAATAGTACCGAAAACCGAGTTTCATCAAATTTGGCCCTACCAACAAAAAAGTTGGCCGCCAACTTGGGTTTTTCAATATTTTAAACATTGCGTTGTTATTGTCGTGTCAAAATATTTCCAAAAATCGAGTTTCATCGAAATCGGCCCAAAAACAAAAAAGTTGGCCGCCATCTTGGATTTTTTGTATTTTAAAAATTGCGTTGTTATTTTCTTGTCAAAATAGTACCAAAAACCGAGTTTCATCGAAATCGGCACACAAACAAAAAAGTTGGCCGCCATCTTGGATTTTTCAATATTTTAAAAATATCGTTGTTATTTTCTTGTCAAAATAGTACCGAAAACCGAAATTCATCGAAATCGGCCCAAAAATAAAAAAGTTGGCCGCCCTCTTGGATTTTTAGTATTTAAAAAATTGCGTTGTTATTTTTTTGCCAAAATAGTACCGAAAACCGAGTTTCATCAAATTTGGCCCTACCAACAAAAAAGTTGGCCGCCAACTTGATTTTTCAATATTTTAAACATTGCGTTGTTATTGTCGTGTCAAAATATTTCCAAAAATCGAGTTTCATCGAAATCGGCCCAAAAACCAAAAAGTTGGCCGCCATCTTGGATTTTTTGTATTTTAAAAATTGCGTTGTTATTTTCTTGTCAAAATCTTTTTATTAAAATAAACTTGTTAATTAAGCGCTTTTGAATAGTCTATATATTTTTTTTCTAGACTTATTTAGGAACCTTAAAGGTTGAGCATTATGTATTTGGATAGACGACTCAGTCGTGAGCCTTTTTAAAAACAGCTCGAGTCGTTTGCGTCTTTTGAGTCTTTTGAGTCGTTTGAGTCTTTTGAGTCTTTTAACATACAACTGAGTCTTATTAAAAAGACTCGAACGTCGAGTCTTCACTTTAGTTAGACTTGAGTCGCGTAAAACGGAGGCGAGTCTTTTTATTAAGACTTAAAAGACTTGAGTCTTTTTCATCACTAATCGGAGCACTCGTCAAGACGATTCAAACGAGCCCAAAACTCGATGGGGTTGCATGGTTTTAATACAGAGTTCTAGTGGCCTTCTTCCGGCTCCATCATCAGACCCTGGAAACTATTTCCCAACAAAAAACTAGTCAAGACGATTCAAACGAGCCCAAACTCGATGATGTTGCATAGTTTTATTATAGAGTTCCTATGGCCTTCATCCGGCTCCATCGTCAGATCCTCGGAAACTATTTCCCAACAAAGTACTCGTCAAGACGATTCAAACGAGCCCAATTTCGATGGGATAGCGTGGTTTTATTAAAGAGTTCCTGTGTCCTTCTTCCGGCTTCATTATCAGACCCTGAAAACTATTTCCCAATAAAGAACTCGTCAAGACAATTCAAACGTGCCCAAATTTGATGGGGTTGCACCGTTTCGATATTGAGTTCCTATGGCATGGCCTTTCGGCTTCATCATCAGACCCTGGACTTCGTTTCCCATTTGAGTACTCGTCAAGACGATTCAAACGAGCCCAAACTCGATGGAGTTGCATGGTTTTATTATAGAGTTCCTATGGCCTTCCTTCAGCTCCAT
The DNA here is from genome assembly GCA_928269145.1 of Agriphila tristella. Lineage (NCBI taxonomy): Eukaryota > Metazoa > Arthropoda > Insecta > Lepidoptera > Crambidae > Agriphila > Agriphila tristella. Next base: position 20,485,697 of record OV743440.1, on the reverse strand, counting down.
CGTCAGATCCTCGGAAACTATTTCACAACAAAGTACTCGTCAAGTCGATTCAAACGAGCCCAATTTCAATGAGATAGCGTGGTTTTATTAAAGAGTTCCTGTGTCCTTCTTCCGGCTCCATTATCAGACCCTGGAAACTATTTCCCAATAAAGAACTCGTCAAGACAATTCAAACGAGCCCAAATTTGATGGGGTTGCACCGTTTCGATATTGAGTTCCTATGGCATGGCCTTTCGGCTTCATCATCAGACCCTAGACTTCGTCTCCCATTAGAGTACTCGTCAAGACGATTCTAACGAGCCCAAACTCGATGGAGTTGCATGGTTTTATTATAGAGTTCCTATGGCCTTCCTCCGGCTCCATCGTCAGATCCTCGGAAACTATTTCCCAACAAAGTACTCGTCAAGACGATTCAAACGAGCCCAATTTCGATGCGATAGCGTGGTTTTATCAAAGAGTTCCTGTGTCCTTCTTCCGGCTCCATCATCAGACCCTGGAAACTATTTCCCAATAAAGAACTCGTCAAGACAATTCAAACGAGCCCAAATTTGATGGGGTTGCACCGTTTCAATATTGAGTTCCTATGGCATGGCCTTTCGGCTTCATCATCAGACCCTGGACTTCGTTTCCCATTAGAGTACTCGTCAAGACGATTCTAACGAGCCCAAACTCGATGGAGTTGCATGGTTTTGTTATAGAGTTCCTATGGCCTTCCTCCGGCTCCATCGTCAGATCCTCGGAAACTATTTCCCAACAAAGTACTCGTCAAGACGATTCAAACGAGCCCAATTTCGATGCGATAGCGTGGTTTTATCAAAGAGTTCCTGTGTCCTTCTTCCGGCTCCATCATCAGACCCTGGAAACTATTTCCCAATAAAGAACTCGTCAAGACAATTCAAACGAGCCCAAATTTGATGGGGTTGCACCGTTTCAATATTGAGTTCCTATGGCATGGCCTTTCGGCTTCATCATCAGACCCTGGACTTTATCTCCCATTAGAGTACTCGTCAAGACGATTCTAACGAGCTCAAACACGATGGGGTTGTATGGTTTCATCATAGTTTTCCTGTGGCCTTCTTCCGGCTTCATCATCAGATTATCTCAATGATACCATAATATTGCATTTCCTTCCAGTTCTGACCTATGTTCAAAGTTTCAAGTCTCTAGCTCATCGGGAAGCTAGGATAAAATCGTTCGCAAACTTTGTGGAGAAACACACAAACAACCTAATAAATACGTGTTTAAAAACGCAACAGAAAAGTTTTCATATTACAGTTGGTTTTCTCACGCATTATACTTTTGATTTTGAAAAAAAAAATTGATGCATGTTCCCTCATAACGTTACCAAGGAACGAAAAAATAACGTTAATATTCTGTTTACCGTTATCAATTTTACCGTTACTAATAACGTTATTTATTTTAACGTTAAATTTTTCTTACCGTTATCGATGCAAGTACATCGATAACGTTACTAATTTTTAACGGTATTTGAAGCCCTGGTTCAAAGCTGCAATTTGGCAGGTTTATGAGGGTTCAGAGATAAAAAGACGTAAGTTAAAAAGAGGTCCTAATCATAGCAGGATCACGAGTTGAATCCATCATAAAATGACGCAAAAGGCTACGGGCAACCTACACTGCAAAACTGCAGCACGTCTAAAGCCCAAAAACTTTACATTTTGATTAGATTATTATTAATTAAACAAGAAAAACAGACTTGAAATTATATTTAACTTTTTATCATTTTAGTATAACTACCAGTCAATACCATAAGACAAAAGATAAATAAAAGAAGAGAAATTACGTATAGGCAATCTACGCCCAGGCATTTTTTCGAATAAGTACATCTATAACGACGCTTCCTAGCCTACTCTAGCTAGAACACAAAAGAGTTTATATTTTTGTGCTAATGATGTAAACGCATAGATCGAGGGCCCTATTTTAAAAATCATTGAACGATCATTCGGCTGGCGTCGGACACTCTATACTAAATAACTACGTTATATCGTAACTACTTAGCATTGGACGTGTACGTAGCAACTAAGTTTCGTAGCATAGATTCGAAAGGAATTTCCGAAGTAAGTAGGGTTGATACCAACATTTTATAGATAAGTACCTACGTCATTACTGGCTAGCCTTGTATGATATAGATTTACCATACAGCTGAGTCGGATTAACAGCATTGTGGGAACTAGGTCACCCGAGAGAGCTTTTCACTTTAGCAACTTTTTTTAATAACAAAGCGCATGAAGCTGATGGTATTTTTTTATTAAAAATTCTACATGGCTCAATGTTAAAATTACTCGCGGCTGCCTATTAGGCGATGAAAAAGATTTGAAATTATTTAGATTACCGAAATTATTTAAGACAATCCTTTATTAGCTGAGTTAGGATTTGAACATCTTTACATTTGATTCTACTATGTCTTTACTAAACATTAAAAAATACTTGACACCATGTTTTTATATATATACTTTTCTGATTTTCAAAAAAAACTTTAACCGAAGTAAACTAACGAGTACGTCTCTTATTTCCAAAGCGATCGCCTTGAAATACGATACAAAATCGCCGAAATCGAAAAAAACTCACGAAGTACCTACAAAACAAATAAAACTCCTTTTGTTTCCTTCTAGGTAATTTTACGTTACGTAAGGCTAGGGCACGTCCCACGCTTGCGACCTTCTTTGCTGAATAAAAACTTCAGTGCCTCTACTGAAAGTTTAGAATTAAACTAGTTGCATAAGTTTCTGCCAAATTTTTAATTTTTGGTACAACTTTTATCGCCGACTGCACTTTTGTCCGCCATATGGGATTAAGAGTGACGTCACTTTATTTTTTTCGAGTTATTCTCAGCAAGCCCTTTCATTTGATACCCATATTGTAGGAGTTCATTAAAAATAACTTGTTCGCCATTTTGGGTGTTCCGCCAATGGTGGATTAAGAATGACGTCACACAGCTAACCATGCATTGTCTTCCAAACTAAAAGTGTATACAAAGCTCAATCGGTTACTAGATATCTGCTTCAACATTGAGTTTCAAGATTCCAACCGAACATACATACGTACTTACATACATTGCAAGTTAAATAAAAGCTTGTAATTTCTGCATCGTTCTGTTTTTATCCCTGACATATTCTCAATCAAATCAATCATATATTCTTTATTAAGCTTAGAAATTAAGGCTTTTGGATTTCGTCGACTTATTTTTACAAGGTATGTAAAAATCTACATTAAAGAGGACCTCTTGAAAACGAACACCCTCGTCTATTCTTTCCGCCGCAATATGACTTAATTTGCACACATTTACATAATGCTGCTGAGACATACCACTGAGCCTAATGAAATAATAATTATAAACAGGTTTTTTATTAACAATTTTATACTACTCGTAACTTCCACCCGCGATTGCGTCCGCGTAGTCACTTCAAAAATCCATAAGGAACCTTTGACCCGAATAAAAGTATCCTTTTTAATCAAGGTGCGTTCAGCCGTTTCTGCGTGATTGCGTAACAAACAATCATGCAAACTTGCAAATTCAATCATTGATTTGTTAGTAACACTTCAGTTAGATAAAATTGTTACAAAAAGCACTTTCACTCAGCCAAATTGATATATATATTCAATTAATAAAAAAGCTTCTTCCATTAACAAAAAAGATATTACAACCAACAAGATTCGCGGATTTTTTATCTGGCGGTGAACTTGAAATAGGTATCTCTGTCCGCGACTCATGTCTATTTCACGTAGTCTTAGAACGCTTCACACGTCTCGCACCTTCACTTAATTCAATTACAACGTAAGGGCAAAGTTCGGCTATCTACAAGTATCTTTCATACCAAAAGTATCCTGAAATGTTATCCTACATAATATTGATATGAATTGTTGTAACCTTTAGAACATTGATAGTAAGTTCCTATTAGTATTATGAATGGAAAGTGAATGGAATTAATAAACTAACGTTATTTATATTTAGCAGTGGCGAGTAGTGAAATTATGGCGAAGGTAAGCCGTTCTACAAAAATGTTATGATCTGCATAGTGGATCGGTGGTGGGGTGAAATTCCAGTGTCAATACTAATAATACCTTTAAAAAGCTAAAAATAAAGAAATAATATTCAAATCATTAGATACGCATATAAATTTTAATAAAACACGTCAAATGAAGTCGGTTGGGCCTTTTAGAATAAAAAAAAAAAGAAAAAAAAACAGTTGTCCTCCAGCCCCACCCGACCCGACTTCAATAGACGTGTTTTATTAAAATTAATATGCGATCTATCATCTAATAATTTGAATATATTATGTATTTCATGCTTTTTAACTTTTTAGAGGTGTTTAATTTTGAACTGTTTTTGTTATTATTTTCAAGTTTATGGAGGAGGTTTTTCTTTTTATTTTTCATTTAGAAGATACTAACTATCGTCCTTGTTGCACGGTTTTGTTGCAATTTCCTTCTGTTTAAGTAGATGACCAGCTTAATAAACCCCGATCGAACTATTGACAGCTTCTGGCCTCGCTGCAACAGGCAGAAACCTGTTGTTCGACGAGAAATTGCTCCCGCGTGGTCTTTGTTATGAGTTAATTGCTTCCCTCACAAAAGAGTGCGTCTTACTTTATCATAGTGTAATGAAACAAAGCGCTGGATAAGGACAAAAGAGATGAAAGAACATCAAAATACACTGTGAGAGAAAAAAGTTTTGGCGCTGTTGTTTTTTTTATGATTTATGACTTGTCTCAAATAACCAAAAATATTACACCCATTTTAACATTATTATTATTATTATAAATAATATTGTTTGGGACTTTTTATAAATACTGATAAGCTGCGGTTTTAGTTTTGTCTTGTCTTGAAATTGTAGGGGAATCACATTAATTTTACGTTAAATTTCGTTTCAGAATAGACTTTTTGCACCGCTTTAATTTAAATTACGGTGCCCGTATTTGCCCTATTAAATTGTGTACCTATGCCTTTTATTGAATAAACATATAATTTACTCATTTATTATATTATATTGAAACGCCATTTATCATAGTATATTACCTATGTTATGGCTCTTGTAAACCAACTTAAGCGACATTTTCACTGAACTTGTGTATCTATTTTAAACCCAATTAGTTATGCATCATTAACTTTGTAATATGTTTATAATAATATTTTACACTAACTTCATCTAATTCTACTAGCAATAGTTTCAGAAATCAGCTATAAAATGTGTCATTTAAAATAAACTTTAATCTTATAATACCTTAAAATAAATTATATACTCATTAGAAAAATACTAGAAAAATCGATTCACCCGTAGCACCTCAGACAGACGGTACCGTCTGATATAAACATTGTGAATGCGAAAATCTTAATATATTAGGGGAATTAATTAATTGGGTGACTGGAAATAATTAAAGGCGATTGTTAACTAACTGTCAACTGACTGCGAACTAGTTACTCAATTTGTATTTTAAAGTCAAAGTGGCACCGCGGTGAATTTTATTCAATAGGTATTGTGATAAATTGCATGGGTGGGAAAAAACCCTTCGTCGCATAATGTACAATACGCAAAAGTATATTTAGTCCCCGCACTAGGCAAAGTTTAATTAATGGATAAAAACCTGATCTGGGACCCTAATTTTCATGAGGTGTGTCTTCATAAGATTGCTTTCCCGTTTCCTTTTACTTTCACCTGACGTACGCCATATCTTGTCAAAAAAAACCTCAAAATTGAGAGGCAATCAATATTGCATGCGTTTGACGTAAGTTGACTTGAAAGTTGAAGCGACTCGGTGAAGATAGACCAAAATAGTGATCGTTCAGCTTCGATTCAGTGGTTACGTTTACGTTGCGTTGTCAAGGTAACACAAAATTTCCATAAAATGTATTGCAGTAATATTTAAAACTTGAGCTAATGATTGCGAAAAAAAATATTCGAAATACATTTTAGTTCAACGGCATGGATTAAGTAAATAAAACATACAAACGTTTGATATAAACTGTACTTTCGATTACTTTCAGTACCGACTTTGATACGGGCATCAATCAACGTCATAACAACGGACACTTGTTGAGTAAATCATGTTCACACTGCTCCGACAGCGAGCGAAAACTTTTTTCCATCATGATATCCATGACACAGTAATGTACTGTGTCCATGAGCTCGTTATAAACTTTGCTCTACATCACCATTTATCAATATACGACTCGTGATGTCAAAAATTCACACATTTTGCAGTCCCCGCAAGAATCGGAGCATTGAAAATGAATACAAAAATTTACGATAAACCAAAATTAAATCAAATGCAAAATCCTGCCGAGTGTGACAAAAAGCGCCCGCTGACTGCCACGACGCGGCCGAAATATTATAACCGATTTTCAAAATTCCAACGAATGCACTTCTCGTCTGCTTCTGCATCTTTTAACACTACTTATTACCATGACGATCGGTCAATAATCATAGAAGCTACAAGCTACTTACATCACTTTTTATGGACGGAAACACCCGTTTTTCTACAATTCCAAATCTAAAGGGACAGGTCACAATTATTATTAACCGATTTTCAAAATTTTTTCGCCATTTTATAGCTAAACTAATACCTACCCTAGGGCCCTTTTTGTATTTTTTCTCAAGTCGGTTTTTCCGAAATATTTACAATTTTGTAAACAACCACCAAAAAACCCGAATTTTCCAAAATTCCAAAAAAAGTTTCCAGTAGCTTTTCAAAATTCAAACGTTCACACGTGTCTCGATAAATTTTTTAACTTTTGGTACTATTCCCATCTTGATCCTTTCAAAATCCTCGGAGAAATGGTCAAAAATACGTGTCAGGTGATTTGTATCTGCTAACCATTTTCAATGGCAAATAAAAATTCACAGATTTTACAGTCCCTGCAAGAATCGGAGCATTGAAAATGAACACCAAAATTTACGAAAAACCAAAATCAAATCAAATGCAAAGTTCTACTTATTATATTTTTAAAGTTACCTAGGTAGTACCTACCTATTTATTTTTACGATTGTGACACTCGGCTCCGCCTCGTGTCACAAAAGCGACCACTGACTGCCTCGACGCAGCCAAAATATTATTCACCGATTTTCAAAATTCCAACGAAAGCACTTCTCGTCTGCTTCTGCATCTTTTAACACAATTACCACGACGATCTGTCAATAATCATAAAAGCTACATCACTTTTTATGTGCGGAAACACCCGTTTTTCTACAATTCCAAATCTAAAGGGACCACCTACAGGTCACAATTATTAACCGATTTTCAAAATTATTTCGCCATTTGGTAGTTAAACTAATACACTAGGACCCTTTTTTCCATTTTTTCTTAAGTCGGTTTTATTTCCGAAATATTTACAATTTAGTAAACAAACACCCCCCAAAAAACCCGGAATTTTTGGATTTTTGCAAAATTCCAAAAAAAGTTACCGATAGTTTTTCAAAATTCAAATGTTCACAGGTGTCTCGATAAATTCCTCAACTTTTGGTACTATTTCCATCTCGATCCTCTCAAAATTCTTGGAGATATGGCTAAAAATACGTCTCAGGCGATTTGCATCTGATAACCATTTTCAATGGTAAAAGTTGCTCTTGACAGCACGTAGGCGGGGTTGACGCAAAGACTTTCAACGCACGGCTAAAATCGACTGACTAAAATCATCCAACTTTGGCCGTACGGCGTAAATCGTGCGGCTAAATCTGTGTACGCCGCATTAGGTATGATACCTATCACATTCACGATTCGAAAATAAGTGGATGAAACTTAACCACAGACAGGGTTATATGATTATGATGATAATTTACGACTAACGTTTCGTTTTTGTGAGATTAACTTATTTTAACAGTAGGTACATGCTGTTGCCTTTTTTTAGGGTTCTGTAGTAAAGTCAACAACGAACCCATATAGTTTTTTACTTTCTAGTAGTATTACAAAATAGCTTAGAACACTTCAATTATATTCGAACTATGTATTTATTTTGTGGTGTCACACCAATACCTGTGGAAAATGTGTAAAAAAGTGCCTAAGGTACAACGAGAAAAAGAGTGAATTCATGATCTTTAGGGGTAACATTAAGAGACTTGAAAATGTGCCCCCACTACTTTTGAACGGGGTTCCTTTAGGCCGTGTAAGTCAGTTTAAATACCTTGGTCATATTGTGACTGAAACCCTGGATGACAATTGTGACATTGAAAGGGAACGCAGGGCGTTGTCGGTGGGATCCCTTGTTTTCGCATAATGTTTTTGTACCTAATTTGATTTGGCATAACAGATTTGGCATACTATTTTTTGTCATAATAATACTTTGGCATAATTGTTTTTTGGCATACTATTTATATAAGCATAATAATCATTTAGACTAATTTGTTTTCGCATAATGTTATTAGGCATATTGACTATTCGCCTAATATTATTTAGACATAATAATCAAAAACAATAAGAATACATATTTTTACGTACTTATGTATTTTCTTGCAAAAGGGTACCTATGTATTAAAATGCCGAAAATTTATAACACATACGTCCGAAATATTGACGTATAAAACACCTATTTTCAAAATACCGGACATCCTAAATATCGATATCCGATAGACCGTAACTTATAAGATCGATTATTAAGTGACCGATAGTTCGAAATCCCGAAAGTTAAAATGCCATTAGTTCATAATCCGGAAAGTTTGTTTAGGTCTATTAGGTGCGACGACGAGCGAGCGTAGCGAGCGAGGAGGAGGTTAAGTTTCATTGTGACCTACAACGCACGAGCCGAGCGAGCGAAGTGAGCGTGCCGCGGCAGCGGCCGGCAAGGTGCCAGAACCGACCTGCTGGCATGTAACCCACAATCAACCTTCAGTTTTTTAAGCGTGATTTTAAACGTACGGCCAAACAACCGTTCGACCATTCGATTTTCGGTGTTTCGTTCATGGGTCTTGAAAAATTAGGTCTTTTCAACTTCGGCATTGTAAATACATACCCCTAGCCATGCATGTGACAAACAATATTTATTTAAAGTGTTAATTTTTAGCAATAGCTTTTATATGTGAAGTTTCGAAGTGTATTCTTTGTTTTGTTTATAAAAATATGCGTTAATAACATTATGCGTGTTTAAATTTATGCTAAAGAATATTATGCTTAAACATGATTATGCTTAAATTTGTTATGCCTAAAAAAGTTATGCATAAGCTGTTATGACTAAGTAATATTATGCGTAAACATCATTCGGCGAAATCATATTATGCTATGACATATTATGCCTTAAAATTTTATGCAAATACATAGGGAACCGTTGTCGGTTCGTGGAAACATGGTGAGGCAGAGGTTTGCACGGTGTACAGTAGAGGTGAAGTTAACTTTATTCAAAGCCTACTGTCAAAATTTTTACACCAGTGGTCTGTGGTCCAGTTTTACCCAGCGTACCTACAATGCCCTGCGTGTGTTGTACAATAACATCTTCAGATCCTTGTTGGGGCTCCCACGTTTCTGCAGTGCATCTGGCATGTTCGCCGATGCTAGAACTGATGACTTCTATGCTTTGATGCGGAAAAAGTCTTATTCCATCATAAAAAGAATACGGGGGAGCTCTAACGGCATTCTGAGGATGTTATCGGAGAGATTAGACTCTCCTTTGTTTACAAGGTTCACCGATTTGCATGTCAAAAATGTAAATCGATGCAGTTTGTTTTCATTATTATAATTTTTAATTTGATCTGCTAACATAGTGTGTAAGCTGTTTGTTACTAACAATATATGGACAAATGAAGTCTGAAATAAACAAATTTTATTTTATTTATTTATTTAATACATACATATTAGCATTTTAGTTACCTTTGTCGATTATTTTCTTTAATGTGGTTACTTGCAAACATTTATTTTCAAATTGTTAAAACCAAATCAATTGTTATGATGTTATTTCTGAGAGAAGTTCTCAAAATGTGGGTTCACTCAGAAGATATTCAGCACTTTTCACGTATTTTCAGGGCGTTGAACACGGGAGAGACTGGGTCAAGAAATCAGGCTGATTTCGAGGTAATTTAATTACGAATTCTAGGAAATTCAAAAACTTTTTTCTTATTTCAATCCGTGATTATAACTCCAAGTAACGATTTTTTTTGTTTTTAAGCATTTCCTACGTTTCGGCTCCTTCCCAAGAGCCATTGAATATTCAGCCCTCGTGTGTTTTTGTTTTTATTTATTTATTCAGGATTTTTTTAATGATTCAGATTTTCTCAAGGACCGCGCCGTGGTATCAGTTGTTTAAAACTGTCGGAGTTCTAGGACAGCTCTTTCGTCGAGAGTGAAAACTGCTCCCTCCATATATTTTTGGTAAGATACCAACTGACAAAAAATCTATGAAAATTAATGATAATTTAATTATTACTTCATTACAATGCGAGTTTACAAAAATGTTCTCTAAAACACATACAGGTCACAAAAAATATTTCAAAACAATGAAATTGCATACATTTTAAGTCGCTAACGATTTTTATTAAAATTTAAAAAAGGTATTTAAACATTTTTCCAGTAGCACCATAACTTTGTAATATTATTTTCCAACAACAAAGCAGAACCACTATAGATATGGTGTAAATCCTACACGGCTCAGAGCCGCCGGTTCAAGCGCATAATTGGCAATCACGCCGACGTTCACTCATATATTAATGCATTCCTTTGATGTCGCATGCAAAGTAAATGTGTGGCAGGTAAAGCAAAGGGCAGATAATGCAATCACTAAATTTTACGGCTTGTCGCACATACAAATCTTGTAAACCATTTGATGAAAAGGGTTGTTGTAGATGTAGGTCAGTAGGTTCATGGTTATTAATTAAACATTGAAAACATATAGTAAAAAGTATGGGAAAATGAATATTTTACACCTCAATACTTGTAAGTAATAGAGAGTATTCAGTCACAATGTTCATAAGTAAAAGACAGTGCACGCAAAAAGACTTTTGAATGTTTTTAAACTAAAAGTGGCCACTTTTTTAAAGACAGATTTCCCATTGAAATAGCCTCTGTGGCTGCCCCTTTTTTTTATTTTTTATTTCAGAATTGTATTTGATACTTTTCAATGTCAACAACATTCTGCGATGCCTGTTATGAATGAAGGCAGGGTAAAATGCATAAAATTGAATTCTGTAACATTTTCATTAGGTACTAAAATAAAATATATCGGGGTTATGCCTATTTTCTGCCATGCCGTCCTTTCCGTGATCATTTTCAATAGTATCTGCGTAATTTCAAAAGAACTCTTATCATTTTTACATCTACAAAATCTACTTCAATATACACAAAAAAGGAAACTCCCAAACGGTTTTGTCGCACATACAATTTTATTTCTTAGATTAAACCAAAACTTGAAGGCTCCGAAGGGATCTCAATGAACTAAAATACGTCGAGCAAAATTACGTTCACATTCAATTTCGCTTAATGTTACCGGACTTTCTTAAAGTGTTTTTACGAAATCAAATAAAACGTACTTAAATATTAAGCAGGTTAAGCAGGTAATAACTATTTCTGTCGTTCAAAATCTATGTACCGTATGTACGTGTATAGTGTAACTTTTTCCCTTATTTCCATCCCACAACAGTTTGTGTACTGTTTTACACACACACAGTAAGATCTTAAACTAGATACGGGAATATGAGAAATAATGAATGAAAGACATTATAATCCATAATTCATCAGAGGTTACTGAATATTTACAAACAAAGTATTTAAGTACAAACAGTGCAATTGCTTCTTTGGACACCCACGGAGAGAGTATCAGAGTTTTTTTGATCATTCACACACGTCAGACACATACATTGCAAGAATATTGAATTGCTGAATTAATGTTTTCAGCGCTGTACGTTGCGCAGTAAAGAATTCAATAAATATTTGGGTTTTATCATAAGTTTAAGCTACTCTTAGTTCACAGACAACAGCCTATCACGTTTGTGCCTTTTTTATTTTATTTTTATAGGCTTTATTCAGAGTTTACATTAATACATTATAAAATTATGAGTAATTAGTACATTTTAAAATATTATTCATAACATTATAATATTAAATTCATTTTAATAATTTCTAAATATTTTGGTTCTGCTCCTCTGTGTGCCCTCCGGCAAACTCTTCCACTTCTCCCTATCTCTAGCTATTCCCATACATTTTTTCCCTGCCATCTTTAAACAAATCATCCTTCCATCTCTTCAGTGGCTTCCCTTTTCCTCTCTCTAGGGTACCAATTGGTTACCACCTTACTCCATCTTTCGTCACCTCTCATAGTGTGGCCAGCCCATTTACATTTAAGGGATCTCAGTTTTACCACAACATCCTGTACTCCGGTGGCTTTTCTTCCATGGCCCGTTTGTAATTTTGTAATTTAGTTTGCTGAGATTTAGTTAACGCCCATGTCTGTAACATCAAAATTAACCTCAAAATTTAAATTTCTAACCTAACCCGGGACCTACAGAAATAAAGCAGTTCTATACGATCGATCGTCGACACGTCAGGTCAAATACGATTATAAAGTTGCAACAGCTAAAATATAATTTTGGAATATGTAAATAAACCTTTTACAAATATTATATAAAGCATTGTAAACATTCTAAAATATCAAAAAAATCATTAAAACACATCGGTCCTACAGAGGATCGAACCGAGGCCTCACGCATTTAAGGTTAGTCTCTCCACTGCGCCACGGTGCGGTGGCTTGAAAATTAGTAACAAAATTAGTCATTAATTGATGCTTTATGTCTCATCTCCGCCTGAGCGGCAGCCGAAACTTCCCGAGTGGATAACGCGTCGGGTATTTACTAATATGCGCCCATAAAGTTAATATACCAGGTAATATTAACTTTATGTATGCGCCCTGTTCGTGTCTCAATCTCTTAGCAATTATTTGGCCAAGATATATGTGTATTCATTTACATATTCTATTTCAGTGTTGTTTACTATTGTTTCTTTTGCTCTGTTGGTCATTACTTTAGTTTGGAGGTGTTCATATTTAGGCCTACTTGTTTGCTGTATGTATCTAGATCCGTCAACATTTCTTGCAGTTCCTGTGAAGACTTTGCAAACAGGATAATGTCTGTGCCTTAGGCTCATCATAGACTTCTTAAGCTACATAAAATTAGTAAGTACATACATCAATGAATAAATATTTCATTTTTATTAAGTTTGACCAATTACAAATGCTTGGTCAACAAAAAAGTAACTACATAATAATGTAACCTCGTTATTCAAAGTTTGTATGGATTCTTCAGGTTAAATTAAAACCGAGTTTAAACGAAGTTTTGGTAGACTATTGTGCCAAGTCTACGGAGGTAATGTAAAGTAACGGATCATTATACAATTTTATTTTGCTAAACAGTTACCAAAGTCTAAAAAAACCTTTGAAGAGAATAGCCAACCGATATATTTTATTTTTTCATGTTTTAGAGGTTTTTTGTGTCGGGGTTGTTAAATTTTTTATTTCATAATTTTTATATCAGGTACTAGTACTCTATTCCGTTATTTACGTAAATACTTTTCAGGATGAAATAGAAAATTGCAATAGAAAATCTGACCAGCTGAAATACAATGAGTGGATGATCTTCATAAATTATAGCTAAGAACCATCTCGATCACGCCAACTTTTAAATAAAAAACCGCTTCAAAATTGGTTTTCAAATTTCAAACACACTCACACCTCTTTTTTGCGTCGGTCGGGGGTTATAACAACACTAAACTGTCTTATTTATGAGATTGAAATGGATGAATACCTAATTAGGGATATTGCAAAACTAGCGGCCGCTCGCGACTTTATCTGCGTGGAAAGTTTTTTTGCTATCCCTCGGGATCAGGAACAATATTTTTTTTCTAGATGAATGGTAACCAATGTCTTTCTCTGTACCCCTGACAACGTTTATGTGCAATTTCATTATGTTCGGTTCAGTTTGTTGTTACGTCTTAACGTAACAAACAAACGAACGGCCTTTCGCATTTATAATATTAGTAAGGATTAGTAAGGATAAGCTAGGCATTGTAGGACAAGTTCACTTTTAATTACAGCTATTTAAATATTTTATAGTATGCTATTAGGTATGTTAATATGTATGAAGTTTCCAAATAAACTAGGGTACGTTTAGGGTTTTTCCATAAATTAAATTACGTACTCCACAAGTAGTTTTTGTAATGATAAAGAAGACACTGAGCCCTATGTACCTACCGCATAAATTTAGGGAAACTAGAAGTAGGTAAATATTTTACAAACAAGTCAATGCCGGCTTTATTTGTAAAAGCCTCTATTCTAAAACGAAATTTTGCATGAGCTAGTTCGTGAATTAAATTCAGTAAACAAAAGTAGGTATTCTACACAAATCTTCTAGAAATATTCGGTATATTATATTATATTCTAGAGGCGCGAAACCTCATTAATTTGATCTATTACTTTTACAGTGTTTAAAGATATTTCAACTTTTGTCTGTAACCTACTTGCTCTACTCATAATATTCAGTGAAAATGTAAGTATACAAAATATATTAGCTTTTTGAGGCCTAAATGCTTAAAAAGAGAATAGTTTCTTTCCCTTACTTTTATCCCTCCTATTTACATAAATTCAAGTTAACTCAAAGCTGTTATGGCATACTCTTTGAGCAATTATTACTCTTTTTGAGTTATAGTTGCGTTACAATATAACTTTATAATATCAAGTTAAAAGTTGAGCTAAAATGGACAAAGTTCAGTTATTTATAATGACAATATATTCATACACGTTAGGGGAACTAAACTAGTTCCAAATATTTTTCATTACATTTCATTTGCTTACCCCAATATTCACCGAAGCGTAATTTACATTCTAATGAGTAATTTCCAAAGCGAAATACCGATGTACCTAATCATAAACGCGCGGCGGGCGGCGGCGGCGGCGTGGGCGGGCGGAGCAATGAAAGCGTAGGCGGCAGTGATCATTTATTCAGATCTTCGCAGGAACTTTACGTAAGACTAGTTACTATCACTAATGTTATAAATCAATGTAATATTAACTGAATTATTGATACTTGTTCCTTGTTAGGTGAAGTAAGTAAACTAAGTATTATATGTTATTTTAGTTAATCACACACAACTCTCTAAAATAATTGCACTTTGCTTTTACGTAAGATGTTGACCATATCAAATTGTTATATGCTATCAATATGGCTGTATCATAAAAACTGAGTTTAAATTATTATCAATAAGTACATTTGTTTTCTATCGCATAACCCAGCGATGCAAAACGATAAAATCTACAATAACATTTTATGTCAGTGTTACAGTATACTTAATTAATTTTCCGCTTAATTATTCAAGTGTGCTGGATTTACGATTGCAAAGGCAACCTTTCGAACAGATGGGCTTGTAGGCGAGTTTTCCAGGTCTTGGGGAATTTACGAGCAGTAAATAAATTCGCTAGTGTGTACTCTATCGTTTTACTGTTAATAAACTAAATCCAATTCCTTTTCTACTTACATAGAGGCTAAACCCACTGCCCTATGAAGAAAATATCTTTATGGAAAAACTATATTTTTCTAGTTTGTCTCTCCATCTAGCTGTTTTGGATTCTCTTAATTTAGGTGCAATTTTTGGGGCCAGAGTAAGGTCGCTTTTTTTAATTAATTGTAGGTACTTGCCGTTTTATAATTTATTGACAACACTGCCTCAGGATTATTGTAACGCAAAAGAATTATTCCGAGTAACAAGTGATATTCGGCATCAACCATTTTATTGTCCCCACTGTTGGGGCACAGGCCTTCGTTTCGGGTGGATAAGAAGCGGCCATAACCCACCACGTGGTCTCAATGCAGATTGGTGGGTTCAAAGAGAAGTGATATTAGCAAGCAACTCTTTATAATTAAGTAAAGTATATATATATATATATATTAATGTTTTCGTGACGTATCGTTAGCCTGTTTAGTTCCTGTGTTATAAGTGTTATAACTTATAATTATAAAATAGTGTTAATTCTACAATTTGTTTATAGTCCGCGGGTAAACTGAGTAAGTACTTAATGACTATCGATTTTTAGTAAGTAGGTACCTAGATTTTTTATTTATAAAAAGTACGAAAGTTTTTGGTTTTAAAGATTATTTTAAATACCTATGCACTTTTCACATCGTGTTTGCATAAAATGCATAAGTACTTATGTAGATTGTACACATAACTGTTGAAACGAAAACTTTTAACCAGAAGGTTGTACAAAATAAACTACAACTTACCCGAGTTTTCACCGTGTGGCGCACAGAGGACATGACTGTATCCTAACAGGAGCATCAGCCCGATGTTGTACCAAGCTGACACCATGTTTAATCTGAGAAAAAAAAACATTATTTAGTTAAAAAGATTCGTAGTCTTGCCACGTTACTGGTTGGTTAGTTAATATTTTTAGAGCTTTTAAATTTTTGGTGATAACCACTTGATAGATTCTCTTTCGTTGGTTTTGTTTATAGCAGAAATAAGTGTAACTGAATCTTTGTCAAATCATCTAAGTACAACGCTTTTCAGTCATTGAATGCAATAATTTACGAAAACTAATTGAGATTCTAGTTTGTTAATGACTTCAAGCAACGCAGAGCTCCATACCTCGCTGGTATAACTAACCTATAATTACTCTTCACTTATACTATTATTTACGATCATCTTTGGTTTGGAGACGAATCCAACGAACATTATTATACTTATATCTTTTTGTCCGCAAATTTGGACATGTTTTATAAAGCACTATAGTATTTTATAAAAACACATCCAAACTTGTTGTTGTTGATAGGTTTATCACCGCCAGACGTGCAGAAAATCGCTCAATGTCGATGTAAGTAATCAACTGTGTCCAAAGGATCCAAATACTGGTTGGTGATGTTTCAAAATTTGTAGAAAATGATTTATTTAAGTTAGACTTAATTTGTTTTGTTCCAATATTAATGTCCCGCGTCACAATGAAGCCATTATTTCTTTGAACTAAGGTAAATAACTTTCTAACCGATGTAGAGGTGCTTTTGTTCTCATTTTATTCGACGTGTATTGTACTTTTGAAACTAGGTAGCTCTCCGGCGCACAGATTCACTCAAAAGCTCTCAGGTTTCTAGGTCAGAGATGTATTCATAGGAAATTTACAAGCAGTAAATAAATTCGCTCCTGTCTAGGTACTCTATCGTTTTATTTAATTAAATATAACCTCATTTTCCCACAACTTTCCTATCTATGTTCTGACTACCTCCTACGACCACTCTATGGATATCGTTAATTGAAAATCTATCTTTTCATTTTCACAGTTGTTCAATGAAAAAGTTAAAAATATTTTTTTATACTTGTCACGTTTAAGCTAGGGTAAGTTCTAACCCTTTTACTTCATCCGATACTACAACTACTACGTCTAAGTTTAAATTATGTTTTGCTATACATTGTATACTATAAGTGGAAAACAACGCGTTTGTGACATTTTTAAATATTTTTCGAAATGGCTGAAATGTTTTTTTTTTACTGAATTGACAAAATAAACCTAAATAATTATCGAACCTGCTCACAAAATTTCACGAGAATCTGTTGAGAAATGCGACTTATAAAGAAGAACAGACGGACAGACAGCATTATTACACAAGCTGAAACGGCGAGAATTCCTGTCAATAGCAACACAAATAATCCACAAAAACATTACATTTTGTCTGGAGAACAAACATCCCATACAAACAACGACACTTCTCTGAAGAGTGAGCAAATTGAAGGCGCTGAAGTCAAATTACTTTTGTTCGACAAAAGTTCAATAAGAAAGTGAATCGAATAGGTATCTAAAGTTAGATACATCTAATAAACCCGTTAGGAAAACAAACTATGCACGTACTTTCTATCTATGTTCAGAAAATACCCTTGGGAGTATTCTCACTGAACAAGATTTTCTTAATAAAGGCTAGCTTTAAATAACGTTAAGTATTTGATTTCGGCAAAAAGTAATAGCATTGAAAGTTATGCCTGTCTATTTCAATAATTATATTTTTATGACATGTGAGTTATGGGCCTATTCCCGTTGTTCCCCACTGTTTGCCCACCACTGGGGGACATCGGGAAATAAAGTATGGACGGTCTATTCCCGTTATCCACTACTGGAGGATATCGGGAAAAAATGTATAAAAAAAACTATATTTTTTCCCGATATCCACCAGTGGTGGACAAAGATTAAAGATTTACAAAGAAGACACACCTTACAAACAAATTATAAAAAATATATCGTTACTTAGATGTTCTACATTTGAGTATAAACCTGTAGAGGTAAATTCAATTATCAATTTATGAAATGGACATTTCCATGACAAGAAAAAAAATTAAAAACCTATCTACAGCTTCTAGCTCGTGCAATAACCATCTACAATCATTGAATTATTTTTCGTTCATTTAGTCAAACAGAAGATCGGATATTAATTTACCAAATCAAATAGCAGGGAATTCCCTGCTATTTGATTTGGTAAATTAATATCCGATCTTCTGTTTGACTAAATTATTTTTAAAGAGAAACTTATTGAAGTCACATGCTCATAAACTTAGCTTTAGGTATTATACGTACTAAATTTCTAAAAAAACACAGAAATGTTGCGTAATTTTAACATCTGCCAGGCGTAAACCCCTATTCTAAGAATCTTGAAATTAGGGCAATACCTTAGAATAATTACACCTAGAAGCCGTATCCTTGTATGCAAAGTGAGGCAACTTATGCTGAGCCAAAATGGCTCAGTTCTCAGATTTATATCCTTCATACGTTACCTA
This sequence comes from Agriphila tristella, assembly GCA_928269145.1. NCBI lineage: Eukaryota > Metazoa > Arthropoda > Insecta > Lepidoptera > Crambidae > Agriphila > Agriphila tristella. The sequence goes on along the minus strand of OV743440.1, from coordinate 20,466,966 downwards.
GTCGTAACTAAAATCCAATAATATAATAATTAATCTCTTTAAGGTAGGGAAATTGAAACTGTTTTGTACTTATTATGCATGATTATTTAATAATGGATAATAAAAATCAGAAAACGGCGCCATTTTGGCTGTTTTTGTTGCCTTACTTTTGACAGCGCGCTTTGTAGGGAATTATCGTTCTAGGTGTAATTATTCTAAGGGCAATACGCAATTCCGTTCCATTTTAATTATTAGATTCTTTATATTATTATGATTTCACTTTAACCTCGATCGGTAGCTTTGTAAATATTATAAAGTAGTAAATGCCTATTTATTTATCAATTTTATCACTTACTTACCTACTGTCTAGTCTGCGAAATTGACTTTAATAAAACTGTCTAAGTTCTAAGGTACTTTAAAATGTGTGTGTGATAATAAAGTGTTACCTAATCTCTCTATCCAATGAAATTTTAACCTCGAAAACATTTCCGAAATAAATAGGTTTTATAATTTCATCGACTTCTCGTCAACATGTAGCCTTTTTAACTAATTGTTGTTTTTTTTATAAATAATTATTTTAATAAAAAGATTGGTGAAGATTGTTTACTAAATAAGACGAGGAAGGATTACGTTTACAAAAGCAACCTAGCAAAGTTTATTTGGTAGAGAGGGGGGGGGGGGTGATGGACTTTTGATCCTAACAACAGGATCCCAGAATCAAGAAGTGGTCTTCACAAACCTGCAATATTTTTAAACCTACACATTGACATACCCCACACTACAAGCTCACCCCGGACACTCCATACAACCGCGCTATTATAAACAGATGACGGCATATGATGTTTTTCTACACGCGCAACTGTGTGTGTAAGTCTAGGTCTACCGTGCAGTTTGTATGTTATGAGCGGCGTTCAAGTTAATAAAGTTTTTTGTTGCTTTGAATAGGTACCGAAATAAATTGACATTTGACAAACACGTCTAACGGGTTAGGGTGAGGTAATTGACTCTGGGGCGGAGCGGAGAGTGTCCTTTCTGTACGGTAGTACTTATTACTTACTAGCGGCCGCCCGCGGTTTCACCCGCGTGGTTCCCGTTCCTGTGAGAATATCGGGATAAAAAGGGTTCTATGTTTTAATCTAGGCTATTTACTATCTGTGTGCCAAATTTCAACCAAATCCGTGCAGTAGTTTTTGCGTGATTGAGGTATAAACATCCAAACATCTAAACATCCAAACCCACAAACTTTCACATTTATAATATTAGTAGGATATCTATTCTGTGCTATAAGATAGACGAGAAATTTAATTAAAAAATTAAAAACAATTTCAGTTTTCACGTAAACCGTTATTGCGAATGAAGTAGACAAATAAATTGCTATCATGAATGAATCGAAAGTAGAATCATCATTTTATCTAAAAGTTTGTTAAATAAGACTGAATTAATCCACATCATTTTCAGTTTGAGCTGTCAAAACTTCATGGCTGTGTTGGTGAAATCTTGTATTCGGCTCTATCCACAATTTAGGTCACCCAGTTTCATTGAAAACCTCAAGTCATTCCTAATTTGATACAAGCTTTATTGTCATGCATGACTTGACCATTTCATTTCAACTTTGAGTCTATCCAATCCAAGGTAACTAAAAAGTAGGGTAAAAAGCAAATTATCTTAATTTCTCCTGTTGTATTTTATTTTTATTTTATTTTTTTATTTTGTTTATTTAAGGACAACCACCAAGTACATTCACCTTACACAAGTCTACATTTATATAACTATGGGTAACAATCTTAAGTGAAGACTTAATTAAAGGCTGCCACGGCATGCGTTATATGCAATGAATTATAAAAAAAGAGAATTTATATATTTTACAAAGCTACCTATAATATGTCGTTCACCCCTGCGGATTATACTAACAATGAAGAGGTTATTGAGCCATGTATGATCAATTAATAACATAGACATTATACATTTGTCTGACGTTACGTGTAACCTGCCCGTCAGTCAGATGACATCGGTTTTCATAGTAAATAACTATGAAGAAGCACACTTATCTTATAATAACACGTCTGGGAAAAATACGACGTGTTAACACGTAGGTACGTCACACAAATGTGTTAGCACCTTAAATCACATTATTATAATAAAAACCGGCTTAGAGCGTGTTGGCCAACAGTCCAACAACCAACGCGGAACACTTTCCGTAGTTACCTTCCATACAATTTGGCTATATTATATTTACTCCCTATTAATTAAGTATTAATACCTAACTATGTACCTAAGAAAACTTTTCCAATATAAATAAGTTGATCGACCTATTCTCGTCAATTAGGTAGGCTACCTAGCAGTGATAGTTTTCCTAAATTTTATCAGGTCTCCAAAACCAGCCATTTAGCTGGTAGAGGGGGGAACACATGACTAATAAATAATTCAAGATTTTATGTTACATTTTTTTCTTGTTGACTTGCCACTTGACTATGGAACCCTAAAAAATACCGTAGAAACCATTGTTTAGATTAAACTTCGTATAACTTTTATTTGTTTTTACATTACATGTTGCTTTACCATCTCCTATCCTCTAATAGCCTATCTATACTATAATATGCCCCCAAAATAAACACAGTATTATTAAAGTTGTAAAGTAATGAGTAGGTATGTATTTATTTATATTTTTTTTAAAACAATATCACTTTTATAACAGCTAATTTTATTCAAAATCTTAATGGAAAAATTCCAAGTTTATTTACAGAAAGTTGAAAACGAAGTAATCCACCAGAGTGTACGTAATGCGCGAAATAAGAAGATAAACTTCGAACGGTGGATTAACTTGTTCTTCGCGTCGTTCCACTTGCCAAAATATATAAACTGTAGTGAATTTACATTTAGGTGACATTGTATGATTATGTTTACGTAAACTTAGGTCTCGAAACCTGAACTAAAAAAACAAAAAAACCGACTTCAAAAAACCTGAAAATAAAAACAATGGAGAACAACTTCTTTTTTTATTCTAGAGCCCCACCCGACTTCATTATACGTGTTTAATTACAATGATATGCGTATCTAATGATTTGAAAATTATTTCTTGCTTTTTAGGGGTATTTAATTTTGAAGCTAATTTTGTTTTTATTTTCAGGTTTTTTGAAGTCGGTTTTTTTGTTTTTAAACAATTTTTTATTTTTTTCTTTTCAGTGTAAGTACCTTCTGTATTAGGTAGTTTTACCTTTTACCCAAAGTATGTATATTATGTAAATGTAAGCGATGATGTTATGTATTTTTTTTTATATTTCACACTTTTGCTTGGTGTAATACCACTAAAAAATCAATTTTCACTGTTTGTGCTGTTTGTTGTTAAGGAGTTCCGTTGTTCGTTCACAGTTCAAGTCTAGTCCAAAACGTCCTTGACCATAGTTAGATACCTAATTTGTTTAAGATTGTCATAATCCTAGCAATATTTCAATCACTACACAGTTTCTATTTGATTATGAAGAGTTCCCTTGTGTATCTTTAAAATCCAAGGTCCAATAACAATGAAATCAAAATGATATCATCACTAAAGTGTCCTCTTTCAAACAAAAAAAGAATCATCTAAATCGGTACATAAACAAAGAAGATATGGTCGATCATCCGTATAAATTCATAAAATGGTAACGAAAACGACAGTATTTTCAAGTTTTCCTGAAAAATACTGAACCGATTTAAAAATTTCAAAAAATGGGACCAACTTGGGAACAAACCCGATCTAATAACGTTTGAATTATTTCAATCGGTTCAGCCGTCTTCGAGTAATCGGTGGACATACATAAAAAAAAATAAAAAAAAACATACATACAGCCGAACAGAGAACCTCCTCCTTTTTGGAAGTCGGTTAATCATTTCCACAGCAGCCTTTGAAAAGACATGTTTAGACGCAACAAAATAATTAAACAAGTAGGGTTGGAATCAATCTCGATAAGAGTCAGGTGATATTTCAGACGAGAAAAGGTACCTCCGAGTTACTTGAAAATGTTGTCACCAAAAAATAACTTCTTAGAAAAACAATATATTTTTGTTAAAGGAATTGATACTTATTTATTTCAGAAATCCATTAGCTAAATAGCACTTTTATATTAATTAATTTTCCTGAATTTGGACATTTTGTAATTTGTCATCAATAAAAGTGTTTAATAAAAAAGTATAAGGTAGGTATATAAAACAGACTTGCATTGAAATAGTAGCAAGTTGTTACTATTTCATAAATTATACAAGCCTCTCCAACATTAAGAGAGCTAAACCCCTCAACAAGTGTTCGATTCGGAGTCCCATTAAATTGAATTCGAAGCGTATAGATTTTGCTCCCAGTTCGTTAGCAGGTTTCAGCGGGAGCTGTGCTCTGGTGACCCAGTTTGGTCCCCTGCCTCGAATACCCGGCTGCAGCGACGTACCTTTTGACTGACACGTGACGTGATTAGACCGCAACAGGCTGATATGTCTGATATCCAAAAGGATACACTTGCAATATACTTGAGAATAGTCAAGTTTTTTGTTAACTTCGCTCAAATGTCATTTGGTATTCCAAAAAAAGGCATAAGACTACCATCCATATAATACCCATTAAAGATGTATGTAAAAAGTTATCAACACATTGGTGGCTTTCTGTCGAACTACTTACTAAGTTTAGCAGACAAACCACTGTAACCGACAGTTAGGTAAGTACTAGTTTTAAATGAGTTTCGCTGAAGTCACTCAAATAAAATTTCAATTGCGAACAATAAAGACGTTACAGTTTATCTGAATGGGGAATGTCCGAAAAAAAACAAATTGGCTGAATATTTTTCTATAGGTAGGAATAAGGTCCCTTAGTTATAGAATAAATTTTCATAATTTTCGGTTTCGTGAAAAAATTTCAAAAAATCAAAGTCTCTTCGACTTCACAAATGTAAGAAAGTAACAGCAGAATGGAGATTGTACCTTTGCCAACACATGCCACAACCACAACATGGTATTAAAAAAAAGTTTCAAGACAAAATGTCAAAACTTTTTTTTAAAATACGTGTTGTGTTTGTGGCAGTTAGCGGCAAAGGTATAATCTCCATTCTGCTGTTACTTTCATACATTTGTGAAGTCGAAGAGACTTTGATTTTTAAAAACTTTTTTACCCAACCGAAAATTCTGAAACTTTTTTCTATTACTAAGGGACCTTATTCCTACCTATAGAAAAATATTCAGCCAATTTGATTTTTTTCGGACATTCCCTATTGAGAAATTGAAGATGAGCACTACTTAAATGTTACTCAAGCAACTAAAGTAACATTGATTAATGCTTAAGCAGTGTTCAACTTCAATTTCTCACCGATAATCACTTTTCTAAGTTTCCACATTGTTAAGGAATTTAAGCTCCGAATATGGAGTGTCAACAATCGACTGAGGGCTTCGCTGAGTGTCAATAAACTTTCACATTGAGAGTTTCTAAACTCGTGAAGGTACTGTCAGGTTTACGCAACAATACATTTAGGAATTGATCGTTAATTCGTTAGTTAATTATTGTTTTAGGATTCAAAGGTGATGGTGAAAATGTTAATAAATGACACAACATGGAAGCTGGTTAAATGTTTTCTGCAACGATGGTTCGGAAAACACGAAATAAATGTTACAAAGTCCTAGTAAAAACTGAGGAATCAAATATAAGTATATTTCTACACATTTATTATCTTTTAGATTATGTAGAACCCTTCGTTTCTGATCTTCTGAGATAAAATAGTAAGTAAGTGGCTATTTATGCTCCGAGGCGGACGTAATCAGAGCTTAGGGTGCAGATTAACATCTTAAACATCTATCTTCTCGGCGATTTATTATGGCAAGATTTTACATTTATAAAAGCCATTTTCTTAGAACAAACCTACACATTTTATTGAGCTGTAACGACGAGCTGTATTCAACCTAAGTAATTTGAAGAAATTCTGCACTAAAATTTATTCTACTGTATGGCTGGATAATATTGTTCAAAACTGCAAACAGAGTTCCATGTAAGTTATCCAAAACAATTATTTTTATACCTACACCAAAAAATATGTGGGTAACGATAGCATAGTGTAAGTATTGTTTACACAATGAAGATATTGTCATTTATCCTGTGATATATTTAGTGTTAGTTTTTAATAACATCTACAATATCCCAAGACGCACTAAAGTTGTTTACCACAGTTGTAGTTAGTTGGACATAATCTGAACTTATGATCTCACCGCCAAACAAAATAAACGTCAAGCTTTATCCCTAGAGAAAGCCGATGCCAATATTGGCTTCAAAAATCTGAAAACACAGAGAAATTTTAAAATCATATCGAAGAGTCTGCGTGGATAAGCTTTTACGAAAACAAGATGTGATGAACATAATGCTTTGTTGCCAACGTCTTACTATTTAGAAATAAAATAAAATACAGTTATTTTACCTACTTTTTAACTTTTTAAGAAATACAATAACACAAAGCCATACAAAGACTTCACTTGGATATTTTAACTAAAACGAAATTCATAAAAGTTCAAAAACATTAATTATTGATTATCGTAGGGCCTATTTAATAGATTACATTTGATCTGTCAGTCTTTAAATACTTGTGTTGTGCCTCTCAAAATGTCATAAGAACTATTTTCGCCAATTATAGTTATTAGATCTACTTTATAAGTACTCTATACGTAACTACTGTATTGCAAAGAAATCCTTTTAGAAGTAATGCCATAAAAAACAGCATGAACCAGAACCATAAGAATAAATAAAACTTTATTCTTAAGCCACAACCAATTTCTACAGCGAAACCAAACAAACTCCACTTTAGCGGTGAAACTGTTGAGAAACTTCGCAACTACACAAGGGGCCGTGGCCGTCCCTGTGAAGCAACGGAGCGGAGGCTTTCATTCTAGCTCACCGATTTTTTTTATATGTTCCGAAAGTTTTAGTAATAAGTTCCGAAAATTCTGAAACTTTTTTCTTTTACTAAAGGGTTTTATTAAAAGAAAAAAGTTTCAACATTTTCGGTTGCTTAAAAAAAATAATTTAAGTCACCAACTTCTTCTTCACAAATTTGCGGAAGTAACAGCAGAATTTGAAATGATACTTTAGCCACCACCACCCGCCATAACCACAACATGTATTAAAAGAGGATTTGTCATTTTGTGTTGATACTTTTTTTAAATACCATGTTATGGTCATGGATTTAGTGCATCCCTTGTGGATGTGGCAGGTGGTGGCTAAGGTATAATCTCCATTCTGTTGTTACTTTCGTAAATTTGAGAAGTCGAAGTGACTTTATTTTTTTTTTATTTTTCACGCATCCGAAAATTCTGAAACAGGAAGCTTATTACTATACCTATAAAAATATGTTTCTTTTTCAGACATTCCCCATTAAATATTTCCCTTACAACTTCTGCATAAACCTGAGTTTAGCTACTAGTAGATACATAATAAGTACTACAACAAATTAGATCACGTGTTTGATCACAAAAGACTACCTGCCCAAGAAACGCATAAAATAACTTTCATAACGTCGAAACAGGATTGTGGTAAACCACTATGATACCTTAGATTCAACTTGACCTTTCGTAGTAATTACACCGACTTCTAAAACTGGGGGAAAAGTTATGGCACGCCTTTTCTAAATAACAATTTTATTTAAAAAAGATGTTCTCTGGCAATTTGGAGATAATTGGAGACAATTTAAAATATCGTATGAATTTTCTTCAAAATTAGAGTTATATGAAAACAATTTATGAGTAACAAACTCGATACGCTGTTGACTAAGGAATCGCTCTATTTTGAATAAACCAATAAATGACATTCCCATTCAAACAGATTTACTCAATCGCCGTTGTTATCTATAGGCACACCTATTTATTGTCTGTCAGACGATGCCTATCAACATTTTATATCAGAGTCCATTGTGTGGTGAGGCACTGAGACCGAGCGTCGGTCGGTCGGCACACCGCACCAACACAGATTGGGGAATAATACGGCCCAACGTAGCTGTGTTATATTTAGAAACAACAGGGATGGCAATCTCTATTTTTTTACTCGCCTTTTGTCACAAACGTTCTGTAATAATGTTGCTGGGATATAATAAAAAATATTATCCTTTGTTCTTTTGGAAAGTAGTCCAATTACTAGGAAAACTTTATCGACTTTGATACCTTTCTGTCGCTATTATTTATTTCTAACGAAGATGGATTTCTAATGATTACCTAACATCCAAACTTTTTAAAATGCCGAACGTAACAAGAAACTCCTATAATAATTCATTAATCTCCTATATAAAAGTGAAGGGGTGACTGACAGACTATTGCCCAGCCCAAACCACTGAACCTAGAGACTTGAAATTTTGTACATAGATATTTTATACAGTGTTAACACTCACTAAGAAGGGAATTTTGGAAATTCCACCCCTAAAGGGTTGAAATGGGGGTACAAAGTTTGTATGGAAAAAAATATTAAATAGGCTTTTCGACTTGAAACTTCGTAGGAGTACTTCTAAGAACAAATAAGCAAACACGTGTTTCGTGGTATTCCGAAACTAAACCATTTAAGGGGTAAATAGGGTAAAAAAGCCCACCATCGATATGAGGTTTTATGGGATGTTGATTGCGAAAATGGCTTTTATTTTTAAGTGGTAGACATTATTTAACCCCTAAAGGGGTCAAATGGGGTTCAAACTTTGTATGAAAAAATATAAATGGATGTTTGTTATACTCACTCGCGTAAAACCGGCTGAACAGGTTCCATAGCGATTTTCTGAATGTCCACGCGGACGAAGTCGCGGGCACAAGCTAGTTTAACATAGACGTCTATTTCTTGCGAAATCAATATATTTGAATGTAAATATTCTGTTTTTGGTATAAAGGCAGCCCAGGTTTCCAAGATCCATCAATAAGTACGCCACGTGTAGATAACTGCCGAGTTCGCTGGTCTAGTTCATATCCAACAACCATACCATAAAGAAAATACCTATGTTATTATCTTTACCGGAAAGTTGTAACGCATGTATAATAAATATAATAAATTTCTTTATTATTATGTTGATATTTTAAAAAGTTACTGAATTAAAAAAACAATTATTTTCAAACGCGAGAAAGTTGCTAATTGCGTTTCTACTTATTACTTTTAACTTTGAAATTATTTATCTTTGAAAAGCCAATAAAATACTGTCTCAAGATGAATCTATAAGGTTTGTCAATAAAATGGTAATGATAGGAGCTTATATAAAAAGTAAAATGCTGATTTATTGTATCAAAGGCTCAGCTGGGAATTAAAAATAGACATGGAATATTCTAAGGGTACGCTTTATGTGTTCAGGGCAACTATTACTTATTCAAAAGTGAATATATTAATAAAAGATAGCAGTGATATACTTATCAATCATCCCTACCAAGTACCTACCTACCAATGTTCTATTCATGTTGAAAGTAAGATTTCTAAACCTCCATGGGTTAGTTTAGTCCCCGAGACAAAGTCACTTTCGTAAATGCGAAAACAAATAAAAAAACATCGCAAAGTAAAGATATGTTTTTACCCGACTGCAAAGAAAGGGTTATGTTTTTCGCGCGTATCTTGTATGTAAGTATGTTTGTGTGTTTGTATGTAATATTCTTTATTACCTCATATCTTTCAAACGGCTGAATGGATTTCTGTAATTAAGACATCGTTAGATTTGTCTTGTCAGCCCAAGTGTTCTTAAGAAGGTGGCGTTATAAAAAAAACAACATGGCGGCTGTACGGTACTATATACGTAGTGGAAAAAAAATTTTTTTTTAGAATACTGCAATATGGGTGTCAAATTAAAGGGCTTATTGTAAGGATTTCAAAAAGGTATATCATGACCGTAATGTATAATAACTAAAAAGATATAAATAAAAAAATAAATCATAAAAATTAAAAAACCCGCCTGCATAAAAAGACAAGTCCACTGAAAAGATGGAAACAAGATTAAATATTAAAGGCAACATAATAACATGCAGTCGGAGGCATATAATTCAAATCGTTCATAACGTCACTTTCTTAATGCATGCCTCCGACTGCATGTTATTATGTTGCCTTTAATATTTAATCTTGTTTCCATCTTTTCAGTGGACTTGTCTTTTTATGCAGGCGGGTTTTTTAATTTTTATAATTTATTTTGACAATTTAAGATACTGTTAAATCTACGAGTATGTTAGTAAGTTACGGCACACTACAATCCATACATCTTTTCAAAATGTGACTGTGAGAAATGGCGGTCGATCGTAGTGATCTATGCAGACAACAAATGTACCTGCTTATGAAACACTAGCGGCCGCCCGCGACTTCGTCTGCGTGGAAAGTTTTTTGCCATCCCGGGAACAATACTTTATTTCGGGATGAAAGGTCCTTCTCTGGACCCCTGACAATATGTATGCAAAATTTCATGATGATCGGTTCAGTAGTTAAGACGTGAAGGCGTAACAAACAAACAAACAGACTTTCGCATTAATAATATTAGTAAGGATAGTAAGGATTAGTTCCCGTTCTCGTTCTCATTCCTGTTCTCGTTCCCGTATTATTTTTCCATAAAAAAACTGAACCCCCTTTTCATGTCGCCGTATTGGACTTCAAAATACCTAATTATGCCATTTTCGCAATCAACCCATAACCCCATTTTCAGAAATTCACGAAATACACGTTTGATCATTTCAATTCATTTGTTTATAGAAATACTACTACAAAGATTCAAGTCGTAATGTCTATTTTATATTTTTTCCATACAAAGTTTGAACCCCATATAACCCCTTTAGGGTTTGAATAATGTCTACCACTAAAAAACCGGCCAAGTGCGAGTCGGACTCGCGCACGAAGGGTTCCGTACCAAAAAACAGAAAAAAAATAACGTTTGTTGTATGGGAGCCCCCCTTAAATATTTATTTTATTCAATTTTAAGTAATTGTTGTTATAGCGGCAACAGAAATACATCATCTGTGAAAATTTCAACTGTCTACCTGTTGTCGTTATTAATATAAACCAAAAAACGTCAAAAAAATTACGTTTGTTGTATGGGAGCCCCCCTTAAATATTTACTTTATTATATTTTTAATATTTGTTGTTATAGCGGCAACAGAAATACATCATCTGTAAAAATTTCAACTGTCTAGCTGTCACGGTTCATGAGATACAGCCTGGTGACAGACAGACAGACAGACAGACGGACAGCGGAGGCTTAGTAATAGGGTCCCGTTTTTACCCTTTGGGTACGGAACCCTAAAAAATTAACGTTTGTTGTATGGAAGCCCCCCTTAAATATTTATTTTATTCAGTTTTAAGTAATTGTTGTGTTGTTATAGCGGCAACAGAAATACATCATCTGTGAAAATTTCAACTGTCTACCTGTTGTCGTTATTAATATAAACCATAAAACGTCAAAAAAATACGTTTGTTGTATGGGAGCCCCCCTTAAATATTTACTTTATTATATTTTTAGTATTTGTTGTTATAGCGGCAACAGAAATACATCATCTGTGAAAATTTCAACTGTCTAGCTGTCACGGTTCATGAGATACAGCCTGGTGACAGCCAGACAGACAGACAGACAGACGGACAGCGGAGGCTTAGTAATAGGGTCCCGTTTTTACCCTTTGGGTACGGAACCCTAAAAATTAATGTTATTTTCGCAATCAACATCCCATAAAACCTCGATAACGACATCCATATCGATTTTGGGCTTTTTGTACCCCATTTACCCCCTTAAGGGTTGAGTTTTGGAAAACCACGAAACACGTGTTTGCTTATTTGTTTTTAGAAGTACTCCTACGAAGTTTCAAGTTGAAATGTCTATTTAATATTTTTTTTCCATACAAACTTTGTACCCCCATTTCGACCCTTTAGGGGTGGAATTTCCAAAAATCCCTTCTTAGTGGGTGTTTACATTGTATAAAATATCTATGTACAAAATTTCAAGTCCCTAGGTTCAGTGGTTTGGGCTGGGCAATAGTCTGTCAGTCACCTCTTCACTTTTATATAAGAGATTTGACGCCCAACACGAACAGTTTGACAATCTTAAACCCGGTGACGACGGCGTTGCTGTTGGTAAAATACATACATAAACAAACATATCAAAACAATTACATAGTTCTAGTTTTGGCCACCGGGTCAGATAAGTCTGTCGCACTACACATGCGACGTTGCGCAGCATCACTTCACCAAACATTGCCGCGCAACTTTATAGCTCCTATACTGAATACTTACAAGATAGAAGACATAAAGCTAGGGTTTCCTAAGATGACGGTGCCGTCATATTACGGCCGTAATTTAGCGGTGTAGAACGTTGTCTATGTACACAATACGGCGCGGTTTCTGAGGTTACGGTGTCGCCGTATTGTTTACATAGACAACATTCAACGCCGCTATATTACAGCCGTAATATGACGGCACCGCTATCCTAGGAAACTCTAGCTAGAGCTTGAATCTAATATTATTAGCACCGCATTAAAATAACTCGGGTGATTGTAAATGTAAACACACCCTCAACCCGCAACGCAAGTCGTAAAGATAATTTAAATTCATAGAGTTTGCGTCGTAGCACCCTTACAAACAGGTATAGAAAACAACAAGTTACTGGTTACAGTTGCACTGCAAAAACCAACGTTACTCCAACGAAATAAAAGCTAAGTTTTTCAAATTGACTTGGGTTTAAGGTATTCACTTCTCAAGCTTACGCGCTCACTAGACATGAAATAAAAGACTTTTTAACGGATACTAGCGCGGTTTTATTGAAAGTACTTTGGTAATTAGTTGGTATTTGGTTTGATTTTTGATTTTTCCGACGTTTCGGGACCACGGCAGCTGCAAAGGTGCCGAAACGTCGGAAAAATCAAAAATCAAACCAAATACCAACTAATTACCAAAGTACTTTCAATAAAACCGCGCTAGTATCCGTTAAAAAGTCTTTTATTTCATGTTGGGTTTAAGGTTTACACTAACACTTAAGAACTAACTTCGAACTAAACATTTTTAGAATTCCTAATTTAATTACCGAGTTCATTATTTACTATGTGGAAATCGTCCTCTCGGTAAGTGTTAAACACTTGTAGTTTAATTTCACTTTTAACATTAACCTAATTCAACAGTAAGATAATTTTAAACTTCTTGGTTTTACGAGGAAACGGTATAAAACAAGCATTATTCTCGCTTATGAGTAATAGGTATTATGTAGAATGTGTGGTAATATTAAATAATAATTTCCATCTATCAAATTCTCATTTTTCAATTTTTTCACATAAGCGAGTAGGTAATACACACTCTAAACAATTCCGTAAGTATTAAATAGGTAAGGGACAAAATAATAAATAAATTGACGCAGCCAGTGTAAGGGGGTTATGCCCTAAATGCTTACTAAAGCATATTAAGAAAGCCTTAACGTATTATAATGTCTGCTTATATAGTTATTACGATCAAAAGCTTTGTAACGTTTCATAAGAAGCAAATGAAGCGAACCAGTTTTCCAAGCGAGGAATCTCATATTATAGGTTTTAATATACTTAGTAACTTACTTATCTAGACTATAGCTTCAAAAATGTAACAGAACATGATATCAGCAAATGAGTAACCAATTTGAATCTTACTGATTTATCTCTCACGAAATTAATAAACACACAATAAATTAGCTTTTTATTTAATCTTATTTTATCATTATTGCAATACAAGAAACACAGCCAATGTTCTATTCAACCGGTAGGTAAGGCTGTTGGATGCCACTGTGATGTGAATAATGCAGATTAATAAAAATAAAAAAATATGTATTTTCTTAATAGACAAATGAAATGTTACGTCAAGATATAAATGATGAATAAGTACATAATGTATCCAGAAAAACAGTTAAATATATTTACTTAAATAATTTAATATGTAATAAAAATATTTTTAACTTAATTATTATTGGAAATCTTATTAAATTTGTAATGTGGTAATAATGATCCTACCCTCTTTTTAAATTACTTATATGTTGTTTAAGTACGAAGTAATGTGTTTAAGATATTTAAAATATATCTTATTTGAATAAATAAAATAAGACAACATAATAATATCACGCAGTTCCGAAATAAATCGCAAAATTTTGTAATTTGGCAAAACAGTGGTATTTTTAAGCCGCGACGTTCCGGAATGTGACATGTGACGTCGGATCCCAACAATAAAATATTTTATAGCAAAACATCCAACCACGAAATCAAATCTATCAAAAAATAAGGAAATATAGAGAAAGCGTAAATTCTTTAAGGTTAATTTCACCGACACGGGGCGTCCGTAATTTCCCGTCTGTAATTATTATTACGCTGTTAACTTACCGGTTTCCCGCGCTGAGTGGAAGTTCGCTGGGTAAAGTAACGAACGATTGTACTGACAGCGGTCTGCAGTCTGAATGCCCCTATAATCTTCGCCGTACCAGTGATGGCGACGCACCGAATCGCGCGTGCGCGAACTATGACGTCAATGGATTCGTTCACAAAGCATACAGGTCCACAGGTGTTGGTGGTCGGTTACGTTAATACTGCAGTGACCACGGACTAGTGTGGGGTCACACCTGCTGAAAGTGCAGCGACGAACGTACAACAGAAAAAGCTCGCAGGGCTTTTGAAGTAACTCTATGACCACAGAATAAATAGCCGTACAAGTTTATGACGCATCAACCGAAATTACTTCGCATAAAGAATAAAAATAGATACTATACTAGGTATCTACCACAAGTTCAGAGGCGTCGTACAGCAGTATGGCGCTACATTAGAACCGCCTCTCTGAAACTTAGAAGAACCCTTATTACTTTTGATTTTAAACGTTTAGGGATCGGTACAAAAGCCAGCCAAGCCAAGCAAACAAGTAAATCTACTTAGGCAATAGAGGCACGATCTGTTATCGGAAAACCATTCCGAACGGAACTTTGTTGATGTTAAGAAGAAGAAAAACATTTTATTTAAGACCAAAATAAAATTAAATACGCATCAATACAAAAATATTTTTCGGCGTGTTACAAATTGAACATATTTCACTTAAGCTTGGCAGGCACCTTATGGTTAGATACTAAAAAAAGTAGTTCAGTAAGTTACTTTTCTTATTGAATTAGGGTCAAAAACGCACCTACTACCTACCACATGCTAGCTTCGGTTCATTTGTAACAAGTTTGAACAATTTTCACTTTGATAATAGTATAAGCAGTTTTCGGAAAAGAATTGGTAATTAGATTACTTACATTAAAGTTGGTTAAAAAACAACAAAAAGATTATAATTAAAGAAAGTACGGGATTTCATTGAAAACAATGAAGTCGTAGGTGCGTAGCGTAGCCGTAGCAAACAAACGTTGGACTACGAACCGTAGCAATTACTCATTTCGCTACGAGTCTCGTAGCGTAGTGTAATGTGGTAGAGTTTAGTCAACGAAAGATGAGACTCGGTTGGAAATGGAACTAATTTTGCGCCTTATTTTATTAAGGTTCAGTTTCCAATAACTTAACCTCTAACTAAACGTTAATTTGACAGGGAAAGTGGCGCCGCCGCCATTTTAATCTCATCTTTCGTTGACCAGACTCTATTGGTTCTGGGTCTTTTAACTTTTACATCGCATTCTAAAATCTTTAGTAGGGATAGAATACTTATTACCTAGTATATTAACCCATCTATAATGTAACTCAGCGAAATTAACTTTATGGTTTAGAACGACTAATATGTTGTACTAATTTCAAAATATTGCATTCAAACATAGACAATTCAATACATTAAAATAGTAGAATGCATAAAATCTATATTAATAATAAGTTTGTTTGGTAAATAAAATTGGATTATCTTAAAAAAGTAATAAAGACCTTACTAATATTATAAATGCAATAGTCTAAAAGTTGATTTGTTCGTTTCTTTGTTACGACTTCACGTCTTAAAGTACTGAACCGATTATCATGAAAAGGACATGTCCTAATTTGGGCCACGTCTATGTACACCACCCTCAAAGATGGAGAAAAATACACTGATTCTGAGAAAAATACAAATAATTTTATAGAATGCATGGTTAAATGGTTATTAATAAAAACAGATCAATATTTTTTACTTGAAATAAAGTGTCAAATATGGCAACTCTCCGTTAAAAAGCCGTCAGTGGGCGCATTCTGCCAGACAAATCTTTGAGTCATCGATTGCCGTTTTAAAGTATAGCGGTAGGTGCTTAGGGTGTTTCTACACGGTGCAAGTAACCCGCGCAAGTTGGGCACTTGCGCAGGTTACATGCTCCGTGGAAACACGTAAAGCGGGTCCAGCTCCATAGCATTGTACACCCGCGCAAGTAACCCGTGCCTCAACGTGCGCAAGATACATGCACCGTGTAGCACAAAGACGGATAGAGCATTACTATCGCTTTGAGATAGGCGGTCTAGCTGCCGGTATTGATCATATTTTACTTTCCATGGTTAAAATGTACTCTCTATGGCGATCGATGACTCAAAGATTTGTCTGGCAGAATGCGCCCATTGTCACTGTCATTGAGTTCTACCTACTCTGTGCTGTGGGTTGTTGTTAACACAGACGTATAAGAAGTTGTTAACATCTTCCGCCATGATGCTTTTTTTTTATGCGTTTTTGCATTTTGTTTAATGTTCCTTCCAGAAAACAAAGCGATTTTAAAGAAATTGAATAATTAGAAACTGTTTATCGTGTCTTCATCCATTTTTTGGTATACTGTACAAAGACGTGGCCCAGACCTCATACATTTTTGGACATCACCTTTACATACACATTGTCAGGGGTATAGAGAAGGACATATGGTACCTTTCATCCCGAAACAAAGTATTGTTCCCGAAGGATAGCAAAAAAAACTTTCCACGCAGACGAAGTTTTTTTTTTTTAATAGAAATAATCTTTATTCATAAAACGCACACTTAAAACAGTCGCGGGCGGCCACTAGTTCAAAATAAAACAGGTTAACCAAATACAGAAAAAAGAGAGAAACTACCTTCCTCTTCTCATTTTGCATTTCTGAAACTGAAACATTACCATTTAAAAGCTCTTTTGTGACGTAAAGCTGCCTATGGAAACAGGGGAACTTTGCGTTACGGACTAAACTTTTTGTTCTTCGTCCCCTCCACTTTAACCGTGAGAGTGGAATAGGTTTTATTTAAATACTTATAACAAAAGAATGAAATAACTACTCCTACTTTATACTAGACATTTATTTATTTACAAGGTATTTTATTAAACAGCCTATTTTAATCAAGTTATTAATGGCATATGTATGTTTATCTATAAGTAGGTATGAGATATTTAAGAAAAATAAAATGAAAAAGGTATCTTTAAACTTAGGCTTAGTTAGGATATTTGCACGGACGTAGCTATAGCATTGACAAGGGGGGGGGGGTCCCCAACGTTAAAAAACAGAGCTATAACGCCAATTAATCTATCATTTACAAATTAAACATTGACTGCCAGTTACGGCTTTAGCACTACCAGTGCCCTGGGCGACATTTCAACAGGGCGCCCCCTATCTACGATTCACAGATTTTCTATTTTGTCTGTTAGTTAAAAAATGGCCGCGCAGCGCGATTTTTAATCAGTTTCATCTACTAATCTTGTAATTTTGCTTATTACAGTAAAAAAACCGCCGCGCAGCGCGATTTTTAGTCAGTTTCATCGACTAATCTTGCTTGTTTATAGTAAAAAAAAACAGCTGCGCAGCGCGATTTTCAGTCGATTAGTCCACTAATCTTGCTTGTTTATACTAAAAAAAGGCCGCGCAGTGCAATTTTTAATCAGTTTCATCTACTAATCTTGTAATTTTGCTTATTACAGTAAAAAACCGCCGCGCAGCGCGATTTTTAGTCAGTTTCATCGACTAATCTTGCTTGTTTATAGTAAACAAGAACAGCTGCGCAGCGCGATTTTCAGTTGATTAGTCCACTAATCTTGCCTGTTTATACTAAATAAAGGCCGCGCAGTGCGATTTTTGATCAGTTTCATTCGTCGCGTCGTCGCTCGTCACCAGGCAACAATACGATTGATAGTCGATCGAATTGAAAATTTCGACGAGATATTGCCAAGTTGTTCTAATCATATTTTGCCACCATAACGATTTTGTCGCTAAAAGGGAATCTACGATAGTAATTGTAGGATTGTATAAAGGTAAACTGTAAAGGTGTGAATAAAGGGACGCCTGCGGCTGGGGATATAAAAGAGCGCCCCGGGCGGTCGCCCCAGCTTGACCTGAAACCCTGAAAGACCTGTGCTGACTTCGTAGTGATCGAAAAACCGCAACTTATTTCAGTTTTTGGGTTACAACTTGTAAAAAATGCATTCTAGGACAAAGTTGTCTATGACACTTTTAAAAAAGTTACAATTACCAACTTTTGTGTGCAACCTCAGCTCGTAGTGTCGTATAATATCTCGAGATACACCCTGCGGCGGACTAAGCATCTATCGTTTTCTACAATTGGCTCGGTACATGTAATTTTTTTCTGTCGGACAAGTAAGATGGATATGAATGGGGGGGGTCCGGACCCCCAAAACCCCCCCCTTATATACGTCCGTGGATATTTGTTTGTTTAATTATTTGTATCTATGTTTGTTTTACGCATACAGAAAAACTACTGCGAAATTGGATGTGATCTATTGGAATCGGGTGCACGATTAATCTTGAAGCCTAATTATTGTAGCGGACTGGATGCGGGTAGCGCAGGACCGATCGTGGAGATCCTTAGGGGAGGCCTATACCCTGCAGTGGGTGTCGTGCGGCTGATATGATGATGATGATGATGAGAAAAGAACAGACAGAACTGGAAAGCCGGACTGAAATGCGTTTTTTAAAAATTTCTCCGTCATTATAAAAAAAAAAAAAAACTGGCGTGACAAAAAAATCTATATTATTTACGAACCTATTTACAAAATTTCACGAGAATCGATTGTGAACTGCGACCTGAAGAGAACGACAGCGCTGAAAAGCCGGAATGAAATATGTCTTTTTTAACATATCTATGCCCGATGTACGGCATCACTGCGCTGTGAGCTCTTTGGAGCAGACAAGCTTATGGAAGAGGATCTAAAGCAGTTAACGATAAGTTAACTCAGCATGTACTGCAAGCTTACAGGTAGGTTCGAGGGTCCGACGCCGGTGGGGCAAATGATAACCCGCCTCCACCTGTGGAGATTTGGGGAAATGGGTGAAATGGTTCCAATCAAGGTGACTGATCTGATCACCCGTCCGGCTTCGCTGGTGTGTCCCCTTATAAATAATAACATATCTTCGCCATTTTGAAAAAAAAAACTGGCTTGACAAAAAAATCTATACAATTTATTTATTTCGACTAACACATTTATTTATTCCAAAAATTTATATGAATTTTCAGCGCAATAAAGTCTCTTTGTTGTTACTAAAAAAATAACTGTATTACACACGGTTAAATTGGGAATGCTCTGTTTACTCGCATACTCGCATAGAACTTGCAGTAAGGTACTTATTTAACTTTGTAGGGATAATTCTATAACCAAGACCAACTATTAGTGTTTTATATATTATTGCGTTTGTTATAGCTCGGTTTATGGCCCTAAAAGCGATGTATTAGGGCTCCCTTTACGAGCAAGTGTGTTGAAAATAATATAAATAAATAAGAAAGTACCAAAATCATATCTTTTTTATAAAATTAAATAGGTAAATATTGAATAAAAATATTTCTTTTCGAAAAATGAAGGTTTTTTTTGGTATTTATAATGATTTGCTGCCGCCTTATTATTTTTTGAATAATAAAACAATTCATTTTCTGTCGATAAACACCTTATCCATCAAAATCTGATCATCCGCAGTCTATCGCAACTCGTGAAGAAAAACTAAGGCAAGCAAACACATTCAACAAAATGACATCTACACTAACGCCAAGTTAGTGGTAGTGCGCCGACTAGTGGACGATTTTGTGAATCAGCAAAATGATGTGGTGATCTCTGTGGAATGAAACTTTCGCTGCTGCGGGTGAAATCGCTTATTTTGCTCTCTAAGTTTTAAGTATGTACATGCTGGGTTTATGTCAAAGAAATTATAAGTACTACGTACAACAGTACTTATAATTTCCTTGGTTTATGTAGAGAGTTATAGTAACAGTTACAACTAGGGTTGCCAACCCTACTATATAATATAGTATCCTACTATATTGAAGGCTCGCCTACTATATTTTTTGAAAAAATATATAGTAGGCAAAACTACTATATTTTTCCAAGTGAAAGAATTACACAAAAGCAACAAAAAAAAATACTTATATGCACATAAGTACCTAATTGCATAATATTTTTTTTTGTGATTAAACACTGTTGTCTTTATGGTTGTTGATATGAAAATGTACTTTTAAGTATAAAAAATGCAACTTCTTAAAATCCTCCATACAAAATGGCAACCTACTATATTTTTTTGGACTTTTTCGCCACCTACTATATTTTTACACAAAAAATCTTGAAACTACTATATTTGATCCAAAAAAAGTTGGCAACCCTAGTTACAACATTTATTTTTACTGTAGCAGCAATGTGTACTTACAACTTAAATCAGTGGTGATCATTTTAAGCTGTCAGTTGAGTTAGGTATAGAGATTGCAAACCGGGCCCGGTGCCCTTTTGACACCCACCGGGCCCGGCCATTCTTACCGGGCCCGGTCACCGGACCCGGTAGGTATAAAAACCGCGGCGCGGGAGCGCTAACTCGTAGAAAATTGGTAACACTCACTGGTTTTAATAGCTAAACTTTAAGAAAACACATAATATTTTGCTTTTGGCAAATAAGAATTTGTTTTATTTATATTATACCGATATATTATACCAACAAAGTTACCAAAATTTATCTATCTACATAATCTTAGTTGATCAGACAAGTTTAGTACTTGACTTTAAACTGCGTTATTAGTTTCTTATTCTGATACTATGTTTTCAAATAGACACTATAAGGAGTAAAGAGAAAGACCTGAGGGCTTACCATCAGCAAATAAGAAACCGTTCAGTTCAAACGCAGGCCTTAAACAGGACTGCTTAAGGCCTGCTTTCATACTAACCTTTGAGGTCATAGCACATGAGTAAAAAGAAAGGAACAGAGACAAAGCTTCCTAAGAACGTGAAATTCAAACTTGCAACTAACAAAACAAATGATGCCCTATGATTGTCCACTGGCTGGCTGTCAAAACAGGTTTTTTCCTTGTACGCGACAAGCGGCCAGTGGACACGCACACATGCCCCGCGTGCTTGTAGTGGTGCAACCGATTTGCGCGGTTGTATGAAGCTTTGTCTCTGGTCCTACGTAGTAGTGATTATTTCCTCTGTGGTCATAGTACGAAAATGTAAGGCAGTTCAATATAAGTCCTGCTATAAGAGCTCATAGTAAGGCCCCAGCTTTCTTAAACTTATAAATTAATAATTACTGATACTTATTACAATTCCGTCCATAAGACAGTAAAAAAGTAATCAATTCTGTATTAAACTAGTGATTTTGAGACTGAGTGAGTGATTATGGTGAATATTGTTGATTTGTTAGTTTGAAATAAATATTAATTCGTATCCTATAATCATTCTTTTTCCATTAAAATATAGCGAATTTTCGTAAAGTACCTACTTTATAGGTTTCATCTCTAATATATAAACCCGGCCGGGTCCGCCGGGCCCGGACCGGGTTGGCGACGAATGCTACCGGACCCGGCCGGGTTCAGAAACATACCGGGTTGCAATCTCTAGTTAGGTACAAAAAATAGGCCTGCTGATCCGTACTATTTTAACTGAGCATTGAGCAAAGAGGATTCGCGCTACCAGTGCTGTCAGGGCTGCGTTCCATCGTTTTGGGTGTTTGGTTAAAATTTAACCCATTTGAGTTGCAACCAAACCACGGAACGTTCGAGTTGTTTTTATAACTTCTTTAGGTAAGTACAAAGTTTTCGTTTTCCAATTTAAACTTTCCTGTATACTAAATCAAACAAAAATCTGTTTTTGAGGAGAAACCATGAATTTTTTGAAACTTAAGACTCAAAAACATCAAAATTCAAAATACAAAATATTGTTATAATGAAAATGATATTATTTTGTAAGGATAAACGTCAGACTTAGACTAATCTAAGACGTCAGAGCGTTTTTCAATCATCTATTTTGATGGTTGTGTGGTTGCTTTGCTGCGCTCCGAGCCACGGAATGGATGAAAAGCTACGCTCTGACAGCAGTCAGAGTTTTCACCGAACCACTGAAGATCCAAACAAATTATCGGACGCGGCTTATGGACGCGGCTTACTGCCGCGGCTGATAAGTGTGCACACTCTAATAACATCCTGCGTGCCAGATAGCTATCGGACGTCCGATGACGTCATATTAGTCTATGGTTACGTCCGCGACCTACTACATCCGATAGTTTGCACACCTCAGATCAGCCGCGGCAGTAAGCCGCGTCCGATAATTTGTTTGGACCTTGAACGGTTAGAGCGCGCGGAGTGCCGCTCGACCATAAAGTTAATATACCTACGGAAGGTAATATTAACTTTATGCGCTCGACTCGAGTGCAGGGTTGCGTTCAGAACCTACGCTCCGAGTGCAACCTATCCACAACCAAACGCTCTAACGGCGTTCCAAACATTAGAGCGTGACGTTCGGTTGACACAACCATCCCGTTCCAAACGTCAGAGCGTTGCAACCAAACAACCATCAAAATTGATGGTTGTAAAACGCTCTGACGTTTGTCTATAGAAAAAATTCACAGATCTCGTGCCTTTCACGACCTTCTGGTACATTGAAAATGAATTTAATGATTTTAACAAAATATTTTATTATTCTTTTCTTATAGACATTAATATTTTATTGAAAGGTAACCTAAGTACTATGTATAACTAAAACATCTGAATTTCTAAATAAATTAAAATCAAATGCAGCATGCGAGACTCTCGCGCCGACTTCATCATCACTCGAATGTGCGATAACAACCCTCATGTTTACCTAGGCATCATCATCACACTCTCATTCTCAGAGATCGTTGTAAAATTTGGAATCGCAGAGTCACTAAGAAAGACGTGACTGATCGAGTAATTTCAAATCTTGAAAAATTTAAATAACAGCAAACCACGATATATAATATTTTGGATCTAGTAGAGGCCCTCGGCTTCGCCTCGGGCCTCAAACTAAAATCTCTCTTCTGTTCAACTTTCGCTCAAGATTCGTTTATCCGTTTCTCTACACACAAAAACTCGCTACGACGCCTAGCACGTGTACTGGAGATAATAGCGTCATCTCTTTTGCTCCTACAGTTATTGCTAACACTACTTTCTCTTTCGTTTTCACATAGTAAGCGACGTCACTTACTTGAATATGGACTTATGGAGACATTTCAGTGCAGTCACACTATGGTACCGCCCCGCGCCGCCGTATCTAACGATTTTTAAATCTTTGACTAGATCTGAAATCAGCTCTCGCTTCACGCTCTATTCACGTCATACCATCTGTTGACCTACCCACACCCAGGAATCGAACTGGCTAAAATTCGAAAAAACATCACCCTGTACTTTTACGATATCAATCGTTAGGGTCGAACATAAGGATCAAATCTCTATAACAAACATGGTAAATTAAATCAAAGGAAAACCATTAAATCTTAACTTATTTTATTTAAACGAGAAAAAACTATTATTGGTTGTTCGAAATGGGCCCCATGTCGCTGGTTGCAACCAAACAACCATCAAAAATTTACATCTGGTTCCTTTTCCAAATGTAAAATTCCATAATTTAGATTACTGCTACACGCAGTTTTTATGTCTCATCTATCTTATAAGGAGTCTGCATTACGAACATCTTATCGAAATAGTTCTACATCAAAGATAATTTATTGCGAACTAGGAACTAAAAAAAAAAAATATATAAATTAAACTAACTAAATAAAATAATAAACTAAAAAATGTGGAAATAAATAAAAAATACAAAATATAAAAAAACCCTAATACAAGCTTTGAAATATACAATTATTTAAAAACTTCAATCGTACCTACTACGTATTACCATTATCCCGCGCCGCGTACGTCGCCCGCGGTATCCCAACATTTCGCTTCATAAAGGATAAGCTACAGCCCAGACCGTAAGAGTCAGGGACATATACTAATTTCAGTAGGTAGCCTAACTCAATATCTCTAGGGGTTTTTTTCATTTTTTCGATATCGCTTTTCGTTTTTGAGAAATTGTCGATTTAGTGAGAAAAGACTTCGAAAAAGTTTGTCATTTTTCTACATTTATGCGATTTTCGAAAAAAGTTTTTGACTTTTTCAAAATTTTTTTTCATCATATTGTAGCTCTTTGACATTTAGTACATTCACGTAGACCCAAAACTCACGGGACCAGGGCAATGTCTCACTTTTGCTGAAATTGGGTACCTTACCGAAGCGATCGAAAAAACATTTTCAATGTTAAAATGTCAATGTCATTTGACATTATTTTGTATTTTGATGTTTTTGTGTCTAATTTTTAAAATAATCATGGTAGATGCTCAAAAAACGGATTTCATTTGATTTAGTATAAAGAATAGTTCAAAATTATTCGTATTCCAAATGGAAAATGAAGATTTTGTATTGACATTGACATTTAAAGTTCTTGGTCGTTCCTAACCTTAGAGTGAGTTATAAAACAACCAAACAACCGCGCACTAAGGCTCTGAACGCAACCCTGTGCACTCGAGCGAAGCCACGCACGGCGTGATTCGGAACCATAAAGTTAATATTACCTTTCGGAACGCGGTCGTTGTCAGTTTGACTTTGACAGATTCTTGTTGACAGTGACAGGTCATACACTGATTTTACTAGTATAATAATGTACTCTTTGTTGATTTTATTTTTGTAAGTAAATATTTTTACTTGTTCTTTGAATTATGAGCATAAATTTACTAAAAAATCGTTATATAGCATCTAGTATTTCTCTAATCATGAGCAAGCGTCAGTCCAGTGATATGGCGAAATTTAGAGAAGTTTTGAATTCTGCTAAAAATGTTGTGTTCTTATCTGGAGCCGGTATCAGCGCAGAATCTGGTATTCCCACGTTCAGAGGCGCTGGAGGCTTATGGAGGAAATACGAAGCAGCTGCTCTTGCGACGCCTGGAGCGTTCCGGAACAGCCCTAGCTTGGTTTGGGAATTTTACCATTACAGAAGAGAAGTCGCAGCAAAGGCCCAGACTAACCCAGTACGTAATAATTTTATTTAAAATTACCTAGCGTACTGAAGAATTTTAGGTACTTTAGCTCTTTACATGAGCTACCTATTGATTGAATTTGATTGTATCCTTGTGGCATCTGCTTGGCTACAACTTTTCTTTACTAAATGAACTAAAGTTTGGAGTGAAATAATACATATTTCTCTTTTTCAGGGACATATAGCCATAGCCAACTTTGAAAAGAAATATGGTTCTGAAAAAATAATAACAGTGATAACACAGAATGTTGATGGGTTACATGCCAGAGCGGGTACCAAAAACATAATAGAACTCCATGGCAACTTATACAAGACACGGTGCACTAAGTGTAAAGAAGTGTTGGTGAACAATGACAGTCCTATTTGTGAGGTAAAATTCATGTAATAATAAAATAAATAATAATTATTTTTCTCTTTTAGCCTTTCCTAAAACAAAAGAGTATATTAAGATTGTTAAAAATTATTATTTTCCCTAACAATAATATGAAAACGTACTTTGCAGGCCTTATCAAACAGAGGGGCGCCAGACGTTAATGTTGTTGGATCCGACATACCTGTGAAGTCTCTGCCACATTGTAAGAAGCCAGGGTGCGGTGGCTTACTGAGACCTCACATAGTATGGTTTGGCGAGAGCCTTGAACCTGAAGTGTTAGAAAAAGCAGGTATATTCTTATCCATATTATATTTTTTTGTAAGAATGTTTTTTTTTAAATAGTTGTTAATGTCTGATTACTTTCTGATTATGTTTGAAGTCTTTAGTATCTTAGCTAGAGTCCTGTGGTTCTTGTGTACATGTTTTTACCTTCTCATAAACAAGTGCCCTTACATAAAACACCAGGCTTTGTTCCATGTTTATGTGCCCAAACTGTGCGTCTGAAACAGTATGCTCAATCGTATGTAGTTCAATAGGTACGTGTGAGTATTGTCTTTTACAAAGGAGCCTCAAAAAAAAATTACAACATGTAAAGGCAGTCACAGTACAAAAAATTCGGAACCCTCGGTCTGTTTTTTTATTAGAAACTGGGCAGGCATTTGACCACCATCTTGCTTCATAAACAGGATGTGGTCTCGGGTCTGTACTTGCCCAGGGCCTATTAACTTTTGCCTTGAAGAGACCAAGGTTGTAACTATCGGGGAACACATAAGCAGACAGCGCATACCATTCTTTAGCAGTTCGCATAAGAAATGTAATGGCTAAGCGCTTGGTACAGAAATGGGCTGGAGGAGCAAGGTAGTCCAGTTCCCTTGCACATGTGCACTGTAAAGTTACATGCAAAATGCTAATTTCAGGCACTGCCATGGAGAGCTGTGACGTGTGCCTAGTGGTTGGAACATCATCTGTAGTATACCCAGCGGCGATGTTTGCCCCCCAAGCGGCGGAGAGGGGGGCTATTGTGGCAGAGTTCAACTTGGAAACCACTCCGGCTACTCATGATTTCCATTATTACTTTGAGGGCCCTTGTGGGACTACACTTCCTCTAGCTTTGAGCGACTAGACTAGTTTATATGTGTACTATAATGTGTATAATATTGTGTATATTGTAAGAAACAGGACAGCTATAAGTGGAATGTGATGTATAATTATTTATCAGTGATTGTATAATTGTAAATAAATTTAATTAGAATATTAAATCCTTTCGGGGCGTTAGGACCAAGGTGCTAAAATGACCAAGGTGCTGAAATGACCAAAGTGATAAAATGACCAAGTTGCTGAAATGACCAACCTGCTAAAATGCCCAAGGTGCTGAAATGTCCATATTGCTGAATTGACCATAGTGCAGAAATGACCAAGGTGCTGGAATGACCAAGGTACCAAAATGGCTTATCTGCTTAATGCATGAAATGCACAGAAGCGATGCGGCTCGGATTCTGCGGCGATATTGTGCAGATGTGAGACTTTCGGATGCTTTCGGCAAAGGAAATACACGAATTTTGACCTTATTGACATTTTGTCATTCTATTGATTTTATGCACTTCTTTGTTCAGCACATGCTTTCAAATCTAAAAAATAAAGACCCGTCCGTCCCGTCCTGACCCGTATATATGTACTTTATCTCTCGCTAACATCTCTGTCGCTCTCGCGCTAACATTATTGTTGTGCCTGTGCGAGCGCAATGGCAATATGTTAGCGCACGAGCGAGTATAGACAGGTCATTGTACAATTTTTTTTCTGCCTACGTCACCTATTACGGAGAAAATAAATAAAAAAGTGAATAAAAATTTAGAAGTTAACCTTCTCCGTATTTATGAGATCCGTACTTTGGTGATGTATTGTATTACGAAAAATAAGAAAGAATGAGTCCTTATGAATAAAGGATATTTTGCAAACTTGGTCATTTTGCAACCTTGGTCATTTTGCAACCTTAGTCATTTTGGCACCTTGGTCATTAGACTTCAAAAAGATATAGTCATTTTGCAACTTTGGTAATTTTAGCACCTTGGTCATTAGGATCCGAAAATATTAGTCATTTTGCAACTTTGGACATTTCAGAACCTTGGTCATTTTGGCACCTTGGTCCTAACGCCCCGAAAGGTATTAAATGAAACAAATGGGGTGACAGATGTCGATAAAATATTTTTACAAATTTAAATCTATTTTATTTATAGTATAAAGTTAGTATTTGGCTATTAAAATCCTAATACTACTAAATCTGAGTTCAGTCACTATGTATAGTAGGTAGGTGCTTGTAGGTGCTCAACACCTATGTTTTAGTTAAAATCGCGTTAAAACCTGTGTTCCAAATCTAATAAGGTGCTTGTAAGTCAAAAATTACTTACTTAATTAATGGAGTAGGTACTGAGAGTAATGGATGATGGATGGATATGGAAAATATTCTAATAACTGTTACTTTCAGTGCAAAACCAATATAGCTTTATTTTTGTGCAACAAGCAAACATTTTTATTCTGTGGATAAGTTTGAGTACTATCCTATGTATTTTTGGTGACATAAGGTCACAGATTATAAAGTTGAATTGTGTTAACCTATATTTATAACAAATATCAAAGTTTTGAAAAAATATACGAGTAGGCTGAGTAGGTACTTTTGATAATTTAATGAGTAGGTACTTGAGAAACTATGAAATCTTCTCGTAGCATCTATAAAATTGTATCTCGCCGACAGTCCAACGATATGTCCAAATTCAAAGAGGCTTTGATAGTGGCAAAACGAGTCGCATTTATGTCCGGTGCTGGCTTAAGTGCCGAATCGGGTATACCTACTTACAGAGGAGCTGATGGTAGCTGGAGAAGGTACAGCTCTAAAACACTGGACACCGCTCAAGCATTTAAGGAAAACCCAAATTTAGTATGGGAGTTTTACCACCATAGAAGAGAGGTAGCTGCTAGAGCAAAACCTAATCCGGTACTCATCTACTTATCTTCTTTTTTTTTTATGCCCGCGGCAACTTTTCTTATTCGGGTTCTGTTCAACGTCTGTGTGTGGTTGAATGAGTGAAGAGATACTCGTTTATTGATCAAGACAAGTAGTGAAAGCACACAATATTTTTCGATTGTGAATTCCCTATGCATAGTAATCTTGGTGGACCTAAATTTAGTGGATGCACACTGATAGAGTATGAAAGAGTTAGCCCAAGTGTTATGTTGCTAGCTAGCAGTGGCGAAGGGTCCATCCATACATGCCGATTCCTATCGGCTTCCCTTTTAGAAATCACACCCTTGCAATCCACCATACAGTTAGGAGATTTTTTAGAGATATCACTGGTCCGGCTTACCTTTGCCATATATCGACTCCTCGCCACTGCTAGCTAGCTATATACCATCTATTTAAAAGGAATAACTACCTAGGTATAATTATTTATGTCGCGATTTAGGTACCTACTCCAAATAATTGGAAATTAATTCTAGCAATGTTATGTAAAATGCTTTTTATTCAATCGTTCAGAGTCACATGGCAATAGCCAGCTATGAAGCTAAACATGGAAAAGATCAAACAATAACCGTTATAACTCAAAACATTGACGGTTTACATACAAGAGCAGGTACGAAAAATCTGGTGGAACTTCACGGAAGTTTGTTCAAGACTAGATGCACTAAATGTAACGAGGTCTTGGTGAACACTGACAGTCCGATATGCGAGGTAATGTTTCTTTTTTTTTTTACTTCAATACTATTTTTCAGACTGCGATTTACAATACTATCCCCGTCAATTGGTAATGCGCTGGAATCTTGTCAAATTAACATACACATCATCGTCATCCGCAACTAAAAATGACAAAAAACAGTAAAATTCTAATAGGTAATATAATATATTCTTTATTGAATTCTTATTTTCAATAAGAAAGGGTCTAGGTATATGAGAAAATTACAATTGTTTTTCGTTTTTGAGGTTAAGGCTGGCCCCAGACCTACCGGTTTCATTTCTTTGCTTTGCTGTTCTACCATGGACCGCCGGCCAAGAGGCTCATTTTCAATCTATCGCATATTTTGACCTGACCACATTGGCAAGATAGCCATTAGTTTGGTGTTATCAAATATCGTCGTCTGGGGTGCGATGAGAAGTTTTAGTTTTCGTTTTAAAAAAAACTGCTGTTTTATACAAAAATTTAAAACGAAATTATCAAAATGTATGAAACAGTTAATTTTTTTTCGCGATTTCAGATTTTGTCCCATAGTAAAAGTTGTTCAGTTTTATTATGGTCCCTATCTACCATATTCAGTTTTATAAGGCTTTACCAAACATCTTGTATAAATAAGCGATCGAGTTATTTTTAACGATCGGAGTCCATGTTCAGGGTGGCATATCTCCTAAAAGCTTCCTACTTCGCAATCCAGGCGATGATATTTGATAAAACCAAGCTAATGGCTATCTTGCCAATTTGGTCTAGTCCCAAAATGCGATAGATTGAAAATTACCCTGGTTGGCCGGCGGTCTTTCAAGCAAGGTAGCACAGCAAAGCAAAGAAACGGAACCGGTAGGTCTGGGGCCAGCCTAAAATCATGGCCGCCAGGCGCATTACCAATTGACGCGGATAGTATTTCCCTTATCTTTTTTTTTGTACCGAGAATGCATTAACGAACCCCCAAGGATGAGCAGGGGCTCACCAGGAGGGGACTGCAGCATTCAACGTTGAGGCTCCCTCCACGAGTCTCCCGTGGTCCCACCAGCCAATGGCTCGATGGGACCCCGTGGGGAATACTCACTAAAAATCAGTAATTAAAATTGCCCTCATGCGCCGCCCGCCGGTTGGCCCCGAGCGTCCCCTGTGGGAATCGCTTCATTAACCACACCTTGCCCTGACAAGACAGCCGAGTTACCCCACTATAGGTATATTAAAAAGTGATCACTAGAGTCCTCGCCACGAGAGCTGTATCCCTTGGCTGAGGCGCTGGTATCAGTTGTCGTTGGAAAAAAGATTTATTTAAATAGACATTATCTTAGTTCCATCAAAATTACATGAGACTTAGGTATAACGGGTGCGCGGACTTTGAATACTATTTACTGGAAAATTTATTTTATTCAATTTTGTAACACCACTCTTCTTTCTTTTCAACTTGTGACTTGCAAATAAATGAATCGGCTTATTCCGTTTATCCACCCTGAAACAGCCACCCTAAGGTGGATACTCGGAAAACGCGTGTTCATCTATCCACCTCGTCATGCTATCAAGTACGATGAACACGCTTTTTCCGAGTACCTATCCCTCCTTAGGGTGGCTGTTTCAGTCAGGGTGGATAAACGGAATAAGCCAGTGAATTAGATTTGTATGGTATTATATTATCTGTGATGTGATAATAGCTACTTTGCAGGCTCTTGCAAACAAGGGGGCACCAGGCGAAGACGTGGTAGACTCGGACATCCCAATTGACGCACTACCACACTGCAAGAAACCCAACTGTAAGGGGTTACTAAGGCCTCACGTAGTTTGGTTTCGGGAATCGCTGGATACGGCTGTATTCGAAAAAGCAGGTAATGAGGTAAATATTTATCTGTTTTAGTCTCAAAATTTGCTTTCGGTGCTGTTCAATGCATCTAGCGGTACAGTGTCTAGCTTTTGAAAACCCAACAACATTACTTCTGCTTGCAACAAGATTCTACATAAAATAGCACTTGTACCATAGGCAACTGAACAGCGTTGCTTATCCACTGCTAAGGTTAAATCGCTTGCACGCCGCGCCGTCACTACATACGGTTAGTTCGTATTATATTATCTGTGGTTCGTGCAAGGGTGATACGCGCGCACGCGAATATTGTTGCTAACGGTTAAGCGACGCTGTTGCCCATAGTACCACAGATAATATAATACTATACTAGTATAGTACGTTAGGCTGACATTTTCTCGTCTAATGCTGATATGCGGTGCTCATTCTTGATTCAGACCAATGCACGTTTTGCGAAGTGCATCAAGCGTCGTAGCCAAAGTCCTAAGGTCGTGCAACTGACTTGTTTTTCCGATAAATCCCACGTCTCAAAACTTGAATAAAATCGCTTGCCGCTTTACATAATTATCGCTCAAGCAAGTTAAAATTTCAGACAAAGCCATGTCAAAATGCGACGTGTGCCTAGTAATCGGTACATCATCGTTAGTATACCCGGCGGCGGGTATGGCGCCCCTCGCGGCAGTGAGAGGCGCTGTGGTGGCAGAGTTCAACGTTGAAACTACGTCTACTACGAGCGACTTCAGTTACTACTTCGATGGACCTTGCGCTAAATCTCTGATGCTAGCTTTGAGTGATTAAACTTATTTAAAGCATTTTGAACTCTATTTCGTAAGCGTATACTATGGTAAGCGATTATGAAATCTACAAAGAAACGCGCTTGCCTAGAAGATACCTATTCACTCGCACTTTGAAGGCCCAGATCCCCCAGACTTGCGATAAGCATGCAACCTAGGGATTATACTCGAGGCTTTCGAGCTTATTAAAGTAGGTACGAGGCAAATATCTTTAAATCGGGTGGGGATTGCGCAACGCGTATTTATTCCTACTCCGTCGAAAAAATTACAAGATTTATGCCTCGTATCGTATTGTACAGAAAAGATTAACATTGCCATAAAACCACATAAAGACAACCTAGGAATTTTTGAGAGGGGTTTGTTTCGGAAACTCATTGGTTTCCGAAACAAACCCCTCTCAAAAATTCCTAGGTTGTCTTTATGGTGGTGTGCTACATTCAAATTCAAAGGTATTTTAGAATAAAAAAAAAACCGTTTAAAGAAAATAAATTTATAAACTTATTTTTAATAACTTATTTTTAGTATCACATTTTCTTATCTTTGTGCTTATTGAAGAACTTGCCTATGTGGCCTATCGCTTTCCCGAACGTGAAATTAGTAATTAGTGATTTCTGAAATAGGAAACAAAGATTACTGTTATTTAAGTTACGATTTTGATAAAAAAATATAATAAAGATCTTAACAAAAATCTTACTTGTACGAAAGATGGTAACGCCGACACTGTGGAAGGTCTTGAATATCTTTCGTCGATTAACAAAACGCATGCGTAATCGTTTACGTGACGCACAGCTCTCCCTGGAAATGTTAAAAATACAAGATTCATTAAAACGTAATAAATAAGCATAAACTTCGGTGCAGCTTTGCATATAATTTTACACAAACGCTTAGTTGAGTTAGCAACGCTACGACAAACTTCGCATCGCAACTTAAAGACATTTTATTTATTGAATGTTTTCACTAACCATAAACTGATAAATATCGAAGTTCGTTGTCGCTTTTAAAAATGTTAAGGGAGAAAATATTGGTGAAAATAAATAGGCATAACATTGCGCGGTCCACTTTAACTTCGATAGTTAACGTAACACTTTTTAAAAAACATAATTAGTTAATTATCTTTGCTACTCACCAATACATTGATTAACTGCCTTCATACATAAATTCTCATAATACGCATTTCCTGCCCCAGGACCGATGCTTCTGTTTAAATATTTCATCTTTTCTTGCAATTCAGGAGACTTAATATTTGGATACGGCATTCCAAATACTATAACGCACCGACCCAAATCGTCACTGCAATAGAAAATACAAAATATTACCATGAAATCCTTACTAATACTTATTATAAATGCGAAAGTTCGTTTGCTTGTTTGTTACGCCTTTACGTCTTAACTACTGAACCGATCATTCATTAAATTTTACATACACGTTGTCAGAGGTACAGAGAAGGACATAAGTATGTACCTTTCGTCCCGAAAAAAGTATTGTTTCCGAGGGCTAGCAAAAAACTTTCCACGCAGACGAAGTCGCGGGCGCCCGCTATCCTTACTAATATTATAAATGCGAAAGTCCGTTTGTTTGTTACGTATTCACGTCTTAACTGCTCCACCGATCGTCATGAAATTTTGCATACTCGTTTTCAGGGGTACAGAGAAGGATATAGGGTACCTTTCATTGAGAAAAAAGTACTGTTTCCGAGGGATAGCAAAAAAAACTTTCCACGCAGACGAAGTCTCGGGCGGTTGCTAGTAAATATAATATTACTTATTTAATTTTTAAAACATGTTTTGATGCGGTTCTCACCTAAAGTTTAAGCCTTCACTCAATTTTCCACCTACAACGCTTAACAATAGAGCACCGTTTTGTTCGCCTTTTTTATTTCTTACCGCCGCCGCATATTTACTCAAAACCTGGAAGTATTTTATAAATATAAAAAAGCTATATTCATTTGTTGATTTAATTAATTACCCCCTTACTAATTAAGAATAAAGATTGTATAGCAGATGTAAAGTTACACAAAGGTTACTCTCTGTCAAACTATTTGAGTTTGACATTGAAAAGTGACAAAACACTGTGTAACTATACATCTGCTATACTTACAATCTTTATTAGTAAGGGGGATATATTTTAGTGGCGCCATGTATCAAATATTACAGATATCGGCCGGCACATAACATTACTATTCTGTGACATAACTTGGCAAGACAAAGAAAAGATGAGACAAAAGATGCGCCGAGTTTAGTGTTTGTAGCTGCTGCGCATCTGTTGTCTCGTTTTTAGGGTTCCGTAGCCAAAATGGCATAAAACGGAACCCTTATAGATTCGTCATGTCTGTCTGTCTGTCCGTCCGTATGTCACAGCCATTTTATTCCGAAAGTATTAGGATTACACAGTTGAAATTTAGTAGGTAGATGTATTCTATTAACCGCTTAACAATTTTAATACAAAAATAAAAATAAAAAAAAGATTAAGGGGGCCCCCATGGAACTGAAACTGAAAAAAAAAAATCCTTCATACCAATACGTGTGGGGTGTCTATAGATAGGTCTTTAAAAATGACATTGAGGTTCGTAACACTGTCAAAGTGGTAAAATGTGTATCCCCCCCCCCTCTAACTTTCGAAATAAGAGAGTGAAAAATCTAAAAAAAATATATGCTATATATATATATATAGATCTTAATAAAAACTTTCAACGAAAATTGGTTTGAACGAGATATAGTAATTAGTTTTCGAGTTATATCATATTTTCCGAAACCGCAAATATAACTTTGTCATTCATACCAACACTGAAAAACAAAGTTATTTTTACAGATGAAAAATGATAGTGGTATTAAATATAGTATGGTATAAGGTAACTACGGAACCCTACGGCGCGTGGCCCGACATGCACTTGGCCGGTTTTTCTATTTGCCAAGTTTTATGCCGGTACCTGCTTTTGAAATTGTATTTACCTGTTCGACCTCAGCAGCAGATTTCGGTTCACGGAATACCGTTTTCTTCTTATCAATAGAATTCAGGTACCCTTTGGCGTTCAGGTGGTCGTATAAAACCTGCTCGTATGAATATGAGGGTAGAAAGCACACTACGCCGCCAGGGATTAGATTACAGACATTCCTTAGAATACCGCCAATTTCATTCAGCTGAAAAGATATAGCCTCACTAAATTACAAGTAAAAAAATATGTTTGTTCAGCAAACTTATGGTCAGTGCACACCAAGACGGGACGTGATTTAACAAGACATAGTCTGTTTACATGGGTAGTT
The DNA here is from genome assembly GCA_928269145.1 of Agriphila tristella. Taxonomy (NCBI): domain Eukaryota; kingdom Metazoa; phylum Arthropoda; class Insecta; order Lepidoptera; family Crambidae; genus Agriphila; species Agriphila tristella. The sequence goes on along the minus strand of OV743440.1, from coordinate 20,431,878 downwards.
TTAAAGGTAAATATATTACCCACCTAAATACCCAACCACCCCACCAATACCCATCTAAATAAATAAATTTGTTTACAATGAGGGCTTTTCAAAATGACAAAAAGCTGTAGGCTCGATAGATGGCGTTGAAATAATAAAAAAAAATAGGGGATTCAAAGTATTTTTACAAGCAAATTTTGACTCACCTCTTACCATCAGCCATCTAGTGAGGCAAATAGTTACTTTTTTTTAATGTCAATTTGAAAACCCCTCATTAGAATTTTGACAGCACCAACAGGGTTACCAGTATAAGTTTTTATAAATCTATATATATAAAATTCAAAGTCCTGACTGACTGACTGACTGACTGAGATATCAACGCACAGCCCAAACCGCTGAACCTAGAAACTTGAAATTTTGCACACAGATACCTTATACAGTGTAGGCATCCACTAAGGAAGGATTTTTGAAAATTCTATCCCGAAGGGGATGAAATAAGGGACGAAAATTTGTATGAACGTCCCTCAGTTTTGAAGCTAGGATCTTCAAATTTTGTGTTTAGGCTGATCATTGAAAATAAATAAATACGTGTCTCAGTGTTTTCCAAAATTCTACCCCCGAAGGGGTCAAAAGGGGACTGAAGTTATGTTTAGAAGATAATCCTTTATTTTGGAAGCAAAAATCGCTAAATTTGTAATTTAGGCTTACAAATGGAAATCTAACGCAACGTATATTGTTATTGCTAGAATTTCAACCCCTATGGGGATGAAATGGGGGTGAAATGGGGTAAATAAACCTAAAAATAGATATGGAGGTCGTTATTGGGGTTTTCTGGGATGACTATTGCGAAAATTACATTTATTTTGAAGTCCAACACGGTGGACATGATTTAATTCCTAAAGGGGTGAAAATTGGGTTCAAATTTTGAATGGAAAAAGAATATAAAATAGACAGTACAACTTTAAACTTCGTAGGAGCCCGTCTAAAAATAAATTGACAAACATATATTTTGTGATTTTGAAAATCAACCCCTTAGGGGTTAATGGGTTAAGTAAACCTAAAAATAGATATGGAGGTCGTTCTTGAGGTTTTGTGGGATGGCGATTGCGAAAATTACATTTATTTTGAAGTCCAACACGGTGGACATGATTTAATTCCTAAAGGGGTGAAAATTGGGTTCAAATTTTGAATGGAAAAAGAATATAAAATAGACAGTACAACTTTAAACTTCGTAGGAGCACGTCTAAAAATAAATTGACAAACATATATTTTGTGATTTTGAAAATCAACCCCTTAGGGGTTAATGGGTTAAGTAAACATAAAAATCGATATGGAGGTCGTTCTTGAGGTTTTGTGGGATGGCGATTGCGAAAATTACATTTATTTTGAAGTCCAACACGGTGGACATGATTTAACCCCTAAAGGGGTAAAATCGGAGTTCAAATTTTGTATAGAAAAAGAATATAAAATAAACATTACAACTTTAAAGTTCGTAGTAGCAAGTCTAAAAATAAATAGGTAATTACATATTTTGTTATTTTGAAAATCATCCCTTAGCGGTAAATGGGGTAAGTAAACATGAAAATCGATGTGGATGTCGTTTTTGAGGTTTTATTGGATGGTGATTACGAAAATGACATTAATTTATAGTCCAACACGGTGGACATGATTTAACCCCTGCAGGGGTTAAAAATGGGGTTCAAATTTTGTATGAAAAGAGAATTTAAAATACACATTACAATTTTAAAATTTGTAGGAGCATGTCCGTTATATAAATGTGAAGGGGTGACTGACATATCAACGCACAGCCCAAACCGCTAAGTCTAGAGACTTGAAATTTTGTACAAAGATACTTTATACAGTGTAGGCATCCACTAAGAAAGGATTTTTCGAAATTTGATGCTAAAGGGGTGAGATGGGGGTTCAAAGTTTGTATGGAAAAAAAATATTAAATAGACATTTCGACTTGAAACTTCGTAGGAGTACTTCTAAAGACAAATAAGTAAACACGTATTTCGTGGTTTTCCGAAAATCAACCCTTCAGGTGGTAAATGGGGCAAAAAAAGCCCAAAATGACTGACAAATCAACGCACAGCCCAAACCACTGGACCTAGAGACTTGAGATTTTGCACAAAGATACTTATACAGTGTAGGTATCCACTAATTAAGGATTTTTGAAAATTCCATCCTTAAGGGGATGAAATAAGGGATGAAAGTTTGTTTAAAAGTCCCACAGTTTTGAGGCTAGGATCTTCAAATTTTGTGTTTATAATAATATAATAATAATAATTCATTTATTTCGGGTGTCAAAGACCCATTAGGCTTAGGTTTAGGCTGACGATTGAAAATTAAAAAATACGTGTCTCAGCGTTTTTTCTAAATTCTAACCCCGAAGGACTGAAAAGGGGGATGAAGTTGTGTATAGAAGAAAATTCTTCATTTTCGAAGTAATAATCGCTCTATTTATAATTTAGGCTTATGGATGGAAATCTAACGCAACATAAATTGTTATTGATAGTATTTTAAGCCCTATGGGGATGAAATGGGGGTGTGGGGGTAAATAAACCTAAAAATCGATATGGATGTCGTTATTGGGGTTTTCTGGGATGACGATTGCGAAAATGACATTTGTTTTGAAGTTCAACACGGTGGACATGATTTAACCCCTAAAGATGTGAAAATAGGGTCCAAACTTTGTATGGAAAAATAATATGAAATAGAAATTAAAATTTTAATTTTCGTAGGAGCACGTCTAAAAATAAATAGGCAAACACATATTTTGTAATTTTGAAAATCATCCCTTAGGGGGTAAATGGGGTAAGTAAACATGAAAACCGTTGTGGATGTCGTTCTTGAGGTTTCATGGGATGGTGATTGCGAAAATGACATTAATTTTGAAGTCCAACACGGTGGGCATGATTGGACCTGGACATTCACATCCAGGGGACGGGGGCAGGGACGGGAACGGGAACAGGAACGGGAAGCCTCGTGCGAGGCCCACCACACGCAGCAAATGTCTTGCCTCGCGAGGCAGAGCGCTTGGTGGGGACCCTCGTAATCGCGTAAAAATGGCTAGACAGATCCTGGTTGAAGGTTCCCTAAGGATTTTCTCTAATATCCACGCGGACGAAGTCGCGGGCAGAAGCTAGTAATTTAATAATTTCTCATGTAAACAGACTTTTTAGACAGACTCTAATTAAAAGTATACCTTTTTGTGAAGTAAATCAAGTCAAAGTCAAATGAATGTATTGGTAATTTCAAAAATGTGCGCCGCGGCGCGCTCCTGTATGTGATCTGTCTGTCGATTATTTTCGTCTAGTCTAGTTCGATAGTCTTTTCAATTATTATGTATATTTATAACTTTATTTTCATAATAAGGACTGAAACAATTTTAATGAGCTGTCATACTCAGAGACGTCAATTAAGTTAACCTAACCTGCTTCATAAGTATCGTATGGTATCGTGTCGTCTGATACTATCACTATGGAAGAGAAAGAGACAGCACCAATTTTAATGAAGCATTTGTTGAGGGAGGGTACGCTTTCGTGGTTTTTGATCTATGGTACGTTCGAATATCAAATTATGACAATCTGCAACATGTCTGTCTAGTCATTATGTGACGCACTTCAGATTTGACCGTAATAAAGATAGTTCGTCGTTAAGAATAAACCTAAAGCAAGTGTCTAAAAGTTAATCATATGTTTACTATAATAAAACCACTTCATTAAGTCTTCTGGCTTTTTTTATTTACGTAGGCCATTGCGCCTACCGCATTAAACTTCATTGATCTCTCTGAGTACGGCCGTAACGTAAGTGACTTACAAGTTCCTTAGACATACGGTTTTCATAAGTAAAACTCAAGGTGACGTTGGTGGGTCCTTTCGAGAGGCAGATTGCGAGGACATTTTCGGGCGGCACCACGTGCTCGCACTTGACAATGTTCACGGCGTCACTCGCCTTCGCGTCTCCGGTCAGGAGGGTTAAGAACTCGGAAATGGGCTCCATAGTACCGCCAGCCACTATCACCTTAAAAAAGATTATTAGATTGAGAAAATAATGTTGTTTAGTTTTACTTTGTTTTGGTATGATACTGTCATGTTATCTGACTTGCTGGGGTTTTGAATTTCCTAGTTTGTAAGCCTGCATGTATTTTTATAGATTAAATGCAGCTTTGTAGCCACAAAATGGACGCTTGTTTCAAAACTGGACAAAAAACCGGCCAAGTGCGTGTCGGACTCGCGCACGAAGGATTCCGTACCAAAAAACGGCAAAAAACACGTTTGTTGCATGGGAGCCCCATTCAAATATTGATTTTATTCTGTTTTTAGTATTTTTTGTATAGCGGCAACAGAAATACATAATCTGTGAAAATTTCAACTGTCTAGCTATAGCTATCACGGTTCATGAGATACAGCCTGGTGACAGACAGACAGCGGAGTCTTAGTAATAGGGTCCCGTTTTTACGCTTTGGGTACGGAGTCCTAAAAAGACTCGTGCGGCTCTGTAACTTTACTCAGTTTTTTCGGGTATTATTGTAATAAATACAAAATTTAAAGGCTGCAGATTCCGATGGCTTAACCTTTCATTAGCTGGGCCCTATTTAACAATGTGACAATTTGTCAATTGTCATGACAGTTTGGTTTAAGTATATTGCGGTCCAACTATGGGTAGTTTGTTCTTTTTTCAAATTGGTCGACGCAATGAATATAAAATTGTTAAGACAGGTGACAAATTGTCATGTTTATTAAATAGGACCCAGCCCCCTAGCATGACCGACGAAACACGATATATATCTTGTGATATAGCATTTTATCGACACTCATCTGTCAAAATCCATTGTCTTTTGACAGTTAAACTTGATAAATCGCTTTATCATATCGCATTTCAGTGGTCATGCTGTACTCTATAAGCCAGTTTTAGTCAGCGATTGAATTAATATTAGTCATATTTTCTACTCACCGACCGACATTGTTTAACGACTTCGAGGAAATGTTCCGCAGGGTTCAGTAGCAGATACTTGAGCAGCCCCTCGGCCCCGCGTTGTGCTAGCACTCGCCCGTGTTCGCTGCGCTCGCACAGCATTTGCAGGAAGTCGCATATAGCATATAAACCAGTCCCTGGTGAACTTTCTGTGTGCATCTGTTGAATGTTTTAGAAATAATAAATCAACCGATATCACAGAATAGATATAAGTTCTACCTAGGGTTGCCAACTTTTTTTGGACCAAATATAGTAGTTTCAAGATTTTTAGTGTAAAAATATAGTAGATAGCGAAAAAGTCCAAAAAAATATAGTAGGATTTTAAAGAAGTTGCATTTTTCATAAGTAGGTACTAAAATTTTCATAATTTATTCAACAACCATAAAGACAAGTGTTTAATCACAAAAAGTATTATGCAATTACTTATATGCATAACACTAAAGAACATTTTTTTGTTGTTTCTGTTTAATTTTTTTCTCTTGAAAAATATAGTAGTTTTGCCTACTATATATTTAAAAAAAAATATAGTAGGCGAGCCCTCAATATAGTAGGATCCTATATTATACAGGGTTATTTGTAAAACACCAACAACCTCGCAGGAGTAAAATACTAACATCATAAACAACAACATTAATGTTCTACGACTTTTCCGAAAACAGACAAAAAAGATCGACTTTTCATACAAAACTCGATCAGCTGCTCGGACATTTTGTATGGAAAGTCGATTTTTTTTTGTTTACAAATAACCCTGTATAGTAGGGTTGGCAACCCTAGTTCTACCGTACTGAAAGGAAACTCCGCCCCGCCCCATAATCAATTACCTCACCCCACCGCGCGAGTTCGTGTGCCAAATCGTGTGCTCATTCAATAGCCCCAGACTTCACGCACACAGTTGCGCGTGTGCAAAAACGTCACTGTGTAGCGTCTGTGTTATAGGTAGTTGAAACGCGGCGCTTGTATGGAGTGCCCGGGGTGTGCCGATATTCATACACATACAAACAATATCTGGGCTAGTATTGTAACCTCTTAAAAATTGCCAGCCCCCTAGCATGACCACTGAAACACGATATATCGCGTGATATAGTGTTTTATCGACAGTTACCCAACTGTCAAAATCCATTGTCTTTTGACAGTAAAAAGTGATAAATCGCTATATCTAATCGCGTTTCGGTGGTCATGCTAGGGGGGCAGGTTTATGAATATTGCTATATTTATATCCGCTCCGGTTAAGAATAGAACTGTCCCATCTCATCCCGTGGGTATCGTAGAAGGCGATAGAGGGAAGTTTTAGGGATCCGGTGCAGACCATAGCACAAAGGGTCACTCGAATGGCAGCGAGGAAACTGTCAACAGCATTCCCGAGGAGGGTCGGTGTCAGGCAGGCGGCCGACCGTAAAACTTTGCCAAAACCTAATGCAGTATGTACTACATGCTGCGCCGACCCCAATAGTGGTCGTTCTACGAGCGCAAAATTTTATTTTGTGTAGACATAGCACTACAAATAAATTGGGATAAGGACAGGAGGATGATGATGCTATATTTATATCACTTTCTCGTTGTATATCAAATAAAAGAGACGCATTGATAGCCATTCAGAAAACTGACAAGTTTTAAGAGGTTTCATATGGGGGCAGGTTATGTAAAACTTACAAATAGGTATCTTTAGTTAAGTTCAAAATCGATTGTAGAATTTATAGGTAGGTAATGGGCATTCCATTAATCACGTGATATTTTTAGCAACTTTTAACAGAAGCTTCGTTTCTAAACCTACCTCAATATTCTGCTTCGTATCCTTAGGCACTTCCTCCTGTTCCACCTTTGTTTGTGTTTCTGTCTTTTTCCCAGAGATATTTTTCAAAAACATTTCTAATGAGCTCTTTTTATCTTTCGTACTTTTCTCTACTTCTTCTCTTAGCTTCTCAGGAGTATACCTCATAAAGAATCCGTGTAGTTTAGGGGCCAGCTTTGTGGTTTTACAAAACTCAATAGTTTTTCTCAGGTTCAAATGATCTATGTCTGCTTTTATAACAAAGTCTTCTAAAGTATATATATTTGGATCATCAGTCTTTTTACCATCACTTGTTTTATTTAACATACCTGAAATGTAGATTTAAAAAAACATAAAAAATATCCTCTTGATGGAATGTGCAACTTATAATTACTACCTTACTAAAATTATAAATGCGAAAGTCAGTTTGTTTGTTTGTTAAGTCTAAACTTAGTCAACCGATTATCACGAAAGTTTTCATACACGCTGTCAGGGGTACAGAGAAAGACATAGAGTCATATACCTTTCATCCAGAAAAAAGTAATGGTCTCGAGGGATAGCAAAAAACCTTTACACGCAGACAAAGTCGCGGGCGGCCGCTAGTCCTACTAATATTATAAATGTGAAAATTTGTAGGTTTGGATGTTTGTTCCTCAATCACGCAAAAACGGCTGAACAGATTTGGATGAAATTTGACACACAGATATTTTATAGCCTGAATTAAAACATGATACTTTTATCCTAGTCAAAGGTTCCCTAGCGAATGTCCACGTGGACGAAGTCGCGGGCGGAAGCTAGTAATATTATAAATGCGAAAGTCAGTTTGTTTGTTTGTTACGCCTTTACGTCTACTCTACTCAACCGATCATCATGAAATTTTGCATACGCTTTGTCAGGGGTACATCGAAGGACATAGGGTACTTTTCAACCAAAAAAAAAACTGTTCCCGAGGTATAGCAAAAAAAACTTTCCATGCAGACGAAGTCGCGTTCGGCCGCTAGTTGATGATAAACTTACCAAGTATTTTACCAACGATGAACTGAAGCTGGTTTAATGCCAACAGATTCTTGCTAGACAGCCTAGAGCTGTATTTGTTGATGTATAGTTTCAAGAACGTCTTGACAGATTGGCAGTATTTCGCAGGTACGGGCGCGCAGTGCGCGTTCTCCAGGGCCGCCGTAAGTCCGTGAGCCTCGTCTAGTATGAGCACATTGCCTTTCAACTTGAGCGACATACCGGAACGCGCGCCTTCGCTTACTATACCAGCGTGACTTACTAAAATAACCTAAAACAATAAAAAAAAAACGAATGTTTTTCATAGATATAATAGGGCCCTTGTATAATTCTTCTGTCCATATTTTCTGTTTGAAATTGTTCATTGGTCATTTCATTTATTGACAATTTAATATCCTACTAATATTATAAATGTGAAAGATTGTGGGTTTGGATGTTGAGATGTTTTGATGTTTGTTCCTCAATCACGTAAAATCTACTGAACGGATTTGGTTGGAATATGGCACACATAGGAGATAGCCTAGATTAAAACATAGGATACTTTTTATCCCGATATTCCCACGGGAACGGGAACCACGCGGGTGAAACCGCGGGCGGCCGCTAGTTTTAGCATAAGTAGGCAAGTTGACAAGTCATAGTGTAACACTATTGAAATAAATCTTAGGCCCGGATTTATAAATCTCTGTCAACGTTGAGAGCTATCTTAAGTTGCTGATTCCTATAACAACAGCATCTCAAGTAGGTATGATATCAAGATAGCTCTTAAGCGTTGAGAGCGATTTATAAATACGGGCCTTAAATACTAGGTTTAAATCACACATTAATAAATCATTATACAGTGTGAGTCTTTATAAAGTGCACATATCAAAATCAGGGAAACTACACTCTATTTTATCGACGGGAAAATTATAAAAAAAAAATATTTGTAATTTTTATGATTTTTTTAAAATTGTGGGTTACACCTGTTGACCCTATTTACATAATTCGTCATAATTATTAAACTAAGTATGTTATCACAGTGGAATAAATTTTGTGATGATAACTAATAATAAGCCGTACCCATAAAGTAAAAATATCCAAGAAAACTAACCCTACAATTTTATAATTAAGTGAAACTTAAAGAAAATCTGTTTTTTTTTCATCATTTTTACAATTATTTTACAATTTCTTAAAAATTCATGGTATTAACCCAACTTTTTTTTAATTTTAGCTTATTCTACATGGCATTAGCTTTCTAAAAGTAAAAATTGAACGTTTATTACTTAAATACAACTTCAGAAATCAGCGTTTAAAAAAAGCAGTTAACTGAATTGAACTGGCGGATGATTAAAACAAAAGTATTTTTCTGCATAAATGATTTATTATTTTAATTTTTTTAGATTTTTTTATTATTTGATTTTAATTTTTTAAAGATAATAAATCATTTATGCAGAAGTTTCACTTAATTATAAAATTGTAGGGTTAGTTTTCTTGGATATTTTTACTTTATGGGTACGGCCTATTATTAGTTATCATCACAAAATTTATTCCACTGTGATAACATACATACTTAGTTTAATAATTATGACGAATTATGTAAATAGGGTCAACAGGTGTAACCCACAATTTTTAAAAAATCATAAAAATTACAAATATTTTTTTTAATTTTTTTTTATAATTTTCCCGTCGATAAAATAGAGTGTAGTTTCCCTGATTTTGATATGTGCACTTTACAAAGACTCACACTGTATATTACAGTAAATTAGACTTCATGCATAGCTGATCTTATTAAGAATGCTCATGATCACTCTCCTAAAAAAAACATTTTATTTTACCTCAGCGTCATCCAATGCTGCCCTACTTGCATAATAGGGACATGCTTTAATATCCCTTCCATTTTTAACCAAATCCTCCATATCCATTACATCACACAATATCCGTTCCTTCAGTTTATTTATATTTGCCTGATTGTAGTAAGGGCAAGCTGTGCAAGATTTTGTTTTGGTCTTTTTCAGGACTTTCCCGTCTTCTGCCACAGATGTCGATTTAGATTTCGATTTCTGCATGTCAAGGCATCTGAGTAATAATATAGACTATTATGAGTACAGATCGGATTTTCGGATGCATATTTGCATAGTTCAGATTTGGGTATTATGGAAAGCACTTTTTATCAAAAAAAAAATAAGTATTTTGAAAAAATCCAAGGATTCTGGGTTTACCCAATAAATAAACCTGATTTAACACAAATTCCAGTTGGCCTGTTACAAACGTAATGGTTGCTTTTCCCTACTTTTATTATCAGTGGTTTTTGACTAAGCAAACACAATCTTATTACGTTGTAACAAGGCCTATAAAACCTCATGGGAAAATACACTTAGGAATTTTAAATATTTTAAGAAGCCACTTCTCTAATATGTTAGCAATTTATCCGATCTCTAGTTATGAGCAACGAACTAAAATCTATGGAATAAGTATTCCGCTCAAAAAAAGGCACCACACGAAAAGTACAACTAAGTGGATAGAGCTCAAAATGCTGGTATTTAATTATGCAGCACAAAGCGTCTGAACACTGGTTGCTTATTAGCGACCATAATTTGTATATTAATAGATATGTATTATTATTTTCTATACATAAATGAAAAAATAAGATGTTATTTCTGCATTTTTAGTGCCTTCTTTGCGTCTTTTACACCATTTGACTAAAAAGGACATCATTTCTAATAAACTCTATCCTTCTTTTTTTTCTCTACAATACAAACTGCAATTATTGCAAAGAACGTTAACGTCAGTCACCGAGTGCGTGGCTGGCCCGACTAAAGCTGAGCGGGTTGCACTTTTTCGGCCCCGTGGTGCCATTTTTAAGGGTGCACCGAGCGTCCACTAGCGCCGCCAATCAAGAAAAAATCATTACAACGAAATAACTATGTTTAACAAAATTCTGAAACATATAAAAACTAGTAATAGTTATAAACTATTTTTGTATGCGTTTTTTTCCTGGTTTAAATGTGTTTGTGTAGTTAAAACCTGGATTAACGCCTAAAGTGGCCACTTTAGGCGTTAATCCAGATTTTAACCATACGAACGCATTTAAACTTAGAATTTTACGCATACAACAATAGTTTATAACTATTACTAGTTTTTATATGTTTCAGAATTTTGTTAAACATAGTTATTTCGTTGTAATGATTTTTTCTTGATTGGCGGCGCTAGTGGACGCTCGGTGCACCCTTAAGCAATATTTGTTTGCAATTACACTTCCATAGATTTTAGTTCGCTGGTTATGAGTTAGCCTGGCCTCTCGGAGGGGCGAACGGCGCACGCAACGAGCGAACACGTAATGCATTAAAATTCGCCCGCCGCCGCTGTTGGACCCTTTGCGGCAAAGCAGCAACTCTAAGCTCAGACCAACAAAATAAAGACTAAGTGACTACACACGATGCCGAAATTACGCGACCGAAGTTCGGCATGATTACGCCTGCAATGCTATTTGAATTACTGATGACACAATATTATGCCGAAATTACGTTGCGTTTTTTAGGGTTCCGTACCCAAAGGGTAAAAACGGGACCCTATTACTAAGACTCCGCCATCCATCTGTCTGTCTGTCACCAGGCTGTATCTCATGAAGGGTGACAGCTAGACAGTTGAAATTTTCACAGACGAAGTATTTCTGTTGCCGCTATGACAACAAATACTAAAAACAGAGTAAAATAAATATTTAAGGGGGCTCCCATACAACAAATATGTTTTTTTTGCCGTTTTTTGGTACGGAACCCTTCGTGCGCTAGTCCGACTCGCACTTGGCCGGTTTTTTTTTCATAATAACGGCCCGGCCACAGCCAGCCGCGTAGGGTGGCGCGGCAAGCGAATTCAATAATCACTACGGCTATCTCGATGGCGGCTTCTCAGTTCGTCGTCGTCACGACCACGCAGTGATTACCTTACCGAATTCCCTTGCCGCGCCGCGCCGCCCGCCGCGACTGGCTGGGGGCGTAAAAGAGTTGCCGCCGACCGAACTTCGGTCGGGTAACTTCTAAAGTAAAAGCAGCACAGTGTAAGCTTTCTTACCTTTCATTAATGAGATTAACATTTTTCAGCTTTGAAACATTAGGGTTAATGCAGTAGTGTTGTCTTGAAGCCAAAGTTACTAATCTTGTGTCATCCTTGAAAATTGTCCTTTTAATTTCACCAACAAACTGCGACAGCTGGCTATGAGTCCTACTACTTATGTATATCTGAAAGCAAAAGGTGCTGTTTGGTTTTTCAATTATATTTTTCCTAATTTTATATCAACTTAAACTACTTTATAAATTAAATTCATTTTTGTATCTTTCCATAACATATTTAGGTCATCCAAAATTTCAAATTTCTGACTACCGATTGAGCTGATTTTGATCCCTAACATGTCACAGTGAAGTTCAAACTCTAAATTGAAAATATTTGATATACATTCGTGGTAACTTAGGTTGGTGCTGTATGTACCTTGGTAATGGCATCATCGTCATGATCTTTAGGAATATCTTCATCATCAGATTCATTTTCTTCTCTATCATCACATTCCTCAAGAATGAGATCACCATCTTCTTTATCCACACAATTGTCATCAATTTCCTTATTGTCATCTACTAGTGTTTTGTTTCTATCTACTTTTTGGAAAAATATATCTTTTGACCTCATTGTTGAATCTGTTTTCTGCTTCTCAACCCTCATTTTCATCTCATTAAATTTTTCATTGTAATTCTTTATTTTATCTAATTTTAGCTGTAAAGAAGCTATGGCTTGATTTTTCTGTATCCTTTCATATTCTACTAAAAGCCAGTCCTCATTATCTGAAATTAAATTGACCTTTTTCATTATAATGAAAAACACCAACCATATTTATGTTTTAAAGTTTTACTGTTTTTCTTATATCTGATGTATTTTATAGCCTTAAATATTTATTAAAGGACTAATCTTTACAATTGTTTCTTTTTTTTCAAACCATAAATGGAAACACCCAAATCCTTATCACTGCTAAATAAGTAAAATTCTAGAGAAATTACAAACTCAGAAATAAAGTATTTTCGTGTACCTACTTTATTGTCCTCATAAAGTATAGTAATGTATAGATTTATTAAAGATATCTGCCTAAAAATTGCTAACAACCTGAATTACTCAGCTTTATGACTATATTTCTTAGAATGCTGATTAGGGGCCATACCGGCTAACGCATCGAACTTCGAAAAGTCTGCAGAGTTTCAAATTAAAACAGATATATCGAGCCCGAATTGGACCAAAATGGCGAACCCCAATCAATTCATGATGTTACACAAATGTTGATATCTTCGAAATAACTTCGATAAATAGTAGAATAAGAAATTCATTATTTTGATTTCTCTGTTTTAAGTTGAGGCTCGGCAGTCCCATCGAAGTTCGATAATTTAGCCGGTAGGGCCCCCAGACCAATTGAGTGTCTATAGCGATCTGAATTTCCTCCATTCACTCCCTAGAGAGCCATCATCAGACCACAGCTAAGTCAACCCTTGGCAGGATCCAAGGATTCAAAGTTACCTTGTTTGTATGAAAATCAACTGCTGTCTTTAATTTTGTGACCACCACTGTATTATGTGCTAAATCTATAAAATACTTACTGGTATTTGATGATAGCTCTTCTTTCATATTCTCAATTTCATTTTCCAGAGTAGATATAACTTTTTTATTATAGTCCTTCAACCACTGCAATGCGGAGCAGCAAACACTCAACGATTTACCCTGCAAAAATATTATCAAAGCCTCAGAACAAACCAAACCAACAACCCCTGCCAAAAAAATATTTAAAAACACATAACCTCAATAATATTTCATAGATACATGAATGATCATGTTATTGTACCATGATTGTTGAGTATGATAAATGGATATTTTTGGTAATGGTTTTTACCTACTATAGTCTCATGTGCTCAATAAAAAATACGGCTTTTAAAGATCGAGGGATATCCTTAGGCAGGTTGCACCTTCTGAACCCTTAGATCATTTTAAGAAGGGGAGCCATCTTGGATTTTTGTATGGGAGGGAGATAAAATACAATCTTTTTTTTGTATGGAATTTGAAATTTTTTTTTTAATCCCATCTTGTGGGATATCAGATGAAATGGATTTTTGAGGTTCAGAAGGTGCACCCTGCCAAAGGATATCCCTCGATCAAAAAACTCCGTATATTGCACTTTTATGTCGTGAGGAAATGCAACTACTAGATCAGGGGTGGCCATGGCCAACAAGTCGATCGCGATTGACCAGTCGATCTCTGGAGACAGTGCAGTCGATCGCAAGAGACAACTAAAACTGCTTTGCTTGTGGTAGCAAAGCAAGTAGCAACCAAACGGTGCGGGAGGCGGGTGCGGCGGTTTTGTAGTTGCTACACAAGTTAGCCACCCCTGTACTAGATCATACGCTAAGAACATATATTATATTATATTTTGAACATACAATATTTTTTGGGTAAAAATGTACATCTCCGCCCCACGCATTAGGGTTTGAGGGAGGGGGGAGGGGGGTGTCACCCCTACCCCCAAAACCTCCCCCTGCCCGTTAGCAAACACATAGGTACTGAGATATTCAAGGTTAAAGTTTGAAGTTGTGAAGGTAAAAATTTAGGATAATGGACCGTTGCATTAGGTTTTGGGGGTGAGAGGGGGAGAGGAAGGGGTGGGGAAGCCTCCCCCCAAAGAGGGAGGGCTAATATGTACCTACTTCTACGCCCCACAACTTGAGAATTAGCAATATTTATTGTTTTCAATTAGGTCTGCATTATTGAAGTAATTCTGGAAAGTTTCAACCTTAGTTTCAACTTATGTTGAGGATAGGGCACGAAAACACTCAAACACGATTTTCTCGTACCAAGTTTTACTGTCAACTGTACAACATTTGTTTTACAAAAAGATGTCACTGAAATTTAGAAGGTAGACCAAAGAGAAATCCAAAAAAGCTGTAGCTGGTGCGTATTATCAACCAAGTTTTTTTTATCAACTAACTTACCGTTCCTGTAGGGCTTTCGAAAATACCAGATTTATTACTCTCAAGAGTTAAGTAAAGTTCCTTCATAAATTTCTCTTGGATGGCGTAGGGTTGAAAAGGAAAATTAAAATCATAGTTCAGCCCGTTCTCCATATTTTCCTTTAAATATTAATATTACAGTATTATTTTATTATTACTACAAAAAACATAAACAAAAAATGAAGTTTGAAGTATCAGACTACATAGATGAAAAAAAAAAAGAAAAAGTACTCTACTCTGTGAAGTGCTGCCAGACGAAAGACGAAACTAACATAGGGTACACACGAGGTCAAAACGAGGTTTGCCGGCCGGCACGGCACGGCATAGCGTCCCAAATATAGACTGTGAGTGAGTGGAACATTTCAAAATTTTATTCTGTTCTGTGATAAATTGTAGCGATGGGCTAACTCGGTTTATTTCCAACTCGAGTCAACCCGTTTCAAAATTCACGTAACTCGGTTTCAACTCGAGTTAGCCAACCCGAGTTGGCTCACGGGTCGACCCGCTACGACCCGCGGGTCAACTCGGAAATTCGCGTAACTCGGTTTCAATTCAACTCGAGTTAGCTGACCCGAGTTGGCTAGCGGGTCGTAGCGGGTTGACCCGTTAGCCAACTCGAGTCGAATTGAAACCAAGTTACGCAATTTCCGTAGCTGTAAGCGAGTCAGACGGAGTTGCCTAATCGGTTTGGAACCAACCACAGATAGTCAGCAACTGTGGAGACCTTTACCTTTTTGTTCATAGATTAGACACTAGCTAAGTAGGTTACCTAGGTTGTTATAATTATTTATGACGATATTGTGATTTAGTTTGGAATACTGGGTAGGTAAGGTAAGTTGGTGAAAAAAAAAATTCACTATCATTCACTGGGGCGTTTTCTTTTTATGTGATTTTTAAGAGTTCTCGTATTTCCTGAATATTTGTATATATCAGAACATATTTTGCATTTTACTTTGTCATCTACAGGTAAATCAATTATTTCCCAAACCGTTGATTTCTTTTTCCAACTGGATGACATTTGTCTCAAAGTTAAACACGTCACAAAAAACCTTACACACTCAACACAATTACTAAGTAAAAAGAGCTTATAAAAACCAATTTTTAATATTTGTCTATCCAAACATTAAAAGAAACAAAACAAGTAAACAGTAAAATATAAAAATTCGCCGGTAGTAAGAAAACAGAACTTCGGGTGCTATGGGCAAACTCGAATAAGATCGGCCAACTCCGCCGCCGGGCTGAGCGTGGCGGCGGCGGCGGAAGCGAAGGTTCATAGCTCGAATTCTTAACGGGCTGACTCGAGTTCTTAACGGGCTGACTCGAGTTGACCCGATACAACTGCAACTCGAGTCAACCCGGGTCGGAACTCGATTTGGCCCATCACTAATAAATTGATAGGGGACCAAAGAGTAGGTTAGGTAGAGTACTTTACTCTTTTTTTTGAGTTTTGTGACCATAGAGTAAGATAAAAAAAAATAGGGGTAGAGAGCCCTCTGGCGATTTTAAAACTTACTCATTTTGAAGCGCTATCTCTGATCGGCGATTTTCTTGTTAGTTTGTTTTTTTTTTTTTTTTTAGTACCTAATCTAGCAATCCTACCTACCGCTTTGTTCTAATTATCTTTTATAACTTTCTAAACGCCGTGTTCACTAGTTTTAGTATTTTTTCCGAAGAAAATAACTAACACATGAGAACAAACGTTTCAAATGTTATAAGAGATAACTAGAACAAAACAGTTAAAAACATAATTACAAAAGGGAGAAAAGAAAAGGACACAAAATTAAACAATTAAGTGAAAGAGTCATTATGTTTTTATTTATTCCTCTCAGTTTATGTCTAGGGATAATTTTATTCAAAATTGTTCATATTCTTATTTCTTAATATTTATTCATTCACAAACACGGTCAGGGTGCCTACTAGCGTAGTAGGTACCCTGACCGTGTTTGTGTAGTACATTAGTATACCTACCTAGTAGTATTAGGTATACTAATGTACCTACAGCCAGTGGCGAAGGGTCCATACAAGACGATTCCCATTGGCTTACCTTTTAGAAATCCCACCCTACCGATCCACTATGCAGATCATAACCCTTTTGTTGAACGGCTTACCTTCGCCATAATTTCACCCCTCGCCACAGCCATTAATTTTTCCCAGGTAAGTATAACATAATCTTGTTAAATGTAACCTATTAAAGAACACATCACTAACACTTAATAAGTATAGCTAGCAGTTTTAATGAAAATACATTTTCATCAAAACATGTTGCGCAGCCAGTAATTGATAACTGAATATTAAAACCATTCCAGTAAAATTATTCGTAAATAAGCAATTAATGCTTGCGCATAGAAAAACAGGAAGGATGGTGCACGGTCGAACCAAAATAATTTAACTGACACCTATACGAAGTCCTATACACCGTCATTTTGTAGTCGTTTTAATTAACTTAAGGGAGTGTTCTACTGATGGAACTAAACATTTTTGCCCAAGAAACATGGGTCAAAAAACGACAAAAAATTTTGACTTTCCCATACTAATAAAATGTTTTAGCTGTCTAGTTAGTATGGGAGACCCAAATTTTTTTGTCGTTTATCGACCCATGTTTCTTGGGCAAAAATGTTTAGTTTCATTGGTACAACACACCCTTAAGTTAATTAAAACGCATACAAAATGACGGTGTATATTATTACGAGATATAATACAATTATTTTACTTACACCCTTACTTTAAGTCTATAAAACGATTATGGAGCCAAAGAGTCCCGGAATTGAAACAAGTAATGATACTTGTTTTTTATAAAAAAAATATTAATTTTCATCATTTGCGGTTGCCACAACTAAACTGATCGATAGCTCGTACTGCACCTGTATCAGGATGACAACAGAGTGGGATGGGGGTGGGCTGTGATCTGAAAAAAAAATGTTTGTAATTTTATTATTAAAAATATTGTAGCTTATGAAATTGATGCATAATGAGGGCATTGTGCATGATGTTTGCAGTTACGTCTTTGTAATTCTAGAGGAGCGATGTTCATAACAAAACGTGTGCGTAAAGTAACTGCGTTTTACCTGCACGTAACGGTACAATTATTTTGAGAAATATCTACCCTTAATATGCGTAAACAAAACTTACATGATATTTCTGGTATATGAAGACGAAGTGAGATGGGTTGGAATTGAAATGGGTCTGGAACTGAGATGGGTCTGGTTGCCTGAAAAAAATATAACATGACAAAATATATTTTCATAAACACTAAAATAATAATACAAATTTCCGCGCCGGGGTTATAGTATCATTTGAAAGGCCTTACGAAACTCTACAAAGTTATATATATTTCAATTTCAAAATCAAGCGCCCCATTTTTAAAGCCAACCCCAAAAAAATTTACGTGATGTTGCTTCAGTGGAAACGCACCCTTAAATCAAGGAGGTAGTAATTTGATTCTACTATGGTACCTACCTAGTACCTACATAAAAAACTTACACGATGAATTGCCGGTAAGTGAAGGGAAGGTACTACGCCTACAGGCCTTATCCTGCTGGCGAAGGTGCTGGTTGCAGACCCCATTCTTTTAACTTGTCAGCACATTTTCACCAACAATCTCTACCCAATCTGTAAAACTATCCGGGCCCTTATTCTTTTGTTGGGAAACGGTGGAAAGGAGCAACTGAAATAAGTAAACGTGCGAAATAAACACAGAAAAAGATTTTTGTGATATTGCTAAAAGAAAATCTGACAATTAAATTTTGTTTTTGATAAAAAGAGTATACCTACCTTTATGAATGTACTCTCGCTAATGACTATTAGAAAATCATTGTCTATTCCCAAACCATAAACTGCTTGACAAGCATTTACGTGCTTGTCAAGCATTGCTTGATCGTTGAGGGAGTTCTTATAAAAAAAAAATTGTATGTAGTAATGATCCTCGCCGATGAGAGATGAAGGCACTTCCTTTACAATAATGTCACTTAGTATAGGAGTGTCAAGAGTGTCCCCCCCCTGTTTGTGACTGTGAAAACTGTGAGTGGGAATAGAAGTAGACTTATTTATTTTGTTTCGTAAATCATAAATAAAACATGGCTCATAAGTAAGTAACAACTGTATTGAAGCAAAAAATATAAGGAACTTATCAACTAATACGTTTATGTGGTAATTGTGATAAAATCCATTATAAAGTTTCTTTTTGCAGTGTCAAGATTTTGCCTGGTGCAACGGTTTGTGAGGATTGCACTTTAGAAGGGGATATCACTATTGGTGGAGGAACTGTTATTCACCCTCGGGTCACCATAATAGCAGAAGGAGGCCCCATAATAATCGCAGAGTATTGCATTATAGAAGAATATTCTACCATTATACATAAGTATGTTACATTTAAATGTTTACAGTGGCAAAGGGTCCATACAAGCCGATTCCTGTTGGCTTACCTTTTAGAAATCCCACCCCACTGATCCACTATGCAGATCATAACATTTTTGTAGAATGGCATAACTTCGCCATAATTTCACCCCTTGCCACAGATTCAATAGATAGAGCTTACAATAAATTCATAACATTAATGTCATGCTTATTTGTTTATAATATTTGGAATTGTCTAATAAAATGACTCGATCTTGTTGAATTTCAGAAAAAGTGACAAACAAGAAACGCCTCCAAAACCACTGTTTATTGGTGCACATAATGTGTTTGAAGTAGGATGTCGTCTAGAATCACCTTGTGGCCACATCGGAGAAAGCAATGTCTTTGAATGCAGATCTTTTGTCGGTGTTGATGTGAAAGTTGGAAGTGGCTGTGTTATAGGTAATTAATAATCTAGTAATTCCCCACCTGTCAAGATAAAAGAAGAAAGGAAACCAATCATAACTTTATTCTCTTTTCAGGTGCTGCCTGTAATTTAACAGCTCCGCAAACGTTAGTAGATAACACTGTAATATGGGGTTCGGAACATCATATCAGGGAAGCTTTAGAAAAGCAACCATCACAACTACTTCAACTGGACTTTTTGAGCAAAGTAATGCCTAATTATCACAGACTACGGAAACCCAATGTCCACAAAAGGCCTCCGGCTTCAAGGCAGTCGCAAGAATCTTCGCCGAAGCCTTAATCTGAACTAAAGTTATAAAAGTATATTCTAAGCATGAAATACACTCTATCAATAATTGAATAATCAATGATGTTGCTTGCACAGATTATACCTAATTTATAGTAGAAATACTAAATAGGGTTATTTGTAAAAACTAGGAGTAGATAACTAACATCATAAACAACAATATATTTTAATTAAATTAGAAAGTACGTCATTGCATATCAAACAAATATGCGGGGAGAAAAGGCATCTGAGCGGGAGAGAAAAGTGTATGAATTGAAAATCCATTTCTTACATGGTTTTTCTTTTTTAATTTTGGGTAAGACTATGCCTATAACCTAAATATCAAAAGCCAAAAAGTTTTTAAAGTGAGTTTTTATCTCCAAGTTCGCAAAATGACACTGGCCACTAGCTGTGTGTCGGATGGTGTTGGGCTGGCAGTGCGACCCTGCGGCGGCAGGATAAACAATTTGAAAAAAGAACATGTGAAAATTGCAGTCGCCATTGGCGCCATGTGTGTTGTTTGAGGGTTCAGTTTATGGAGGAGGAGGAGTAGGATTTTATTTTCCTCGTAGGTGTAGTATAAAGCACTATGTATCACTCGAGAGAAAGTGCGATTCCCGATCTCTTTCTCCTCTCAGTGAACAATGTACTATTGTTCTACATTTCCGTGAATGGGCAATAATATATTGTTCAGACTAAAGTCTAAAGGCTGGACAAATCCAGATGGATAGCAACCCTATTACAAAACTCGATGAGCTGTTCAGGCATTTGTATGGAAAGTTGATTTCTTTGTTTGTTTTCGGAAAAGTCGTAGAACAATATAATGTCATTTATGATGTTAGTTATTTATACTCCTTAGAGGTTGTTGCTGTTTTCCAAATAACCCTGATTAGTTACTTATAATAAAATTTATAAGTATTAAAAACACTAAGGTTAAACATTAAAATATTATTATTTAATTAAGATACCTACTGTTCTACTAATATATTTTGTTAAAAAAATAAACTTAAGAATTTATATTAACTTATTGATTTTGATATGACATGTAACATTTTGATATAGCAGCTTCCGTTAACTCTCAATAAATATTCTATTCTATTCAATGTGGATCCTAGGAGGTCGAAAAATCAACTCAACCTAATAAGCTTTCTCATCAATCCAGTTTTTAAATCATCGAAATCGGTCCATCCCTTGCGAATTTATAAGACATTTTATAATAGCCAATACCTCAGTTTGTTGCATGGGCGTACCCAGGTTCTGGGCCAAGGGGGAGGGGGGGGGGGGGGGGGGGGGGGGGGCGGGCAAATCAGATTTTTCATAAGCACCTAGTCAAATAAATAAACATACTTGAATTAAAATAGGTACCTATCTACTTTTTTAAATAAGTTTTATTTCACTTACCTTCTCGAATAGGGTTGCCAAATCAGATCCCATAGCCAAAGTAACATTTGCAAAGGAGTCGTTCTTTCCTGGGTCCAGTTTATTTTTATTTTCCTACACCCATAATATTTTTTTTCTGGTAGATTCCTCTCATGGGACAAGGTTTCCAAAAAGAAAAAAAATATTATCCCTGCAAAAAAAAATAAAAAAAATATTTAAAAACTCAAATAATGGTGTCCTTCATCGTGTATTTCTTAATGTTTTCGCTTTAAAATTGAAGTGTCTTACTATTAATTTTACTCTTCTGAGTATATCAAAAAATTCTAAAGCTTATTACAAGATTTTACAGCTGATTTAATCCTGAAAATAAGGCTACCGGCTGTTAAGGGTTATTCCTTTGCATTTTTATTTCTATTAAAATGGCTACATTGGCTGTTGATATGTCATTTGTCATTTTATTTGACATCTGACAGCATCAATGTGATATATGACAGTAGAAAATCGATGTTGCCAAGGTAAAAAAAGTTTTGAGTTGCTGTTTTATTAACTTTAACTAACCAACTATTTTTTGAAAAAACTAATGTTTGCAGGGATAAAAAAAATATATTTATACATGTAAGGGTTCCTTATCTTGTGCTCTTTCCATGAAATATAATTTTATGACCGTAGGCCACGGTTTACCCAAATGGGCCCAGGGGGCTTACCATCAGCAAATAAGAAACCGTTCAGTTCAAAAGCAGGCCTTGAATAGGACTGGTTGAGGCCTGCTTTCATACTAACCGTTGAGCTCATAGTACGAAAAAGTATGGCAGTTCAATATAAGTCCTGCTATAAGAGCTCATAGTAAGGCCGCAGCCTCCATACAAAAATGGAACATCTCTTTTTCGCTATCGCTTCGCTTCTAATCATGTATGGATTTGACGTTTTAAAATTCGATAGTTAACGAAACCTTATGTCAATCCCATACATGTTTCGAAAGCGAAGCGATAACGAAGATTTGCCAATGTTACTTTGGCTAGGCCCTCAGAAGTTGAAAATGTCGGGATTTTGGGTTTGTTGTCAGGTTATAAGAAATAAATATATTAAATAAAAATGGAATTCTAATGCTTGTCTATAGCAAGAAAACGGCCAGCCAGGCAGCGTATTTTTTATTCAGTTTCATCCAGTAATTTTATAATTTTACCTGTCTGTCTATTGTAGGTAAATAAACGGCCGCGCAGAGCGATTTTTATTTAGTTTCATCCACTGATATTGTCTCGGCTCTCTATAGTAAAAAAACGGCTGCGCAGCGCTATTTATAGTCAGTTTTATCCAATCTTGTAATCCTACTTGCCTATTGTAAGAAAAAATGTGTTAAAAAGGGCCGCGCAGCGCGATTTTAAGTCAGTTTCATCCACTTATCTTGTACTCTTGCCTGGCTTTAATAAAAAGGCCGTGCAGCGCGACTTTTGGTCTGTTTAGAATGGACGCACCGCACGATGTTTAAAAGTTTTACATTGTATTGCAAGTGGCAAATAAGAAATTTTATTGATAACAAATTGATAGTTTGAGGTAAACAAAATCAGGGGGGCGGCGAATCGAATCACCTTAACAAGTTGGTGCAAAGGGGTATTAAGAGTAATTTTCTAAGAGGAGGTAGTAAGAAGGAGGGGTAATTTTATTTTTATGTCGCTTCCAAAAAATCTTTTTCATCTCATCGCAAAGATCTTGGGTGCGATTGCGTGAGATAATCGTATTCATATGACAGTTCATATCGTAGTCCAATTAATGAGCATATTTGTTGTATGGAGACTTCCGAATAATTCTCCCGTCTATGAAATTTGGCATGTGATGAAGTTAGGTAATACAGATTACAAATGCACAATAAGCCAATAAATTTTGTTTCGAGAAGTTAGGTATTTTTACCTAAACATGAAAATTGCTTATATCTCTCTGTGAATATTTCCTCGGGCTAAAATACTTTCTGTATACGTACTTATATACTTGTTAGAATAAGTATGTAAAGGAATCCAATCTTTTTTCGATTTCAGAGGTACCCCAAATACAACTTTTAACATTTTTTTATATATCTTCTATTGAAAAAATTATCTGTTGTTTATTATTTTTTCATATGTTTTTATATCTTTAAATACATAGTTTTGTTCAGTAAGCCAATAATTTTTCTTCTTTGATCATATTTTTTTTATTTATTGACTTTAAGAGGTTATTTACGCAATGTGAAAAAATAGTCGGTCCATTTTTATACGTTTATTAGATATATTATTTTATATTAAAATAGATTTATCAATAATCCAATCATTTTTTGAACGCGCATATATTTTTCAGTATAGTCGCCGATTTATGATAGAGCGTTAGGGTTGACCTCCACTTGACTACTCGGCACTACTTTGCCACGCACTTTTGAAGTAGTGTAGGCGAGTTTGGTGGCCAACGTTCTCACTACATACTCTTAAACAAAGTCGCTTCCCACTGTCTGTCACTATGTATCCTTAGATGTTTAAAACTACGCAACAGCTTTGATGCGGTTTTTTTAACAGATAGAGTGATTCAAGAGGTAAGTTTATATGTATAATACATGGTGTCAAATTCCACACAACACCGAATCGAAGTGAGGGCGGGTATTCCTAAATAAAACAAAAGATAAATTAGGTTAGATAACTTACACTTTAATTAATATTAAATACTAAGTGCTCGTTCACGTAGGAACACGCGGGCGCGGGGGCGGGTGCGGGCGCGGGAAACGTTGCGAGCTCGTGTTCACATTAACCGCCAGGCGTTCGCGCGAGTGTGACGTATTGTCAGAGGTCGTAAATATGGACCACGATCTTTTATTTTTAACCCAAAATTCATACCTAAAGTGGGAGATGCTAATAATAAAATTGGCGTGCACGAAATTAATAAAGAAAGAGAACGGTATGATGAATTTCATACTTTATATGGTAATTTGAGAGAACATCCATCAAGATTTTTGGACGAAGAACATTTCTGTTCATATGATGACTGTGTTTACTTTGCCAAATAGGAGTTCTAGCCTGAACAGCACTAATAAACTCTTCTGTATTGAACGACATGATAGAAAGTGCTATCGTTTCTAGCGATAAGTTCAAACTGGTTGAACTTACCTGACGTCGCGAGTGAATCGCGCGCGCCGCCGCTAGTTTGACATGAACACACACAAATGTCTCAGGGGTTTGAAATTGCCGCGAGCGCGCCGCACGCGTCAGTCGCTAGTTAGCTCGCTACTTAGACCGCACGTGCGATTTGTACGTGAACACTTGGAAATCACGTCATATGTTTGATATTTCGTGACCGCGCCCGCCACCGCGCCCGCGAGTCAACGTGAACGAGCACTTAGTATTTAATATTAATTAAAGCACTAGCGGTCCGCGACTTCGTCTGCGTGGAAAGTCAACTTTACAGGAGAAAATAAAAACGGATTTTTTAAATATTTCAAAGTAGTTAAAAAATATTGATATACAATGTATGACAAAGTCAAAGATAAAAAAAAGTAACTTTAAATATGAGTCATAATAATATGAAAAACATTATTAGAAAATTAGAAATTTACGTTACGTTTACTTCGTCATGTACCTGTAATAGCACTTTGCACGTTTATTCGTGTAAAAATACAGAGCTTGATAAATTCTATACCTGCATTACAGTGTTTATGGAAGTGAATATTTTTTTATATATATTTCGGTATCATATCTTTGCACATTTTATGCACTTAAACTATGATCTGTATTAAGCTTTGCACTTTTGTTATTGTTTAAACTTATTTATGTCTAAAATGTAAGTAGTTCTTAGGGTATCGTCTTGCTATGAAATCTTTATAGTGCTTGTAAATAAAAAGAAAATGCCTTATAAAATTACCTACATAATACTAACAAATAAACAATTTATCTATCTATTTATCTATCTACCTATCTACATTTTTATGTCTTTCAAATCTTTAGATCAATTTTATCAGAGAAATCCAAAAAATATTAAAAAAGGTAACTAGGATTTTAAAAAATCAACTAAAGTTTTCAAATATTTTAATGATACCGGCCCATATTCAAAACCCCGAGAGCTTTCAACTAGAACTCCAAAACCTCTTCGAAGCCCTTGAGAAAAGCATAGATGTGGACAATCTAAACAACATGGTGGTGGATGTAGGGTCTTAGTTCTTTAAGACCCACCGACCCAAACTAAAGAAACTCCCCGACCACACACTCCTAGTCATGGATCAGAGATGTGAAATGAGACTCCAGAGCTCAGTGGATGCCCATCGTTATCGGCAGCTAAATAGGCAGGTATCTAAGTCATTCAAAGTCAAAGTTGACGCATCATCTCATTTCATCGAAGCCTGAAATCCTGAGTGAGATCGAGAGCTTCTATGGGCAGTTATATTCCACGCAGACACCTGTTGAAAGCAAGGCTAAAGACCCCAGAGCCAAGCTTACCCGACACCATACACAAGATATCCCAGACGTCAGCCTGTACGAGATTAGTATGGCTCTCAAACAGCTGAAAAACAACAAGGTGGCGGGTGACGACCGGATCACTACAGAACTTCTGAGAGCGGGCGGTAAGCCGATACTTAAAGTCATCCAAAAGCTTTTCAATTCCGTCATCGTCAAGGGCAGAACGCCGAAGGTATGGAACATAAGTGAGGTGATTTTGTTCTTTAAAAAGGGTGACAAGTCCGTCTTAAAGAACTACAGACACATCTCACTTCTGAGCCATGTCTATAAGTTGTTTTCGAAAGACCTTACGAATCGTCTCGCTCGCAGGTTCGACGACTTCCAACCTCCCGAACAGGCTGGGTTCCGACAAGGTTTTACCACCATAGACCACATCCATATGTTGCGGCAGGTTATACGAAGATCGAGGAGTATAATCTGCGACTTTGCTTGGCGTTCTTGCACGCGTAGCATGAGCAAACGGGACTCTTGTCTACGAAGACTTGTCGTCTCGACCCTCTAGATTGCTGAGCACAGTGGTGGGACTCGCTCTCAGAATTTTACAACCTTTTTATGTCTTTTAATACAAATATGAGTTTTAAAATATAATATTTTTATTTCAACATCAATAAACGTCGAAATTATCTGAAATGATTCGAAATGATTTAGTTTAAACATGATACTTATTTTTTAATAAGTTCTAAGATAAAGAGACACTAACAAAAGCTTTCACTTCCGTAGACAAAGCTCTCTCGAGCTCGAGAAGAATAATGTTGCCACTAGTAAATATTTTTAATTATTTCCATCATTTCTTTTAAAGGGCGTTCTTTTCTATACGTTTAACGACGCAAAACTCTTAAAACCGAGTTAAATATAGCCGTATGGATATAGTTCGGTTGCCTTCCTTTTATTGAGAGATTTTTGAAAAGATGACACAGACCAACGCACTTGTTAATTTAGTAATAAATTAATATTGAAATCAATGTATGAAAATAATTTTAATTTACGTTTTTAAGTAAATAAATTAAAATTAAGTAAAATGAAAGTAAAAAAAATACTGAAGGGAAAAAAGTGTAATATTAGGAAACAATATTATTGAATAGGTAATAGGTAACAATAAATTATTAATTGTATTATTTTAATTTATAAAATTTATGATTAAAATTTAAGAATAAAAAATACTTATTCGTTATTTACTACTAGTAAATATTTATGATATTTCTTTTTTTATAAATTTTATAATAAAAAAGAATTACTTAAATACAATTTTTCATTTTTTTTCTTTCCGGACAGCTGTTTTTGTCGTTTGTGCTGTAACTTCTCTTCTTACCTTAATAAAATATAAACACGGACAACTTAGATTTATTTTTATTGCGAAATTAAAAACTCAGAAAAAAAAATAAGTCGACAAATCTTTCTCGACCACTCGAAGGGTGGTAGACAAATTTCTCCCACTCAACTGTCAAATTAATGTCAGTTGAAGACAAAAGCTCGTGTTTGTCGACTTTTGACATTAGGCCACGACAAAGAACAATGCGAGTCTACGGTTGTAAAATGCGAGCATGAGTATCTCGATCTCAACCCGACAAAAGTGACATTTCGGTGTAGACAAGCCATTGTTCTGTGAGTCGAATCTTATCTCGATGTTGGTCATGCTACGCGTGCTGGACTATGAAAAAGCTTTGATTCAATAGAGACCTGCCCCCTGATTACATAACTCTGTTGCTAACAATTCTCAATTGAATTCAATTTAAACCGCAGTTCCGTTGCTGCTAAGGATAGTTATCGTGTCACATTGGTTCTTACTAAAGTAGCAACGTAACTGCGATGGTGGACTATAGGTGTGTGCTAAGGTACTATTTATACGCAAATGTCACCCTGTTGGTCCGATTACAGGAAACAGAGCACAAATCCCATCCAACTACAGCGAGATGTAAAGCAGGGGGAGACAATATTTTTCCAAAACTGTTCACAGTTGCATTGGAGGACATCTTTAAACTCTTGCACTGGAAAGGACTCAGCATCAGCATTATAATGGCCAGTACCTAATACACCTTTATTTTGCTGATGACATAGCTCGTATGGCTGAGACCTTGGAAGTCCTGAATACAATGCTCGAAGGTCTCCGTAGTAATTTTCAAAGAGTGGGTCTTAGGCTGAACATGGTTAAGAAAAAAATCATGTCGAATGTCCGTGTTGTACCCGCTCCAGTTCATGTTGGGAAAACTAACATTCAAAGTTGTTGCCGATTACGTATACTTAGGACAGGCAGTCCAGTTAGGTAAGTCCAACTTTGGGAAAGAGATCTCTCGTCGAATCCAACTCGGATGGGCAGCATTCGGGAAGCTTCGAAAATCGTTCACGTCCGACTTACCTCAGTGTCTCAAGACGACAGTCTATGACCAGTGTGTGTTGCCAGTGATGACTTAGGGTAGTGAAACGTGATCGCTACCTATGCATCTTATAAGGAGGCTCAAGTACACCCAGAGCGTGTCATGGAGAGAGCCATGCTAGGCGTTTCTCTGCGTGATTGGATCCGAAATGAGGAGATCCATAGGAGAACTAACGTAACGAAGGATTGCTCAGCTGAAGTGCCAGTGGGCGGGACACAGCGAAGAGAACCGATGGCCGTTGGGATGGAAAGGTTCTGGAACGGCGACCGCGTACTGGACAATGCTCCGTGGGTAGGCCTCGCCCCCGACAAGGTGGTGGTGCAGAAGGATATTTTATATGGAATAACACAAAAAAAATTTTTTTGGGCAAGAGCTCTTGCACGTTTATTCGGTGCGGCCGTCGTTATAGTGATAAAAGTAGGGCTCTTTTACAATGATAGAAACGATGCTGTACCACATATGCGACTGCTTATATCACCGATATACAGCTAAGTTTTGTGGTGTTTTGCTAGCTGGTATGGTCTCTGTCTGAAATTCTTTGATTATAAAAAGGATCCTGAACATGACATAAGGAAGCACATATCTGCGTTGAAGAATATTTGGCACGAGATAAATAGCCAAATCGAAGCAATGATTGAATGATTGCTCACGTAGAAACGGATAATACTGAATATGTATTAACCGTTAAGATACGGAAGAAGAAGAAGAATACAGTTTTAAAATGTAATTATTGCGGAGAAACTGGATATGATGTGCGGAAATGCCAAAAATGGATGAACAACGGAAGACCGCTAAAGCCGCCAAACGCTAGTCAAAACCCAAATGTAAACTTGACTGTGTTAGCTATAGAAGATAGATTGCCAATGGATAAAGTTAACTGGTACGTTGGCACTGGAGCGACAAGCCATGTTACTAACAGAGGTGACTTCTTCGAGAGCTTTGAGCACTTTAAAAGGAACACATACGGTGACTGCGGTGAATGGAGAACCCATTGAAGCCATTGGTATAGGTAACATTAGAGCTAAAGCCAACGTTAATGGAAAAGTTAAGCAAATACTTAAGTTTGAAGCAGCTTCAAAGCTAAAGATCTTCTTGAATGAAGCTGAAATAGCAGGACATGTCATTAAAAAATGTAATGTGACAAAGGACAAAGAAAAGGACAAGTTTTTTTTAGCGCAGAATTTAAAAATATTCTAATTGAAAACGGAATTCAAAATCAAAATTTTTGTCCTATGTTTTTATTTGTTATTTAGAAATTACTGATGAAAACAAGAGACACGTATTTTTTTCTATCCCAATTTTTTATTTTTGTCATCATAATATTAATTCAAATTAATACTTATATTATTATTATTTTATTATTATTATTTATACTTATTCATTCTAAAAGAGCGTAAGTGCAGTTTAAAGGATTTCTGGAATTCTGGCGGACTTTCCTTTGCCCATATGGATAAAAAATACACTTTGACATAAACCTGTCAACCTAATGTATAAACGCTAATGACGTTTGTTTGTTTATGTTTTGCTCGAGGTTGTTTTCTTTTATTGTCGCTATTTTTACCTTATTTTCAACAATAATAGATACAGATATTCGTAATTTAGATTCCATAATCTAATGTGTAGTTCCTGTCTGCAAAAATACTTTGATGAAATGCCCAAACAAACACTGATTTATATGCCAAACCAAAGTCTACACGTTTACAGTGGTGTGTTGCTTTAAATTTTTATGGAAGTTGAAATTAATAGGGGTTTTTTCACATATTTCGTTTAATAATTGACCAAAAACCCTGAAAAAATATATACGGTGTCAGAAATTGAAAAACCTCGAAATAGTTTACCTTGTAAAAAATGAAATCATGTCAATTCAGCAAAGATTCACTATGCCCCACACCCCACAGGCTGCGTAGAGCGAAAAAATCGGACGGTAGTAGAAGCCGTGCCGCGGCTGGAAGTGTGAAGCACGACCAGTGCGCAGAAGGTGGTAAATGAAACGTCAATGTTACAATTTACCAAGATATATTGAAAAAAAGGTCTCAAGGGGGGTACACAGATCTTCGTTTCGTGGTAGTCGCCTTGTAGTATAAAAAGCACTTAGCTTGCGTTTTGCCTAACGGAAGCAGAAGCGCATGTGCAGCACGAGGGCTACGCGGTCAAGGTGAGGCGAGTGCGCAGGCTCGGCGTGGTGTTGCTCCGGGGTAGGCCGGAAGCAGCAGGTGGTGACTCGGGCAGGTAGGTGCCCGGAGGTGTAGTGGTAGGCGGCGCAGGAGAGGGTCCGGTAGGGGAACTTCTGCCCGTAGGTACGACCCCTAGAAACGGGGTTGCACAACACAAAGAAATGAAATGAAATTAATGTAGGTAACTTGTTAAGGTTACGAATTTTTTGAAAATAAGACAAGGATTTTGCGAATCGTTCGTATTTATAGCAGGATAAATATCGAGAAGCACCTCAAAACAGCGAGAATGATCTAGAAGTCCCGGTCTCATCCTATTGGTCAAGCTTGACATAACGAAAGTGGATGTCATTATTGACAATGACATCATCTGTCACAGTGTGACACTACGGCCGCGTTCCGAGTCGCGATTTGGAATAAGGTAGAGGTCAGAACTTCCCACATTCCACAGGTGAAGTGATGTAATGAATTTTTAAGAAAAGTTCGACAGTAATTATTAATTATAAGTAGTAGGTTTTTAGCAACCGTTACAGCCGCACGCGCCATCATGCATGCATAGGATAAAATTCCCGATGGTTTATGGGCAGAGATAGTAAATGAGTCAGTCTACGTGTTGAATCGTACAGGGCCAATGAGTGTACCAAGCAAGTCTCCACATGAGCGTACGTGAATGTGAGGAGCGGACAAAAACCAGCGATCAAACACCTTAGAATCCTTGGTTGCACCTTCTATGCTCATGTTCCAAAAGCAAGAAACTGCACAAGAAAGCTCAAAAAGGGATACTTATTGGTTATGAAGGAGATGAAGGCTATAGTATCTAGGACAAAGAAGCATTCAAATTGATTAGATCCAGAGATGTGACTTTCCAAGAGATACCACTACTGGGAAAATCAAAAGAGGATGTACCTAGACCGACAAAGCCGACGCCTTTTCTTCAAAACAACATCAATCATAATTTCCCAAGTTTTGAAAGTGAACATGAAATGATTGTTAATAGAGAGATTGGAGAACGACATGCTTCAAAGGATGAAATCGAAATAATTTCAAAACCTTCTTCACCAAGGGCATATATTGAAACCAATGAAGAAATGTAGATGATATTAATGAAGAACATTTCGAGTCCTTGCCTTCTGAAGAAGAAATTGGAAACCTAGAAGAAGGAAACCAAAGCGACAATTCTGACGGAAATGTTGAAAGAGAAGTAAATTGTTGCGACAATTCTGATGAAAACTTCGAAAGAGAAGAAAATCGCATGGTTCTTAGAGATAGAACAAATCTAAAGTCTTCTGTAAGGTTAAATGATTATATTATGGCTCTGGAAGCCAACAATTAATATGAGCATCATGTAAAGACAAAAAAAGTGGACAAAGGCTATCGAGAGCGAAATAGACTAGTTAGGAGATAACGAAACATGGGAACTAGTCCAACTACCGAAATTTCGAAAAGCGATCCCATGCAAGTGGATTTTCAAAATTAAGACCAATCCCGATGGCTCTATTGATAAATATAAGGTTCGGCTAGTCATAAAGGGATATTTTCATGTTGTAAAAGAGGTTCAATGTCGACTGGCTGAATGCAATGTTTGAGGTGTGACGGAGGTTGTCACAATGGTCTTTTGTTTTGTGTTCTGTCTAAAAATTACTATCGTAGTGTCATGGTGAAAAATCTTAATAAAGTATTACCCAAGTAGCAATTTAGTGAAAATTATGATCATAAACAAGAAGTATAATAGCGTACAGCTTTTATACAGATGTACTAAAGGGTAGAGCAAGTCTTTCAACTGCATTGAGGAGAATTCTTACACTGTTATATATCACAGCTGACTAACGGCATTATGATGGTAAAAAATACCGAAAAACGCATTTGTGTAGCATTCTAAAACGATCTAGTCCAGGCTTTGGCTTTATGTGATGTTTCGAGCTGGTTTAAAGATCAAAGCTTGTTAACGACTGGTTTAGCTTTACAGAAAATCTCTCTTGTAATGCTGTGAGCTGCATTATAGTATTAGGTATTGTAAATCGCTTTTATTTGGTGTACACTAATTCTATTCTAATGCTACTTCAATGAGCTTGATAAAAGCTGATTAAAAGAGTATATGTAACCTATAATAATGCAGTTACAATTATTAAAGTATTATTATACACTTTGCGCTGTAATTTGGAGTAGTATACTTTATATTGGTCAATAGAGTTTAACAACGCTACTGTACAGCAAAGAACTTTTCAATGCAGTTGAGCAAGGATACATGCTAGATAACAAATGGACGCCATTTTAACAATACACGAACAATTATTGTTATAGAAATTCAAATTTTTACTACTCAATTTCGAGAGATATGTAGCTTATAATGCAAAAACTATATATTTCGCATAGTTTCTGACTTAAGTCATATGTTTCGAACCTAGTTATTGAGCAATATATTATGAAGTATTTATACATCGTATTTATTTTGTATAATTAATTCGGTAAAACGATATTATTATGAAGGTGCGTAAAATTTTTGATGTAAATGCCTATACTCATTTACAGTAAAGTGGTACTCGCAACACAACTTGCTATGAAAGACCAAAACAAATATCAAAACATTCTTAATCTTAGATATTTGATGTCCGACACTTTGACACAACATGAATCCTCCGACGACCTCCGTGGTCGAGTGGTTCGCATGCCGGTTTTCAAGGCGTCACCATCTCTTGAGGTCCCGGGTTCGATCCCCGGCTGGGTCAATGTAGAAAATGAACTTTTCAATATTGTCTCAGGTCTGGGTGTGTGTCATACCACCGTTGTTTCTGATTTCCATAACACAAGTGCTATAGCTACTTACTTTGGGATTGGAGCAATGCATGTGATGTTGTCAAATATTTATTATTATTATTATTATTAATCCACCATTTAGAATTTATAATATATTAATAAAACATTATTTTTATTTTTGTTGATTATTTACACAAAATTTTGCCGTCAACCAGCCACTAAGTAGCAAACAACTGTAGCAAAGAGTTAAAGTAGCTGAATCTAAGACTCTGTGGGTGTATTATAGCAATTGTACAGACCTTGTACAGCTAAAGATCAGTACAGGAGCTGTTAACCAGACACTGTAAAGCGTAGTGCTGGTTAATTTGGGGCCCAATTTAGGAATACAAGGTCTGTGTAGAACACTACACAGCCCTTATACAGGAACCTAAAACAGCACTGAGAGCTACTATATCATGTAGTGCAGCGACTATACAGCATCGTGTGCTACTTGGGTAATATATCTATTCTAAATGTGTGTTACTGTCGATTAAGCTTACACCACTGAGCTCTGCAACATCTACAAATATCAACAGGTTATGGTCAGCACTCCGCAAAACTGTAAGTTTTTTCGGATAGAGAACGTTACACACAAATTGGTTTAAACTTTGAGATGGTCGGAGAAAACGACAACACCATGAGTGTCAGTAGTAACAGCACGAGTACTAGCAGTACGAGCACTAGTAGCTTACCTGCATTTGAGAAATTACAAGGATCTTCGAATCACTCGACATGGAAATGTTTAATGCCGATGTCACTACATGACGATCTATGGAGCTATGTAACAACTACACCAGCTGCTATAGATGTAGATGCAACGAAGAAAGATCAGAGAGCTCGCTCTAAGATCTGTCGCATGATAAATACTGATTTACTAGTAAATGTTAGAGAAGCTACATACAACTACCAAGGAAGTATGGCAAGCATCCTTATGCTTACTAATATTATAAATGAGAAAGTCCGTTTGTTTGTTACGCCTTCACGTCTTAACTACTGAACCGATCATCATGAAATTTTGCATGGACGTTGTAAGGGGTACAGAAAATAACATAGGGTACCTTTCATTCAGAAAAAACGTACAGTTCCCGAGGGATAGCAAAAAACTGTCCACGCAGATGAAGTTGCGGGCGGCCGCTAGTTAGAGAATAATTGCCAAGACCAAGGAGTCGTAAACAGATGTCGGTTACTGGGACAACTTGTAAGCTTTAAGTTAGAGAAATTCAGCTGTAGGAAGGACTATAACATGTTACGCAAATACTGAAAGTAGCCCAGCAGTTACGAGGTATTGGTAAGGAAGTAGACGATGAATTGCTAGCAGCGCTTATGTTACAAGGACTTACTGAAGAGTATACACCCCTAAAGATGACAATAGAGAATGCGAACATCACACTGACATCATACTACGTCAAAACAAAATTGCTTCAACAGGATAGTCCAATACCTTCGACATCCACTGAGAATGCATTGGTGTCAAGAGATAACCGTTCAAGGTACAAGAGTAGTTCCACGAACAGTAAAGGCAATCAGCAAAAACAAACGCAGCAGAAGCGTGATAAGCAGAAGAAAGAGATAAGATGCTCTATATGCAATGGACTGCATAAAGCATTGACATGTCCGAAGAATCCTAATGCAAACAAAGAGAAAAAGGGTCACACTTTTCTGTTGACAATGAATAGGTAGTGGACTCAGAAACGTCTCGTCACATGACCTAACGCAAGGATTGGCTAGCTAACTATAGAGACTTTAAAAGCAATGTTGATATTAATGTAGCAAACGGCCAAAAGTTGTATGCATGTGGCTCAGGTGATGTCATTAAAGATAATAATAAGACTATGCAATTTGGAGTGAGAGAGGTAAAGTATGTCCCTGGATTGTTTGCAAATTTGTTGGGCGTGGATACACTGGTGAGTAGAAACTTTATAGTTGTTTTTTTCCGAAGAAAAGATGTGATATATATCACCCTTATATAGTAAATACTTCAAGGGTCCGTACCAAGAGCTTTGCCAATGCTCCAAAAGTGCGTGGCAACGCAGCGCTGAGTAGTCAAGTGAAAGTCAACCCTTACGCTCTATCATAAATCGGCGACTATACTTGAAAATATATGCGCGTTCAAAAAATGATTGGATTATTGATAAATCTGTTTTAATATATAATAATTTATCTAATAAACGTATAAAAATTGACCGACTATTTTTTCACATTACGTAAATAACCTCTTAAAGTCAAAAAATAAAAAAAATATGATAAAGAAAGAAAATTTATTGGCTTACTGAACAAAGCTATGTATTTAAGGATATAAAAACATATTAAAAAATAATAATCAACAGATAATTTTTTCACTAGAAGATATATTGAAAAATGTTAAAAGTTAAATTTTGGGTATCTCTGAAATCGAAAAAAGATTGGATTCCTTCACATACTTACTCTAACAAGTACATAAGTACGTATACAAAAAGTGTTTCAGCCCGAGGAAATATTCACAGAGAGATATAAGCAATTTTCATGTTTAGGTAAAAATACCTAACTTCTCGTAACAAAATTTATTGGCTTATTGTGCATCTGTAATCTGTATTACCTAACTTCATCACATGCTAAATTTCATAGACGGGAGAATTATTCGGGTTGCATAAGCCCTTAGAGTAAGACGGGCTTCTACAGACGAAGCCTTTTGTTGCTCGAAGCATAAGCCCCGTTGATCGGACTATCGTATTCCATTCCATCGGCTGCACTTTCTGTGGGATGACATATGAACTGTCAAATTAATACGATTGACTTAACACAATCACCTAGCCACAGTACATAGGTATATAAGTTTTTCAAACAGTATAGGAGCTCCATGGAAACGTTCGAATTTGACGGCTGACGTCACTCTAAGTGTCCGGACAAGCAAAGTTCGCAGTACTTTGGTCAGGGTTGTGACATCGCGTCGCAGTTGTTTCCATTGCGTTCGCACCTAGCATTCCACGAGACGGCCGGAAAACGCCAACCCTAGCGATCCGACGGAGTGCAATGACAAAAGGGCCTAAGTGACGTTAGCTCTTCTACTGTTTGAAAAACTTATATATGTACTGTGACTTAGCTCTAGCTTAAGGCCTACTCAAATCTGACCGGTATCCTGAGTGCCTAGTATGAGTTGTGTTTCTCACCTCACTTTGCGAATAGTAGCGTGTGAAAGAGATAAAATCATGCGAGTGAGTGAACGAGTGAAAGAGAGAAGACGATAGTTAACTATTCGCAAAGTGAAGTGAGAACAAAAAACCAACTCGTACTAGGCCCTCTGTACCGGTGGCAGTAACGATATCCCGCACCCTGATTATCTAAAAATAAACTATTTAGCGACCGGTTACATTTGACATACATTGCCACTTTTCTTTGGTATGTTTTTTTTAACCCAAAAAGAAGTAGCAATGGATCACGATCATCTGTGAACTGCAACCAGTCGCTAGGTGGTTTTTAATTAGATAATCAGCCCGCCGATGGGTATGTGGATAACGCGCCTGTTCAAACCATAACGGAACTTTACCGAGGCGCGCGACTCGAGCACTGCGGGCGGCGAAGGCTGCATCCGCGGGGAGGGAGGAAAAGTTTCGGTCGAACACGCGGTACGTACGGTAAGTACAGCGTGTTCGACCGAAACTATTTCTTCGTACTCGCGGTACGTACCGTGTACCGATCCGGTATGCGGTTCTGGTTTCGCAACAGCTGCGGCATTGCCATACTAAATACCGGTCGGGTATACCGCTACCGACGTCGTAGCGGATACCGGTCCGGTTTTAGTAGGCCTTTATTCAAATAAACAAAAAATATTCTATAGCCTTCGTACAAACTGACGCGAATTCGCTCGCGTCGCGGCAATTTTGATCACGTAACTCAAAGCGATAGCCATAGCTATTGCTTCGAGTTAGGTGATCAAAATCTGTCAATTTTCCCCATCGTGCGAGCGTCGTGTCTAGACACACTACCGTAAAATGGGGTGAATAGGGTAACTTTTCAACTTTGTTGCCATATTTAACCTATTTTAATATCAAGTAGATGGCATTTGAATACTTCATTATTCTTCCGGCTGTCCATTTTAGCGAACTACACTAAATATTTATCAAGTTTTCTAAGAAAATCGCCTAAAAAATCCCAAAAATGCTGCTAAACCCGATTAACCCCGGTTTGGGGTCAATAGAATCGAAACTGGGGGCAATCGAGTTTTTTGTCAGGGTTGACACTAAAATTTTAACATTTTAACCGACTTCAATTAAAGGAGTATCAAAACAAAGTATTGTATTTTTACTAAGCAATTATTCTTAACGTAAGTCTTTGAACCCGGTTTTGGCTTGTAAGTCCGAGGCATCTTGTACTTTTTAGCTGCAAATTAAGATATAAAAATCTAGGTAGGTATGATGAGTGAAATCGCATTCTTATAAACCAAGACGCAAATACTAAAGACAAAAAAACATGAGGTAGTTATATTGAATAAAAAAAATTCAGCTAGAAAAACAATTATGTATTTGGCAGCCCTAAAAATTCACCCCTTTGCTGACTCTATTCACCTCTTTAGTGAGTCTATTGTCCCCAGTTGTGACTCTATACACCCCCATGTCATATTCTATTGACCCCTCAGGTCACCCGAATAACCCCGAAAACTGTTAAAAATTAAGCCTGCAACTAATTTTCTGATTAGACGATTAAAACAGATTATTTTCAAGTAACTTTTGGTTTTATGGGGATTCCTTTCAAAACTAGCGACAGCAAAAACTTACAAAAAACTTGAAATGTATTAACTTACCAAGAAAAAGTAAAGTTTCGGGAGACCAAAAAACGCACCGATTGCAACGTCGTATTTCAAATGGCTTTTTTCTTAATTTTGTCTATGGTGAGGGCACATTGTTATTGCCAGTACTAAATATCATTTCTTTGGCTTTTAAAACAGTATTGCCATATCGCATTCATCAAAATAGGCACATTTATATAGTCTGTTGAACTAAAATACTCGACTGCCACTCTATTCCCCCCTGAAACCCTATTCACCCCATTTTACCGAAGTTGCGCGACCGAAGTTCGGCGGTAAAGATTTTATTATGAAAAAAACGCGACGTAATTTCGGCATAATGTGTCGCCACTCGTCAGTCATTAAAATATCGTAATATTGCCGAACTTCGGTCGCGTTTAGTACGCTGTTTAATATACTGTTTAATCTCAAAGATCTTATCCCAATAAGCAAAAAAATATTCTACAGCGTAAGTCTATCATGAGCAGTTTTTGAGATAGGTATTTAAGTTTAAAAAATAATATGTGGGTCAGTTTCTTTTTTTGGCAATGTCGCTTCCAAAAAACAGTTTCATCCCAAAGACCTTGGGGGCTACTCAAACGGCCACTTTTCCATTCGTTCGCTAACTTAAATCTTAAAAATAAGCAATTAATGATCAAGTCAGACGTCGCAAGTTTATGTAAATCACAGACATTGTTGTGTTGTACGGAATTGACAAGCCTACGACACGTTATTTTGGTGTTTATGGCTTATTCTTGATTTTTAACACGTTGAACGCCGTGGAATATTTTAACTATTTCCATTTAGGCCATGGGGGACAAGGTTTGGGCCACACATGTATGTTCCGTTCAGGCCACGGGGGACAACATGTGACCGCGCGATAGAGGTAATTTCAAACGTCTCTGTTGAGCTGGTGGATACGTTTAACTAACAAATCTGTATTGAACGGGTCCCCCACGGCCCCGTAGAGTAGTCTAGTCTAGTTGGTTTTTGAAAATATGTTTTACTTAGAAAAAAAATAACATGTTTCTTGTCTATACTTAATACTAGCTGACCCGACAGACGTTGTCCTGTCTTAGTTATGAATATTGAATTCGAATTGGTGTTATTAATGAAAAGTTGGGGTTGGGTTCAGAGCTGATATTAGTAGGCCGTTCCCGTTAATGTTTGCGTTCTCGTTTTTATTGGGTTGCTTTCTCGTTTGTGTGTTTGTTTGTGTGTTCGTTTGTTTCTCCACAAAGTTTCTGAACGTTTTTTTACTAGCTTCTCAATGAGCTAGAGATTTGAAACTTTAAGCATAGGTCAGAACTGGAAGGCAATGCAATATTATGGTGTCATTGAGCTGATTTGATGATGAAGCCGGAAGAAGACCACAGGAAATCTATGATGAAACCATACAACCCCATCGTGTTTGAGTTCGTTAGAATCGACTTGACGAGTACTCTAATGGGAGACGAGGTCCAGGGTCTGACGATGAAGCTGGAAGGCCATGACATAGGAACTCAATATTGAAACCATGCAGCCCCATCGAGTTTGGGCTCGTTTGAAATTGTCTTGATTAGGACTTTATCGAAAGTCCTTACGAATCGTCTCCTGAACACAATGCTCGAAGATCTCCGTAGTGCTTCCCAAAGAGTGGGTTTCAGGATGAACATGGATAAGACGAAAATCATGTCGTATGTGCCCGCTCCAGTTCATGTTGGGAACACTACACTTGAAGTTGTTGACCATTATGTAACCTAGGACAGGCAGTCCAGTTAGGTAAGTCCAACTTCGAGGCAGAGATCTCTCGTCGAATCCAATTCGGATAGACAGCATTCCGAAAGCTTCGAAAAATCTTCGTGTCCGATTTACCTCAGTGTCTCAAGACGAAAGTTTATGACCACTGTGTGTTGTCAGTGATGACTTACGGCAGTGAAACGTGGTCGCTATCTATGGGTCTCATAAGGAGGCTCAAGGTCACCCAGCGTGCAATGGAGAGATCCATGCTCGGCGTTTCCGTGCGTGATCGAATCAGAAACGAGGAGATCCACAGGCGAACTAAAGTAACCGACATCGCTCGAAGGATTGCTCAGCTGAAGTGTCAGTGGGCTGGACACATAGCGAGAAGAACCGATGGCCGTTGGGGCAAAAAGGATCTTGAATGGCGACCGCGCACCGGACGACGCTCCGTGGGTAGGCCCCCCACAAGGTGGATCGACGATCTGGGGAAGGTCGCGGGAAGCCGTTGGATGCAGGCAGCGCAGGAACGATAGTTGTGGAGATCCTTGAGGGAGGCCTATACCCAGCAGTGGGTCTCGTGATATGATGATGATGATGATGAGTACTTTCTTGGGAAATAGTTTCCAGGGTCTGATGATGGAGCTTGCAGAATGACACAGGAACTCTTTAATATAACCACGCTACCCCATCAAGTTTAGGCTCGTTTGAATCGTCTTGACGAGTTCTTTGTTGGGAAATAGTGTCCAGGGTCTGATAATGGAGCCGGAAGAAGGCCACTGAAACTCTGTAATAAACCCCATGTAACCCCATCGAGTTTGGGCTCGTTTGAGTCATCTTGACAGTACTCTTATAGGAAAAGTCTCCGAGGATCTGATGATGGAGCCGGAAGAAAGCCATAGGAACTCTATAATAAATCCATGCAACCCCATCGAGTTTGGGCTCGTTTGAATCGTCTTGACGAGCACTTTGTTGGGAAATAGTTTCCAGGGTCTGAGGATGGAGCCGGAAAAAGGACACAGGAACTCAACAGGACTAACGAACGAACAGAAAACTGCGCGGGCGTTGCGGGAACAGTGCGGTGGTCGGGGGTGGCCGACACCGCGACCCGCGCGGCCCCCTGTAATGGAAAACCGAATTTCTATCCTGGGAGGCCACGGGGGACATCTATTGAGCGACAGTTATATTTACGTTGAAAAAAGTAAAAAAAATGATTATTTTAAATTGCGTTATAGATTTAAATGAATTTCCTGTCGAATAGAACAAAAAAAAAGGAAATGAAATTTTTGACATTTCAATATTTTTTTATTGGCCCCGTGTAGGTACTAAAGTAGTGGGGGTCACATGGTATCCCCCATGGCGTTCAACGTGTTAAGTTAGCGAACGAATAGAAAAGTGGCCATTTGAGTAGCCCCGCTGGCCAGATAAGCAAAAAAATATTCTACAGCGGAAGTCTATGAGGGAGATTACACGATCAGTCTACTGCCATCGCCATTCCATTACATCAGTCTGGAACTCTTAATCACAATTTTACCAACTCTGCCTGACGCCAGAATTACGAATGTTTGCGCGGTTTCATTCCCTACAGACTGATACACTACTACTTCAGACTGATACAGGGCTGCCAAAGACCTCGAAATAATAAAATAAAAAATGTTTTAGTGAAGGAGGAGAACCGAGCATTACATTGCGCACCTTGTAATGATACAATGTGTAATATCTTGATACAACTTGTAACATCAATGCGAAAGCACAGAATACATAATAGTACAAGGCGAAAGTCGAATCTATAATATTACATTACAAGCGAATGCTCGTCAGTCAGGGAGATATTATTGTAATGTAATGCTCAAAGACGAATCTATAATGTTACATTACACGCGAATGCTCCCGGTGAAGGAGCACCTTACTTAAATACCGTATTACAAACATTGTTTTTATAAACCTACCTACATTATGTCTCAACTCTCATAGTAATGTTGTGTCAACGATTTTACTTCACCATGGTACTACTGCTTTTGAAAACCTCGTGACGACATCTATTATATATAGCCTAGGAAGTAGTGGCAAAAGGTAAAAATTTTTCATTAGATGAATTCACTTGGCACATATTTAGCTTAGGTAAAACTGAGCTGATTTAGCCCGGTAGCCATCCTCCCCCCTTGGCAGGTAGTGGGGGGTGATATTCAAAGTTTCACGCCGCCGCACTTCAGAAAAAAAATCATCTCTCCTTCAATATACTTATTACCTCGAGTGTGGTATCATTTTATGATAAATTAGGGATTGGAGATTCATTTTTGAGACATTTCATGTACAATTTCATAGAAAAAAGGTAAAATATTAACGATAGTATCAAAATCTCTTTGCTATTTTTTTTATTTATGAGTCGGTATCTTCGAAAATACTATTTTTGTGCAAAGAAAAAAAATATTATATTAAAGCAAATTTATTCAGCTT
Source organism: Agriphila tristella (assembly GCA_928269145.1). Lineage (NCBI taxonomy): Eukaryota > Metazoa > Arthropoda > Insecta > Lepidoptera > Crambidae > Agriphila > Agriphila tristella. Next base: position 20,389,927 of record OV743440.1, on the reverse strand, counting down.
TTCAAAAATATATACTTTTTATATAGGTATCGTACAATGTCTATCTGAAAAAAATCTAGCACAGAATGTGACAGTGTTGCCAAGAATTTCCAACTGCAAATATAAGTTGGTTTTTTCATACAAAATGTATAGAATACAAACTTAACTTTGGTATATTTTGTCGCTTATGTTCTTACGGTCTTACAATATCTCTCAACTATCCTACGGTCTAATACATACTTAGATCTTTTTGTAGAAGTCATGACGACTATAGAAAAAATTAGACATACTTGTTCTCAGTACGAGCAAGTCATAAAACGACGATGCGACGTGGCGTCAAAAGATTAAATCTCAAAACGACCCAGGTAGGAAAATATTCTACCACATTAAGTCTAAAGTGCAAACAATATTTAAATTATAATTATTAGGTACCCCTAGGACCTAGGCATATAAATATATCGTAAAAATGAAACTATTGTTGCATTAAGTATTTTAATACACTTTTGAGCTGAAAAAAATGATTAACAGGCCTATTTTCATACAAACGAGGTAACTTTAAAGCTTTGATTCTCCGTTCAGGATTAAACGAGATGTTATCTGATGAAGGCAGTTTAAAGAATGGATGGCGGAGACTTATAGTGCTAAAGAAATCGAACGGATTAGATAAGTCATTTAGCTCAGGGTTGAACTTAAAAAAATAACAAGCGTAAATTTTAAAGTACGGAAAATGTAACACTCAGCACTCTAGACGGTCTCTGGTGTAAACGACTCTTCTGATCCGTTGGGTTTCTTTAGCGATCTGTGCCTTCTCCATTCATTCTTTAAATTGCCGTCATCACATAATACCCCGTTTAATCTTGGGCGGAGAACCAAAGCTTTAAAGTTACCTTGTTTGTATGAAATAGGGCTGTTGTTCCATTTTTCTGCTCACGAGTGTATAAAAATACTCAATGCAACAGTAGTTTTATCTTTACGATATATTTGTATGCCTAGGTTCTTAGGGTACCTACCTATTATGATTTAAACACTTTTTGCACTGTAAACTTAATATGGTAGGATAGGACGTTTTCCTACCTGATCGTTTTGAGCTGTGGGTCTATTGCCCAAGTGTCGTCGACTTCGCCGTCGGTTTCATTTGACAGATGGTTGTAATACATTGCTACTTTTCTTTGGTAAGTTTTTATTTGTACTAAAAAGAAGTAGCAATGTATTACAACCATCTGTCAAACGAATCCGACGGCGAAGTCGACGACACTTGGGCAATAGACCCACTGATCTTTTGACGCCACGTCGCGTCGACGTTTTGTGACTTCCTCATTCAGAAATCAAGTCTGTCTATTTTTTTTTAACTGTCATTATGATTTCCACAAAAAGATTTAAGTATAAATTAGACTGTACGATAGCTGAGAGAGACTAAAAGACCGTAAAAACATAAACGTCAATTGGCCGCAAAGTTAAGTTTGTACTCTATACAGTTTGTATGAAAAACCAACTTAACTTGAAATTAATGACGTTTGGAAACACTTTCGCATACCATGTTCGATTTTTTGTCAGATAGATATTGTATATTGATAACTATATATAAGTTTGTATGTATTTAAAGCTGAATAAATGAAGTTTAAGATAGTATTTTTTTCCTTTGCATAAAATTTGAATTTTCAAAGATACCAACTGTTGAATAAAAAAATTGCAAACTGATTTTGATAATGTCGTCAATATAGTAAAATATATCACTTTTTTTCTATGAAACTGTACACATTAAATGTCTCAAAAATGGCTTCCTCATCCTTGATTTATCACAATATGATACCACACTCAAGGTGGTAGGTATATTGAAGGAGATATGATTTTTTTTCTGAAGTGCGGCGGCGCGTAACTTTGAATGCCACCCCCCCTTACCTGCCAAGGGGGGGCGGATGGCTACCGGGCTAAATCAGATCAGTTTTACCTAAGCTACATATGTGCCAAGTGAATTCATCTAATGACAAATTTTGACCTCGCCATACATGAGTGCCACTACTGACTGGGCTAATAGATTAATTTGTAAACAACATACAATTTGAGCGAGGTCTACAGCTGCCACCGGTAAGTAGTTATGGATTTACTCTAATTTTATTTTATACTTACATAATTTATTATCTTTATAAAACGTCGTTATGCCTAAACAGAGTATTTTAACGGAGGTACACTAGTAATTAGTACCTCTATTAATTGCTGTCGTTGATTTTGAAATAAAATACACCGCCGCGTGAGAGGAAAATATGCTCAAATACGGGATATGTTATTTTCCCGTATTGGTTTTACTAAATCATGGAACACGGTCAAATTCATTAATCAAAAAGGTTACGTCCCGAGCTTAGAGAGAAGTAAGGTCCCGAGAAACCCTTCGTAGCATAATGTACAATACGCAAAATGTGCACCTGTTGCAAAACGTACATACGCGAAATGTACATTCGTGAAATGTCCAATACGCCAAAAGTACCACTTTGCAGGGAGGCTGCACCTCCCCTCCCCGGACCCCATGCTTTTAGGGCTGCCGCCTGACCTACCCTAACCGTTCCTTTTTTTATGCCGATGAAAATGCATTAACGTATGTGGGGCTCGCCAGAAGGGAACCGCAACATTTAATAAAGTAGCAGTAAGGTAAAGGGCCATTACTTCGTGATAGTACATTATTTCGTGAGTTTTGTTTCTGGCGAGGAAAACAAGGAATCTATATATTATTTATTTATATTATATATCAGGAAAAAATCTCTATCATTTAAACTGTCGAAAAAATCAAACACCAACATTTTGGCGACTAAACTGAGAGCAATGTGTCGTTTGACCGCTGTGTGGCGTGTATTCCTTGTCACCATCGTAAGGTTAGCGCTCGTACTTCTTAAGCTCATAGAAAGGCAAAGGTAAGTCCATTTGAATAAAACTTTAAATACCTAGTGCTTTCTTGCGTTCCTTAACAATTGATTTGACTAAGAAAAAAGTTATATGCAAGCATATAATTCCTTTAAAATTGCAATAAATCGACTCACGGAATAGCGGTCATGTTATTTTTCGTGTGTCCCCTAGTTCGTGTCACTACCGAATCAGGGATATTATAGAGACATTTTTCATGCTTGTTTATTTATATAATAATTAAGATAATTTAAATATAAGTTAAAAAAACAAATAATGTATTTAATTAAGTTTCTTAGGAGCTAAATTCGGTATATGTTTTGTTCACCAGAATTCCTATAATTTCGAGTTAGAAGGTGACCTAAATTTACGATTTTAAGTCAAATTCGGATAAGTTGGTACTACCAGTATAACTTTGGTTGTTATTAAATTGATTTTATTTATTTTCCAAAGGATATTTTTTATTAAAATAATATGATAATAATAATTTTAGTATTAAAAATAAAAAAACAAAATTTCAAACAAAACAGATAACTTATTGATATTTGTTTTCATTTTTATTTTGTAAGTATTAATGCCCTCACATATTTTTTATTTTAAAAATATCTTCATATTGTTTCTGATTATGAAACCCTTCAAATATTTGTTTTTTTATTAATAAATTATCATAATTCAATGTAAAATCTTTATACCGAAACAAGGGACATGAGCTCACGAACTTAAAAGCAGAGCCAAATTTTTATCACGAAACAGGGTTGAATCAAGAGGTCGACAAATAAATTAATATAAAAATAAATTCAAGCTAAAACTACATGATTTATGCATTAAATTACTGTCAAAATACCAATATTCATGACACAAAAGGTTTCAAACTGAAATCATGTTTAGTTAAATTTATAAAAAATCTCAAAGTCGTAAGAGCCTTAACATGCCGAAGTATGGGACATTTACCTTACCCCCACGACCGCCTCCCGTGATCCGGGAGGGGGGAATACCTACTAAAAACACCGGCACGCCCTCTCGCCACCGGTTGGTCTGTGGGGGTCCGTTGTGGCAATCACCCCTACGACCTGGGGCAGCCTGCCCAGCATTCCCAATTTAACCGGGTAATCTAGTAACTTTTTTAGTAACGTAGGTAACAACAAAGAGGTTTTATGTTGCTGAAAATGGGGTGTGATACTGAGGAACTAATGGCGCCACAAGCGACAGTCCCAAAATAATTTGATTGGTTGTTTCAAATATCTAATGTCATTTCTGACGTATTTTAACCAATCAAAACCATTGATAGCGGTCAGGTCGCCGCTGGCGCCATCTGCGATTAGCTTTGCGTGATACACCCCATTCAAATACATTTTTGGAATAAACAAATGTGTACGTCCTTAATTAAGTCAAACAAATATTTATTGTTATCAAATTATTCATAATCCACAATTTTTTGTTATAAAATATTAAAATATTTGCATTTTATCACTTAAAATTATAATTTTGAAGTATGCTCATACCCCTTTGTTCGCAAAATATTCTTGCGTTGGGCATGTGAAACAAACAAAAAAAACCTTCGCGCCTTTTCCCATAATTTTATCATATTTTGTTTTTGTCGTATTTGTTGCTGTGTCATAAATTACTTTGATTTTTCCTCGCAAATGTGTTGAAAAACGTCGTATGAAACTCGTGAGCTCTTGCTTATTGCACACTCGGCTGAGTTACGCCTACGGCTCGGGCTTCAACCCACAGCCTTGTGTGCAATGAGCAACCTAAGCTAACTTGTCTCATAATGTACTATTATTGTACAATTTGCGTACGTACATTTTGCGTATTGTACATTTTGCGAATTGTACATGTCACGTATGTACATTTTGAGTATGTACGGTTTGAGTATTGTACATTTCGCGTATGTACGTTTTGCGTATTGTACATTTTGCAACAGGTGTACATTTTGCGTATTGTACATTATGCTACGAAGGGCCGAGAAACACAAGACGCTATTCGACAGACTGATGGAATATCGCAAGTCACAACGGAACTTAGAGTAAGACGGGCTTCTACAGAAAGAGAAGCCATACGAAGCGTTTCCCCTCTGCCGAAGTGACAAACGAAGCCTTTTGTTGCTCGAAGCAACGGAATAATATGTAGGTTATTTTCTTTTCTAAACATTATCTGTGCAAAGATGTTAAACTATGGCAATCAGTGACTCAGCGATTAGTCTGCTGGATTGCACCGTTCACTACAGTAAAAAAAAGTAATAAAAAAGAAAAAAAATTGAAAATTGAAAACAAGATGTCGTTTTTGACGAAGACCTGTCGATTCCCTTGATTTCGATTTTGTATCTTTTGTTACGCCTGCACTTATTATTCCAACATAAATCGTTTTGAGTGTTTGTTTTTGTGTTTCCAAGCTAAATTTAAAACATTCCGTTGCTACTAATTTGTAGGACACCACTGGCGAGGATACTGGTTTTTAGATTATTGCAATTTTACCGTCATTGGAAATATATCAAGCTTTGGAAAATAAATTATAGTAATATTCCTTTTCTAAATTGCTATCGTTTTGCAGACAATTCAGTGAGGGCCAGTCAGTAGTCAGTACGTACGTTCTAACTAAATTAGTTTATTTGGACGCCATGTTGGCAATGTTGTTATTTACCCCTTGATTTCGTACAGGGTTTCTTGTGATATGGGTATAGTGTATTGTGCATCAACTACATCAGTGTGAGCATGTTGGAAGATGTGCCTGTCCATGGAAGTCGCTGTGATCAAAAAGCCGCCAAAGCACCCATGCATCAGAGAAATTTCAGTCTGGACTTTAGGTAAGTTTGTTTCTTTCTATGGCTTCATCACAAGGTGTTAAGTATAATAATAGCCTGTACTGTAATTTTCTGTGTGCTTAAGCAAATGACTCTCCTGAAGCTCTGACTAAAATAAGTTCTATCAATGTCATTGAGTTTTACATGAACCATATGCACATCATAGATATTTAGTACTGTGACCTAATCGTCTCTTAGTCTTGTAGACGGATTATTGGTATCACTCCAGTTTTCCAGGACATCCAGATGTGTGTAGTACACTATTAGGTACAGTCGAGTTCATTAATATGTCAGTACTTGATAGGATGTTGACTTTTATTACCAAGGCATAAGGTTGATGAATTTATTGTCAAAGGTGAGTACATATTATTGAACTAGACTTTACCATCGGGCCCGTATTTATAAACAGCTGTCAATGTTGAGGGTATCTTGAGATCATACTTTAGATGCTCTTCTTATAGGAAAAGCATCTCCGGTATGATCTCAAGCTCTCAATGTTGAGAGTAGTTTATAAATAATAATAGGCCCTTGACTTATTATAAAGATTATGAGATACTAGAGACAGAGGCTGTCTGCGATTTTGTCGAGTTGGGTGGCCAGCATATTCTTGTTTTTGTTAAAACTTTCATGATAGGCGTAATTGAAAGCTGAAATTAACAGGAAGGAATTTTAATGAATTACTTAAATTTGTTTAATGTATGCCATGTGTCTTAATGTAATGGAAACTGTGTATTCGATCGCTAAAGTACGACCAGTCTAAAATTTATTAAATTTGTTTATATCTTTACATAGTGTAAAGTTACAAAGCCTAAAATTCTTGACGTAATAAGTGTCTACCACGGCTATTTTTAACAGCTGTTTATTTGATTCTACTTGTACTAGTTTACTTGCAAATCAGTTTTTTCTGTTTTTCGAAACCATTTAATTACGTTGGTTTCCGACAACCAAATCAAAAACTAACAATCAAACAAATTTAAACAAATTAAGGTCTCTTAGTGGTATTTTTTTCAAACTTCTGCGTTGAACCGTTTTCGAGATCTGGGAAAACCCAAAACGTTACCCCAGCAAAAACTTAAATAACTCAAGAACCATAACACACACAATTTTTGCTATTTGCTAACATTTACTATGCAATAAAAGCTATCTATTCATGTATTTGGTTCCAGGCTGAAACAACTTTTTTTGCCAGGGTAATGTTTAAAACGTGACCCCAGCAAAATCTGTTTTTCTCATATATCTTAAAAACTACAATTCACACAAATTTTGCTATTAGTAAACAAATTTCTCCTCATGACACACTAATTATCTGATAAGGTCTCATCTCTCTAAAGCACAACTTTTTGCTGGGGTAACGCACACCATAAACCAAGTCAATAATTAGACAAAGCTAAGATTATGCCCAGGGTTGCAAAAAATAATGTTTTTTTTATTTTAATAAAAAAAACATATCATAGACTCGGCCAAGTGCGAGTCGGACTCGTGCACAAAGGGTTCCGTACCAAAAAAACACCAAAAAAATCACATTTGTTGTATGGGAGCCCCCCTTAAATATTTATTTTATTCTGTTTTAGTATTTGTTGTTATAGCGGCAACAAAAATACATCATCTGTGAAAATTTCAAGTGTCTAGCTATCACAGTTCATGAGATACAGCCTGGTGACAGACGGACAGCGGAGGCTTAGTAATAGGGTCCCGTTTTTACCCTTTGGGTACGGAACCCTAAAAATCGTGTTTTTTAATTTTTATTAGGTTTTGCGAACCTAGTTTTTCTTGTGGGCAACATTTTTATTACGGTAGAATTGATGTGTAGTGCTGGCAACTACCAAGAAAGTAAAATGTCACATTGACCAGAAAAAACGATTTGAGTAAATTTAAATCTTATGTTTATTTGTTTATATTTCCGAAAATTTTATATCTGTATCTGTCTGGCTATGCTACTTGCATTGCATGTAATGAATAAAAGTACCTATTCTTTATTATTATATTTTTACCGACACAAAAAAATCTAATATTTGATTGTTGGTTTTTATTGCAATAAATAACTTATAGCTTAAACCTTTCAAGCTCAAAGTGGCCACTGGTGGCCAAAGTGGAGGTATTTTTTTATTAGTGTCAAGATAATTTCGGTTGGCACAGCATTGAAAAACTACAAAATTGGAAGTCATTCTACGTTTTTTTTCTATCTAGAAAAAAATTGTATTAGGTTCCTGTCAATCACATAACTGGGTACAGTACATACTATAATGTAATTTCTAAATTATTTTTTAGGACCGATAAATCCAGTAATACTGTGTGAAATTATTGCTAAAAAAAATTGTTTAATGTTGTACGGCCTCTAAGAAAAATTCAAACAGCATAATATAAATAAACCAATGTAGCAAAAGGACTTATTCGCAAAATGCCCTACAGTTGCATAGTTGCATATTGCCTTCTTTGCGATATGCCTCATTCTCAAAATGCCCTAGTTGTGAAATGCCCTATTCTTGTTAAACTATATTTACATACATACATACATACATACATACACTCACGCCTGTTTCCCATGGGGGTAGGCAGAGACTATGGATCGCCACCTGCTACGATCCTTGCACACTTCTTTCGCTTCATTCATATCCATCAATCTTTTCATACATGCCCTGCGGTTTTGGTCACTGCGTACACCAGCCTTTTTTATAATAACCTCTATTTATTGATAATATTATTTATTTTATTAATTTTATTTTATTAATTTTTTTATTTTTATTTTATTTTATTAATTTTACTCTATTTGTGATAATAAATTAAATTAAACTAAGTATTTTTTTGTGATATGAAATTTTGTTAATTAAAGTATTTTAGACTAGTTTTATTTCACCTAAAACTAGCTAAATTACAAATCTAATTCCCTGAATAACTAAATAATTTCTTGTTGTTCATTATGTTTGTTTTAAATATCTAAGTGAAATTGATTTGATGATAAATTTAACTGAGTGTGATAAACACTTGTATCAATTTAAAGGGGGTGTTTTGTGTTTATAATAGGGATAATAATATTTATTATAGCTTATTAATATTGTAAAAATGTGAAGGTGTGTATGTTGTAAAAAGTGTGCAATTGCAAGAAAATGTTGTTCAGGTAAATTATTATTTAATTGAGTTGTGTTTATTACTGGTATGATTATCATTCCAAAAATTTCCTACATGAAATAGGCAATGCAAATTAAATTCATTTTTTCGTGTTTTACTGCATTATAGGTGTGTACCTTACTAATATTATTCGATAATGCGAAAAGCTATGCGCGAATGCGAAAGTCCGTTTGTTTGCTTAAGTTGTTTGTTTGTTACGCCTTCACGTCTTAACTACTCAACCGATCGTCATGAAATTTTGCAAACACGTTGTCAGGAGTACATAGGGTAACTTTCATCCCGAAAAAGTACTGTTCCCGAGGGATAGCAAAAAAACTTTCCAGGCGGACGAAGTCGCGGGCGGCCGCTAGTTAGACATTACTTGTAGTATTAATTCTGGCCCTTGGACGCGTGTCAAACTCACAGATAGATCGACAGGTAGACGACGAAGTAATTAAGGGTTCCGTTTTTTCATTTGTGGCGAGTCCATAGACATAGAAAAATTTTCGCTGCGCTCAAGAACAACAAAACGTGGAAAAGAGAAGTTAATATTAAACGGATACGGTCTGTGAAAAAAAGAGACAAAGAATCAAGTGACAATGTGTCAACATTTTGTACAGAAAGAGCCCAAGCGTCCCGCCTTTCAAATGGGCAATCACAGTTTGTTTAAAATATTTGTTAATCCTTATTAGAATTTTAAATAAAGGTATCGTGGAGCCATGGTGTCTTGTGATCTAAGTAATTATGATGTGATAAAAAGAAACAATCCAAGTAATCACACTTTTCAAAGGTAAATAAGATTTTGCCACACATTTCTCTAAAACCAAATTTCGCTACATTTATTCGTTTATCGACGAAGAAAACAGTATGGATCATATTATCAGTGGCGGTACCCCCATACAAGCCGAAAAGCCCGGCTTGCCCTAACAATAACTTACTTACACTACTAATGAATCGTAATTAATAACAACAAAACAATATTATTAACGAATGTTAATTTTCAATAATCAATAACCACAAATTCATTTTTTACAACAACTGATCGAGAGACAAGTCGCTAAACTGCGTTACTTTCCTCAATAAACCCTACAAATGCATTTCATCTCCCTCGCACTCGTTGGCTTGCAACCGGGCTTTGCGATCTGTATATATCCGCTCTCTTCTTACTTTAACAAAACTGCTACCGCATCATATGCATACTGCTGTAGGTACTATAGATTCTATGAGAAATACAGAAGCCGACTAAAAGCCTGGCTTTTTGCTTCAATCTGTGACGACAGGTATTTTGAAAAAACAAACTGTTTTGCCTTTATTAGTGTTTTTATGTTAAAAATGAATTAAAACTTCAGTTTAATGATTGATAATGGTCCCTTGTGATGGATTGAAATGTTTATTTATTATATCTATGAAAATGTACCTACGAGTCGAGTCGATTCCAAGAGAAATACAAAATAACGTAAGTAATAAACCTTTTCATTTGAGTATTTTGCAAAGAAATATAATATTCTTCAATGTATCGTAATATTGTAGTAGACTCTTTACATTGTTGGTTGTTCTTATAAAAATAAATAAGTAAGGTTAGTTTTGCGTCTTTCATTTGAACGAATATTTAAATGATTGTTTGGAATGCAGGGGATAGGATTTGAATTGCCTAGCAGGGAGGCTATGATTTTGTGAAATGATTTAGATATTTATTATGAGTGACACATTTTAAACAAGAAATTTAGTTTTGATTACACAATAATTAAATTTGATAAAGCCACGCCATCTAGCATTTTGCGGCGAACTAATTTATGAATAATTAAAGTACGCTTAAGGGTTGTGCATTTGGTGCTTTTTTGAGAGCTATCTATGAATTCGTTTAGATGGCGCTGGGCGGTGTCGCATCGATATTTTGGTAAAGATCATCGTATGAAAAAAAACTTAAATTAGTAACGAGAAATTGTGGGATGCATTGGTTTTTTGCTTGTATTGAGCTGATAAAAAAATTGCTTGATTTGAGGGTTCGGGCTTGCGCTACTATGTAGGCCTGGGCACGCCACTGCATATTATGTATGTAAGTCATATTTTACGTATCTCAAATAAAATGTTTTTCGGATCACCTGTTTTTTGACATTGTTGTTCTTTGGCATTATATTTCTATGGACGAAACCCTAAAAATACAAGGGAAAATTAAATTGTCCAATCCTCTGATGGCAGATGATGAGTTGAAACCGCGGGCAAGACGGCAGTAGGGTCGACATCGATTATGCATTACTTTGGACATACACACATCAACTTTGTCTAAGGATACAGGTGTTATTTTCATACAAAATGAGGTAACTTTGAAGCCTTGGTTTCCTGTCAGGGATGTACTGTGCTATGATCTGATGATGGCTATCCAGGGAGTGAATGGAGGAGATTCAGATCGCTGTACACACCCAACTGATCTGACCAGCATTCTAAAAGATTAAAGGACATGTTTAAAATAAACCGCGAAAATAGCATGAAAATCCTGAAACAGAACTCTGACCCATTAATCTTTTAGAATGCTGGTCAGATCAGTTGGTTGTGTATTGCGATCTGAATCGCCCCCATTCACTCCCTGGATGAACATCATCAGATCACAGCACGGTATATCCCTGGCAGAAAAACAAGGCTTCAAAGTTACCTCGTTTGTATGAAAATAAGACCTGTATCCCTAGACAAAGTTGATGAGTATACTTATGGGTTTAAAGTAAACACAGATGGAATGTAGGACAAGTCTTGGACGGGCGTTTCTTACGGCCGCAAGGTGAACGTACGAGGCGAAAGTAAAAGTGGATGACGGCCGGACTTGCCGCTAACTCATTTCCTGACGGGTTAACTCGCCAGAGTCAAGTTGCACTTGTTCATGTTAGCTTTTTCTAATAATTATCTTCGGGCAGTTACTATCGCTCCATCCTGGAATGCTCTCACGGCACAGCTACAGATTGGAAAGCTGTCAGAGAAACCTTTCCACAACGTAAACAATAAGATTTTATGGCTTGTGTTGTGAAGTTGTGAGTCTTGTGACTGTGTTAGTAGCTCTGTTCGAAAGTGTTACAGTGGTGGCATCATAGATTGTTCTGACACCTTGCAAGTTTCAATGTCCCTCACACAATCTTAAAAATTCATGAAACTAGACTCGATGGGCTCTCGGAGCTACTTATAACCGAATATCGGCATATTCGACATATTTTGACATTACATTATCCTCATTTCCTCATCCATTACTAACTTTACCTAATTATCATCATTACGTTAGCTAGCCACGTACTCCCAGCACTCATGGTATAGATCCCGCAGAGGTTCTTGTACCAAACCTGGGACCTAGGTTAAGGAACCCTGCTCTAAATAAAACCTAGACTTGTTTTCATATTTCAGTGACTTATTGAGGAAGTTCACTGAAATTAAAATCAAGTCTGACTGGTAATTTCTTTCGTATGTTGACCTGTGGAGGTAAATCACCTTAATTTAATAAGCTGACTGAAATTGTGCTAGCCTAAGCAGATACCTACCAAATTACTATTGTTTCGTACTTACTTAGATTCGTTGATTATTTTTCTATTTTTTCCTCCTTTATTGCCCGTGGTCCGTTCGCCGAGTTTTAGTAGTAGTAAGTAGCTGAAAGCTCTTTTGTTATAACATATGTACTGCGATTTTATCCGGTATTATGTTTGTAAAATTTAATTATTGGTTGGAGAAAGAGGAAATGTTTTACTAGATCATCCACCATCACTGTCTTTCTTTCTAAAATTAATAAATTTCTATACAGCAACCAGCAGCTACGTACGTTCATTGCATAGGATATAGTAGAATAGAATAGAATATATTTGTGAAATGCAGGTGTTAGTATTACAATGATGGAAGTTGTCATTATTTTGTTAGTGTCACTACATTCCCACCTTATATTCTAAGGTATACAAATAGTAAAGATAGAGGCAACCAATAGCAAACAAGATTATTTTCATATGTGTCAAATATTAAATTATCACTTCGTATTCGCAAATTTCATTAGAGTTATATAAAAATGTCAAATGTTAAAATAAGTAAGTGTCAGATTAAAATGTTATAAAATGTCATTAATACTAAAGATAGAAAATAAAACTAAATAAACAATTAAACATGTCAAATTATTTCAATGATTTGTCGTCTAAAAATTGCTGTACGGAGTAATAGGCTTTGTCAACAAGTAATGTCACCAGTCGATTTTTAAAGTTGTTTATTGGCAAGCTCTTAAGTCCAACAGGTATTTTATTAAAGATTCTGTGAGCCATTCCAAAGAAGCTACTACTAACGTGTTTGGTATTAATTTGTGGTGCACATATTCTACTCCCATTGCGGTGACTCCTATTTGGGTTCCTTTCTGCAAATGTAGTAAAGAGGTAGTCGTTACGCTTGACGAACATTGCCACTTCATAAATATATAAAGATGGTAGAGTAAGAATTTTCAATTGACGGAAAAATGGTTTACAACTATCAGTTGTCTTAAGGCCAGTAATCGCTCTTATACATCTTTTTTGATATTTAAATACTAGACTCTTGCCCACAGAATTTCCCCAGAATATGATTCCGTAGCGCAATATGGACTCAACGTATCCGCGGTAAGCAATCAAGACAGTGTCTCTATTTGTAACTCTAGAGAGTTTGTAGAGAGCATAAACTGAGCTATTAATTCTTTTACAGAGATTCTCAGTGTGTAGCTTCCAATTAGTTTGGTAATCTATTTGCAGGCCTAAAAATTTTGTGTCGGTGACGGACTCAATTTCCTCCCCATTGCACATTAAAGCCACCGTAGGCATTTCTGTCATTTGTCGAAAATGCATTATTTTGGTTTTTTTACTGTTTAGACACAGATTGCGCATAGCAAGATAGGTATTCTTTGCTGAATATTTTCCAAGTCTTTAGGGTGATTGTTTCGTATTCGCCGTTTATTTGGTTTAGCAATTGATCAATTGAAAAACAATCGATTCTAAATTGAGAGTGACCTTCAACACTGCGGTGGAGCGACCAAGGCGAAGCATTCAGGATTTGTGTGCCATAATCGTTAGAATTGCTCGTGTCACGTCACGTCACGAGACGCTTAACTAAGCAAGGCTAAAGGCGGGGATACACATGCCCGTAAATCGGGACTGTAGCAGGCATGAAAGTTACTGGCATGTACAAGTAACTGGCACACTGCGGATACATTTGCAAGTAATACAGGCATGCAAGTTGTGCCCTTGCATGCCAGTATTGCCATCGCGTATACACAAGACAGTTCGTGAGAGTCACTCGTACCTACCTATTCCTGCGCGCCAAACACAGATAATAATCGAAGTCGAATGGCCACAACGAGTCGGCTACTGGCATGCCCGTAGCTGTCGCGTCTGTTCACACGTGCCAGGTAAGCAGCCCCCCGCGTCCCCTCCTTCAACGGGCATGCAAGAAAATCAAATGTTGTGCTAGCTACTTGCAACTTGCTAGCTTCCAGTTACAGGCATGCCAGTTAGCGAATACACATGACTGTAGCTGGCACTTGCAAGGAGCTGGTATGCTAGTGTGCAAGCTACGGGCATGTGTATCCCCAGCTTAACACTTTTTTTTAAAACAAATCGAGTTGCTTCTTGTCTGCAAATTTTAACAGACGGTGAAAATTTACTGTAGTTCAATCAATAACTTCCGAGACTTACTTGTTTTCGGTATTTTATAATTGTCGATCGAATTCGTGATATTCTTTGTCCTGCCTGATGTAGTGTCCTCTAAAGATGAGTCATATTATGGCATCTATATTAATGCTACTGTGTAGGCCTGTAGGGGACCCGGGTACTTCATCAATTAGTCCAATAATAACGTTAACCGTACCAAATGGGAATTAACACAGGAATTTATGGAACACGACACGCGCGCACCACCGCACTAGCCACAATTTGCAGTTTTTTTTAATAATAAATAAATATTAGACAACATCACATACATTGCTCCGATTCCAAAGTAAGTAGGTAAAGCACTTGTGTTTTGGAAATCAGAGACAACGGTGGTATCACAAACACACACAGACCTGAGCCAATATAGAAAAGTTTCTTTTCTACATTGACCCAGCTGGGGATCGAACCCGGGACCTCAAGAGATGATGACGCCTTGAAAACCGGCCGGCGCACAGTGGACTGAAAATCGTCTCTCAAAGACATAGGGACATCAATTTATAAATGTCGTTTTTTTTGTTGTATTCGGCTTTTGTTTACAATCACTATGCTCAATTATTATGCTGAAAAAGTTATCACAGTGTATTAACGGCTGACTTATAATTATTTTGCAAAATATTTGTATGGAGCTCGCATGAAAAATCCTATTATCTTTGAAACTGCAAGTCAAACCGTAATATCCTTATAGGAGGTTTTAGAACTATTTATTTGTAATTTTTCAAAATACCACATATAACGGTTATAGCTGCAGGATTTTTATAAAAAAATTGTTAATACTACATATTTTTTACATTCGTTAATATCATATATATAATCAAGTCAAAATAGTAAATACCAATAAGCTTTTATTATCTTCCTGGTCTGAACAAGTGATAACAATTAACCAACAGTAAGCCTCCATTCGCGCCTAGCCTTAGGTGTAGCATGCTACAACAAAAATCAACCTTATTATTTATTCTGGGGAGTGAATTAATTATTTGGATTAGGAGTTTCGGTAAATAACTTTCTATTGTTGAGCACTATTGTCACTCTTCTAATGAGAGAGCATAAGACTCTCATTACATAGGTATAGGTACATAGAAAGAGGTCTAATAAGAATTTAAGAATCTAAAAACTATATGAAGTTCTTATAAAATGTTTTCTATCGAAATATCAAAGTTCTGTTAAAATAAAATACTTCATCTTTAGAAATATATTTTTATTTTATTTCACATGATTCTTAAATAAAATCAAAATACAATCAAACAATAAAAAGTAAATAAAAAAATAAAACAGTACATACGCCAATATTAAAACAAAAATCATAAAATACATTAATTAACATTCAACATCGCTCTCGTCGGATTCTATTTCGGAATCAGGATCTAAATTAGACACATCCAAAAACGCGAACGGTCCTGACGACTTGATCAGTTCTAAGGTATTAACGAAAAAATCCTGACTTTTCTTAACGTCCAACTTCGGTCTTTGAGCAGAGATCAAGGGATCAGACGAAAGAATAAGCATATTGAGGATATCCTCATTGGAAGCTTGTCTGGTCCTTTTCCGCGAGTGATGTTCCCGGAACCTCCTAAAATCTTTGTTGCGGGCCTCTGAGGCTTCTTCTGAGAGGCTTCCAATTGGCAAAATATTGTTAATGGCGATTATGTCTGCACCATGTATCAGCAACTTATGAACGGTCGAAGACATGTGGTACCAGTCATATAACTCCAAGTACCTTTTTGCTGTTTTGAATGCATATTCTTTAAATTTGATAACATCTATATGCTCCCCAGATGTTATTGCTTGTAGAATCACAGCGAATCGTCTAACGAGCTCTTCATCCAACCCAGTAATGGCTGCAGTTTTATCGGGGGATGCGAAGAATCTCCTTGCTGTATTCCCGTCATTCGTGGTCCCTGAGCCTTGTTTGACAATATCAATTAAAAGATTGAGCTCGTCTTTAAATTTATCTTGAATAACTTTCTTTCTAGTTTCTAACAATTCCTTGTGCTCATCTCCTCGTGCAGCCCACTTCTTGAAGTCAAGTCTGTAGGCGATATGTAAGAGACATTCCATCGTATTTATACGGGCATGTAAAGATGACAATCCAAATTCATATGCACTACTGGAAACAGTCTTTGATGTTACAGCATCCAAACGGTTCATTTCTGTAGGCGTGGCTAAACACAGGTAACATTATGCGTTAGACCTAGCTTCAGAGAGGATAGTGCAGATTTTTCCGTCGATCATCGTCATCTTCAGTTGATGATTCACCTTATTACTGTTGTACTCAGTGGGAATGAGAGCTTTGATTTCGTCATCCATTTGCCTCTTGTGACTTATTACTAATTCTTCGTTCTCCTTCTCAAATGTGAACTGCACCGGACGACAATATAAAACTGAACATGGCTTTGGATTTGTCCATAAACTGTCGTCTCCAGCAGTCAGCTACAATGGCACCAAGGACGTCATAAATATACTGGAATCTTCTTGCTGCCCCTCCATTTTCTGTTTATATCGGCTTTGGTTGGAAGCACCATCAAAGCCCCACTTAGAAATTAACTTCAAATCTTTATTTTGCACCTGTTCAGGAAGACTTTCAAGGATCCTCTTCACTGTGACATCAAGTAATGCTTGAAGTGTAATTCTTGCTGAAGAATCTGTTATAGTCACTGATTGCTTCGGAGGATAACATTAAAGTTTGGCTTTTTGCACTTTGTAGTAAGACGGGTATATATCTTTTGCACCTTCTCGAATAGTTGTTTCGCGTAGGGTGATGTATTGCCACTTTGTCAGTTTTAATGAAAGAAGTAACCCGAGTGCTTTTTCTGCTGTAAATATTATTGTTTTAACTGGTTTAGTAAGCATTTCCTTAATTTTTGTAGCTGCTTCTGGATTTTTCAACATGTGTTCGATAACAGATGCGATATCCTCACGACCTTCTTCTTTTAAAAGTAATGCAGCTGAATACGCCAATTGATTTGAATCTTCGCCCTTATAATCGTCAGATCTTCTCTTCTTTTGTTTGCTTCCTAAATCTTCGAAGGCTTTTCTAGGTCTTTTTGTTATTGTACCAGTAGATGATGTCGACGGACCTGGACAGATTAAATGTGCACTGGGTCCTTGGTCTTCTTCATTTGATTGTGGCATGCCAAAACTGATTGGTACGCAACTTGGCCAATCAATATTAGCCTGAAGCCAATTTTCATACTGCTTTCTGAATACATCGATGATACGGTGAGATTTTTGCCACCTCTGTGAAGCAGCTCGCGTAAATCTTCTACAAAACTCCTTGAGCGTTACACAATCTTCGTCAGAAATGCGATCACCTAAGCGATCTGTCACTGCACTGAATAATACTTCATGATTAAATGAAGTACCTTCCCTTCTAAGAACAACAAACAAGTCTAAGTTCGTAGTTAGACTTTCCATTATAAATATTTTACGTTTGCAGAGTAAAGATTGTGACAGTCCGAAAGTTTAAAATAAACTGAAGTACGAATTGTCAAATTACTTAATTTATAGTAGTTTATTGATTGTTGTTAGTTGTTATGTACGATGACTATTAAAAATATAAGAGATTTGCAAATTAACTTCTGAATTACCCTAATTAACAAATTATTTTTTCGTTTGGCAATTTACTCTCCTCATTAGGGAGTAATTTTTGCCAGTGTCATGTATTGAATAGTTCAGTGGTAGGTATTGTTTCAGTTTACATTAAAATGCGGGTGCATCGCATTCCAATGCTGCTTGGAGCATTTGACACCAAGTATATCAAGATGTTTATATTTAATGAAGTGAATTTGTGATTGCAAATTAATATTATTATTGTGAATGTGGAATCAATAAAGCTATTTTATTATTATTCATTATTATATCAAGATGGTTTACTCGGTATGATCCACTTATTATGATTGATTGTCATTAGTCATTTAACATTTTCCTTTGTGAACTAGGTAGGTATGCTCATTAAAATGTGGAATGCTGCTAAATGATAGAAAGTATATACCGGAAATTCTAATATATTATTATATCATAATTAAGTCACTTCCCAGTGTAAAATCATAGTTTATTTGTGTTATTGCATGCTACTAGTAACTGAAAGTAGCTAATATCGCTTAGGCATACTAGAGAGGTAATAAATAACTAATTGGTTTCTAGTATTTTGATTTGAAGCATTAAAAAAATATTAACTAAATAAAAAAATTATACGTTATATTTGTCCATTTTTAAAAAAAATCCTGCAGCTGCAACCGTTATATGTGGTATGTTAAAAAATCACAAATAAATAGTTCTAAGACCTATAAGGATATTACGGTTTGACTTGCAGTTGCAAAGATAATCGGATTTTTCATGCGAGCTCCATACAAATATTTTGCAAAATAATTATAAGTCAGCCGTTTATACACTGTAATAACTTTTTCAGCATAATTGAGCATAGTGATTGTAAACAAAAGCCGAATACAACAAAAAAAACGACATTTATAAATTCATGTCCCTAAGTCTTTGAGAGTCGATTTTCAGCCCACTGTGCGGCGTGCACACCATTCGACCACGGAGGTTAAAGCATAAGAATAAAAGTTTTATTTATTCTTATGGTTAAAGTTTTACTGATTCAGTTTCTTAAACCGAGTTTTAAACCTGTGACGTCACTTCACACTGGACATGATGTCACACGAACATCGATATCTTCCAAATAACTTCGGCAAATAGTACAATACGAAATTCCGTACTTCGATTTATCTGTCTCCATTTGAAGCCCGGCAGATTTGCAAAAGTCCGGAAAGTTAGCCGGTAGAGCCCCTGCTCATGCTCACTGTCCTTGACTTCAATTCCATTGCCTTTTGTGGCATTAGTTTCATTCATGAAACTTTTCTTTTCATAGGTACAGAAAAAAATCAAATGACTTTTTTTATTAATGAACTTTGATTGAAGCTAGAAATAGCTATAATAGCTTAGTATTCTAAAATAGCTATAATAGGTCTATAATTAGTAGTTCACTTGAAAGTAGATACAAAACGATGGAGATTCCACGCTCCGCTCACGTCCTCGCCTGATAAACCGGTGCGCGTGCACTCGCCGTGCCATTCACTGCCAGCTGTTGATTTCATCATTATTTGGGTATGAAGGTATAACGAGTTCGGACTGCGTTGCGAACTTAGAATAATTACACCTAGAACGATAATTCCCTACAAAGCGCGCTGTCAAAAGTGAGGCAACTAAAACAGCCAAAATGGCCCCGTTTTCAGATTTTTATTGTCCATTATTACATAATCATACCTAATATGTACAAAACAGTTTCAATTTCCCTACCTTAAAGAGATTAATTATTATATTATTGGACTTTAGTTACGATTAGGTAACGTATGAAGGATATAAATTTGAAAACTGAGCCATTCTGGCTCAGTATAAGTTGCCTCACTTTGCATACGCGGACACGGCTTCTAGGTGTAATTATTCTAAGGTTGCGAACATTTAAAATGATTTTGACACTGTCAACAACATTAGAAGTCGAAATGATGTGGTTATGATGCCAATATCCTTTTTATCTCTTGCTTGCTTGACTCAGTTTTATTAGTGTCATCTTTCTGGCGTCACATTCAGATTTGATTTTACTTGTTTATGTCATACCTACACAGTTTTATTGAAAACATTTATAATTAGTTATAGTAAGAGGTCTGAAGGAGGGTTAACTTTGAAGTAGCTAATTAATTTCTAATAAAAATTAACACCGCTAGTTTATTTTATTATTTTACAATGCATTAAAGTTGCTTTTGACTGTATTACCTACCTACCAGCTTCTAGTTTTGGTTATAATAATGATAAAATATAAGTAAATAATAAAAAAAGAACGGAAGTTGCCTTATGTTAGTAGGTATTTGGTTAACTTGTAATTTTAATTTTATAATTTTTTAAAGGTATAAATGATGGCAAGTTTACTATGCTTAGCTTGCTAGTTTAGTACGGGGATTGAGTATTTAGAGCAAAAATAACGGTCTTGTGATGTGATGTAATCAGCGACATACTGCAAGTTCAACTCATTCGTTTTGATAATTTGATTGCAGAAGACAACATCACTAGACGTCGAATTGGCTGTGTCTGTGTAGATTATCCCGAGCATTTTCTATGTAAAAAATACAAACAAAAATGGTTATTTTGAATGCTCTAAAATAGCTTAAATCCGGCCAGTTAATCAAAAGTTTCTTAAGATTCATAAAAAAAATCGTCCTTCCATAAAAATACTATCAGTTGATGACATCAACATCATGAATGAAGCCCTTATACCAGAGTGGGGTCACATTTCCGTAAAAATAACTCTGTTTTGACACGACTCATTCATGCCTTAAAACTTCTGAAAACGTTACTGATAAACAACGATGACTAATGTTGTTGTTAAAAAATACTATCAATATTTATTTATGAATCATTTTTTCCTTTGACCAAAGTACCCATTCGTATTTGCTCTGACATAGTAGAATCAAATGCTCTGATCAAGGCACAAAAGGACCCTTTTGAGTGCAAAATCCGAATGTTGTAGTCATTCATTATCTAGTTCTAAAAATGTCGCGTTAACAAAGTGCTAGTACAGAATAAAGAAAGTGTGCTCTTATAATCTATCTCATGGGACACATAACGGGCCTCTATTATTATTGTGATGGCGGGGACCTCATATGAGATCCAACCATAATGCCTTCCCACGGATTTGTGTATCGAGGTCGCGCCTACCAAGCAAATAAAGGTCACGTTTTAGTCATAGAGACTAAGTTAGTAGCTGTTGTGACTGGTTCGATTATCCTTATTTACGGATTAATTTACTCTAACTAATGTATAAATTAAGATTGCTCCACTATTAGATGTTCTCGGTAACCTCTATCTACGTGGTGGTGACGTAAAGCTGCAAGCGTCAAGCAAACCTGTCTCTTGCCTGGATGTTTGCGTCATTTATACGAACAATAGAATTGCAAACTTGTCACATTACTTACACCTGTTTCCACCATAATAATCCTCTTATTATGTTCATATCGATTAAAGTATATGAATCAATTTTCATATAACAGTGTGAACGTCTCATAGATGTAATATAATTTGGTTTGTTCAACGAACTTCAGTTTCATACTAGAAAGGTCGGAAGTAATAATGGTAGATGACCCCGGGAACGAGGACGACCTACAAACCACAAAACCTCACTAAAATATTGGTATTTTAGACACACCCCTTAGGTCAACCCCGTCCCTACCGACAGACAATGACTGGGTTAAGTAATATTTAGTTATCTTAAGTTAACCTTTATTTAGAGCAATGTAGTTAATATAAAGCTATATCACACCGTGGTTTGATTTTAATTTTAAAGCCCTTTTAATTCTAGTTACTAATGGAACTTTATGTAAACACGATAGTAATGATGGATTTTTAAAATCGTGTAAGATTCAGTAGCAAAGGCATTAATAACCAAGCGGACAAATATAACACTGAAGTATTAGGTGGGTTACGTACGCACGCACCAGGGTGTATAAAAGGGAATGACACAATGGACGGAAATCGTCAATCAGTGGTTGAGAGGGTCCACGGTCTCTATAGTAGTTGCCTACGGAACACGAAATGCCCCCTCTCATTGTCTCACTCAAGCCATTGATGCAGAGGCCAATGCATTCCTGACAGCTATTCCCTTAAAATCGTAATAAACGTTGCTTTACGGTTGTTTCTTTACCATAAAATAAACTTTAGTGACCTAGTTCTCGTGGTTGTTTTTGAAATACTTTAGAAAAATGTTGCGTGATTAGTTTTGGGAGTGGAATTTGGTAAATTGGTATCTGTAACATACCAGTTACTTGCGAATTGATCACATTTTGGTAATGCCAGCACAAACTGGGCGGCCTCGCTTACTGGGTTTCGGAAGTACTAATTCATAGGCTCAACGTACTCGGTACTCAGTAAGAAACAAGGACAAACAGTTTACTGAACGAATTTATATTTCTTATAAACCTCTAAATCCAAAGCGAAGGTTCCTTTTACTAGTCCAATTAAATTTTATAGCAGTTTCCTTTAGACATAATGCCCTAGTTACTAAATTTAGTTGGATTTTTAACTAAACGCTGTGGGTGACTTTTTTTGTGAATTCTAAATTAGAGATCTTATGGATAGTTTTGTAAGATCGGCTTTCTTTATGAATGACAATAATGGAAATATTAGCTAGAGAATCAGAGATTGATCAATTAACTTGTTTATATTTCCGTTCGCGACTGAGGGCAAAGTTATAACTTATTTATTACATAACATGATCCATTCTCACAAGGCATCGATTTGTATTCTTATGTTCGTCACCCTTTTTTATAATTATACAGTGATTCGTCATGGATGATGCCTTTACATTCTATTGTGTGTGCTGTGCTGAGGAAGTAATCTAATTGCCCTTTACTGCAATGAAAGGAAACTGATGTTTTTTGTGTGCCTAGGAAACTTTATTGTTTACAAAGGCAAACGACACATGTTCTTTTGGTAATATAATGTGATTTCTATTTTGAGCCTCTGTTCATTTGTTGTCAAGATACATTTTATTTACAGACGCGCGTTGATTGACAATAAATTAATTTAAATAAACTTATGTATGACTAATGAATGACTGACTACTATCAAATATATTTTTTACCAATAAAGCTGGCCTGATTCGGAATTTCGAAACGGAATATCGATAATGTATGAAAATTCCAATCGGAAAAATACCGCATGTATGGGGGTGGACTATAATTTGTATGGATTAGCTGCGTTCTTCGGAATGACTCCAATCGAAATTCCGTCTGTGTGTCAGTCTAAAATTGATATTCTTTTCAGAAATCAGATTTTACATTGATTACAACTTTGTTCTGTATTTCATTGAATACTTCTTTAATCCTTACTAATACTATAAATGCGAAAGCCCGTTTGTTTGTTACGCCTTCACGGGCTTCACGTCTTAACTACTGAACCGATCATCGTGAAATTTTGCATACACGTTCTTAGGGGTACAGAGAAGGACATAGGTTACCTTTCATCCAGAAAAAAGGCACTGTTCCCGACGAATAGCAAAAAAGTTTCCACGCAGACGGAGTCGCGGGCGGTCGCTAGTTCTTTATATCATCAAGTTTGAACAGCAATAGAGTAGTTACCAGTTATGAGGGTATTGTTTTTTCGGTCTTTGTATTTTTATTACAAAATTTCTATTGTTGCCATCAATTGATTCGTGCAGTTGGTCAACCATTATTTTCCATTGTATTATTTTTTATTTGACTTTTTATATCCATTGCTTTGCTACCTATACCCAATGCTTAATTTTACAAATTCACAATCGCGACGAAATCAAATCGGCAGATGTTTCGAGAAAAAAAAGCACTTCCCTTCCACCAATCCGTATCGCTTGCACAGCTGCTCGCGCAAACTGTCTGTATTTAGTCGTTACTTGCAATTTTTGCTTTTTAATATTTTTTTGTAGATATATTTTTTGATGTATGCTACATTGAATGTAGGCTACATTGTGATTTGCAACAACTCAAATTTATTAAATTGGTTTTAATATTTGCGAAGTCTCTGTAATAAAATTGAACCTTAATCAGAACTGTGCTTTGTCCTACGATAATAGACTAAAATCAGTCTTTTTTAATATCCCCACTGCAGGAGCAGCGGTGGATATGGAGGATGGGCCACATAACCCACCACGAGGGCCTAGTGCGGAATGGTGGCCTCCGTAATATTTACAATACTGCAACATTTTTCGTGAATAGCTACTCAATCAAAACTGAATTTAATATTTCATCATCATCATCATATCAGCCACACGACACCCACTGCTGGGTATAGGCCTCCCCTAAGGATCTCCACGACGATCGGTCCTGCGCTGCCTGCATCCACTGGCTTTCCGCGACCTTCACCAGATCGTCGGTCCACCTTGTCGGGGGCCTACCCACGGAGCGTCGTCCGGTGCGCGGTCGCCATTCCAGAACCTTTCTGCCCCAACGGCCATCGGTTCTTCTCGCTATGTGTCCCGCCCATTGCCACTTCAGCTGAGCAATCCTTCGAGCGATGTCGGTTACTTTAGTTCTCCTGCGGATCTCCTCGTTTCTGATTTGATCACGTAGGGAAACGCCGAGCATGGCTCTCTCCATTGCACGCTGAGCGACCTTGAGCCTCCTTATGAGACCCATAGTTAGCGGCCACGTTTCACTGCCGTAAGTCATCACTGGCAACACACACTGTTCATAGACTTTCGTCTTGAGACACTGAGGTAAGTCGGACGCGAAGATTTTTCGAAGCTTCCCGAATGCTGCCCACCCGAGTTGGATTCGGCGAGAGATCTCTTTCTCGAAGTTGGACCTACCTAACTGGACTGCCTGTCCTAGGTATACGTAATGGTCAACAACTTCAAGTGTAGTGTTCCCAACATGAACTGGAGAGGGTACAACATGGGCATTTGACATAATTTTCGTCTTTTCCATGTTCATCCTAAGACCCACTCTTTGGGAAGCACTACGGAGATCTTCGAGCATTGTGTTCAGGTCTTCCATGGTCTCAGCCATAAGGACTATATCATCGGCAAAACGAAGGTGTGTTAGGTACTCGCCATTAATGTTGATGCCGAGTCCTTTCCAGTCCAAGAGCTTAAAGATGTCCTCCAACGCAGCTGTGAACAGTTTCGGAGAAATAACGTCTCCCTGTCTCACACCACGCTGCAGTTGGATAGGATTTGTGTTCTGGTTCTGTACTCGGATCGTCATGGTGGCATTTTGGTATAAGTACCTCAACACCTCGATATACCTATAGTCCACTTGGCAGGTGCCAAGTGGACTATAGGTATAATTTAATATTTGCTAGCCCCAAATTATTGTCAAATTGTCATTATTACGTGGGAGTAGAAAACCAGCTCTGTCATTAAGAGAACGGTTGAGGTCATAATTTTAAACTGTTTAGGAGTAGTTTTTATTTTGTCAATGTATAATATAAACGTTTATACCATTCGTATAACTTTTTAATATTAATATGATGAATTACGTAACTTGGCACGCGGTATCTAGCAAACTTATAATATCAAACAAATGGAATTAGGTACTCATGTTATGCATGCAGTACGTTTTTTCATGACGTTAAACAATCCTTTCCCAAGGTTCGTGTTATATCTATTTCATGTCGTGTCTGTAAAGAGGTGTTCACATAAGAATGCATAAAAGTTGAGTTACGAAGCCCTGTAAAATCAGGGTGAAGTAGGTTGAAATAGGCTTTGACGTATATTGGATTAGTAAGTACCCTATCTTTATACGTACACTTATGGCGCGTTGAGGCATCTCATTTATAAACCAGTGCTTCAAACTAAACCAAAGTACTAAAAGAGAACGAAGATAAAGCAGTTGCTGGATTTGTAACGAATCCAAATAACTGCTTACTAAAATTTGGATCCAATATTGGTGCCGATGCCGTCGCGCCGTCTTCGTCGTTATCATCGCCGACGAAGTCCACTCCCTCACGTGATGGATGGAATAAGTTTATATATAGTTAAGTATTGACTTCTACTCCACATCACACATTGAGTAGATTTGGTCGACAAACTGAGTGAGCTGAAGTCAATATGCCGTAATGACGACCGTGAAATCGTCTAGAATTCAACATTTCATAATACATTATTTCATAGACATGTCTAAAAAGGTTTTTAGTAGGTACCTGAGTGAGTACTATTATGTTCTGTGGTAAAATTCAGACCTTAACATTTTGCCGGGTAGGGTAGTGGTGAGCCACGTGTGCTCCCATTTTTTATTACTTAATTAAACTAAGTTCATACAAATTAGATAGGTTTTCCTTAATGTAAATTTAAACTGTAATTTTGGCTAAGTGTTATTGGCTATTATTAGTCGATAGGAAAATAAACTAAAAGTAGGCAATGATGGAATGGTTATGTCTTTTTGCATAATATAATAGCTGCTCGACAAAATTAATTTATGTCGAGATTGCTTAGTTGTGTAACTTATATAACTAAATATTACGGCAGTCTTGGTGAATATGGTGGTTGGCTAATTTATTTGTAGTTTATCACTTGATGCTTGTCTCGCATACCAATGTAGTAAGCAACATTATTACGAAATTAGTTCGAATGCGTAATTAAACGTAGGAAAATTACAAGTGCAGATGGTCAAATAGGACCAAAGATTTAGCGCTTTCGCACACAGGCAACTTAGTCGCCCAGCAACTGTTTTGTCTCTGTCTCAAGTCCACAGGTTTAAATGGAAGCGTGCACACGAAGCGACGCAGTCGTCGGCAACTTTTCATACAAATCATGTGAGAGACAAAATACACTCGACGACAGAAAAATCGCACCTTTTCGAAAATAAGTTTAGACTTGGCCACTCGCTATTGCTAGCTAGCGTTTTATTGTGTAAATGTTGATATCTATTGAAAGTACATTTAATGAGCTTTCAATTAATAATTGTTTGATTTTATTAACATAACAGTTACCATAATTAAACGCTTAAAGCGTTATTGCTTGCGCCGCCATAAAAGTGAAATAAAAGGGGTCAATTTAGGAAATGCGGGTAAATTCGCTATCGAGATGATGGACGAAAGACACTTCAACAGTTCAATTAAAAAAAGAAATACCCAAGACCCATGAAGTTGCTCAAATATTGCAAAAAATGATTATTGGTTCCGATCGACGAGTATTCTAACGGTTTCTAGAGACTGTTGGCTATGTCCGAAGGGGAAAAAGCATATAACAACACTTACCATTAAATTAGATAAGATTAAATTAACTTCGAAGAAATTTTTTTAAAGGTGCGGTTTTTCTGACGCGGAGTGTAGTTGCGGAGACAAAAGTCGCCTGTGTGCGGGTAGCGCTTAGTGAAGAAATTGATAAAATATTTTTTTACTGACCATTTTAATTCCAAGATCAATCAAATTATCATACTCTTGACATAAGCCCCTAACTGTAACTTATTTAAATTTATTTTGTTACGTTATGAAATTACCCATCCGCAAATGTTTTCCCAAGTTCATTGTATGAAAAAAACGAGCTTCCTAAACTTTCTATAAAATCTAGTAAAAAATAGAGAATTCGATATGTTAATAATTTTCTTAAGTAAAACATTCAACTTCATTTTATGAATTTTCAGTTTTTGTATCTTACACATCTTACAGTAGCGAGCAGTTCATTCATCATTATGAAGTTAAGATTTTGGTCAAATATGTGAATTTGAATGCTTCGGAGCAATTCTATTTTTTTTACTTTTTCTACTAGCGAGACTAGCTTTGAAGAATTAGAAACTTAGTTTTCGTATAAGATTTCGTTAGTATATCGTGTGAAATTGTACACCGTAAAAGATATGAGGTGAACAAAAAACGGCAAGGTCGTAAGAAGCGTTCACTTTCGCATTACGATTTGGTAAGCACGACTCCTCAACAACAGCAGCGTGTGGTTTGTACCGTTGGTACACTAGCCACTCGCGGACTTTCTTGAGTAATTATAATTATTTCTCGAAACTACTCTTACTACAAGATTACGTAGTAGCATGCAGAGTTGGTAATACGCCATGTACTAACGAGTAGCGGTTGATGCTACTTACTTTAATTACAAGTCGGAAATGAATGGTCAAAGCTAAAATTGAGTAGCTTCTTTCATTTGAGTTTAAGGTTCATCATTCACACTACAAAAAATTAGTTCCTAGTCTTGATTCAGGGTTCCTTAATCTTGATAAATTCTGAACCTTGTGATGGCCAATCGAGTGAAATCAAATCGCCATTGTTTGTGGCTTTGACGTCATTATTATGATTCGTGAAATGTAGTATGGTTGGACATCGAACTTCGAATGGTTTATCATCTATTGGAAATTTATTTTGTACCAACTTGATGGAAAAGTTCGCACAAATATGTTCAGTAGGTAGCTACTTCATTCTTTGTCATTGAAAAAAAATACGTGTAGGTAAGTACCTAATAAAAATATTATTCTGTTTGCAACGAAGCAATTGAAAACAATCAAGGTAATTTGAAGTTGATTGTTATGGCAATTTTCTGAATAACCTTTTCATCAGCTATGATTCTTCTCAGGTCAACATAACTACGCGCCATGTTTAGGAGCCACTATAGCTTCTGCATTTTAGCTATTGTTACCACAAAGATGGATATTTTATGCGATCTGGCTAACTTAATTAATTTAACGTGTATTATTGAGAGTTATGCAATCGGCGTGATTCTAGGGATCGTTTCTTACCTTACGGCACGCGAGGTCACCTAGCTGGGTATGTACGTGCCTAGTTCATTGATTCTGTTCAATTGGCCTTTAATAGACTTTTTAATAATGCTGTTATTAGAACTGACACATATTTAACAGTTAAATAAGACTGAATTTAGGTTCGAAACTGATGAGATGACGGTGTTTCGCCGAACAAAATCAAAACCAAGGATTACGAGTGCCTACCAAGTATTAAATTAATTAATTTATTAACTTGTATCAGAAGTATCAGAAACATCGAAAATAGAGAATAATGTACGACTAAAGTACAATTCCTGTTGGGTTTGTTTGTATTGTTAACTGTGAAGAAGCAATATGGTGATAGACGTACATAATCTGGCGTGCTTCCATGAACTGCAAAATGTATACAAAAACATTATTGCGAATGAATCGCATGATTGATTTCAAGAATAAAGTCTCCCCGTATGTACTCACTAATTATACGATGAATATATCGGTATTACTATTATATATTATGATATGAACAAGCTCTTAATTTGCCAAACAAAATTTACTGCGTGTAAGTATAATGATCGTTTTCTGCCCCTTGTATAGTGAGAGCCGACTGTTAAAATATTTTGGAATTGAATAATAGAAACTAATGGATAATGGTGAAATGGTCTCTCTTTGAATGACGTTTGTCGGGGCGTTAGCTCATCAACATCATCGGCGGCACATCTGTTCAGCGGGCGAACACATGCTACACTTCAGATAAGGGTACAAAAATAAACATTGTTAATTCGTTCGCCACTCGCGCTCGTAAGGAATGTTCGCTCAATGAATGCCCACCACACACTTCCTCTACTTTCCTGATTGACTGAATACGTAGCTGTGTTGGACGGTAGTGCGTTATGGATCTTTTGAAATTGATAGCTTAAGTGGTGATAAAAACTTTCGGGTCGTCGACCGCTTTCACTGTGAGATGTAAGATGGTAAGCGATGTTACATCATTCCTTGATCCGCTGTCGATCGCCAAGATACTGCCGAAGGAATACATTATATTGTGTAGAATCAGTTTAGCTGTATTTATTCAATAAATTGTAACTGTTCTATTCGCATTACTATTCTCAACCGCGTGTAACTAATATCTACACGATTCAACTCCATAAGGAAAAGTGATTAAAGTCAAGGAATGCATACAAATGCTCACTATATTATTTCATCGACATTTTATCTTGCCTTTTGTTTGACTTAATACAGTTATCCATACGGGAAGTTAAAGAATTTGAAGCTTATTTCACTTCGGTATTGTGATTTTAGGCTGATGGTAATGAATTATCAATAAATTGAAAACATCTGAAAGAACTTACGTCTATTTGTACAAGTGTCATATGAGCTAACAAATTATGTACGTTCAAAACTGGTTGGTTCCACGTATTTGAAAACACATGTCCGTCCATTGGACATAGCAAACGCGGTCGGGGAAATCTTTGGCCTGGATAGCTAAGAATCTTTGTTTACTGGTTTCGTAGTTGTTTAGTTGCGTTTTGGCTGCGTAACCAAAGTGATCCTTATTCGAATGGTATGCGAGCGGCGTGCTTGTCTGTTGCGTAAAGCAGTCTGTTCCACAACGGTCGCGCGGCTGGACGTGTGCGTGCGCTCTCGCCATGTTTAATTAGTCAATCATATATTGCGCGGCTAATCGCATTGTTTTAAAGTCGAGCCCGTGCTCAAGCGTGACGACCATGTTTGTGTAAAGAGGGTTATTAAATATTGTGCTGTGCTCTGATTCTGATACTGCTTTGTGTTTTGGATTGACATTGTGCATCTAGCCAGATGGTTAGGAAAATAATAGTTGTTGGGATACGACACTATGAAGATCCGTTTTATAAGTACGTAAACTACAGTCTTCTTGTCTTAAATATAACTTTAAGCCAACCTTGTACAAAGTTTTCCTTAAAACTGATCTGAATTTTCCTCACTTGGATGTTTTTGTCCTCAGGCATGTGACCGGCGCGAACGGGCCGCCGCCGGGATGCGGTCATCAAAGAAACAGATCGTTGGATTCGGTCCTTCAGAGGATACCGGAAGACGTGACACCGACGTCGCCGGAAGGTGCGCCACTTCGGTTGCCGATGGAAGTGCCCGCACCGAGGCTCGCCCTACCACCGGAAGTGCCCGCCGGCTCCGACGACTCGGGCATCCACACCCCTCCCGACGGCAACGATGAAGACAGACCGCCCGCTCCAGCAGCCGCGCGATCGAGAGAAAGTCTCGACTCGGGAAATCCAGAAGACGTAGATAAACCTCCGGACCCACCGGATACCACCGTCGAAACAGTGATCAAATTAGAAGTTTCCGCCGCCGACACATCGAAAAACAAAGACTTTCTACTTCGGCTATTCGAAAGTAAACTGTTCGATATGAGCATGGCGATCTCATATCTTTTCAACTCGAAGGAGCCCGGTGTACAGACTTATTTGGCAAACAAATTATTTTCATTCCCTTATGAAGAAGTCGACTTCTATTTACCACAATTAGCGACCATGTATATAGAAATGGGTGATGTGGCGGACGTGCTTCGACCTTACTTAGTGCATAGATGTAAACAAAGCGCGGAGTTTTCGTTGCGGCTCGCGTGGTTGCTGACCGCTTTCGGTGGTGATGTGAAGCGATCGAAAGCAATGAAATTGAGAGACTCTATCTTAGCAGAAGAGATTAGGCCAGCGGCGCGCCGAGGCCACCACCGGTCGCAGTCCGACGCGTCGGCGTTGCGGCTGGCGACGCCGTCGGGGAGGCATCTGGGCGACCTGGCGTCCGGACGTGCGTTTGACAATGGATGCCTTTGTGGCGAACAATGCACCTGCGGAGCACCGAGGTTGGCGCCACAGACTCAGGTAAGAATGCCATTATTTTTGTCTCCATTTTAATTTCCTGTTACGTCGCATATAAACAAATACAAACATCTTCCTATTCGTTAAAAATTACCTGTAGAGTAGGTGTCACTTCCTTCTTCCCTCCTTAAATCAGTAAGGTGGTAAAAAAACCAATGCGATTTTAATGCTCAAAGTAAAGATTGAGTCTTAGGATTGAGCTAATTTTGCATCAATAATAATTTTTAATTCATAAAAATAAATGATTATCAATACATTAGTAGCATCCTGCTGTGCTGGCCTGGCCCACGCACAAATCGTGCATGTGACAGTTTTAAACTTGATTTGATTTCGTCCAATCTTAATTACATTCATCCATATTATGTTTATCAACAAGTTTCACATATTTCCGACAAGACGTTTAAGGTAGAGAATATTGTGTAAGTCCCAAAACAATGTCTGCCGCAGACTTGGCAGGAGTTTTACACGCAACCTATGTTATGTTCGAGCGAGATTATCCCACTAATGATGGGATTCAACACGTTAATTAATTAAATATAACATGCACGCGTACTCGTAGCTTTCTTCTTGAACTTTGTAATGAGCTCGAGTTGACACACTGACTCAGAGCTCAGCCCGTCGCTTCTGGATGACGTTATTAGCTGTGTCACTGGCTGACTGGAGATACAACACTCAGCAATACTTATTTAGATTTTCTACCAACTGTTTTTGTGCAAAATTATGAAGCTTGAACGTCCCGAAAAAGTTAGCTCGCATAAGAAATTGTTGAGGTAGAATCATCGTAGATTATACTTGGTGGAGAATTGTTAAGATGATAAGATATCATTCAACGGTGGTGGTAGATAAGATTGTTTGAAAAAAGTTAATTATTATATTATCTTATGGAAACATTATCTACATTTGAATGACTTTCTTGTCAGGTTCATGCATTAATGCTGATTAATTTATTCAAATGATTTGCTATTACTATAGAAGAGGAAACATTGAATAACATAAAAATAAAGGTATCTACTATTACACTAAATATTCATGAATCGCAATGAAAACAACGCTGATAAAATCTAATCACAATAGACTGGACAAAAAGTTTATAAGTATTGCAAAACACTGCACAGACTGGCAAGAAACAAGAACCACCTTTGTGAAAACCGAGATATTCTCATGATAATGAAACTCATCATTTGTCACTTTTTGTTGTTGCCAAAAAACCACATAGGAATAGAAACATTGTGTTTTTTACGTTTCCTCCAAAGGGACGGAGTCACTATTATTATGCGAAACCGATTCGCGCTTGACCGGCTCTTCTATTTTAGATTAAGGCAAACTACTTTGATATCAGACGTCATTGTGCGTGCGTATAATAAAAATAAATATAACTAGCTGCTTCAAACGAAATGAATGATTTAGGATTACTGAAAATAGAGGAAACAAACTTCAATTGAATACCGAACCGCAGATTTACCAATTAGATCTACCTACTTGTTGTCAGAATAGTTATCAATTCAAGTAGATCTAATTATGGCCTTATCTATATTATGTATAAGGTTTCAATTTTGACATGTTCTTATAATAAAACTGATCTATAAAGTGTTATCAAGAAGTACATTAAGGACACAATAAATTAAAACAATAACAATATGTTTTTATTTACTTAATAAAGTGAGAATTTTATGTACCTAGTTGGTTACTAAGTTCTGTAACTATGGAAAACATGAATAATACTAAATTTACAAATAATGCTACAATGAATTATATACCAAATGAAAGCACAAATATTTAAGATTATCATGTATTAAAATTATTCGAAATGACCGCCTCTGGCATGAATACACGCCTTTAGACGACGAGGCCAGTCATCGATGGCAGCACGAACTACCACCATATCCAATTCTGCGACTGCCTTGAGAATAGCGCGCTTAAGAGAGTCGAGATTCATGTGGGGCTTAGCACATGCTTTCTCCTCAATAAGTTGCCATATGGCATAATCCAGAGGATTTAAGTCTGGGCTGGAGGATGGCCATTCTTCCTGCGCGATAAAATCAATTTTGTTAGCCCGAAACCATGCTTGTGTAGATTTTGCTTTTTGCGCAGGGGCAGAGTCCTGCTGGAAGACCCATGGCTGGTTTTGAAATAAAGTGTGGCTTAAGGGTTTGACAACAGGTTCCAGAACGGTATCTTGATAGACTCTAGCGCCAGTTTTCACACCTTTTTCACAGAAATGAACCTTACTTAGCCCTGAATAGGACACCCCCAGCCAAATCATCACTGATGAGGGGTGGTGACCTCGTTGGATCCTCGGAGCAATCATGCTGGCTTCTTTACTATTCTTAGCGTATACTCTATCATTTTGACGGTTAAAATTTTCTTCGACTGTGAAGATTTTTTCATCAGTAAACAAGATTTTTCGATGGCCGTTTTGTGCGTACTGCTTTAGTAGAGCGCGACTTCGTGCTAACCTCATAGCCTTCAATCGTGCGTTTAGCAGATGGCCCTTTCGTCTACGGTAAGCGTGAAGCCCAAGGTCATCATTGATAATTTTTTTAAGGGAACTTCTTTTCACAGTCATCTGTATTGCCAATAACTTTTGCTTCCGGACGGGATTTCTCGTGATTCTCGCCTTCACTGTCTTGATCACAGCTGGTGTCCGAACGGTGCGTGGTCTTCCTGATCTTTTTCGGTCATCGACGGTCAAGGTATTACTGTACCTATGGATAGTGCGATAAATAAATTGCTTGTTGATTTTCAACTTTTGTAGCAACTTGAAAATCATATTCGGTGGCTGCCCACATTTGTGCAGAGCAATTACAGCGACACGATTCTCCTTCAACCCCCATTCCATGGTGAAATAAACAAAATATGATATACGTGTGGTATGGAATTATAGCTTATAAAACTGTCAATAATATGTCATTTTTATTTTTTCTTTTCATTTGTTTTAATGGCCAGTAATCGATAAAGAAACTCAGTAACAGAACTTTTGACCAACCTGTGTATATCTTAATGAATATTACACGTTAGCTTATCCTTATTTAATTAAAAGACAATTAGACCTTTTAAGACGAAGAAATAGTCATAAACCATCGCATTACCCGTTTAGTATTTTAAATAAAAAGCTAATGACATAATTAAGTATAATAATTTATTATTACTGTGTAAACGCTTAAGTTTTTGCGCAAATTATAAGAAGTAGCCAAGTACAAGTTTTTGTTTAGTCGGTCATTCGGTTAATTACCTCCGACCATATTCATTAGATAATCGTCTTATTTGTTAAATGTAACGGGTTTTTATTTTTATCCTTCATTACCGACCATTAGATCTATTGTTGACTGGGTTAAACATTCATTAGTCAAATGTGTTTTGCACCGTAAAATTCCACCGTCTCAAAATAAATAATAAATTAATAAATATTTGACAACATCACATACATTGCTCCAATTCCAAAGTAAGTAGCTATAGCACTTGTGTTATGGAAATTAGAAACAACGGTAGTATGACAATGACAAACACCCAGACCTGAGACAATATTGAAAAGTTCATTTTCTACATTAACCCAGCCGGGAATCGAACCCGGGACCTCAAGAGATGGTGACGCCTTGAAAACCGGCGTGCAAACTACTCGACCACTGAGGTCGTCGAAAAAGGGCTACATACTACCTAGGACATTTCCGTTAAAATTTTTGTATTGCCGGTCATTTATTAGTAACAGCGCAGCAGCGCAAAGAGGGGTGTTTGTTATAAGTGTAAAGCGTATGTCTGTCTGTCTGTACGTATCATCGTAGTGCCTAAACGGATCAAGCGATTTCAATGCGGTTTTTTTTTATTGAAATCTAAAGACATGTTTAATGAAAATCCATCCAGCTATTTATGGAGATAGTCAACTGCCTGCCGAAACGGTAAAAGATACAGATGGTGATGTGACTAAAATAATGTACAGCCTGGGCAAATTTAGGTGCAATAAAAAAAAAGCGACAAAATAATTGCTGCCAAAAATTATGTCTCTTCCTTTTTAGAGTAGTTTGACAAAGAATTAAGTCCGGACTCCCTCAAAGTGGGGACGAGAAGAGATTTGTCGCGCTTCGCCCACGTTGATGAAGCTGCGGGCGGAAAGCTAGTTTCAAATAAAGAATCGCTAAAACCTGTCAAGTCGGCAGTTCGAATAGCATACAAGATTTTATTTAAGGATTATTAATAGAGATTAGAATTATTCCTATTATGATTACCTAGGATGTACAAGCAAGGTTACTAGTCTGTGACTGCACAGGTTGTACTGCACGTTGATTATGCCGTTTCTTTGCAACAGAAAAGAGTTCTGACTTTCTGAAGCTGAACTTGGCTCACTTACCCAGGCGTGCCTTTAAAATCAATCAGAGGCTACAGTTGAAATCGGTGAAAGCTGATAATCTCATGAGACTTCTTTGTAAATTAAAAATGGAATCCGAAGTTATTAACAATTGGAGGACAACTGTCTGAGCTGAGCTAAATATAGAAGATGATAGCTACTGAAGCAGAAAACTAAAACACTATACAGAAAAATCGCGCTCTAAAAAGTACGTACAAAATTGGACGAAAATAACACTGAATCTAGTTACAATTCAGAAATGAAAATAAACGGTACAGGCGTTCCGCAGGGGAGTATCTTGGGGCCATCGCTCTTTCTGATATATATAAAAGATCTGCCTAGTATTACAAAATATGGGTGCGTTCTTTTTGCGGACGTCATATCAGTTATTATGATTAAGATAGATATTAATAATATAATAATGAAATAAATAAGACTGTAGAAGAAATAATACTTTGGCGAAAACGTAACAATTTAAAAATAAATATTGACATGTCGAATTAAATTGTATACAATTTCGAAACTATCAAGGAAAAACTAACTTTAAAATTACATAGGTAAGAAACTAGTGACTAAAATATTTTTTTTTTAAGTTTAAGGTATTCCGGCCATTTCAGAACTGACAGACTTATGTTTATTCTCTCTACGATTGAAAACTAAATGATGACACGGGTCTCTTACTGATGACACATGACGTAAATATAATCTTAAAATTTTGACCGGAAGTGGAAGATTTTCTCAAGGTTCTGGCCAATTTTATTTGCGATAATCTTCTGATCCTCGCTCAGAACAACTTTTCCGACCGTGTATCATGCCTTTCATCGTGATGTCATATGACGTAGGCAATAATGTCGCGGGCTCACGGACTATAAAAACTAAATCTGCTTACTGTCCCTTGTTTATATCTTAGAAATATGTATTTTTGTTAAAAGTCATCCGGATATGTTGAATGATGAAATAATTCGTAAATTTCCTACAAGGTATCCAAACAATAAGATCAAGGAGCTGTTATTCAGTGGCTATCAAAATATTTAACAAGATTCCTGATAACATTAGAGATCTGCTTTTTAATGAATTAAAATCTAATTAAGTACATGGCTAGTGAAAGACTGTTTTTATACGATGACTGAATGTTTTAATTTTAAATGCTAATAATTTTATAAATTTATAAGAATTTGACTTGTAATTTTGCATGATATTAATGTTGACATACTATATTTTCCACTATATTTTGCATGCCAGCTCCTGGTGAATGTGATGTGACAATATGAAATATATTACGACCCTTATGATTGTACCGCATTCTAGCAAATAAATTCTTGATACGAAACAAGAAAGTATTTGAGTCCGAAATTCGATAAAAACACCACCACTCCACTTTGTCCTACACACGAACGATCCTTTTTATTGAAGTTCAGACTCGAATATTTTCTTGTTTCGTACTTTTTAGACCGCGATATTTCCTTAGTTTTAATTTTTAAACACCTTTTTTAATTTAAATTATTTTGGGGTTGTAATGCAAGCAAAGCCGCGAGCAACAGCTAACAGTGGACGATTTAGACATCGGGTAAAAAGAAAAAACTTTTGAATGACATCTCCAGTTGTTTTTATGCGGAATATTCAGATTAAAAATTTCGTGATTTTAGTGTGAGACGATAAATTTAAAATTCAAAAAACTTGACACTTTTTGATGCGAATTAGTGTGAGCGTCAGGATGGCTGGTTGTCTACATCGGTTCGTATCAAGCTGGTGACCAAAAATTGCTACCTATTTGCTACTATTTGCTACCTACAGCCAATTAATTGCTACCTAACTATAAACCAAAATAAAGGGATATCAAAATGTCCAGCCATTCTGATATCAGGATGGCTGGTTCACTCTCCGTTTGTGTAAACTATACAAATTCGTGTTATTATTTTTACTTCAGTAATTGCTACCTGATTGCTACCCTCACATTTATCAATAATCTACCTTGTATCTTTAACAAGTAAAAAGTTATGATCATTTGTAACTTTTACAGGGAACGGACTACGGGTATTAAAATAATAGTACATTACAAACAAGAACGGGATGTTATATGCATACAAGGCTTGTATAGTGATTTTATCAAGAAATGAGAGAAAATTCAATTTTATATAGGTAACTTATTTTGAAGAAAAAAGAAAAGGAGAAAAGTAAACACATTAAAATACAAATAAAAATGTATGGATTTTTTTGGAAAAATAGGTTTTCTATTTGCTTTTTCTTTATTTCTAAAGGACCGTCAAACTGTCCTCGACAATGTAATTGCTAACTTCCAGTTCTTGTCTGTACTATCATTTCAATACCCGTAGTCCATTCCCCTGTAAAATTTTCAAATGACCATAACTTTTTACTTGTTAAAGCTACAAGGTAGACATTGATAAACGTGAGGGTAGCAATCAGGTAGCAATTACTGAAGTAAAAATAATAACACGAATTTGTATAGTTTATACAAACGGAGAGTGAACCAGCCATCCTGATATCAGAGTGGCTGGACATTTTGAAATCCCTTTATTTTGGTTTATAGTTAGGTAGCAATTAATTGGCTGTAGGTAGCAAATGGTAGCAAATAGGTAGCAATTTTTGGTCACCAGCTTGATACGAACCGATGCAGACAACCAGCCATCCTGACGCTCACAATTAATTGCTACCTAACTATAAACCAAAATAAAGGGATTTCAAAATGTCCAGCCACTCTGATATCAGGATGGCTGGTTCACTCTCCGTTTGTATAAACTATACAAATTCGTGTTATTATTTTTACTTCAGTAATTGCTACCTGATTGCTACCCTCACGTTTATCAATGTCTACCTTGTAGCTTTAACAAGTAAAAAGTTATGGTCATTTGAAAATTTTACAGGGGAATGGACTACGGGTATTGAAATGATAGTACAGACAAGAACTGGAAGTTAGCAATTACATTGTCGAGGACAGTTTGACGGTCCTTTAGAAATAAAGAAAAAGCAAATAGAAAACCTATTTTTCCAAAAAAATCCATACATTTTTATTTGTATTTTAATGTGTTTACTTTTCTCCTTTTCTTTTTTCTTCAAAATAAGTTACCTATATAAAATTGAATTTTCTCTCATTTCTTGATAAAATCACTATACAAGCCTTGTATGCATATAACATCCCGTTCTTGTTTGTAATGTACTATTATTTTAATACCCGTAGTCCGTTCCCTGTAAAAGTTACAAATGATCATAACTTTTTACTTGTTAAAGATACAAGGTAGATTATTGATAAATGTGAGGGTAGCAATCAGGTAGCAATTACTGAAGTAAAAATAATAACACGAATTTGTATAGTTTACACAAACGGAGAGTGAACCAGCCATCCTGATATCAGAATGGCTGGACATTTTGAAATCCCTTTATTTTGGTTTATAGTTAGGTAGCAATTAATTGGCTGTAGGTAGCAAATAGTAGCAAATAGGTAGCAATTTTTGGTCACCAGCTTGATACGAACCGATGTAGACAACCAGCCATCCTGACGCTCACGAATTAGTAAGTGAAGAGAGATACGATTACCAACTCTTGATCAATCACGATTTAGGTTACTGTGTTATGTACTACTGAGCTACCGTGATATTTTAACATTAACATATTTACTGTCTGCACCTTTGCGTGGCCTGAGATGACCGATGGAATTTTATTTTCACTGATATGCTATGGCAAAAATATCTTCAAACGTCACTTCAGTTTAGATGAGAATTATTACAAATTCTGATTATATTGTATTTTCCTAGGTATCCATAAGTGATAATATCATATCATTGACCCGCAGTTCCTGAACTCGCTGACCAGCATAGGCCGCCGGCTGGCCGGCGTGGCCGACAAAGAGCGACGTAACGGAAAGCTCCGAGCGGAGCTGGCGTCACTCGACCTGAACCTCCCCGCGAGGGTGTGGCTCCCCCTCCACCACCGGCCGCACTACGTGCTAAGGATACCACCGCACGCCGCCGCCGTCCTCAATAGTAAAGATAAGGTGAGCTTTATGAACTATCGCTTTCCTTATAAGCGACGGAACGGAAAGCTCCGAGCGGAGCTGGCATCACTCGACCTGAACCTCCCCGCGAGGGTGTGGCTCCCCCTCCACCACCGGCCGCACTACGTGCTAAGGATACCACCGCACGCCGCCGCCGTCCTCAATAGTAAAGATAAGGTGAGCTTTATGAACTATCGCTTTCCTTTTAAGCGACGGAACGGAAAGCTCCGAGCGGAGCTGGCATCACTCGACCTGAACCTTCCCGCGAGGGTGTGGCTCCCCCTCCACCACCGGCCGCACTACGTGCTAAGGATACCACCGCACGCCGCCGCCGTCCTCAATAGTAAAGATAAGGTGAGCTTTATGAACTACATCACTTTCCTACTGTGAGCGGGGAAACGGTTAGCTCCGAGCGGAGCTGGTATCATTTGACTCGACCTGCAGCATAAGAATAAACAATACCCTGCAGGCCTATTTTGTAACTCAACTGACAGCTTAAAATGATCATCACTGATCTAAGTTGTAAGTACATTGCTGCTACAGTAAAAAACAATGTTATTATGACTCTCTACAACATCCCAGCATGTACTTACAACTTAGATCACGCGAGGGTGTAGTTCCGTTTACACCACTGACCACACTGCGTCCTGAGGATACCACCTCACGCCGCCGCCGTCCTCAATAGTAAAGGTTAGCGTTACGAATATATTGGTAATCCCTGTATGAACCTGAATATAAGTTGTGCCATGACAATGAAAACCATCGAATGGCTGGGAAATGAGGCTGGCACCTTATCTAGGTATACCATTTAGGTATATACAGGTATGTATTGCCAATCACCTACATGCTTACTCAGTTAATTTATTAAGAAATGATGATGCGGTTTTACAACATTTTATATTTTGCATTTTCGCCATATCGCCAATACAATCAATATGCGGAATTGCGGATATTTAATAGGTATGTTCGCTTAGCTGAAATTCGAGTATTTGATTCGATTAAAAAAAAACTGAAATACGATCTTCTGCATCGAATTATCAGGAAATATGATTAAGTGTGAAACGCATACACTTGGAGTTATTTTTATGTCGGTATTGTGGTACTTACCCTAGTTGCACACCTGCTTATTAAAAGTTTTTTATACTTCATATTTCGTAAAAATATACGTGTTCAACAGCAAAGTTTGTTTATAAGCGAGATGTCAAGACCAATTATTTTATTAATTATTTTATATGTGCGAAATAACAAGGTTATTTCTGTACCATAATACATTGCAATAACAATTAACGTGCATTTATTAAACTTTCGTGCATAGTTTGACCTTGAGTAGATTTTAAACTTGACGAGGTAGGTCACCAGTCGGGCAACAATTTGTTGTCAATGAGAGCGCGGCGTGGGCATAGTTGTGGGTGCGTTTTGAAAGGATAATTTAACGCGGACTTTGGTGGTAACGCGGATATGTTTATCACGAT
This sequence comes from Agriphila tristella, assembly GCA_928269145.1. Taxonomy (NCBI): domain Eukaryota; kingdom Metazoa; phylum Arthropoda; class Insecta; order Lepidoptera; family Crambidae; genus Agriphila; species Agriphila tristella. The sequence continues at coordinate 20,348,588 of OV743440.1, read as the reverse complement.
CTCCTACTGATATTAATTTAACCTTGAAGTTTAAAAAAAAACAGGGAACGACTACAATAGATTCGTGCACGCATACTGTGAGCAGTGCGCTCGCGAACACATTAAAATGCATGGAAAATGTTGCACTGTAACTTGCATTACATCTTGTGTTGCAAATAATCTGTACCAGGCTTTATAATAAGTCGATATGGCTTGTATAACCAAGAGGGGAGAGAACTGGTGCTTATTAGATTAAAAAACGCGTTTAAACTAAAACATAGGTGTTTTAACACCTCCCTTTTCCCGACGTTTCGACCGAGTTGCATCGGCCGTGGTCACGGGCTGACTTAACTTCAGCAGGCTATCGGCTTAACTCAGACAATCGCAATCTTTTCGCAGTATCCAAGTTTACTTGTAGAAGAAGATGGCAGAGTATTTTTATCATTTGGATGATTATTAAAACTTGATAACAATTCAGAGTAAGTATTTACGTCATTAATGTCAATTTAAGTGTTTTATTTCCTGTTAAGTATTATGAATATTACAGTTGTTTTATCTCACGAATGCGGTTCGGCTATGAATGTTGTTAGGCGTGCACATGCTTATTATTGTATTGTGTGTAATACGAGAGCGTGCAGACGCACACTAAAACAATGTGCATGTGCACGCCTAACAACATTCATAGACGAACCGCATTCGTGAGACAAAACAACTGCAACTATATGTCAGAATTCTTCGAACGAATTTGAAGTTACCTTCCGATAAATAAAGTTTTAAAATAATACACCAACATCTCTAACAACGTTTCGTTTGTCCGCAGGCTCCATACATAATGTACGTGGAAGTACTCGAGACGGAAGGACACGAACCGCTGCCGCCCCGCCTGCTCCCCCCCGCGCCGCCCGCCCCGCACTCCCCACCGATCAGACATACAAAGAGTGAAGAGAACTTGGTCCCGGAGTGGCCAGCACTGTCACTGTACTCTGCGTTGGATGATACAGACGCTGGTGACTGTTGGAGCCACGACGATGATGACCTTAGCACGCAGTATGCGCTGAGAGCACCGGCGCCTGATAGCCTCTCTCAGGTATGTTTTATTGTACGTGCGTTACGTATGTAGGGGACAGCACATACGACGCCAATCAGAGAGACCAAGAGCTGAAGAGTACTTGGTGTCGGAGTGGTCAGTACTGTCTATACTCTGCGTTGGATGACGTGGACGTCGGTGACTGTTAGAGCCACGACGATGATGACCTTAGCACGCAGTATGCGTTGAGAGCACCGGCGCCTGATAACCTCTCTCAGGTATGTTGTATTGTATGTGCGTGACGTATGTAAGGGACAGCAGTGTACCAATCAGACAAACCAAGAGCTGAAGAGAACTTGGTGCCTAAGTGGCCAGCACTGTCACTACGACGAGTACAGTGTACTCTGCGTTGAATGATACAGACGCTGGTGACTGTTGGAGCCACGACGATGAAGACCTTAGCACGCGTATGCGTTGAGAGCACCGGCGCCTGATAGCCTCTCTCAGGTATGTTGTATTGTACGTGCGTGACGTATGTAAGGGGCGGCACATACGACACCTATCAGACAAACCAAGAGCTGAAGAGAACTTGATGCCGAAGTGGCCAGCACTGTCACTGTATTCTGCGTTGGATGACGCGGACGCGGGCGACTATTGGAGCCACGACAATGATTACCTTGGCACGCAGTATGCTACTCTCGGGTATGTTGTAATGTAAACGTATGATGGTAAATGTTAAGGGATTGTTTCCAAGGGGCATATGTGAGGGCCAGCCGACACAGACAACCAACTGCACGTTCCAGATCGCTACCTAATTTTTTTTTTTTTTGCGTGATTTTATATGCGGTAGCGAAGTTAAACTTTACGCTCTCAGTAATAAAGACCATAATCGCGGATTGGATAGGGAAAAAAGTTCCTCGTCTATATAATATTATGATGTAAAATAGATAAGCATGGTGGTCAAGATTAAGTATAAGAAGAGCATTATTGCCCTAAATGATCTGATACATATATTTACAGATATTTGCGGAAGAATTGCAAAATTTGTCTCTTTTCTAATTGACGAAGTCAGGACTCTACCATCAAAACAAACCGCAATTACGTCATACATAACAAATGTATTTGTGATTCTAATTATATTGACGAAATGAGGAAGTTGATAATTTAGTATTTATATAGAATTGAAAACATAATTCTGTGAATCCCCCATTAAGATTATTGGAATTAATTGCTAAAGTCCTATACGTTTGTGGTACTGGGATGTTTTGTAGTTATAAATAAACGAGATAAAAATTATGACCAATTCTGACCAAACGCTGTTTGTGAAACGGGGGTTAGTACTATATTTTGTGACGAGAGTAAGATTGATAAAATTATATGGTCACTTTAACTCATCAATGTCAAATATGCCCTTAAGATGCTGGCTGACAGTGAACTTATAGGAAGTTGAAAAAACGTTGGAAACGTTATAACTTAAGGCTGGAAAAGTTATAATTAACTCTACTTGTGAGGTTATTCGGATTTAGGATTTTATTAAATTCACAATCCAAAATAAAGTAAATGTCAATTACATTTTTTCATTCAAAACTAGATTGTATTATTTTTTATTGATTTGGTATTTTTATTTTTTTATTTAATATAACCTTAAACAAATACAGTCTTAATCCGAATAACATCACAAGAATAGTTAATTTGGTATTACGTTTGTATAGGAAGTTCACTGTCTTACCTTAACTTTGAACGTCAAATGACTGACAAAGAATAGTTTTTCTGCTGTCTAATGTTCTATTTATCTGATCTAAACTCATAGCAGCATAATTTGTGGTTCATGGTGTCACGAAGTGCTTCGCTAACCGTCATATTGAGCGGCACGAGTTGGACCACACCGCCACTGTGCACGTGTATCATACACGTGTTTAATATCTGAGTAGTTAGGAAATAACATGACACCTCAAAGGTTTCGAATACTTGGGTTATTAATATTTATTTATCCTAATAACATTTCAATTTTTATATCAATGGCTTTACGCTTATAAACCTACGAGGTTTGTCCAACCCTTGCACATTCGACTTGCACGCTAACATTGAAATAAAAAAACAATAACAATGCGGCGACATTCGTCGACCGCACGCCCTATGTTTTTTTTTATTTTTATATTTTTATGTTTTAATTTATTTCTACTTTTTTAATGTAGGCTAGTACTTAGGTTTGTGTGTTTATTTTTACTATTGATTTTATTTTATTTTCAATTTAACGTGAATGATTGTTATTTCCTTTCTTACTTTAGTTAATAACTATTTGAAGTTGCTACACCCTAGACAGGGTTCATGTTTTGGGTCTAATATCTATTATCATCTTTGTTAACCACATGAGTTCAATAAACAACTTTTGATTTGATTACAATAATACAATACAAATAAGTTGCATTAATGATAAAAGGGAATTAGTTTAATTTAGTTTCGCTTCTATGATATAGATAGTTGGTATATGTATAGCTTATGATATATGATATACTCATAGATTTCGGTTTCTATGATATAGTAGAATGAAGAAGCAAGGACAAAGTAATAGACTATTCAATCATTTTATGCAGACGAAATTGATATTTGTATGGTAACTTTTATCGTCGACTGTGTTCTGGTTATTAGTTTTTTACTTAGAAGCAGTTAATTTAGACGGTTAACCTTCTTCCTATACCGTGTAGAAAAATATTTTTATTTTAGTGCATAATGTAATGTCTGATAATGATAAACCGAGGCTATAAAAAATCTTACATAATATTTTTATCGTTTTATATCGGTTTGACATAGAAATAAATATTATCGTTAGCTTAGTTAAGGCGTTCATCATCATCATCATCATATCAGCCACACGACACCCACTGCTGGGTATAGGCCTCCCCTAAGGATCTCCACGACGATCGGTCCTGCGCTGCCTGCATCCACTGGCTTTCCGCGACCTTCACCAGATCGTCGGTCCACCTTGTCGGGGGCCTACCCACGGAGCGTCGTCCGGTGCGCGGTCGCCATTCCAGAACCTTTCTGCCCCAACGGCCATCGGTTCTTCTCGCTATGTGTCCCGCCCATTGCCACTTCAGCTGAGCAATCCTTCGAGCGATGTCGGTTACTTTAGTTCTCCTGCGGATCTCCTCGTTTCTGATTTGATCACGTAGGGAAACGCCGAGCATGGCTCTCTCCATTGCACGCTGAGCGACCTTGAGCCTCCTTATGAGACCCATAGTTAGCGGCCACGTTTCACTGCCGTAAGTCATCACTGGCAACACACACTGTTCATAGACTTTCGTCTTGAGACACTGAGGTAAGTCGGACGCGAAGATTTTTCGAAGCTTCCCGAATGCTGCCCACCCGAGTTGGATTCGGCGAGAGATCTCTTTCTCGAAGTTGGACCTACCTAACTGGACTGCCTGTCCTAGGTATACGTAATGGTCAACAACTTCAAGTGTAGTGTTCCCAACATGAACTGGAGAGGGTACAACATGGGCATTTGACATAATTTTCGTCTTTTCCATGTTCATCCTAAGACCCACTCTTTGGGAAGCACTACGGAGATCTTCGAGCATTGTGTTCAGGTCTTCCATGGTCTCAGCCATAAGGACTATATCATCGGCAAAACGAAGGTGTGTTAGGTACTCGCCATTAATGTTGATGCCGAGTCCTTTCCAGTCCAAGAGCTTAAAGATGTCCTCCAACGCAGCTGTGAACAGTTTCGGAGAAATAACGTCTCCCTGTCTCACACCACGCTGCAGTTGGATAGGATTTGTGTTCTGGTTCTGTACTCGGATCGTCATGGTGGCATTTTGGTATAAGTACCTCAACACCTCGATATACCTATAGTCCACTTGGCACCTTTGGAGAGACTGCAGCACCGCCCAGGTTTCAATCGAATCAAAGGCTTTCTCATAGTCCACGAACGCCAAGCAAAGTGGCTCATTATACTCCTCGGTCTTCTGTATAACCTGCCGCAGCGTATGGATGTGGTCTATGGTGCTAAAGCCTTTTCGGAACCCGGCTTGTTCGGGAGGTTGGAAGTCGTCGAACTTGCGAGCGAGACGATTCGTAAGGACTCTCGAAAACAACTTATAGACATGACTCAGAAGCGAGATGGGTCTATAGTTCTTTAAGAGGGACTTGTCACCCTTTTTAAAGAACAAGATCACCTCACTTATGTTCCATGTCTTTGGCGTTCTGCCCTGGACGATGACGGAATTAAAGAGCTTCTGGAGGACTTTGAGTATCGGCTTACCGCCCGCTCTCAGAAGTTCTGTAGTGATTCCATCGTCACCCGCCGCCTTGTTGTTTTTCAGCTGTTTGAGAGCCATACTAATCTCGTACAGGCTGACGTCCGGGATATCTTGAGTATAGTGTCGGGTAAGCTTGGCTCTGGGGTCTTTAGCCTTGCTTTCAACAGGTGTCTGCGTGGAATATAACTGCCCATAGAAGCTCTCGATCTCCCTCAGGATTTCAGGCTTTGATGAAATGATGCGTCCGTCGTCAGTTTTCAGCTTCGTCATCTGGCTTTGCCCAATAGACAGATCTCTCGCGAACACTTTGGAGCCTTTATTCCGCTCGATAGCCTCTTTAATACGATTCGTATTAAATTGGCGAAGGTCGCTCGTCAAAGACTTAGATATCTGTCTATTAAGCTGCCGATAACGATTAGCATCTACTGAACTCTGGAGCCTCATTTCACGTCTCTGATCCATGAGTAGGAGTGTGTGGTCGGAGAGTTTCTTTATCTTGGGACGGCGGGTCTTAAAGAGCTTGGACCCTACCGTACGGACAGTATCCACCACCATGTTGTTTAGATCGTCCACATCTATGCTGTTCTCAAGGGCTTCGAAGCGGTTTTGGAGTTCGAGTTGAAAACTCTCGGGGTTTTGAATATGGGCCGGCAATGGTCGAATTGTTGATTTTATCAGTCGAGATCTTTCCAGCTTTGGGTTGATATTCAATGTGCCACGTACCAATCGGTGATCGCTCCCCGTCTTAACAGCGTTGATCACAGTGACATCATTGAATATTTGCTTTTTCGTCGACATGATAAAATCTATCTCATTTCTGACTTTACCGTCCGGACTGACCCAGGCGTTAAGGCGTTAGCCTATGTCAAATCCCAATATTAAATTAAAATTATTGAAAGAATGCGTGCGTGAAGCTATCATGGAAAAATGATTTCGTCAGGTGTCGGCGTTGTCGGTGCTGTCGACGTCGTCGTGCGGGTCGCGCGACCTCTAATCGACGCAGTTTCATAAAAGAAAAATTATAGCAAGTGGATTTTTGCGTTGCAATGCGATCCGATGCGGCCCGCCTGGTGGACACCAAGCTTTAGTTCGTTAAGCGTTATCTAGGATATTCTTGATCGAAGGTCGTGGGTTTAAAGGTCTTTACCCCACTACACCGTAGCATACCATGACCGTGCTAGGAACGTGTCCGGCAAAAAATATTATTTGTATTGAAAAGTATGACAATATTCCCACTAGACCGTTCCGTCACCGGCCATGCACGTAGCGTGCCATGCATGGAGCGTCAACAATTGTCGGCGAGAATAATTTGCCGGTGCTGACACGCTCTGTGCATGACACGCGACGTTGCCGAGACGCTGATTATACGGGTTGTAACCGCGTATGATGACCGTTATAAAAGTGAAATGAAACGGATTCCTATCGGTTTTGGATGTTGCATACGGGCATCATACGGGTAACATACGGGCACCAAGGCTTGCATACGGGCATCGTACGGGTTGCATAAGGACACAGAACGCCGTCGATCCGTTTCAGTGGGCATAGTAGAGCGTATCGTGATGCTTTTCGTGACTGTAGGTGGAGTAGGTAGAGAGACCTTTAACAGTAACATATAAGTTTTTTTCAAAACAGTAGAGGAGCTGACGTCACTTAGGCCTTTTTGTCATTGCACTTCGTCGGATCGCTAGGGTTGGCATTTTCCGGCCGTCGCGTGGAATGCTACGCGCATACGCTATGGAAACAACTGCGACGCGATGTGTCAACCCCGACCAAAGTACTGCGAACTTTGCTTAGAGCTCCTAGAGTGACGTGAGCCGTCAAATTCGAACGTTTCCATGGAGCTTCTTTACTGTTTGAAAAAACTTATATAAGTATACTGTGCCTTTAACGTGGTGTTTGGTCAGGTGTCGGCGTTGTCGGCGCTGTCGACGTCGTCGTGCGGGTCGCGCGAGTCGGTGGCGGTGGGCGCGGGCGAGGTGCGGCGCCGCCTGGCCGACGCCACGGCCGCGCCGCCGCCCAACGCCTTCAAGCACGACCCCGCCGACCCATCCGCTACGACGCTCAAGGTACGCCACATTATTTCCTGTGTTTACAGGATACTTTTGACCGAGGAAAGCTATTTTAGTATATTTTCCCTTTTCCTATATTTTATTTTGTCCTTATGCTGCTTTACATATCAGGCAGGGTATTATCCTACTAATATTATAAATGTGAAAGTTTGTTGGTTCGGATGTTTGTTCCTCAATCACGCAAAAACTATTGAATGTATTGAACGTATTTGGTTAGATTAAAACATAGAATACTTTTATCCCGATATTCCCACGGGAACGGGAACCACGCGGGTGAAACCGCGGGCGGCCGCTAGTTAACTAATAAGCGGTATACAAATAGGATATTTTTCAAAGCTCAAAAGATTTTCTATACAAAAGAGCTAAGTTCAGAGCGATATTTTTCTGACAAATTAAATCTGATTTTATTCGAATTTTATATGGTTCTAAAGCTCTAATTGTCAGCTTACTTACTTTACTTAACGATTTCTCCTATTCGCCGTGTGTCAGTTAGAATAAAAAGAAATAGCAGTTTATTACAAAAATACGCGTTTTTTCTTCAATTCTAACTGACACACTAAGTGTCCGGGCACGAAAACTGCGACGGCGGAGCGGCAGCGGGGCGGCGCGACAGCGGAGCGGCGGCGATGCATTCAACAGTATGGCACAGTATGGAGACGCGCACGAAACGAGCGGTGGCAGAGCGGGGCGACGAGCGATGCACGGGCGGGAGGAGAGCGACGAAAACAAATGAACAAACTAGTTGGATTTGGTAGCCCGCGATTACAGTAGTGTTGTGTTGAAAAATATAATAGTCTCTGTTTGATTACTAGGTAGGTACCTATTTATTCAGTATGGATGTCGGCATCTTGGACATCATTTAAAAAACACTAGATGAGCTAAGGATCCGATTTTGAAACTAGTTAACGCCTATAGACCAATTTTTTTTAACTAAATCAAATTTACATAAGATATATTTCGTCCTTTGAACATTTTTCGGTATTGACAAGAAATTGTTTTCATAGCAACATCACATTTGACACATCAATAGAAAAAAAATAAGAAGTTACTTTAGTGGTATACCGTGGTCCTACCAGTAGGTCAAATCGGTAGGTCCACGGGCTCTTAATGGTATTTAGCCCATCTGTCACAACACTACTAGCGCGGCTGACCGACCGCTATGTTTCGTGCCCACGTTCTCATCGCCCCGCCCCGCCGCCGCTCCGCTGCCGCGCCGCCCCGCCACCGCTCGGCCGCCGCCACTTTCGTGTCCGGACACTAAGGAGAGTGGTGTCGTATTCTGAATGAAGTTTACAAATGTAAAAAAGTATTTAGTTTTTATTATTGAATCAAAAATAATATAATTTCGAAAATTCACATTAAAAAAAGAATATAAAAAGTTTGTGTTTAAATAACTGGCCGAAACGAGACAAAAACGGAAACATTTGATCTTATCCCTAATTATTTTTTCAGGAATCATGGGAGAGCAAACTCGCTCGCATGCGTTCTACGTCTCCGTACGGGGCGTTGGCCGGTTGGCGTTTGCTCGGCTGCATCGTCAAAGTTGGCGACGACCTTCGACAAGAAATGCTCGCGGCGCAACTGCTACGGCGGTTGCAAGCAGTGTGGAGCGCGGAGCGAGTGCCGCTCAAGCTGCACCCGTACGAGATCATATGCCTGGACAAGGAGTGCGGCCTGATACAGCCGGTGAGTGAAGGTTGTTAGGTGATGACGTCAGACATATGCAACTGCTGCGGCGGTTGCAGGCAGTGTGGAGCGCGGAACGAGCATGATCATAAAATCCTAAATCATTTGTTTGCATGTCTCATATAGTACGAGGCAAACATCTTGAAATTTTTTCGACGGAATGGGGAGTTTCGATAAGTTCGCGCACATACGCGATCTTATCTTGTGAGCGACCAATCTTCGCTCTTGTGAGCGACCAATAGCGCGTGCCCCTCTCCCGCCCGCATATTAGTAAATACCCGACGCGTTATCCACTCGGGAAGTTTCGGCTGCCGCTAAGGCGGAAATGAGACAAAAAGCATAAATGAATGACTAATTTTGCCATTAACTTTCAAGTCTACGTGGCGCATTGGAGAGACTACTCACCTTAAATGCGTGAGGCCGCGGTTCGATCCTCCGTAGGACCAATGTGTTTTGATGGTTTTTTTTATATTTTTAGAATGTTTACAAAAACTTATAATATTTGTAAAAGGTTTATTTACATATTCCAAAATTATATTTTAGCTGTTGCAACTTTATAATCGTATTTGACCTGATGTGTCGACGATCGAACTGCTTTATTCCTGTAGGTATCCCGGGTTAGGTTAGAAATTTAAGGCGAGCGCGAAGCGCAGCGTAGCGTGAGCCTTAAATTTCGAGGTTATTTTTTTATAACAGACAACAGAAATATTTTCTTTTATTATAATAACTGACGCGGTACGTTTGCTATTTACAAAGCAATTCAGGCTCTTGTAAATAGCAGACGCGTTAGTCGGACACGTCTGCTATTTACCACGCAGTCGAAACTTCCCGAGTGGATAACGCGTCGGGTATATACGAACATGCCTCCCGCCCGCCCGCGTACCTCACCGCTACGCATATCCTAAATACGCGTTCCGCGCAATCCCCGCCCGATTTCAATATATTTGCCTCGTACCTCAATATATTTGGACCTCAATATACCTCAATATATTTGGACTGTACTATAGTTATTTTCTAAAACAAAATCTTGGTAAATTCATGAAGGACAAGCAGATGAGTAAAACAAAAGACGATGCAATAATTATGGACATTATCATTGTAGTACATTTTCGTGCACAATATGTACTGGAATTATGAAAGGCTTAAGAAAGAACAATATTTGCCGATTTTAATTTAATAATATGTAATGACAATGTTGTAATATAATCCATTCAACATTGTCCTCGCTCGTTATGAAATTCCATTATTATCGCACTTTGTTATCATTGTGATTCATTGTTATGATTTTTACTATCTATGTTCATTACAATAATAATATAATACTCATACTTGTTTCCCTAAAAAGGACGTATTTATAATTAACGCAAATGTCTAGAGAATGTCATGATTAGCCAAAGTCATATTTGTAAATAATTAAAAAGATAAAGTTAAATGTATGACATAGTTTTCGCTAACCATCTATTTATTTAACTATCCATTTTTAGGAAGTTGGTTATCGATTACACAAATGTGACTTACGAGGACTTATTGATTTATTTGATGATAAATGTTTTATTGGTGGTGGAAAGTACAACAAATTACAATCGCATTATGAGATCATTTGTGGAAAACCGAAATTAAAATGAAGAAGAAGAAGGAAGACTGTATTTGCTGATCCGAGTTTTTGCGAATCTGACCAAGTGCTTAACTAACTTTATTTAAAAACCTTTTCTTTTTGTCTGTCTTCCGGCGAGATGAGGATCCGCCCTTTTGCAACCAAGTGCTAATAATGATTGGTCCTAATCCTAAAGCTGCGTTGACATGATTAAAGTATATTTGGACCAAGTAGTTTGGAAACTACTTTGATCACGTAAACGAGCAACCAAAGTGCACTTGGATCAACATTTTAATCAAAGCAAACATGGACATTCATCCAAGCCTGCTTAGACCAAGTAGTTTTGATAACTACTTGGATGCTACTTGGATCATGTAAACAAACAATACTTTAATCGTGTCTACAGGTATCCAAGTATACTTTGATCAAAGATTCAAAGATACTTTGTCTAATTTACTTGGTCCAAGTATACTTTGATCATGTCAAAGCGGCTTAAATATGAGAATAAAAAAAAATTTTGTTCACAAAACATTGGTTTTCGAAACAGCAGGTTGGGACTGCCTAGTGAGTATTACAATACTTGTGATTGTGACAGACAGCCTCGTTCCATCGTAACACTTACATACTATGTATGTATGAACAAACTAATTTAGTTAAGTAAGTTATAAAATTATTATCAATTATTTTGCGTATATTTACTGATATTTGTATTGTTTAATGACAGGTGGTAAACTCAGTGTCGCTGCATCAGATCAAGAAGCAGTCGGGCAAGACGCTGCGGGCGTGGCTGGAGCTGGAGCACGGGCCGCCCACCAGCGAGGGCTTCCTGCGCGCGCAGAACAACTTCGTGGAGTCCGCCGCCGCCTACGCGCTTACTAGCTACCTTCTGCAACTTAAAGACAGGTAATATGACGCTCTTTAATCTCAGGAACATTTTATACACTAGCCCCCCTAGATGACACGCCATTTTTTTTAAACCCAAAAGACATGTCCCATCGCGCCTATGTCATTTGCCCCACCATTCTCAAAAAATGAAAATCTATCGCGTTTTAATCAAAGTAGTATGTCAGAGTAGATATTTTTCTCTAGAATCAGATTGATAATTATTTTCTGCATTAAAAAGTGGGATTTTTAAGTTAAAACGCTTTTGAATCACAATTTTTTATCATTAGAGTACTATTTACTTACATTTTTGCACAAAATACTTCAGAAAACAACTTAATGCCTTTGTAATTGTTTTTCTAAATATAAAACAATTCTTGATACCTAAATAAAATGTAATTAGCATTTTCTAATTATGAAAGTAATTAAATAAAATGAAACTGGGGCAATGCTGGGACATTTCCTTAAGGCGATTTTTACCGTTTTTTATGGAGCACTTTCCCGTAGGACAGATCACGCGTCACTAACGCTAAGTCAGCCACGGCTTGCGTTTTGTCTGAGTTTTAGGTGTCTGTGTCACGAATGTCATAATCAATCATGCAATATCCACAGGTATAGATGATCAAAGTATAGCAATGCCAATTTATCAGTTTTAACTGTCAAAAGACAATGGAGTTTGTTAGTTGGGTGTCGGTGAGACGCTATATCACGCGATATAATTATTATATCGTGTTTCGTCGGTCATGCTAGGCGGGCTGGAGACGACAATACGAAATAAATGTCGTATAATCTAATAACGCTCCAGTCTGCATAAAAAAATCATTTTAAAATATAAAATAGTTTAGTCACAGGATTTTTTTTTGTTTTTTATTGATGCAATTTCGAAGTTTGTTTTCATTATAAAGGAATATTTTCTATTTTTTCAGGCACAACGGAAATATTTTATTGGATAGTGCAGGTCACATAATCCACATCGATTTTGGATTTATTTTCTCAATATCGCCTAAGAATTTGGGATTCGAAAGCTCACCATTCAAGGTAAATAAAAAATTTGATAATGCTTATTTTAAATGGTGTTTAATTACGCAGAATAATACATCTTAGATCTCGTTAGTGGTAGATAATGAAGGTGTCGCCATTTCTAAGCAGGGAAGCTTAGAAATGGCGATACCTTGTAATACCGGTGTACAGTCAGTATAACATGAAGTTATACAAAAATGTCAAAATACTTTAATTAATTTTAGTTTAAAATAATTTAAATCGTTGTAGAAGCCCTTCCACGATACACATATATCGTTGTCGAAAGATGGCGGAACAAGGCATTCCCGTCCTCATCCCTATCTCTCTTTTTATCCTTATCCCTAACACTTCCCCTTTCCAAAACCCTTAGTGCTCACCTACACCATGAAAGTCTACCCTCCAAAATTATGTTTTTACCTTCAGCCGGTAGGGATCTAATTGCACATTTCAATTTTCCCATACAAACTTTCATCCTTTATTTCATTCGTTTAGGGGGTGAATTTTCCAAAATCCTTTCTTAGTACTCACTTACGCCATGAAAGGTATCTATCCTCCATAGATGGTGTCTCTACTTTCAACCGTAAGGGCTCTAGCCATCAAGGGCGGATCCAGCTTTGGCACCAGGAGGGGGTCGTGGTCAAGTCAAGAACTTATAATTTAATTTTGATAACAATAGAAGTAAAAAGTAGGTATTTTATTAATGTACGTAAGAAAAAAACTGGTAAACTGGACATTTAGGGCATTGGCAACTTGCGTGGTCAGTAACAACAGCTACATTTTCGATAGGAAAAAAATGAAAATGAACTTATTGGGCCTGTTCTTAGAACACTTTTCTATAAAACTAATAAGGGCATTTTGATTTTAGTTACCTATTTTTTTCTATCAAAAATGTCGCCGTTGTTATTCACCACTCATGTTGCCATTGCCAGATCGAAAGTCCAAAATATCTGGAGATTTACATGTCGGGATTTTGCGGTTGTTGTCGGGAGAAATAAATATATAAAATAAAAAATGTAACTTAAATGCCTGTATATAGTAAATAAAACGGCCGCGCAGTGAGATTTTTAGTCAGTTTCATTCATCAATCTTGTAAATTGTGGTCTTGCCCGTCTATTGAAAAAAAACGGCCGCGCAGCGCGATTTTTTGTCATTTTCATGCACCAATCTTGTAAGTTGTGACCTTGCCTGTCTATTGAAAAAAAACGGCCGCGCAGCGCGATTTTTAGTAAGTTTCATCCACTAATCTTGTACTCTTGCCTGTCTATACTATCCTACTAATATTATAAATGTAAAAGTTTGTGGGTTTGGATGTTTGTTCCTCAGTCACGCAAAAACTACTGAACGGATTTGGTTGAAATTTGGCACACAGATAGAAGGTAGCCTGGATTAAAACATAGAATAGTTTTTATCCCGATATTTTTACGGGAACGGGAACCACGCGGGTGAAACCGCGGGCGGCCGCTAGTAGTAAAATAAAACGGCCTAGCAGCGCGGTTTTTAGTTATTTTCATCCACTAATCTTGTGATCTGTGGTTTCTTACGCGAAAATTATTGTTTTCTAGAGAACTTTCGGAACAGCAGTTTATTCGGGAGATTTTTAGATTTTTCGGGAGTTGGGAGACCACTTGAAATTCCGGGAGAATCCAGGCAAATCCCGACTGTTCACGTCACTAGTAGACATGAGGTGGCAACATAATTTTACTAACTGACAGTTCGAGCTGTCAAAACACTGCATCGACTTACGTGTCGGAGTAGTACAATAGTCCAATAATAAATTCAAATTTTCGATGAGTTCGTTCCCAAACGTTTGCCATCATACAAAGTTATTTTAATATATTAAATTAATTAAATATTGAAGGTATGTAAGTAGTTACATAAAATCTGTATGGTGACAAAATATATGAATAAAATCATTATGTACAAATTAGTGGTTCACCTAAGTCCTGGAACCAGCTCAGGGGGGGGTCATGACCCCCCCCCCCCCTGGATCCGCCTTTGCTAGCCATATCCCAACAATCAATCAATGTAAGTTTTATATTTACATGTATAGCAAGAGGATTTTTTCGTTGCGATGTGACCCGATACGGCGTCCCTGGTAGACGACTTGTACTATTATGTATTCTGTGGCCAAACTTAATATTTGGTATGATTGCAGTTGACGGCGGAGGTCGTGGAGGTGATGGACGGCGAGTCGTCGGACATGTTCCAGTACTTCAAGATCCTGATCCTGCGCGGGCTCATCGCGGCGCGCAAGCACTGCGACCAGATCATACACGTGGTCGAGCTCATGCGGATGGGTCAGTGACCTTATATACTACTAGCGATCGCCCGCGACTTCGTCTGCGTGGAAATTTCTTTTTTCTATCCCTCGGGAACAACACTTTTTTTGGGATGAAAGGTACCCTATGTCCTTCTCTTCTCTGTACTCCTGACAACGTGTATGTAAAATTTCATTATGATCGGTTCATTAGTTGAGAGTTCGCCTTCACGTCTCAACTTGAGACGTGAAGGCGTAACAAACAAACGGACTTTCGCATTTATAATCCTTACATATAATAAAACAGTAAAAAAAGTGTGTCTGTACATTACATATATTAAAAAAAAAAAATATCTGGGGCGATGGAGACATACTAATAAGAGTAAGAATTTGAAAAAAAAAAGTGTGTCTGTTTGTCTGTTGAGCAAAAGTTGTTCAGCCTGATGAGCATTTTTTGTTGAGGTACAAAAATCTAAGATCTGGAACACCTGATGCAGAACCATAATGATCCAGCTAAACTATACAAAATATAAAAATGACACCCTAGCAAATGTTGTTCAGCCTGATGACCTTTTTTTGTTGAGGGTTAAATATCGAAGATTTGGAACACCCGATGCAGAACCATAATGATCCAGCTAAACTATACAAAATATAAAAATGACACCTTAGCAAAAGTTGTTCAGCCTGATGAGCATTTTTTGTTGAGGTATAAATATCGAAGATCTGGAACACCCGATGCAGAACCATAATGGTCCAGCTAAACTATACAAAATATAAAAATCACACCTTTGCAAAAGTTGTTCAGCCTGATGAGCATTTTTTGTTGAGGTATAAAATCGAAGATCTGGAATACCTGATGCAGAACCAAGTCTAATTTATGTGCAAAAAATCGAAGATCATCTGATGTGGAAATCTAAGAGATCAGGTTAAAGATGTTTAGCATATATAATAACAACCTTCACGTGGTGAAGGCGGTAACAGTTTGGGCCTAACTTGCCTAAATACGGGTCAGACGCTTGAAGCCGCTGATGTCCATCTAAGGACTGGTTGTTTTTTTGCATGGCAAACATTATGTGGCTTTTCCAGGGTTAGTAACGCTTCAAGTCTTTTTCTATTGGTTCCCGAAGGAAAGACTCCAAACATAGTTTATAAAGAATTTTTTAAACTATGTCTACAATATTACATTTTAATATAAAAAATAAAATAAAATCATTTTTTTATTTTTTAACACTGCTACAAGTAATTTCTTCTGTAACTACATTAGTTCATATTTATATGCTACGCTGGAGTCATAAAGTCCACGCGTACGAAGTCGCGGGCATCAGCTAGTATTAAATAATTAATAAGGATTAGTGTCAGTACTTGATCCTGCGCGGGCTCATCGCGGCGCGCAAGTATTGTGACCAGATGAAGTTCAAACCCAGGGGTTTGAATCTCCTAATGTCAAATGTCAAAGAGCCTCCATGTCAAATGATGTGTGGGTCTCCAGCTTCCTCATAGGCTATAGAGAAATTCTAAGCTTGCCATATTTTAAAGCATAATAGCAGCAATCAAACTTCCAGACAAAATAATAGCAGCCACCATAAGTTCGTTACCATGAGTTGTTTTATGTGTGTGAGCTGGCGACACGTGTCTGCAGCTTACACATCCCGTTAAGGCAAACCAGTGAGGTTACGGTTTTAGACTATAGTCAAAAATTTAGAGCCTAATTGCAGCAATAAGATCCAAAAAAACTAACCCTCACACTCAAATACTGTTGTAACTACGAGCATAAAACTGTGTGCGAGCTGGAGACACGTGTCACTGGCTTGCACATCTGTATTTTCGTAATTACTTAAGCTACGATTATGTTATATACCTCAAAATTCTCAGCCGAATTGGAGCATTAGGCTCCAAATTTATCAAAGCTTTAACTCGAAAAGTTTTTGAGCTACGAGCCGATATCTATGTGTAAGCTGGTGACACGTGTCTCTGGCTGACACATGGTGAATTGCTGTAACTGTATATGTTAGAGTTTCGTTTTAAAGATCAAATAATACGTTATAATTGCAGCACACACGAGGCATAATTTCAAATCTCTGGGCCTCTTAATTTCAAAATTATAAGCCAAAAACCGTTTTCCCGCCAAAAAATTCAAAATAATGGCTCGGAAGCGCCTAATCGCGCCGTTGCCGTTCCGTGCGCTACACTATTGCAATCGAATTTGAACCTAAGAGCTAGTATCATTTTGGTTCATTTTAATTTACGCTCTCGATCGTTTTAATTTCTGTACTGAGAATTTTAGTCTAGGAGGTAGAAGCCGTCTGATACAACTGGTTACCTAATTTTAAAGAAAATCAAAGTCTATTTATTTAGGAATGTTTATATCGCTATGCTTAGTTATTATACAAATTTTGTCTGTCTGTCTGTATGTTTGTTACTCTTTCACGCCGAAATTTGGCATACTAAATAAAAAGTCAAATTTAAAATGGCGGCCCTTCCAACAGGAGTGGGGATAGACCCCAACATGTGGGTGTTTTTGTCGATAAAATTAGGTGTATTTCACGTCTTTAAATTATCGTTAAAAAAAATCAGGTGCAAGCTATTTTCGACCTTATTGACATTTGAAATTCGGTTGGTTTATTGGCGTATTCTCATTAACTAACTTTGATCTTTCATTAAAAACCGTGATTTTGATAAATGTCAATAAGGTCGAAAATCACTTGCACTCATTTTTCTAACTTGTGATCACTA
This sequence comes from Agriphila tristella, assembly GCA_928269145.1. NCBI lineage: Eukaryota > Metazoa > Arthropoda > Insecta > Lepidoptera > Crambidae > Agriphila > Agriphila tristella. The sequence goes on along the minus strand of OV743440.1, from coordinate 20,331,079 downwards.
GACAATGTTTTCTAGTAAGAAAAAACAGGTGCAAGCGATTTTCGACCTTATTGATGTTTAAAATTTGGTTGATTTTTTTGCCGTATTCTCGTTTACTAACTTAGATCTTTCATTAAAAACCGTGATTTTGATAAATGTCAATAAGGTCGAAAATCGCTTGCACTCATTTTTCTAACTTGTGATCACTAGACAAGGTTTACTAGTTAAAAAAAAACAGGTGCAAGAGATTTTGACCTTATTGACGTTTGAAATACGGTTGTTTTACCATATCTCGCGTTCACTAACTTTGCTTAGCTAAATAGCTTTTACATAATACTTACTAATTGACTTCGTTGTGTCATAAAAGTCCTAATCGAACTAACACAATATAAGGTCACGCGCGATATTATACTCATACCTAGCGTGCTGCGAGAGAAACGCGCGTAACGCGTCCGGTAGCAACAGCGCGCACGCGATGAATGCCCGCGCACCCGTCCGGCCAACGATGCTACTTGTTGCCACGCGCGATATTCATAGCGCCATAGCGTCTACTCACATAGCGCGCTATGTGCGCTATGTAGATATAGCGGGCTATAATATGGCGCTAGATGCTATATTATATATTCCGTTATACTATATTCCGTCTCTCGGACGTTGTTCAGAGCGGTCGTGTGCAGTGACCCGAAAAAAAAAAAAAAAAAAATGCCACGCCTTCACCATTCTCCATCTAAAGAAAAAGAATTGGAAAAAGAACCTGAAATAGCTCATCAAAACTTAATGAGCCACTCGAACTCCACTCCTGATTTATCCGAAAATACTCCCACAAATATTACAAGAAGACCCTACAAACGTAAACAAGGAGATGACACTGAGCATTTCATATCAAGAATGGAGCAACTTTTCGCTACCTGGACATCTGAAAATGATAAAAAGTATATGGCTTTGCTCGAAACTGTTAAAGAGATCAAATACCAGAATGCTCAAATCTCGGCGTCCATCGAATTTGTATCGGCACAATATGAAGACATGAAAACCAAGGTAACCCAACTAGAAAGTGATAAAAAATTAGACCAGCTACGCATCCAATCACTCGAACAGAAAATAGAGAATTTGGAAAAAAATTCAAGGATGTCTTCTCTTGAAATAAGAAATATCCCTTTCAAAACTGGTGAGACTCCGAAAGATTTAATGGCTATAATAAACAATATTGGGAACGTTCTTCAAATCCCAATTGAACCCTTCAACATAAGGAACGTTTACCGTAGCTACTCTAAATCGGAAAAACAAAAACCGATAGTAATTGAATTAACGTCGAATACCTTGAAGGAAACACTACTCACTTCATACAAAACTTTCAATCGAGAAAACAAAAGCGGACTCAACCTCTCCCACCTTATCAAGGAAAGCTCTCAATCTAAAATTTACCTATCAGAGTATCTCACACCCAAAATGAAAAGATTACACTATCTGGCAAGAGATTTTGCAGCAACGAAGGGCTATCGTTTCTGTTGGGCCATTACCGGAACTATCTACCTGCGCAAAAATGAAGGTGACTCACTTATCCGTTTAAAAAACGAATCGGACCTGGAAAAGCTTCAAGAAAAATAAAAACTCCCAAAGCTTTTACCACTAATCAGTGTAAGAACTACAGTATCTTTTGGCATGCTCATGTAATATTATTATTTTTAATTTTCTTTTATCTCTTTTTTAATTTTTTATGTACAATCCCAAAACTACCAACAAGTTTTATAGTAAAAACACACAGTTTTGAATTTTCAACCAATATTAAATGTAAAAATAAGAATGCATATAATATAGTTTGCGTACTGCTGTTGTTATTAGCATCAGTATCCATTAAGAATGTTTATTATTCTGATAGTTTTATAAGTAGATCACTCTGCCTTACATACTTCTGTTTCTACCTTTATCATGTTTTGTCTCTAATAACTGAACAACTCGAAATTATGACAGTTATGCTTGGTTGGATAAACAAACTCCACTCTAAATACTTGATTAACATAATATCAGTGTCCTTTAACTTTTTATTGATAAAAAAATATAACCATATATACACACATTATTTCCTACCACCTTTTTTGACTATGAGAACAACACATTATGAACTTGATGCCTACTCAATCTTAAAACCAATACTCTACCCTAACAGAAAATTTTACAAAGTGTTCCTTTTTCTGCTTTTTCAATATACATCCTATGATTGCATCCAAACTAACAATTAAAACAAAATTCGCTGACAAAACAAACCAACAATGTTATATTGATGATGATATCAATATAATAAGACCGGTTATCTGTGAGCCTTACCAATGCAAATCTCATTTGTCAACACCGAATCATTACCTCAAAATTTTGCAACAAAATATACGAAGCATAAATCATAACTTTGATAGTCTGTGTACACTTGTTTCTAATTTAAATATCAAATGTGATATTATTGTGTTGAGTGAGTGCTGGCTCTCTTGTAATAACAATTTGCCCGTCCTGGATGGCTTTTCAAATTATAAAACCAATTTCACATTTAATCAAAATGATGGAGTTGTGGTTTATGTAAACAATGATCTAAGTTATACCGTGGAGGAATACTCACTGACTAATGCAAACTGCTTGCTAATAAAGTTTGGAAACGAATATGTGATAGTTGCTATTTATAGACCAACTTGCTTTAATAACATAGATATATTTTTGTCCTCACTGCAAAGTCTTCTAAGTAGTTTATCATCTTTTAAAAACATTTTCCTGGTAGGAGACATTAACATAAATATCGCTGAAATTAATAATGACTCTAGTAATTATCTTGACATGTTGACCTACTGTGGCCTTGTCCCGACTCATTATGCTCCAACTAGAAAAAACAGCTGCCTGGATCATACTGTAGTAAAAACAAAATTACCCACGAGTACTTTCATTTTACAGACTTCTATTACTGACCACGATCCAGTACTCCTTTGTGTACAGTTCAAGAGTTCAAATTATTTATTACAGCATAGAACTAAAAATAAAATAAACTATGATAGGCTCAGAAATGATTGCAAAGGTATAGATTTTAGTAAAATTCAAGATACATGTGACATAATTGTAGCTATGTGCTTGCTTCAACAAAGTATTAGAAATTTGATTTTGAATAGTTCGGTCATAATGCGATTACCCAGGAATAAAATCACTTTTAAACCGTGGATTACCACCGGTTTATTAAGATGTGTTAGGAACAGGGATGCCATGCACTGTAAACTGAGAAAGGACCCGGATAATAGAATACTACAGACTACTTATAAACGCTATAGAAACTTTTTGAAAAATATAATAAAAAAATCCAAACAAACATATGAACAACAGGAACTCTTAAAATCAAAAAACAATAATAAACGAATTTGGAAAACCATTAAATCAATAACTAATTTAAATAGAACAAAGAATGAACCTTTAGAACTTCTGAATATATGTGAATCTAATAAGTCATCAGTAAATCAGGTAAATAACTTTTTTGCTACAATTGGTAAAAGTTTTGCTACCGTTGGTCAGAGTTTTGCTACAACTGGTCAAACGGCAAACACACAAAGAGACTCGCTCGTTCTTCTTAACACAAATGAAGATGAAGTCGGCAGACTTATTATGAACTTAAAAACAGACTGTGCTATGGGATATGATGACATATCAGCACAGGTGCTTAAATCAATAAAAGATTACATTGTACCAACCTTGACCCATTTGTTTAATCGGTGTCTTGATGAGGGCATCTTTCCGGACTGTTTAAAAAAGGCTAAGGTCATCCCGATCTACAAGGCAGGAAGTAGAAACTGCGTAGGAAATTATAGACCAATATCACTCCTTCCAACTCTCTCCAAACTTTTAGAGAAGATAATAAACACGAGATTTCTAGCTTTTTTTGAAAAAAATAAGTTACTCTCTGATAATCAGTATGGTTTTAGACGGGGTCGCTCCACTGATGACGCAATACATGAGTACTTAAAATTTTTGGTTGAAAGATTAGATAGTAAAAAGAAATGTATCACTATTTTCCTGGACATAGCAAAAGCATTTGATGCGATTTCTTTTCCCATACTTTTCAAAAAGCTAGAAGACATTGGCGTTAGAGGAAACCAGCTGCTTCTTTTAAAAGATTACATTACAAACCGAACCCAACATGTAAAAGTCAGTAGTGTTGTCAGCGATGACTGCCCTATTATTTCGGGAGTACCGCAAGGCAGTATACTTGGCCCAACGCTTTTTCTCTGCTACATTAATGAGCTCTGTGATCTTAAAATAAAAAACTGTAAAATATTGACATATGCTGATGATACAGCTTTGACTTTTTTCGGTGACACGTGGGAGGAAGTATATGAAAATGCTCAACTGGGTTTTAGCAAGGTGTGTCACTGGCTTAATCTCAATTGTCTGACACTAAACGCCGCAAAAACTAAATTTATCCCATTTACCATCAGAAACTCTCCAAATGACTCCACAAGTTCCTTAAAGATTTTGGCCCACTCATGTCACTCTAATCTGCCATGTTCGTGCCCGGAAATTTCCTCGATAGATAATATAAGATACCTAGGAGTAATCATCGACAAAAACTTAAATTTTCATGAACATATTAATAACCTTTCTCAAAAAATTAAAAAACTAACATATGTTTTCAAACAATTAAGGCACATCCCTGACCAGAAGCTCATTAAAAACATTTACCAAGCCCTCTGCCAGTCTCTTCTCTCTTACTGTATCTCCTCATGGGGAGGTGCAGATAAAACATCCATGCTTCGTTTGGAACGAGCTCAAAGACTTATCTTGAAGGTTGCCTTCAGCAAGCCTAAATTATACCCGACTGTGTCTTTATATAATGATATTCAGGTTCTTTCTGTCAGAAAATTATTTATTCTAAACGTTATTCTGCGCCAGCACTCCTTAACACAGTTCACAGCTGAATATGAAAGAGCGCACACGAGAAGAAATCATATAGTTTGCCCCACACCCAATTCGTCAACATGTTTTGCTCGTAGATTCTTTACTTATCTGAGTGGAAGATTGTATAATAAAGTAAACAAATTACAAAAAGTTTATCATTTAACCAAACTTAAGTGTAAAAATGTGGTAACATCATGGCTCCATTCTCGTAACTATGATGAAACAGAGGATTTTTTGCAAAGTTGAAAATACTCTTTTTCATATTTGGTAAAATTAAATATTTAACAATACCTATTATATCAAAAATTAAATAAATAATAACAAAGAATACAAATATTTGGCATTTTTTTAAGTAGTGTACTTACTGATTTCTTTCTTTTTCTACATAATTAAAAATTGTAATTACCTTCCTTTTTTTTAAGTCTTTTTACGCTCCTACCGAATATCATAAATAAAGCCTGCTTCACAAAGTCCGCTTCAGCTAAAATAAGTTTTTGCTACAATTGGTATTAGTGTAGTATTTTTGCTACAATTTTCATATAAACTATGTTACCATTTTTTATTAAATTAACCATATAACTTAATCACAGACTGTGAAACAGGTTATAACTTCACTTAAATTTAAAAAAATATCCTAATGTTTGAGAGACGGGAGCCAGGAGTTCCATAGCACGGGGTTTACCTAGTTTGGACTCCTGTCCCCCATCACTTATAAAATTGTATGAAACCTTTGTATTTACCTATGTAAAGGGGAGAAATAAATAATTTTTTTTTTTTTTTTTTTTATTAACCACCTCTAGTGCTAATGATAAAACAGAGCGCGCGCACACTGATATATTTACACGGCTATAATAATAATTCCTTGGTGCGCGAACAGATGGCGTGATTTTGTTTATAACTGTTTATAGGATTATTTTTATTTTTTGATTGTGTTAATCCTGATTCCAGTCCAGGCCATATTTATATCTGTCTGTATGCCAAATTTCGGCGTGCAAGAGTAACAAACATACAGACAGACAAACAAATGTTCGAAGTTTTAATGTAAGTGAGATTAAAAAAATTGTATAATAACTAAGCATAGCGATATAAATATTCCTAAATAAATAGACTTTGTTTTTCTTAAAAATTAGGTAACCAGTTATATCAGACGGCTTCTACCTCCTAGACTAAAATTCTCAGTACAGAAATTAAAACGATCGAGAGCGTAAATTAAAATGAACCAAAATAATACTAGCTCTTAGGTTCAAATTCGATTGCAATAGTGTAGCGCACGGAACGGCAACGGCGCGATTAGGCGCTTCCGAGCCATTATTTTGAATTTTTTGGCGGGAAAACGGTTTTTGGCTTATAATTTTAAAACTAAGAGGCCCAGAGATTTGAAATTATGCCTTGTGTGTGCTGCAATTATAACGTATTATTTGATCTTTAAAACGAAACTCTAACATATACAGTTACAGCAATTCACCATGTGTCAGCCAGAGACACGTGTCACCAGCTTACACATAGATATCGGCTCGTAGCTCAAAAACTTTTCGAGTTGAAGCTTTGATAAATTTGGAGCCTAATGCTCCAATTCGGCTGAGAATTTTGAGGTATATAACATAATCGTAGCTTAAGTAATTACGAAAATACAGATGTGCAAGCCAGTGACACGTGTCTCCAGCTCGCACACAGTTTTATGCTCGTAGTTACAACAGTATTTGAGTGTGAGGGTTAGTTTTTTTGGATCTTATTGCTGCAATTAGGCTCTAAATTTTTGACTATAGTCTAAAACCGTAACCTCACTGGTTTGCCTTAACGGGATGTGTAAGCTGCAGACACGTGTCGCCAGCTCACACACATAAAACAACTCATGGTAACGAACTTATGGTGGCTGCTATTATTTTGTCTGGAAGTTTGATTGCTGCTATTATGCTTTAAAATATGGCAAGCTTAGAATTTCTCTATAGCCTATGAGGAAGCTGGAGACCCACACATTGTCAAATGTCAATACGCCCCCGAGCCCCCCTTCCAATGTCAAAGAGCCCCCTAACTCCTTCATCTCCCAATGTTAAAGAGATAATTTTCAGGATATTCCTTATAGCAAATGTATAGGCCTTTCATATTTTTTTATGAATAAGACGGTAAGAGCTGCCGCACTAGCCACTAGTCGCGGCCACTAAACGCGACCACAAGCTATGGATGAGTTTTTTCATACATTTTGTATAGTATCGGCGCAAACCGAGCTTTCGAGTGGGCGCGTTCGAACCACAAGATGCGGGTCGCCCGCGCTCGCTATTTGTGGCTGATTGTCGCCGCATCGCGCGCATTCGCGGCTGCAGTAGCCGGCTTCTTCCAAGCGGCCACTAAGTCACCAGTGGCTGCGATCGGTGGCTGCGTCGTGGCTTGACTGAGCCACTAGTGTTCGCGATTAGTGGCCGCGACTAGTGGCTTGTTATGTATGTGTTCTTGCGTGGCTGCGCCCCCGCACCCCTCACGTCTCCTTGGTCCAAGATGGCCACGAATAAAGCAGTGCGTTACGAACCACCGGTTGTTTAACTTGTTGTCCGCCTACTTAAATGTGTGGTAGCTCTAAACGTGTATGCCCATGGCAGGGTAATTTCGCTGATTCACAAATCGTCCACCAGTTAGCGCACTACCGCTAACTTGGTCATTTTGTTGTTTTGTATGTGTTTGGTATTAATTTTTGTATGTTGGAAACGAATTTTCATAAATATTAAATTTTCTTCCAATACATTGGTTTTCTTTAATCTTTAATTTGTTTGCTATCTGACTTCCACAATAATTATTTATTAGTATCAATCATTTTTAGGGTTCCGTACCCAAAGGGTAAAAACGGGACCCTATTACTAAGCCTCCGCTGTCCGTCTGTCCACCAGGCTGTATCTCATGAACCGTGATAGCTAGACAGTTGAAATTTTCACAGATGATGTATTTCTGTTGCCGCTATGACAACAAATACTAAAAACAGAATAAAATAAATATTTAAGGGGGGCCCCTATACAACAAACATGATTTTTTGGTATGGAACCCTTCGTGCGCGAGTCCGACTCGCACTTGGCCGGTTTTTAGATATAATTGCATGAATGGGAAAATCAGGGGTAAATGTCCGTACAAAAGTCTCCAGCAGCAGTAGCAAATTTTGTGACATGCCGCCATTGTGATTGAAATTACGTGTTAGTAAAGTACGGTGTGGTCCTCAGGCGGGCAGCTGTCGTGCCTCCGCAGCAGCAGCGCGGTGTCGGCGTTCCGCGCGCGCTTCCACCCCGCGCGCACCGAGCCGCAGCTGCAGGCGCTCGTGGACCGCCTCGTGCGCGACGCGCTACACTCGCTCTCCACGCGCCTCTACGACAACTACCAGTACTACACCAACGGGATCCTCTAACCTGCCGTTTTAGTATTTGGCGCAATTTTCTCGAGACCGATTCGATGACTATTTTAATTATTTGCAAATTGTGCATAGTGGATTTTTTTTTTTAAATTGGTGCAGTTTTGTGGTACGGGCGTCTACGCAACTGAATCATATGTGGGATAATTGAAATAGGTGTAACCTTGTTGTGTGACGCTGAGACTTTTATTGTAGTGGTCGTTATTTCGGCAGAACTTACCGAGTAAACTGTCTTGATATACTTGGTGCCGAATGCTCCAAGCGTTCTAATAAACTGAAACAATACCTACCAACTATTCAACACTTGGCACGGGCAAAAAATACTTCCTAAAGGAGAGTAGATTGCCAAACCAAAAATTAGAAGAATCTGCCGTTTTTAATTGCCCCGATTAATTGATAAACGAATATATCACAGTTTGATAATCCTAACACTTGTGAGTCCTCGCCACTCGCGCGAGTCACTCGACGAAACCATTGGACGCTTACACGCAACCAGTGTACATTTTCGCTGTAAGGACCGAAATGCCGCTCCTAACGCGAGCGCGCAAATAGTGACTTTACTGTACACGTGCGAGCTCGCTTTTTACCTCACCACATTAGCAAGAATGTGTATTGCGGCATGAGAATGTTCCCGCAGAGTTATTACGAAGAAGCGTTATATTAGTTTCGCAACTGTTTGGATTGTAATACTGTGATTATACTATGCATGTTAATAATTATTTTTTTTGCTCAAGACCTGCCCCCCTAGCCAAAGTAACATTTGCAAATTTTCGCTATCGCTTCGCTTCGAAACATGTATGGATTTGACGTTTTAAAATTCGATTGTTAACGAAACCTTATGTCAATCCCATACATGTTTCGAAAGCGAAGCGATAACGAAGATTTGCGAATGTTACTTTGGCTAGGCCCTCTGATTCGTGTTGTACTAATTTTCCATCGAAGGGTTTTGCGTAATATATTTTTCGAACTAATAAATTGTAATATATTTATTCATCCTTGTTTCTGTACCACTTAACGAGTGATTTAGTCGTATGAAGAAAAAAAGAATTAATTTTGAAATTTGGTTTTGATTGCTTTAATTAAAGTTTCACACCGATGATTATGTTTTATACAATTTACACCCTTGCTGTGGTTTTTGGATAAATTGTTACTTTGAAATGTATGTGAAAATGTTTGGAGGCAGCTGTTGATGATGTAGTATTTAGAAAATAACATCACAATTAAAAAATTAGGGTTTTATTAAGATTATCAGCCCCAAAATGTGAAACGTGTATGAAAATGATTGTTGTAGACACGTTATTTAAACCATTTTAAGAATTATTTTACGCGCTGCATTAGGAACTGATCTGTTTTCTATGTACACATGTAGATTTTAATTAAGTGCCATAATGAGTTGTTACTTGCTTTACATATTTAAATTAGAACAGTTCTGATTTGCTCAATCATGCAAACATACGCAATTATAAAAATCATCTTCGGACCCGTCCATTGTACCGTTTATTTTGTTCTCGCTTTGACTTTATCATCTAAATATAATTTGTATGTGCGCGTAGTAATATGAAATTATTGAAAATCTGAAATGTAAATAATAAAAAGTTATGATAATTTTCGCAATGAGAAGACTGATTGTTCAGGCATGAAAACGTGGTCTAGGTTTAGGTTTCTTATCCTTATAAATTTAAGTTTTGCCTTGTAAATTTTATTGTTAGTATAATCTTAAATTTCACTGTTTAATGTGTGTGTAGGGAAAAATGCCAATCATAAAAACGGCATTATTTTAGAGAAGAAAAAGGAAACTATGTGAAATATTTGCTAGATAGGCAATCAAGACACCAAATAAATTAGGTGAATTAACAGAATTTGAACAGGTGATGTAAGTTAGAAATTTACCTGTAAATGAAAACTTGTTATTTCGTTGTTTTCGAGCGAGAGATCCAGAAGATTGTTAATGGGCTGTCACTAGATAGGGACGTTTACTGTAATTATTATGGAACCAAAGAGTTCCAAATGTTAAACGACAAAGTTAAAAGTCGACTTAATATAATTGAATATATCTTATACGTGTAACGCGTTAACATATTCGAATATATTTGCTTAATATAAATGGAGTGAGAAGTTTGTTGCCAAATTTTAAGCGATATAACTAACTTACATAGAACAAATTGCTTCTATTTTTCGATCTACTCAAGATATTACTTACTCATATTCATTACCGAACATTGCAGAGTGCAATACTTTCGCAATAATTGCAATATAACTATTGCGGAAACGGAACTTATTTCAAAACTAACACATTTCAAGAAGAAAGTGTAAAATATTCGTTTAAACTATATTGCAAAAATGTTCCAATTGCGTGTATTATTAGGGAAGACAAAAGTAAATTGTTTGGTATTTTGTTACCCCTCTCTTAAAATTATTCCAAATTAAGATTATAATGTTATGACACTTTATCCTGAATTTATGCTTAATTTAATGTCAAATTCGTATCTTGACGTTTATTAAATTGTAATATTATATAGAATTCTCATTGAATTATACAATTTGAAATATCTATGTGTGAGTCAAGTTATACCGTGTGAATGATTATTGTGAATTGTTATTATTGGATATCTAGATAGGGTATGATTATATCTGAAGTACTTTTAAATATTTTATTCTAAAAGGTAATTTATAGTCGTATATTGTTTGCTACTTAAAAAGCTAAATCTGTAAATAAAATGTTCTGCTTATTATTATTCACTTCTTTCGGATTTAAAGTATATTGTATCCGAAGTCCAAACATTGATATAGTTATCCTCAAAAATTAAAAATATTTATCATCGTGTACAGGTAATTGTAAGTAGGTACTGTAATGATTATCTTAATTTTTTAAATATACATATATCATGATTTTTCTTTCGTATTTTAATTTAACCACTGACTATATTTTGGAGACACTATATTTTATTATGTCAATCAAGTTGTAGTTTTTAAAAGAAATCGTATTGCAAACAAACGTATGCTTTTCTTCAAGTTTGTCTGACCTGCTTGAAAGCCTACACTCGTAAGTAGCGTCGCCCGCACAGAATAACATTATACAAGGCGAATTTAATTTGGATCAAAATGTGACTTTCATTAAAAAAGAAGTTATTATTTGCAGAATTTGTCCAGTTCAATGAAAACAAAAATATGATTAAATAATTGTTATATTTTAATATATCATTTACTTCTTTTTTTTTTAGGTTTGGTTTTGTGTTTGAGTTTCTGCTTGATCTTCTCTCTCCTCAGCCGATCCTTCACGATTTGCTGTTTGTTCCGGAACTCTTTGGAAGACGCCTCCGCTTTCTTCTTGGAGATGCGCTCGTTGTGTTTCACCCAGTGTGGACGGAATTCTGATACTGAAATATAATGGTTGGTAAGATTAAATCAAATTATGGTTCAGTTCTTCATCTTGGACGAATCAAGCCTACTGATTATTCGAGAATTTCTAATCATTCAACAGAAGAAAATTACAGAAACAACAAAAGAGGCCAATAATAACAGGTTCTGAATAACTTTTCACCCCATTTGAGTTTTGACTCCTTACATGACAGATAAACACATCGATTTTTTTTAAATTCCATTTTTATAAATTAACCAGAAGATAGTGCTATCTGGGACCTTTCAAACAGGCCGTACCTACCTAGGTACCTATATCATAAATTTTTTAAGATCTAGAAAAGCTTCTAAATTTTTTTTAAAGTACTTCTTCGTCAAATACGACTCTTTGCTGGACAAAAACTATCTGAAAACCGCTTGCGTTCAACAGCCATTAATTTGTTAAACGATATATCTGTCTCACTCGCACATTGGGCATGAAATGGTGCCAACTGCCAACTATTATTGATAACTACAGTACGAGGCACGTATCTTGAATTTTTTTCGACGGAGTGGGGATAAGTTCGCGCACGTGCTTTTGCGAGCGACCAATAGCGCGCGCCCCTCTCCCGCCGCCCGCGCCCATACGTGCCGGACTACAGCTGGGCCACAATAAAAAAAGTTGGAAATCTGACTTTTTGACTATGCCATGATGAAGTCGATAATTTGTCGGAATTTGTCGCCAAAAACCAGAATTTGTCGGTCTTGCGTTTAGGAGATACGTGTGGCTCAGCTGTAGAGACGTCTCTACAGCTGGGCCACACAGATCTCGAAAACGGAAGGTCATAGCGAAAATCTGATTACTCGTATGTGTAGCCGGTAATTTGTCTTACGACCTTTCGTTCTCGAGATCCAGGTAAAAAGGTGTCCATAGCGCATCCTCACATATCTCCTAAACGCAAGATCGACAAAATCTTATTCTTGGTGACAAATTCCGACAAACTAACGGCTACACTCTCGAGTTATCAGATTTTCGCTATGACCTTCCTTTCTCAAGATCCAGGTAGAAAAGTCTCCACAGCGTATCCTCACATATCTCCTAAACGCAAGATCGACAAAATCTGGTTCTTGGTGACAAAATCCGACAAACTACCGGCTACACATACGAGTAATCAGATTTTCGCTACGACCTTCTGTTTTCGAGATCTGTGTGGCCCAGCTGTAGAGACGTCTCTACGTACGCCGCAGTCACCGCTGCAAACCGACCCGCTGTCCAACAACTCCAGCGGGATACAAATGAGGGAGAAAAACAACGCCGGCCGGTCTCTAAACCTGTGCAGGCAGTTCCAAGGAGACTGGATGAAGAGTGCGACAAGGATGGCTTCAAGAAGGTGGAAAGGAGGAGGAAGCCCACTCGCCGTAACCTATGTGGCACCGCCCCGACCGGACACAACCACCTACTTCGTCCGGCCATCCCGACAACACTACCGTACCGTACGTGTCCCGCCTGCACTACAGTACGAAACCTGATGATATTGTAGAGTACATCAGAGTGAAGACTAAATTCTGTCTGAGGGTCGAGCGGTTGGAGTCCCGCCACAATGTAAACTTCAATTCATTTGTGGTGAGGGCACCGACCGAACATCTGTCGACCTTCCTGAAAGAAGATTTTTGGCCGAAAGGTGTTTTGTTCCGACGGTTTCGCGGTCGGATACCGGACACTACGTTGCGCAACACGTCGCCGCCATCAATACGTGGAAAATAGTTTTATAAAATGTAATTTTAATATATATATGTATGTTAGTCTGTAAGGTATATATTGTATGGGCCTAGTTGCCTGAATTAAATAAATAAATAAAAAAAGAAAAATAAAGCATAGACTTAGGCCGTCCGCTGCCTTGAGCGGTATCCCGCCGCGGGTACACGGCGCGGGAATATAGATTGCTGGTTTTTGACGGACAGATACTTGCGCAGTGCATGAGTAAGCTCTAATCTATGTCGCCCCGCGCGCGTGTCCCGCTTAACACAGCGGAAAGCCTTAGGATCCGCTGCGCTGAAGTGTACTTATTCTTGCGCCACACGTCGTCGTAGCGTCCGCTGCGGAACGACGCTCGATAGTAACCGGGCTTGGTAGTGTTGACGTGCTCATCCGGCTCGTCGTCGTGGTCGGGCTGCGCGTTCCGCTTGCGCCACGCGTCGTAGCGTCCGCTGCGGAACGACGCTCGATACTAACCAGGCTTGTTAGTGTTGACGTGCTCATCCGGCTCGTCGTCGTGGTCGGGCTGCGCGTTCCGCTTGCGCCACGCGTCGTAGCGTCCGCTGCGGAACGACGCTCGATACTAACCAGGCTTGTTAGTGTTGACGTGCTCATCCGGCTCGTCGTCGTGGTCGGGCTGCGCGTTCCGCTTGCGCCACGCGTCGTAGCGTCCGCTGCGGAACGACGCCGGCACGCGTCCGCCGCTCTCCGTGCGGATCATCTTGCGACCGCCGTCCTAAGGAAATAAATATAAATGATATTAGAAAAAGCTCATAATGCAAAATAAGGCATATTCCCTTTGTACCCCACTGGGGGATATCGGGAACAAAATATTAATATTTTCCATACTTTTTCCCGATATCCCAAAAATCTCGATCCCGACATCCAAAACGGGAATAGGCCCAAAATAATAGACTGAATATAACGAACTTTTTCATCTGATCGAGTGATTATGATTTCTAGTATCTATGAAATAAGGTTGGACTATTTTAACGCAATTTTATATCCACGTGCACCATGTTCTCCTTGTGGTCGGCCAATGTCCAACTCAACGGAGGACGCACCCGCGTGTAGTAACTATTTAGTTATAGTACTATTTAGTTAACAGTGCCCGCGTTAAAGTTAGTAACACTATTAGAGTAGATAGTACACGATAGAGACCATGGTGTTTTTGGCACCATTTTGTTGAGTTCAGTTAGGTGGCTATTTTAATTATTTGTAAATTGATTCATAGTAGTCTTACAATTGGTGTAATTTTGAGTTACAAGTGTCTTCGCGACTGAACAATATAGGGAATCATTGAAATAGGCGCAATTTCAGTCGTGTGAACCGAGTAAACTGACTTGGTGCCAAATGCTCCAAAAAGTATTGGAATAAGGCACCCGCATTTTAATGCAAACCGAAACCATATCACTGAATCCTATTCAACACATAAAACTAGCAAAAGTATTCCCAGAAGAGGAGTGAATTGCTAAAACAAAAATGAGAAGTGTCCCTAATAATGAGATATGTACGTGTCTCACCGGGTCCACGTGCACCATCTTCTTGCGCTTGCGGTCCCAGCGCAGCTGGTTGCGGCGCGGCGCCTGCTCGCCGCGCCATGTCCCTAGTAGTGAGGTATGTACGTGTCTCACCGGGTCCACGTGCACCATCTTCTTGCGCTTGCGGTCCCAGCGCAGCTGGTTGCGGCGCGGCGCCTGCTCGCCGCGCCATGTCCCTAGTAGTGAGGTATGTACGTGTCTCACCGGGTCCACGTGCACCATCTTCTTGCGCTTGCGGTCCCAGCGCAGCTGGTTGCGGCGCGGCGCCTGCTCGCCGCGCCATGTCCCTAGTAGTGAGGTATGTACGTGTCTCACCGGGTCCACGTGCACCATCTTCTTGCGCTTGCGGTCCCAGCGCAGCTGGTTGCGGCGCGGCGCCTGCTCGCCGCGCCATGTCCCTAGTAGTGAGGTATGTACGTGTCTCACCGGGTCCACGTGCACCATCTTCTTGCGCTTGCGGTCCCAGCGCAGCTGGTTGCGGCGCGGCGCCTGCTCGCCGCGCCATGTCCCTAGTAGTGAGGTATGTACGTGTCTCACCGGGTCCACGTGCACCATCTTCTTGCGCTTGCGGTCCCAGCGCAGCTGGTTGCGGCGCGGCGCCTGCTCGCCGCGCCATGTCCCTAGTAGTGAGGTATGTACGTGTCTCACCGGGTCCACGTGCACCATCTTCTTGCGCTTGCGGTCCCAGCGCAGCTGGTTGCGGCGCGGCGCCTGCTCGCCGCGCCATGTCCCTAGTAGTGAGGTATGTACGTGTCTCACCGGGTCCACGTGCACCATGTTCTCCTTGTGGTCGGCCAATGTCCAACTCAACGGAGGACGCACCCGCGTGTAGTAACTATTTAGTTATAGTACTATTTAGTTAACAGTGCCCGCGTTAAAGTTAGTAACACTATTAGAGTAGATAGTACACGATAGAGACCATGGTGTTTTTGGCACCATTTTGTTGAGTTCAGTTAGGTGGCTATTTTAATTATTTGTAAATTGATTCATAGTAGTCTTACAATTGGTGTAATTTTGAGTTACAAGTGTCTTCGCGACTGAACAATATAGGGAATCATTGAAATAGGCGCAATTTCAGTCGTGTGAACCGAGTAAACTGACTTGGTGCCAAATGCTCCAAAAAGTATTGGAATAAGGCACCCGCATTTTAATGCAAACCGAAACCATATCACTGAATCCTATTCAACACATAAAACTAGCAAAAGTATTCCCAGAAGAGGAGTGAATTGCTAAAACAAAAATGAGAAGTGTCCCTAATAATGAGATATGTACGTGTCTCACCGGGTCCACGTGCACCATCTTCTTGCGCTTGCGGTCCCAGCGCAGCTGGTTGCGGCGCGGCGCCTGCTCGCCGCGCCATGTCCCTAGTAGTGAGGTATGTACGTGTCTCACCGGGTCCACGTGCACCATCTTCTTGCGCTTGCGGTCCCAGCGCAGCTGGTTGCGGCGCGGCGCCTGCTCGCCGCGCCATGTCCCTAGTAGTGAGGTATGTACGTGTCTCACCGGGTCCACGTGCACCATCTTCTTGCGCTTGCGGTCCCAGCGCAGCTGGTTGCGGCGCGGCGCCTTCTCGCCGCGCCATGTCCCTAGTAGTGAGGTATGTACGTGTCTCACCGGGTCCACGTGCACCATCTTCTTGCGCTTGCGGTCCCAGCGCAGCTGGTTGCGGCGCGGCGCCTGCTCGCCGCGCCATGTCCCTAGTAGTGAGGTATGTACGTGTCTCACCGGGTCCACGTGCACCATCTTCTTGCGCTTGCGGTCCCAGCGCAGCTGGTTGCGGCGCGGCGCCTGCTCGCCGCGCCATGTCCCTAGTAGTGAGGTATGTACGTGTCTCACCGGGTCCACGTGCACCATCTTCTTGCGCTTGCGGTCCCAGCGCAGCTGGTTGCGGCGCGGCGCCTTCTCGCCGCGCCATGTCCCTAGTAGTGAGGTATGTACGTGTCTCACCGGGTCCACGTGCACCATCTTCTTGCGCTTGCGGTCCCAGCGCAGCTGGTTGCGGCGCGGCGCCTGCTCGCCGCGCCATGTCCCTAGTAGTGAGGTATGTACGTGTCTCACCGGGTCCACGTGCACCATCTTCTTGCGCTTGCGGTCCCAGCGCAGCTGGTTGCGGCGCGGCGCCTGCTCGCCGCGCCATGTCCCTAGTAGTGAGGTGTGTACGTGTCTCACCGGGTCCACGTGCACCATCTTCTTGCGCTTGCGGTCCCAGCGCAGCTGGTTGCGGCGCGGCGCCTGCTCGCCGCGCCATGTCCCTAGTAGTGAGGTATGTACGTGTCTCACCGGGTCCACGTGCACTATCTTCTTGCGCTTGCGGTCCCAGCGCAGCTGGTTGCGGCGCGGCGCCTGCTCGCCGCGCCATGTCCCTAGTAGTGAGGTATGTACGTGTCTCACCGGGTCCACGTGCACCATCTTCTTGCGCTTGCGGTCCCAGCGCAGCTGGTTGCGGCGCGGCGCCTGCTCGCCGCGCCATGTCCCTAGTAGTGAGGTATGTACGTGTCTCACCGGGTCCACGTGCACCATCTTCTTGCGCTTGCGGTCCCAGCGCAGCTGGTTGCGGCGCGGCGCCTGCTCGCCGCGCCATGTCCCTAGTAGTGAGGTATGTACGTGTCTCACCGGGTCCACGTGCACCATCTTCTTGCGCTTGCGGTCCCAGCGCAGCTGGTTGCGGCGCGGCGCCTGCTCGCCGCGCCATGTCCCTAGTAGTGAGGTATGTACGTGTCTCACCGGGTCCACGTGCACCATCTTCTTGCGCTTGCGGTCCCAGCGCAGCTGGTTGCGGCGCGGCGCCTGCTCGCCGCGCCATGTCCCTAGTAGTGAGGTATGTACGTGTCTCACCGGGTCCACGTGCACTATCTTCTTGCGCTTGCGGTCCCAGCGCAGCTGGTTGCGGCGCGGCGCCTGCTCGCCGCGCCATGTCCCTAGTAGTGAGGTATGTACGTGTCTCACCGGGTCCACGTGCACCATCTTCTTGCGCTTGCGGTCCCAGCGCAGCTGGTTGCGGCGCGGCGCCTGCTCGCCGCGCCATGTCCCTAGTAGTGAGGTATGTACGTGTCTCACCGGGTCCACGTGCACCATCTTCTTGCGCTTGCGGTCCCAGCGCAGCTGGTTGCGGCGCGGCGCCTGCTCGCCGCGCCATGTCCCTAGTAGTGAGGTATGTACGTGTCTCACCGGGTCCACGTGCACCATCTTCTTGCGCTTGCGGTCCCAGCGCAGCTGGTTGCGGCGCGGCGCCTGCTCGCCGCGCCATGTCCCTAGTAGTGAGGTATGTACGTGTCTCACCGGGTCCACGTGCACCATCTTCTTGCGCTTGCGGTCCCAGCGCAGCTGGTTGCGGCGCGGCGCCTGCTCGCCGCGCCATGTCCCTAGTAGTGAGGTATGTACGTGTCTCACCGGGTCCACGTGCACCATCTTCTTGCGCTTGCGGTCCCAGCGCAGCTGGTTGCGGCGCGGCGCCTGCTCGCCGCGCCATGTCCCTAGTAGTGAGGTATGTACGTGTCTCACCGGGTCCACGTGCACCATCTTCTTGCGCTTGCGGTCCCAGCGCAGCTGGTTGCGGCGCGGCGCCTGCTCGCCGCGCCATGTCCCTAGTAGTGAGGTATGTACGTGTCTCACCGGGTCCACGTGCACCATCTTCTTGCGCTTGCGGTCCCAGCGCAGCTGGTTGCGGCGCGGCGCCTGCTCGCCGCGCCATGTCCCTAGTAGTGAGGTATGTACGTGTCTCACCGGGTCCACGTGCACCATCTTCTTGCGCTTGCGGTCCCAGCGCAGCTGGTTGCGGCGCGGCGCCTGCTCGCCGCGCCATGTCCCTAGTAGTGAGGTATGTACGTGTCTCACCGGGTCCACGTGCACCATCTTCTTGCGCTTGCGGTCCCAGCGCAGCTGGTTGCGGCGCGGCGCCTGCTCGCCGCGCCATGTCCCTAGTAGTGAGGTATGTACGTGTCTCACCGGGTCCACGTGCACTATCTTCTTGCGCTTGCGGTCCCAGCGCAGCTGGTTGCGGCGCGGCGCCTGCTCGCCGCGCCATGTCCCTAGTAGTGAGGTAAGTACGTGTCTCACCGGGTCCACGTGCACCATCTTCTTGCGCTTGCGGTCCCAGCGCAGCTGGTTGCGGCGCGGCGCCTGCTCGCCGCGCCATGTCCCTAGTAGTGAGGTATGTACGTGTCTCACCGGGTCCACGTGCACCATCTTCTTGCGCTTGCGGTCCCAGCGCAGCTGGTTGCGGCGCGGCGCCTGCTCGCCGCGCCATGTCCCTAGTAGTGAGGTATGTACGTGTCTCACCGGGTCCACGTGCACCATCTTCTTGCGCTTGCGGTCCCAGCGCAGCTGGTTGCGGCGCGGCGCCTGCTCGCCGCGCCAGGTCCCTAGTAGTGAGGTATGTACGTGTCTCACCGGGTCCACGTGCACCATCTTCTTGCGCTTGCGGTCCCAGCGCAGCTGGTTGCGGCGCGGCGCCTGCTCGCCGCGCCATGTCCCTAGTAGTGAGGTATGTACGTGTCTCACCGGGTCCACGTGCACCATCTTCTTGCGCTTGCGGTCCCAGCGCAGCTGGTTGCGGCGCGGCGCCTGCTCGCCGCGCCATGTCCCTAGTAGTGAGGTATGTACGTGTCTCACCGGGTCCACGTGCACCATCTTCTTGCGCTTGCGGTCCCAGCGCAGCTGGTTGCGGCGGGCGCGCGCCTGCTCGCCGCTGTCCGCGCCCATGTCCAGCTCCGCGGAAGACGCGCCCGCGTTGAAGTTCACCGCCATACTGACGTTATATACGGTAGGTATGAGTAAAGCTATCGGTCTATTTCCGTTGTCCCCCACTGGGGGGAGGGGCATATCGGGAAAAAAAGTTTGTTTTCTATACATTTCTTTCCGATATCCCCCAGTGGTGGACAACGGGAAAAGACCAGGGTCGGCATGATTGAAACAAATTGTTTTAAAACATGTGTTTTAAAGAATTTGAAATAAATCTATGTTTTTTATTAACTGTTTGAAACACACAGTTTAACCAAGCTTTAAACAATGTTAAAAACATTAAGAAGAAAAACAGGGTTAAAACCCTGTTTTTCTTCTTAATGTAACTACTTAGTTTACTAATTTTAATTGAGAATGAATCGCGATTTTCGTGAATTAGCTTGCACGTTTTTCCCAAAAATATGTTTAAAAACTTCGATCTCGCTGAAAATACATAGAACAACAGTATTAAAGTGTAATTTTATCGGATACGTTTTGCCATGATGACAAATCTTAGCTTAGTATCAGACTTTTTTTATCACTGATTTAAAAAAGTATCGAATACTGGTCCTTGTCTAAAACTGGTTGCTCCGCCCTATTGGGGTTTCCCCTGATATAAATGAACATCAGAACCCTTGTACATCGGCACCTATTTACAAGTATGTAAAGCGTCCAGTATTGATTAGAAATAAAAAATAAATGTTTATCAACTGATCGAATTTGAAAATAGTCTAGAAATGAAAATAATATTATAGGTCTCATTGATTTGAAATTGATGGTTTAACTTTAAAGTAAAAAATACATAAAAAAACACTTGTTTAAAACATTCTGAACTGTTTGTTTTATAAAATAAAATAAAACTTTTTTTTCCAACCCTGGAATAGACCGTCCATACTTTATTTCCCGATATCCATCAGTGGCGGATAAACTGTTGGGGACAACTGAAAAAGGCTAAGCTATCATTCATTCACGGAACGCTTTGATGTACTCATAAAAGTGCACGCCGATTTTATATTACCGATTATAAGATCATAGAATTGAAGATATTAAGCGTGCTCGCAGACTTCAGACATTTTCTATCTGTTGTTTTCGGTGTATTCTGATGGGTATGTGTTACAATGCCGAAGTAGAAAAGACCGAATTTTGCAAGACCTATGGACGAAAGACCGAAAAACAAAAGGTCGAATGGTTGTTTGGCCGAACGTTTAAAATCACGATTGGACATTTTACCGAAAATACTAAATCCCGAAGCTTAAAAAACCGAAGGTTAATATACCTAAGTTCTATACCCCGAACTACTTAATACCGAATTGGCTGTGGAGGTGTCTTTGGGTTTTGCCTGAAATGCTTTATAGCAAATTTAGCTGCCGGACATGAGTCTAAACTAGTCTATTGGGACTTAGAAAGCGTAGACCGTAGGTCACGAGGTTGACATGAACACAGCGCGCGAGCCGGCGGGCCGGCGAAGCGCTAGAAAAACTATTTCAAACTCGATAGGTGGATTTTGTCAAAATAATGACCATTTAACAAGCATTTTTGAGTAAAACAAATTAACCGCAACGACTACTTTCATAAAATGTATGTGTTTGTGTAGGTAGCAGTGGCGAGGGGTGAAATTATGACGAAGGTAAGCCGTTCTACAAAAATGCTATGATCTGCATAGTGAAATAGTGGGGTGGGATTTCTAAAAGGTAAGCCGATGGGAATCGGCTTGTATGCACCCTTCGCCACTGGTAGGTAAAGTAAGTTATAAGTAAGTATCGACATTTTAACTTTCGGGTTTTTAAACTTTCGGGATTTCGAACTTTCGGTCATTTGATAATCGGTCTTTCAAGTTTCGGTCTATCGGATTTCGACATTTAGTATGTTCGGTATTTTGAAAATAGGTGTTTTATGCGTCTATATTTCGTTCGTATGTATCATGAATTTTCGACATTGTAAGGCCCTCCGCTGCCTTGAGCGGGACACGCGCGCGGGGCGACATAGATTAGAGCTTACTCATGCACTGCGCAAGCATCTGTCCGTCAAAAACCAGCAATCTATGTTCCCGCGCCGTGTACCCGCGGCGGGATCCCGCTTAAAGCAGCGGACGGCCTAATGCATACCCATTTCATTTCAACAACTATCAGTAGTTGTTTTTTATATGAAGAATCAGCCGATACCAAATCGTTGTAGTGTGCACACTTACTTGCATACTTCTTCATATTGATTAAAGGCCCGACCCAACTATCGGCCGACAGTTTGATCTGTAGTTTACGGGGATTTGAAATCCAAATACCGAAACACACCATGATGTAAGTATAAACTAGATGACAGCATTTGTGCGAGCGTTTCTATGTAATGTTTTTGTTATTGGTGAAGGCTCTTGTTTATACTCACCTTTATGACAAGCCAGTCCTAAAAATGCAAGAAAGTCTCCAATCCTATAATTGGTCTTACAGAAGTCGATCGTATGCGGGAATACTTCTTTTGAAGCAGAAGTCGACCCATTTTATTCAGTGACATTACGGCATACACTTAGAATATTAACGCGGTAGACGCGAATAGACGCGGCTTCTAGCGTCTGAACCAAAACATAAGCGTAAACGCTTACCATCTTCATTATCCTTGTGTGCGTAAGCTGCAAATATCTGCGCTCTTCTAACGCTATGTTTTAGAAGAGCGTAGGCCGTAGATACATAATACTTAGCCAAACAAATATGGCTAAGTTTTATTAGCACGTTTTCGTGCTTGCAATAGGTTTCTAGGCGTTATTATTCTAAGGTCAAACATTAACGGTAAATGACCTCAACAAAGAATTGTATTATTAGAATCTAACTTACCCAGTCTCAGTGTGTTGGTCGCTAGCTTCGTGAGGAATATAGTTCTCATCCCGAACTATCTCTTTCTTCTTCTTTCTCGATGTGCCACTAATGTTAAAGTCTCCGAGTTTTCCTTCAGCCTACAAAATAAGTAATATGTGCGATAAAAAAAATAAGATAATTAATTTAATTAAGTATTCAAAAAAGTATTTACTTGAAGTTTTTTGTTATCCCTTGTTTTCTGTACAGTTTTGCCGTGAGCTTGCTTCATTGCTTTCATCGCCAAATACGAGGGAGAGTCATTCTTAGCTGAGAGCTCCAATATCGTCTGGAAAAAATGCATAATAAAACAATTGAATACATGTATAGGCACAGAATACATAATAGTACAAGTACAGAAGATCCACTCCGCAAAGTCAATTATTTAAATAGCGACTCTATTCCATACACAATAAAGTGCAATTCAGGTTGCACGCCGCTCCCTTGGCTACAGTTATATTCACCTAGAAGTTGCCTCTCTTTCTATCGCGTAGCTCTTATCTCCTCTAACGAATTCAGGGTTTCACTTTCTTCTTTTATATAATAATTAAATAACAAGTAGTTAATTTATTACAAGTTATGAGGTTGTGAAATAATGTGTAGGTACTTAAATATGTTGTACTAGGATAGGTACAGTCAACGCCACATCAGACATGCTGACTTTGAGTCAATTTGCTTTCATACGAAATGAATTGTCATGAAATTGTATTCATAATTAACTTTATTTCGAAAGTAGGTAAGTAAGTACCTACCTAATCTATAAATTATTATTTCAGTAAATAGTTGGGTGAATATTGTTTAACAAAAGTAAGTACCTACCTAAGAATAAATGGATACTAAATACTAAGTACCTAGTAGACAAAGCACTTCTTACGTTTCGATGTCGTTTTCGATGACTTTTGGAAGTGTGAAAAACACGTGAGGTTCGGATCCTTTTTATTAGTATTAAGGCAGCCCATTACGATGTCATATGCCTTCATTTTGGTTATAATAATATTATTATAGAGTAACTATCGAAATCGAACTGCTAACGTGCGACCCAGCCGGCACGCGCTAGCCCTCTGAAATTAGTCCGTCCGGACGGACCCGCTGGCTACTTGTAGCTTTGTACCTAAAGCGCGGAGTGCGCCTAGCCTGGTATAGGTACGTATGTATGATCTCAAAATAGCTCTCAACTTTGAGAGTGGTTTATAAATACGGGCTTAGGTTAGGACTTAGGTACTAGCCAGTACTATGCCCTAATACCTCGTTTGTAAAGTCATGTCTATAAATACCGGGTGTAACAAGACCCTCAACGAAGCCGAGGTCTACGGATTCTGCCCATCATCAGGACCATTTCGGTTCAAAATGATTGCTGGGAAAGATTTAAATTTTTGGTGTTAAAAAAGCATTGCATATGTTATAGTCAAACCCCGAAGTCCAGGCGCTCCTAGGTTTGCCTAGTCAAACCTCAGGTTTGACAAGAAGGCTTAGTCAAAGTCCAAAACTAATAGCGTGTTTCGGGCTTTGACTAACGCAATTATAGCCAAACCTAGGAGAGACTAACTTGGACAGTCAAACACCGAAACGCAATTTGATTGAATCGGGGTTCGACCAGTCAGACTTAAATTAGGTACAGAATATGTTTTTTTTGTATTTAAAAGTATGAAAAACACATTCTTTAGAGTGAAAATGTAACTAAATTAACAGTCTTCCTGTGAAACAAAGATTTCTGTTGTCTGTTAAAAAAAAATAGACACGAAATTTAAGACGATCGCTCCGCTGCGCTTCGCGATCGTCTTAAATTTCTAACCTAAACGTGACCTACAGGAGTAAGGCAGCTTTGACTAAGATTAACCTAAATATGTATGAGAAACAGCATTCATTTCCGATGTTAAATTTAGTCAAAGCTGCCTTACTCCTGTAGGTCACGTTTAGGTTAGAAATTTAAGACGATCGTTTTAAATTTCGTGGTTATTTTTTTTAACAGACAACAGAAATCTTTATTTCACAGGAAGATTGTTAATTTAGTTACATTTTCACTCTAAAAATCTATTTTTACATATTTACATACAAAATAACACATTCTGACCCTAATTTAAGTCTGACTGGTCAAACCCCGATTTGATCGTATTGAGTTTCGGGGTTTGACTATCCAAGTTGGTCTCTCCTAGGTTTGACCATAAATTCGTTAGTCAAAGCCCGAAATACGCTTTAGTTTTGTACTTTGACTAAGCCTTCTTGTCAAACCTGAGGTTTAACTAGGCAAACCTAGGAGCGCCTGGACTTCGGGGTTTGACTATAACACATACATACATTACAAAGCAAAGTAACGCGTACAACAGACCGCGCCTGTGAGTGAATGCTACACAACTACGTGCAGCCGAGTCAACGTTTATGTACGTGCTCATGAAATACATTAAGTGATGTGATGACGTTTTGAAGCCATTGTTTATTTCGTAATACATAAAATTTTGATAATGTTTCTGGAGACAAACATTAGGAAATAACGAATGAAATAAGATTTCATTAAAATAAAAAAAATAACTTTGTCCTTCAATTACTTCGTAGCTATTGGTTTCCCAGGTGTAGTCTAAAAGACAAAAATGGTCCTGATGATGGGCGGAATGCGTGGACTTCGGCTTCGTCGAGAGTCTTTATACACCCGTTATGTATACAGTTTGGAACTTTGTCACTCTAAAAAAGATGACTTTCTTCAACAGAAATCAATGCCAAATGACAAGTACAACAATGTGAAAGTTTATTTTTAGACGTGAGTGTATGCGCCCGATTTGACAATGCTTACCCCTTTCGGCGTGTAGTTCTTGATCTGCTCGACTAGCGCATTGGCGTTGTCTCCGGCCGCGTCCAGCAGGAACGGGTGCGTGAGGACGGGCGGCGCGGTGGCCTTGGCGCGCTTGTTGCCCTCGGCGGACGCGGACTCGCGCCACTTCACGTACTGCTGCAGGCCGCGAGAACATGTGCGGGCTGCTTCTTCCTATTAGTCAATATTATGTTTTAGTTTAGTATTTGATTTAATCAGGCGTCACTTGGCGGAAGTCCCAAACCATTTTGAAAAAAGAAATACATGTAGCTTATTTCCGCAAACAATATATGCAAGATGCACCGCCCGCCCGCCCGCAAAAATATGCACATGCACACCACAAAATATCAGTGCAGAATACCTGCATTTAGCAAGACAGCAACACACCTTGCACCTTCACCAATAGGGAATATGCATAAGTCACCGATTTTGATGAATTTGAGCTTGATCGCTGCGGACACTTATAAAAACATGATGGAACAGGAAAAAAAATAAAAAAAATGTATTATTTTAGTTTTATCACACGATGAAATCAGGGAAAAATAACAATATTTTTTTTTCATTTTCGGATATAATGCACTTTACAGTCAGATAGAATATCGAATAAGAAACAATATTTTGTATGACACATATGTACTTAAACGCAAAATTTAGGGAGATAATTGAAGATTATTGGCTAACTCCATATTAAACGCGCCGAAACACATCTGAAACGTGATGTGTGACGTCACCGTTTTGTATGGAGCGTTTTCGGCGGGTGCTGCTGCGCGCTAACTTCAAGTAACTATATCACGAGAAAAAAACGCAAGAGAAAAGTTTTAACATTACAGTTAATTTTCTCATGCATTATACTTTTGATTAAGATTAAAAAAAAATTTGATGCATATTCCCTATAAGGCAACTCTACACGTGTTTCGCCCCAACCCGGAGCATCCTCAGGAGTTAGATCGTGCGTAAACCAACACCGATCGGTGTTGGTTTACGTTTATGTTTGCGGAAGTAAGCTACATATATTTCTTTTTTCAAAATGTTTTAGTTTAGAGTTGTCTCCGGCCAGTGCCGGATTAAGACTATTTGGTGCCCTAAGCCCTAAGCAATCCACGCCTGTTACCATCTATGTAAGGGAAGATGCCTGTCTAGATTATGCAAAAAATGAAAGATTTTTCAGAAAAATGCCAGTCTATAGTTAAAAAAATGACCGCACTGCGATTTTTTGTCAGTTTCCTCCACTAATCTCATACAATAATAAGTCATTTTACATGGCCACACCAATGATATATTTGTAATTTTTTAATTCTTAAAACATTTTTTTTTCGGTGCCGATTATAGTGCCCCCCAGACGTTATGCCCTAAGCAATTGCTTAATTTGTTCAAGGGTTAATCCAGTCCAGCACTGTCTCCAGCCGCGTCCAGTAAGAACGGGTGCGTGTGGACTGGCGGCGCGGTCGCTTTTGCGCGCTTGTTGCCCTCGGCGGAGGCGGATTCCTGCCACTTTACGTACTGTTGCAGGCCGCGAGAACATGTGCTGCTTCTTCCTTAGTGTTGTAAAAAACAGTTTTTTTCTAACGTGAACAAAACATGAAAGAAACGTGTTTTTTTTCTGGAGCATGTTTTTTTCAAGAGTACAGAAATCAAAATTATTAAGGAAGTTTCAGTTAAAGATTAAAACTAATGGCGTAATTACATAAAAATACGTGAAATCATGCACTTTTTAAAATATAATTATATGCTAATAACATGTTTAGATAATATCTTTCACCATACCGAAATGCAAAAACATAGGTAGAAACATACAAAAGTTATCATTGATAAACTATTTTTATTACTAAATCCTAGCCTCCTATAAAATTTCAATATGTGTAAATACGACCTTTTAGTTTGATACCCTCGATATTATAAGTATTCTGTTAATTTTTGAACCCAAATTACTTTTTTGGTTGAAAAGTACCAAGTTTTCAACAGTTGGCAGCATTTAAAGACGCGCACGGTGTAATCTTCATTCGGTTTATGGTTTTTTAAAGTACCTATGAACTTAGAACGGAGAACAGTGTCTCTAGATTGGGGGGTATTCCCCATTGTGTGGAAAATTTTTATTATTGGAGAAAAAAGAAAATCTGATCTTCATACAAAACGTAACATTTTGTTGAGCAAATAATCGCGTTAGGGGAAAATTTTTAATCTTCTCTTGTATGAAGCAAAGATTTATTGGTATGAAGGACATTTCATTTTGGGGAAAAATAAAATAAGATCTGGGAAAAAATAGAAAGTCATAATATACCTTGATTACGTAATGCTGTTGCTAACAATTCTCGATTGAAATCGATTGAAAGCGCAGTTGCACTGCTGCTTTAAGTACGATACTTGTCACATTGGTTCTTACTAAAGCAGCGATGTAACTGCGATTTCTGTCAGAG
Organism: Agriphila tristella; assembly: GCA_928269145.1. NCBI lineage: Eukaryota > Metazoa > Arthropoda > Insecta > Lepidoptera > Crambidae > Agriphila > Agriphila tristella. The sequence continues at coordinate 20,303,383 of OV743440.1, read as the reverse complement.
TTGATTGCAACAAAGTTACGTAATTACCCCCCTGGAGTCAATGACGAAGAATTTTGAATTTTTGCGATATGCCGAGTAATCAAGATTTTTTCCGATATTTTCAAACTATAAATTTTTGACTTTTGACTGCACATTCCTATTCAGAAACGTGGTCTGATATCCACATTTAATTTTTAGATATACTTAAAAATTAACGGTGTATGCAACGTAACGTGTTACAAAAAAACTCGTAATAATGCCGACTATGGTAGATAGGGACCATTAAACTGAACAACTTTTACTATTGGACCGACTCTGAAATCGCGAAAAAAAATCTGCTGTTTCATACATTTTGATATTTTCGTTACAAAATTTTGTATGAAACAGCTGTTTTTTTCGCTTTTTGTGTTTCCATAGTAAAAGTTGTTCAGTTTGATGGTCTTTATCCTACTAATGTTATAAATGTGAAAGTTTATGGGTTTGGATGTTTAGATGTTTGGATGTTTGTTCCTCAATCACGCAAAAACTAATGAACGAATTTGGTTGGAATTTGGCACATAGATAGTAGATAGCCTAGATTAAAACATAGGATACTTTTTATCCCGATATTATTACGGGAACGGGAACCACGCGGGTGAAACCGCGGGCGGCCGCTAGTTTACCATATTATGAAGTAATAATTATCACGGTGGCGGGGTGCCGGAACCACACCCCGGGCACTCCATACAAGCGCCGCGTTTCAACTACCTATTACACAGACGCTACACAGTGAGGTTTTTGCACACGCGCAACTGTGTGCGTGAAGTCTGGGGCATTGAATGAGCACACGATTCGGCACACGAACTCGCGCGTTGGGGTGAGGTAATTAATTCTGGGGCGGGGCGGAGAGTTTCCTTTCTGTACGGTAGTACTTATATCTATTCTGTGCCGGAACTGTAACTTCACTGATATGTGTGAATGAGGCTTCAAAGCCAATACGAATGATGGATGAGAAAGATGCTTACAATTTCGGAGTGGTTCCGGTCCCAGGCGATGACGTCCTGGTGGCGCAGCTCCAGCGCGCCCGTGGGCAGCGCGCCCCACACGCCGCTCGGACACAGCTCGCCTTTCTCCTGCACCTGAAATAAAACAAAAAATCTATACGGATGTAGTTATTGAGGTTTTATGGGATGTTGCATGATTATCATTATTATTTTTAAGGGGCAACGCCAGCGTAGCCGGACGGGTGATCAGTCACCTTGATCGGAACCATTTTACCCATTTCCCCAAATCCCCTGAATGTTGAGAGTAGGGGGAGGCGGGTTATCGTTTACACCACCGGCGTCGGACCTTCGAACCTACCTATACGCCAGGGAATGATAACGTAATTTTCAAATTTAACGTTATTTCTTATTTTTACCGTTTACTTTAACATTAACGTTATGTCAATAAATAACGTTAATTTTAGATAACGTAACATTGAAATTAACGTTATTTTAGTAAATAACGTTAATTTTAACGTTATTTCTTACTTTTTTAGGGTTCCGTACCCAAAGGGTAAAAACGGGACCCTATTACTAAGCCTCCGCTGTCCGTCTGTCTGTCTGTCCGTCTGTCTGTCTATCTGTCACCAGGCTGTATCTCATGAACCGTGATAGCTAGACAGTTGAAATTTTCACAGATGATATATTTCTGTTGCCGCTATAATAACAAATACTAAAAACAGAATAAAATAAATATTTAAGGGGGGCTCCCATACAACAAACGTGTTTTTTTGCCGTTTTTGGTACGGAACCCTTCGTGCGTGAGTCTGACTCGCACTTGGCCGGTTTTTTTACCGTTACTCTAAAAAATTAACGTTATTCCAATTAATAACGTTACTTTTTTACCGATAATTATACCGGTACGAACCGGTACTACTGTACCGGTAAAGTTTACCGCTATATTTAACGCAAATTTTACCGGTATAATATTTTTAACGTTATTTTTACCGACAAAATGTTTTAACGGTATTTTTAACGTTATTTTTTATCGTTATTTTTTTTAACGGTATTTCAATTCCTGCTATACGCTTACAGATGATCGTCATCTCGTGTGTGCCTTACTCCTTCAGGCTTGTGAGCTTTTAAATCCTTCAGTGACGGATAAACAATTTCTTATTTTGGTATTCAGAACAAACGTAACGCTAGAATTTATGAATTATTGACGTTTGAACATGGTCCTCACGAAATGACACTGAAGATCATGGATGCTGGAAATAACAAAAACTAGCTAACGAAAGTGCAGTTTTACTCCATAGATGCTCAGTGACGCAAAAATAAATAAGATTTAACATTCGAAAACCATACAAAACAGAACAGAACTCATAAAATCATTGTTTAAACGTGGCACACACGGAACCGTATGTGCCAGTTTTCATTTGTCAAAATATCGACAACTAAACCGTTTGGAACCAAATGAAGCAGTCTAGCAGCGTTACGTTTGATATAAAACTTTAAATCCGTTCGCGTAACAACACATCAATAGGAAAAGCAAAAACAATATTTCGACCCATCAGACTGTGTGGCCCACAATTAATACCGTTACGTTACGTGAATTTTGCGTCACTTAAGATGTAAAGCAGTTTATAGTAATAAGAATTTCCGTCACTGAGGATCTAGCTTTATTTGGAAACAATCACTGCAGTAGTTTCAATACAATTCATGATACAATTTGTATGAGATTTTTAAGATAGGGTGACAACAGTGTACGCACGTTGATGGACAGAAAGGATATAACCGTCCTGTTAATGAGGGCTTTTCAATCAAAATGACAAAAAACTGTCTGCTCGATAGATGGCATTGATAAAAATGTATGTGTCAATATGTTTTTTTTAATAACCAAGCCTCGAAGAGTATTTTTTTTATTTATTTATTTATAATCTAATCTAATATTTAGGTAGGCAGGTAGATGTAACCCTGAAATGTTTCTTTCTGGGTAGATGTCAGCCAGCGTTCGCTTAAGCCGAAATTAGATGGTTCATTTTTACGTTTATTATCGATGCTTCATTAGTGAAGCATCGAAAATGAAGTGTCTAATTATGAATTCATCTTTCATCACTGATGTGCCTTTTTGATGAAAGTCACTAGACGGCCGTTCGCTTTCATCGGTATCTGCCTTTCATCAATCATCGGCATCGGAAGTTAACGATAAATGAAACGTGTAAACAGCGCCATTCACTGCAGTGAACGGCATGTCGTAAGCCACGTTTTTGTTTTTATTTTAATATGCCTTTATTTTTCGTTTTTCGACGTTTTTCAACCTGCATCAGACAACATGCATACAAGCAATGCATGCAAGCATTTTCTCGCTCTTTAATTAACTACTAATTCTTTAATAAAAATTATCACGCACAACCTGTTGCCGCGAAAGAGGAAAATAGTAACAGACAAACATACAAACACACATGCAAACCCTTACCCCAAATGCATATACCGCCTCCGTTCCGTTCCATCCATCGTGGGTTGTAACGATACGCTGCAGTCTCAGTAAACATCAACACGATACGATGTCCGCAAAAAAATACTTCGTGGTTACCCTAGGTGATCTACATACTAATTTAAATCTCGAATTGCATCGTAAGTACTGCAGTGATTGGTTCCAAATAAAGCTAGATCCTCAGTGACGGAAATTTTTAAAACTATAAACTGCTTTACAACTTAAGTGACGCAAAATTCACGTAACGTAACGGTATTAATTGTGGGCCACACAGTCTGATGGGTCGAAATATTGTTTTTGCTTTTTCTATTGATGTGTTGTTACGCGAACGGATTTAAAGTGTTATATGCTGTCACTTATCAAACGTAACGCTGCTAGACTGCTTAATTTGACTCCAAAGGGTTTAGTTGTAGATATTTTGACAAATGAAAACTGGCACATACGGTTCCGTGTGTGCCACGTTTAAACAATGATTTTATGAGTTCTGTTCTGTTTTGTATGGTTTTCGAATGTTAAATCTTATTTATTTTTGCGTCACTGAGCATCTATGGAGTGAAACTGCACTTTCGTTAGCTAGTTTTTGTTATTTCCAGCATCCATGATCTTCAGTGTCATTTCGTGAGGACCATGTTCAAACGTCAATAATTCATAAATTCTAGCGTTACGTTTGTTCTGAATACCAAAATAAGAAATTGTTTATCCGTCACTGAAGGATTTATAAGCTCACAAGCCTGAAGGAGTAAGGCACACACGAGATGACGATCATGCTTACAGTACCTACTGATGAATAAATAATGAAAAATATTAGAAAAAATCGGCTCACCCGTAGCTATGGTTAGCTCGGATACAAAATTTCGAGCGGCGGAAGTCTTTATACCGATTTACATCTACAATGTTGCCAAAAATATTTCTGTTAATGACATTTCTGAGTACATTTGCGCTAAAACCGACCTTAATGTAAAGGTGGTAAGGATGGAGATGCGCTCTGCAAAGGACTATGACTCTTACAAAGTGTTTGTACCAAAACAGAAACTCGCAAATTTCCTACAGGATGATTTCTGGCCGGAAGGGATTTCCTACCGTCGTTTTGTGGACTTCAAAAGAAAGTTCGATGGAGACAAAAATTGCTCGGAGAGAAATTTAACCTCATAAATGGATGCTCGTAATACAAGGCTTATTACATTTAACTGCCAAGGAATATATCGTTCTGCGGACTGCGTGAGACGGTTGTGCCGCAGTGCCGATGTTATCGCTCTTCAGGAGACGTGGCTGCTCCCTCACGACGTGGCGTTCCTGGCGGAGCTGGATGGAGATTTTGCGTACACCGGGAAGTCAGCAGTGGACACGGGTGCGGGCGTACTACGTGGCAGGCCCTATGGTGGTGTGGCTCTGCTCTGGAGAAAGAGTTTGTTCCCAGCTGTGAGTGTCATTGAGTGTGTTAGTGTGCGTCTGGTGGCAATAAAAATAAGTCTTGGTGATCGTCAAGTGCTTATATTTTCGCTTTACATGCCGACAGATTGCAGTGTAAATTTAGTGGACTTCACGGCATGCTTGGGTGAGATTAGTGCGATTGTAGAAAATAACAATGTGGAGAACATATTTGTGCTCGCGGACTTTAATGCACACCCAGGTGAGTCTTTCTGCACTGAACTACTGAACTACTGTAATGAGCAAAATTGGACATGCGTTGACTTATTATTGTTACCTGCGGATACTTATACATTTGTGAGCCAAGCTAACGGTGCGCGGCGCTGGCTCGACCATATTACCGCCTCAGCCGCCGCCGCTCATACGGTCACTGGAGCGCAAGTGCTGGACGATGTATATTGGTCAGATCACAAGCCACTTCTAATAGAATGCGACTTAGATTTAGTGAAACCTAAACTTGTACATGCGAATAAAGAGAGTACATATAAAAAAGTGGTCTGGGGGAATAGGAATTCTGTTGAAATAACTAAATATCATGACTTATGTAACACTATGCTTAGGGAGATAGACTTTCCAATTGAATTTAATAACTGCTGTGACCATATGTGTAATAATGTTGACCATACTGTAATTATTGAAAAAATGTACAAAAATATTGTGACGATCCTAACTGAAGCAGCTGAATGTACCTGTACCCCTAGGAGAGGGGGGAAAAGAAGGGTTGTGGCTGGTTGGAACCAATATGTCAGGGAGGCTCATGCTAAGGCTCGGCTTGATTATGAGATTTGGTTACTAAATGGACAACCTAAAACGGGCATCTATTATAATAATATGTTTAATTCTAGAAAAATATTTAAATCTAAATTAAAATGGTGTCAAAAACATGAGGAACAAATTAAAATTAATAATATAGTAAGTCATCATAAAAAGAAGGAGTTTGGAAAATTTTGGAATGCTACAAATAAACTGAACCCCAAGCCTAGCTTCCCCATGAGTGTTTCTGGCAAGCGTGACCCGGGTGACATTGCCAACTTATTTAGAGACCACTTCCACGTAGAGTCTCCTTTGGGTGAAACTACTACAGCCTCTGCAGAGTCAGTTACCACCTCGGGGCTGGCGAACCTCCCGGTCACATTGTCTGTTAAGGACGTTAAGTCTACTATTAGAGGTATGGTTCGTGGTAAATCCCCGGGGCATGATGGGCTCAGTATAGAGCATTTACAACATGCAGGTGTCCATCTTCCGAGAGTGCTATCCATGCTGTTTAACTTTTGTATAGGGCATTCCTACCTTCCTCATGATATGTTGAAAACAATTGTTACACCTATAATTAAGGACAGGACAGGAGACAGTGCGGATCCTAACAACTATAGACCAATATCATTAGCTACAATTATAGCTAAGGTGCTGGACAGTTTGCTTGATCGACAGCTTAGTCAACACCTAGACATACACGATGCACAATTCGGCTTCCAGCCCAATTTATCTACAGAAAGTGCAATCCTGTCGCTCAAGCATACTGTTCGGTACTACACAGATAGAAAAACGCCTGTCTATGCATGTTTCCTGGACCTGTCCAAGGCATTTGACTTGGTATCATACAGCATACTGTGGAGAGCGTTGGTGGGGTCGGGTGTGCCTAGCGAGGTTGTAAACATCTTTAAGTTTTGGTATAGCCATCAGGTCAATCATGTGAGATGGGCTGGATCGCTCTCGGATGAATACAAGCTGGGGTGTGGCGTAAGACAGGGTGGGATAGCTTCCCCGAGGCTGTTCAACCTCTACATTAACCGGCTGCTCGTTGAGCTGAGCAACACACAGATCGGTTGTCATATTGACGGAGTGTGTATCAACAACATAAGTTACGCAGACGATATGGTGTTGCTCAGCCCATCGATCGCAGCGCTGAGGCGCTTATTGTTCATCTGCGAGCAGTTTGCGGAGGCTCACGGGCTCAGATATAATGCAAAGAAGAGTGAGATAATGGTCTTTAAAGCTGGTACCAAATGTTATTCCGTAGTACCGCCGGTGACATTGCGCGGAACTCCTCTAAAACAGGTTACAGCATTTAAATATCTGGGCCATTGGGTCACTGACGACCTCAAAGATGACATGGATATAATGAGGGAACGGAGGGCGCTGGCTGTCCGATGCAATATGTTGGCTCGTAGATTTGCACTGTGTACACACCAAGTTAAAGTGACGCTTTTCAAAGCATACTGCCAGTCCTTTTACACGTGCAGTCTATGGGTCAACTACACGCAGAAGACATACAGCGCGCTTCGTGTCCAATACAACGATGCGCTCAGGATATTGTTGCGAAGGCCTAGATATTGCAGTGCATCAGCAATGTTCGCGGAGGTTCGAGCTGATGGTTTCCACGCCGTGATGCGTAAACGCTGCGCCTCGACACTGGCGCGTCTGCGTGCCTCACGCAACTCCATCCTGAGCACCATCGCCGACCACTGGGACTCTCCTTTCTTGCGCCACTGGGTTCACCTGCATGCTTCCACCTAGCCACCCCTTGAGCGGACGGATGTTACATTACTTAGAATTGTTATTAGGTAATTTATTAATAATAATGTATATATTAATTTGATTAATTTAAAAATGTTTAATAATGACATTAATTTAATTAATTTAATAATGTTAAATAATGAATAAGTAATTTAATAATATTATGTACTAACCTAGCTTTTAAGTTTCATTGTTACTAAACATTATGAGTCTTTGTGTCTCGAAATAAAATTGAATTGAAATTGAAAAATTGAAATTGAAATTGTAGCAACTTAGACGGGATACCTACTGAGTTGACTTATCGTTAACTGCTTGATCCTCTTCCTTCAGCTTGTCCGATCCAAAGAGCTCCCAGCGCAGTGATGCGTATATCGGGCATTCTGCCATGAAGTGGTAGCTTGTTTCTTCTTTTTGTAAGTGGTATCTGTTTAGTGGACAGTGTCCTGTCAGTACTACTACAATCGTTCTCATATTTCTCCTGCTTCGTTTCAGCAGCTCTCTAGTTTTCTTCTTGTCAACTAATTTGATGAAGATCTTAAGACTGTCTACAGTCCTTTCTTTTCATCCATCTTTGGTTGGTTTCTTTTATTGTTCTAATTTCAATAAAGTTCTTAGTGACTTGATTGGTTCAGGGCCAATAAAAGTTTCATCAGCCCCTATACTGTCTAGTTCATTGGCTTCCTAGTTTCCTTTGTTACCTTCGTGTCCAGGTACTCAGGCAATTTCCACCTAAACTAATTTTGCAAGTTCCACGTTGCATGATGGGATGAAGTAATTGTATTGAAAACTGTTTACCTGCGTAGGAAGCAGGAGGTCAGCGCCAAGGAAAAGCTGCAAGTCCAGCAAGTGCGCCACGTCCTCCGCCGCCACCAGCGAGAAGGCGCGCCCCGCCCGCCCCGCGCGCGCACTGCGCCCTTTATAACAACACAACATCATAACCATGATCCAGTCAACTAAAATCTATGGAAGTGTTATTGCAAACAATAATATTGCTTAAAAAATGGCACCACAGGGCCAAAAAATTACAACCCTCACAGCTTTCGTTGGGCCAGCCACGCGTTTGGAGACTTGACGTTAGCATTCTTTACAATAACTGCAGTTCGTATTGTAAAGAAAAGAAAGAGAGAGTTCATTAGAAATGACGTTCTGTGTAGTCAAATGATGCAAAAAACGCAAAGAAGGCAGTAAAAAGATGAAGAAATAATGTAGGTACCTATCAAATTTTTTCGTTCAAGTATAGAAAATATTATGAGTATACAAATTAATGGTCACTAATAAGCAACCAGTGTTCAGACGCTTTATGCTGCAATGCCAACATTTTAGCTCCATCCAGATCCACTTAGTTAAAATTTTAGTGTGGTGCCATTTTTTGAGCGGAATGCTTGTTCAATAGATTTTAGTTAACTGGCATGATCCAAGAAAACAAGGTCTTCTCTTCCCATAACAGCTGGGTTACGAGATTGGCCCAACACCACAACCAATGAGTTCTCAAACTACCAATCAAGTAACGCTTTATCGAGACATAGTCTTAAGCAATCGTTGAATGAGAATTTGGTTATACCATGATCATAAGAAAATACCACTTTCACACAACCATCAGTAATTAAGGCTGGGTACAAACTTGTGCAACAACTAACGGTAGGTTATTTGTTAAATAACAATAAAAAACATTGAACTAACCTACTCTATGCACAAATAGCTTAGGCTTAGCAGGGAAATTGTAGTTAATAACAGTGTCCAGAGCAGGCAGATCCAATCCTCTGGCTGCGACATCTGTCACGATGAGAACGGAACACTTCTTGTTCGTGAATCTGCCAAGTGCTATTTTGCGAGCTGATGGGTCTAAGCCGGAGTAGGCATACGTAGAAGATATTCCTGCTTTCTGAAGAATCTAAAAACAAAACATTTAATTTAATTGATAGTTTGAATCAAGCATGCAAATTAATATAACATTGCAGTTCTTTAATGGGATGAAACAAAACTTATTTTATAGACCACAAAATAATAATAAATCTATTAGCAAATCTCCAACTCACCAAATGTAAATATTCAACATGGTGTTTAGTAGCAGCAAAAACAACAGCTTGTGGTGTTTTTGGTGTCAAAACTTTATCCAATAATAGCAACAGGCCTGCAGTTTTTAATTCGGCCCTGACCGATATCCAGCCGAGCCATAGAGTTGATGGTAGTTTCCAATCCACATCCAATCTTATCAGTACTGGGTCTGTGAGACCCGCTCTTGCAAACTCTACCAACATTTTTGGTAATGTTGCTGAGAATAACAATGTTTGTCGATTGGATGGTAATCGTGCCACTATTTCTTGCAGTTGCTCACCAAACCCAAGCTCAAAAAGACGGTCAGCCTCATCAAATACGATCATTTCTGAAAATAATGGATGTATTTCAACAGGTCCCAAGAACAACGTCGCATTACTAGAAATATGTTTGCTAGAATGCATCTTTTTTGTTGCATGCAATTAGAATCAACTAGCTACTTAGTTAAAAAAAAAAATTTAGGACATTTCAAAGGGTATAGCTAATGAGATAAATAACAAATAAATTTAATAAAATGTATGTTTTATATTTCCATAAGATTTTGTTCCCAAGACCTGTCGATTTAAAAAAAAAAAATTCAACTTTTACCACAGAATACATAATAGTACAAGTACAGAAGATCCACTCCGCACAGTCATTTAAATAAATAGCGACTCTATCCTAGACACTATAAAGTGCAATTTAGGTCGCACACCGCTCCCTTGCCTACAGTTATATTCACCTAGAAGTTGCCTCTCTTTCTATCGCGTAGCTCTTATCTCTTCTAACGACTTCAGGGTTTCTACTTTTTAAATAATAATGAAATAATAGGTACTTAATTTATTACAAGTTATGTGTTTGTGAAATAAATTGTATACTTAAATACGTTTCAAAAAACCCTAGGCTAGGTAGGTACAGTCAACGCCACATCAGACTATACATGCTGACTTTGAGGCAATGTGCTTTCTTACGAAATCAAATGTCATTAATAATTAACTTTATTTCGAAAGTAGATCTATAGCAATAAGTAACCTAATCTATAAATTATTATTTCAATAAATAACTAGTTGGGTGAAGATAGTTTGGCAAATAAAACAAGTAAATATCTAAGAATAAACGGATAATAGGTAAATACTAACTAAAAGTAGATAAGCACTTCCTACGTTTCGATGTCGTTTGGAACTTTAAGTGTGAAAAAGTTCGGATCCTTTTTATTTTGCCCATTGCGATGCAATATGCCTTTATTTTGGTTAAATATCATAAATGTGCGAACGAACGACGCAACAATACGCGAATGCGTGCGTGAGTGATTATCGTAATCGAACTGCTAACGTGTGACCTAGCGGCAGGCGGCCCTAGGGATGTTCGATCCGGGTGCCTTGTATCGATATTCCGGATCGCAATGGATCGTAATCCATTGTATCGATCCATGGATCGATCCTAATAAGTTGATACGATTTTTTGGATCGATCCAGTATCGAATTAAATATTTTCGAAAAGTCGGATTTTTAATCACTTTAATAGAAACATGATAATAAGCGACTAATATACACTACACGGTGTTTGGTAAAAGCCTTATAAAACCGAATATGGTAGATAGAGACCATCAAATTGGACAACTTTTACTATGGGACCAACTCTGAAATCGCGAAAAAAAAACAGCTGTTTCATACAAAAATTAATAACGAAAATATCAAAATGTATTAAACAGCTAAATTTTTTTACGCGATTTCAGAGTTGGTCCCATAGTAAAAGTTGTTCAGTTTGATGGTCCCTATCTACCATATTCTGCTTTATAAGGCTTTTACCAAACACCTTGTATATCTAAAAATGAAAACGAATGTTCAGACCACGTTTCCTCCACTTTTCTATGGAACAACTGATTTTTTTTCGCGATCTCGTGGTTGGCTCCATAGTAAAAGTTGTTCATTAACGTGGTCTGAACACCCCTTTTCATTTTTAGATATACTTCAAAAATAGCGGTGTATATGGTAAATTAAAAAATAATGGCAATATAATACAGTGTGTTTTTTTAACAGTGATCAAATTTTGTGGTTTAGCTTAGTTAGACCATCAAACTGAACAACTTTGTCTAGGGATCAACTTAATCAGATCACAAAAATATTCAGCTGTTCCATAGAAAACATCAATAGGTATCTATTGATGGTACTCGACCAAAATGTATGGAACAGCTGATTATTTTTTGCTCCGATTAAGTTGGTCCTATAGACAAAGTTGGCCAGTTTGATGGTCTAAGCAACACCACGAAATTTGATCACTGTTAAAAAAACACAATGTATTTTAAAGTACCCAAAAACAAAATTAAAAGTTGCTAGTGGTCCAAGCAAACAAAACGTACTTATCCTAACGAAATAAAAATGTTCTCTTCTCAAACTAAACAATATATTTGTAATGACTTATGACGAAGTTGACAGTACATTGAAATATGATATAGCAACATTCGCAAAAAGTGTCCAAGTAATTAGAGGAATGTTTATTAAATATCGTAATATGGAGTTTGACTAAATATTCCGTTGAACTTAAAATATTCTCTGAGTAATTACTTTATTAATACGATATACATAATACGATTCTTTCGATCCGATCCTCTATGCATGTGTATCGATCCACCAAAGGATCGAATGCTATTGTATCGATACAAAAATCGAATGGATCGTATCCCATTGTATCGATCCACGCAAGTATCGGATCGGATCGAACATCCCTAGGCGGCCCTTTGAAATTAGTCCGTTCGGACGGACCCGCCGGCTACTTGTAGCTTCGTACCTAAAGCGCGGAGTGCGCCTAGCCTGCTTTTACTAAATTTTTAATTTGAAACTTAAAAATATGTTTTATTCTATACTTAAGGTTAGGGTGTTGTATATTGTTGTTAAATAGAGGGTATTAAATGGACTTACTTATATTATCAAGCTTCAAACTCATTTCAATACAAATATGTAGGAAACGGCCCGGTGTGGCAACAACAATATCAGGGGCAGTCCCGGACATGACGGTGAACTGCTGTTCGATAGATTCACCTCCGAGGATAGCAGCTGATGTCAAACCAGTGAATTTTCCCAGCTCTCTGACAAATTTCAGGGTCTAAGGGTCAGTACATGGAACTTTATTAAAACATAATAACTGCAACAAAGTCATGATTAACATCATGTAAGGGCCAGTTTCACAGTACTTAAAAGAAACGAAAGTAAATCTGTTTGTCTCTGTTACGTTGTCACCCTTAGATTGCTATACCAATTTTGATGAAATTCGGTACAGATATAAGGGAAGGACAGACTACTTTTTATGCCGCTGCCTACTTTTTATGCCGCTGCTGGGCACGGGTCTCCGCCCACACAATATAACCTGCAGTCCATGCAAATAAAGCTGCGGGCGGAAAGCAAGTATCATAGATAAATTAATCTAACATCTTAAACTGTATCTTAGCACAAAAAGAATATTAGTGTTACAAACTACCTGTAAAGCCAGTTCTCTAGTGGGAGACAAGATAAGGGCTCTAAAATTCTTTCCAGGTAAGGGTTTGTTTGTAGGTGAAGCGAGTTTCTCCAAGGTAGGCAGCACGAAACATGCTGTTTTGCCTGAACCCGTACGCGCCATAGCCACAACATCTTTGCCTTCTAAAGCTAAGGGTATTGTCTGAAAAAATATTAGGTAATGAAAATTAAAAACGGAACTACAACTCGGTCACCTCACCTTTTCTCCTTGTATCACATGTGACGTCGTAATTTTTTTTAAAATTTTCGATGGATTATCGATGGCACTAAAAAGTTACTAGCATGACGACGGTGGCGGTAGGCAAGGAGAAAAGGAGGGGGGTCGCTTTCGCTTCAGGTGCCGAGTTAACTTGACCTGTACCTTGATTATGTAAAGCTGTTGCTAACAATTCTCGATTGAAAGCGCGGTTGCATTGCTGCTTTAAGTGAGATAGTTGTCACATTGGTTCTTAACTAAAGCAGCAATGTAAATGCGATTTCTGTCAGAGTTGATTACAACAAAATTACAAAATCACCCCCCGGGTTATAACCTCAAAATCTATTTACAGTGTGGTCAAAATTGATTGCCTACCTTTCTTTGAATTGGTGTCGGTTGTTTGTAACCTCTCTTCGTTATGCCTTTGAGGACTGGAAAACTGAAACCCATTGACTGAAAAGCACCAGAATTCTTCTTTTTCTTTTTATTGGATTCATTTTCTGTACCAACTTCTGCAGATATTGCATCGAAGCCTGGGAGGTCATCCTCCAAATTCTTTGGCTTTAACATTTCAATGAATTCTAAGCACCCATTTAGTACCTATATTATAATTATTTATTATTAAAATAAAATGAGAATTCACAAAACAAAACAACTCACCACACCACCACACACGTAGACAGAGAAACCTCTGTCTACGACCACACACGTGTTTTTATGACAGTGACTGACAGTGACAGACAGTGACAGACAGACCCAGCCACAGCCAGCGAAAAGAACAAAGAGAATATAGGGATCCGCAAAAAGTATCGATACTTGAGTAGTATCGATACTTTCGTTGCGATACCTAGTATTTTCGTACTCGATACTTTTGTTTCGATACTTTACTAGGTATCGATACTTTCTGATGTACTCGATACTTTTTACACTTGACTATCTAATCTTCATAAAAAATTAGCTCAAAGTCGACCAAATAGGCACCGCGCCATTGATAAAGATGAAACTAGTCTATACCTTGCAATTCCAGTGTCTTTATCCATTCAAACAATGGAAGGCGATCACTGACCTCTATTTTATTTAATGGAGGACAGTGAGTGAGATGAAAACGGTGTACCCTAAATTATGTACCATGTATGCCATCGACATCAAATACCTAACAAGACCTGGGACCCTATTTTTGAATCGCTCGGCTGGCGTCGAGCGCTCGTTTCTACCGATTTTCGTTCGACAGCTCATACATTTGAGTTGATTTGTCGAACGAAAATCAGTAGAAACGAGCGCTCAACGCCATCCGAGCGATTCAAAAATAGGGTCCCTGCCTTTATAAAATCTGCAAGAAACCGTCTCACTAGTTCACGCGTCAATAGATTATTATTTACTCCCTCGATACTTTTTTCGGGATGTAAGGTAAACTATGTCCTTCTCTGTACCCCTGACAACCTGGATGCAAAATTTCATGATGATTGGTTCAGTAATTAAGACGTAAAAACGTAACAAACAAACGGACTTTCGCATTTATAATAATTACTAGAGGCCACCCGCGACTTCGTCTGCGTGGACAGTTATTTCTCTATCCCTCGGAAACAGTATCTTTTTTCGGGATAAAAGGTATCCTATGTCCTTCTCTGTACCCTTGAGAACATGTTTGCAAAATTTCATGATGATCGGTTCAGTAGTTAAGACGTGAAGGCGTAACAAACAAACAAACAAATAAACAAACAAACGGACTTTCGCATTTATAATATTACTAGCTTTTGCCCGCGACTTCGTCCGCGTGGATAATCGAGAAAATCCTATGGGAACTTTAAACCAGGATAAATAGTATTCAATGTTTTAATTTCATCAAAATCTGATCAGCCGTTTTAACGTGATTAGGCGGGTCCCAACCAAGCGCGCTGACCCGCTTTTTCCTCTCATGAAATTTCATTCCCTATTTTGACACCTACAGACTTTCATACAAACTTTCATCTGCTATTTTAACTCTTTCCACCATTATTTCGTAATCAAAGGTAGCCTGTGTCATTTCTCAAGCTTTACTCTATCTTTGTGGCAAATTTCATTAAAATCGGTTTAGTATTTTAGGCGTGATAGCTTAACAGACAGACAGACAGACAAAATTACTTTCGCATTTATAATATTATTATGGATTAAGTATAGATTTTGTATTTTAGATTTTGAATTTTGTTCTGTCAATTTAACTCATGGAAATCGATTGAATAACATAATCTCGTAGTGTAAAAGTATGTAAGTAGGTACCTTATAAATA
Organism: Agriphila tristella; assembly: GCA_928269145.1. Classification (NCBI taxonomy): domain Eukaryota; kingdom Metazoa; phylum Arthropoda; class Insecta; order Lepidoptera; family Crambidae; genus Agriphila; species Agriphila tristella. The sequence goes on along the minus strand of OV743440.1, from coordinate 20,287,995 downwards.
CGATAGTGGCATAACTTCTTAAGTCTCTCTATACTGTGGTACAATCAAACTTTCATCCCCTATTTCAACCCATCCAACACTTATTTCGCAATAAAAGGTAGCCTATGTCCATTCTCGAGCTCTACTCTACCTCTGTACCAAATTTCATACAAATCAGTTCAGTAGTTTCGGCATGAAGGCGTAACAGACAGACGGACAGACAGACAGAGTTACTTTCGCATTTATAATATTAGTATAGATTATGTATTATTGATTTTGAATTTCGTTCTGTCAATTTTACTCATGGTAGTCGATTAAACAACATAATCTCGAAGTGTAAAAGTATGTAAATGGGTACCTAATAAATACGATAGTGGCATAACTTCTGAAGTCTCTCTATTCTGTAGTACAATCAAACTTTCATCCCCTATTTCAACCCTTCCAACCCTTATTTCGCAATAAAAGGTAGCCTATGTCCTTTCTCGAGCTCTACTCTACCTTTGTACCAAATTTCATCCAAATCGGTTCAGTAGTTTCGGCGTGAAGGCGTAACAGACAGACGGACAGACAGACAGACAGACAGACAGACAGAGTTACTTTCGCATTTATAATATTAGTATGGATTTTGTATTACTGATCTTGAATTTCGTTCTGTCAATTTTACTCATGGTAGTCGATTAAACAACATAATCTCGTAGTGTAAAAGTATGTAAATGGGTACCTAATAAATACGATAGTGGCATAACTTCTGAAGTCTCTCTATTCTGTAGTACAATCAAACTTTCATCCCCTATTTCAACCCCTCCAACCCTTATTTCGCAATAAAAGGTAGCCTATGTCCTATCTCGAGCTCTACTCTACCTCTGTACCAAATTTCATCCAAATCGGTTCAGTAGTTTCGGCGTGAAGGCGTAACAGACAGACGGACAGACAGACAGACAGAGTTACTTTCGCATTTATAATATTAGTATGGATAGTAAGGATAAGTAAGGAAATAAGGATATCTGATTGTAACGAAAAAGATTAGGGTTCGCATTAGTATTCAGTATTTACTTGTTAAGTATTGTGCTTGTATTCTTAATGCAGACAGAATGTAGTTTTTTTTTTATTTTTGCTTAAAACTGCTTGTTTTTAAGTTTTAAATGGATTGAGAAAATTTGTTACTTTGTGGAAGCCCAGCGTGCCATTTAATGCATTATTTTGGGATTTTTTTTAAAACGTTTCCCGATGCAAAGGAAAAGTACTTGATACCGAGTAGTATCGATACTTTTGATCCGATACTTTTATCGGTATCGATACTTTTGATACGATACTTGGTATCGAGTAGGTATCGATACTTTTGACCCTAAGAGAATATAATCACTACGTTTGAAAAGAAGTCAAAGAACCACATACATCGATAGAGGTGTATCAAAAATCCGCTATTATAGCATAACGTTATAAAGCAATTTATTCCTATTTAGGTTTAACGTTATTTTATTATTGTAATTCTAAAATGATCTATGCATAAAACTTATGTAAAAGTCTCAGAAATGGGTGTTCAAAAATTGATATTTTTAAACATCATTCAGCACTCCCAATATAAATAGTTCAAACGACCTGTATAGTTCGTCTTGTTTACCATATTTTAATTGTAAGTTTAAATAATGTGACAAAATTTTCATGTTTCACGTTACAATGCCCTATACTTTTGCCCATTGTCATTTGACAGTTTCATGTACCTATTAGCAAAGTGCTATTTTAGCACTCTGTTATCAACTGAAACGGGCAAATTTCATTAATTTCTAAATAATTAAAACGGTTTCAATTGATTTCTTACGAGAATTGTTAGGGCGGCGCGTACGTAGTAAGAGGAAAGCAAAACAAAATCTTTTATAAATAACTGCATATGTGTACAACGTTAAAATATTTTATCTACCTACACTACACTCATGCTTTAAATACACTGTAAAGGGTTCAGCCTGCCTAGCATAACCAATTTATATCGCGTGATTTTATAGCATTTTATCGACACTCAACTGCCAAATTCCTTTGTCTTTTTGACAGTTAAACGCGATAAAACGCTATATCACGCGATATAAATCGGTCATGCTAGGCAGGCTGAAACAGCTTACTGCCATCATTACAGTATCCGAGCGAGAGAAGGTCTTGCTGCGCCGCGCGCCCATACCCAAAGTGTTGTATTATGAAATTCAGTACAACATTATAACACTCTTGTGGATGACATAATGACGAGGAGGGGGAGGGAAGACAAAGTCAAAGTCAAAACTTTTATAGAGGATACATATCATGGGTGTGGATAAATATCACGGGTGTTTTAATTTAAATAATTGTTTCCCAAAAATAAAATAATAATAAAATGGGTGTAGATAAAGTATTGTATGCAACTGTACATAATTAGGTATTAAAGTACAGTTGCATAAATAACTTTTAGTTATTTCTTAAATTAACGAACATCTCTACAACTGTCAACTTTACTGTTGTTTTTTTAATTTTCTTCCTTAAATTGGGTAGGCAAAGGGAACCATGTCCATACAGCCAAGTCTTCAGTAGGTGTAACAATTTCTTCAGTTTTTAATACGATTGTTTCTTAGAATATTTGACACCACGCGCTACTCAACTAGGGACACGGTATCGAAAAGAAAGTATCGATACTGTACTGTACTTTTGTGTTTTGGTTTCAATGACAAGACAACATTTTTTTCTGCAAAATGGTAAAGCACGTGAGTTGCCGATCGTCAACCGATCGTACAGCTACCTACCAAAAATGTCACCTACAACATGAATATAAGATTCTTGCCTACAACAATATTCGTTTTACTCTATAGTGAGGGGCAATATTTAATGAGCTTAGCTACCGTTAATCTTAATTTTACCACTTTACTTAAATTATACGCTCAACCCGGTGTCGCAGCGGTTTATTATTCATTCAACCAGACAATTTGCGGCCCGAAGCTAGGTATTCTCCGGGGATACCCCTACCACAACGGGTATAAAGGAATGTCTGTCTGTAAGAGACCCTAACGCTAATTTTAAACATAAAAATACGCGATAAAGCATCGGTAAAGTATAAAATTGCATGTCTTTATCTGATTTCGATCACGAACATTGATGTATTGTATTATATGTATGGAATTGACAAACTTACGACATTGTCTTTAATTTTGTTTTTTTTGCTTATTGTTTAGTTAAGGACTACTTACAGTATTATCATAAACTTAATATTCCACAAACAATTTCTGTCTATGAGTATTATGTAATGTGGTTAAGGCGACTATCTTAATTAAAATTGCTCGCTACCTAAATAGGTAGTTAGCAAAACTGCCTATTGCAGTGGCCACTTTTTGCTCTTTTGCTAACTGCTGCTACAACGAACTATGTTTAACTGAGGTTATTATTTGTAAATAAACTAAAGAACCTTAGCTCCAATCTGTACATATACCTACGTGAATTTTCAATAGGTACATTGTGCACTTAGCGAGCAATAAATTTAATTAAGATGAGGGCGCCACCTGAGCTGGTAGCGTTCAATCGAATAGAAAATTGGCGACTTGGATAAAGGGCAGTCGGCGAGCAAATATGAAGTTCATGTTTTTTATGTCTTTTTGCAACGAAGCTGGTCTGCCTCGTTATTACGGACGTCGTTAAAAGGAACAGAAAAAAAATTGCCGCAAAATTATAAAAATTGGGCCTTAAAATGTCAACATTTACATGAACTTCTTAGGCTCCGTTATGAGACAAAATTTGTCTCTGTCTTTTTCCTTACGTGTAAAGAGTATGGAAAATTACCTCACTTCTGCACTTTTTTGATGCTTTTCGTTATTTTTTATTCATCATTATCTTTAGTACAATTTATTATCTTTCTTGAAAAAAAGTTATTGGAGCAACTGCACAGTACTCGCTTTAGAGTATATTTCTGTGACAGTACGTTAAAGTGTATTTTGATGTAGAATTCAATACGTTTCCGCTTTTATTTACGCCGAAAATATGGCCCGCGACAAGCATATTTGATGATATTCTCATTTTTTTTACAATCATCTGTGAGGTTTATACGCAATTTAATACTTGCAGCTACTAGATAATCTCTTTAGCTTATCGTATGTTTTTTTTGTGGCTACAACTTTACGTTTTCTATATAAAAATATGGCCCGCGCAAAACATAATTGCGCGTGTCAGAAATGGTCAGAAACATGGAAAGAATTAAAACAAAATAAATCAATTTAAATAAAATAATGTTTATTAAATTGAATCGTCCAATTTCTTTTAACCTACCACCTGTTCGGACGTCTTTTTTTTTAGCTGAGAGAAGAACAGGCGGAAGAAACTTGTCAGCTTTATCAAATCAGATATTTACAATTAAATCGTTACAAACTACAACAATATAAACTTGAAAGTTATCAGTTAATATCTTTATTAAACTATGATACTATAGTTACCAAGCAAATGCAAAAGAAATCTGTCTATAATTTACTTTACTTATTATTACTACAAATAATCAGAATAATCATAAAACTGGGAATCAAAATTAACAGCGGAGCCTTTGAAAAGCAATCGACTCACACACAAAACAATTAATTCAAAATAACATAATAACAATGAAGAATTTACTTAACTTAAATCCCGTAGTGCTCCAAACTTAAAAGTGAAACGTATGCTCCATTTTCCATATGCTCCATTTTTCATTCCTTAAATACCCACTAAATTCAACACAAAAGGTTTACCCCTCACACCATTTTTTCAACCAATCATAATCGACCATACTATTTGTACGAAAAAGTAATATCAGAGATAATATTTTATAAAACAATTACGTTGTAATCTTTTTGAAACTAAATCCCAATGAATTACAATAATTTTTATATTCATTACTGTAGTCTTACTTGCTTAAATTCTTGAAAATACGTTCAGCCAATGATAGGCGTTACAACTAACTATCGTGAAATTATCAAATATAATAAATGGTAACTCTTTTAAAACTTGCTAAGATATGTGTAAGATATTTACATTATTTTTATAAGTACTGAATGAAAATTAAATGTTAAACAATATATGATTTGATCATACTATTACCAAACATTATTTATCTGAACGTGTAAAGCAAAGGCAAATGTTCATACAGCCAAAAATACAATTATTGGAAAAAAGCTTTACTTAAAATCCGTCACGGCCATTCTGACAAGTACTTCGCTCCCGAAGTACAATTTTAAACTTATGTTAGGTATATTAATAACAATCATAATGGTCTTTAAAATTTACAAAACAGTCACTGTTAAAACCACTACTGCCAACAATGGGCATTAGTCTTAAAAATGGTCAAAGTCAAATATGGCTCGCAAGCTTCTCAATCATGGCTCGCAAGCCTCTGCAACATGGCTCGTCAAATATGGCTCGCAAGCTTCTCGATCATGGCTCGCAAGCCTCTGCAACATAGCTCGCAAGCCTCTGCAACATAGCTCGCAAGCCTCTGCAACATAGCTCGCAAGCCTCTGCAACATAGCTCGCAAGCCTCTGCAACACAGCTCGCAAGCCTCTGCAACACAGCTCGCAAGTCTCTGCAACATAGCTCGCAAGCCTCTGCAACATGGCTCGCAAGCCTGCGCCCGCAGGCTAAACATCCCCACTCTACCGCTACCCCTGGGTGGTGGGCAATTATAGTCATAAGTCATAAAGCAATAGACCATCATGATTATTACCAATATAATCTCCAACATGTCCCATTTAATAAAAATCTTCACCCAACTCTTTGAGAAAAAAAAAGAAATGACAATAAGACATAAAATCAACTAATAATTAGTGACAATTCTGATTTAATTAGACAATATACAAATATTATATTATATATATATTTATACATAAGTCGACGAAGACAACTGTCAGAAGCTGTTTACTAAATAGGACAAGCAGCAAGATAAACACACTGTATCAGTATAACTCATCATAATGTCTATTTTTTTAATCAATCAATATGATCAGAAAACAAACCCACTAATAAAGGTAAGATCGATCATGTGGCTTCATCAATTTGCAAATAAATTATCATAACCATTATCATCATTATCTTCAATCATCATCATTATAATCATCACCATCTTAATAACCCTCATTGCAAACAAATTATCATAACCATTATCATCATCATTATCTTTAACCATCATCATTATAATCATCACCATCTTAATTATATTAGCATAATTATCATCATTTTACATAATCTAAATCGAAATCATAATGTAACTCGAAATCATAATCAAAAATCAAAATCATAATCTAAATCGAGTTTTGATCAAGTCATAATCCAAATCTGAATCATAATCTAGATCGAAATCATAATCTAGATCGAAATCATAATCCAAATCGAAATCATAATCTAAATTGAAATCAGAATCAGACTCGAAATTGAAATCAGAATCAGACTCGAAATTGAAATCAGAATCTAGATCGAATCAGAATCAAAAACGAAATCAGAATCCGAATCGAAATCAGAATCCGAATTGAAATCAGAATCCGAATCGAAATCAGAATCCGAATCGAAATCAGAATCCGAATCGAAATCAGAATCCGAATCGAAATCAGAATCCGAATCGAAATCAGAATCCAAATCGAAATCAGAATCCAAATCGAAATCAGAATCCAAATCGAAATCAGAATCCGAATCGAAATCGAAAACAGAATCAAAATCTAAACCAGAATAACCAAAATCAAAATATAAATCGAAACTAAGTGTAAATTGAAAATCAAATATTATAAATCAAAACTCAAAATTGAAACTAAAATGTAAAATGTAAATGGATATCAAAATGGAGATTGAGATCAAAATGTACATCGAAATCAAAATGTAAAACAAAATCAAAATGTAAAACAAAATCAAAATGTAAAACAAAATCAAAATGTAAAACAAAATCAAAATGTAAATCACAATCAAAATGTAAATCAAAATCAAAATATAAATCAAAATATAATCAAAATGAAAAACCAAATCATAATGAAAATCCAAATAAAAATGAAAATCCAAATCAAAATGAAAATCCTAATCAAAATGAAAATCCTAATCAAAATGAAAATCCTAATCAAAATGAAAATCCTAATCAAAATGAAAATCCTAATCAAAATGAAAATCCTAATCAAAATGAAAATCCTAATCAAAATGAAAATCCTAATCAAAATGAAAATCCAAATCAAAACGTTAATCCAAATCAAAACGTTAATCCAAATCAAAACGTTAATCCAAATCAAAACGTTAATCCAAATCAAAACGTTAATCCAAATCGGCAAAATGTTAATCCAAATCAGCAAAATGTAAACCAAATCAGTAATTTAATTTGTAAATCGAAATCAGCAAAATGTAAATTGAGATCGTAACCTAAAAATCGAACCCTTAATCGAAATCTATACCTCAATCGAAATCTTAATCATTCTCCTCCTACCCTTATCCCAATTTAAATCTAAATTAAAAAAAAACTAAAATCGAAATCTAATATTCAATCTTAACCTAACCCTAAATTGAAATCTAAGTTGAAATCTAACCCGAAATCTAATTCAAAATAGAAACCGAAATTTTAAACAATCAAAATCTAAATTTAAAAACAATATCGAAACTGAAAATCGAAACCGAAAATCAAATCCGAAAATCAAGTCCTATAATCAAATCCGAAAATTAAAACCAAAAATCCTTATTATTAAAACAAAATGAAAAATCTAAAATAAAATCTTTATTCAAAATCGAAAGTATAAATTCTAAAGTCAAAACCTAAATCTAAAATCATACCCGAAAATCAAAACCTAAAATCAAAATAAAAATCTAAACCATAAATCTAAACCAATAATCAAAACCCAAAATCAAAACCAAAAATCAAAATCAAAATCAAAATCAAAAATCAAAACCAAAAATCAAAATATAATATTATCATGAACCCAACAAACCAAAGTCTCTAAATACTCAAAACATACTCATCTCTTGAAATTTAAACCTACCCAATCGTAAATAATAAATCCGAATGACATCGAATCGAATTACATTTTAAACTTATAACTTCTTGGCGTAGCAAGAATTTAGATACACCTGAACAGGTTGACTAACTGTCGTGTTATCAATAACAAAATTATTGATAATTTATAAAATTTTTACCAAAGTTATAACTATTAAGTACTTATATAAAGTAATTAATATAAAGCACAATTATTAATTATAATTTTTAAGTAATTATGATTAATAATTGTGTTATTGTGTGAACATTAGTTTAGCATTTAAGCTTATTTCTTATCAGAAGAAAGCACAAATTAAAAAGAAACAATATCAGCCTTTTTAGTTACACATAAATTGCTTATCATTATTACTCTGCGCAAACATTACTGAGCGGGATTCTATTTTATAGCTAACTTTTCTAAGTAAAAGAAATATTGGTCAGCATCATATTATTATACATTGCTCCGATTTCTAAATAAACAGACTAAAAGCATTTGTGTCGCCCAAGACAGCGCCTACAGAAAAGTTCGTTGTCTCAGTTGAGACAGCCAGGAATCGAACCCGGGGAGCTCGAGAGACAGACACCATGAAAACCAGTGTACTACCTACTCGACGTTGTTGGTCAACAAAATAAATAATAGAATACGACATCTACCCAAAATAAAAACTATCAATAAATTTAAATTGAGAATGAGAATGCTAAATACTGTGGCAGGGTAAGTAAAGGTCAAAAGTAAAAACCCTCAAATAAAAAACATTAAATTCTTACTTAAATTATCTTAAATACACCTACCTACTTTGCAATTCGAAACATACGTAGAAAGTAAAAATTAAGAAATGATGTAACTATTGAAAATTTGGTAGCAATGAATAATAATAGGTACTAGTGCAGAAGTAAATAGCTGTGCTTCAATAAATTTGAATTTTCTAAGGCTAAAGTATGTACAAACCCAAAGGTTTCATTATAAAATGTATACAGACTTAGTAAAAAAAAGATCTACCTACTTATTACGTACCTACAAATGAACAATTTAAACTCGTTTTAATCGCATTTACTTAGACGCCAGACCAATTACTCAGGCATCGGTATCACAAATAACGTCACAAATTAATTTTATAAACATGTTTAGTTAATATTGATTTCTCGATGTTTTTGATGTTAATTTCGTCGCAACAAATTTTATAATTTTTCCACATAAAAACAATAAATAAGTATTGAACTAACAAAGTAGCAATCTCGTAAAATAAATTATTTAAACACAGCCACTAATGGCCTTACCGGCTAGCGAACTTTGAAGGAGGATCTCTGAAGACTTCTCCTTTACTTCTCATTCTTCTTTCACTGACACCAGCTGACTGCTACTCAGGTCTCAGGATCGCAATGGCAGCGGAGCGAGGTCTCGTCAGCATCCACCCTGAAAATCATCAAGAATTGGTGTTAATATTTTGTAAATGGACCGAGTCGATACCCACTTCTGATGTCAGAAATGGTCAGAAACATGGAAAGAATTAAAACAAAATAAATCAATTTAAATAAAATAATGTTTATTAAATTGAATCCTCCAATTTCTTTTAACCTACCACCTGTTCGGACGTCTTTTTTTTTTAGCTGAGAGAAGAACAGGCGGAAGAAACTTGTCAGCTTTATCAAATCAGATATTTACAATTAAATCGTTACAAACTACAACAATATAAACTTGAAAGTTATCAGTTAATATCTTTATTAAACTATGATACTAGTTACCAAGCAAATGCAAAAGAAATCTGTCTATAATTTACTTTACTTATTATTACTACAAATAATCAGAATAATCATAAAACTGGGAATCAAAATTAACAGCGGAGCCTTTGAAAAGCAATCGACTCACACACAAAACAATTAATTCAAAATAACATAATAACAATGAAGAATTTACTTAACTTAAATCCCGTAGTGCTCCAAACTTAAAAGTGAAACGTATGCTCCATTTTCCATATGCTCCATTTTCCATTCCTTAAATACCCACTAAATTCAACACAAAAGGTTTACCCCTCACACCATTTTTTCAACCAATCATAATCGACCATACTATTTGTACGAAAAAGTAATATCAGAGATAATATTTTATAAAACAATTACGTTGTAATCTTTTTGAAACTAAATCCCAATGAATTACAATAATTTTTATATTCATTACTGTAGTCTTACTTGCTTAAATTCTTGAAAATACGTTCAGCCAATGATAGGCGTTACAACTAACTATCGTGAAATTATCAAATATAATAAATGGTAACTCTTTTAAAACTTGCTAAGATATGTGTAAGATATTTACATTATTTTTATAAGTACTGAATGAAAATTAAATGTTAAACAATATATGATTTGATCATACTATTACCAAACATTATTTATCTGAACGTGTAAAGCAAAGGCAAATGTTCATACAGCCAAAAATACAATTATTGGAAAAAAGCTTTACTTAAAATCCGTCACGCGCAAACCATGTTTTCCTATTATGGCCCCGTGGGTGGTTGTTATACCACACCACCGAAAGTTAGGCTTTCAGAGGTTTTTATTTAATAAATAGAAAATGATTTTAATAAAACTTTACGTGGGATTTTTAGGGCCCAGTCTAGTATTTTTAGAAGGTACCTACTTATCACTATATTCCCTTGTTGTCATTCGTAGAAGTAAGTACTAAGTAGTAGCAAATATGCCACTTTTAGCAGTTTTGCTATACCTACTATCTAAGTACTTCTAGCAGTGACTACGAGCACAAAGTAAGTAGTGGCGGCGCTATATTTTGTGCTACGAGTAGGGTTGCCAGATTCGAACTCCAAAATATCTGGAGAATATTTAAAAATGTCGGGATATTGCGGTTGTTGTCGGGAGAAATAAATATTTAAAATTAAAAATATAATTTAAATGCCTGTATATAGTACAAAAACGGCCGTGCAGCGCGATTTTTAGTCAGTTGCATCCACTAATCTTGTAAGTTGTGATCTTGCCTGTCTATTGAAAAAAAACGGCCGCGCAGCGCGACTTTGTCAGTTTCATCCACTAATCTTGTAAGTTGTGATCTTGCCTGTCTACTTATTGAAAAAAAAACGGCCACGCAGCGCGATTTGTAGTTAGTTTCACCCGTTTCATCTATTAATCTTGTACTCTTGCCTGTCTATAGTAAAATAAAACGGCCGCGCAGCGCGACTTTTAGTTAGTTTCATCCACTAATATTGTGATCTGTGGTTTCTTACGCGAAAATTATTATTTTCTAGAGAACTTTCGGTCGGGAGACCACTTGAAATTGCGGGAGAATCCAGACGAATTCCGACCATCTGGCAACCCTAGCTACGAGGGAGTGTAATGGAACCGTTTAAAAATACTAGACTATGGCTACGGGCTCTAAAAATTCAACGTAAAGTTTTATTAAAATTGTGTAAGTATTAAAATTACAAAATTAAATAAAATTCACTGCGGCGCCACTTTCGGGCATACAACCGCCTTAAATAGGACTGCGTCGTCATTCATCTTATCATGCATGCATGTCATACTTTGTCAATCGTGCTTGTCATGTCAAATCTCAGAAGCAGGATTATGTTCGATTGGAAGGATGGGTGATTTGACACTTGAATGTCATTTCCTTTTTTATTATATTTCATGTGGATGCAAATATAAGATTCTTGCTTGGATGTAAGGTATACACCTTAGAGCGGGGTGCACATACATCGACTTAGCAAAAATTTATGACTAAGAGACCGACATTTTGACCGTTTAACCTTATCTCGATAGTTTAACCTACCAAATATTTAACAAGATAAAAAATTGCATATGTAAAACTACATAGGCTGCAAAATGTCAAATCTGTTATCCTTGGCGATCGACCTTAAAAAACCTCTCACGATCGACCCGTCGATCGACAGTTTGGGCAATGGGCACCACTGCCTTAGAGCATTAAACAAATTATTGAATGCTCTAAGCCATAAAGAGTAAATCCATAAATACTCGATTTATCGGTCTCAAAATAAATGCAGAATGAGACTATAAGAATAGTAACTACTCAGTTAGGTAGTAGGTAGGTAGGTATGTGATAGACAGCAATTATGATAGATAGCTAGTATAGCTACCTAACACTATTCTCGGTAAAGTGACCTTCAATTTTGTAGTTTTTCCATGCAGCTGTGCCAACCAATAATAAACCTCCTACACAGAACATTTAGTAAATACTAGTACGTATCCCTAATCATTAAAAAGGGTTAAAACTATAATAAAAAAAACCTTACCAAGCTGAAGCTCTCTTGTTTTGTGAATGACAGTTTTCCAAAATAAGAATACCTACCTACAGTATTTTTTTCCAAACTGCATGAAGGGAAATGTTATTTGTTAGAGTAAGACCTACCTACTACATAATTTGTTTGTACCTTACGTACGTTTGTGTTAATGATGGAAAATGTGGTAACTTAATTAATAGATGAACAACAAATGTTAGGTTCCGTCAAACCCTCTTACTTCGCCTGCTTTTAACAGTTTTTTTTTAATTTTCGCCAATTTATTGTTTATATTTGAATCGAAACGGTTGCATGTTATCAAATCAATGACGATCTTCCTGTCTATGGTTAAGCTAGGGTTTCCTAAGAAAGCGGTGCCGTCACATAGCGGTCGTAATTTTACGGACGTAAACGTCACTCAGCGGCCGTAATTTTACGGCCGTTTTAAAGGTGATGACACGTGGAAAGTAACAACACCGTACAACAGCGTTACGGCCGTAATTTTTTAAAAATCGAACTAGGTAGGTATCTGAATTTTTAATAAGAATGACAAAAGATAATAAAAATGTCAAAATAAATGTATACGTACACATTTGAATTGCATTAAATAAGGAAATAAATATTCAATTATGTCACATCATATTTAGTAAATTAATTAATAACGATAGGTAGTTCAAAGGTACCAATATTTAATACCTATAATAAACTAGGTAGGTAGATCTTTTGAGAATAAAAAATCTTTATTTTTTATTCTCAAAATATGTACCTACCTAGCTTATTTTAGGTATTTACTGGAATTTTTTATACAAATAATTGACTACAAATACCTATTCAGTGAATTGTTTACATATACCTGATTTATTTAAAATTTCGCCAATTTCCCGCCATAAATTTTGTTTAAATTGGGTTTTCCTAAATTCTTTACTTTTTATATTATAAAGGACTTCATGATAACGGACGAATTCTATTAAAATTTCGTCGTCTTCGTTGCTCCAGAAGGAATTCATTTTGTTACCGCTATCTCGCAAAAAAAAAACGTTTTCGAACTGTATCCTACACCGTCATGACGGCCGTCATAAAAATGGCGGCACCGCTTATTGACGTCGCTGTCCAGCACCGCTCTCTAGGAAACCGCGCCGTATTGTTTACATAGAAAACGTTCTACACCGCTAAATTACGGCCGTAGTATGACGGCACCGTCATCCTAGGAAACCCTAGCTTTACAACAGCTAGGTATATGTACAGTAAGAAAATTGAAAGAAATTAACGGTTGAAAATCCAGGCGAAGTTGAGTAGATTTTCCTAACTTCGCCTACCATCAGAATCAATCATTGGGATTGATAGCATATAAAAAGGGCTTATCTACTTTATGCAGTCGCATAGGAATATGAACCATATTTCAATATTAGTAAAGTATTTTTTATTTTTTGTCAAGTAGGCGAAGTTTGGTTTCGTTTTACCAAGAAATAATACAAATCTCAGATTTGGCTGACACTAAACACAAATTCAAAAAAGGAAGATATTTTCATAATTCTTAGATTATCAAAAAGTAGCTTAATGCTCAATTGCAGTAATAAAACAACGAGTTTATCAAAATGTAGTAAGGCGAAGTTTGGAACTCTTGTCTTGTTAAACTGTTACCTAACATTGCCTGACTAATTTAGTCAAAGATATGTGATAGTTAATAAAATAATATATTGTATTTAGTTAGCTGACTATATGTTGGGGACTTTTTACTATTCTCTTTTTGCCTCCTTTTTTGTTAAGTAGAATAGATACATTGATTCTTTTAAATTAAAATATTTAATTACTAATCACAGAACTTTCTCGCACGACAGTTCAACGGACTGCCCGAAAAATTAGGGAGGAGACGGCCACTAATATCGATGCCTGTTGGGACGTAGTGCTGCACTTCCACGATGTTTGGCCGTTTTTCTTGCCATTAGTTCGGATTTTGTCATATACGGTCATTCGCAAAATTTGAAAGTGGTCATCTATTGAAACATTTCATATTTGCGCCGGGTGCAAAGCACAGGTGTTTTTTTGTAAAATATGAAGTTCTGATAGAGTCTTAGAGAGGTATTTTGGTTTTTGCCTAAAATCAGAGGAAGATGTCATCTTTCATAGTTGTAAATTATTGTAATGCAGTTACCATCGCAGTTACCATATTTACAATGTGATCAATCTATCAAAGCAAGTATAAAAGAAGCGACCAACTTTAGAGCGCTTGCGGTATAAAACTACGTAAGTATTTTATCTGTAAAATTTTCTTTTTGCCAGACATTCTCGAGTGAAGTTGCAGCGGATCACAGTCTATTGTCAATTTAATCGCATTGCTGTTTTTTTGTAGGTAGGTTAAATATTAAAATACCTAAGGCGTGAAATACACAGAGGAAATGCAGCGGAGATAAGGCGCAGATAAGGCACAGATACGGCGGCGATACGTGTATTTCCTTTGACGAAAGCATCCGAAAGTTTCACATATGCACCGTATCGCCACACCGTATTCGAGCCGCGTCCGTCGCTTCTGTGTATTTCACGCATTACTCAGGAGTTTTTTTTGTGGATTATTTACCGATGAATGAAGCTAATAAAAATCTATATTTAAAGTTGGTGATTCATAATTATCTGCGTATTTTCCAACCATTGATGTATTTATAAACATGGAAGATTCCTAATACGTTGCAGCGTAAGGTCGGAACAAACAATTCTTGTGTACTTAATGACGCGTTATGCAAGGTTTATAATAAATATACCTAAGATGATTTGCATTCTGCGATTCTGCGAACGGATAGATTTAGATAGAGACGTGTTATTTTCATTTTGACTATTTTTACACTTCACACACAATGTGAATGTGAATTGGCATTTACTGTAGTAATTTTTGAGTACCTACCTACCTAGGTACTTGTTTATTTATTATACTAGCTTTTGCCCGCAACTTCGTTTGCGTGATTTAGATAGTTGTGCATTTATTTTGAAAGTCACGGTTTACCAATATACCTACGTATTTATCAGTAGACTTCATTTCACACATTTAAATTTTTCCATAAAAATTCATGTACAAACTGTAGCACCCTGTATAACGGGAATTTCCAAAATGTTTTCTTAGTGCTCACCTACACCATTTAAGGTATCTACCCTCCAAAAATGGTATCTCTACCTTCAGCCCTATACAACTGGAACACCCTTTAGCACCCTGTACAACGGGAATTTTCCAAATCCCTTTCTTAGTGCTTACCCACACCATGAAAGGTATCTACCCTCCAAAAATGGTGTCTCTACCTTCAGCATTATACAAATCTCCATACAAACTGGAAAACCCTGTAGCACCCTGTGTAACGGAAATTTTCCAAAACCCTTTTTTTAGTGCTCACCTACACCATGAAAGGTATCTACCCTCCAAAAATGGTGTCTCTACTTCAACCCCATACAAATTCTCATACAAATTTAAACAACCTGTAGCACTCTGTATAATGGGAATTTTCTAAAATCCTTACGTCTTCTGAGAAAACGACTCTGCCAAGTGTTTCCGGAAGAGTCACTTACTTAATCGTTTTCTTCAGGGAGGACGCCGTCTCCAATAACAATGATATTATAATTTAATTGATTTTAAACTTCGATTATAAAAAGAAAACGTAGGTATTGTTTTTTTATGAGTAAATCTTTTGCATTTATGAAATGTATTTGATTTAATCACCAGAAAGAGTTTCCCCTTGTCACCGTAAGATCTCTTTCCGGTGAACATTGACCTCTATATAGGCTGGGTTTACGGAAGCCCGCATTGCTCTAAGGCTTTGAGTGATCACTGATCACAAACCTACCACAGAGAATGCAATACAAACCTACCAAATCTAGTATTGCACCTCACTCACTTTGGTGACTTTATAATAATACTTAACTAATTTGGTTCTCTTTTTAGGGCAGTCTCGCTCGGCTTACAATTATTTATATTTATTTCTTAATAATCAGCAAATCAGGTCCCTACCTACGTTATAATAATCTAAGGTTATACCTAATTGAACGTCGGTAATGGCTCAATTACACTATACAATTTTAAGCAAGCGATTTTAAGACTGTCTTGAAAACGACTAAGAATGCGCGCATTTACACCACACAATTTCTAGCACGCTCGGCCGTGCTTACTGTCATAGTAAAAGAGAAGGCAGTAAGTCTCTAATGTCTTTTTCAATTTTTATTTATTTATTTAACAAACTTTATTGTACATACATTTAAAATAAATGTTACAAAAGGCGAACTTAATGCTAAAAGCATTCCGCACCGCACACCAACGCGAACGCGACGGCTCGCGCCCGGGCCGCGGCAGCGGCACCCGCCCGCCCCTCGGCGTGATCCGCCCGCCTCTCGGCATGACCCACCCCACGCCACGCCCGCCCACGGCGTCCGGCTCAGAAGGTGCACATCGTCGTTGTTGTCGGTCGCGCACGTATCGACCTACCTAGATATCGCGTTATTATACGTTACACTATTTCCCAACAAAGTACTCGTCAAGACGATTCAAACGAGCCCAAACTCGATGGGGTTGCATGGTTTTATTATAGAGTTCCTATGGCCTTCTTTCGGCTCCATCATCAGATCCTTGGACACTATTTCCCATTAGAGTACTCGCCAAGACGATTCAAACGAGCCTAAACTCAATGGGGTAGCGTGGTTTAATTAAAGAGTTCCATTGTCCTTCTTCCGGCTTCATCATCAGACCCTGGACACTATTTCCCAACAAAGCACTCGTCAAGACGATTCAAAGGAGCCCAAATTCAATGGGGTTGCACGATTTCAATATTAAGTTCCTATGGCATGGCCTTCCAGCTAAATCATCAGAGCCTGGACCTCATCTCCCTTTAAAGTACTCATCAAGACGATTCTAACAAGCCCAAGCACGATGGGGTTGTATGGTTCCATTATAGAGTTCCTGTGGCCTTCCTCCGGCTCCATCATCAGATCAGCCCAATGATACCATAATATTGCATTGCCTTCCATTTCTAACCTATGTTCAAAGTTTCAAGTCTCTAGCTCATCCGAAAGCTAGTTTAAATTGTTCGCAAACTTTGTAGAGAAACAAACAAACAAACACCCAAGCAAACGAGAAAGCAACCTTATAAAAGCGTGTTAAAAACAACCTACCTACCTATAAGTTTCAAGTCTCTAGCTCATCGGGAAGCTAGGTAGGTAGGTACTTACCTAGTATAAAATACTCTTTTCTAAAATTACGGACAAACAAATAAACGAACCTACTTATAATTATTAAAAGTATAAATAAATAAATAAACAAGAAAACGTCCATATGAAAACGTGTTAAAAAACCAACATTCCTTTTTGAACTTATCTTGTACTGTGGCAGTATCGTCTATCTGTCGCGAGTCAGACAGAGTCTGTCTCTGTCTGTCACATTACCTCTACACGTTGACCTTGAGAACGCCTTTATGCCTTAGGTATAAAGTTGGTTTTTGTAGTACAACTGTTACGTCTGACGTGCCGTCGTAGGTACAGTTAGACTGTCTTGAAATCGTGCGTGCATTTAGACGACACAATTTTAAGAATCTTATTACCGAGCGGGCTAGGCCGCACGATTTTAAGATTCTTACTGTCTTAGTCCTTTACACCATGCTTAGTCTTGAAATCGCGTGCTTAAAATTGTATGGCAAACTTATACAGGGTGTCAGTAGCACCCTAGCTTTAAAACTTTAATAGATGATTCTACCCTTAGAAATAAGCAACTTTCTCTATGGAACCACTTGTCTCTTAGGCGCCGGCTAGACGCGTGGTATTTATCGTGATCCATCGCCATAGAGTAAATTTTAACCATGGAAAGTAATTTGTATGGTTCAATATTTTATATTTTATATATTATTATATTTTACTTTCCATGCTTGAGGCCGTCCGCTGCCTTGAGCGGGATCCCGTCGCGGGTACACGGCGCGGCAATATAGATTGCTTGTTTTTTGACGGACAGATGTTTGCGCAGTGCAGAGTAGCTCTAATCTATATCGCCCCGCGCGCGGGTCCCGCTTAACACAGCGGAGGGCCTAAAATGTACTCTGGGTGATGGATCACGGTATTTGAAAAAAAAAAATGAATTTTAAGCATTTTTTCGCATAAAATAGTGTGTTTTACTAGTTATGATGTAGAGCCAGGGTGTCCAACACAATTTTGTGGAGGGTCAGGGTCCAGGTTTAATAGTTTTGCAATCGTAGAGGGCCAAAATAAATGTCCAAATAGCCAGGGGGGCGGTCCGAAAAAAAAACCGCGCAGCGCTATTTTTAGTCAGTTTTTCACTAACCTTGTAGTAATCTTGCTTGTTAATAGATTTTTTGCGGGGTGCGTGGTGTTTGTTTATAGCAAAAAAGAAATGGGCCGCGCAGCGTGTTTTTTGCGGGGTGCACGGTGTTTCATTATAGTAAAAAAAGCGCGATATTTTGCGGGGTGCGCGGTGCTTGTTGATAGTAAAACAAGCGGCCACCCGCGACTTCGCCTGCGTGGAAAGTTTTTTGCTATCCCTCGGGAACAACACTCTTTTTCGGGGTGACAGGTACCCTATGTCCTTCTCTGTACCCCTGACAAGGTGTATGCAAAATTTCATGAAGATCGGTTCAGTAGTTAATACGTGAAGGCGTAACAAACAAACAAACGGACTTTCGCATCCTTACTAATATTATCCTTACTAATATTATAAATGCGAAAGTCCGTTTGTTTGTTTGTTTATTTGTTTGTTTGTTACGCCTTCACGTCTTAATAACTGAACCGATCATCATGAAATTTTGTATTATATTGTATTATTTGTATTATACAATTTTTGTCGAAGTTATTTGGAATATATCGATTTTCGGTGACATCATGAATTGGGGTTCGCCATTTTGGCCTGAGGCCGTACCGGCTAACGCATTGAACTTCGGAATGTCAATTGGGCTTCAAATTAAAACAGATAAATGGAGCCTCGTCGGACCAAAATGGCAAACCCCAGCTCTTCAGAAATAACTCCAGAAATAACTTCGGAAAATAGTACCTACAATAAGAAATGACTTTCTTCGTTTTATCTGTTTTAAATTGAAGCTCGGTAGATCCGCCAAAGTCCAAAAAGTTAGCCGGTTGGGCCCATTAGGGTTCGATTTAACTGTATTAATTTGAAGCTCGGCAGACTAGCCGAAGTTCGATGCTTTAGCCGGTACGGCGGCCCCAGTTGTTACCTGTTGATCTTGACTTTCGTGAGTACGTATTCGAGTGCAGTTGCAGTTCACTTTTTTTGCTATTTTAAATAGGTAAAACTTAATTATCTTAACTTAATTATCAAGAAATATTGTTGAATTTTTGGTAACGCCTATACCTGTAAATGGTTATAGAGAAACCTTCGATTGCTGATCAAGGGTGTACCTATACCTTTACGGAATTATAACCAGGTAGGTATAACTTTAATGAACTTGACAGACAGGTAATTAAATGGGGGTTCAACACGAATATGAAATGTCTTAAAATTATAATTCCTCCTTCCTCTTTTGATTTTGTAAAAGCAGCTTTGTGCACAAAATAATATAATAAGTCTATGTTTGTGCATAATAATTTTATTGCCCTAAGTTTCAGTTACCACCTTGACGGATAAAAGTAATATTTCTAGAACTTCAATTTTGATTTTCCTGTGAGAAAATCAGTAATGTCGTATTTTAAAGCTAAATTACTGTTTGTACCTACTTGCGAAAACCGAGTGGAATGTGGTCAAGTGACCTGACTTGTCCCTGTTGCAATATAGTTAGAATTTCCTTCCAGCCGGCTATAGCTTTGCGGATAATTATGTACCTACTACTTACTTAGAAAGAACATTTTCTCAAACATGCTTGGAAATTCGAACATTATTCTGACAACCTTCTTCGTGCTAAATCGGAGTTTCCGGACAGACCTAAACCGCGCCGGCAACTTTTGTATGAAAATCCATTACTAACGTGTAATAATGGATTTTCATACTAAAATTGCCTGCGTCTGACCGTAAAGGTTAGTACTGAAACTCATTATACACGTGTAATTCAGAAATGGAACGAAATTTTCAATGAAACACGACAGCCAATGAGGTCTGTGATCATCATCAATATTTAAAATTAGAACTGCCTTTGTAAATGGAAAGTTCCGAATCAAGGTAACTGAGTTTCATGACCGCAGTAACGTCCTGGTTACAAAATAAAAATGACGTTGTATTATCTATGGATCTTGGCGCGGGAAGAATATTTTGTTGAAATTGTCTGTTGTTTTGTCAAATATTTTATATTCGATTTAAATTAAGTAATTAATCTATTATGTAAATGAGTTCAAGCGACGAAAGTGATATTTTGACGCCACCTGAAATTCAAGAAGCGGCAAGAACTGAAATAGAAAACATGTTGACTCCAAAATCAAAAAAACATTAAGTAAACCAGATGTAAACCTAACTGCAATGCACAAAAGACAATCACAAGGGTATAAATGTAGGAAGTCTGCATGAAACGTGCAAATTTTCTTGTCTAGCATCAGACAGTGTGTATTTGGATCCTAAAGTAAGTTTTCGTATTGATAAGTACCTAGGTACTACGAGTAATTTACCACTTTGTTTTATTCAAACAGCTAACATCACAACTTTACACGTTCTTTATTTTTGTTGCAGGTTTGATTTTTGGCATTTTCGGTACATGAATATGCAACGACATATAGAGTATTTATGTAAAAGACGTAGAAACTCAAGACAGTGCGATTTTACTTTCAATCTAAGATTTAATCTTTGCTTTTAATTAATGTAATTTTAAATAAAAATAAAATGTTAGAAAAGTCACTACTTGGTTTGAATTTCCGCGCATTATTTGAGAAAAGTACTATACAAGCCTTGGCAGCAACTGGGCATTGATGGACTCACGTATGTGTGCCTCGGCTTCGCCTCGGCCCACATTTTCACGTTCGTCCTTCAATGCCTGAGTTGCCTGCCGCTGCAGTAATGTACTATTTACAAATACCTACCATAAGAATAAATAAAACTGGGTAGAACGGACACTCCCACTGCGGACGGGCTCAAAGTCACGATATTAGCTTTGCTTTTGTGCATTCCATACGATCTTGGAAACAAAATTAAATTGCAATGGCGTCAAGTTATTGTGGTTGTACAAACAATTCAAAAACGATGCCACACTTAATTTTTTTACTTGTCCTCAAATCTTTTTCAAAATAGCCCTGCCATCGGTCGTTGATCTCATATTTTGCAAAACTAGAATAAAAAATTTACTGAAAAATAAATATTTTTTAAAAACACGTTTTTAAAACGGACTAAATTATTACAAAAAAATCGGACTAAAAATATTAAAACGGAAAAGTAAAAACAAACTAAAAAGTAAAAAAATAAATTCTTCTGTAAATATTAATAACCCTAATAACCTACTTATACCTACAGAAATTTTAAACCTAAAAACGTGGGGCGCATTTGGTATATCATCCATATTGTCTATAGCATGCGCATAATAATTTAGCCCCACGTGGGGCGCATGACAATATGGATGATAAATTTTACAAAATGCACCCCACGTTTTTAGGTTTAAAATGTATGTAGGGTTTTAAATATTTACAGATTTTTTTTTTCTTTTTAGTCTGTTTTTACTAGTCCGTTATAATGTTTTTAGTCCAATATTTTTTTTGTAATATTTTTTTAATTTGAAATCATTATTAACACGTTTTTATTAGGTTGCTTTCTCGTTTGTTTGTTTGTTTGTCCGCAAAGTTTGCGAACGATTTTAAACTAGCTTCCCGATGAGCTAGAGACTTGAAACTTTGAACAGGTCAGAACTAGAATACAATGCAATATTATGGTGTCATTGAGCTGATCTGATGATGGAACTGGAAGAAGGCCACAGGAACTTAATGATGAAACCATACCACCCCAATGTGATTAGGCTTGTTAGAATCGTCTTGACAAGTACTCTGATGGGAGATAAGGTCCAGGGTCTGATGATGAAGCTGGAAGGCCATGCCAAAGGAACTCAATATTGGAACCGTGCAATCCCATCGAGTTTGGGCTCATTTGAATCGTCTTGACGAGTACTTTGTTGGAAAATAGTGTCCGAGGATCTGATGATGGAGCCGGAAGAAGGCCATAGGAACTCTATAATAAAACCACGCTACCCCGTCGTGTTTGAGCTCGTTTGAATCGTCTTGACGAGTACTTTGTTGGGAAATAATGTCCGAGGATCTGATGATGGAGCCGGAAGAAGGCCATGGGAACTCTATAATAAAACCACGCTACCCCATCGAGTTTGGGCTCGTTTGAATCGTCTTGACGAGTACTTTGTTGGGAAATAGTGTCCGAGGATCTGATGATGGAGCCGGAAGAAAGCCATAGGCACTCTTTGATAAAACCACGCTACCCCATCGAGTTTGGGCTCGTTTGAATCGCCTTGACGAGGACTTTGTTGGGAAATAGTATCCAGGGTATGATTATGGAGCCGGAAGAAGGCCAATGGAACTCTATAATTAAACCATGCAACCCCATCGAGTTCATGTTGGGAACACTACACTTGAAGTTGTTGACCATTACTTATACCTACCTAGGACAGGCAGTCCAGTTAGGTAGGTCCAACTTCGAGAAAGAGATCTCTCGTCGAATCCAACTCGGGTGGGCAGCATTCGGGAAGCTTCGAAAAATCTTCGCGTCCGACTTACCTCAGTGTCTCAAGACGAAAGTCTATGAACAGTGTGTGTTCCCAACAAGCAAAAACGTCATATAAGATCTGACTTGTACGACTTTAAGTCGGATAGCAGTCTTATAATAGTAATGAGATGACTGCTAGGTCCTATAGACGTCTTAAATTTAACTTTTTAGTCGTGCGACAAATGTGTCCTAATAAACTGGTCATAGCAACGTCGGCACGACTAAACTATACGACATTTTATTAAAGTTTTAGCTAAAATGTCTGTACAGACTAAAATAAGAATAAAATCTTCTGTAAATATTTAAAACCCTATTACCAACAGAAATTTTAAACCTGGGTAATAGGGTTTTAAATATTTACAGAAGATTTTATTTTTATTTTAGTCTGTTATTTTAAAAATCAAAATGAAATCTTCTTTCAGTTTCCCTTCGTGTGGCAAAGTTTTAGGTTTTGGCACACCCTGTATATTAAGAGACAAATATAATCTTCCTACTTCCATTCCATTTTTAATCTAATCTCGCAGAGAGCTTTCGGTTTAAACTTGGAAATAAAATGACCTCATTATGAACAAATTCCAATTTCAGTAACGCACCTACCTAGTTGCCGCTTGCTACCTACTAGTTCGGCATTTTTAATCTGGAAAATTGGATTTGAAATATGTACGAACGTTTTCATGGCTCAAAAATGCTCCATATGAAAGAGAGGAATGGAATCATAATGGTTGCGGTCCATGCAGGGCCGTGCATCAAAAACATTTGGAATGCAGCTTGGGCTTACGTCATAAAAATACTAGTTATAAGTATCGAACTAGGTAATTAAAGACGAAAAATCATACTTGCAAGGTTCGTATCGTACCTATTGTGTTAATTTTCCAAACACGAAATTGATTATTAAAAGCTAAAATAGTGGTTAAGAGATATAAGTAGTGTTTTTATTCAGTTAGGGAATATGTTGAATGTAGAACGTACCAAAGCATAATAATTTGACATCATGTTAATTATTGAGTATATGTGTATATATGTTATATTTATTAGGTAAGTTTATTTATTATTTTATCTTGTGACATTAAAATCCCTTTTGATATTATGTACTTAATAAATTATTATTTAGAATTAGACTTTTGAAATGATGAATGAATTTAGTTTTTAGGAGACCTTATACCTCTGTGGCGAAGGGTCCATACAAGCCGATTCCCATCGGCTTACCTTTTCAAAATCCCACCCCACCGATCTACCATGCAGTTCATATTATTATCATACATGTTATTACTTAATAATTTTCACCATTTCGGTAATATCTATGGGTTTCGGCCCGTATTTATAAACCGCTCTCAACGTTGAGAGCTATCTTGAGATCATACTCGAGATGCTGTTCTAATTAATAGAACAAACTTAAGTACACGTTTAAGTTCGTGGTATCAACTGAGATCACTCATATTAATAAACAAAACTCTGCACTTCAGATCACTCTTGAGATGATGATTGAGAGCCTGTTCGCCAAGTGCTGCGAAAACGTGACTTGAGAGCGTGAGCGCGCGGGATAGTTATTAACCCCGATGCAAAAAGAGAGGGGTGTCATTTTATTCTGAACTGCTACGTATGTGTTTGTACCTATGTACGTGGATCTACGTGGATAAAACTATAGATTTTCAAAATCTAATAAAGGAAAATAATCATTATGATTACTATATTACATAAATTACGAAATGTATTGTATTAGTCATCATAATAACAATTACAATTTCCCGCCAATTTTTTACCGTTTTTTTATCATGAAACAGAAAAGGCAAAGGCACATTTGTAACATACAGCCACAGAATAAATAATCCAAGACTTCAGTCTTCTTGAACTGACGTAGTAAAATAAAGTGATATTTTATTTGTGTAAATAAAGTTTTATAAATAAATATTACATTTTACCACTTGTCTAAAATGATTTGCACTAATTTATGAGAGTACAATTATAAAATTATTATTTTTTGTAATTTGAGCTAATTATTCTTCACAGCTTAAACGAAACGTTAATCATTCAATCTTAATTCAAAAGTGTCATGTTACTGTATAAAAACCACCGTGAACTTAAGATCCTGCTCTTAAGATTGATCTTAAGAGCTGAGATCGATCTCATTTGATACGCTCTTGATATCTGACTATTAATTAATAAGCAACTTAAGATGCTGGTCACGTCTTGAGAGCGTATCAGCTGAGATCGCTCTTGAGATCGGTATTGAGAGCGCCGAGCGGTTTATAAATACGGGCCTAAGTGTAAAAACGCTCGGCGAAAAACACTCGCGCACCGCGCCGAGCGCAAGGAGCACGCAAGGAGTATCAAATTTGTTGTCGCACAAAACCTCAAGGCAAGCCAACATCCTTTAGCTTTCCTTTTCGTACTGTCTTGGCGCGGTTGCCACGGGTAACGGTTGATTGTTATTACTCTGTCTCTTTCTCACCAATGCACACAGTCGCGTGCCTTTCGGTTGAAAATAGTGAGAAAGAGGTAATCCGAAGCAGTTAAGTTTTCTGTCTTTCTATTTGAAGCGATTTTAAAGTTTCTTTTCTCTTTCTATTGGAGAGATGAATGAGTATTTATGATGAAAAATAAACAAAATAAGAATGATACAAGAAAATATATCGCAAATCAGATATTTTTTATCTAGAAGTATAATTTTGTTCGATTTGTTTCGGAATCGGAAGCAGATGTTGGATATCGTCGAAAGGTAGGAATTTAATTTTATTAGTAGTATGTGTGCGTATTATCATTGTTTACGTGCGTGTTTGGTAAAGTGATTAAGTATGTATTTTTTTGTATTATCTTATCTTTTTACTTTTTACCTAATTTTGTGGTCCCCGGCTTACCTTCGCCATGGACGAAAAAATTTCGCAATAAATTGACCCCTCGCCACTGTTACCTTCCTAGTTATCTCCCGACATATTTTGGTGAAACGTGTTTATGTAGGTACCTACCTATGTGTACCATTTTACTTGCAGAATAAATATTTTTTATTCTTATTAGGTATATTACTAGAGTATTTTGAAATAGAAAAAAATTGCAATAGAAAAATAAATAGATGTATATTTGAAATAGGTAGTGAAATTCAAGTAAACATTTTTGGCCTTCAAATATTCTATTATAAACACTATAAAATACGTGATCTGTTTATTATCTTTTTGCGCATTTACCTTCATAAACAAATGTTATTTTGCTCGACTGTTTATTTACGCAAATATCATGTTGATACCTATCCGTGGAAAAATGGCAAATTCGAAATTAAAACAAGGTAAGGAATTAAAAGTAATGAGAAACAGGGATAAAAGTACTTATACGTTGATTTCAATATATTTAACTGAATTGAGACAAAATAAAAAAATATAAGTAATTTTAGAAAACCTTGTTGAAATGTGTTTGATGCCAAATACTAAAATTACATAGGAATATTTTTATTTACTTACATGTTTTATTAAAACACGGATATACAGAAAATCCCCTCCGCTACGATAATAAGATAGGATAGGAAAATCAAAGAGAGTTAACTTACCTACACAGTAATAAGATGCGTGTTATTAACTTTTATGAGGGTGTCTGAATGAAAAAAATATGTAGATAGGCACAACTACGCATGTACCTATCTATAAAAATTACATTTGAAAAATTGTTTCGTAGGTCATTAAACGCGAGAAATGAGTTCCCGAGGATTTGTTTTTCGATGAGAAAATCAGAATGTCCTTTATAGCTCGACATCATTCGGTTAGCGTTAGACGATCGAAATTTAGGCCGTCCGCTGCCTTGAGCGGGATCCCGCCGCGGGTACACGGCGCGGGAATATAGATTGCTGGTTTTTGACGGACAGATGCTTGCGCAGTGCATGCGTAAGCTCTAATCTATGTCGCCCCGCGCGCGTGTCCCGCTCAAGGCAGCGGAGGGCCTTATGGTTAGACAAACAGAAATATCGGTCTTATTTCTATACAAGGTTAGACCATATTCGGCTACAACCCGTATTGGTCACCAACTAGTGTAAAACTAGCCGTATCCGGTCGTAAAATCGTCTCGAACCTGCCTCGGAAGAAAAATCAAGTCGTTGTTGGTTTCAGCTACATTTTGCAGTCTGTTAATATTTACTAAACCGCGTTGGGCCCGCGCCACGTGTTGGGTTATGGGCTATGGCCCATCTTCATTATACATTCATAAGAAAGGTCTGTGCCTCAGCAGTGGATTGGATAGCATAAGAACATTAGTACAACCCGGTCAAGTTAATTCGTCACCTGAAGAGAAAGCGACTCCTCTCGTGTTCTCCTTGGGCGTGAAATACATAGAAGCGATGCGGCGGAGATAAGGCGCAGATACGGCGACGATGCCGGCGATACGTGTATTTGATTGGCCGAAAGCATCCGAAAGTCTTACATCTGCACCGTATCGCCGCCGTATCCGTGCCGCGTCGCTTCTGTGTATTTCACGCCTTGGGTCACGCCACCGTCATCATGCCAGAAGCGTTAGCATAGTAAATGGCGTTAGTATACTTGTTAGCGATAATTTATCGATAATCTATCGAAAATTTTCAAATAATTGACGACGGTGGCGTGACGCAAGGAGAAAAGGAGAAGGGTCGCTTTCGTTTCAAGTGCCGAATAACTTGACCGGGTTGTAACAATGTTCTTATGCTATCCAATGTTTGCTTTGTTTGCTATGTTTGCTTTCTAGATCTTCCCGGCGTTTTGGCACCTTTTCAGCTGCAAATTGCATGCGAGTTGACACCATAATTACCAAACATTAACAAAACCACTAAGAAAACAGAGCTTGCTATCCTTTAAAAGTGTTTATTTCAATGTAGAGTTTAAGGAAATCTCAACTTTATTGAGTTACTGGAATTAATTTCAAAAGTATCAACTTATTTATTTTCTTTTATAATTCGCATGAATGTTGAAGATACTGCAATTTAATATCTAGCACGAACACTTTCAATAGGACAATCGTATAATTGTACATCCATCATCGTGGGTCTTGTATTGCCTTAGCGATGGAATTACAGTGCAAAATGCATAGCATAGGTACTATGTGAAGTAAGTAAAGTTGAGTAAACTGAAACCAAATGTAGATGTTTATATTATTATGTCTAAAGTGCATGTCTCTGAAAGTAGGAGAAACCTATTTAAGAATTAATAGTCAGTAAAGAAAACAGGCATTAAGTCATACTATTATAATATATTCTGTGTGTGTTAGGGGAGGTCAGCTCAGCGCGGCCACCTTAACTTTGAGGTTAAAAAAATGCTGTTAAAAAACAGAATTTGGAAAAGTATTTTATACCAATAGATAGGGAATTTATTTAACTTTTATAACGTGTTATCGCATTCCGTAAAAACTTTAATAGTTTCTTTTAATTTGTAAATTACGAAAACTTGTCAAAAAACCGCTTTGCCCAAGTGAGCGCCTAAAGCGGCCATGGGGGTAAGGGCAAAGTGGTCATCCCAAAAGATTACAAGAAATTCATTTAAAGTTGAAAAACATCGTGCTTACAAAAACAAGAAGACCAAAAATAAATTAAATCAAAGTCTACTAATTTAAAAAAAAATTTCTTAAGTTTCAAATGAGACATTTATTATTACAGTCTTAGAATCTTCGAATACTTCCTAAATTTATTTTTAATTATTATATTAATAATTATTTAAGTAATGTTATAGATACGCAACAATTTTCTCATACTTATCTACCAACAGTTCTTCTACTTAAATTAAAATATTCAACAGCTAGGCAAAGCACTTGGCCACTTTGCCCGGACCGCTTTGCCTTTTTCCACCGTTTTGTTTTAAAAATTAACTGTGCTCATAACATTTGTCTCATGTCGGAACCAATGTTACACAAACAAAGCCAAATAGATAAGCAATAATAGACGTAAAATAAAAACATTGAGTTTTATAGAGTTTTGATCGAAACATATTGAGTTTACCATGGATTTTCTTAACAAAATGAACAAAAATCGTTTGCATGTTGCCGCGGCCACATCCTGATTCAGACCACTACCAAATGGCTGTTCGGGGCGGGGCAGTAGGTTTGCTGCATATCAGAACATAAAACAATGTATTATCGTTATAATTTGCCGAGAAATGAGGCATGGCCGCTTTGCCTCCTATGGCCGCATTGAGCTGACCTCCAAGTATTGTGTTTATTGAAAAAGTAAATTTATTTTAACATAAATAATCTTAAAACTTATAAAAACTTAATTATTTTAAAGCTTTTAATGGCATGATGATTACCAGCTTAAATACAAAATAACAATTTTCCATAATCTCGAAGATAAAATACAAAACAGTTAATTTTAATATTTTGTGCTAAGGCAGTTTATACAGCGAGCCACTACTGTCTATCTAAAATATGCTTGTTTAAATTAAAAAACCGGCCAAGTGCGTGTCGGGCCACGCGCAGTAGGGTTCCGTAGTTACCTTATACCATATGATATTTAATACCACTATTATTTTTCGTCTGCAAAAATAACTTTGTTTTTCACAGTGTTGGTATGAATGACAAAGTTATATTTGCGGTTTTGGAAAATGTGCTATATCTCAATAACTAACTATTATATCTCGTTCAAACCAATTTTCGTTGAAAGTGTTTATTAAGATCTACAGCATATATTTTTTTTTGATTTTTCAGTGTCTTATTTCAAAAGTTAGAGGGGGGGGGGGGACACACATTTTACCACTTTGGCGGTGTTTATCTTTCAAACGGTTGACTCTGAAAAAAAATCGTCTTAGAAACCTCAATGTCATTTTTAAAGACCCATCTATAGATACCCCACACGTATTGGTTTGAACAAAAAATTTTTTTTCAATTTCAGTTCCATGTATGGGGAGCCCCCATACATGATTTTTTATTTTTTTTATTATTGTGTTAAATTCGTTAAGCGGTTAACAGAATACATCTACCTACCAAGTTTCAACTGTGTAATCTTAATACTTTCGGAATAAAGTGGCTGTAACATACGGACGGACAGACAGACAGACATGACGAATCTATAAGGGTTCCGTTTTTTGCCATATAGGCTGCGGAACCCTAAAAAGAATTAGTAGTAAAGTCTAACTACTCTTGAAAGTTAATAATTACCACTGACATTATAACCCAAAACACACTGCATTAAAAAAGATTTGTTTAAACATATGGCATGGCAGTTTATATATAGCGACCACTTTTAATGTCTATAATGCTTGCTTATATTTTAAAAGATTACTTTTTATAAATAGTTTGATAAGTAGTAAAGTCTACCTACTTTTAGAAGTTAATATTTACCATTGACAATATGATCCAAAACACACTGCATTAAAATAGAGTTAAAGTATTGTTATACCGTTCTAACTCTAGAGAAAATAGAGTTAAAAACTACACAAAAAATACACTTTAACATCGTTGTGTTCCGGCAGTTAAGTTAGGGTTTCCTAGGATGACGGTGCCGTCATATTACGCTCGTAATATAGCGTCGTTGAATGTTGTCTATGTAAACAATATGGCGACACCGTAACGTCAGAAACCGCGCCGTATTGTTTACAGAGACAACGTTCTACGCCGCTAAATGACGGCCGTAATATGACGGCACCGTCATCCTAGGAAACCCTAGTTCAGCGGTTGAAGATTTCAGGGTTAGTACATTCAACTTTATCGTCACGAGCACTGACCCGTTGTGGTATAAAAAAGAACTTGCAATTGACCAAAGCTAGGGGGTTAGTAGAAATGTAAAACGGGATGTAATTGGTTAATTTATTTATCTTGTTTTAGCCAAAACTTGAATAAGATTTCCATTTAGAGATGGAAGCCTTTATCTAAGGTAAATGAGGTTATTCCCATATGCAGTGTATAGGACTAAGTTGTATTGTAGTAACTAACTACTAACTAAAAGTATAGTATAGCTTCCCAGCATTTACTGCCAGTTTACTGCTAATCGAATCTATGTACAATAGTTTGATTAATGTTTACAACTTAAATCAAATTATAGGTACCTAATTAATATTTACAGATTCGTAGCAATGTATGAGTCCGTAATGGTCCTATAATTTAGTAAATGTATGTTTGATAAGAACAGATATGATTGCTCTGCAAGATGATTTACAATTTTGAAGAAAATTAACTTTGTAAAAACATTCCTAACACACGTAGGTATATCGTTCGATACATGTTACACGGAAAATATGACGAGCATTACAACTTATTTATATCTCAGTGTTTCAATAACAATCGTCGTTATATTTAGATATTATCATAAACTGTAGTATATATTTTGTGTTACGTTATCTCATAATTGCGCAGTGTTTATTATAACAAGATTAATATGCGAGACGTAGATTATACGCCTTAATTCTGGTTTTGCTCTAACACTTGAAATTCACATTTAGAGGTTTGCAGATTCGTTTATGTTTTGGTGTTTGTTATGAGTTCTTAGAATGGCAAACTTATCGAAACAGAAATCTAGAAGAAATAAAACAATTTTCATCTACAGTTTCTTAGTTTTGTGCTGAGTTTGTAAGAATCTAAGGAACTCTTACTTACTTACCTATTATTAAAAAAAATTAAGGAATCAATTTTTGCTAATTATGTTTTGAATATAATGCTCTATAATGTTCACTCGAAATTGAAGATAAGCATAATTTCGTGTCATTCTGTCAGGTAGAAAACAATAATTTTATACTTAGATTGTTCTTCTTATAACACACATTTTTAGTACAATCTTGAGATACCCGTTTAGTATTCAAGATTGATTGAAGCTCCTTCAGTTTGTTCGAAGGCATGTTCCGTTTTTCTTGTCTCTTCCAGTTGTGAAATTCCACATCTGAAACAAAGATAATAAACATGTCAAAATAAATGGAAATATAAATTGATATGGAGAAGTAATTTGCGTCATATCGACTTATATAAATTCAGTCGTACAGAACAATGCATATACTTCGGTGTAAAGCACGCTTCGGCTTTAATATTTTGCCAAGATATTTATAACTACAGTTTGTGTACACAAGGTACTTATCGTTTAATTATAATTCAAAAATTCTTTAGGACAAATATTTGTATAAGTATTTGAAACGAAAACGTTTTGTTCGAGGAATAAAATTGTTAAATTGAGGAAGAATGCATAATATTTTTTAATCATAATTTGAAATGGAAGGTCTGTTTTATTGTCTGAAATATTTCTCAATATTGCTCTACATTTGTTGTTTACCAGGAAGAGGAAAATTAATAATGTTATACCTAGCTCCAAAGAAAATTTGATAAGGTTTCTATTCTACCGTGGCAATGGAATATTTGCATCATTACGAAGATATTTATTCAGGATTATTAATAGAAAGTTACTTTGCAGTATGCTGGTTTGGAGGAACTTTACCTTTCTAGTTTCTACTTAATTTTGGGCCATTCCAAAATTTATTCTATTGACGTCTCATCCCATGAAAAATTATGGGTTAAATCTACATTGATAGATACCTTCATATTAACCTTAGATTATCAATAAATAAATATTTCATGATATCTTAAGTATAAAAATATTTTCGTGGGCAAAACATAAACATGTTAAAGTTGATTTAAGAAATGAATGAATGTATTTTAATTTACAGTTTGCTAAGGATTGTAAAGCCGAAATATAATGGTTTACGTATTCACTAAAATCTAACAATAATATTTAAATTATTCTAATATTAATATTTTGCACTACACAGAGTAAAAGTTAAAGCATTTTTTTACCAATCCACGATATAGCATTACGTGTAAGTATAGTAAAATTCCACTGATTTGTAGAAAACGAGAACATTATATGCAGTTCTTAGGGGGCGTCCATAAATTACGTGAGGTATTTTTTTGAATTTTCTGTCCCTCCCTCCCCCCTTGGTGAGATGTCGTGAGATTTTCTTCAACCCCCTCCCCCATCCCCCAATCTCACGTGAGATTTTTCAAAATGTGGGTTTCTTACGTAAACGCGTTGGATTGTTATTGTAAAAAGAAAAAAACCATTGCTTCGTACTTTATAAAACAAATAATATGGTGGTTTGACAGTCAATAGATGTACGAATTAGTAAATGACCTTAATCGTATTACGATATACGCTTAAGATTAAATCTTAGCATGTAAAATCTGGATTAAGAGGATACCTCGTGGATTTTCATGGTTTTCAATTTAGATTTAGTCCTATTGATCCTACTACTATTGTTCTAATTTTGGAATATGTTAAAATAGACTAATAACAAAATTTTTTGATCAAGCTCAAAACATGAATGGAAACAATTTTCTCGATAGAAAAAAAATCCAAAGTTGATGCCTCTCATATCATTTTTGCAGTACTGTAAGCAAACGGACTCATAGTTTGAACTGAAATTATGTTAATAAGATAAGTAATAAATAGTTCCAACTTTTGATAAAACCAATTTTTTCAAAAATAATTAAGTTTTTTAATAAATCAACTATTTTCATAATGTCGCTTACGTTATTTTATTTCGGAATGCGTGCGCTATTGTTGTCCCTTTCTTTGCGCTGGGAAGCTATATTACTTTACCTCTTTGCACCGAAATTTCAGACGGCCGCGAGCCTTCCTTGAGGACAGACCTGTGCTTGAGCGCTTCAAAAATTTACTAGCCAAAACACGTAAAATGACAGTATACTGACAATGACAGTTTTAATTTCTCTCACATTTCAAAGACAAAGAGTCTCTAATACTTATCCAACCTATTTTTAGGAGATGAAAATTATCAACAGAACAAAACTTCCAAGAGTCGCCATTGCGTAACAAAACAATAAACTAATAAATATTGTGAAATAAAATTTCTTTCCCGACCCGTGGTACAACTTTTAACTTTTACAAGTTTCGATCGTGAACAAATATTATTATTTTGCAGAATCATTAGTCTCTTTACGCGACAACGGCAAAGCAAAAAGAATAGCAATAATAATAAATAATCTCAAAACGAATACTTACGTCTCGCATTATTACGTTATTTATTTAGGCACGCATCATGCGCACGCTATAATAAGTAGGTATCTAACAAAGTGACATAAGCTGTTTTATAGATGAATAAATAATGAAAAATATTAGAAAAAATCGGCTCACCCGTAGCAACTTAGACGGGACCTAGATGACCATAAAACAATATTCTAGAGCCCATACCTACGTTTTATTTTAGCTTCAAATCTACCCAGTGGTGTCGCCACCAGTTCAACTTTAATAGCTTACAACTCGAAAACGTGACGTTTTAGGCGATTATGTCGTTAACAATTCTTGTTCGTATTGGTACTATAGGCCGACCGGTTAAATGGTGTGCGTTACCCCAGCAAAAAGTTGTGCTTTAGAGAGATGAGACCTTATCAGATAATTAGTGTGTCATGAGGAGAAATTTGTTTACTAATAGCAAAATTTGTGTGAATTGTAGTTTTAAGATATTTAAGAAAAACAGATTTTGCTGGGGTCACGTTCTAAACATTACCCTGGCAAAAAAAGCTGTTTCAGCCTGGAACCAAATACATGAATAGATAGCTTTTGTTGCATGGTAAATGTTAGCAAATAGCAAAAATTGTGTGTGTTATGGTTCTTGAGTTATTTAAGTTTTTGCTGGGGTAACGTTTTGGGATTTCCCAGATCTCGAAAACGGTTCAACGCAGAAGTTTGAAAAAAATACCACTAAGAGACCTTAATTTGTTTAAATTTGTTTAAACGTTAGTTTTTGATTTGGTTGTCGCAAACCAACGTAATTAAATAGTTTCTAAAAACAGAAAAAACGAATTTGCAAGTAAACTAGTACACTTATAATTAAATAAACAGCTGTAAAAAATAGCCGTGGTAGACTCTTATTACGTCAAGAATTTTAGGTTTTGTAACTTTACAGGATATAAAAATATAAACAAATTTGATAAATTTTAGACCGGTCGTGCTTTAGCGATCGAATACACAGTTTCCATAACATTAAGACACATGGCATACATTAAACAAATTTAAGTAATTCATTAACATTCCTTCCTGTTAATTTCAGCTTTCAATTACGCCTATCATGAAAGTTTTAACAAAAACAAGATTTAGACAGCAATTCTTGAATAAGCCGACCAAATTGTAAAGGTCACTAAAAAGCGACCGCACCATACGTACGGGTTATCTTCGCAAATTAGCAGCTTAGCATCCGATGTTTTGTACAGTTATGAAGAAAAGTGTTATTCATATTGCAAAGATTTTACTAGTTTTCTATTTTATAAATTAATATCGTGTTTATTAATATCAAAGAATACATTTACGCGATTAATAGTAGTTTTAAAGAATGTAATGAATGATTCACGAAAGTTAAAACTTTGAAGGCACTCAACCATAAATAAATGTAAATAATAATCTAAACCTAAGTAGGTAATAATCTCGGTAAGCAATTTATAGTGTGATTTATTGGTCAGTATCAATATATAAATTTATAGTAATTTATTGCTTCTGTTTGATCAAACCAAATGTTTTATTTTAATACCAAACCTACTCATGTCAATCCAGAACAAAAGATCCATAGCATCCCGTTCATTTAAGATGGTTACGCTAATGAATGGCGCGGTCGCTTTTTAGTGACCTTTACAATTTGGTCGGCTTATTCAAGAATTGCTGTCTTAATCTTGTTTTTGTTAAAACTTTCATGATAGGCGTAATTGAAAGCTGAAATTAACAGGAAGGAATGTTAATGAATTACTTAAATTTGTTTAATGTATGCCATGTGTCTTAATGTTATGGAAACTGTGTATTCGATCGCTAAAGTACGACCGGTCTAAAATTTATCAAATTTGTTTATATCTTTATATCGTGTAAAGTAACAAAGCCTAAAATTCTTGACGTAGTAAGTGTCTACCACGGCTATTTTTTACAGCTGTTTATTTAATTATAAGTGCACTTATTTACTTGCAAATTCGTTTTTTCTGTTTTTCGAAACCATTTAATTACGTTGGTTTGCGACAACCAAATAAAAAAATAACGTTTAAACAAATTTAAACAAATGGGGAGGCGAAGGCAAAGTGAATTACAGATGGCGCTCAGTCTTTGGAACAATTGTCAGTTTGAGCTTATATTGTCTTGACTGTGTATTACGTGATTTTACTTTCTTAGATTGTATTTTTTTCGGTTTTGCGGACAAACAATGTATTCTATGCTAACTTTAGCTCATATAAAAGAAGAATTACGGAAAAGAAAAGCCAAAACAACAGGCAAGAAAGTTTATAGCAACTTACAAAAAATTGCTAACAAGCATTACATTTCTTTAAATTTCGTGTAAGATTTACAAGTAATCTTTTTATTTCAGATTAGAAGCATATGATTTAAATTTTAACAAAGCAACTGAGTGTGAATTTCCGTGTTTATAGTTGCCTGATGATGCCTTCTGTGCAATAGTAATTTCAGGTTCCTGTACTGGAATTTCTGTACCATCCAAAATTCCACGAACCGTTTTATCATATTTATTTTATTATTCTAAGTTTCTTGAATGACTCTGGCATATAAAATTCTATTAATTCTCTGTTTGGCCCCAATATTGGGCTTATTCCATATTTGATATACCTATCAAATTCATCCAAGTTATAAATATGTTAGAAACTGCTGAGGTTGAAATATTAAAGAGCAAAGCTGTTATAATTCAAATGTTGTTTTATTTTGGCGAAGCTTCATCAAATTCATGAAACATTCCTTTTGATTTATAATGTTTCTCAGGCTCAGCAAAGGAGAAAATCGAGAGAAAAGCATATTTTTTTTATATTTTTTTGCCTACAATTTTTTTTTGTTACTGGGAAATCGATGAACTCCAATATTTTACAAGTTACATGCATAACAATGCGGCATTTTCTCAGTATAAAATTAAAAAGTGCAATACTCCAAGAGATTCCCATATGTTTTGACACTTTCTTTGAGGCGGCCCGGTACCAAAGACCAAATGCCACCTATCGGGATAAAATTGCGCTTTTCCTCCCCATTAAGGTCTCTTAGTGGCATTTTTTTCAAACTTCTGCGTTGAACCGTTTTCGAGATCTGGGAAATCCCAAAACGTTACCCCAGCAAAAACTTAAATAACTCAAGAACCA
The DNA here is from genome assembly GCA_928269145.1 of Agriphila tristella. Lineage (NCBI taxonomy): Eukaryota > Metazoa > Arthropoda > Insecta > Lepidoptera > Crambidae > Agriphila > Agriphila tristella. Next base: position 20,251,099 of record OV743440.1, on the reverse strand, counting down.
TAACACACACAATTTTTGCTATTTGCTAACATTTACTATGCAACAAAAGCTATCTATTAATGTATTTGGTTCCAGGCTGAAACAACTTTTTTTGCCAGGGTAATGTTTAAAACGTGACCCCAGCAAAATCAGTTTTTCTCAAATATCTTAAAAACTACAATTCACACAAATTTTGCTATTAGTAAACAAATTTCTCCTCATGACACACTAATTATAAACTTTTAGATTTTTGCATTCACAATGCTATTTTTATATTAAGATGAATAAATAATGAAAAATATTAGAAAAAATATTTTTCATTATTACATATTATCACATACGGGTGAGCCGATTTTTTCTAATATTTTTCATTATTTATTCATCTTAACACACTAATTATCTGATAAGGTCTCATCTCTCTAAAGCACAACTTTTTGCTGGGGTAACGCACACGTTAAATGAGTCCTCGCCTGCGGGGCACAGAGGCGCGAGGGGAGACGAGAACGGGGGTTGTGAGAGGTGCGGGCGGCAGGCGTTCGTCGCCCGTCGCCCGCATCGCCCCCTACATACAATAATACAACACACGCGCAGAAAAAGAATGGGATTGAAAATGGCGGCTCACCACGCTTACCACAACAAGTGTGAATGAGAGAGCGATAGGTGTGGCGTATAGTGTGCGAGCGGGATGTGTTTATGAACGACGTCAAGTGCGTTGTACAATGTTGTATTTTCAGCCAACTACCTATATGTTTGAAACAAAACTCGACAGTAATGGATTCTCAAAGGAAATTGCTGGTGGCTAAAACTCGACAATAATGATATCCCATACAACTTTGCTGCGTCACCATCGGAGGAGCACGGCAACCTCGACTTTGTTCAAAGAAGGTTGTCAAAATAATTACCATATTACAAGCTTTTTTGAGTAAATTCAATAATCTTCATTTTAAACACAACATATTGCATAAAATCTGTTTAATTAAATTTAGCTCCTACGGGGGGGGGGGGGGGGGAGGGGGGGAATTATGTGTTTAAACCCAATGGTCGGGCTTAAACGCGTCTTTTGCCCATTTCTCTTTATGTGACATTTTGAATGGCCTATTTCTTTTATGTGGGTAGGCCAGATAAAAAAATGTGAGCAAAGGTGTGTGTTTCGCCGTGCCGAGCTGTGACGTCACTAAGGGTTTTTTACATTTAAATGAAATGTAAAAAACCCTTAGTGACGTCACATTCTCCATTTCTCCATAAATATTGCTTTAAAAATTCTAAAACTATTTTTCTCGCACTTCTGAAGGGCAAAACTAGAAACGATGGCGTCACATATTTTACGATTTATATCTAGTAATAATTATTGAATTGGAACTGACGAATTTAGGACCCCTCCACACGTCGTCGACCCCCTTAACGTGTGACGTAATTTATGGATGGCCCCAAATGGACCTCTGTCGCAAAAGTTACAAATCTGTTTTTCGCAAATGTATTGAAAAACGCCGAATGGTACAACTTTATTAATAATAATAGTATTTTTTTACAATTAATAAACTATTGTTAGGTATTTGTATTCATTTTCATTTTTCATTCAATTTGAAGATACCTAAATTATCAAAGAAAATGTTCTAAATACAATGTTTTGCGACTCCATCGTTTCTCTATTCTTCTTCTTTAAACTTTCGATGAAACCTCACAGGCATTTGGCGCGAAAATCAAACTTTACGATTGAAGGCGGAATGTCACTATGGGATACGAGGGGTGAGTGGGCGGAGCCTGTAAAAAAATTTTTTCACGAGGCGTCGTCTTAAATGGACCAAAATAGTATATTTTTTCTTGTTTTAATCAGAAAAAAAATTGCGTGATATTTGCCGAGACCCCCCTCTCTCCAACGTAAGATTAGATGAGATTTGACTCGACCCCCTCCCCCCCCCCCCCTAAACATCTCACGTAATTTATGGACGCCCCCTTAAAACAATTAATTTCGCAGTGAAAAGTGTTATTATTATTATTATTTATTTATTATTAAAAAGTTAGGTACACTATTTATTGTGTCTGTTTATTGTTTTGTGTATCAAATCTCGAATACAAAACTTACCATTATATAAAATTCTTTAATCCCAAGACTCCAAGGCAAAACAAAAACGAGTGAAAAATAAAAAAGGATGTGTTTGGTGCCAAAATCGGGATTTCTAAAGAATATAGTTAACATAAGTAGTATATTTTTTTTGTTACATATTGTACGATAGGTAGGTAGATATCTAGCTAGATAACAGCAGTATTTTAAGCAACAGCCATAATTAAGTGTTTGGTTTTAGTTAAAGGGTGCTAAATTGGCACAATTAGGACTCTGCGATGCGAAAACACTACATGATGTATAAGTGCATGCTGGTTTTAATCACAGGAGCCAAACAATTACTTTTCAATTACGTACGTTAATACGTTAATAATAACCGTCCATGCAAGTTCTTCAAACTGTAAAACGGAGAGACGCTACGTTGTGTGTTCTTTAGAGCGCGAATGAACGTCTAAATTAACACAAATACGAAATATAGAGTGGATGCATTTAGTTTTTTTTTTATGATTACGTGTAAGCCTTCTCTTCCTTGTTCTTTGAGACTCAGGATTGAGAAACGTAAACAATGCAGACAATTAAAACATCAAGCACAACATAGCCCAATCGTCAGGTGGAACAACAAGAGGATGCAAGACAAACTATCAGTATTATTGTAGAGGTCGAAGACATTTAGCTCGGCAGGTGTATTTCCTTCGTAAACACGCCGGCCGGTTTGCCCAACCAACGCATTGCGTTGCAAACAGGTCTGGAAACTTCTGTGCAACCGCTGCGCCGCTGTGCGTCGAAAGACAGATTGCGAAAGACGGTTACTCGTACGCGTTGGCTGATAAATACTTTGAAGCTTATAATAATAACACCTAGAACGATAGTTCTCTACAAAGCGCACTCTCAAAAGTGAGGCAACAAGAACAGCCAAAATGGCTCCGTTTTCAGATTTTTATTGTCCACTAGCTGATGCCCGCAACTTCGTACGCGTGGACTTTGCGACTTCGGCGTATGCATATAAATGAACTAATGTAGTTACATAAGAAAATACTTGTAGGAGTATTATGGTTCTACATCCGGTGTTCCAGATCAACAACTTTTGCAAAGATGTAATTTTTATAATTTGTAAAGTTTAGCTGGACCATTGTTGTTCTGCATCAGGTATTCCAGAATTTCGATTTTAATAGCTCAACAAAAAGGCTCATCAAGCTGAACAACTTTAGCAAAGATGTCCATTTTTTATATCTTGTATAGTTTAGCTGGACCGTTATGGTTCTGCATCAGGTGTTCCAGATTTTCGATTATTGTACCTCAACAAAAAATGCTCATCAGGCTGAACAACTTTTGCTAGGGTGTCATTTTTATATTTTGTATATAGTTTAGCTGGACTATTATGGTTCTGCATCAGGTGTTCCATTTTCCAAAATCAATTATACCCAAGTTATGCCCAGGTTTAACAGCTATATAACAAAAAAAGTTTCATTCGAATCCGTTCAGTATTTCCGGAGATTAGCGTGTTCAAACAGACAAACAGACACATTTTTTTTTTCAAATTCTTACTCTATTACTATGTCTCGCCCCAATTTTTTTTTTTAAATATATGTAATGTACAGACACGCTTTTTTACTGTTTTATTATGTGTAAGGATTATTACCTAATCATACCGAATAAGTACAATACAGTTTCAATTTTCCTTAGGAGATTAGTTACTATTTGAATTTTAGTTACGATTAGGTAACGTATGAAGGATATAAATCTGAAAACTAAGCCATTTAGGCTTAGTATTAGTTGCCTCACTTTGCATACGAGGACACGGTTTCTAGGTGTTATTATTCTAAACTTTGAAAATATTAAATTAGTTTGTTGGATAAATAATTATTGCCAGAATTTGTCATTCTATCAGCCAGTGCTACTACCGTACGTAGTACAGTCATCAACAAAAAATATTATATTTACAAAAAATATGTACACTAATTGTTATGTACAGATTACTTTGGTGTTTTTTTATCTTTTTTGAGATAATTAATGAACTGCGAAATATTTTTTAAGTAAAATTTCAAAATATTTTTTTAAGAAATGTTTTTTTATTATAAAAGTACTTTTATGCATTTTCTAATATTTGCTTCAAGTAGGTAGGTATTAATTTATCGTGATGAATGAATTGACTATACACTATTTAATATAATCAGGTGTTACCTTACGAAAGTCCATTATAATGGATGCAAAACAATATTTAGTAATAACTTAGACACAATAGATTGTAAAACATGCAACATTCGGGCATCGCCCGCCCACTCACAAGTAGGTAAATGCACATATGCAAATACCTGCAGATATACCGGGCTTTAACAACCCATTGAGCGCACTCGGGTGTTTGGAATTCCTGATGTTAGCGATAGTTGTCGATACTGCTGTCAGTGTGTCTGCAGGAATTTGCACGTGCATTTTATTCGTGGGTGGGCGGGCGGTTCACGGATTTTTAACTGTTTTTCCTATCTATTGTGTAGAAGTTATTGCTAAAATTGATTTGCATCCATGACTTTACAAGACGCCATACCCAGGCCATACCAACTCTTAGATGCAAATTAATTCTCTTTATACAGAGATTGTGTTTTAAAAAGATCTCCCTTACCAAAAGTTTGTTTGAATACAAGCGAACAATTCTTTGGAAGACCACTAAACTATTTAAGAAACGTGAAACAACATCAGCTAAATAGTATTTTTACCAAATTTCGTAAAATATTCAAAGAATTAAGTAGGTAGTCGTTTAAAACAAAAAGCTTTTGATCATAGCATGTTAAATATTTTGGGTAAGTTATTTTCACAACTTTGAATGATATTTCAGGTATTTATTTGGGCTTAAACACGGCATGTAAACAGTTTTTAGGAATTTTAAATAATTTATTATTAGGTAGGTACTAAGTACTTATATTACCTATGTTCTAGTAAAAAGAAGAATTGTTTATTTACTTGTACAATTCCCGTAAATTATATCATCGTTTCCCGTGAGGATTTCACAATGATATAGTCTGTGTTCGTCTCCTACCTCTAATCCTTACTCATAATTCATCAAAATTGGTTCTGCATTTGTTCTGCCTACATAGGTAATGCAAATAGACAGACAGAGTTACAAAATAAATATGGATTCTGGTAGCTTTTTATATATTTACTCCAGATTAATCGTAATTGTGGCAACTAAATTGCGTTGAAATTATTTTCTACAATGCGGAAAGAGGGTGTGAAGTGAAGTGAAGCGTTGTAAGTACTTACACGTTTCCGGTGACAAAAAATAAGTAGTAATAACTCTCGGGGGAGCCTCACCCCTAGAGAGCGCGTCCCCAAGGTGGTGGATAGGGGAATGCCCGTCGCTTGCCCCCCAGCTGGCGAAGGGTAGAGGGGAAATAAAATACCCTCCGCGAACCAACAGGCCGGAGAAACAACTTCGTAACCAAACCCGACACTGGAGCTTCTTCGACGTATTCGGAGCAGAGGTCCAGAGTTGCGATGGGTGCTCAGGTCGGAGTGCTCATTAGAGATGGCGGCGGAAGAACCCGTGAAGGGTCAACGGCGGCGCTCAAGTCTTCCAGGAAGATCACGACCTTGGTGTCAGGTGGCAACCGACCGTAAAATATATAAGCCATAAACTATATTTATCATGAAAAGGCAAAATATAAGAAACACGAGGAATACTAGGGCGTCCCCCTTAAGCGACGTTGGCGATGGAACTGCGAAAAATACTAGGGCGTCCCCCAAAAGCGACGGCAGAAATAAATATCAGGCCACTGTGATAATGTCCGAACTACGCATTGCAAGTTGGAACATTGGCACAATGACTGGACGCAGTGCTGAACTTAGCACCATCTTAGAACGACGTCGCATAAATATCTGTTGCGTACAAAAAAAAGGGGAAGGGGAAGACCTCAAACTACCTGGTTGACGAATGTCCAGAGAGACATGAAGAGCCTCGGACTTAAGGAAGAAGATACCAGCAAGCGGACTATATGGCGTCGCATGATAAAGAAAGCCGACCCCGTGTAACGGGAAAAGGCGAGGACAAAGAAAGAAGATGGTGTATATGATTTTGATTATAATTGCATTTAACATCGTTTTTCATGACATTATTAAAAAATATTCACTATCAGAAGTTAAAGCTAAAAGGTCACTTGAAAATATTCTAAATAATTTTAAAGAAAATCATCTTTATCTTTGTGTCCAACTTGCTAAAATATTGTTACACATTATTTACTCAAAAGAGGTAGGTACTTAATTGTGACCATGTCCAAATTGAAGAATAGCTAACTAGGTACTCCTTATCAAATACCAGTAGTGGGGAGATTAAATATATGTATATGGACAATGATTGATGATGACAAATCAAATTCTAAACAACTAAAAAAAAATCTGTTCCAAAAAATATCAGCAAGCCGAAATGCATAAACATCTAGTGCTTGCTATGCAATAAAGAATATCAATGCTTTATGAACTGTGAAAGTGTGTGTAACTGTATGTATACCTACCTACTTAACCAAGGTAATGAATGAGATATAACCTGCTTCTGGGATTACACAAAGTATGAAATGAGGAGCTGGGGAACAAAAGCGGACTTGTCCAATTAATTATATTTTACACTAGAGCAAAAAAACTGAAATAGGTATATGCATATGGGCTGAAATTTATGCATTTCAGTATAATATAGTATATAATACAACATAACCAATAGCCTACTTGTTGGTCACAAAAATATGTGTTTTCAATTTTTTTTTAATTTTTTTTTATGGACAAGTCCGGTTTTGATTATTAAAGGTGGACAACTCCGGTTATGATTCAAAGAGTTATGGACATGTCCGGTTATGAACCACTATTTCTTCGTTTTCGTCCATTGTTTTGTCGGTTTTGTAGTAAAATGCTTCTCAAAATTACAAAAGCAGTTACAGTCACACACACTTCACACAGCTGATTATCTTTTTTTGGCTGCATTCCGAATCACACTAAAATCGATGACAGCGCACTAAAATGCGTTCCGAGTCGGTGATTTTGTATGGGTTTGACAGATAACGTGAGCGCTGACATCGATTTTATCGTGATTCGGAATATAGCCTTTAATTTATCAGTGTTGCCACAACTGATTTAGGGATATCATAACAAAAAAAGCATATTTTTTTTGACTTATTCGGTTTTGTTTGACATTTTTCGTACTAACGGCAATTCTCCTTACGTTTTTGTCCGGTTTTGATTGGAGAAAAAATCCCTTAGAATTTTATTTAATTTCTAACAGGACAAGTCCGCTTTTGAAAGAAATCATGATTTTTAACATATTTTTTTTATTAGACCGGACCGCTTTTGATACAAAATACTCCGGAGGTCTTTAGATATGAGCTTAAAGAGTGCAAAAAAAAATAAAAATAAAAATCGGGTACAGTGGACAAGTCCGCTTTTGTTCCCCAGCTCCTCAAATGTACTACCTGTCTAAACAGAAATACGACCGCGTTTATGAACAAAGAGCAAGCATTGTCTTGTTCAAGGATTACGACTCCTTAAGACGACGCCTCGTGAAAAAAATTTTTTACAGGCTCCGCCCACTCACCCCTCGTATCCCATAGTGACATTCTGCCTTCAATCGTAAAGTTTGATTTTCGCGCCAAATGCCTGTGAGGTTTCATCGAAAGTTTAAAGAAGAAGAATAGAGAAACGATGGAGTCGCAATACATTGTATTTAGAACATTTTCTTTGATAAATTTATGTATCTTCAAATTGAAAAATGAAAATAAACGTAAAAACGTAAACGTCGGGAAAATAAAAATCAAGCCAAATACCAACTAATTACCAAAGTTCTTTCAGTAAAACCGCGCTAGTATCCGTTAAAAAATGTTTTATTTCATGTTTAGTTTATTAATTATACCACACAGCTAATAAACATTTTTCCTTTTTACAGTCAGAATTTTTGTTTATATAAATCTTTCCTGTAATCTTATTTATTTTCCAAAAATGCATTTTATTTTCCTTAATTGCTGCATCTATTCCAATCTTGAACGGTGCTATAGGACATTTTATTTCAATAATCATGTCGTCTGTGATCCCATCAGGCGTTGCTCCAAGAAATGGATGTTTTTCGTCGATGAACAGGCCAGATGGCTTAATATCAATTATTTTTAGCTTTGATAGTTGCTCAATGACAATGAAAATGCCGGAATTTAAAGCCAAGTTAAGACGTTATATTCAAAGAGTTTAGTAGATTCCCGTCATTTTGTTTTACGTTGTGCTTCCTCTTATTTTTTCTTATTTTATATTTATTTCATACATGCGACCTCATTTCGTCCATACACTTTATTTCGAATCACCCACCTTCTTTTTGTGGATAATACATTTTTTGTTACGCAATGGCGACTCTTGGAAGTTTTGTTCTGTTGATAAATTCTATCTCCTAAAAATAGGTTGCATGAGTATTATAGACTCTTGTCTTTGAAATGTGGGAGCAATTAAAACTGTCATTGTCAGTATAACTGTCATTTTACGTGTTTTGGCTGGTAAATTTTTTGAGCGCTCAAGCACAGGTCCGTCCTCAATAAAGGCTCGCGGCCGTCTGAAGTTCCGGTGCAAAGAGGTAAAGTAATATAGCTTCCCAGCGCAAAGAAAGGGACAACAATAGCGCACGCGTTCCGAAATAAAATAACGTAAGCGACATTATGAAAATAGTTGATTTATTAAAAAACTAAATTATTTTTGAAAAAAGTGGTTTTATCAGAAGTTGGAACTATTTATTACTTTTCTTATAAACTTAATTTCAGTTCAAAATATGAGTCCGTTTGCTTACAGTACTGCAAAAATGATATGAGAGGCATCAACTTTGGATTTTATTTTTATCGAGAAAATTGTTTCCGTTCATATTTTGAGCTTAACCAAAAGATGTATTTATTAGTCTATTTTAACATATTCCAAAATTAGAACAATTGTAGAAGGATCAATAGGACTAAATCTAAATTGAAAAGCATGAAAATCCACGAGGTATCCTCTTAAGAATTTCCACATTACTCACGTATAAATTAACACTTTATTCGGCACTGATATTTTATGACATACGTCGAACATACGAGTTCTCGTATATACGGGGTTTTAAGGTAACTCTATGTATTTTTGATATAAGAAGCAAAAAACTTCATCTAAAAAAAACAGTGTCGGTGGATCTTGCTAGGGATGGGATTTTAGCTGAAAAAAACTCAATGTTGGAAAAAAAATCCCGGAATAATTAAGAGAAAATATTCAGGTTTAAGGTACATCGGTACATACCTACCTACTTGAGTTACGGTCGGTATGAAAAACAGTTTCATAAAAATCAAATCTCGAATACTGAACTATATACACTGGCCTGCAAAACTAAGTACTACAGAGGTCTATTTTCATACAAACGAGGTAACTTTGAAGCATTGGTTCTCCGCCCAGGATTAAACGTGGTGTGATCTGATGATGGCTATCCAGGGAGTGAATGGAGAAGATTCAGATCCCCATACACACCCAATAGATGTGATCAGCATTCTAAGAGCTGTTTGGATATGTTTAAAAAAACCACGAAAATAGCATTAAAATGTATGGAAATGCTGTAACTGATAACTCTTATCCTTACAGCTCTGAGAATGCTGATCAGATCAATTGGGTGTGTATGGGGATCTGAATCTTCTCCATTCACTCCCTGGATGGCCATCATCAGATCACACCACGTTTAATCCTGGGCGGAGAACCAATGCTTCAAAGTTACCTCGTTTGTATGAAAATAGACCTCTGTAGTACTTAGTTTTGCAGGCCAGTGTATATATGGGCAGTTTTCAGTTCAAGGTACTCAGATTTTACCTCATTTAGCACGTCGTGTCAGGAATACATACATCGAGTTACAAGCAAGTCCAGCATTCCAGCAACCATGCCTAGTACCGATTTGATTTTGTTCTGTTTGACGTGATCCTATAATATAATAATACCATTAGGAACGAAAGGAAACACATCTGCACTGAAGACAGAATACATTATTAAAGTACCTACTTAATATACATGATGTCCCAAAACTTTCCCACACGAAGGGAAAGTACCTTAAAATTGGGATACTTATACATGGTTTTTTTTCCACTTTTCCCAACTTGTGGGTGGAAAAAAATTCAAGTATTCCAACTGATTGGGATAGTCAGTTGGAATAAATGGCCCGTGAAGGTAAGAAATTTTACTGAAAGAAGACTTCATTTTGATTTAAAAAATAATCAAAATTGCTTTCAAAGATTTTTGAAATATTGCCTGTGTTATACCCAGGAATCGAAACCACCAATTATGAAAAAAGTCTTTTATTTTTACGATACCGATTGAAAGGATTTCTTATTAGTTTTATTTTTTCTTGAAAAACACAGCAACTTAAACAAAAGGAAGACCATATTATAAAACACTAGAAGCTGCCCGCGATTTCGTCTGCGTGGAAAGTCTTTTTGCTATCTCTCGAAAAAAAAATATTTTCCCTACTCTATACCCTTGTCAACGTGTATGTAAAATTTCATGATGTTCGGTTCAGTAGTTAAGCAAAGGTCTGGCAAAGTTTTCGGACAACCTGTATATTCTGTGTTATTTACCAATGAAAGTCGACGACCTCAATTAAATTTAGCAAGGAATAGTTATCAGTGCGCACCCCTTACGAACTACGAAGTTTGTTTAAGGACTCTTGCAGACTATTCAGTTATGCAGTTTCAGACGAAATACTAAGAATTGAAAACACACCTATACACTGCAATTACTGCAAACTTTAATGTATTAAAACTTTGGAAAACTAGTTTGAGTAATGTAATAAGTACTTACATTTTCAGTATGGCTAGATGCACATTATTAGTTGTCCATTTTGTAACTTGACTTCCACAAAGACAAGTAAATTTAAGACTTTTAATCAACCGCTCCTTTGTTTGGAGAAAAGTTAAAACAACAATTTAGTTGGTCATTACTTGATTAAACTAGAAATAATATCTTGTGCTTTCATCAAGAAACATTTCCATTAGCTGGTGATTAAGCGAATTGAGGTAAATCCTGTCAATTTTGATAATGGACGCACTATAAAGTTATTTTCAAAGAAAAAAGTGTATTTTATTACTAGTAACTTATTTATTTCTAACTCGACTCGGGTTAAAACTCAACTTTAGTGTTTTTTATAAACGATTCAGTAAGTAAATTTTTTAATTGTAGTAAAAAATTTTTTAATGCTGTACACCTTTTTTTAAATACCGGCGACGTTTTCATAAAATTTTTGAAATAAATTTGTGGTCGTCACCACTCCTTAATGAAATAGGCCTCAACTTTTATTACCCTGGTACTAGTTTGTTTGTGCTGCGACTGCTCAGCTACGGGTGACGTTTTTACGACATTGCTAGTTCAGCAAGAAGAAGATTTTATGGCCCGAAACGAATTTCCCTATTGGTTTTTGGGATATTAACAATGTCACTACAGGCTTTTATTTACCTTATCGATAAAGTAGAAGAGAATATGATGGACCATAAAACTTGAAGAGCACAACTTAGAGAATAAAGCGCTTTATTGCAAAAGTCGATAATGTTTGTGTTGACGTCAAGAGACATTGTGTATTGTATGTGTATTTGGTAAAGGGGACACGCACCAAACGTCAATATTTCTCAAGCATTAACTAAAAGATAAATAACATTAAATTCAACACAGATCACATAGCTAGATGTACCAACATTATTGTGTAAATGCTCATAATACTGTTAACTCGAAATCTACGCTTTAAATTTGATGCAATGTCTCAAGGACATGGCACATGTAACCGGTTTCAAACAAATTTTGCGACAAAAACCTATATTTAGACCCTTTCCCGCTTTAAGATTCTTCAAAACAACTTGAGGTTTAGAGATTGTCAAGGGTCTTAACGGAGGGTTCCTTTTCGCCTTTTGCTTTATTTCTGTAGCTGATATCGGGAACAGAGTCGATGCGGACGAAGTCTTGGGCGCCGGCGGCTAGTAATCAATAAAGGTAAAATATAACGATATCGAAATGACCTCAAAGCCGATACAAACTGAACTGCACGCTTGAATACATTGCTTGACTTTTGGCTTACCGCACTTTGTTAATTATTTAATGTGAGGGAAATATCAAAGAAATAAAGTTAGCACTATGTACATTTTTAGACCTATTTCTATTTGATTTAAGTTTTACCATAAGAAAAAATGGTCTTACTCTCATTTTGACAAAAACCATTTTATTACAGAACAGCTTTTGGTAGACGAAAATGAAGGTAGGTAATGGGGAGGAAAAGCGCAATTTTATCCCGATAGGTGGCGTCTGGTCTTTGGTACCGGGCCGCCTCAAAGAAAGTGTCAAAACATATGGGAATCTCTTGGAGTATTGCACTTTTTAATTTTATACTGAGAAAATTCCGCATTGTTATGCATGTAACTTGTAAAATATTGGAGTTCATCGATTTCCCAGTAACAAAAAAAATATTGGGCAAAAAAATATCAAAAAAAAGATGCTTTTCCCTCGATTTTCTCCTTTGCTGAGCCTGAGAAACATTATAAATCAAAAGGAATGTTTCATGAATTTGATGAAGCTTCGCCAAAATAAAACAACATTTGAATTATAACAGCTTTGTTCTTTAATATTTCATCCTCAGCAGTTTCTAACATATTTATAACTTGGATGAATTTGATAGGTATATCAAATATGGAATAAGCCCAATATTGGGGCCAAACAGAGAATTAATAGAATTTTATATGCCAGAGTCATTCAAGAAACTTAGAATAATAAAATAAATATGATAAAACGGTTCGTGTAATTTTGGATGGTACAGAAATTCCAGTACAGAAACCTGAAATTACTATTGCACAGAAGGCATCATCAGGCAACTATAAACACGGAAATTCACACTCAGTTGCTTTGTTAAAATTTAAATCATATGCTTCTAATCTGAAATAAAAAGATTACTTGTAAATCTTACACGAAATTTAAAGAAGATAAGGAGAAATTTTGTAAGTTGCTATAAACTTTCTTGCCTGTTGTTTTGGCTTTTCTTTTCCGTAATTCTTCTTTTATATGAGCTAAAGTTAGCATAGAATACATTGTTTGTCCGCAAAACCGAAAAAAATACAATCTAAGAAAGTAAAATCACGTAATACACAGTCAAGACAATATAAGCTCAAACTGACAATTGTTCCAAAGAATGAAGCGCCATCTGTAATTCACTTTGCCTTCGCCTCCCCATTGATATACAAGTTGAATTTTTTCGGAATGAATATAATGGGGAGGCGAAGGCAAAGTGAATTACAGATGGCGCTCAGTCTTTGGAACAATTGTCAGTTTGAGCTTATATTGTCTTGACTGTGTATTACGTGATTTTACTTTCTTAGATTGAATTTTTTTCGGTTTTGCGGACAAACAATGTATTCTATGCTAACTTTAGCTCAGATAAAAGAAGAATTACGGAAAAGAAAAGCCAAAAACAACAGACAAGAAAGTTTATAGCAACTTACAAAAAATTGCTAACAAGCATTACATTTCTTTAAATTTCGTGTAAGATTTACAAGTAATCTTTTTATTTCAGATTAGAAGCATATGATTTAAATTTTAACAAAGCAACTGAGTGTGAATTTTCGTGTTTATAGTTGCCTGATGATGCCTTCTGTGCAATAGTAATTTCAGGTTTCTGTACTGGAATTTCTGTACCATCCAAAATTACACGAACCGTTTTATCATATTTATTTTATTATTCTAAGTTTCTTGAATGACTCTGGCATATAAAATTCTATTAATTCTCTGTTTGGCCCCAATATTGGGCTTATTCCATATTTGATATACCTATCAAATTCATCCAAGTTATAAATATGTTAGGAACTGCTGAGGTTGAAATATTAAAGAACAAAGCTGTTATAATTCAAATGTTGTTTTATTTTGGCGAAGCTTCATCAAATTCATGAAACATTCCTTTTGATTTATAATGTTTCTCAGGCTCAGCAAAGGAGAAAATCGAGGGAAAAGCATATTTTTTTGATATTTTTTTGCCTACTATTTTTTTTTGTTACTGGGAAATCGATGAACTCCAATATTTTACAAGTTATATGCATAACAATGCGGCATTTTCTCAGTATAAAATTAAAAAGTGCAATACTCCAAGAGATTCCCATATGTTTTGACACTTTCTTTGAGGCGGCCGGGTACCAAAGACCAGACGCCACCTATCGGGATAAAATTGCGCTTTTCCTCCCCATTGAACTTGACTTAAAGTACGAGTAGGTAGGTAAAGTACTCACCAAAAATTTTCGTGAAAAGTCTTGACTAGTAGACAGGAAAACAACAAGAGTTTAGGATACACTTTGTAACTTATACAACTGTCACTTTTGAATCCACCTCACGGGCTTCGGATAGTGAGATGAGGGAATTTTCTGCTTGATGAACTACTTGCTGATGAATTTGAATACGAAGAACTATTGCTGTCTTGCCTTTTTAGAGTGTTTTTTGGTTTCATAGCGCGCGAGTCCTTGAATATTTTGTCTAATACTTGTCTGATCGTCGAATGTTTTCTGTCGAATGGGTTTGGGTACATTTTGGTCTCGTGCGCACGGCTTCACGGGTATTGCAAGAGTGCAGGTCGCTGCAGAGCCGGCCGCTTGCGCCTGGTCAGTGGCCGGTTGGGAAACGTTAGTTAAGGGTCAAGTTCAAAGTCTCGGGTGATGTTATAGTGTGTTATGAAAGGTTTGGTAAGATCGGTAACATTTTACTGACCGATCTGGCTGTCTTCTGTGTTGTAACTATATTCTATTACTGCTTTCGTTGGCTAACATTTTATACGCCTTTGCACAACCTTTATTGAATAAATTCGAATGACGCTGATGTGATATTTAGTTTTGAGCATGATTATACTAACTCAAGGCGCGGGGCACGTGTATAAAAATATCCTAGCAACTACATATTTTATTACTTTCTCTAACACACAAGCTTTTTGTTTGTCACAAAAATATCCGGCTTCCTATTTGAACGATAAGTTCCTATATTGTCCTTCAGATAAATAAGTAATCGGGCTCCGTAACAGCCCGAAGGCATCGCTTACTTTCTTTTGCAAGGGTCGTCGTTAATAAAAACGTGGCGCTTCGCGATCATCACAAAAGAATTTAACTTTTCTTTCTATGCCTTTCTAAATATAAATATTTGCCATTTTCGAGCCAAACTTGTCTTTCTTTAAATTATTTTCCAAAGGCATTATAACATTATTCAAAGATTTGACTGAACAGTGCCGAAGGGATTTTATTTACTGGTCACAAATGACAAGTAGGTACCTACATAATTTTTTATTTGTCTTCATGTATGTATGTATGGAATGTAGATCATGTAACGTATTTTTCTTTCGCATGAAGATTTAAAAAGTTATTTTTGATTTCATTATTTTATTTATCTACTTTTTGTTAGGTATCTACTTTTTAAGTACAAACGTTTGAACCCATACAATAGGGTATACCTAAACGAATCATCTGAGCCAACAAAAAAGGAGACTTTCATCTTTAAGACTTTTTTCAACACTGATTATCATTATTAAGTAGGTAACAATTATTTTTAAAGATACGTTGTTTATTCGCCGTCATTAAAAAAGTACAAATTAGACGATTTTTAACGATATTTGAATTTTGTCAACTGTTTGTTACAAATGGAAAGTTCCTTAATTAAAATACAAGTTAGTAACTTCATATTGTTTTATTTTTATTTCAGAATCTTCATTTGTCTCGGTACCCGTTATTTTGTTTTTATTATTCCTATTTTTTCGATTATTATCTGTTTTATTTTCAAAACTTACAGGATAGCATAAAATAAAAAAGGGTAAATAAAATTTTATTTGTTACGTTAAAATTGAGATGTCTGTAATTACTCGCATTGTTTTTTTTTACACATTTTTGTTAATAGTTCGCTCATTTATTAAGAGACTGAAGTTTTAATATAAAACTTGTAATTTACGTTGACGTTAATTAAACTATGAAATTGATGAATAGTACTGCTAATCAATGCTGAGACCGTTTTCAAAGAAAAGAAAAGTGTCGCAAAAATACGATGGAAAAAAATACTATATTAGTAAGCTGTTTTCAAACATAATATTAGTGTATCAAAATGTAGCTACTGACTACTGTAGCGCGCTCGAATCTAATGTAGGTACTATTTGACTGTCCCTCCTTTCGTAGATTTAACCGCGCCGCCCTCCCCTCGGGGGGTTGGTCGCTTTCGATGAAGGTTTTTATGGCTTACAATAGCTACGGGTCAAAACCAACTTGCGGCGGTTTTAGTCAGTCGAGTCTGACATAACCAGCTTAGCACGGCGGCTAAGTGGTATCCAATGAGGATTTCCGCCCCCTTCCCCCCGGTGCCCGGGAAGGTTGCTCCGAGCCCCTCAGGCTGAGAGTGAAAAAAAAAAAAAAGTAGATTTAAGTACTACTTATTGCAAATTTTTCGCCGATTAGTAACATCATATACTTTTCAGTACAGTTGCTCAAAAATGGAAGTTTACGATGACAGTCGAGCGTGCAGTAAGTTGATTTTACCGCACGCCGTGCATTTTTGTTTACGGATTAGGACAGCGTTCGGAAAGTTGATTTTACCGGACGCCGGCGCCGTGCGTTTTTGTTTACGAACGTTTTTTTTAATTTCTACTAGCTTCCGCCCGCGACTTCATCCGCGTAGACAGTAGAAACATATTGCAACCAGTTTAAAATGACCCCTTTAGTGTATGAAAGCTAGTACTACGGAGAGTTTAAGCTGTTTCCTTGGTTCCACCCACCTTAATTTGATGAAACATAGCTTAGATTTTAAGTTCGACCTCAATCTACTAAATTGTGAAAAATCCATCAAAATTCGTTTAGCGGTTTTTGCGTAATTCACGCACAAATATTTAGAATTTACAGTTTTAATGTATAGATTACAATTTCAGTAGTACCTATAATGTTTTCTCGCAAATGTATTGAAAAACGTAGTATGGCACATGGTTGTTAAGGTGACGATTATAAACCCTCGCCTGCGGCTCGGGCTAATAAAACGTCAACTTGTTTTAAAAACCTCCTTACCAACCTTGTATCATAAACTACTATTACCTACAACAACATTTGTTCTACGACTTTTCCAAAAACAGACAAAAAAACGACTTTTCATACAAAACTCGATCAGCTGTTCAGACATTTGTATGCAGAGTCCAATTGATATTCAAAAAAGGTTTTTTACCATTATAAATGGTTATAAGATGCAAATCGCCTGAGAGAAGTAAATTTTTGAAATTTTGAAAACTTAAAAAGATGTGTTTTTTGAAAAAAAAACCGACTTAAGATAAAATGAAAAAAAAGGTCCTAGGGTATTAGTTTAGCTACAAAATGGCAAAAAAAATCGGTTAATAATAAAATTGTGACCCCTCCCCTGTGGTGGTCCCTTTAGTTTTGGAAATGGGGAGGAAAAGCGCAATTTTATCCCGATAGGTGGCGTCTGGTCGTTGGTACCCGGCCGCCTCAAAGAAAGTGTCAAAACATATGGGAATATCTTGGAGTATTGCACTTTTTAATTTTATACTGAGAAAATGCCGCATTGTTATGCATGTAATTTGTAAAATATTGGAGTTCATCGATTTCCCAGTAACAAAAAAAATATTGGGCAAAAAAATATCAAAAAAAAAGATGCTTTTCCCTCGATTTTCTCCTTTTCTGAGCCTGAGAAACATTATAAATCAAAAGGAATGTTTCATGAATTTGATGAAGCTTCGCCAAAATAAAACAACATTTGAATTATAACAGCTTTGTTCTTTAATATTTCAACCTCAGCAGTTTCTAACATATTTATAATTTGGATGAATTTGATAGGTATATCAAATATGGAATAAGCCCAATATTGGGGCCAAACAGAGAATTAATAGAATTTTATATGCCAGAGTCATTCAAGAAACTTAGAATAATAAAATAAATATGATAAAACGGTTCGTGTAATTTTGGATGGTACAGAAATTCCAGTACAGAAACCTGAAATTACTATTGCACAGAAGGCATCATCAGGCAACTATAAACACGGAAATTCACACTCAGTTGCTTTGTTAAAATTTAAATCATATGCTTCTAATCTGAAATAAAAAGATTACTTGTAAATCTTACACGAAATTTAAAGAAATGTAATGCTTGTTAGCAATTTTTTGTAAGTTGCTATAAACTTTCTTGCCTGTTGTTTTGGCTTTTCTTTTCCGTAATTCTTCTTTTATATAAGCTAAAGTTAGCATAGAATACATTGTTTGTCCGCAAAACCTAAAAAAAATACAATCTAAGAAAGTAAAATCACGTAATACACAGTCAAGACAATATAAGCTCAAACTGACAATTGTTCCAAAGACTAAGCGCCATCTGTAATTCACTTTGCCTTCGCCTCCCCATTGTAGAAAAACGAGTATTTCCGTATTTAAAAAATGATGTAGCTTCTATGATTATTGACCGATCTTTATGGTAATGGTGTTAAAAGATGCGAAAGCAGACG
Source organism: Agriphila tristella (assembly GCA_928269145.1). Lineage (NCBI taxonomy): Eukaryota > Metazoa > Arthropoda > Insecta > Lepidoptera > Crambidae > Agriphila > Agriphila tristella. Next base: position 20,232,570 of record OV743440.1, on the reverse strand, counting down.
AGAAGTGCATTCGTAGGAATTTTAGAAATCGGTCAATAAATTTTTCGGCTGTGTCTAGACATTCGGCGGGCGCATTTGTGACACAAGGCGAAGCCGAGTGTCACACACAATCGGAAAAATAAATAAGTAGGTACTAAAGGCCGGATTTGCGGTGGCAGGAATACAAACTTGCTAGTGATTACCAAATTATCGTAAATGTTTTTATATATCGATGTTTTGAAAATATTTTTGAAGTGGAACTTCTTTGATCGCGTCTGTATTTATTTTTTGTATTTTACCAAGGAGGATGTATTTCTTAAAAAAATTGCATTCTCCTTCACTCACTTTGACTTTTCTATCTTTGCATCAAGAAAAACTGCAGTGAATTTTATTATTTATACATTTCACGATTTTCACTTTTCTTAATGTGTAGGTAATTTCTACTATTTCCGACAGTAAGTCTATATATCACGTTACATAATTATAATTTTTTTATCGATAAATTACACAAATAGATAATCAAGTTGTCCACGCACTATTAAACGTAATTTTATTCGTGCTACCGCAAATCCGGGGTCTGGTAGGTACCTTAGAAAAATAAAAGGATTTTGCATTTGATTTGATTTTGTTTATTTCATTTTTATTTTAGTAAATTTTTGTGTTCTTTTTCAATGCTCCAATTTTATTCTTGGGGGTCTGCGAAATCTGTGAATTTTTGTCTGTTTTCGGAAAAGTTGTAGAACAAATGTTGTTGTTTGTGATCATATTAATCTACTCCTGCGAGGTTGTTGGTGTTTAAAGCTAGGGTTTCCTAGGATAGCGGTGCCGTCATATTACGGCCGTAATATAGCGGCGTTGAATATTATCTATGTAAACAATACGGCGACACCGTAACGTCAGAAACCGAGCCGTATTGCTTATATAAAAAAAGTTTTACGCCGCTAAATTACGGCCGTAATTTGACGGCACCATCATCCCAGGAAACCCTAGCTTTACAAATAACCCTGTATACATCATTGTTTCAAAATAACCCCTAATGCCGAATATGGTAGATAGGGATCATCAAATTGAACAACTTTTACAATGGGACCAACTCTGAAATCATGAAAATATCAAAATGTATGAAACAGCAGATTTTTTTGCGATTTCAAAGTTGGTCCCACAGTAAAAGTTGTTCAGTTTGATGGTCCCTATCTACCCTATTCGGCACTAGGGGTATTTTTGTAACGTTGTGTATTAAGCCTTTGATTATTTTATATTATGTCTAGATAGAGCGTCGCGCTTTTGATGTTAGAGGCAGGGTACTCGTACTAAACGGGCCAATAGGTAAAAAAAACCTATTTCTTAAATATAAATGTTACATATCAATAGGGAATATGCATAAGTCACCGATTTTCCTAAAATTGAGCTTGATCGCTGCGGACACTTGTAAAAACATGATGGAACAGAAAGAAAAATAAAAAAAAATGATTATTTTCGTTTTATCACACGATGAAATCAGGGAAAAATAACGATATTTTTTTTTCGTTTTCGGATATAATGCACTTTACAGTCAGATAGAATATCGAAAAAGAAATAATATTTTGTATGACACATATCTACTTAAACGCAAAATTTAGGGAGATAATTGAAGATTATTGGCTAACTCCATATTAAACGCGCCCGAAACTCACCGAAACGTGATGTGTGACGTCACCGTTTTGTATGGAGCGTTTTCGGCGGGAGCTGATGCGTGCTAACTTCAAGTAACTATATTACGAGAAAAATACGCAAGAGACAAGTTTCAATATTACAGTTGATTTTCTCACGCATTATACTATTGATTTTGATTAAAAAAAAATTTGATGCATATTCCCTATTGTTGAGTTTGTTAATTTATAAAAATATTGGCCCTAACTAGCTAGCACGAAGAAAAAAATATCTATGAAAGAGTATTAAATATAATATAGTGCAGCGGTAGTCAATCCAGATAGAGCGCTAAAGGTCAGTTCGAGCCCCGGTAGAGGCAATTAATGTTTTTTTTCAAGTCATGGTTGATTTTATACTTATTTATGTTCCTATTCTTTAAGTTGTTGAGTGTTCCGAAAACCAACTCCTCTTAATTGAGATTAAAAAGTAATTGTTTTGATTAAGTTAATATTTCATAATTAACATCAATAAGGATGGAGGAGGTATGCAAATAATGGAGCCATAGGGAAAGAAATGCTAACCAAAGCTTCACGTTCTTTTGTATGATTTTCATACACGAAAATATTCTGTTTATCAACGATGGATTTTAATTGGTTAAAACTGGTTATGATTGAAATCATTGATTGGTTCAAATGGACTCCGGAATGTCTGCCATTTCAATCAAAATAATATTGATAATAGAAGTATCGTACCACACTACTCTTAATTTCAGTTTACTAAGCAAACAAAATTATCAATTTTGATGTTTTATACTTATAATATCATGAAGGTATTCGAATCCGAATTATGGGTAAATATTAGTACATAATGTTATCAAAACATTGTAGAATCAAGGACTAGCAAAATGGATTAACTTTTTTCTGCCTTTAGTCTGTTCAAACTTATTTAAAGCACCAAATGAAAGATTATCCGTTTTTCAATGCAAATGAAAGCATTTTTTTCTTACATGAACCTTTTTAATGTTTATTTTATAATGGTGTGATCCTGTAGGATGGATATCTTCAAAGATGTTGACGTACACGTGGTTAGATTGTTATTACAATAGGTAATGTGGTAATATCTTTAGTTCCAAAACGGCTTACACACTTCTAATTGGGTCCTTTTTTTTTACATTTAAGTAGTTTTTTTTAACACGTTTTTATTAGGTTGCTTTCGCGTTTGTTTGTTTGTTTGTGTGTTTCTCCACAAAGTTTGCGAACGATTTTATCCTAGCTTCCCGATGAGCTAGAGACTTGAAACTTTTAACATAGGTCAGAACTGGCAGGCAATGCAATATTATGGTGTCATTGAGCTGATCTGATGATGAAGCCGAAAGAAGGCCACAGGAACACTATGATGACACCATACAACGGAGACTAGGTCCAGGGTCTGATGATGAAGCCGAAAGACCATGCCATAGGAACTCAATATTGAAACCGTGCAACCCCATCAAATTTGGGCTCGTTTGAATCGTATTGACGAGTTCTTTGTTGGGAAATAGTTTCCAGGGTCTGATGATGGAGCCAGAAGAAGGCCACTGGAACTCGGTAATATAACCATGCAATCCCACCGAGTTTGGGCTCGTTTGAATCGTCTTGACGAGTTCTTTGTTGGGAAATAGTTTCCAGGGTCTGATGATGGAGCCGGAAGAAGGCCACTGGAACTCTGTAATAAAACCATGCAATCCCATCGAGTTTGGGCTCGTTTGAAGCATCTTGACGAGTACCTACTTTAATGGGAAATAGTGTCCGAGGATCTGATGATGGAGCCGGAGGAAGGCCATGGAAACTCTATAATAAAACCATGCAACCCCATCGAGTTTTGGCTCGTTTGAATCGTCTTGACGAGTGCTCCGATAGGAGGTGGTATATTTTTTTTAGTCTTAGCTCGTTAACTAAAAAGCAGAAAATAAAAATTTACTGAAAAAAAGCTTTTTTAAAAACACGTTTTTAAAACGGACTAAATTATTACAAAAAAATCGGTCTAAAACATTAAAACGGACTAGTAAAAACAGACTAAAAAGTATCAAATAAAATTTTCTGTAAATATTTATAACCCTCTGTACCTAACAGAAATTTTAAACGTAAAAACGTGGGGCGCATGCTAAAGACAATATGGATGATAAATTTTACAAAATGCGCCCCACGTTTTTAGGTTTGAAATTTCTGTAGGTACAGAGGGTTATAAATATTTACAGAAAATTTTATTTGATACTTTTTAGTCTGTTTTTACTAGTCCGTTTTTATTTTGATTTTCCTAACGGTTCGGCACCTTTGTAGCTCTGCCATAGTCACGGGCGGGGGACTGAATTAATAATAATTAATTCGATAATTAATATAATATCAATGTAACATTTTGAAGTGTACAAAAACACTGGCAGAGGGAACTCTACCAGTGTTTTACCAATATTAGGTCCTTACCTATGGAATTGACGTTTTTATATGGAGATTTTTGAGAAATTTCATTTTCCAATTTAGCATTTTTATAATCGGTGAACGGTATTGTAACAAATCTTTTATGTAAGTAGAAATGTTTGAGCTTTAAGCTAACTTAGGCAACATAACTTACCTAAGCGAAAAAATAAGTTCAGGTTAAGTTACAACGGAAAGAGTGGTCATTTTTTACCGACTTCAAAAGGAGGGAGGTACTCAATTCGACCCGTTTTTTTTTTGTTTTTTGTATGTACACCGATTACTCGAAGACGGCTAAACCGATTGAAATGATTCAAACGTTATTAGATCAGGTTTGTTCTCAAGTTGGTCCCATTTTTTTAAATTTTGAAATCGGTTCAGTACTTTTCAGGAAAACCTGAAAATACTGTCGTTTTCGTTACCATTTTGTGAACTTATACGGATGATCGACCATATCTTCTTTGTTTATGTACCGATTTAGATGATTCTTTTTTTGTTTGAAAGAGGATACTTTAGAGATGATACCATTTTGATTTTATTGTTATTGGACCTTGGATTATCAAAGATACGCAAGGGAACTCCTCAAAATCAAATAGGAACTGTATAGTGATTACACTAAAAAGAATAAAATAAAAAATTGTTTAAAAACAAAAAAACCGACTTCAAAAAACCTGAAAATAAAAACAAAAACAGCTTCAAAATTAAATACCTCTAAAAAGCAAGATATAATTTTCTAATCACTAGATACCTACGCATATCACTGTAATAAAACACGTCTTATGAAGTCGGGTGGGGCTCTTAGAATAAAAAAAAGAAGTTGTTCTCCAGCCCCACCCGACTGATGATAGTTGACGGCTATGGTCATAATTTTATGTAATATCCAGCAACTGATAAAGGTTTTAAATCACAGAAGTTATGAGGTTTTCTGTGTGTGAAAAAAAGAAAAACCGGCCAAGTGCGTGTCGGACCACGCGCCCTAGGGTTCCGTAGTTACCTTATACCATACGATATTTCATACCACTATTATTTTTCGTCTGCAAAAATAACTTTGTTTTTCACAGTGTTGGTATGAATGACAAAGTTATATTTGCGGTTTTGGAAAATGTACTATATCTCAAAAACTAATTATAATATTTCCTTCAAACCAATTTTCGTTGAAAGTGTTTATTGAGATCTACAGCATATTTTTTTTTCAGATTTTTCACTTTCTTAATTCAAAAGTTAGAGGGGGGGGACACACATTTTACCACCTTGGCAGTGTTTATCTTTCAAACGGTTGACTTTGAAAAAAAAATTGTCTTAGGAACCTGAATGCCATTTTTAAAGACCTTTCTATAGACACCCCACACGTATAGGTATAAAGAAAATATTTTTTTTTAGTTTCAGTTCCATGTATGGGAAGCCCCCCCTTAATCTTTTTTATTTTTGTATTAAATTCGTTAAGCGGTTAACAGAATACATCTATCTTCCAAGTTTCAACTGTGTAATCCTGATACTTTCGGAATAAAGTGACTGTGACATACGGACGGACAGACAGACAGACAGACAGACAGACATGACGAATCTACCTATATAAGGGTTCCGTTTTTTGCCATTTAGGCTACGGAACCCTAAAAATCATTACTAGGTCCTTACCCAGTTATGAAATTTGTGTTTTTTTTTATAATTTGTAGTGATTTGAGTCCTTACCCAAATCACTACATATATGAAACAAAGTTCCTCGCCGCGTCTGTCTGTTTGTTCGCGATAAACTCAAAAACTACTGAACGGATTTTCATGCGGTTTTCACGAATAGATAGAATAATTCCTGAGGAAGGTTTAGGTATATAATAAGTTGAGGTTTTATGTAAAATTTTATTAATTTCAATTATCATTAGAGAATAGTTTTACAATAAAATCATATCTATTTATTGTTAATAAGTTTATTAAATCCTAATAAGTGAGTTCTGCTGAATCTACCACCAATTAATTAATTGTAAGGCCGCTCCAAGAACACGTATAAACCACTGTGGTATAGCATTAATAAGCAACCACCGACTGCGTTCGTAATTACATTCATTCAGTGGAAATTTAACCGACGATGCGCGTGTTCACGTATGAAGGTCATCCCGCGATCTAGAACGTTCGTTTAAATTATCAGTTTGTGCAATAATTTGTGATTATAATGTAGGATTACTTCTATTAGCAACAGTACCTAACATGCTTGTGGAGTTACAATTTTTTTAAATTGATTCTTGTATAATTAAAGTTTTCATTTATCTTGACTGTTCTCACTAATGAAATCGGTGTACCTATGTGTAGGTACCTATTTGACTAGTGTTCAGAGCCCAAATATTTTAGTTGATCTCCTGTGGCCTATTTCCACTAAAATGCGCCTAGAAAAATCTAATCTAAGCATTTATTTCTTGCAAGATAATGGAGGCAAATAGTAGGCAGTAGTTCACTCACAGAACGTTTGTAAACAAACCACTTAAACTTAAGCTAAAAAAAGATTTTTATTACACGTGCTTGATATAGTTCCTTAATTTTAGCACAGTTCTAAAAATATAACGTGAAATGACGTCAATAAAATTCATTATAAGTCACCACGTGCTTCAATAACAAAAAACCATGGTGTTTTGTTTACAAACATTCTACGAGTTGGCTCAATTAAGTAACTGTTTCTCATCTAATCGGTTTCCTGCGCACAAATTATGTATTCTGGGCACAACATAATATTATATGACGTGCCTTGTTGAGCTCACTGTGACGAGACAAACACACGAGCGACTGTGACTTGTAGATCCAGTTCAGCATCAATTTTATTCTTAAAGCAATACTTGCTTGCTTACATTAGATGCACAGTCTTATTACTACTGCTTTATAATACTACACTGGCCTGCAAAACTAAGTACTACAGAGGTCTATTTTCATACAAACGAGGTAACTTTGAAGCATTGGTTCTCCGTCCAGGATTAAACGTGGTGTGATCTGATGATGGCCATCCAGGGAGTGAATGGAGAAGATTCAGATCCCCATACACACCCAATTGATCTGATCAGCATTCTAAGAGCTGTTTGGATATGTTTAAAAAACCACGAAAATAGCATTAAAATGTATGGAAATGCTGTAACTGATAACACTTATCCTTATGTTTTATCTATATCTAGGTATGTGTTTTTTTGTCGTGTAGCTTTGTTTTCGGAGTTATTAGACAGATTCATGTTGTGAAATTTTAATGATTTTCCTTTGAAAGTCAAGCAAGAAAGGTCAAACCTTTTTTTACTAATAATTAACTCACTCAGTTTAACTTTCTGATTTTGAGGTGATCAAGGGTCGCAATTTTCAACTTAAAAAAAAAAACGAGGAGGTTCTCAATTCGATTGTATATTTCTTTTATCGTTATTCGCGCGTATCTTCGGCATTTATGAACCGATTTTATATAATGATGATTTTTTAGTTTGACTGAATTTTCTTGCGATGTGGTCCATTTTTTTTTTTCAAATCGTGTCAGTAATTATCAAGTAATCTGAAAATACTATGATTTTGGGTAAACTACCTTGAAGACTTTGTTATTTATGAACCGAATTACTTACATGATTTTTTGTTGGAAAAGCGATAAAGTTTAGTCCTTTTAATTTTATTGACATTTGACCTTGCCCTTCCAAGATTTCCAAGGAACTCCTCAAACTCAAATAGGATACCTATGTATAGTGATTTAGATATTGGTAGGTTTATGACAATCCAAAACAAACCTAGTTATGGTTTGCGACGTTCTGTAATAGACTTGGACTACGAAGGCACAACAACTTCTTAATAGCAAACAGCGTGAATTTGAAAATTGAGTTGTGGCATTTTGAAAATATATAAAGTTAAAAAATATCACACGCTTACATACTTAACACAAAAAGAAGAAAATAAAAAAGCTTTTTAAAAAAAAAGAGATCCTCCTTCAAAAGCCTAAAATAAAAACAAAAACAGCATCAAAATCAAAAAGCTCTTAAAAGCAAGAAATAAGTAATATTAAAATCACCAACACGCATATCAATTTTAATAAAAAAAAACCTCTAATGAAGTCGAGTATGGGGATTTAAAAAAAAATAAAAAAAGCTGTCCTCCATTCAGCCCCACCCGATTTCAAAAGAAGTTTTTAATAAATTGATATGCGTATTGGTGATTTTAACATTATTTCTTGCTTTTTAGAGCTTAGTATTTGATTTTGGAGCTGTTTTTGTTTTTATTTTTAGGTATTTGAATAAGCTTTTTTCTTTTTTTTAAGATTTAGTTTGTTACAATTAATAAATATAATTTAATACCAATGTTAAAGAAATCTTTTGTAGAATAGTACTGTTCTATTATAGGCTCAGAAGTAGTTAAATTCTTTAGTATTTTATTACATCATCAATTTTATAAAACCTGTGAGTTTGTAAGGTTGGATATGGGAAGTCCGATCTTTGATTCCGATTTTGTAATTTTTGTCACCACTAAAGCTACACCTACACTATCCCTCAGTGACATACGAGGGTGGTTTGATAAGTCCATGACTTTGAAAAGAAGAAATACTTTTTTTTCATAATTTATTTTTGTGTCTTAAAAAAAAACTCCTTAAGGCATCTTTACACAATTTTTTTTTCAAATTCGGCAAAAGATTATTACTTTTGGAAACAAAAAGCTCAAGCGAGTTCCAACTTTTCTTAATGACCCTGTCGACCCTCTCGGCGGCACTCATGACATCAAAACTCATGGAATGAAGATGCGAATCCTTCCTATTCTCTAGATTCAACCCCAGTGAGATATTTTCTTCTACCAAACATGAATGAATGACTTGATAAATGTCTTGGCGGGCAAAGATTTTTATCAAGCCAAAAGGTGATGTCTGAAATGGGCCTTCATTTCAGTTACCAGTTTTCAGACGATGAAAGAAAAAAATAATGGGTTTAAGAGGTAGGAACTTCGTTGGACTGAATACACAGAGCTACAATAAGATTATGTACTGAAATAAAACAAAATATTCCGAAAACAAATCTTTCTTCATTAAAAAGTCATGGACTTATCAATCCACTTACTTTTATGGTCTGAGATCCACCCTCGTATCTAATCCTGCAAGTGAGACGCGTTTCGTTATACAATAAAGGACCAGCGACGTCAGCAACGTGTGCAATATCAAAGGCAGTGTCGTTACACTGCCTTTGATATTGCACACGTTGCTACGTAAAAAGTAAAGTAGCGTGTATTTGCCCTTTCTGGACAACATCATAGGCTATGACGTTGTTGTAATATGTTTTATCACCAAAATTGCCACGTGAAGTAGAATTTCATGCGGGTGAAGTCACGTGTGGAAGGTAGTACTTTATAAGGTATGTTCAGTATGAATTTGAAACTTTATGAGAACCAATAGTTATTAAGGTGACTGGATTACCCATCATCAAATTGAAAAATTAGTAAATTATAAGTTTTTTTAAAGAAAGCTTCCAAAAATCTATAATAACAAAATTAATAATGATTGCGTTAACTATTATTATGATCCATAGAATATCAAGGTAATAAGGTAGGTACCGTAATATACACCGTCATTTTGTGGTCGTTTTAATTAACGTAAGAGAGTGTTCTACTAACGGAACTAAACATTTTTGCCCAAGAAACATGGGTCGAAAAGCTTTAGTATGGGAGACACAATTTTTTTTGTCGTTTTTCGACCCATGTTTCTTGGGCAAAAATGATTATTTTCATTGGTACAATACACCCTTAAGTTAATTAAAACGACTACAAAATGACGGTGTATACGATCCACTAGATTCTTTTTACCTCTATTTATTTATAAATATTTATGTTATAAACTTGTGAAACATCTGATTCATATAACTTAATGACCGAATACATTCAACATTAATGATAATTTCTTTTTAATTATTTCCATAAGTAAAGTACCTAACAAAGTTTCTAATTGTTGCTTGATGAGTTATTTGGTGTCAGTAATACTTTTAACCTTTAAGTTATGTCCTTGGATATTTTTTTCTATAGTTTATTCAAATATTACTTTTGGTTTTCATTTTTTCAATCATATTGTTTTTCTACACTATTTATTTATCTTTATTTGAGTATGGTTAATGTAGAGAAAAGTGACGTTCTCTCTTTCAAAACCAAATTTAATGAATAATTTAATATTGCTAAAAAAAATAGGGGCCACCATATGATTTTCCACACAAAGAGATAAGTTCAGAAAGATATTTTTCTGATAAATTCAATCAGATTTTATTTTAATTTGATATTATTCGAAAGCTGTAAGAGTTAACTTGCCGACTTTACTGTCTACTGTATAATCTCTCGCGTACAGGTTTAGTTCACTTAAGAATTAATTTATATTATTTATTGAATTTCGCAAACAAGTGTTTTTATAAAAAATAATTAAGTAACAAATATATACTTCATTAATATTAATATTATTAATATAAATATACTTCATTAATATTAATTTACTGCAGAGCGTATAAAATAACTACTTTTGTGTGGGACTCCCTCTAAATTAATTACAATATCCTACAGTAATATTATTTTAAAAACACTTTAATGGAAACTAAACTTCCGTTAACGTTCAGAATGAAAATACTGTTCCAAGAATTTCAATAAGCACAGGTATTTTGTATGACGTATTCACGAATGAATATTTTTCCATTCAAGATCCGTGTTGGCGGAGGTGTGAATTACGTTTAAGCATATATCAATTTAAACAAATACGATTAACAGAGAATACGATGGATGGGATGTTTAAACAAAATATTTACAAAAGGTAACATAGATAAAAGGAACGTAGAAAAATGCCGTTCCATGAAATGTTTATGAAAAAACTTCACGCCATTTTAAACTAATTAATTGTTATAACTATCTACTGCTGCAGAAAATTAGACAATATACGTTTTTTTCTTTTAATTGCTTCTGATGTCAAGCCTTTCGTGAAATTTTATGGATGTTTTCATTATTATGCAAAATAATAAATACGTTTTCTGTGATGAATAATATGATTCTTTTGATTTATTGTTTGTATGTAACATTACAGATAGTATAAGGTCGACTGTGGAAAGGTAAAAGTGCTAAAACGCCAAAATGCTAGTTGTTGGAAATGAGGTTTAAAGTTTAATTTTTTCGAAAAAAAAACATAACTTTTTTGTTATTAACGTGAGCAAATTCATGTTTATGAAAGACCATATTATTTATTTTTTCCCAAATTTAGGAAATACTCATTGGTTTCTAATTCTATTATTATAATTTTTCAGTACAATAAAGTAACTCCGTAGTATCGGTCGATCGTATCATTTCTAGTGCATTTTTGACATATTCCTGCATAATCATCCTGATACTACCTGACATCATCTGACATTACATTGATTGAGCATACCACCCCAATCAACCATTACTTTTCAAATTTGAAAAAACGAAAATTGCTCAAGTGGTACAAATAAAATAAAGGTGGACCGGATAAAAATTCTTATGCTACATTTGTTACAAAAATAATAAAAATACGTCGCTTTAGCCATATTGACAGCGTAGATTTGAGAAAAACGTTGAATTTTAGAAATGCTAAAACGCCAAAAAAGTGCTCCGATTGCTTTGAAACCTAGACAGATCGACGCAGAAAAAAGCGCTATCCAATGATATCTATGTATAACTCATAATGGCCAAAGTGGAGCTTTAGCATTTTTTCCTTTCCACAGTCGAGGTGGTACCAAATGATGTAATAATACTTAAAAAGGTGATAGTGGATAGGTGGGTCGAAAAACGAATAAAGTTTTCATACTCCCATATAAAATGTGTTGGTCAGCTGAAAGACTACTATGGAAAGGCGTAAAAAAAAATAGTTTTTCGACCTTTGTTCCTTAGGAAAGTTGTTCAGTTTAAGCAACACCTGTTTAAGTATCATCACATGTCATCATTTGGTACCACCTTATATTTTTTATTTAACAAAAATGCTAATAATTTTGGTATTGAGTATTTTGTAGGAGGTAAATATCTTTTTTCTTTTCAACTTCACTTTTAATGATAATTTAATAAATAGGTACATTTTAAGTAGTATTTTACTGATTGTTGTTGGAGTAAATACAATTTTGGCCGAGTTCTAAGACTTAAACAAAATGTTATCTTTTTTGATAAAAAAAATCTTTGTTTTTTCTATTAATTAAAGACGGACAACGCGATTGAAGCTCGCGGCCGGAAGGTAATCTTCGTTGACTTGTTTGGCATCTTGAGCTTTCAAGGCCTAACTTTCAATGTAAAATAAATCTCTTTCTTTCTTTCTTTCAATGTTCAGATTAGTTAGCTTTTGTAGCAAAGACTTTTCTGTAAACTCTACCGAAATATTAATAGTAGATTGTTATACAAGACGCTAAAATGACCCATTGCATACGAGGTAGTTTTATTCCCGAGCTTTAGCGAGGGAATAAATAGAAACCGAGTTACAATGGGTTTTAGCGTCGTGTGTTACACTCTACTTTTCACTACGATTGCGAAAAAATAAAATCCAATGTTAAATACCTATAGTTTATACTTCCGTAAACGAATCCACTCGTTTTTCTATCCTCCACTTCATAAACTTTTCATACAGTATTTAAATAAATGATTTGTGCTTGACGGCAAAAGATTAAAATTATTTCTATCCTATTACTTACTTACAGTCACACAATTCAATCAGTTTGGAATTAGAGAAAAATTTTAAAGATTTCGCGCCAGTGCCTATTTTAATTTCTACTGTAGCAGCTAAGAAACACAATGCACGCATGTTAAACTAAAAGTCACAGAGTATAAATAAGTCTATGATTTCACCGAAGAGATCGCTGCTTTTAGTTCCATTTTCAAAAATCGAGCGAGTTTTTATTCGTAATTATGAATAAAGACTTTTTCGTTTTAGTAGGTTCATTGGTAATAGACAAACATTAAAAAAGAAAAAACTTTATCCCCTAGGGGTATTTATGCTATTTTATCCTGACTCTTGTACCTTACAATGACGGACTTTTTGAGCAAGAGGAGTGAAATAGTAGATTGTTATACAAGACGCTAAAATGACCCATTGCATACGAGGTAGTTTTATAAAATAAATAGAAACCGAGGTAGTTTAATAAATAGAAACCGAGTAGCAATGGGTTTTAGCGTCGTGTGTTACACTCTACTTTTCACTACGATTGCGAAAAAATAAAATCCAATATTAAATACCTATAGTTTATACTTCCGTAAACGAATCCACTCGTTTTTCTATCCTCCACTTCATAAACTTTTCATACAGTATTTAAATAAATGATTTGTGCTTGACGGCAAAAGATTAAAATTATTTCTATCCTATTACTTACTTACAGTCACACAATTCAATCAGTTTGGAATTAGAGAAAAATTCTAAAGATTTCGCGCCAGTGCCTTTTTTAATTTCTACTGTAACAGCTAAGAAACACAATGCACGCATTTTAAACTAAAAGTCACAGAGTATAAATAAGTCTATGATTTCACCGAAGAGATCGCTGCTTTTAATTCCATTTTCAAAAATCGAGCGAGTTTTTATTCGTAATTATGAATAAAGACTTTTTCGTTTTAGTAGGTTCATTGGTAATAGACAAACATTAAAAAAGAAAAAACTTTATCCCCTAGGGGTATTTATGCTATTTTATCCTGACTCTTGTACCTTACAATGGCGGACTTTTTGAGCAAGAGGAGTGAAAAAGATTTTGCTACATTAGAAGTCACGTTTTTCATTTATTCAATAAAATTCAATGGATGACTTATTATGTTCGCTTGAAATCTTGGAATAGTGATGCATTACATGTCCCACAAATTAATGTTATTTCAAAAAGGGACAAAATGGGATTAGTCCTATTTGTCCCGTTTTATCGTTTAACAAGTATTCATAGTAAAGAAAATAGAAGAGTTTATTAGAGTTCTTTTAAAGATATTTTTTTCCAGTCTTGTTAACAGTGCTCGTGACCTCAGGATATTTTTATTGCGACCTCGATGGCTGATGATACTTGACTTCCATGAAGGCAACATTGTCTTAACAAGTTACCATTAATGAAATGAAGCCAATTATTGGGTTTTCGCCCAATTTTGGTACTTATACGTATTAATTTTATCAGTTTTTACTACAAACAAAATTACTTGATGACCTTCGTCTGTGCCTCTGTGGTAGAGTGGCTTGCACGCCGGTGTCATGGTGTCACCATCTCTGATTACCCGGTTTTGATCCCTAACTACCTTTTTTGAATGTCTCAGAGACAATCGCTCTAATTTTCAACGCTAAAACCAAAACTTTAAAACTTTACTTTTTCAGTTTCTTTTATATAGGAAAAAACTCGCTTTAGCTTTGTAAAAATTGTTGAAAGCTTTGCCTAGAGAGCCTAGGATGCCAATCTAGAACCATTTAAATGAGAATTCTAAAGAAAAACTAAAGATTTTTAGGTACCTAAATATAATCAAAATGACGACGTAACAGTTTTGGATTTATCGTTCAGAATTACCGCAATCTGGACCCAGGTCAGGGAGCGGTGTTACTATATGTATTTTATTTATTCCTATGGTGTTACCACGTTATCTCTGATTTCCATAGCAAAAGTGCTTTATTTACTATGAAATCAGAGCAATGTACGCTGATGGTGTCCTGATATTTATAACCGTTTATTTGCCGGATACGCAATATACATAAATCATCACATTGGATTGGATCATAATTATTAAAATGAATTTATGCCCTTATTAAATTATGTAATATTTTAAATACGTAATTTAAATTTATTTTGATATCAAAACACGCTATAGGAAGTTATTTTAAACTGGTTTCTATTGATCTGTCAATAGGTGCAGTTTGTTTATTGGAAACTGTTTTAGCCGTAGCCGCTATTGGCTGGGTGAATGTATAAATATTTTCTTATAATTTTGGTACGATTTACAGTCAGGCAGGAAGTTTTAATGATATTTTCAAAGTTGAAGTCAATGTTTTATTGTAAACATTAACGAAACCGTATCTTATAATTCAATTTTTGCGAAAATAAAACAGTTATTTGCAACATATCCATACATTCTATTCTCTTTATCCATCTACTAGCGGCCGCCCGCGGTTTTACCCGCGTGGTTCCCGTTGCCGTAGGAATATCGGGATAAAAAGTATTCTATGTTTTAATCTAGGCTATCTACTATCAGTGTGCCAAAATTCAACTAAATCCGTTCAGTAGTTTTTGCGTGATTGAGGAACAAACATCCAAACATCTAAACATCCAAACCCACAATCTTTCGCATTTATAATATTAGTAGGAAGTAGGATAATGTGTTGATGAATGAACCAAAAATGAAATCGCGAAAAGAAAATCAGCTGTTTCATACAAAAATTAAAATTACGAAAATATCAAAATGTATGAAACATCAGATTTTTTTCGCTATTTCAGAGTTGATCCCGTAGAAAAAGTTGCTCAGTTTGATGGTCCGAAGAATCTGTTTTCCCATTTTTGGTTATTTCATCAACAAGTTTTATAAGAAAAAGTCTGTGCCCCAGTAGGTAGAAATAAAGAGATGATAAAAACATGATCAGATACAGCTTGGACATAAAGAGTTGAAATTAAATAAAATCTTAGAGCAACGCGACTTCCGCCCGGAAGCCCGCATCGCTTTAAGAATAAAATAGAACTAAAATTTTTCACTACAAAATATAGTCAGTGTTGCCAAATTATTCGTGATTTTGACGTGTTTGCATAGAAAGTGATGCCCTCAATTTTTGACAACTTCTTATTGTCAAGCTGTAAGCGCAATTGCTGCGCGCACCCCTTGATGTAACCTCGCGTACCCCTGGGGGTACGTGTACCACTGATTGACACTGGCTTAGAGTAATAGTTCGGTATGGTATCGGTAGCCTGCATCAAAGAATGATACATGAGTAATTCGTTTCCACGCTACCAAGAAGTGTATGATTTTATACACCTATAAAGCAATCATTTGCTTAACATTCAAGTCTATTAACTTATCTACAAATATTCAAGCTATCCGGATGGGTTCTAAATGAAACAAATCATTCAAGACATTAATGTAAATGTATATTTGATTATTTTTGCTTCCATTGACGTCGCAATAGGTGATCGGCCGATCAAAATCTTGGCGTGACGTCAAAGGACCGGTGTGTCCACTCGATCTGAGAACAAAAAACCATTATTAGTATATAAAAAATGCATAAAGTAACGTAAAATTTACATCTCTGACACGGTTAAACCTGCTTTGATATTGTTTGTTGAGATTCCAGTTATTACTACTAACTGAATAAATAATATTCAAGGTTTTTATTGAGATGGTAACAAAATGAATGATTTCAAATGTCAAAGAGTTTTTTTAATTAATCTGAAGAGCGAATGTACCTAAATTAATAATTCCTAACTTCATTATATTACGAATGAGTTGAGTTGTTTGTTTGCAAAGTAAAGTATAAGCCTCTCTTTTCAAAACGGACTCTAGTTGTCTAAGATGCTGGAACTCGGGATAGGCAATTAATTTCAAGTGCAAAGTAGACTACGCTACCAGTTTATTTTATACATAGGGTTGCCAAAACTACAAGGTATATAATATAGTAGCGTGCTATATTTTGGGCCATGCTACTAATACTGTTAGAAAACTATACAGTGGCCAAATCTACTATCTTTCAGCAATTCATGTCGGTCAGTTATTCTTCTAATAATTTTCATTGCGTTTCGGCTTATTGCTTTCGGAAACTAAAATAAAAAAAACGTTTCCACTTAAGGGTGTCGTAGGTCGAATAATAAAGGTTGTAAAAAACTGTTTCTAACTCATAAATAAAGATATTTGTATATGGGTAGGTGTTTTTTTTGGCCCCATAATGGAAATCTACTATATTTTGCTTAAAATTTTTTAGCAACCCTATTTATACATGATTTGTGATCAGATTAGGCACAAACTTGCTAATAAAGGTCGGACAACACGTTATAGTAAGTAGGTAATGTATTTCCGGTAGTCATGGGGCATTCCCATTTGACACCATTTAGGTATTGTACTATTTTGCCAACCTTGCCACGAAGAATCTTGTCATACAATACAAGAACAATTTATTAAATACAACAAATTAATTTATATGCCAAAGAAATATACCTATTTACTTTACTATCGTAAACCAGTCATATTAAAAACAAAAACTCAAAGTCATGTTTTATGATGGATAAAAGCAGTTTAAACAAGTATATTATTGCAAAAGAAGAATTTCAGAATATATGCCAGTTTGTTGACTCGCTCAAGGTAACCGGTTGAGAAATCGGTAGGAACTACGAAAACCATTTATGTTTCCGAGATTTTAAAAACTAAAGATAATATTAAAGATATCCTTCATTTTTTGCGTTGTTGTAAGTTCATTTATTAGTTCGTTGATATGAGAGTAATCAATGATGTTATTGTAGTTAAAAAGAGACGTGTAATTGACCTAAATTGACTGACTATATTATTAAAAAATAGATAGATTACTTATATTCTTAAAGAAATAAATTATTGAAGGTAAGGCACAAAAATAATAGAAAAATCAAGTAAAATTAACATTCCCATTATTTAGAAAAATACTCGCATTCTATCTAGCTAATATATTAATATTTATTATTAGGGTTCAATTTTAACTCTCAGATCAAATAAAAAAGAACTTTTTTTATTTGGTCTGAGTTTTAACTACTTTTTTTTTAAATAAAAAGATTATGTTAAATACCAACCTGTTTCAGAGTGGAATTCGCTTGAAGATCACTGGTAACCACACACTGCACTGGTTCGTTCACCTCCTGCCATTGCAGGCAGGTTTGTATTGCAAGGACGAAAATGAGGACGTTGACGACACTGAGGATGCACTGCTGTTGCTGCTGCTCCTCTTCGAAAGATCGATCTTCCTCCGGAAGCTCAGCCTCGTCTCACCGATGAAACGGTCAAGGGCCTGCCTCAACGACGAGTGCTTTCTCTCAAACGGATTCGTAAACATTTTGTAAGCGTAAACACGTCTTCTCGCTTTGACAGTCAAAGTTAATCTGACGTTGTGGCGCGCCTCCCACTCTTATTATACCCCACTAATTGAGCCGCGTGCGCATCGGGTCAACAATTTCTTGACCGACAGACGTTATAAGACGTCTCGTATTTACTTGCAGATTTTTTTATACTTTATTGGATAGACACATCAGTTTTTTCCATTGTCATGGTCACAAAAAATCAGCATGTTTCAAGAGGTAAACACAAGATCAAATTTTCTGGTTATACAACATCATTTGTTTTGAAAAGGGTTGGAAATAAAAAAAAATGTTTACCTTTTATTAAGTAAACATAATTAACAGGTTTATTTGTAACACGAGGCAAAAAGTACCTACTTATTCAAAAGGAAAAATCTTAACGGCATCTTATTTTATGTATTGATAAACGAAAATTAAATCAATTACAATCTCTACTGCGTATAAAGCTCGCTTTTGATGGAATAACGTGGAAAGATTAAATAAGTATATTTTCAGTTTAGTGACGAGTGAAGTGTGAGTGACGTGATACTTACTTACATGAATAATGGACATGTAAATATTATTTTATATGGAGAAAGTAAAAAATATGTTCTTTGACAATATATTTTTAGAGAGCCACTTAAAAGTGGAGGGCACATTTACTGGCGTTAGGTAATGGTGAGTGTAAAGCTTGTGCCCTCCTCAGCACATCTAATGACTTATGATATTATTATTTCTTTACTGTGTTATTATGATCGTGAATTTATTATTATCGCCGTCTGTAATTACATCATCATCATCATCATCATATCAGCCACACGACACCCACTGCTGGGTATAGGCCTCCCCTAAGGATCTCCACGACGATCGGTCCTGCGCTGCCTGCATCCACTGGCTTTCCGCGACCTTCACCCTCACGTCGGTCCACCTTGTCGGGGGCCTACCCACGGAGCGTCGTCCGGGGCGCGGTCGCCATTCCAGAACCTTTCTTCCCCAACGGCCATCGGTTCTTCTCGCTATGTGTCCCGCCCATTGCCACTTCAGCTGAGTAATCCTTCGAGCGATGTCGGTTACTTTAGTTCTCCTGCGGATCTCCTCGTTTCTGATTTGATCACGTAGGGAAACGCCGAGCATGGCTCTCTCCATGGCACGCTGAGTGACCTTGAGCCTCCTTATGAGACCCATAGTTAGCGGCCACGTTTCACTGCCGTAAGTCATCACTGGCAACACACACTGTTCATAGACTTTCGTCTTGAGACACTGAGGACGCGAAGATTTTTTTTTTGCGTCCGACTTACCTCAGTCTGTAATTTACTGCATGTAAATTCGAGGCATATACCTACCAACTTCAGCACATTCGGCACTGTTCTCCTAGTATTGTCATTGTCATATTTATTAAATGCTTATTATGATCACTGTTATTGTCATAATGTTTGCAATTTGCAATTACAAGTATAATTACCGTTGATCTGTGCAATTTAATGTTATCACATTACTTAGTTCCTCACAATTACTCGCTAACCTTCCGGTAATACCCTTATTATTTAATGATCTTCAAGAATTCCTTACCTTTACCTTTTATACGATACTAAATAATATACTTACCTACTAGAAAAAAATCGACTCGCATCTTCCAACTGAGCTACCTAGTCACTAGTGGCATCGTCGAAATGTTTCTAGCTCTCACCATCTAGTGAGACAATACTTACTATTTTTATTTTTTAAATGTCCTGTTTAAATGTCAATGTCATGTCATGTCACTTTGAAAAGCCCTCATTTGGACGAAAACAAAAATGTCTTTGCAAGTTGCATGAGACTGAGGTCGTCACCAAAAAGTGTCAGAAAATAAAAAAAGCTGTGAAATATATCACTATAATGAATATTGATTTTTGTTTTTATTTTATTGAGAGTTAATTAAGATGTTCTCACCTTCCATACCTTGGTAGTGGTCACAGGTTTGCAAATAAAACCACCTTCAAAAAAACTTTAACAAAATTGCGTTGACATTATAAAAGTGATTTAAAAAAAAACAATGAATATTCGTTATGAAAACGATGAGTCATTTTTCTCGTTTTCTTCTAGTAAGTAATACCACAGAATAAATAATAATATGGTAATAAGAAATACCACTGACGTAGTGTAATAAGTCACACGTTTAGTTTCCCTACAAAAGTCATCGTAACTTTACGTCAGTCTCTTTATTGGTTAGTTAATGGTTTTAATATGGTGAAAACAAACGACAATTTATTAAAAACATCTTAAAAAAACCCAAATTAACATGAATTCCTATCAAAGAGCTATTAAGGTGCTAAAATTTGTTTTCCCATCTGAGTATTACCTACTGTTAGTTTGAGACAAATTTAATTTGAGGCGAGTTCTATTTTCTATTATTAAAATCAGTTTATAAACTCATTTCTCTCAGCTTATAACATCATCTTTCCCCTGGGCCAGACTATCGCACTGTCGCGAAGAATTACAACTATCAAAGTGCAATTAGAAACTATCAAAGTCAAGGGATTATAGTTTATTTTCATGAAATTCCTTTAGTTTATTTTTATCCTTTAGGTTATTTCTTTAGTTAATTGTACAATACGACAACGAGTAGCTTACTACTACTATCCTACTAATATTATAAATGTGAAAGTTTGTGGGTTTGGATGTTTAGATGTTTGGATGTTTGTTCCTCAATCACGCAAAAACTACTGAACGGATTTGGTTGAAATTTGGCACACAGATAGTAGATAGCCTAGATTAAAACATAGGATACTTTTAATCTCGATATTCCCACTGGAACGGGAACCACGCGGGTGAAATCGCGGGCGGCCGCTAGTTCATGATAAAGCACCCTATCTGCAAAGAAAGAACCAACTTATTCCCATTAAAACTTTGTTTTTAGGGTTCCGTAGCCTAATGGTAAAAAATGGAACCCTTATAGATTTGTATGTCTGTCTGTCTGTCCGTCCGTATGTTACAGACACTTTGTTCCGAAATCATTGGGATATTACACAGTAGTATTCTGTGAACCGCTTTATACGATTTTTACACAAATATAAAAATTGGAAACTGAAAAAAAAAATCAGCAAACCTAATAACCGAACAGGTTCAGATAGGTCTTTAAAAATGGCATTGAGGTTCCTAAAACTATTTTTTTTCAAAGTCAACAGTTTGAAAGATATATACTTCCTTCCGTAAACAACTTTGTACACATTTGTGTAAAAAAAAATAGAGTGAAAAATAAAATAAAAAATATGTTGGAAAGTAAAATTGATTTGAACGAGATACGAGTATATTTCATAGTTTTTGAGAATACCATTTTCTAAAACCGCAAATATATAACTTAGTCATTTATACAAACACTATGAAAAACAAAGTTATTTCTGCAGATAAAAAGCGGTAGTGGAATTAAATAAGGTATGATATAAATGGTAACTTCGGAACCCTACGGCGTGTGGCCCGACACGCACTTGGACGGTAGGTGGTACACCTCTATGCATAAAAAACACGACTGCCCTGCCAAAAATGAACTAAAACGTTAAATTAAACAACAAGTGTCATTGCAGTCGGGGGACCTTTTCATGGAACAATTTGTGATCAAAGTTTAATATTTTTTAAATTTATTTATTTTTATTTCACACATTTTAGTGACATGTTCTATAGTTTTGGAATGTGCTCATCAAGGCCTATCATTTGATGCCCATTTTGTAATATTAGAAGTTTTTTTTTTACATTTGAAAATGGCATAGTAATGTCGCGATATTATTTTTTTCTAAAAAAAATATAGCCAGTGTCACTCGGGATGCCGTAAGGATTCAAACGATACCCCATTTATCCAAATCAGTTAAGGCATTTAGAAGTTATGGTGGAATAAAGAAACTCACATACCCACAAACATACATGAACCCTGAACACATATACACTCTTTTTGCTTTGGGCAGTCGTGTAAAAATAAACTGTGATAAGATATAATAAGGTATAAATATACGAATAATAATAATCATCATCATTTATCGTAGTGAATATTAATCTACGTTCTTGATCAGTCTAGTCTAGACATTTGACCTGTTTAGAAGGCTGATGTGATGGCATTACTTAGCATTACCTATTAGTTACAGATTATTATTTTACAATAATATGCGTCAATTATTTTAAACGTCTTTTGAAGTTGATCATAATGTTTCTGTCACTCTCACTGTTTACTATTTTCCGTGAGAATGTAAGATGTTAGCCAATCTTCGGTTACAGATTTTTCCTGTATAGTTCAGTAAAATTACGGGAGCTAGTATGACGAAATAGAAATAATTTGCAATAGCGGTCTTTCTTCTTTTGATCGTTAGATTAAATGGCTAGCTGTCATTTTGTAAATGAATCCAACTAATTTTCACTATTTTTTTTTACTTTACAGACAAAAATATTTTTTTTTATTGCTTTAGCAAAATTGCTAATTACATACTTTCTTTACTTTTTGCTTGATTTGGAACTATAATTTGATTGTGAATGTAAATCCAACAAAAAAAAGTTACAACTACGCTGTATTTTTTTTGTGTTCGTAAATTTAGTTGGATTCTAACTTTTTAGATTTTTGCATTCACAATGCTATTTTTATATTAAGATGAATAAATAATGAAAAATATTAGAAAAAATCGAATCCTAAGGGTGCGGGTTCGAATCCCGTCTAAGTTGCTACGGGTGAGCCGATTTTTTCTAATATTTTTCATTATTTATTCATCTTAATATAAAAATAGCATTGTGAATGCAAAAATCTAAAAAGTTAAAATTATATGACTGTTTCACCTTCATTGATTGTCTAGCACCTGCAATGGCGCTGCTTTCAAATGTCGAAGTCTTCACATTGGTGAGATGGCGCTGATCTTCAGCGGAAACGTAAAAAGTATTAGAAAATTTCGCCAAATCCATTAGTGGCTTGGTAGCATAATTGGTAGTGCATTGGGCCGGAATCCTAAGGGTGCGGGTTCGAATCCCGTCTAAGTTGCTACGGGTGAGCGGATTTTTTCTAATATTTTTCATTATTTATTCATCGTTTATATTAGGGGATGTATTTAATAGCACTTTAAATTTGATGAAAACAGCTATAAAATTGTATATCAGCACTAATAATGATAGACCTATAATTTAATCTTATCACTGCAAAAATAATGGTTTGCACTTTAAAACAATAATAGATCTATGATTAATATTATCACTACAAAAATAATGGTTTGCACTATAACTGTGTCCCAACTCCGAAATCATTTATTTTAATTTCCATCAAACCATGTCAGACTAATGAGATGACAAGTCTCATAAAGTCGGTTCTATCTAGCGTTGTTGGTCGCAATAGAAAGGTTAGGTTCTATCCTCCTCAGCTCAGCTCCCCTCTCGATGCGCCCGCTCGTCGTCGCACCTAGTCGTCTGTTTACCAGTACTAAAGTTATAAAATTAATTTGTATGGTGTAAAGTATTAATTTTAAAGCTAAACAATCAAATTGTATAGTGCAAGCTTAGCATATTTATAGTGGAAACCATTATTTTTAAAGTTCTTTTAATAAATTTTGAAGCTTAACATTTTAAAGTGTGTTACATTATTTTTAAAGTGCAATTATATATTCCCCTTATATTAGTGTTTTATAATCACATCAAAGTCAGATTGCAAAATTACAGTTTATTACCATTTAATGTTTTGCGAACCCGTAATTTTACTCAACTAGTAAATTTCTTTGATTTACTAAAATACTAACGATAGAGTAAAGTGCTTTCAAAAATAAAATAACAACAATGAACGCTGTATTTCGTAGCGATGAAAGAAAGTAAAAAAAAATAGTGCGAGAAAAACTCCGGACTTGACGGGCACGGGGCGATTTCTTGACGTCGTCGCTGCATATAAAAATATAGTAAGTACCCATAATTAATATACGCGACGAGAGGGACGTGACGGGACGGGGGAAAATGTATGGCGCATAGCAAGTCCTCGTCCCGTCCGGGGTATTTTCCCGTTACGTACACAGTACTTACAGCGCGACACCGGCTGCGTAGTCACGCGCGTGGTCACGCGCATAGATTAGTGATGCGCAGCAAAGATACGTGCGTGTTCAAACTTGTTCGGTTCGGTGTGACGTCCAATAGGGAATGTCACTGAACACAACGTCATTACTGCACGCACGCATCGGTGCGTTCCGCTCTGCGTAAGTACGCAGCCTGTTTGTCTCATGGGAGCTGCACTGCGTAGGGTTACGCATAATACGCATATAGTCTACGTGCACGCGTACGTTACGCAAGCGGTGTGCCATGTCTCATAAAGTTTCAGACATTACAACGTCATGGTACGTCTACGTGCACGTGCACGCTTACGCTTACGCATCCGGTGTGTTTCGCAAATCACAGATTTTCAGTTTTCACCCAAAAAGGTGACACGATACTGACACGATACGACAATATTTTGCTAAGTTGCAGTCCATACTCAGAGGTGTTAAGAAGTTATTAAGGCCGTCCGCTGCCTTGAGCGGGACCCCGCCGCGGGTACACGGCGCGGGAATATAGATTGCTGGTTTTTGACGGACAGATGCTTGCGCAGTGCATGAGGAAGCTCTAATGTATGTCGCCCCGCGCGCGTGTCCCGCTCAAGGCAGCGGAGGGCCTAAAAGAAAAGGATTTTAATAAAAATTTACGTGGAATTTTTAGGACCCCTAGTCAGGTATTTTTAGATGGTCAAGATCATTACCGTTCCTCGTAGTCATTCGTAGGTATATAGCAGAATGTGTAAAAAAAAGGCCATTTTCAGCAGTTTTGCTATCTACTTTAGGAATGACTACGAGGGTAATGATACCTAACTTCTCAAAAATACTAGATTATGGATCTTAAAAATTCTACGTAAAGTTTTATTAAAATTGTGTAAGTATTATAATGAGGGCTTTTCAAAATAACAAAAAGCTGTAGGCTCCATAGATGGCGTTGATAAAAATGTATGTCTCGCAATGTATTTTTTTTTCTAATCTTCGAAGAAATGATCTACCTGTCTACCTGAGTAATGTAGACAGAAGATGTAACCCTAAAATGTTTCTCTTTGGGCAGATGTCAGAAAGCGAGCAAAAGCTCGCTTTCTGACATCTGCAAGACGTAAGGTAAAAACCTTACGTCTTTGGTACAGGCCGTTTATTTTTAAAAGCAAATTTAGACTCATCTCTTTCCATCAACGCCATCTAGTGATACAAATAGTTACTATTTTTATTTTTTAATGTCACTTAGAAAAGCCCTCATTACAATATTATCACCGCGGCGCGCCACTTTCGGTTTGTGTACCTACTTTCTGAACCAATTCTTTTGATCTGCATTCATATCAACACCTAAATGAAGGTCGAGGGACGTTACACTTTCGTTGTTTTGTATCGCGAGGACCTCTTTGAATATTTTTACAAATTAATTGTTTACCTCATTAGTACTTTGATAAATAACTGAAGTCACGTTCCTGCAAAATTGCTTCAACAATGGAGTTTGTTTTTAATAAAATAAATAATCGTTAGTGTGTTTAAAAATATACAGTAATAATGTTTAGGTTATCATTACCCAAGACCAAAAGCTGCATGTGAATGGTCACGTATTTAAGCACCTATATATAAAAAAGAAAAAAAATACTATAAAATATCAAAAATAGGTAACGTTCCAATAGCTAAAATTTCTACCCGGAAATTGAAAACAAAACTCGCCATTGTGATGAAACCTACCATACGGACCCCTTCTTTTCCGTAGCTCCATTGGATGTCCCATCGGGACAACGGGACAACGGAAAAAATAATTTAACCGGTGGTCCCATTGACGAATGGAGCCACAGAAAATAGTTTTTACTCCATTATCGTTTTTCCATGGAACCATTAAATTGTAGAGATGTACCAACTTTGATTTTATCATAGGTTTAAAAAAAAAGGTAACCCACTTCAAAAATACCACAGAATAAACATACCTACTTATAATAGTACTAAACCAAGACTAAACCACTAATACATACACAAACTAACTATACTTACTTGTATCCGCACTGCAGGAACCGCACGCAGATTTAGAATATTTTTATTCTGGTTGTTTAGAAAGATAATGTTTATAATGAGGGGTTTTCAAATTGACATAAAAAAAAGAAAAGTAACTATTTGCCTCACTAGATGGCGTTGATGGTAAGAGGGAAATCAAAATTGGTAGTAAAAATACTTTGAATCCCCTATTTTTTTCAACGCCATCTATCGAGCCTAGCTTTTTGGCATTTTGAAAAGCCCTCATTCCTGTGGCGGTAATTCCAGTTTCAGGTCAACCACAATTGACCGTAAACATCAAATCACAATGATCAAGCATAAATAAAGAATATAAGTAGGTACCTTTTTTTAGCCTTTTATAATGATGTGGGCCAGTTGGGCACTATCACTTTCGCTAGTGATAAACTGGCACATTATCCACAATATATCAGTGCCAGTTCACCACTAGCAATTTTAAAACAAGTACTACGGGCACATAACTTGGCAAGACAAGATTAGACAAAAGATGCGCCGAGTTTAGTGTTTGTAGCTGCTGCGCATCTTTTGTCTCATCTTTGTCTTACCAAGTTATGTGCCGATATCTGTACCTAAACTAAGCCAAGTGCCAATTAAAAGGACGATTTACAATGCCTTTTTAGTAACTCATCGCACCAACCTTTAACCATAAATACTCACGTGAGCAACATTTTGATTTGGGTCAAAGAAGAAATTATAGCGGAATTATGTTTCTTACTTTCAGGTGCACTCGTACTGTAAATTTTTATAAACCTGCAGCTTCATTTTCATAACCGTTACGTAATATGGCTTCACATTTATCTCTTTGAAGATAGCGGCTCGAGTTTAATTTTCAACTCGGGGAATGGTCTCTAAATACTGAGAGTCCTGATAAATCAAGGAACTTGAGTCCTTTATTAACACTAGAAGGCTAACTTAAGCGTCATTTACTTAAGTAATATGTGAGAAGATTACTCTTTTTAGGAACGAGACACTTTACTTAATTACCTGCCTCGTTCACAAGAAAATGTTTGTCTGAAAAACATTTTTATAATCAATTTTATTTTTACCTTCTCCACACGATAGAATTACCTACCCATAGAAAATGTTTTATCAGATTTATAATTTTTCGTTAATTTATTGAAATAAATTCACCACAATATAGTTTCGTTTGCCTATCAAATTATAAGGATGTGGCTTTATTTCATTTTTAAACAAATAGTAGGTACAGCTACGCAACCAAACTTATTATTATGATTATTTTAATTCATCAATTCCCGCGCGGACGCCGCGCCGGCAACAATAGAAAAACTATGGTTTCTCATTTTCCGGGCGGCGTTGATGGGTTAAATGGTGTGCAAAAGACAATGTTATATTTTGTACTATCACCGTTGTCAAATAAAATGATTGAGAGTCAATTGAGAGTACTTAAGGCACCTTAAGGTGTGTCTTCATACGATGGCTTTCCCATTCCTGTTTACTTTCATTTGACATATTCAAAAGCGCTCGTTGACCGTGCGCTATCGTTTTCCTCTTGCGCTTCCAACGGAGGCATGCCTTAGGGCATGCACTAGCGCATGTCATATCTTCACAAAAAATATCAACTATCAAAGGCATTGAAAATGTTAGTAATAAAGCACCTGACCTCGCGCGTAAGAGTTCTCCTGCTACAGCCTACAGTTTTTCCCGCCCGTCTCTTAAGATGGCTCAAACTGTAGCTTAATTTAATCCAGAGATCCATTTTTTCCGTTTCTTGAATAGCGACCTCAAAAAAAAGTTATTGGGAAATTCTCGATCCTTGTCGGCGAAAAAATTTGAAATATTGACTGGAAAATCTCAAAAAGTTACCGACTGATTTTGAGAATACAAATTGCACTTTGAAGCCTTCCGGCAAACGCACATTCACGTACCATTTTTTTGTATGCCGAGGAAAAACGCATTTACGCGCTTCCCCTCCCGCAGGTGAGCGAGAGGGGGTGTGTGAAACTCGCCCGGAGGGGACCGCAACATTCAGCGTTACGGCTCCCTCCACGACTGCCTCCCCACCCAGCCGAGTGGCTCGGTGAGATCTCTGGAGGAGGGAATACCCACTAAAAAACCCCGACACTTATACCCTCTCGCCGCTTAGTGCCGCAAGCCATGACGCTGATCCGCGTAAAATACAGGAAAATGTCACAATTTCATAAAACGTAGCACATACTCGATCACGAAATCATAAACATTTTCAATGTTAACGTCAAATTTGTATATGTATGGCAGAAAGTTGACGTGAAAGCGCACGGTTTGGAGGCAATCAATATTGCATGTGTTTGACGCAAGTTGACTTGAAAGTTGAAAGGGAAAGCGCATGGTTTGGAGGCAATAATGCATGCGTTTGACGCAAATTGACTTAAATGTTGAATAGAAAGTTGAAGCGACTCGGTGAAGATAGACCAATAAATTGATGGTTGAATACACAAATATAAATGAGTGAGAAGGCCACTTCCATTAGAGATACATTATGAATATTATGATATATGGTCACAATCACAATGATTTGCCCTCGTCTATTCTGTGATCTCTCCAGTCCATTACGATTGACCGGTAGCCGGTAGAGCGTTTTAGTTCTCCAATTTTGTCCGATCTGTGTACACAAAAGTTGCTTTTGACACAACAGAAATGTTATTGTCTTATAAAAATGGTTTTTCACTTCTTATGCTCGTAAAGTTCGTCATTATGTTGGGTATAGGCTGCATAAAATCGCTTTTCATGCTCTAGCTAGAGCAAAAAGTTAAATCTTCGTCTAAGTTCAGACTTTAACGTCAGCTAAACAGCCACACAACACATTGCTATTTTCTTAATTTTTATGCATAATCCTGTTATAATACCTTTTTTAATTTTTGTTTTCTTTTTTTAAATTTTCAATATGGGTATCAAATGAAAGGCCTTGATGAGCACATCCCAAAATTATATTTAATTTGTCAGTAAAATTTAAGAAAAACATTTTTTTTCGATTTTTGAAAAGGTATCAAATGAAAGGCCTTGATGAGCACATTCAAAAATTATATAATTTATTCACTTCTCAAGCTTACGCGCTCACTAGACATGAAATAAAAGACTTTTTAACGGATACTAGCGCGGTTTTATTGAAAGTACTTTGGTAATTAGTTGGTATTTGGTTTGATTTTTGATTTTTCCGACGTTTCGGCACCTTTGCAGCTGCCGTGGTCACGGGGGACTGAAGCTACTCGTGAGCCTACCCTCAAGCGATGAATTTTTTTAAGACGTTCAGAAATTAATATTTTACAATTTTATTTATCTTTTTAATTGGTTTAAGTTGATTTTGTGATTTAATTAATGCTAAAGAGAGAGAATCTACTGAAACTACCACCATTTCACAAAATTGGGAGGCCCCTCCAAGAAAGAAATGGCGAAATAAAACTTGGAGAGGAAAGCCGACCTCCGTCTTTTATATTTATTAATTTATTTGCAAAAGGAACTAACCGTATCATTAGATCTTGCAGTGTGTGTATGGGGCTTCAGCTTGTGAATGATGGGGTCCCAAGCTGGTGGAATTTTCCAACCATCATCTCTATTGAAATTAGGATATTTATTTATTTCGATAGCCTCGCGGAGCATTCTAGGAATAAATCTACGTTCCTTAGCAAGGATTTGGGGTTTGTCAAATCTAATGTAATGGTTGGGCCCCTCAAAGGCGTGATCACACACTGCAGACTTGTTATCGCGCCTATGTTTCATGTCAGCTACATGCTCTTTAACGCGGGTCCCTATACTTCTCTTTGTTTGCCCGATGTAGGAGAGCCCACAGTCACAATCTAGTTTGTAGACGCCTGCGGCTTGAAGGGGGATGTTACACTTGACAGGTCGTAAGAATTGGTTGATCTTCTTCGGCGGCTTGAAGTAAGTTTTGATTGACGCTCGCTTCAGAATGTTTCCAATCTTGTCAGTGACACCCTTCAAATAAGGTAGGATGGCAGGTTGACGCTCTACTGTGGCTGGTTTGTCGCGTTTTCTGTGACGAAAGCGTGGTACTTGCAACTTGTTTTTACGCAGTACTTGTTTGACGTGCTGAAGCTCAGCCGTCAGGTGTTGTTTGTCACAGATGCCGCGGGCTCTCTGAAACAAAGATTTCCCTACGGTAGCTAACTGTATAGGATGATGGTGAGAGTCACCATTGAGGTATCTGTCTGTATGGGTTGCTTTACGATACACTGTATGGCTCAAGGTTTGGTTCGGATTCCTGATAATGAGAATGTCTAGGAAAGCTAGTTTATTATCTGTCTCTAACTCCATAGTAAATTGTATGTTGGGGTTTATGGAGTTAAGATGGTTAAGAAAAGCAGGGACACTGTCTCTAGGTAGTATTGTGAAAGTGTCATCTACGTACCGTTTGTAGAACCGGGGAGTCACTGGTGCTGTGGCTAGTGCTTTCTCCTCAAAATCCTCCATGAAAATGTCAGCAACAATGGGGGATACAGGAGAGCCCATTGCTACGCCATCCACTTGCACGTAGAACTCCTCGTTCCACAACAGATAGCCAGATGTTAGGCATAATTCTAGTAGTTCTGCATATTCAATTGGCATGTTGTTATCAACTAGCTTTTTCCTGATGATATCAATGCAGTCCTGTACTGGTAAGCATGTGAATAAGGACTGAACATCAAAACTAACCATAGTTTCATCATCAGCGAGATGTAGATGTTGTATCTCACTGACAAACTGGTAGGAATCTTTTACAAACGCTGATGTATTACCTCTCAGTGGTGTGAGTGTTTTCGCTACGTGTTTAGCTAATTTGTAAGAAAGAAAGAAAGAAAGAAAGAAAGAAAGAAAAACATTTATTGGTCTCTGCACCTTAAAACTTAACAAACATTAAACGATTAAACAACAAACACGTAAAGGAAAAAAAAAAAGAAAGGAAAGAATAATTACAAAGAGATAGGTGCGAGGGCCAACGGGTAGCTGCCTCAGCTGTGCTTCTGCGACATTGCGTAGAATGCCACAGAAACGCTGATTTTCAGACAGCTCCCTAGGTAAGGTGGTGACTTTTAGGGAATAATAATATAAATAAAGAAATAAATACATATGCCAACATTTAAAAGAAAGGAGTCCGTGATTTTAGGAAGGAGAAAAGGAAAAAGAGAAAAAAGAAAATTTTTGATTAGTCTGTGGTTTTTGTAATCTGTCTAGTCTGTTCCGTCTGTCAGTCGTACCGTGTCGTGTCAGTGTCACTGTCATAGTCAAGAGTATGTTTTGTCATTTTCAGTCGAAGTACCCTAAATATAAATTAATAAAAATGCTTGCCACGTCGACGAAGTGAAAAACGTGGCTTGCCACGCGGACATTTGTGACGTGGTAATGGAGATTAGAGCTGCTACCACAAACATACAGGTCTTTGGCTGCTACGGATACTCAGTAGGTAACCCGTGGAAACAACAACTTCCCCATGCCATGGCCGTCGTGATGGAATAACGTTGCGCTGTACCACGGCGTGTCCAGTGCTATTGGGTGAGAAATATGGCAGCTGCCCAAACTCTTGCGCAAACTTCAAACTACGCGAAAAAGACATGGAGCTGGACCCTAAACCCATCAAGCAAATCGTGAAAAAACCGAGAGTAGGTAGTGATTTGTAGGTTGGTGAGTCAATTTGGCTTACAATGGGACGTAGCGGAGCATTGTCTTTGTGTATTTTCGGTAACCCATACAGTTTCGGCGGTATAGGGCAGGATGGAATAAGATAATCGACGTCAAGATCTAACTGTTCTGAATGTTTTTTGATGAGTTCTTTCGTGTTATTAAGGATCTTGGCGGTTTGATCACATTTAACATGTTTGTAGGTTTTCTCATCACTCAAAAGTTCTTGTATTTTTGCGTTATAATCCGACGTATCCATAACTACCGTTGCGTTACCTTTATCAGCTCGAAGGATAGTTAATTCAGGTCTAGTGCGTAAGTTCTTCAACGCGACGTTTTCATCATAAGGAAGATTTTGCTTGGGCAGTTTACTACGACGTAAAACAGATGAAATATCTTGACGTATAGCTTCACTGTCCTCTTTTTTGATCTGATTTTTAACTAGACAATCCTCTACGCTGCAGATAATATCCTCATACGGTATTCTGCGAGGTGTTACCGCGAAATTCAGACCCTTATTTAATACTTTTAAAGTAGCTTCATCCAATATTTGTTTTGATAAATTGACAACTGCACGGGTTTGACATTGACGGGTGTCATCTTCTACTCTATGGTTCGTATCGTACGGAAATGCATGATGACGTTTGTGCAACTTCTCATATTTAGAAATTTGTCTATGCTTACATTCGTTGTATACGGCTGTTTCGCGTTTATTTAGCACCAGAATGTAATGGTTAAAGTCCTCCGTGGCAAGTTTTATCTTCAAGTCATTGGACAAGCGATCTATTTGTTGATTTAATGCTACCAAATCGGAACGTTGTTCACGGATAAGGCTCACGAGTAACTTTTTGCTTGCCTGTTGTAGGATCTTGGCGCTCCCTCGTATGTCATGTTTTGGAGAAATCCTGACACAGTGCGGGATGAGATCTTGATCACGACATCTCTTCAAGAAGTTTAATGATGTTATTCTTCTTGCGCGCTTCGTCTTAAGATCTTCCAACCGACGGAATTTGTTTGCAACATCCAGTCCGTACTGGTTGACATATTCACTTCTCAAGCTTACGCGCTCACTAGACATGAAATAAAAGACTTTTTAACGGATACTAGCGCGGTTTTATTGAAAGTACTTTGGTAATTAGTTGGTATTTGGTTTGATTTTTGATTTTTCCGACGTTTCGGCACCTTTGCAGCTGCCGTGGTCACGGGGGACTGAAGCTACTCGTGAGCCTACCCTCAAGCGATGAATTTTTTTTTTCTTTCAATTAAACCGCGCTAGTATCCGTTAAAAAGTCTTTTATTTCATTATATAATTTGTTAAAAAAAAATAAGTTTTTTTTTTCCATTTTTAGATATTTTTAAATTTTCAATATTGTTGTTTAATTTCCTCACAATCGAAGTGAAAAGCAGAGTGTATAACTCGTTCATAAAACCCATTTGACCCTCGACTTGACTATCCACCCTCGCCTGCTGCGGCGTACGTCTCGGGTTAAATGATGCGTTTTATGCACTTGTTGTACAATCTACTATTAAACAAAACGAGCTAAAGCAAAATAAGCTGAGGAGAAAAAGAAACCATAATAACAAAATCAGCCGATTATTTTCAAAGAAAACCAATCAGTATGACGTTAATCAATATCCTTTCGTAAGGCTTATTCGGCCTATTGTTCGTCTACTTGCAATTTTAGTTTAATTGATTTAAGTAATATGTAAAGGGTCTTTCATCTTAAATTGCCCAATCAGCTAGAAGCAATATTAATCTAATCTTTAGTAAATTAAATTATTTTGAACGAGAATCTTGTAAACAAAGCGCAAGGATATTTTAAGGTTTCTTCTTGATATTTACCACCGCCAAATTAAATAACATGATTTGTTTATTACATTATGTTCATAATGTTCATTATTGAGTTATTGTAAACTATTTAATCTACACCTATGCTTTAATTAAATCCTCTATAAAAGGTTCTGAAACAGATTATAGCCAACATTAAAACAAGCTTACTATGACACTTCATAATAACCACAATATCCGAACTAGAGCATGTCACTCCCCCCGCCCACGTCCGAAAAAGTTACATTATGAAATTCAATACAACATTAAAACACTCGATTGGATGATCTTATGACAGTCGCGGGCGCGGGAGGCGCGACATGCTCCCGCTCGGATATTTACGGCTTCCATGACATGGCTACAACTAATTATAAGCTACTGTTTAAAAACCCTTTATAGGGAATTTATATCATGCGTATAGTTATCTATACGCATGATCTTGTATGCAACTGTACATAATTAGGTATTATAACTTTAATGGATTTTAGTTCGCTATATAAACCCATATTCGTGTTTTAATACCCCTCATTATAATACAGTTACATAAATAACTATTAAATAAATTGTTTACGTTATTTGGATTTTCTCACTTCTGTTATAGTTTTATTAACAATACACGCTGAAATTTTAATCATTTGGTTGAAAAAAAATCAGCTGCTCCATAAGTAGTAGTATTACACTTTTGTATGGAACAACAGATTTTTTTTCGCGATATCAGAGTTAGCCCCATAGTAAAAGTTGCTTGTATGTAATCATGAGTGGAACCACCCCACTGCGGGAACCAAATGATTAAAATTTCAGCATGTATAATGTTCGTACAAAAATATTATACCACCGAACACTCAAATCTCCCTATGATAAGTAAACTGCTCGAACCTTGAACTGATTTGAAAAACATGACATTATTTCATGGTGTAATTTCTACCCTTTGACCGCGTAGGAAACCGTAAGTTCGTAACTAGTTCTCATTTTAGGGCTGATATACAAACCACAGTACATAAAACTTATATATGTACTGTGTACAATCTGATCTGATCACACACACACACGTTTTATTTTTATTTTTTCTTTAGATACGTAGCTCAGCCAATTTCAAATTTGCTTGTCAGAGGTATTTTTCACAAGCCATGAATATAAGATTCTTGGTTTCAGCTGTAACAAATAATAATATGACTCATACTAGCTTTTGCCCGCGACTTCGTTCGCGTGATTAAGATAGTTGTGCATTTATTTTGAAAGTCACGGATTACCAATATACCTAGGTATTTATCAGTAAACCTTATTTCAAACATTTAAATTTTCCCATGAAAAAAAATCATGTACAAACCGGAACACTATGTAGCACCCTGTATAACGGCAATTTTCCAAAACCCTGTCTTAGTGCTTATCTACACAATTAAAGAAATCTCTACCCTCCAAAAATGGTATCTCTACCAGCAAAAATGGTTCAGCCCCATACAAATCCCCATACAAACTGGAACACCCTGTAGCACCTACGCCATGAAAGGTATACCCTCCAAAAATTGTGGTCTCTACCTTCTGCCCTATACAAATCTCTGTTCAAACTGGATACCCTGTTGCACCCTGTATAACGGGAATTTTACAAAATGCTTTCTTAGTGCTCACCTACACCATGAAAGAATAGAATAGAATGGAATAAGTTTTTATTATCAACCTCTTAACATACAAAAAAAAAAACAAATTAAAAATTAGCTAATTATTTAAATTGAAAGGTATCTACCCTCCAAAAACGGTGTCTCTACTTCAACCCTATACAAATTCTCATACAAACTTAAACAACCTGTAGCACCCTGTATAACGGGAATTTTCTAAAATCGTTTCTTAGTGCTCACCTACACCATGAAAGGTATCTACTCTCCAAAAATGGTGTCTCTACTTCAACCCTATACAAATTCTCATACAAATTTAAACAACCTGTAGCACCCTGTAGTGTATAACGGGAATTTTCTAAAATCCTTTCTTAGTGCTCACCTACACCATGAAAGGTATCTACCCTCCAAAAATGGTGTCTCTGCCTTCAGCCGTTAGGGCTCCACGCTTATCCCAACAATGAATCAATCAATCAATCAATCAATTTAGAGTTTTATATGTATAGATAGATTTATTTTTTTCACTTATTGTTTGTATTGTCAAGGAGTGCCCTATAGACAGAAAATAAAAATAAAAATTTAAATCACATAGAAATAAAATATTAAAAAATGCTCAAATCGGTACACAATAGAATATGAATATAAGATTCTTGCGGTACACTTTGACATGTTTTTTTACTGGTAATTTTACAGATTCTAGTCATTTTTTATTTTTCTTAGGAGTAATGAGGTATTTATCAATTGTTTTGCGTGTTTTGTATAAACTTATAGGTATCTACAAGAAGCTTATTATCTATTTAATAATTTAATAGGAATTTTCAAAGTACGCCCTCATTACGGCTCGCGCAGAGTTGTTTTGATCATTTGTATTGAAAATTAAAAAAATGGAATGTGATGCGCGTTAAAGCCTTAATGCTCTCGACAAATGTTTAGTTAACAATCGTCTAAAACAAGATATGTAAAAAAATAAATGCAAATATCTAAGTAAGTAAGTAAATCATACAATAGATACCTATGTCTTTATAATGAAATGCAAGAAATTACTTGAATTTTCAACTCAGTATTAATTAGAGTTTATAGTAAATGTAAGTTGAAATATCATAACAATAAACCTTCAGACCCAGGGGCAAAGATTTAAATGCCAAATTCCACGTATATTCTAGGACTACAACCACAGAATAGATAATTACTAGCGTACGCTAGTAAACCTACTTGCTACAACGTCCAATTATAGACGAGACTTCTATCTATGACATTTGTTTGTGCATAACAACCTAGCTAGACTGAATTAATAATTGACTTTTGATTTTTTTACATTTCAGTTATATCTATATAGGTATTACTTACCTATTTAAGTATAAATAGATATAAAAAAATCAGCGGGGCTACTCAAATGGCCACTTTTCTATTCGTTCGCTAACTTAAAAATTAAAAATAAGCCATAAACACCAAAATAACGTGTCGTAGGCTTGTCAATTCTGTACAATACAACAATGTCTGTGATTTACATAAACTTGCGACGTCTGACTTGATCAGTAATTGTTTATTTTTAAGATTTAAGTTAGCGAATGAATAGAAAAGTGGCCATTTGAGTAGCCCCCCAGGTATCTACCCACTACAACTGCAAGAAAATGTGTTTTTCGTTGTCAGAATTTATCAGCTATTAGGATACCCTGAAGAACTTTGCCATGAAGGTACAACAATTTGGTTTTCCATAATGATAAGGCAGAAAAGAAATCACGCAGCATCCATTTTTGGCTGCATCGAAGCTAAATAAAAACCTCTTTAGGGCGCCACTTTCGGTGGTATAACCACTTTTAAGGTGCATTAGTTATTGTGTATCCAATTTTCCTTTAGAATGAACATCTCGAACTGTAATGAAGGAAGGTACTTTTCCTTTCCGCATCTTTCCGCTTGTATTTCGGAGAAACGAGTAAAACAACTTGTTGACAATACCATCGTGGGTGCCGTTTTCGAGCGGGCGAATTTTCCCAAGGCTCCTCTACACTGAATGCGCACTTTCATAATTAAGTAACTTTACATAAAACTTAATTAGCATTCGTGGAATTATGTTTATTTGAAAGTTTACAACGATTCCCATAAACTGCCAATGTTTGTTTTAATTGAATTCAGTTATAATTACACAGCTTTATTACAGCAGGTTATAAAATAGAATTGAAACTGAGACAAGTTTGTGATTGTCGTTTACAGACTGAAATGCTATTCAATGCCATTTAGCTGGGTTTTGTAAGTAAATTCCCCGATTACTTGGCTATCGAGATTAAACAGGATTCACGCACAGCTTTTATTTGAATTTTAATAAAAATGAGACATTTATTGACAAAAAAAACCTAATACAAGTTTTTTAACATCTCTAATACTTAGACGAGTTCTTCTGTTTATGTAAACGGTTTGTTCCCAATAGGGAACATGCATAAGTCACCGATTTTGATATATTTGAGCTTGATCGCTGCGTACACGTATAAAAACATGATGGAACAGAAAATTTAATAAAAAAAAATCTTATTTTAGTTTTAGCACACAGGGGAAAATAACGTTATTTTTTCATTTTCGGATATGATGTACTTAACAGTCGAATAGAATATCGAATAATAAATAATATTTTGTATGACACATAGGTATGTATTTAAACGCAATATTTAGGGAGATATTTGAAAATTCTTGGCTAACTCCATAATAATGCGCCTGCAACGTGGCATAAGTGACGTCACAAATGTTGACCGTTTTGTGTAGAGCGTTTTCGGCGAGTGCTGCTGCGTGCTAACTTCAAGTAACTATGTAGGTGTATCACGAGAAAAAACGCAAGAGAAAAGTTTTAATATTACAGTTGATTTTCTCTCGCATTATACTTTTGATTTTGATAAAAAAAATTGATGCATGTTCCCTATTATTGCCTCAACAGCTACTCCATAATCTTATCTCAATTTTATTGTCTTGTCCTCCTTATTTATATTCCCTAATTACAAAAGTTTCAATCATAAAAAAGCTTGTAAAAGGAAATATGTTAGGACGTCCGTTCGTCGAACTTTTAATTAACATCTCCTCTTGAAATTATTTTCAAAGGAAAAGCCGTTAGTAATCAAGGCAAGGTCAGTTTCAAGAACTTCACTCTGGAAATGATCGTCATAGAAGGCGAGTTTGAATAAGCATTCAGTTCCCAAGTACGTAAACAAACTACATTCGTTATCCGAAACTATTTCTCTGTCTGTCGAAACCATAGAAATAGAATGCCAAGAACAACAATGTCAATAAACAGATGATCCGAAAACGAATGCATACATTTTATATGCGATACGTAATATGTTTCAAGGTTTACGCACCGACCTCGACACACCAAGATGACGAAGTGGAGGCTATGTATGAGGAGATCTCTAAAGCCATGCATAGCTACAAAACCCACTACACTGTTGTGATGGGGGACTTCAATGCAAAGTTGGGGAAACGATGCGGTGATGAGCTGAGAGTGGGGCAATTTGGAGTTGGGCAACGGAATGACAGAGGCCAGATGCTGGCTGACTTTATGGAGAAGGAGAACCTCTTTATGATGAACTCCTTCTTCAGAAAGCCGGAATGCCGGAAGTGGACCTGGGTCAGTCCGGACGGTAAAGTCAGAAATGAGATAGATTTTATCATGTCGACGAAAAAG
Organism: Agriphila tristella; assembly: GCA_928269145.1. Taxonomy (NCBI): domain Eukaryota; kingdom Metazoa; phylum Arthropoda; class Insecta; order Lepidoptera; family Crambidae; genus Agriphila; species Agriphila tristella. Next base: position 20,193,809 of record OV743440.1, on the reverse strand, counting down.
CAAATATTCAATGATGTCACTGTGATCAACGCTGTTAAGACGGGGAGCGATCACCGATTGGTACGTGGCACATTGAATATCAACCCAAAGCTGGAAAGATCTCGACTGATAAAATCAACAATTCGACCATTGCCGGCCCATATTCAAAACCCCGAGAGCTTTCAACTCGAACTCCAAAACCGCTTCGAAGCCCTTGAGAACAGCATAGATGTGGACGATCTAAACAACATGGTGGTGGATACTGTCCGTACGGTAGGGTCCAAGCTCTTTAAGACCCGCCGTCCCAAGATAAAGAAACTCTCCGACCACACACTCCTACTCATGGATCAGAGACGTGAAATGAGGCTCCAGAGTTCAGTAGATGCTAATCGTTATCGGCAGCTTAATAGACAGATATCTAAGTCTTTGACGAGCGACCTTCGCCAATTTAATACGAATCGTATTAAAGAGGCTATCGAGCGGAATAAAGGCTCCAAAGTGTTCGCGAGAGATCTGTCTATTGGGCAAAGCCAGATGACGAAGCTGAAAACTGACGACGGACGCATCATTTCATCAAAGCCTGAAATCCTGAGGGAGATCGAGAGCTTCTATGGGCAGTTATATTCCACGCAGACACCTGTTGAAAGCAAGGCTAAAGACCCCAGAGCCAAGCTTACCCGACACTATACTCAAGATATCCCGGACGTCAGCCTGTACGAGATTAGTATGGCTCTCAAACAGCTGAAAAACAACAAGGCGGCGGGTGACGATGGAATCACTACAGAGCTTCTGAGAGCGGGCGGTAAGCCGATACTCAAAGTCCTCCAGAAGCTCTTTAATTCCGTCATCGTCCAGGGCAGAACGCCAAAGACATGGAACATAAGTGAGGTGATCTTGTTCTTTAAAAAGGGTGACAAGTCCCTCTTAAAGAACTATAGACCCATCTCGCTTCTGAGTCATGTCTATAAGTTGTTTTCGAGAGTCCTTACGAATCGTCTCGCTCGCAAGTTCGACGACTTCCAACCTCCCGAACAAGCCGGGTTCCGAAAAGGCTTTAGCACCATAGACCACATCCATACGCTGCGGCAGGTTATACAGAAGACCGAGGAGTATAATGAGCCACTTTGCTTGGCGTTCGTGGACTATGAGAAAGCCTTTGATTCGATTGAAACCTGGGCGGTGCTGCAGTCTCTCCAAAGGTGCCAAGTGGACTATAGGTATATCGAGGTGTTGAGGTACTTATACCAAAATGCCACCATGACGATCCGAGTACAGAACCAGAACACAAATCCTATCCAACTGCAGCGTGGTGTGAGACAGGGAGACGTTATTTCTCCGAAACTGTTCACAGCTGCGTTGGAGGACATCTTTAAGCTCTTGGACTGGAAAGGACTCGGCATCAACATTAATGGCGAGTACCTAACACACCTTCGTTTTGCCGATGATATAGTCCTTATGGCTGAGACCATGGAAGACCTGAACACAATGCTCGAAGATCTCCGTAGTGCTTCCCAAAGAGTGGGTCTTAGGATGAACATGGAAAAGACGAAAATTATGTCAAATGCCCATGTTGTACCCTCTCCAGTTCATGTTGGGAACACTACACTTGAAGTTGTTGACCATTACGTATACCTAGGACAGGCAGTCCAGTTAGGTAGGTCCAACTTCGAGAAAGAGATCTCTCGCCGAATCCAACTCGGGTGGGCAGCATTCGGGAAGCTTCGAAAAATCTTCGCGTCCGACTTACCTCAGTGTCTCAAGACGAAAGTCTATGAACAGTGTGTGTTGCCAGTGATGACTTACGGCAGTGAAACGTGGCCGCTAACTATGGGTCTCATAAGGAGGCTCAAGGTCGCTCAGCGTGCAATGGAGAGAGCCATGCTCGGCGTTTCCCTACGTGATCAAATCAGAAACGAGGAGATCCGCAGGAGAACTAAAGTAACCGACATCGCTCGAAGGATTGCTCAGCTGAAGTGGCAATGGGCGGGACACATAGCGAGAAGAACCGATGGCCGTTGGGGCAGAAAGGTTCTGGAATGGCGACCGCGCACCGGACGACGCTCCGTGGGTAGGCCCCCGACAAGGTGGACCGACGATCTGGTGAAGGTCGCGGAAAGCCAGTGGATGCAGGCAGCGCAGGACCGATCGTCGTGGAGATCCTTAGGGGAGGCCTATACCCAGCAGTGGGTGTCGTGTGGCTGATATGATGATGATGATGATGACGTAATATGACTTAGATTCATAAAAAATACTATATATGGCAAGGGAAATTAATAAACTATCTTCCATACTGTTTTCTTCGTCGATAAACGAATAACTGTAGAGAAATTTGGTTTTAGAGAAATGTGTGGCAATATCCTATTTACCTGTGAAAAGTGTGATTACTTGGATTATTTCTTTTTGTCACATCACAATTACTTAGAGCACAAGATACCATGGCTCCACGATACCTTTATTTTGAATTCTAATTAAGATAAACAAATATTTTAAACAAACTGTAATTGCTCATTTGCTAGGCGGGACGCTAGGGGCTCTTACTGTAAAAATGTTGGCACATGTCACTTGATCCTTTGTCTCTTTTTTACATAGACCGTGTCCGTATGATGTTAACTTCTCTTTTCCACGCTTTGTTGGTCTTCTTGAGCGCAGCGAAAATTTTTCTATGTCTATGGTCGAAACGGTATCGACTTTGCCCACAGAACATGAGAAAACAATTCGCTGCTTCTCTGCTTTTACCTTCAGAAGATCAGTGAAATTAGCTATGATTAAATCCGTGTTAATATTGTCACGATGGTCGTTCGCACATCATTATACCCAAGAAGCTTATACCCCCAATGGAGATTGAACGGCCATATATCATAGTGAAGATTGAAAAAAGGTCCTTTAGTGACGTGGCGGCTTATTGCTACCTCTTTCTTTAGTGTTACAATACGTTTTCGTTTCTCACGAACGAACGAACGATGAACAATGAACACGTATTGTAACACTAAAGAAAGAGGTAGCAATAAGCCGTCACGTCACTAAAGGACCTTTTTTCAATCTTCACTATGACATATGGCCGTGCAATCTCCATTGGAGGGAGGTATAAGCTTCTTGATTATACCTATAGATGTTCTTCGCTGTTCTATTACATTATCTATCATTGTTACATTGTTTATGACACTCCATTATTGTTAATTAACCTTCAAGATTGACGTCAAGTCGTAAGGTGTACATGTAAATAAACATAAATAATGGAGGTGGACTTTGAAGTCCCAACACCAATTGCTTTTCATTACAATAATGTCAAAGTTGATAAATTGCTCCATTTTGGATCATTAGCTCTGATCGGGACTCTGCGGTCTTTATCGAAAATGTGATTGAAGGGGTGATGATATTTTGTGGGCAATTAAGAATAAATATCCGATGAAATCAAATAATTTTGAGCTAAGTAGTCAAAAGCTTGTTAATGTAATGGAAATCACAAATTGAATAAATTTCTGTCGACCCTTCCGGTAATAGACAAAAAGAATACCCAAACACTATAATTACAAATATAGGTAAGTATTTGCAGAAGGATCAAATCTAAGTTTGAGTAAGAAACAAGTACACTCGTTAGTCCGGAAACAAGTTGATTCGGTTGCAGATCCATCAATCAGACACTTTTCTGTGCTGATTTGGCCATACAGTGATTACGTAACGGGGTCACTGCCAGCCAATTATTCTATTTCATCAACGATCTTACGAACTGATCAATAAAAGTGTTCAAGGATGGAGGAGGAGAAGAGAGAAGGAGTAATGTCATAAACAAGTAAGTTAGTAAAGCCACACAGTCATACAAAATATGCGAGAGATGGACTTTTTGGCTTAATAGTAGCATAGTAATCCCGCCTTCTGGGCACATGATGGGCCCCGAAGGATTCGAATCCTGACATATTAAGTTAGTATGATGAGCATGAGTTTGTTTCCAAGCCACACCACATTAACTTAAGTACGGTACTGGTTCCTTAAGAAAGAAAAAAATTATACTACATAATAATGTAGTATAATTTTTTTCTTTCTTTTTCTTTTGTGACCGTCAGCTGCCAGATAAACAGCGTATTTTGTACTATGTATTCTGTGGTATTGTGGCGTTCGTTCTTTGAACGTCACAGCAACACACGCCGAGGCAAGGTCCTTATTAATCCTCAATTTGTGCCTTGTTTTTATTTTTATTTTTAATTTCATGTTTTATTTTGCTATTTTTACTTTAAAGTTTTTTTTTTGCTTTTTTCTTTCTTTTTCGTTTCTGTTTAAGTGTTCTGTGTACTTATGTATTTGGAGAAAAATAAAAACTATTTTCTTTCTTTTCATGAATATTTATTTTATTGTTCAGTCACCAAAGGAAATAGCGTCGCTTCGCTGGACTAAATTAGTACTAATATCTATTCAAATGATAGATGTGAGCTGCCGGAATAAAAAAAAAAGTATAATTATTTATTAGCCACACAGTAATTTTTTTCTGAAATAATTTTTATTAAGCCACTAATTTCAATAAAAATCTCCGCAGTCAAAATCACTGACCATTCACGCGTGGTTATTTTTTATTAATACATATTTTTTAAAGAAATGTATCTCTCTTCTTTTCTTAGAAGCTACTGAAACTATCGACTTATTGACAACTTTATGGTGGAGGTTTCCACAAGATGCGTTTCAATAATGTTTGAAAGCTGGTGCACCTGATTGAATGCGTAATTGAATCAGGCACGAAGGAAATCTTAATATATAAAATCGTAAACTGAATGACTGACTGACTGACTGACTGATCTATCAACGCACAGCCCAAACCGCTGGACCTAGAGACATGAAATTTTGTACACAGATACCTTATACAGTGTAGGCATCCACTAAGAAAGGATTTTTGAAAATTCCATCCCTAAGTGGATGAAATAAGGGATGAAAGTTTGTATGAAAGTCCCTCAGTTTTGGAGCTAGGATCTTCAAATTTTGTGTTTAGGCTGAATATTGAAAATTAATAAATACGGGTCTCAGCGTTTTTCAAAATTCTACCCCCGAAGGGGTCAAAAGGGGGATGAAGTTGTGTATTGTAGAAAATCCTTTATTTTCGAAGTAAAAGTCACATAAATTTATAATTAAGACTTATGGATGGAAAACTAACGCAACGTATATTGTTATTGTTAGTATTTCAATCCCTATGGGGATGAAATGGGGGTGAAAAGAGGTAAAAAAACCTAAAAATAGATATGGATGGATGTCGTTATCGGGGTTTTCTGGGATGACGATTGCAAAAATGACATTTATTTTGAAGTCCAACACGGTGGACATGATTTAACCCCTAAAGGGGTGAAAATGGGGTTCAAATTTTGTATGGAAAAATAATATTAAACAGACATTACAACTCTAAAATTCGTAGGAGCACGTCTAAAAGTAAATCGGCAAACATTTATTTTGTGATTTTGAAAATCAACCCCTTAGGGGGTAAATGGGGTGAGTAAACATAAAAATCGATATGGATGTCATTCTTGAGGTTTTATGGGATGGTGATTGCGAAAATGAGATTTATTTTGAAGTCCAACACGGTGGACATGATTTAACCCCTAAAGGGGTGAAAATGGGGTTCAAATTTGTATGGAAAAAGAATATAAAATAGACATAACAACTTTTAAATTCGTAGGAGCATGTCTAAAAATAAATAGGCAAACACATATTTTGTTATTTTGAAAATCATCCCTTAGGGTGTAAATGGGGTAACATGAAAATCGATGTGAATGTCGTTCTTGAGGTCCCATAAAGGGATGGTGATTCCGGAAATGACATTTATTTGAAGTCCAACACGGTGGACATGATTGAACCTGGACTTGCACATCCAGGGGACGGGAACGGGAACGGGAACGGGAACGGGAACGGGAACGGGAACGGGAACGGGAACGGGAACGGGAACGGGAACGGGAACGGGAACGAGAACGGGAACGGGAACGGGAACGGGAACGGGAACGGGAACGGGAACGGGAACGGGAACGGGAACGGGAACGGGAACGGGAACGGGAACGGGAACGGGAACGGGAACGGGAACGGGAACGGGAACGGGAACGGGAACGGGAACGGGAACGGGAACGGGAACGGGAACGGGAACGGGAACGGGAACGGGAACGGGAACGGGAACGGGAACGGGAACGGGAACGGGAACGGGAACGGGAACGGGAACGGGAACGGGAACGGGAACGGGAACGGGAACGGGAACGGGAACGGGAACGGGAACGGGAACGGGAACGGGAACGGGAACGGGAACGGGAACGGGAACGGGAACGGGAACGGGAACGGGAACGGGAAGCATAAAAATTACTGGTAGGAAGGTTCTCTAAGGATTTTCTCTAACATCCACGCGGACGAAGTCGCGGGCAGAAGCTAGTCTCTTATATAAAAGTGAAGGGGTGGCTAACAGACTATTGCCCAGCCCAAACCACTGAACCTAGAGAGTTGAAATTTTGTGCAAAGATACTTTATACTGTGTAAACACCCACTAAGAAGGGATTTTTGGAAATTCCACCCCTGAAGGTTTGAAATGGGGGTACAAAGTTTGTATGGAAGAAAATAAATAAATAGACACTTCAACTTGAAACTTCGTAGGAGTACTCCTTAAAACAAATTAGCAAACACGTATTTCGTGGTTTTCCGAAACTCAACCCTTTACGGGGTAAATGGGGTAAAAAAAGCCCAACATCGATATGGGTGTCGTTATCGAGGTTTTATGGGATGTTGATTGCAAAAATGGCATTTATTTTTAAGTGGTAGACATTATTCAACCCTAGAGTGGTTAATGGGGTTCAAACTTTGTATGGAAAAAATCGTAATAACTTTGTATGGATAAAAGTCGTAATGAGGACAGCAACGGGAACGTTTGTTCCTCAATGACGTAAAACCGGCTGAACGGATTTGGAATAGCACACATATAGTTATAGCCTGTGGTAAAATATGGATAAATTTTATCTCGGTCAAAGGTTCCATAGCAAATAGCGATTTTCCGAATGTCCACGCGGATGAAGTCGCGGGCAAAAGCTAGTAATAGTAATATTAGCTGTAAACAATTTTGCCTAGAAACTTATTATTTATCGTTTCACTAATTTATTTTACAGCCCACGTAACTAAATACCTAGTCTTTATGATCATCATGCGATATGCATTTATGATTTATGAGAGCCATGCTCGGCGTTTCCCTGCGTGATTGTATCAGAAACGAGGAGATCCGCAGGAGAACTAAAGTAACCGACATCGCTCGAAGGATTGCTCAGCTGAAGTGGCAATGGGCGGGACACATAGCTAGAAGAACTGATGGCCGTTGGGGCGGAAAGGTTCTGGAATGGCGACCGCGCATCGGACGACCGACGCTCTGTGGGTAGGCCCCCGACAAGGTGGACCGACGCGACGATCTGGTGAAGGTTGTGGGAAGCCACTGGATGCGGGCAGCGCAGGACCGATCGTCGTGGAGATCCTTAGGGGAGGCCTATACCCAGCAGTGGGTGTCTTGTGGCTGATATGATGATGATGATGATCATCATTATGACGTTAATGCTAATAATGATAACATTTTAAGCTACTATGGCACTCGTACGTATTGTATTTTCAGAGCGGGTAAATATAGGACCATTATCGTACGATAGACAATATCGTTGGTTGTCTACTGCACAAAGGCAGTTTGTTTGTGTACACGACATGTTCTGGAACGGAACATGTAATCATTTGTACCTACAGTTACGTTGTGTTGTAATGTTGAGAAAAGTGTGACTGAAAATAATAACGTTTTTCAGTTGATAAGATAGAAAATTATTCGCGTGTAATAAGCCAAGTTACTTACTATTAAAGTGCCCACTATTAATTGATCATGAAAAACATTTATCATCGTGTGAATCACATCAGACACTAAGAAATTTTTCAACTTTTTCTTTAAAAATAAATTAATGAAACAAACATTGTTTGAAGCGGCCATACCACAGTTTTACAATAAAATTGTGGCCATAGTATTTATTATTATAGGTAATAGTTTAAAATGATATACAACCGAGCAATCACAATAGGATTTGCTTACATGCATTAAGTTGAGCTTTTTAAGTGCAGTGCAGTGTCAATAAAAACATCCTATCATCTCCATTTCATGTAATGTTATGGAAATTGCGAAATGGGATTGCTTTTATGGCTTCACATAAAGATTCATCTTCTATATATAATAGGCAAAGATTTAAATCTTTGAAATAGGTACATAATAATATAGAGAATTTTAACGTGTTTCATAAGTAAGTCCGCGGAAATCGCTACTTACTCTGTTATTATTTTGAAGGCACAAACCGTAAGTTCAATTTCCGTACTGAAATGAGATGTTTCTGTTCTTGTGCTTTTCACTTTGAACTTTAAACGGCACCACAAAATATGGAGCGCGGGCTGCTGAAATTTTAGACTCTACTAAAGTACCTAATAGGATCACATGATAGTGCCTCATTAATATAACGAGCAGCTGAAAGAAATTGTGTCAGTTTCTCAGTAGAGAAAACTCTACAATTACGTAAGGTACCTACCAAACGAAGTAAAGCGAAATATTGTTAGTTTAAACTCTTTGTCGCCCGGGGTCCCTTCTCGTAGTCCCTGGAAGGGACCACGGAGCTTTTTTTCTTCGTGGTCCCTACGAATATATATAATACTGCCGAATTAAATTGAACTTAGATATTTGTAATGCAGTCAACTGATAGTATAACGGGTTCGATCCCCGGCTGGGCCAATGTAGAAAATGAACTTTTCAATATTGTCTCAGGTCTGGGTGTGTGTCATACCACCGTTGTTTCTGATTTCCATAACACAAGTGCTATAGCTACTTACTTTGGTATTGGAGCAATGTATGTGATGTTGTCAAATATTTATTTATTTATTTAATAACAAGTACAAGCTAAGGTTACTAGGAGTGTTTCACCTGCGCTACGGGTTTGTTTGTGTAGCTTCTATCTAATGTGCAGTTACTTGTCTAGGAGAACAAATTCAGTAAAGAGACAGCTATTGTTCTCACAAGTCTAAAATATGGAGTCATAATAGGCAGGTATCTAACGATTATTAAATTTTAACATGTTAGTACAATTATATATTCTGTGCCGAAATCCCGATTCCTTGTAATATTTGCCTTCTAATCTGTTAGATCAAATATTAGCATCTAACTTCCCAACCCATCAAATCCTAGACTCTCTAAAGGCTTCAAACTGTTAAGTGCGGTACATCTTGATAAATTAGTTCCTTAAGTTGCAAATTTTGTTACAAACTCGAGGTGGATGCGGATGAGTAATCTCGGATACAACATTGAAGTTGATAACATTGATTAAATATAAACCTTAACAGGATCTCATTGGCGTCAAACAGCAAAACATTAAACAAGTAAGTACCTTAGTAATTTCTTGGCATAGACGACAGTTTAACAGACTATATAATATGTTGACCAAGACCACAGAACAAAGAAAAACATTCTTCCTCCCAGAACTACTTCTATGTTCTGTGACCAAGACTGTGTTTTCGTAGTTCAATTTTATTGTTTTAGGTACTTGATGTGTCTACTTTCAAGGTGCCTAATTAACACAGGGTTGTACCACAGAATATATACTCTGTTGTACTTCAATATAGAACTTCAATATCGATACTATCTATAGTCAGAATATTAACTAGTATACCTCTTATTTTAAAAATGTGGAACACATTTTCTATTTTTTTTTAAAATACGAAAGTACCTTTCGATCGACAAACTAACATAAGTTTTTCTTATCCGTAAATTACTATTGTAGTTCTTGTTTTCCTATACGATTCCATAGATCATCATCGTTAACGACGATGACGTAGTTCGCTGCCTATCTAAGATCCGTAGATATATAGACTACCTACTAATGAGCGAAAGTAATTAGTGAAGCAACAATTTTGATGCTATCATTAAGGAATGAGGAGTCATAATTAAGAAGTGATGTCTCATTATGTTGTAAGATTATGAAGTTAAAGGTTCAAATTTCAGATTATTTTTTACAATTTAAAATATTTAGTAACAATAGCAATTAGGTATTATTTGAGACTATTTATGGCTCTTGAATGAAACCCAATGTTCAGTTTTGTTCAGCAGTTTATGCCAAAGGATATAAAGGGTTATTTGTAAAACACCAACAACCCCGCAGGAGTATCTTCAAAAGGAGGATATTAAAAAAAAAAAAAAATTAGTACCGAGCGGGATTCGAACCCGTAACACTCGTTTCTTGCCGTCCGCGTCTTAACCCACTGGACCAGAGGGACATTAGCCGGCAGGACGAAATTAGCAACCGCATATTCTGCGTCGAAAGAAAAACGCATGATAACTCTATAAGACTATCTAGATCGATTCCCATATACCAAATTTCAGCGAAATCGTTAGGTATAAGATATAACAATCTTGTTTTAGGTAGCCATCTAGTGCGTGACTTTCACTATCTTAAGAGTTGTGAGGCGGAAAAAATTGAAGATAGGAACATTTTCTTTTTATGTATGACATCAAACCGTTCGGTCTCCATAGGCTTCGAGCAACAAAAGGCTTAGAAGCCCGTCTTACTCTAAGTCCATAGGTATAGGGTAGGTAAATAGAGCCTTATTATCCTTGGTCCTTACGTTATAAAATGCCTGCTTTGAGGGTAATTCTGAGAAAGACCAACTTGTTAAGTATATAAAATAACTAATAATGTTGGTATACCTGGAATTCGAGTAATTTGATGAAAGCTTGGGACTTCCTAAGCTTTCATCAAATTACTCGAATTCCTAAATAGATTGGTAGAAAATTATAAAAATCAGCTCTCTTTACTTACTATGAGTTATAAACTTGTTAAACATTTTTGTTTAGTAACTGTGTTAAAAAAAATATTTGTTTCACGCGGCGGAATATTCGCAGCCATTTCTTTAAAATATCCTCTACAGAATTAAAACTATTAGGATTTGCCCACAAAAAAAAAATTGAATAACGTAGTTATTTTACTATATAGAATAACTAGCTTCCGCCCACGACTTCATCCGCGTGAATATTCGTAAAAAAATCCTAGGAAACCCTTGACCGGGATATAAAGTATCCTATGTTTTTAATCCAGGCTATAAACTATATTGCAAAATGAAAGACGTCCGTTCCCACACCTGGTTTATTGTGACTGAAGATGAGTGCGTCGCAGCGCACGTAGCTTAACCTATACAAACATAACACCTCCACCCTTATTGACTAATAGTCTTACTTATATCTAAATCAAGTTACAATTTGTAAAGAAAACAATCAATGACTGGTAACAGTCTAATGTAACTTACTACTAAAAAACTTACAATATGGAACACACAATAATGTCTTAACTGACGTCGTACTTAGGTATACCTATTAATCAAATTCTTCAAACCCATAACGTTCTACCGGTTTACGTATTCGTATGGGGCGGCCCCTTACTGCATCACTATTATTGTCTTGTTCAGTTGACACGAGGCCGCTTTCCCTTTCCTCCGACACATTGGACTCACACACGGAGGAGGCAGCCCTAGACCCGCTAGCCTGTCGTCCCGCTGCTGTCGGCATGCTCTCGAGGGAGTCCCGACCAGGGCTATTCATGCTGATAGACGGTCGCTCTGACCCCCGGCTCGTCATGTTTGATGCCTCCCCACTGGTTGCAGTTGCAGACGTTGCTAGAGACTTTCGAGACTGTTTATTTAATTCTAGTTTTTGTTTGACTACTTCCAAGGGAATTTGATTCGCAATTTGATTTTGTGTAACTCTTAGTTTAAGTTGATCAATGTGTCTGTGGATTTCGGTTCCAAAAATAGATCTTATACAGTAATCGCTGCTACCTATCGCTTTAATTATAGTCCCCGACACCCATTTGTCCGAGCCCCTATACTCGCGGTACCACACGAGCGCGCCGGGCTCGAGCCGGCGGCGCTGCGGCCCGCCCGCGGCTCGCTCGCTGCGCGCTTGCTGCAACGCAACCCGAGAAGCTCTTTCAGGTTTTAAATTGTCTAGTCTCAAACGGAGACTACGGCCTTGTAGAATTTGTGCCGGGCTGTCCCCTGTAGTACTGTGTTCCGTATTTCTATATGCTAAAAGGAATCTATTGAGTGCCGTTGATACATCTAAGTTTTGTTTATAAGCCTTTTTAATTACCCTTTTACAGATTTTTACCGCATTTTCCGCAGCCCCGTTAGATGCCGGATGATACGGAGCTGAAAAAATGTGTTCGATACCATTATGACTTAAGAAATTTTGAAATTCGGCACTTGTGAAAGGTGGTCCATTATCGCTAACCGTTTGTCTAGGTAACCCGAACCTCGACCAAAGATCTCTGAGTACGAGTACCTGAACAAAATACATATGTCAATACAATGTCGTTGAGTCATTACAAACCGGTGCGTATAACAATAACAGTTCAAAATTGTTTACTCGAAATGGAAGTAGATACGGGTTCAGCGTTATCTTGCATTAACAAAAATATCTATGATGATTTTTTTTGTAACTTGAAATTAATTCCTTGTTCATTAAATATTAAGTTGTATGATGGATCTACAATTAAACCTGTGGGGTACATAGAGACTATAGTTGAGTATGAGGGAGTCGCAAAAAAATTAGATCTGTACGTTATTGATAAGGGAACAACAAATTTGATAGGTCGACAATGGTTAGCAGAATTAAATATACCAGTGTGTGTTCGCAACGACTCATTACAGACCAATTACCTGGCAGGGGACGAGCCAAGAGACAAAATTATAAAAAAAACAAATTATTTCTAGGCATAAAACCCTGTTCGACGGCACATTGGGCAGATACACGGGAGGGACAGCGGAGCTAATGGTGCGCGAAGGGGCCGAGCCCATCTTTTGTCGCGCGCGGCCGCTCCCGTACGCGCTGCGTGAGCGCGTCGACGCCGAGCTGGACGCGATGCTGCGCGCCGGCGTCATCGAGCCCGTGGAGCACTCGGACTGGGCCACGCCACTGGTTGTAGTGCGCAAGTCAGACGGAGGTTTGAGACTTTGCGCAGACTTTAAGGTAACTCTCAATAAAGTGCTAGAGGTTGATCGATTTCCGGTTCCAAAAATGGAGGATTTGTTTAGTAATCTCAGCGGAAATACCTTTTTCACCAAGCTAGACCTGTCGCAAGCCTATAATCAAATAATTTTATCAGAAAATTCAAAGAAATACACGGTGATTAATACACACCGTGGATTATTTAAATATAATCGCTGCTACCTAATATATATACCTAGGTAGGAGCTAATGGTGCGCGAAGGGGCCGAGCCCATCTTTTGTCGCGCTCGGCGGCCTCCAATGATAGTGACAAACCAATCGCTCGATTATATGAGATGCCTTCTTCTGAAAACAATCTTTGCCGAATCACTTCACTTTTCAGCCCACACACCAACTGGTCCCGGAGATTTTCATCTAGGCTGGTTTTAAATTCGCAATATTTAGCCAATTTCTTTAACTCCGTCACGTAGTCCGCGATCGATTCATCACCAAGTTGCCGCCGTTGCCGAAATTTGTACCTTTCGGCCAGCACTGAAGGTTTAGGCTGCAGATGCGCTGACAATAACTCCACTGCCCGATTAAACGTCAATTCCGATGGCTTCTGAGGACTAGCTAAAGTTGCTAACAAGTCGTAGGCTTCTTCTCCCATGACCGAAATTAATGTTGGTAGTTTAAAATTGTCTTCCACCTTGTTGACCAAAAAGTACATTTCGATTCGCTCCACATAACTTGACCAGTTACCGGATTTGACGTCGAATTCCCGAACTTGTCCCACCGACATTATCACAAGATATTAACACCGCCAACTATTATTTGTCCAATACCGGGATTAATTTTTTTTCCGCGTTCGCCACTGCAAAATGAAAGACGTCCGTTCCCACACCTGGTTTATTGTGACTGAAGATGAGTGCGTCGCAGCGCACGTAGCTTAACCTATACAAACATAACATATATGAGTGCCAAACTTCATCTAAATCCATTCAGCCGTTTTTGCATGATTGAGGAACAAACAACCAACCCACAGCATTCAATTGGTTGTATGCTCTAAGATTAAATTGGTCGATTGGCCCTACTTTAACTTGTATTTGATTGAAATCTGTTTTGTCTAGTTAAGCAAATAAAATAATAAAATAAAAACCGTATACCATCTTACTCCTACAAATCATAAGCGTCATGAGTGTCTCTGAGTTCACGTAGCAGGGTCATATCCGCGTAGAACTAAACACGCAAGCCAGCACGTGCTTGTAATTGTTTCTAATCGTCACTGCAAACTATAGTCACAACGATTATTTCATTTTAACTGCAGGTTTAACATAATAATTAAAAAATCATTATTAAGTAGGACATCTCTATATGTTTGTGGTTAAAAACAAGAGTGACACGATGTATTCCGGTCGAAAGGGAACGCAAATGGAATAATGATTTATTATCTAAACGACAGTGTGACCCAATATCACACTTTAAACGAAAACAGCGATTATATGTGACACAGAAACAATTGAAGAAATGCTGATTTGAGGTTAGTAAGTTTGTATGGACATAATCTATAAATAAAATTATAGAGTTGACCTATAGTTTCTTTCTATTTATTGCTCATGACCCTAACTTGTTTAGATGTAAAAGTAATATCGAAATACGTAAGGTGATGATACTCCAAGAATTTTTACACGTGTATCTTGAATGAGTCCTAAGTGAAGTGATAGATAACTCATTCTAATGATTGCAAAAAGTAAGGTCTAAAAAAATGTAGAATGGATCATGAACTCCAACTTTTCAGAGACGAAAATGACTTTGTCCTCATCGCTGTATGCACTGAAAAAATGTCATCGTGCAATAGGATGTCACTTCTTGGTCGTTTTTCCTTACCTTTTTAACGACAAATGGTAGTGATCTACTCACCATTAACTGTGTTTTGTTCCTCAAGTAGTTGCGTTATTTTAGATAGGACCCGTCTAGGAGAAAAATAATGCAGTCAAATCCTTGCCCACGATTCTCGCCAGTCTAATTTTGTCGGTTTACTGTCGACATCGAACATTCATATAAAAGAATGTCGCTATATTTCTAATTCCGGAACAATATATCCATATTTTATATTCTATAACAATATCATACACAGCATTTGAACAACCGTGTTTGCACTTTATCAACATATTTTTACCCGACTGCAAAGAAAGGGTTATGTTTTTCGCGCGTATCTTGTATGTATGTTTGTTTGTGTGTTTGTATGTAATATTCTTTATTACCTCATATCTTTCAAACGGCTGAAAGGATGTCTGTAATTAAGATATCGTTAGATTTGTCTTGTTAGCCCAAGTGTTCTTAAGAAGGTGGCGTTATAGAAAAAACGACATGGCGGCTGTACGTACGGTACTAATATAAGTAGTGGAAAAAAAATTTTTTTTTAGAATACTGCAATATGGGTTTCAAATTAAAGGGCTTATTGTAAGGATTTCAAAAAGGTATATCATGACCATAATATATAATAACTAAAAAGATATAAATAAAAAAATAAATTATAAAAATTAAAAAACCCGCCTGCATAAAAAGACAAGTCCACTGAAAAGATGGAAACAAGATTAAATATTAAAGGCAACATAATAACATGCAGTCGGAGGCATGTAATTCAAATCGTTCATAACGTCACTTTCTTAATGCATGCCTCCGACTGCATGTTATTATGTTGCCTTTAATATTTAATCTTGTTTCCATCTTTTCAGTGGACTTGTCTTTTTATGCAGGCGGGTTTTTTTTACATCAATCAATTCGATCCCGTTTTTTACATGCATGGTGAGTTTATTAAGAATCCAGCGGCAACAAAGTTTCCTAACTTTTTAATGCTGACGAATATTTTTTTTAATTTTATCTCATATCAATTCCCAAGTATCCTCAATTTTCTAATTATTTTTTTTTAAAAAAATGACGTTGAGGTTCTTAAGACATTTTTTTTTCGAAGTCAACCGTTTGAAATAATACACTGCGAAAATGGTAAAATTTGTGTACCTTTTAACTTTTAAAATAAGAGACAAAAAATAATAATATGCTGTATATCCTAATAATACTTTCAACGAAAATTGGTTTGAACGTGATATAGTGATAATTTAAGAGATATAGCAGCACATTTTCCAAAACCGCAAATATCATGGGTTCATACAAACACTATGAAAAGCAAAGTTATTTTTGCAGTTGAAAAATGATAGTGGTATTCAATATGGTATGGTATAAGGAAACTACGGATATATATTATTGCGCGTGGCCCGACACGCACTTGGCCGGTTTTTTTTAAAGCATTTAGAAGTGAAGCAGTGCAAACTAGCAAAGAAAGCGAAGTTTCAATTTTTTATAAAAATGACACCCTGAAAATATCTTTTCGCGTTAATAGGGAATATGTATCAAATTTTATTTTTATCAAAATCAATAGTATAATGCGTGAGAAAATCAACTGTAATATTGAAACTTGTCTCTTGTGTTTTTTTCTCGTAATATAGTTACTTGAAGTTAGCACGCATCAGCTCCCGCCGAAAACGCTCTATACAAAACGGTGACGTCACACATCACGTTTTGGTGTGTTTCGGGCGCGTTTAATATGGAGTTAGCCAATAATCTTCAATTATCTCCCTAAATTTTGCGTTTATGTAGATATGTGTTTTACAAAATATTATTTCTTTTTCGATATTCTATCTGACTGTAAAGTGCATTATATCCGAAAACGAAAAAAAATTATCGTTATTTTCCCCTGATTTCATCGTGTGATAAAACGAAAATAATCATTTTTTTTATTTTTCTTTCTGTTCCATCATGTTTTTACAAGTGTCCGCAGCGATCAAGCTCAATTTTAGGAAAATCGGTGACTTATGCATATTCCCTATTACATTTTTGCTACGGGCGACGAACTTCGCATTGTGTAAAAAAACAAATGACTCGCAACTTTCGGTCAATTATTGTTTTAAGTTTATGAATGAGTTTTAAAGTTTAAAAAAACATAACATTCTTTATTCAAATATTTGTGAGTTGCCAGCCTGCCTAGCATGACCGACGAAACACGATATATTATTATATCGCGTGATATAGCGTTTTATCGATACTCAACTGTAAAAATCCATTGTCTTTTGTCAGTTAAACGTGATAAATCGCTATAGGTACCATATCGAGTTTCGATGGTCATGCGAGGGGGGCAGAAGTGCAAAACTTTCAGTGTCCGCCATGTATAGGTATAAGGATTTACATGTGTTTTTAAATTTCTTGGAACTGGCCCTATTTGTCTATGACCCTTATTCCCCTGTTCCCTTTAAGTATTAATATATGTAGGTATTACGAAACTGGGATAAGTAGCGTAGATAAGGATTATAGTTCCTACGTAGCTAGGGTTACCAGATGGTAATGATAAAAGGCCTGATTTCTACTAAAATTCCTGACATTATTATTTACTGCAAATGCACCTAGTCGATTGTTACCAAGGAAAATAAAATAAATAAAGCTTAATTTCATAGGTTTCTTTTACTATAATGTTAATGAATAATCAAAAAATCCTGACATTTTCCAACTCCGCCGGGAATCTTGACAGGGACCAAAAAATTCTGACATATCAGGACAATCCTGGTGATTGGTAACCCTATACGCGGCAGATTACAGCTTCACTAATTATTGATTCACTTTGGGTGTTTAGATAACCACGAAGGGTTTGTGATAACCGCTTAGTCATGAATATGAATTACCATGTTATAGTGCCTAGATATTCCGTCTTGGTCTATATAAAGTTAGCTTTATAATTTATGTTACTCTAGTCTAGTCTTTAATAGCCTTGTTTTTACTTGGAAAAGACATTGACAGGCACGTATCCAGACTTTTAATTCGGGGTGGGGGGTGGGGGGGGGGACAACTGCATCCCGCAAACCGGAGGATCCCGCAAACCCCCCCCCCCCCTTGGATACGTGCCTGGACATTGAGTTTTATTAAAACAGAGATGCATTTAAATATGTAATTTTTGCATAGGTATATATGTATTGCATGTTTTAAAATTTACATCCTTTGTTCCTTTGAATAAATTTTAGTGTTGTTAAAGGCTTGATGATTCAAAACAAACGAAGTTATTTCAATCATAGTTTCATAAGAACTGAATATCCTAATTGGTAAAGCAGACAAAAAAAGAAAAAATAATTGGACTGATTGTCTGACAGTTCTTGTGAAGAACACGTATCTACCAACCCAAAGATAATATCTCAGCTAAAAAGCTCTCGTTAGACGAAATACGTTTCATATCTTTCATAGTAAGCATTATAATATTTATTCTCGTATTTACCGTTTCAAGATATTTGAAGAAAAAGGGACGACTTATACCGAACTGAGTAGCGAAAAAAACGGGTTAGAACGAATGCCAAGAATCTTCACAAAGAAAGTATTAGGGAAATTAGGAAATAAGCTTACATCAACCCTTTAAAGGCAGAATCTATTTAGTTTGATACGTACATTATACCGTATTCAGCTACGACGTTTATATAACTTTTGGCCCCAAATGATAAGAGATGTTATGTAACCTCAATGTGATGTTACTAAAATACGTACGTTATGAAAAATAGAACACTTAAATAACCGGGCTGGTTGACATTTTGTAATAAAAAAATCTTATCTTCTCGATTCGAAAACTAAACGCCTGATGGCTTTGACGTTACGATGTTGTATAAAGGCACCTAAGATAAATTATGTATCTACATGCTACATGTATGTTGTACTCGTTATAATATAAGTAATGGTTAAAGACAAAATAAAGATATTTGCGACTCAAATGGTGATTATAGCAATGATAGATACCAAAACATTAAATTCAGTTCAAATGATAACAATGACCTGTGTAAGGCCGCCTACGCACGGACAGGTGCCTAGATGTAGGTATCGAAGTAAAACGAACGTTCACGAATGTTAGCATTTAGCAACCGGCGGCCGTACTGCGCGCGCGCTAAGCGCCTCGATACATGCAGGCGACTGCCTAGCACACTGGTGCCCAACCGGTAGCTCGCGGGCACTTGGGGCTTACCATTAGCAAATAAGAAACCATCCTTAAGCCGTTCAGTTCAAAAGCAGGCCTTAAACAGGACTGCTTAAGGCCTGCTTTTGAACTAACCTTTGAGGTCATAGTACAAAAAAGTAAGGGAGTTCAATTTCCTGCTATAAGAGCTCATAGTAAGGCCCCTGGTAGCCCGCAGTCTGTTTTTAAATAGACCAACCAGACTTTAAGAAGCTTTTTGAAGTATCACATTAGCTTAGTATACCTATGTCATATTAACATAATAAATAAAAAGTGGTGTTATTGTATAATGTAGTTTCCTTATTCCTTATATCACATGTTTTTTTATTAACTCGGCGGTGCCTGCGTGATGTATCGGTATTACCAAAATACTAAATAGCCCTTAGAGCAATACCAGTTGGGCACCGCTGGCCTAGTATGTATCGTAGGCGCGAGGCTTACAACCAAAGACCATGAGACCAACACCTATCCTAGCGACCCACCTTTCAGTGCGGTCACCATGTATCCTAGCAAGTAACATAATATATCTAGGCGCTAATCTAGGCACCTGTCGATGTGTGGGCGGCCTAACATTACGCATTACTAGCGGCTGCGCCCGCGACTTCGTTCGCTTCGACTTGGTTCCAGTTCCCCACACGAAGTTTCATTGACTATTTCTTTATTTAATCGGGTAACAAGTAAAATCAGCTGTTTCATACATTTCATAATATTATCTTTATTTAGTTTTGTATGAAACAGCTGTATTTTTGCGATTTCAGGTTGGTCATGTTGGTCCCTTAGTAAAAGTAGGTCAGTTTGATGGTCCCTATCTACCAAAACCTGATTTAGCTATTAATTTTGCTACACGTTGTGGATTGAATTTTGCGTTATCAGTCGTTGATTGACATTTTGTCTAGTCCTCGATCAATTGTGAACAATTTCTGTTGGAAACGGTTCCCTCGATTTAATTTGCTGTCAGATAAATATGTACTCCAATCCTTTCCATAAACGTCGTTTAATAGTTTGGCAGATGTTCGATAGAATTTTTCGAAGAGAAGCCTATTATAAAAAACCGGTCAAAAGCGAGTCGGACTCGCGCAACGAGAGTTTCCGTACCATCATAAAAATACACTGCAGAGTAGAATAATAAAGTTATTATTGCAGTACTAGATCAGCGCCATCTCTTGACCGATAGTGGAACTAATGTTAACTTTTTTAGACATTTGATGTTTCTAAAAAACTCGTTTTATTATTCCTGTTATCTTTATGTAAACTACTATCACATACAATATTTCAGAGTTTTCTCATTGCAAATTTCGGAGATAAGGGGGGGGGGGGGGGGAACGGTATTTTTTTTTACATTTTTCATCATAAGTCGAAAACTATGCGGCTTAAAAAAAGTGTTTGAAAATGTGCGAACGGCGCTCTTTCATATGAGCTTTCATAGCCCCACTTAAATTTTTTAAGACCCCTTTTCAGTCCCTGTTGTTAATTTTTTTTATTTCTTTCTTATTTTCAAAATTGTTGGGCATTTGTCATCTTAAACTATTTCAAATTTCAAGATACCATTAATAGTTCTCGAGATATCCAGCTGTAACAGACAAACAGACAGGCAGACTTAGTCACACCATAAGGGTTCCTTTTTTACCATTTTGGTATGGAACCCTAAAAAGGACGTAGAGTTTGACCACGGGTCGGTTGGGGAATATGAACGAATTCTGGGAAAAAGGAGGCAACTTAACTATTTACTGTCTTAGTACTCGTAAGTATTTCCATATTAAGTTTTTGTTTTCATATTTTGGGGGCTTTTAGATTGTCCATCCAATAAAGGCTGCATATTACAAAATAACTCCATTTCAATATTGTCTGTTAGCAAATTAATGTTGTTAAAAACTATTATAGTGTGTTTGTTTATCCTTGTACAGTATTTAGTATTTATTTTCTTACTTATAATGTGCTATATTTCTGAAATACCTATTAATGTTACAGAACAGCCCCCCTAGCCAAAGTAACATTTGCAAATTTTCGCTATCGCTTCGTTTCGAAACATGTATGGATTTGCCGTTTTAAAATTCGATCGTTAACGAAACCTTATGTCAATCCCATACATGTTTCGAAAGCGAAGCGATAACGAAGATTTGCTAATGTTACCTTGGGCTAGGCCCTCTGAACAGAAAATCTATCGTTTTTTGATAAAAATCTTGTTTTTCACTTATCAGAGTTGCCACTGTATGACATGTTGAAAAATCGTAAGTGCAAGTACATATATTTATAAAATGATGACTAAAGTTTTAATAATATTTATTATGTTATTTGTGCCTCTATGTCATCGCGAATACTTGTTAGTAGGTATATGATAATTATGAGCTTTCCTTATTATTAACAACTGAATATAAATAAACTGGTATACCTAATGCGTGTTATTTTTTTATAAGAATTTGTGAAGCTTTGTTAATCGATTATTGTAGGTAATAAAGTTTATTTTCCTGGGGCATATAGAACTGCAACGTTAAAATCATAATTTGATTATGATATACTGATCATATAATATTTTTTATGCAATTACCTACCTACATCCTTGTTGTATTGTGGCTTTTTACCCGACTGCAAGAGGGTTATGTTTTTCGCGCGTATCTTGTTTGTATGTGTGTTTGTATGTGATATTATTTATTACATATTTATTACATATCTTTCAAACGGCTGAACGGATTTCTATTATTAAGATATCGTTAGATTTGTCTTGTCAGCCCAAGTGTTCTTAAGAAGGTGGCGTTATAAAAAAACCAACATGGCGGCTGTACACTGCTATTATAGGAAGTGGAAAAAAAAATCTTTTTTAGAATACTACAATACCTATGGGTGTCAAATTAAAGGGCTTCTTATAAGGATTTCAAAAAGGTAAATCATGACTGTAATATATAATAACTAAAAAGATATAAATAAAAGAATAAATATAAAAAAATAAAACCCGCCTGCATAAAAAGACAAGTCAACTGAAAAGATGGAAACAAGATTAAATATTAAAGGCAACATAATAACATGCAGTCGGAGGCATATAATTCAAATCATTCATAACGTCACTTTCTTTACACATGCCTCCGACTGCATGTTATTATGTTGCCTTTAATATTTAATCTTGTTTCCATATTTTCAGTTGACTTGTCTTTTTATGCAGGCGGGTTTTTTTTTCCGGAGTGAAAAGTAGCAAAAGTTCTTTGTGAGTTACTTACAATACGTGCTGTCAAGAATTTGATCCATATCCTTTGATTATTATAAGTCCATCATATCATATTAAGGATCTCGGTGGCGAAGTGGTTTAGCGTCTGGCCACAGAATAAATAACAGTACAAGGCCTGGCCCTGCGATTGCGGTGGTTAAGCAACTTTCGCAAGGGTCGGTCATGGGTGACCAAAAATTGAAATCTCGAGTTCCTCCGTGCTTCGGAAGGCACGTTAAGTTTTTGGTCCAGGCTACATTATGCAGTCGATAATACCCACCAATCCGCTTTGTGCCTGCGTGGTGGATGACCAATCCTCTTTATCCATCCATAATGGGCCTGTGCCCCACAGCGCGTGCCCAAGTGGGTATATTAAAAAATGGCTGATATCGACCATATTCATAATAGGTAACGTTTTGGGTAGTACCTACTGTACTAAAGTGGTCGTGCCATATGACCTTTAATGCATCCACAATATGTCACCAAAATAAGATTTACATGGTACGTATTTCAGAATAGGATCAAGATATGTACAAGCTAGCGTGGAATTGTGCCAAACGTGCATGCCCAAACGGTCAAAGCAATTTTATTCTCACTTCGCGTATCTAGCTTGAAGGTTTTACTCTTCAGTAAATCCTATCATTTTCCACACTGTACATTTCCTCTTTTCTCGGCTTATTTTATTTTTTAGTGTCTTCTTTATGTCTAATAAAAGGTTGCGAAAGAGACTTCCTTGCTTTGTTCTGTAGTCAGAACCCAGTTTATTCGTTTACAACATTTTTAATTTTGGCGAGACTTGAGAGCTGAATACGAAATTGTGAAGGAAAAAATTATATTAAAGCAGGTAGGAGTTGGCTTACACCAACACACACTTCAAAATGAAATTTATAATAAAAAATTTCGTATAATCGAGTTACCGACCGATATCACAGTATATTCCTCGATAAAATGCCATGACTCGGGTCATCAGCTGCAATTGACATGTTTTCATTTTTTACAAGGTACTTTAAATAGAAAACCATTTAGAGGTTTTCAATTTCTGACACCGTGTCCGGTTCTTACCTCCTTTCACCTTAAATGTAAGGAAATGGAACGCGAACAAAAATTAATTAATTCTAAATTGAAACTAAAGGATCGGTACAGCGCGGTCGTGGGTGAAGCCCAAAGAATTAAAAGGGGGCTTGGCTCAAATTCCTTTAGTCGGGTACTTCCCGTGTCGGACGCCTCGGTGAAAAACAGGAGCACAGGGGGGCGCAGTTAAGCGGTGTCGGGGCGCAGATAGCTGGGCAAAATAGGAGCGCAGCCCAAGGCGTCCTTCGGACGAAGTTGCGATGACCTTGGACAGTCTATGCCTCGGACCCTGGAACGCGCCATCAAGGCGTTATTCCCTTATCCCAATACCTGGGTAAATCTACGTTGTTCTTAACTTCCTGCGTCATTGTCTGAACTCGAAAATCTTTAAAAATATAATGCATCACAAGGCATAAATCAAAAATATGCCATCATTTACATTATAGTACAATAAAACATTGCATTTATTTGCATATTTTCAATTTATTTATTGTGATGCATTGGATTTTCCTGTTCAGACAATGACGCAGGAAGTTAAGAACAACGTAGATTCACCCACCTACTGTGCGATCATCAACGGCAGCAATTACTACGTAGACGTGACTCGGTAGCTCAGCGGTCAAAGCATTGGACCGAATATCCAAAGGTCGCGGGTTCGATTCCCGTCTGAGTATTGATCTGGTGCGAGTCATATTTTTTCTAGTATATTATTTAGTATTGTTTAAAAATAGCATTGTGAATGCAAAAGTCTCAAATTTAAAATTATATAGCTATTTCATCTTAATCAATTGTCTAAAAATCTGGAAAGATATTTCAATTGAATGTCGAGATGATTCCTCACATTTGTGAAATAACACTGGCTTGCAGCGTAAATTATACTAGAAGAAATTCGACGATGTCACTACCCAACAAGCAAAAACGTCATAAGATCTGACTTGTACGACTTTAAGTCGGATAGCAGTCTTATAATAGTAATGAGATGACTGCTAGGTCCTATAGACGTCTTAAATTTAACTTTTTAGTCGTGCGACAAATATGTCCTAATAAACTGGTCATAGTAACGTCGGCACGACTAAACTATACGACGTTATAGGTATTAAAATTTTAGATAAAACGTCTGTACGACTTGTAGTCGCATTTGAGTCAAGTTTCGACTTTTAAACGACGTTTAACAAAATGGCGGCATTACTTGGTCTTCAAATAACCTTAAAATGACTTTTTGTCTTTAAAACGTCATATAGAGATAAGTGTGCGACAAAATTAACATGACTGACATTTTTAGAATTAAATATAATTTTATTAATACAAATTTTATGTTTCAAACGCAAAATTATGAAGGGGCATGAAAATATGAACCAATAGTATTTACATAGGTATATTATCATAAAATTTTAATTCCCAGACGAACTAAACGGTATGAGAGACAGACATACTTAGCAAGATATGAAAGTTAATTAATACTTACCATTTATTTCCTTGTTAATATTTTAATTGATTTATTTTGCACTCAGATCTCAAAACATAACCACAAACACGAGTCACTAATGAACATTAAAAACCAGTCGTACAAGTGTTGTTACTTGACTCATATACTTACAACGTTTTCGTCATTCAAAAACGTCTGTATGACCACAGTATAACGAAAGAGTCGTTGTAAAGTTTTGATGCGACTACTGTACGATGAAAGTGGTAATCTTGTGACTTTTGTATGACCATTAAACAACAATGTAGGTCGTATAAATGGGGCCCTTTTCGCGTTGAGCAAACGTTATTATAACGTTAGTGTGACCTATCTTTTGCGACCAGTGGTAATAAGATAACGTTTGTACGACCATTGTACGACGTAAAATTGTTAGTTGGGTAGTGACTCGGTAGCTCAGCGGTCAGAGCATTGGATCGGATATCCAAAGTGCGAGTCGTATTTTTTCTAGTATATTATTTAGTATTGTTTAAAAATAGCATTGTGAATGCAAAAGTCTCAAATTTAAAAAAAGATGAACTTTTCCTCTGGATTATTTAGATATTAGTTTCGAAACTTGTTGTGAGTTTAACCATCTGTGTATTTTTCGCACCCGACGCCGTGTTGTGTTATGTGGATTAACCACATACAAGATAGGCCAACGATGGGGCTCTAACGAGGTCGAGCCAATGTTGAGACTTGAGATTTAGCAGTTTTTTGTCGCTGATGGCTTCTGTTCAGTGATGCCCGTAAATGGTGTTTTAAAATTTAATTAAAGTATTATTTGAAGCTTTTAAACTTAATCTTTGGCGGATATTTTTTGCCACTTTTTTGTTTTTTTATATAGCACTTAAGTTTGCCCAGGGTGTATAAATATTTTAGTCTAAGCACCACCTCTGTATCTTTTACTGTTTCGGCAGGCGTTTGACTATCTCCATAAATGGCTGGATGGATTTCGATCAAATGTGGCTAAGAACCATCTCGATTAAGTTAGCTTTCAATAAAAATAAATAAAAAAACACATTGAAATGGCTTGATCCGTTTAGACACTAGATGATACGTACAGACAGACAGACATAGGCTTCAAACTTATAACACCCCTCTTTGCACTGCGTCGGGGCTTCGCAAGCGCTCTGAATTTGGTTACTTCTGTTGTATATAGTTAATTTAATCAAATTGTACATATTTATTCTGGGTGTGTATCAAAAAGTCTAAAGTTAAAATGGCGAAGTTCAAAATGTCGAAATTAAAATGGTTTAAATAGCAAAATTCAAAGTATTAAATTACTTATTGAGTTAAAATATCAATGGTCACTATAGGTTTATGTTCACAAAGATTTATTATTCTATATTATTATCTCTATTATTCTCCTCTTTTATCTCTATTATTCTTTATTAAATTGATTATATTAAAATCTTAACAAGTAAATACAAATACAAAATATTTATTTCATTAACTTAAGTGGCCGGAGCTAACCTTTTAAGCAAAAGTTTGCTCCGCTCTTCCATAGCTTGGTTACAATAGACAACTTTAAAGTAAAGAAATTAATGATGTTATTACAACTTGAATATTATTATTTCCGTAACCCAATCATCGATTTTACTATTATAATGATAGATAGACAGGTACTGAATTTAATATCCTCGAGAGTAAATATAAAATTCTAACCTATCTATAACTGAAGCTATAAGATGACCCTTTTAATGAAATAAAAGAGAGGATAACAAAATAGTTGTAGCTCATCGTTTTGTTTGCAACACGTTCGCGATAAGTTTGCCGCTAAAATGTATGCGCGCCCACACGTTTCAGTGGCAAACTTATAGCGATCGGGTAGTAGTGTAGGGATAACTTCAAATTTATGCAGCATTCCTTGCATCGATTGCTTGAATAAGAGAGCAATTAAACTTTTATCTGTTTATTACAAATTTTCACAAAATACTTTTTACATTTCGCATTTCGGTACAACCAGCAATATTAATGGCGGGAATACAATTCAATGCCCTGAGTATCGATCTTCTTTTGTTTAAGAAAAATAAACTGATCGTATGAAATTCAAAGAGGTTTCATATCTCTTTGCATTGAGATTTTATGCAAAGAGGTTCATATCTCTTTGCATTGAGGTTTGTACATTTTATAAAAGTGACTTTAGGCTTTCTTAATATAATATAGGCTAACAGTTCGGCCTTCCTGTTCACAGCGAGTCCCTTCGCTGATTGATCTAATTTAGAGATTATAATACTAATAATTGTGTATAATTAATTGTTTACATTTGTTAAAGTAATTATTACCTACTTTTATTGTAACAGTCAGTTAAAATTTAACATAACATATAGGTCATCTATAATCTTTGTCTTCACCTTTAATCATTATCAGAGTTCTATTTCTATTACAAAACTTCTACGTCTCTTCTAAGTCTTTTTTTTATCGACTGCAATCACGACTTCATAACGAGGATTATTTTTACATGACAAGGGTATACCTAATTCCTACGAATACATTTTATATATAGACTATAGTTTTATCGTATTCACAATCTAGGAATTGTTTTGAGAAACCAACCAACATCTAGTGTTCATGTTGTCAAGAGAAGGCAACTCTTCGCAATAAATCATTAGTGAGAAAACTTCCGGACCTCCTAAGAAACTATTTACTTAAACCTAATCATCAATGACATATTTATAAACAAACAACATTATATTCGTAAGTTACAACTTGAACCGGTAATTACGTAATTATCATTATGTCAGGTTTTCTCTGAAATTATTAGACTAGGTATCATAGGAATATGATCGGAGATCTATATCATTTTATATATTAAAAACTTACGATGGTTTAATATTCGTATTGATGACCATAGATATGGGATTCTATTAGACAGCAAGCGTACAAATATGATCATTTTATAACCGAATAACCTCAAAAGTGACGTCTTCAAAATGCTAAATTTCTAAATGAATGACAAAGAAATTGTTAAAAAACTTTACCGGTGAAAACTTCATCCCGAATTAAAAACATCGCGACAAGTGATTGTCGGTTCTTTGGTTTTAAGTTTTATAATATTTTCTACTACTTTTTTTATGCTTTTGTTATAATTGCATTTTATTATTGAAACACAAGCAAATTGTTATCAATAAATTAATATTATATGAGGTTAAAATATGATCTTAAGTGTAATAAGTATATAAATATGAAGAACATCTTCATCTTTTATTTTTATTTTATTCTTTAACAAAAGCAATTAGAGACCAAAATATACAGCCATATCATATTATACAGTCTTATACAGTTTTAGTATTATTATAGGTACAGTTTCATAAACATCGAGTCTCAAAGCCTTACATTGAACACAACATTACATACTTATCACAATTAGTTCGTGGTCTTTTCGTGCAAAAGGTGGAGTGCGTACCCATCTTGCAACGTTAAAAGTTGCTAACTATGACAATATGATGATATAAAAACACATTTTAAAGACTCCCGTACTATCAATCAAATTTAGACGTTCAAGCTAGAAAATACAGTAACACCCTCCATCATTATATATCTCTCCATCAATAAGATCCAACCACATTGCAATATCAAGAACTATTCAGCATTCGAAATAAGAAAGAGAATAGCAGAGTGGATTTGTTCACGTACCTACTCACGAGGAACTGGAAAAATTACTAAGATTTACCACGTAAGGTGAAATCACAATCAATTATTAACACTTTGCACTCACACACCCACGACCACAAGTTCACATACTCACAAAACGTCCATTTTTATTTATTTATTTTTATTTCTATTTAAACCATTAAATTAAAATATTAGTAATCCCATTTGATCTTAGTTTTAAAATAACTTTTTTTTTACATTTAACATGTTAAAATAAGTCACGTTTATAATTATATTCTTGTAACCTAAGTGTAAAGTATTATCTAGGTACAATACAGGAATTAATTTTTAGCTAGGAAGCATTTTCATCTTCGTGAAAATTTTAAACATTGATAATGTATGAAACTATTGTAACACATTTTCCGCTGTGTTTATGTTCATGTTGTTAATAATGATTGTCTGCGTACTTTGGAAGATGTTGTCTTTGTCCGGTTAACAGAAAGAAAACGTAGAAATCTTCGCTGTACCGACTCAAGTCCACTACTACACTTAGTAAATGGGATTCCACACTGACAAGCAATACTAACTTACTGGAGTTGTGAGCGGATAAGCATTTTAAATAGCATCATAAATGTGGAGACTTTCTCATACCTACATGAACATAGACAGTCATGAAATCATATGATGAAAATATGTTAATTTAATTGAGGCCGTACCTAGTCTAAAATTAAATGACCATAAACGGTATTACCATTAACTTATTTGCAAAATATCATGTAATGTACCTATATTAGCCGTCATAATATCTTTGGCAGAATTAAGTCAATTGAGCTACTAATTCTTATTTTTACTTTGACTTGTATCCGTGTCCCGATCTTTATTAGTACGTTTGTTTTTAGGGTTCCGTACCCAAAGGGTAAAAATGGGACCCCATTACTGAGACTCCGCTGTCCGTCTGTCTGTCACCAAGCTGTATCTCATGAACCGTGATAGCTAGACAGTTGAAATTTTCACAAATGAAGTGTTGCCGCTATGACAGACAACAAAATACCAAAACAGAACTTCTGCCTCGGTGGGCGAGCCCGACCCGCCCCTGTCAGGTTCTTTTTGGCAATGAGTAGAACAGATTAATCGCATGAGGTACATTCAGTCGAGGGTTTTCCACGACTAAGGCTCGAATGACCAATTTGATCACAACCATAGCACGTTTTTTTGAACTACAGACTACTACTATTACTTTAGAAATTACATCTATTTAATACATTTATTTTCTCATAATAATAGTGTTCTAAAGTTACTCCGTACTTAACTATTTCAGCGAGCATTTCAGTCAACAGTTCAGCATAGTCTTGGCGGAACGGGAAAGATTCTACCAACTTCTTCTTCCACTCGACCCAGTAAACATCATCGTAGGTAAACTTTGATACCAAGGCCTTGCTACACCAGTAATCCGACTATTGAAGAGTTACGACTTCTCGTCCTGCCGTACCGAACCGCTCTTGACCTCAAGCTCTCGTTGCCATTTTGTCTCGGCATAGTAGGTACCGGCTTCTAACACTTTCCCTGGCATCCTCATATCTGCCAATGTCTGTGATGGGCGAAGCAGTATCACGATGATCTCGTAGATGTACGGAGGGACCTCACTCTAGGCGTTCGGATCTTAGACACTCTCTCTTTTCGATACTCTAAGTCAAGACTAATAGGTATTAGTAACCTCAGTGTCACGTCCTTGCGACACCTGGTTTTTCTGAGTCGGGACTATCATAATATTCATAAATCAATATCAACCTCAGTATCATGCACCCGTGACACACCTGGTTTTTCTGAGTCGGGACTATCATAATATTCAAAATCAATATCAACCTCAGTATTATGCACCCGTGACACAC
The DNA here is from genome assembly GCA_928269145.1 of Agriphila tristella. Taxonomy (NCBI): domain Eukaryota; kingdom Metazoa; phylum Arthropoda; class Insecta; order Lepidoptera; family Crambidae; genus Agriphila; species Agriphila tristella. The sequence continues at coordinate 20,163,593 of OV743440.1, read as the reverse complement.
CTGGTTCTTCTGAGTCGGGACTATCATAATATTCAAAATCAATATCAACCTCAGTATCATGCACCCGTGACACACCTGGTTCTTCTGACTCGGGACTATCATAATATTCATAAATCAATATCAACCTCAGTATCATGCACCCGTGACACACCTGGTTCTTCTGAGTCGGGACTATCATAATATTCAAAATCAATATCAACCTCAGTATCATGCACCCGTGACACACCTGGTTCTTCTGAGTCGGGACTACCATAATATTCAAAATCAATATCAACCTCAGTATCATGTACCCGTGACACTCCTGGTTCTTCTTAGTACTGTCTTATTCTCGCCTGCCCCTCATACCTGGGTACACATGGCCAAGTCATTATATGGCTAGACTCACGCCGCTACGCCGTCTCGGTTTTAGCACCTCTCGATCCTAGCCCTCAAACATGGGCAACCTGGGTCCGGGCTAAAACGACTCTCTCAGTTCAAAGTCAAAGTCAAAGTCAAATAAGCTTTATTCAAATAAACTTAATTATTAAGTACTTTTGAATCGTCTATATTTTCCTACCACCCGTTCCAGACTTTTTTAGCTGACAAGAAGAACGGGCGCAAGAAACTTATCAGCTGTAACAGCCATAAGTAACGATATTTACAAACTTGAATATATCGTTACCAGAAAATTACAACAGGGTGACAGGATTATTGGCAACAACATAGACTTATTATATTACTTCAACAAAGTACTTATTAGCAAGTTATGTGTTACATCATTTCCACGCATTTAGATCTTTAAGATAATCATCTACTTTATAATAACCTTTACCCATGAGCGTTTTTTTAACATGGTTTTTAAATTCATGCAAAGGAAGATCAATCACTTGTTGTGGAACTTTATTAATAAAGGCTATGCCTTTCCCCATAAATGAACCTCTAGTTTTTGCAAGCCTAAATCTTGGAACGGCAAGTTTATCTTTATTTCTTGTATTGAACTGGTGAATATTGCTGTTCTTAGCAAATGAATCATAGTGTTTCCTTACATAAACTAAATTATCATAAATATATTGGCCTGCCAAAGTTAAAATATTTATTTCTTTGAACATTTCTCTCAAGGTATCTCTCCGCCGTAGATTGTATATGGCGCGAACAGCTCTTTTTTGGAGTACAAAAATATTTTCAATACTGGCAGCTGAGCCCCACAATAGCAGTCCATACGACATTACGCTATGAAAATAACTAAAGTATACTAACCTTGCCGTTTCAATATCAGTTAAAAGCCTTATTTTCTTAACAGCGAATGCCGCTGAACTAAGTCTACTTGACAAGGCTTCAATATGTGGATCCCATTGCAGTCGAGAATCTAGTGTGATACCTAGAAATTTTGTGCTCTCGATAAACTCGACTTCATCGTCATTCAAATTAATATTTAATTTCGTCTGCTCAACATTAGGTAATGAGAATTTAACACATTTAGTTTTTTTGGGGTTAAGTGCTAAATTATTACTATTAAACCAGTATGAAACTTTAGAGAGGGCACTATTTACTTCGTCCGAACAGTTATTACCTCTGTTTACTTTAAAAACTAAAGAAGTATCATCCGCAAATAGTACTGTTTCACATAAATTATTCGCGTAGTTGGGAAGGTCATTTATATAAATTAGAAACAGCAATGGGCCCAATATTGATCCCTGTGGCACACCCATATTGACGGGGGCTCCAGTAGATTCAGTTCTATTAATCACTACTTTCTGAGTTCTATTGTACAAATACGATTTCATAAGACTAACTGATTTATCAGAGACACCATAATGTTCTAGCTTCTTTAATAGTGTTTGATGATCAACGCAATCGAATGCCTTAGAAAGGTCACAGAAAATGCCAATTACATCTTGCTTTTCTTCCCAAGCATCAAGAATATGTTTGAGAAGTGCAATTCCAGCATCAGTAGTACTTTTACCGTTGGAAAAACCAAACTGATTTTTATGAAGTATATTATTGTATGTGAAGTAATCTAATAATTGGGAATATATAATTTTTTCAAATATTTTACTAAGTGCTGGTAGTATAGATATTGGCCTAAAGTTAGCTGGGTCACTTTTATCCCCAGATTTAAAAAGAGGAATCAATTTACTATTTTTCATTAGATCAGGAAAGACCCCTTCGTCAATACATTTGTTAAAAATAAAAGCCAAGTAAGGGGCTAGTATATCAATTATTGATTTAATTATGCTTGTTGACATGCCCCAAAGATCTTCTGTTTTTTTAACATTAATTGTTTTAAAAGCTTTAATGATATCTGCACTATTTATATATTTAAAGGAAAAACTTTCATTGCACTTATCAACACTTGACTCCAGAAGGGAGACAGCGATGTTGGGACAAGCACTAAGAGTACTGGTAGTTTCTACAGGTATTCTAGCAAAGAAATCTTCAAAAACTTTAGCGACCTCATTGTCAGATTCAAAAGTTTGATCACCAGTTTTTAAACAGAAGGAATTTATATTGGATTTTGATTTGCCCGTTTCTTTGTTAATAATATTCCAAGTAGCCTTAATTTTATTGTCTGCTAATTTAATTTTATTTGCAAAGTACTTGGACTTTGCTAAGATACAGACTTCTCTGAATGTTTTTGAATACTTCTTGACAAATTCAATGAAGTTAGGATCACTAGAAGTAGCTTTCTCTGCATAAAGTTCGTATAATTTCCTTCTGCTCTTATATATGCCGGGTGTGGCCCAGTCACTAAATTTCGTACTATCATTACATTTGATGACTTTTTGTTTAAAAGTTTTACTAAATTCAGTTTGAACTATGCTAAATAAATGATTATATAGGTTATTGGCTTCAAAATTTGGTTCTGGTAATGTTTCAATTTTACTTGTGACATTGGTTCTGAATTTTTCAATACAGTGTTTTTTTACTGGCCTACACATTATTTCCCGTTTAGGCGGAACATGATGGTGCTCAATGGAGGCTAATTGTCCACTATGGTCGGATTTAATACAATTTAAAATTGATTTTTCAATGACATTACAGTTACAGAAAATATTATCTAAGCAGGTTGCCGATGTGGGTGTGATACGCGTTGGTTCATTAAAAACATGTAGCAAATTAAATGATTTAAATAGGTTTATGAACCTACTCGACAGTTTGGCTATTTTAGGGTCTAAGATGTCGACATTAAAATCTCCGCAAATTGCGACTTTTTTATTCTTCCTACAAGTTATTTTTAAAACTTCCTCCATAGTGGACTCAAACTCAGAGTAATTCGCTTTGGGGGGTCTATATACGCATACTATAATTATTTGATCAAGTTCCACGCACGATAACTCAACGGTTCGTTCAATTGAGAGGGATACTACATCTCTACGCTCTTTACATTGTAAACTATTGTGTAGAATAATAAGTGAACCCCCTCTTATAGTAGATTTCCTACTAAGCGAGCTAACAACTTTATAATTATCTAAACTTAAAAGTAATTCGTGCTTTTTCAACCAATGCTCAGTAACACATAACACATCAATATCTTCAGAGTTTAAGAATAAGCTTATTTCTAAATCTTTGCCAGAAAAGCCTTGCATATTTTGGTGTACAATTCTTAAACACTTTGGCTTTTCTATTGTTAAGTCAGGGCTAGAGGACGCCTCTATTGTCCTAGATGGTAATTTAAATGTGAAACATTATTATTACTTGAACTAAGTAAAATGTTATAATTATTTTTATTTGGAACAGATTCCAAAGTTGAATGACTAATGTCAATAGTTAACTGCTCAATAAAAGCAGTTGTTTTACTAGCCAGATTATTGGCTAAATGTTTAAAATAAAAAGATAGCGATAATGCTATTTGTCTCCTAAAAGAACTAGGCAGATAGAACTTATCTTTTGTCAAGTAAAAACTATTAAATAATTTATTGATGTCAATTATGTGTAGCTGTTCACTATTATGAAATGCTACCGTATTCAATGTTACGTTCAACTGATACCTAAAGTTATTTTCCATTTGTGACACACTTTTGCAATAAGGGAATGTGAACAAAATCACTTTTTTTACTTTTAAAGACATTAAGGAATTACAATAAGCTATCAGTTGGTGTTTGTTCACATGACCCCTATTTCCTATCAAAATTATCAAATTAGTGTTTTTATTAAATGTTTTTTTAACAATAATTCTCATCAAGTCATCCAAAGTTGACCCAGGCATACAATAATTAATTATGTTTTCCTTGGTGTGTTTTTGAATTAATTGGCCTAAATTCTTACCCATCTCATCGCAGAACATAATTGTTTCACAACAGTTTTTATCAGAAGATCGATTATTTTTTGTTGAGTTTTTCAAATCGTTACAAGTGTATGAGACCTCTGGTTCTGGTTCACATACTGAGTGGGTAGTTAAGTTAGTTGGGTTATTATCAGAAACTTTAAGCTCACACACTGAGTGGGTAGGTAAGTGCTCTGGGGCATCCTGGACAACTGCATCACACTGCTGTCTTACAACAACAGTATTTTGGTTAAAACAGCTACAATTCTGTTTTTTGCCAAGGGATTCGAACCGGTCTGTATTATAGTTACACATGTCAATCATGTCATTTGCAGCTAGCTTTTGGTAATTTAGCTGTTTGCGAGAAAAATCACTTAAATTATTGTACATTTCCCTGAGTGAAAGTTCCAAATTATCAATTTTTTCACTTAATTGATTATTTACCTTTTCACATTCTTTACTGTTATTACATGATGCCCTATTAATTACATCTAATTGCCCTAATAATTGCTTACGCTCTTTCCTCAGCTTTGAAAATTGGCTATAATAATTTTGTCTTTTTATCAACCTTTGAGTTTTCTTAATATATCTATTTAAGCGGATATATTTTTTGATTTTCTTTCCACTATTAAGTTGACAATTATTTCTAATGACAACAGATTTGTCATTATAGTTATTACATGCCAAGGTTGAATTGTCATAATATATTGCAGAATCACATTGATGTAACTCGCTAAACAGGCTTTGAGAATGCTTCTCTTCTACAAAAGTTTTATTTTCTTTTTCTAACTCTAAAATGGTCTTTTGAGCAAGAGACAAACTAATTTCAAGGTCGGTAATGCGACTCAATGCCTGTTCATGAGTGTAGTGACATTCTCTAAATTTTTCTATATACAATTGCATCTGGTTGTATTTATCTACAATCTCAGAATACTTTGTATGAACTTCAGCAAGCTCATTCTTGAGGTCAGTGTTCCGGGATATGGTCTTAAGAATCTCGCGTTCACTGTCTTCACGTTCCAGCAATAAGGTGTCATTTAGCTCTTTGGCTGCCTTCAAATCCTCTAGTGCCATTTTGAGTTTGATCTCCACATCCTTTGCAGTTGCCTTACGGGTCATCATGTTGTTATTGAGCTAGATGGAACTTGCAATCCGCAATCACTGCAAGTATACAATAAGTGATCAATAATCAAATATTATTACAAGTTGTCAGTGTGATTCCTATGTTACAAAAAAAGAAATAAAAAAAACTAAAAAATAAACTAAGTTAAGCAAAGTGAGGGCAGTAAATTATAACATATGTTTATTATTTATAATAGTTCATCTCACGCCACCGTATCGTCTCGGTTTTAGCCGACCCTAGCCCTCAAACATGGGCAACCTGGGTTCGGGCTAAAACGACGCTCTCAGTTCATCTCACGCCGCCGCACCGTCTTGGTTTTAGCCAACCCTAGCCCTCAAACATGGGCAACCTGGGTTCGGGCTAAAACGACGCTCTCAGTTCATCTCACGCCGCCGCACCGTCTTGGTTTTAGCCGACCCTAGCCCTCAAACATGGGCAACCTGGGTTCGGGCTAAAACGACGCTCTCAGTTCATCTCACGCCGCCGCACCGTCTTGGTTTTAGCCAACCCTAGCCCTCAAACCTGGGCAACCTGGGTCCGGGCTAAAACGACGCTCTCAGTTCATCTCACGCCGCCGCACCGTCTTGGTTTTAGCCAACCCTAGCCCTCAAACATGGGCAACCTGGGTTCGGGCTAAAACGACGCTCTCAGTTCATCTCACGCCGCCGCACCGTCTTGGTTTTAGCCGACCCTAGCCCTCAAACATGGGCAACCTGGGTTCGGGCTAAAACGACGCTCTCAGTTCATCTCACGCCGCCGCACCGTCTTGGTTTTAGCCGACCCTAGCCCTCAAACATGGGCAACCTGGGTTCGGGCTAAAACGACGCTCTCAGTTCATCTCACGCCGCCGCACCGTCTTGGTTTTAGCCAACCCTAGCCCTCAAACATGGGCAACCTGGGTTCGGGCTAAAATGACGCTCTCAGTTCATCTCACGCCGCCGCACCGTCTTGGTTTTAGCCGACCCTAGCCCTCAAACATGGGCAACCTGGGTTCGGGCTAAAACGACGCTCTCAGTTCATCTCACGCCGCCGCACCGTCTTGGTTTTAGCCAACCCTAGCCCTCAAACCTGGGCAACCTGGGTCCGGGCTAAAACGACTCTCTCAAGTCATGGCGGTGGTAGCTGAAACTGACAGAATACAGCTTAGAACCCATTAAATATAAGGTCACATTATTCGCAATTATTTTCAAAATATTTAAAATAATAACCTCCTTTTGAAGTTTGCTAATAGTCAATATACTTTTATAATAAACCGTCCAAATTGTAGCATACATTATTCATTGTGATATCATTTTGAAATAATTAGCGGTACTATCAAAACAAGTAAAATAGTGTCTAACTCAAAAGCAATGAAATGAATTACAGTACAGCGATCCTGCCACATCCTGCACAAATTTGCGTCTTTTTAAATCACCAATACTATGTAGGTACTGAACTATTTAAATAGGTACATTAAAATAATTTTTGTAAGTTATCTCGATCCTTGAACAAGGCCACCCGCCTTGTTGAAATTTTGAAAAAATACATATTTTAAATGGAATAAACAATACATACAGGCTTTGAATTATTATTCTAAGCATAGAGGCAGGCAGAGAGCAAGTAATGACTTTAAACATTTTTCTTCGAAAACTTTCTCAATTTTACACTTGAACCAACAGTTCTCACATGAAACTGTTCGTATTGATATTTAGCAAGTCAGCCCCTTCTTAATTTTCAAGATTAAAGTATGAATATGATTTTTTTTTAACTCTTAGTCCAATCGCCTTACGTTTTTTTTTAAAATAAACATTGCTTTAAAATTAGATTAAGCACTTATTTGTCGTATGGGCACTTATGGTGTGAAATATTAAGTCGGCAGTGTCATACTTTCAGTATTTCGTCATGCTTTATAGTGGTTTTGATATCTATTTACATAAAATATTTCGAAATCTTATCAAAGAAACTTGACATTTGCAAAAGTATTCCCACAGGAATAGACCGAATTTATCATTGGTCCCATATATAAAAATTTATGTTTTTTTTTTATTATTTTACTTTTCACTTAGTATCTGTCGTGTAGGTACTTCACTTATCATATGATTAATTTCAATATTCAACAACAGAAAAAGAGAGAAAAGAAAATATTTATCCAAGAAAATTTTATTATTTCTTAATGTTAATAGATTTCCCAATAGAAATCAAATATGTAATTAAGGGAAAATAAAATGTATGTAATCAAGTACTTATTTCCTTGCAAATAAAAAGATCATAAAGCAAGACACAGATTGGCAGAAATAAACATTTTGTAGGTACCGAAGTACCGTGAATTTTCATTTTAATTTCTGAATAAGTATTTATAACATATTAAAATATTTCTTTCTCACTTATTCTGGCATTTTCTTAAAAGTTATTTAGAATCTTTATGAAGTAAAAAAAAAAGTAATAAATCATTACTTACGTCGTAGGCGTAGGTAGATCGAAAAGTATAAAACCTTTCGTTGATCCCGCTTCTGAAATTGTAGGGATAACTTCAAATTTATGCAGCATTCCTTGCATCGATTGCTTGAATAAGAGAGCAATTAAACTTTTATCTGTTTATTACAAATTTTCACAAAATACTTTTTACATTTCGCATTTCGGTACAACCAGCAATATTAATGGCGGGAATACAATTCAATGCCCTGAGTATCGATCTTCTTTTGTTTAAGAAAAAAAAACTGATCGTATGAAATTCAAAGAGGTTTCATATCTCTTTGCATTGAGATTTTATGCAAAGAGGTTCATATCTCTTTGCATTGAGGTTTGTACATTTTATAAAAGTGACTTTAGGCTTTCTTAATATAATATAGGCTAACAGTAGGTACCTACTTATGTTAAGTTCTGTGATAAGCTCTTCTTTGGCTTTGTTCTTTTTGCTTGATAGTTTAGTTTTTTTAAGATTTTCTTTAAATTCTTGATACGAACTAACTCCATAATCTTATTGCTCTAGCGATCGCTTATTCCAGTACGAATAACCTTGTTTCTTTATTGGTATAGGCAAGGCCGTCTTTAACCTATTTGAGGCCTTGGGCACATAAGGATAATGGGGCCCCTATGAACTTGACTTGGGTTGCCATCAACCAATATACTTAATCAGTTTATTTTAGAATTAAAGGTTAGTAATTAAAAATCTGGTTTGAAGAGGTACTCTTCTAGATTAGATTTTTTTTCGTCATGTAATAAGCATCCAGTATCATTAAGCGATCTGGCAAGAAACAAGGGGCCCCTATCGATCGCGGGGCCCTGGGCAAGTGCCCAGCCAGAGTGCCCAATGGGAAAGATGGGCCTGTATAGGATTGTGATGATTCTGTTTATTGTGTGATTAGAAACACTTGCATTTCTATGCATTAATTTCTCAATTCGGTTTAAATTTTAACTAACTTCTTATACCTACTGTGTTTTTTACCAGTTCTTTTTTACGGTGATTAAACCTATCTTAGGTATAGTATACTTAATCATGTATAATGGAAGAGAATCATTACCTTGCTGTCACACAGTCATGTACTACGACGGGAGGTAACGGATGTTTTTCGTATTGTACTCAAAAATGTAAGTTTTTTAAACTGTATTTTTAGTGTACGATCTGTATAATTATTATGCACAGTAAAAAGTTTTATTATTTTATTATTATTATTAGTCATGTTACCTCGTGTGCAAAGCTCCTTTATTACGAATTACGAGCATATAATCTAAGTAGGTTTCGGTTGGTAATGGTAATTTAATAGGTACCACTTTTGTATCGTCTTGCTTGCGTCTTTCACGTCGTTCATCCGTCAGTCCAATCCTCCTCCCCTCTCGCACACACACCTCTCCCTGTTAATCTTCCTTCCGTTCCATTTCACGTCTTTCACCCATCCTACATGTATTTCAATTCATGTATAGAATGTGTAGGTCGTATAGCGTAGCCATTATAAGAACTTAAAGTTGTATCGGCAGAGCTATTCTGGGACCTTTCGCATATCGATTTAGATATATTCGGAAAGATATATTGCTTCGAATGTATCGGATAAACCCTTCTCTATTTAGATATACATCTCTCTAGCTGTTGCGCATCTGTCAAATAATGATAAAATAATGTATCAATGTTTTAGCTTTGAAGCTTTGAAGATGTTTGAATTGTTTGCCTGTAAGGTAATGAAGAGTAAGATGGGCCAAAGTGTAAGAACAAAATAAAGGTGTATGTTTTTATTTGAAGATTTTTGCATACCTACCTTTCCTACTGTCCACTATAATGAAACCTGTGTAAATCGATAACTAGTATTTAGGTACCAATACAAACAAGAATTGTTACAGGAAATCATTTTCTAAAACGTCGTGGCGACAACATTTGAGTAGATTTAAAGCTAAAATAAAACGTATCGGCTCGTACACGGACTCTAAAATTTTGTTTTACGCTCATCTAGGTCCATATTTTTTTAAGTAAGCGCTATGAAAATTTAAACTGAATTTAAGATCTGACTGTTCAAAGTAACGTTTGGAATATTTGGAAATTTGTTCTGAATTTAAGATCTGACTGTCCAAAGTAACGTTTGGAATATTTGGAAACCTAGTTAAAGAAGTATAACTCGCGGTCGTAGATTCTTCAGCCAAACTTGAAAAGGATCTTGAAAATGGAGTCTATGTACTTCAAAGTATTTTCAAAGAAGTGGATTAAATATTAACATAAGTAGTTCTTAAGCAATATTGGTAAACAAAATGAGTTGTAAATACAACTTGAATACCTACTTAAGTATATAATTTATATTATTATTATATATATTATTAATGTTCTGTTATTTGTGCCGAATTCGCTCAAACCCACAAATCGTCGGAGATGAAAACTTGCGACTGAATATTTCACAAAATGTCTGGAGCAGACATTTATTAAATAAGTTATCAGAATGGAACGCCTTGTGCTTTATTTCATGAAATAAACCCTTTGTTTCAGATTATTGTGGGGCTGACTGTCTACAAAGTTATTTTTTGTTTACGCAAAACATGAAAACCGTTTGAAGAGGTCGTTAGTTAAAATCACTTTTTATATGAAAACAATACTGAAACTGCAAAAAAACACAATTGTTACATAATGAAAAATTGAGAAAAACATTTTTTTTTCATGATTTCGGCGAGTTGCTTATAAACAAAAATTGTTTTTAATAATGATGAACCTTACAAGTAAATAGTTTTTAGATTTACGTAAAGTGTATTTATCAACTTCTTCTTCTTTGTCGGTTCGGTGGTAGAGGCGGCCACAGCTTTTCCCATGATCCCCCGCCATCTCTTTCTGTTGGCAGATTGTCTGGCGCAGTCAGGTATGCTGTTTCCCACTGCGAATTTCACTTAGACAGTCCAGCGCATCGGTGACCTGCCACGTGATCTGGTTCCCACCACTTTGACTTTGCCCAGTATGACCAGTCGCTCCATGGAGTCGTTACCCCGCCTAGAGAGAGACATGGCCAAAGTATTGCAGTATGCGCGACTGTACTACGGCCGACAGACGTTGCGTGACGCTGAGCTCCTGGAAAATAGAGATGTTGGTGTGGAATTTCGTTCACAATGTCCTTGGCATCCTCCTCCAGCACCTCCATAAAATAGGTATTTACCTATGAAATTGCCGATTTCTTTGGAGAATATTCAACAAGTTCTATTTTTCATACTAGCATTTTTTTTGTTAATTTAACAACCGTGAATACTCATGTAATAAATCTTTTATGTAATGTTTAAACACTATGCTAACTTATTCCATTTACGATAAGCGAAAAAAATAAGTTTTGGCTAACTTACAACTCTCCGGTCACCCTTTTTTGCTCACAAAAAAAGAGTACCTAAGTGTCAAGATCTTTTTTTTAATGTTAAGCAAGCTAAAATGAGGACTTTATTTTTACTGATAGTTGACTTTCATGGTCATAATTTGATACAATATCAAGATCTTATTCATAAAAGTTATTATTTTATCTGTGTGTGAAAAAATATCGGCAATTTAATTGAAGACCTAATAATTATAACAAGTAAATTTTATTACAATCGGAAATGAACGAAATGTTGAATTGTACACATCACAACTTTGTTTTATTTATACAGATAACTAACATAATTATCTAGTTGGTCGGTTCAGTAGTAGTTCAGTAAAATTACGGGAGCTAGTATGACGAAATGGAAATAATTTGCAATAGCGGTCTTTCTTCTTTTAATCGTTAGATCAAATGGCTAGCTGTCATTTTGTAAATGAATCCAACTATTTTTCACTAATTTTTTTTTTCTTTATTGACCAAAATATTAATTTATTTAGTTGCTTTGGCAAAATTGCTAATTACATACTTCCTATACTTTTTGCTTGATTTGGAACTATAATTTGATTGTGAATGTAAATCCAACAAAAAAACGTAACAACTACGTTGTAATTTTTGTATTCGTAAATTTAGTTGGATTCGTAGATATTAGTGTTTTATAATCACATCAAAGTCAGATAAGCAAAATTACAGCTTATTAGCATTTAAAGTTTTGCGAATCCGTAATTTTACTGGACTATAGGTAGTTCCAGAGATTACTATTTACCCCTTACGTACAATGGATTTTTAAAATTGAAGATTTCGGGGGGATACGACTCCCATATCTCCCCTCCCGGGCCAGCTGCTTACTAAGTTGTTAGCAATTACACTTTAGTAACCTAAAATAGCTGTTATACTGGCAGGCAATGACTTTTCTTTTTGTGTCTGTCTAGTTTAAAATGGAAGTTATGTGTCTGGCACTTACGGAGCTTAGTGTTTGTAGTACCATGTGCCATTTTACACGTCTGTGTCTGAACATTTTCTTTATTAGGTTTTTCATAGCTTGTTTTCTGTGAACATCTTGAAAAATAGCAACGTAATATTTCTGTTCCCTAACGATCTTGAATGGAACAGTAAGTGATTCAACTATGCGTGGTAGTGCACCGTTATATTTTTTTTATGTGAAGTACCTTCTCGCACTTTGCCATCAGCAAGGCTCTGGATTTGTAAGTCAATGTGACGAATATAAACTTTGAGGCTTTTCTAACGGGCGTAATTATACAATAAAAAGTTACGGTGAAGTTCGACTTTTGTAAAAACGTTGTTTTTATTTTATATACTATTTTTTATTGGGATTTGGAGGTGAAGAAAGATACAAACTTTGATCGAAAATAGTACGGACTAGCCATTCAGAATTAGAAAATAGCCATCTTCTAGTTAATAAACAAACTATTGGCAGATTGTGTCTTGTGAAAAAGGATAACTTTGCGTTTGAAAATTTAAGAAAAAAAGTAACTGTTATAGTTGTAAAGTGCTTTATTTCAATTAATGATAATAATGTGCGTGTAAACATCGTAAGTAAAAAGTTAATAAATTTGATGCATTATAAGTAATAAGTACATGATATTGTCAGTGTGTACCTACATTTTTAATTTTAAGATACTTGGTGTCCGTCCATTACTTAAATAAAAAACTGTCAAAGCCCTTGACTCCAAGAATAATTACAAATGAACAGATAATTACGTAATCTTGATTACTGACCTTATTTTTTTATTCTTGAGTATTGGAATCGGGAATTTTTGTTATCAAAATTTGTTTGTAATTCTGAATAGGTTGTTATAACAAGTCATAATCATAACATAATATAGAAGTCACACATAATTAGGTATACCTACCCGGTTATTCCCTGAGTGTACCGTATCTTTATCGCCTTAGAGCATTCAGTTGGTTTAATCACAGTTTAAAGCTGTGGTTTAATGCTGTAAGTTTGTCGCCATCACTTTTTAACTGACTGTTGAGAAACTTACACGTGTTTTAACAATGTCTGCAAAAAATATAACTTTGTTGTCTGTTGCCTCTTGCATTTTGTGTTTGATAAGCGCTGGTAAGTGAACATTTTGCCCGTTTTATCTGTACATATTTGAATTTTTTTATTGTGTATAAATATATTTGTATCAGGTAACAATAGTCCATAGATACCTTAAAAACTAAACATACTTATTATTAAAATTTAAACAATATTTAGCTAGTAATTTTAACAATATAAATAATTTATTATTTGAGTTTTAGGGGCTATGCAGCTCAAGATGAAGCTGTAGTCACTGCGACCTAAAAGATCTATTGTGACTCGCCACCTAGTTATAATAACTCTTTGAGCCCAACGGCTTCCACGAAGTCTAGAATCTTCCTGGTTTTGAGAGTTTTTATTTCCTCCGGGTCGATTATGTGTCGTCCCAGATGGATGCTACGCCTGTGGATTAGAGGTCCACAGTCACATAAGAGATGCTTGGGTGTTTCCTGCTCCTCATTACAATATCTGCAGACGTCAGTATCACTCAATTTCATGAGAAACAGGTGTCTGTTTAGTTTGCAGTGTCCAGTTAAGGCTCTAACAGTCGCGCTGACGTTCGATCTACTGAGTTGTGTGAGCTCATTCGTCCGTTTTCGCGAGTAGCCTTCTACTAGGGATTTGGCGTGTTTTAGTCCTGGTTGTTTTAGCCAGAATTTTTTTGACTCGTCCAAGAGATTGTCTTTAAGGAGTTGCATAGCCTGGTTTTTCGAAATACCGCAGAAAGGTTCTGGACCGATCTGTTGGCCTCGCGCTCCAGTTCTAGCAAGCTCGTCGGCTTTTTCATTACCGATGATGCCTGAATGACCAGGGACCCATTTCAGAATAATTTTATTCTTTTGTCCCAGTTCATTCAGTTTGTCTACGCAGTCTTTTACCAGTTTCGATCGTATTACGTTCGAGTTTATGGCGTTAAGTGCTGCTTGGCTATCTGAGAAGATATAAATGGTCTGATTTGTGTAGTTTCGTTGGCGGTTGGTTTCTGCACATTCTATGATGGCATAGACCTCTGCCTGGAATATTGTGGCGTATTTGTCAAGATTAACACTAAGGTTGACTCTTGGTCTTACGTCATGAATACCACAGCCTACGTCATGACCCATTTTGGAGCCGTCCGTGTACCAGACCAGGCTTCCAGCCTTGCAGGAGCTTTGGTCATCAGACCACATCTCTCTACTAGGTAGTTCCACAGAGTAATTCCTAGTGAAGTTACAGAGTCGAAGCATGACATCAGATGTCATTGCAAGCGGTTTGAGTTCAAGCACTGATTCATGTAAAGATCTCAGTGCTTGAGAGTGCCAACCTACTTTACCAGTGTTGCCCACTCTGTAGATCCCTGCTTTCGCCTCCTTCACAATAAACAAGTGAAGTGGCGGTAGGTTTAGCAGAGCATTTAGTGCTGCTCCTGGTGTTGTAGACATGGCCCCCGTTGCCATAAGGCAAGCTAATCTTTGCAAGCTAGTTAGCTTGTTTATAACTGTCGTTTGAGTTGCTTTTTTCCACCATACTACACAGGGCTATCTTGGGGTTTAGGCCCCACCTTGCACCCGCCAAACGACAGCAAATTCCTAAGGCAATTTTGGCCTTTTGGATCACATTATCTATGTGTGTATTCCACGTCAGCTTTTGGTCGATTGTAACGCCCAAGTATTTGGCTTCCGTGGAAAATGGTATGGGAGTTCCCTTGATAGTAGGCGTTTTAAGTTTGTCCAACTTACGCTTCCTAGTGAAAGGGACTATTGTTGTTTTGTTCGGGTTTACCGACAAACTGTTTTCAGTGCACCACTTATTGATGACATTAGAGATCTTTGAAGTATGGATGATACAGTGCTCTGACAGGGGCCTATCACGCAGGCTACCACATCGTCCGCATAGCCCTATATATCCAGATCCTTTTTAGAGGCTTCAATCAGTAATTGATCGACAACAAGTGACCACAATAGGGGCGATAGTACGCCCCCCTGTGGGCATCCCCTAGTTATCTTGAAACCTCTAGTAGTTCCATGTAAACTGACGTTTACAGTTCTATGAAGGAGCATACTTTCGATCCAGCGGATGGTTGTGCTGTCAATGCTCTTGTCACTCATTCCCCTGGATAGGGTCTCGATGGTGACGTTATCGAAAGCTCCTTCAATATCAAGAAAAGCGCATAGGGCTATTGGTTTATCTTCTAGGGCCCTTTTGATCCTGTCTGTTAGTTCTAGCAGAGCAGTTTCAGTGGACTTTCCTTTACGATAAGCGTGTTGCTTTGTGTGTAGGGGACGATCGCGCAGTGGCTCGTCCCTTAAGTACATATCAATTACCTTTTCCATACTCTTGATTAGGAATGAGGTGAGGCTAATGGGTCTGAAGGATTTTGGTTGTGAGAAATCCTTCTTTCCAGCCTTTGCAATAAAGCGGACTTTCACTGTAGTCCATTTGCTTGGTATATATCCCCAGGCATAACTTGCCCTGAAGATCTTTACCAAAATGGGGATGAGGATTTCCTTTCCTTGCTGTAGGAGAGCCGGAAAGATATCGTCCTCCCCAGCTGATTTGAATGGCTTTAATTAATAATTTAACTAGTAATGCAATGTTTAATGATGGTGTTGTGTGTAATAATAATAATGTTTTTCACATCAAAGAAATCACTTAGCTCTATCCAGCTCTATCCATTGTTGTCTTTGAAGCTAATTTTCAAATCAAGTTTAAAAGTGACCGCTGGACAAACACGGTACATAACTAATTCTGAATCCACCTGTTTGCTCATCCATCATCATAATATGTTAGGTATCCTAAGAGTATTGGCCGTCCGACTCTCATCCATCTGTTACCTTGTTTTTAGCTCCCAATATTATGAAACTGCAAGCATGGCTGTGATACCATATAAAGAATGGAGATCAAAATGACGACAAATTAATTTGTTTTGAGATCCTGTAGGTATTTTGTCGGATTCTGAATTGGCGTGGTAACCATTTTTGATTTTACTTCCAGACTGCAATGTTGTGAGCAAGAGCGAATGGGGTGGTTTAGATCCAGTCGGCGTGAACTATCACGCCCAGCCAGTGGACCTGGTCATCTTCCTGCACACGGTCACCCACCGCTGCACCACAGACGCCGAGTGTGCTGAGTTCATGCGGAACACCCAGAAGTACTTTATAACCCGGATGGACTTCTGGGATGTTGGGAGCTCGTGAGTATGGAATACATGGTTGTTCTAAAAAAGTAAAAGCTGAGATGGCTAACACCCGGTATATGTGTGAACGAACTCATTCGCGAGGAGAGAGGACTATCAATTTGATTCTCTAAATCCCAATTTCACTGTCAATCTTTGATACATCATATTATGTATTGTTCACCTTTGTGTTATAAAAATAGTAATTAATAAGTTTATGAACATTGGTTTTATGTTTTAGATTTTACGTCGGCGGTAACGGAAAAATCTACGAAGGCGCTGGTTGGCTCCACGTTGGTGCTCATACCCTCGGGTATAACTCTCGTTCCATCGGAGTCTCCTTCATAGGCAATTATCACAGTATGTGGTTAATTTACAATTTACATCTGTGTATTTTACCAGAAGGGCCGCTTGGTCCTATTTGCATTAAGCCCGCCGGTAACGATCAATTGCGATTGTCAATTTTTTCGTCAATGCCATTGTTGGAGCGATTGACAATCGCTTCATTTTCACGCGTAAATGATCAATATTCGCATCAATGGGCGTCAATGACGTAAAAATTGACAATCGCAAATGATCGTTACCGGCGGCCTACAATTATTGTCACAGTATTAAATATATTAACATGACCTGAGAATGCTTGTGCGAAATGGCTCTTCTATTCGTTAACTCACTCGGACGCAGGATTTGAAATTCAGGCCTTTTTAGGTTGAGAGAAGATGTCGCAAATTCCCAGTGACTTGTCCCAGTATAATGTTTTTTTATTACGTTTTGTTAAAAAGCTTCTCCTCGGCTCAATCTATGCCAAATAAATAAATAGCGAAATTAATCTCATTGGGACTAATTGCCACAAACCCCCTTTTTAGGATTTGAGAAACCACTAGTGGTTTACGTACTTACTTAAAGATTAAAGGAAAAAAACACTATTAAACTGAAAGATTGCTTAGTTGTCCATTTGTCTGTATGTACTTATCTCTCGGGCTGCCAAAACAACTTTAATAACACCGGCCTAACGTAACGTATTTACATATACCGCATAATACTATTTTTGTTTATCAATTAATCAAAACCTGTAGGGTATTTCCTATTGACCTTCAATCGTGAACAAAAAGCGAGCAAGGACGCACTCTCACAGCCCAAAAAACATATAATTTCAAAATGGGACCCTCTAATTCCCGAGTAGATTCACATCAGCTATAACATTTATAAATCCAATAAACAAAATCTAAAAGAAAGTTTGTAATCTGTGTTCTTTTTAACACGTTGTCTGCCCACCATCAAGTGCCCGTCATTACTGTACGTGTAGTAACACGTACAGTAATGCTCCCATGCCCCATACAAAACTGATCCCACTGGTGATGCTCAAAGCATTCACAGTTTGTATCTGGCCCCTGAAACTTCCCCAAAACGATACCATGAAAAATAATCTTTTGATCCCACCGGTGATGCTCATGGCAGTCAACGTGTTAAAACCGAGAGCTTAAAATATTTCTGTGTAAAGCTTAGGCTAATGAAAAGCCTATAAGCTGACTAGATAAAATATATAAAAAGCCTAGAGGGGCATGCAATATCTACCACGTAATAAGTATCATTTTGAAATCCCGTATAAAGACTAAGAAGTTATTTTTATAATCATAAAAACCAGCCAAGTGCGAGTCGGACTTACGCACGAAGAGTTCCGTACCAAAAAACAGCCAAAAAATCACGTTTGTTGCATGGGCAGCCCCAGTTCAATATGTGTGGTAAATAAATACCTATGGCAAAAAAATCACACATTATTCTGCATACACCCGAGACATTAAGATATTTGTCTGAGTATTCCTGAAACTAAATTGCATCGCCTAGTTAAAACAATAAGCAATATCTTAATTATTTTAACAATTTACGATTCAGCTCCCGAATTACAACTCTTAAAACTTGTCAGTTTTCTGAATGCCTATCAATGCGTCTCTTTTATTTGCTATGGTGACACAGAGATGTAACTATAGCAATAGGGAATATGCATAATTTTTTTTTAATCTTAATCAAAAGTATAATGCGTGAGAAAGTTAACTGTAATATTAAAACTTTTCTCTTGCGTTTTTTTCTCGTGATATAGTTACTTGAAGTTAGCGCGCAGCACCACCCGGCGAAAACGCTCCATACAAAACGGTGACGTCACACATCACGTTTCAGGAGTGTTTCGGCGCGTTTAATATGGAGTTAGGCAATAATCTTCAATTATCTCCCTAAATTTTGCGTTTAAGTACATATGTGTCATACAAAATATTGTTTCTTATTCGATATTCTATCTGACTGTAAAGTGTATTATACCTATATACGAAAATGAAAAAAAAAATCGTTATTTTCCCCTGATTTCATCGTGTGATAAAACTAGGATTATACATTTTTTTTTTCCTGTTCCATCATGTTTTTATAAGTGTCCGCAGCGATCAAGCTCAAATTCATCAAAATCGGTGACTTATGCATATTCCCTATTCATAAACCTGGCAAGTTTTAAGAAGTTGTGGTACAACTTCTTGCAACTTCTTGTAATTCAACTTCTTGCAGATGACGAGCCATCAGCAGAGCAGTTAAACGCCACGAGAGCTCTCCTGAAATGTGGCGTGGACAACGGCCACTTGACCGCTAATTACCGCGTGGTGGGTCAAAACCAGCTCAAAGCATCTGAATCCCCTGGCAGGAGGCTCTACGACAAGATCAGATCCTGGCCGGAGTGGCTGGAGGACGTCAGCTCACTTAAGCACTAAAGCATTAAACGACACCAGTATATCTCTACTTTAAAGTACCAAACATAACTCTCGTGTAGAAAAAAACTATAAAAGTAAAAGCAAAGCTCTGAAGAAAAGCAAGAAATAATGTTCAAATCAGTTAATAAAAAAAAGTCTATATAAGACAGACGGGTGGGGCTGGGCTAGAGGTAATTTTTTACTTTATGGAATTGCCGATATTTTTCTCACACACAGAGGCTCTCGTTATCTTCTCTTCTATGATGGTAGGTTGCTTCAGACTTGTTATTATTTCGAATTATGATCATTACGGCTCACTATCAGTAAAAACAATAGCAGAAATGACCGCTTAATTCGTTGTAACTTAGCCGAAACTTATTTTTTTCACTTAACACATTGTGGCCTTAGTTAGCTGAGTGTTTAAACATTTGTACATAAAAGTTTTAAAACATTAGCATTCATGGTTGTTAAATAAATTAAGACAATGTTAGTATGGAAAATGCAAATTCTTTAAAATTCTGCATACCAAAAGGCAATTTCAATAACGGTCGTTTACTCGATAAATATTGTATTTTTTTTAAAAGCCTCGGCCGACTTCGTTATTTTTTTTATTATTTATTGATTTGAACATTATTTCTTGCTTTCTCTAGAGCTGTTTTTTTAAAGGTTTTTGAAAGAGTTTTGCTTTTTTAAAGGCTTTTTTATTTTTAACTTTTTGTGGTAATGTAAGCGAAGATATTATAAATAAAAAGTTATACTAATATTTCACACTTTTCAATGGTATAATACCCCTAGAAACTCAATTTCCACATTTCTTTTTGGATCTTCGTAGTTCAAGCTTATTTCAGAACGTCTTTGACCATACCATAGATAGGTACCTAAATTATTTTTGGTAGTCATAAACCTACCAATATTTCAATGACTATACAGTTCCGAATTGATTTTGAGGAGACAATGAAATTAATAAAATACTATCATCACATCAGTAAATAAACGAGTAATTCTGATTCTTAAGGCGGTTGTATGTCCGCAAGTGGCGCCCTCAGAGGTATTTATTTAATAAGTTATTAATAGAAAAAGATTTTAATAATGTTTTAAGTGGAGTTTTTAGGGCCCATGGAAGGCCCATGGTCTAGTATTTTAGAAGGTATCATACTAGGCATCATACTATGTAGAAAGAAGGTATCTACATGCCCTCGTAGTCATTCGTAGAAGTAGATAGCAAATGTGTCAAAAACGGCCACTTTAAGCAGTTTTGCTATCTAATTCTAGTAGTGACTACGAGGGAATGTAACGATACCGTCTCAAAATACTAGACTGTGGGCCCTAAAAGTTCCACGTAAAGCATTATTAAAATTGTGTATTAGAATTATAGTATTAAATAACCACTTTTGCTCAGGGTGCCAACTTAAAGTTCCAACAAAAAAGAATCATCTAAATCGATGAATCTTTGAAAGAGACGTAGTGCAGAGGATTAAACAGGAATTGCCTTCAGAGAGCTTTATACGTTTGTGATGATCACGTAAATATATGTATATCTACAAATTTACTCACAAAAGAGTTATTTTATTTATTTTAGCGGACTGTGACTGACATGACAACTAGTTGACATTTCCAATGCCAAACTTTTCATTTTTTTATTTGAGCAAAAGCACTACCTACGCATACAGCCGTAATAGTGATTTGTTGTACTATGCTGTAAATTTAAATTTTAAATTATTATTTAAATTAAAATGAAGTATTATAAAAATTCCGCAATTGGTTATTCCTGACTCCAAAGCCAAAAGCTACCAGAAAATATATAATTCACAACAGTTTTGGAAAAGTTTACCAACCCAATTATTACAATATGGGCATCAAATAAAAGGCCTTATAATGAGCACATTTCAAAACTATACACCGGTAATTTTTAGGTACCTACCTATATCTGAAAAAAAAAATGAAAAAAAAGGGATATCAGACCACGTGTCTGAATATAAACGTGCAGTTAAATGAATAGTTTGAAAATATCGGAAACAAAACTTGATTATTCGGCAAACTCACAAAAATAGCAAGACGCGTGCACACATTCATTCTTTCCATGATTTACGTAGGTAAACAGTCTCAATTTGATTACGCGCTTGTTATTCTGTAAATGAGCTCTAAATGCAGAAATCAGTAAAATGGGACACAAACCACAATATCTTTCTTGACTATTCTTGGCCAAGTACATATTGAAACTTTGAACTATACATAGGTACTCGATAAGAATATGGAAGAGATACACTCATTATTTTTTTAGATTACCTACTTAAAAATTTACCGTGTATAATTTGTCACTAAAATGTGTGAAATAAAAATAATAAATTTAAAAAATATTAAAAACACGACTGCCCTACCAAAAACAAACAAAAAAGTTAAATAAATAACAAGTGTAATTGCAGTCGGGGACCTCTTTTATTAAAAATTGTAACTCAAAACGGTCCTCCGTCTGCGATTTCACTTGTTATTTATTTAACTTTTTAATTCATTTTAACATTGAAAATGTTTTTTCGTTCGCTCCAGTAGGCCCCGGAAATAAAAAAAACTACTTTTTTCAACCCAAAAATCGTGTGTTTTCACAAAAAAAATCTGATATCTCGAGAACGGGGCTGAATTTCAATAATATGAATAAAAGCACCTTGGCATTGAACTAAGGAATGTTTTAGGTCATTACACTTTTTTCGATATTGGTGACGTTTGAGGCTACAGACAGGCCCGGACTTAGAAACCCAGGGCCCCTAGGCACTTTACATTTGGGCCCCCCATCCCGTACCCATTTTTAAAATTAAGCAAATAAAATGCACTAGTCCAGAAAATATACCTATAATTTTTTTTTTAATATTGAAAATATTATATTTAACCGACTTTAATAAGGTACTATAAATTAAATATAAACATTAGAAATAATGCAGTCTAAGTAGGCCTGCCATCACCTAAATTACAGACTATGATAAAGATTTCAAAAACCCGGGACATTTAGTTACTTAAATAAAGAATTTTACCCGGACGCACTTGCCAGTCTCCAGCAAAAAAACGGCCGCGCAGCGCGATTCTTAGTTAGTTTAATCCACTAATCTTGAAATCTTGTCTGTCTTTAGGAAAAAAATGGCCGCGCAGCGCGATTGTATAGTCAGTTAATTTAATGATCAAGTAATCTTGCCTGCCTTATAGTAAAAAAAACGGCCACGCAGCGCGATTTTCATTCAGTGTTATTCACGAATCGTGTACTTTTGCCTGTCTATAGAAAACATAAAAGGGCCGCGCAGCGTGATTTTTTAACACGTTTTTATTAGGTTGCTTTCTCGTTTGTGCTGCTTAGCTGGTTAACTAAAAAGCAAAAATTAAAAATTGACTAAAAAAAATCTTTTTTAAAAACACGTTTTTAAAACGGACTAAATTATTACAAAAAATGGACTAAAAACATTAAAATGTACTAGTAAAAACAGACTAAAAAGTAAAAAATAAATTCTTCTGTAAATATTTATATCCTTATTATACCTACAGAAATTTTAAACCTAAAAACGTGGGGCGCATGCTTAAGACAATATGGATGACAACAAAATGCGTAATTTTTTACAAAATAAGTAATAGAGTTGTAAATATTTACAGAAGAATTAAT
Source organism: Agriphila tristella (assembly GCA_928269145.1). Classification (NCBI taxonomy): domain Eukaryota; kingdom Metazoa; phylum Arthropoda; class Insecta; order Lepidoptera; family Crambidae; genus Agriphila; species Agriphila tristella. Next base: position 20,140,871 of record OV743440.1, on the reverse strand, counting down.
TTTTACTTTTTAGTCTGTTTTTAGTAGTCCGTTTTAATGTTTTTAGTCCAATTTTTTTGTAATCCGTACTACTACAATTTTGTTGTAGTCCGTTTTAAAAACGTGTTTTTAAAAAGTTTTTTTTTTTAGTAAATTTTAGTTAGTTGAAGTCAGTTCAGAGTAAAAAATTCGGCCGCGTAGCGCGATTTTTGGTCAGTTTTATCCACTAATCTTGTAACCTTGCCTATCTATAGGAAAAACTAAAAGGCCCGCGCAGTCCGATTTTTAGTCAGTTCATCCTTCGTTGGGGACCATCGTCAGTTTGGGCCCCTAGGTTAGCTGGGCCCCTAGGCCAGGGCCTTGTAGGCCTAGGCGTAAATCCGGGCCTGGCTACAGAGGTACCCTTAGCCGCGACTTTTGCGCGGCGCGAGGTACGATATCACGCGGCGGGCGGCTCGCGTGCGGCCACGAGAACGTATTACTATGAGAGCTCAAAGACGTGGAACTCGAAGAGCTTTAAGATGATGTAAAAAAAATTGGGAAAAGTTGGTTTTGAAGAAAAAATATGGGTTTGAATTTTTTTTTAAATTTTAGACCGAAAATGACGCGTTCTTAATGAAAATTGAAATAGACGGGTTTCAAGATAATGTGCGCGTAATTTCGGGAAGCGCGCTCCTTACGCGCGGCGCGTCTTTTACGTTTTATGCAAGTACATCAATTTGTACAGAAAACCGCCTCGTCCAACACAGCGAGGCGCGCCGCGACGCGTGAGCGCGCACCGCCGCGTGCCGCTGGCGATCCGCGACCGGTTCGCGCCAGCAGGCGCGTTACCGCGGGGTACAACACACTGCGACGCGCCCCGCGGCTGGTTTTCGATGATCGTTTTATTACGATGGCGGGATTCCCTCTGGTTTTTTAAATGTTTCGTGGCTTGGATATACGCCCATTTTAGTGCCATTTGGTAGGTACATTATGCAGCACATGAGGTTATACAAAACTGTAAAAAATCTGTTATTTATTTGATTGAATATCATTACGCTGTCGTGGAAGCCCAGCATGCCGTTGACCGTACCTACCTACTCGTATGTTATTAAAATTCCGCCATTAATATCGAGATGGCAAATCTTAATTATTTGTCTGGACGTTTTAATCTCATGAGTGATTTCATATGGGTTCAGTTTTTTTTCCTTTTGAGGTACGCGACGGAACCCTAAAAACCTGGAAATAAAAACAAAGCAACTTCAAAATTTAATGCCTCTAAAAAGCAAGCGGCGGGGACGCGTCAGACGCCGAACGGCGCGGGGACGCGGAGAAAACCGCCCGAACAGGCGTTGCGCTGCGCCGTCGCCGCGCGCGTGAAACGCCAAACCGCGCCCCGCGACGGCGCGCGGCGGCAGTGGGAGAATCGCCTCGTCGCGTCGCTGAGTTACTATGAGGATTGACGTAGTTGACTTCAAAACAAATCTTAGATTTTTTTATATTTTTAGGTACCTTTTAATAAAATATAATAGCACAGAATAAATAATAGTATAGTAGCTACTGTTTATAACAATGTTATTATTTTTATATGAATTTCATACACACGAATCACAGAAAAGTAGATTCAAAATTGTTCATGGCTTAGCTGTGATTTCAAAGTATTGTAAGTACTTATTCAAACAAAGGAATATATTTTTATAAAATTCAATACCTAAATTCAATAATCTATGATAGGTAGATTCATTTTCAATGCCCTTTCAAGTCGTGTAGAGCACGAGATCTGTGAATTTTTTGGTAGGGCAGTCTTGTTTCTAATTTATTTGAAATTTTTATGTGATGCTTTTAATAAATAAATAAATGATTGGACAATTTCACACAGCGCCATCTAGCCCCAAAACTAAGCAAAGCTTGTAATATGAGTGCTAGACAACTGATATACTACATATATACTATTTAAATATATACTTATTTTATTATACATGGTAACACCCAGACCCGTCACAGAAATTAAAATTCATCATTTAAATTTCTGCCCGGCCGGGATTCGAACCCGGGAGAAGACCTCTTGCGTGGTAGACCGGCATGTTGACCACTGCACCACTCAGGTCGTCGAATAAGAATAAGAATAGAAGTTATGTGTCTGGAGCTTAGTATGTCATGTGCCTTTTTGCACGTCTGTGTCTGAACATTGTTTGGTTTTTATAGCTTGTTTTCTGAGAATATCTTGAAAAATAGTACCGCAATTATACATTTTTATTGTAAGGTGTCTTCCGCGGACGCCGGCTTCCGGAAAACAACAGAAAATCTGTTGCGTGTCATTTTCCGGTTGTTGACGGGTTAAAGGGACAGGTAGTTTAACAAGGACTCTGTTCCCTAATGATCTTGAATGGAATAGTAAGTTAGTGATTCCAAAATGTTTGGTAGTGGGTTGTACTTTTTATGTTAAGTACGTACTTTGCCATTAATATTTGTAAGTCAATGTGACGAATATATACTTTGAGGCTTTTCTAACGGGCGAACCTAATTGCATAGTATGTTACGGTGAAGGATGAAGCTCCTGTGAAAACGTAGTTTATATTATACATTATCCTGGGCTTTCAGAGAAGAAAATACAAATTCAGATCAAAAATAGTACGGACTAGCAAGTCTGTACAAATAGCCATCTTCTAGTTAATAAACAAGCTATTGGCAGATCAAATAAAGGCACTGCAGTTTGTATATATACTTGTATATACATAGTTTGTTATAGTTTGTAAGGTACTTACTTTATTTATTTTAATGAATGTTATGTGCGTGTAAAAAGTTGATGAATAATTAAGTACATTTCTAGTTTACAAAGAAAATTTTAAGATACTATTGGTGTCTGTTACGTAAATAAAAAACCGGCCAAGTGCGAGTCGGACTCACGCACGAAGGGTTCCGTACCAAAAAAACAGCAAAATATCACGTTTGTTGTATGAGAGCTCCCCTTAAATATTTGTTTTATTCTGTTTTTAGCATATTATGTTATAGCAGCAATAGAAATACACGATCTGTGAAAATTTCAACTGTCTACCTGTAGTCGTTATCAATATGGAGCAAAGAACGGCAAAAAATACGTTTGTTGTATGGGAGCCCCCCTTAAATATTTATTATAATATTCTGTTTTTTGTATTTGTTGTTATAGCGGAAACAGAACTACATCATCTGTGAAAATTTCAACTGTCTAGCTATACGGTTCATGAGATACAGCCTGGTGACAGACAGACAGACGGACAGCGGAGGCTTAGTAATAGGGTCCGTTTTTACCTTTGGGTACGGAACCCTAAAAACTGTTAAAGCGCCATGATTCCAAGAATAATTACAAACAAACAGAAAATGACGTAATCTTGAGTACCGACCGTATTTTTTTTATTCTTGAGCATTGGAACCGGGGATTTTTTGGTATCAAAACTTGTTTATGATTCTGAATACTTTGCTATAACAAGTCATTATTAATGTAGGAGTCACACACAACTGTACGGGCGTAAGGTTATCCGTTATTCCCTGAGTGCAGTGTTTTCGCTATCATTATTGAACAGACTGTTGAGAAACTTACACGTGTTAAAACAATGTGTGCAAAAAAGATTGTAACTTTTCTATCTGTGGCCTCTTACATTTTGTGTTTGATAAGCGCTGGTAAGAGAACTTTTAATTAATAATATAGTTTTCCCTGTTTATTCTGTGCACATTTGCAATTAAAGATGTTTTTATTATTTATTTACCTATTTATATCTGGCAACAATAGCCCATAGACATATCTATCTATCAGTGGCGAGGGGTGAAATTATGGCGAAGGTAAGCCGCTCTACAAAAAATATGAAAAATGTTATGATCTGCACAGTGGATCAGTGGGGTAGGATTTTCAAAAGGTAAGCCGATGGGAATCGGCTTGTATGGACCCTTCGCCACTGCTATCTATACCCTTAAAACTAAACAAAGGTACTTGTATTAAACTTTAAACAATATTTGTTAATTAATAACTAAGCTAGTTATCTATATATATAAAATTCAAAGTCCTGACTGACTGACTGAGTGAGATATCAACGCACAGCCCAAACCGCTGAACCTAGAGACTTGAAATTTTTCACACAGATACCTTATACAGTGTAGGCATCCACTAAGGAAGGATTTTTGAAAATTCCATCCCTAAGGGGATGAAATAAGGGATGAAAGTTTGTATGAAAGTCCCTCAGTTTTGATGCTAGGATCTTAATTTTTTGTGTTTAGGCTGATGATTGAAAATCAATAAATACATGTATCATCGTTTTTCAAAATTCTACCCCCGAAGGGGTGAAAAGGGGGATGAAGTTGTGTATAGAAGAAAATCCATAATTTTCTAAGTAAAAATCGCTAATTTTATAATTTAGGCTTATGCATGGAAAAATAACGCAACGTATATTGTTATTGGTAGTATTTCAACCCCTATGGGGATGAAATGGGTTAAATAAACCTAAAATAGATATGGATGTCGTTATTGGGGATTTCTGGGATGACGATTGCGAAAATGCCATTTATTTTGAAGTCCAACACGGTCGACATGATTTAACCCCTAAAGGGGTGAAATTGGGTTTAAATTTGGCAAGGATAACAAAATAAAATAAACATTATAACTTAAAACTTCGAACGAGCATGTCTAAAAATAAATAGGCAAACATATATTTTGTGGTTTTTTTAAATCAACCCCTTAGAGGGTAAATGGGTAAGTAAACATAAAAATCGATATGGATGTCGTTCTTGAGGTTTTCTGGGATGGTGATTGCGAAAATAAAATTTATTTTGAATTGCAACACTGTGAACATGATCTAACCGTTAAAGGGGTGAAAATGGGGTGCAAATTATGTATGGAAAAATAATATAAAATAGACATTACAAATTTAAAATTCTTAGGAGCATGTCTAAAAATAAATAGGCAAACATGTATTTTGTTATTTTCAAAATCATCTCTTAGGGGGTAAATGGGGTAAGTAAACATGAAAATCGATGTGGATGTCGTTCTTGAGGTTTTATTGGATGAGGAATGCGAAAATGACATTTATTTTGAAGTCCAACACGGTTGACATGATTCAGCCCCAGAGGACGGGAACGGGAACGGGAACGGGAACGGGAACGGGAACGGGAACGGGAACGGGAACGGGAATGCTTGAAAGCGAACGCGAACGGGAAAGGAAACCGACGGGACCGAACGGGAACGGAAAAGGGTAAAGAAACGGGAACGGGATACTACTAATATTTCTGGACCTAACTCTGATTATTGTAATCAACTAGCTTCCGCCCGCGACTTCGTCCGCGTGGATATTAGAGAAAATCCTTAGGGAACCTTCAACCAGAATCCAACCAGCCGATTTTATGCGATTAGGCTGGTCCCCACCAAGCGCGCAGCCTCGTGCGAGGCCTGCCACACGCGTCAAACGTTTTGCCTCGCGAGGCAGCGCTTGGTGGGGACCGGCCTAATCGCATAAAATCGGCTGGTTGGATTCTGGTTGAAGGTTCCCTAAGGATTTTCTCTAATATCCACGCGGACGAAGTCGCGGGCGGAAGCTAGTATTTTATAATATTAAAAATTTAATTTGTAATTTAATGTTCAACAATGTTTATGTTGTGTCACAAAATAATACCTATATAATACTATGTTGTGTGTAATAATGTTTTTCTCATCCAAAATAACTTAGCTCTAATGGATAGAGCTGGATATAGCTCTAGGTATCCTATGAGTATGACCGCCCGACTCACATCCATCTTGCCTTTTCTGTAGAGCCCAATATTATGAAAAAAAGCAAGCATGGTTGTGAGACCATATAAAGAATGAAGAATTAATTTTTTAATTCTTTATTTCATCGGAATCGGATTAGCGCGGTAACTATTTTTGATTTCTCTCTTCCAGACTGCAATGTGGTAAGCAAAAGCGAATGGGGTGGTTTAGACCCAGTCCGCGTGAACTACCTCGCCAGGCCAGTGGACCTGGTCATCATCCAGCACACGGTCACCCAGCGCTGCACCACGGACACCAAGTGTGCTGACATCATGAGGAACATCCAGGCGTACCATATGGACCAGTTGGGCTTTTGGGATGTTGGGAGCTCGTGAGTACGGAATACTTCCTCGTTGTTAAAAAACCGGCCAAGTGCGAGTCGGACTCGCGCACGAAGAGTTCCGTACCAAAAAACGGCAAAAAACTCATGTTTGTTGTATGGGAGCCCCCCTTAAATATTTATTTTATTCGGTTTTTATTAATTTTTATTATAGCGGCAACAGAAATACATCATCTGTGAAAATTTCAACTGTCTACCTGTTGTCTTTATTAATATAAAGCAAAAAACGTCAAAAAAATCATGTTTGTTGTATGGGAGCCCCCTTAAATATTTTTTTTATATTTTTAGTATTTGTTGTTATAGCGGCAACAGAAATACATCATCTGAGAAAATTTCAACTCTCTAGCTATCACGGTTCATGAGATACAGCCTGGTGACAGACAGACAGACAGACAGACGGACAGCGGAGGCTTAGTAATAGGGTCCCGTTTTTACTCTTTGGGTACGGAACCCTAAAAAAGAAAAAGCTGGAATAGCTATAAGCCTCGGCCCTCCAAGCATGTTCTTTTGCCCGTACCGTACCTCCGCTCCGTATCAGCGTTCCGATTCAAAAACTCTGGTCGCGGCGATTATTGCGTGTTCATTTCGTGTCACCATGTAGTCGACTGCGGAAGTGTATGAGAATTTGGCAATTTTTTGCGTGTGCTTTATTGTTATTCACAATATTGTAACGAAAAAAAAACAAAAACAAAAGATGTGATGTTGGTGGCAGTTAAAATAGAGAAGAAGTAGAAAACTCCCCGATCACGTCCAGCCTCGTGTTGTACCGTACCTACCTCCGTACCGTATCGCCTTTGAACGGGGCGAAAAAACCGACTCGCGCGGGGCGTACCTTTCGAGACGCCCGCGCCGCCGTACCTCCGTTCCGTTCCGAACAGGCATCCAGACTAGAGTTCTTAGATCGCGACGCTGATACGGAACGGAGGTAGGTAAGTTACCGGCAAAAGAACATATCTGGACGCACCTAGCGATGATAGTTAAATGCGCAGAAGCAGTGTTGCCAGATATTTATATTGTAAATCTGTATCATGATATCAAAAAATCTGTATAAATTTATTATTTCTATGGCAATTATAAAATAAAAATCTGTATTCTTACAAAATTCATACTAAATTTAAACAAGGAAAATCTGTATAAGGTTAAAATTTGTATGAAAAGTTAGTTCATAGCGATCTGTATACTTAAATGAAAATCTGTATAAATACAGATAAATCTGTATATATGGCAACACTGCGCAGAAGTAATTTTTGAGTCTCATTGGCGGGAGACGTGGTGCTGGGCTACTGCAAATATGCGCAGAATCCCCTCCACGAGGCTTGAAAAACCCGGTAAGTATGTGTAAACTCTTTTGCGAGGAGAGTGGACCTATCTCTCAAAAGAAATTTCAATGTCAATCTTTGACAGGTAATAGGTATCGTTTACATATGACCTATCGAAGGTCTTAGGGTCTTAGGTCACTAGGATTTTATCCTGATGAAAATGTATAATTTGACTGTACGAAAACATTGGTTTTATATTTCAGATTTTACGTCGGCGGAAATGGAAAAATCTACGAAGGCGTTGGTTGGCTCCACGTTGGCGCTCATACCTACGGGTATAACTCACGTTCCATTGGAATCTCCTTCATAGGAAATTACAACAGTATGTGGTTAATTTATCATTTTACATTTACTAATTTTACCAGAAGGGCCACTTGGCCGTTTCGAAAATCATTACCATTACATAGCCACAGTGTTAAATATCTTAACATGATGCCTGTACAAAACTGCTTTTCTATTCGTGTATTCGATCGGACGCTGAATTTTTATATTTAGGCCTTTTTAGGTTAAGAGGAGATGTCGCAAATCCCCAATAACTTGTCCCAATATATCGTTTTTTCATTACGTTTTGTCAAAAAGTCTCCACGATTCAATCTGCGCCAAAATTATAGCGAAATTAATCTCATTGGGACGAATTGCCACAAACCCCCTTTTTAGGATTAAAGAAAGCAGTAGGTACTTACTAAAAAATACAGGAAAGAAACAATTTGAACCTGAAAGATTACTTTGTTGTCCATTTGTCTGTATGTATCCCTGCTGTCAAAACAATTTTTCTCGAGAGCCGTGGCTGGAGGAAATTAATAACGGCAGCCTAACGTAATGTATAGTTTGAAATTTATCAATGAATCAAAACCTATGGGATATTTCCCGTAAACCTTCAATCATGGAGAAAAAGCAAGCACTCACTCTCACGGCACAAAAAATATTTAAAAAATATATTATATTTTCAAAAATGAAACTCCATCTAAGCCCGAGAAGACTCACACCTACTCGGTTTGAACATTATACAAAATTCAAAAGTAAGCTTTTAATATGTGTTTTTTAAAACCTAGAGCTTAAGAAGAAATCTGTGAAAGCTTTACACAGAAATCTGTGTAAAGCTTTGGGCTAATGCAAAGTTTTTTAAATAAGCTGACTAGGCAAAAGATACAAAAAAGCCTAGAGAGGCACACAATATCTACAACATAACATAAGTAAAATTTAAAATCAAGTCTAAAGGCGAAGAATTGATTTTTATAGTCATAAATATGTACCTTTTAAAAATGATTTTGTTTAAGTGAAAATATTTTGTGCATTCTTATTGAGTACTTATTTAATAAGTTTATTTTTTATATAATAGGTACTGGGTTTGTCCTTCATAGGACTTTGCCCCTTGGCTTTGTATTCATGTGCAACATTGTTCCGATAAAAACTATAGTTGTCCACCCGTTAGCCACTGTAAATATGAATGTATTCTATCATTACTATTTTATATGTATGTACCAACATTTCATTTAGAATCACTCAACCCTAACCTTAGATTAACCAAAAGATAACTCCGGATCACCACACTTAAATAAGGGTCGGGATGTTGCTCACACTATTCATGTTTTCACAAAACCATTTGTTTATGCGTGAATACAAAATAAAGGACTGGAAATACACTGATACTAGGTTTAAAGCGACCTGTGTGAAAAGGTGTTTTGGACAAATAGTTAGCTTTATCAGCAAAATTATTACAAACAGCTTTAGCGGCTTACCCTTAACTGCTTCAATGGGTTTTCAAACCTTGGACAAAAAGGGTTTTCACGTATAAATAAATATTTGGTATTTTTCTTTTATGTTAGCACCATGTGAACAAAACGTTTAAAAGATTAACTTACATGGTATCAATTAGTAACATAGCTATAATATGTCCGTATGTTTTCTATTAGACATATTTATTTATGTTTATTTGAGGTCTATAAATTTTACCATGCTTTGTCATTTGAAATGCTGTGAGACTGAAACATAAGCAGGCCAGTAAATTCTTACAAATGTTTTTCCTAAAATCGCAAAACGCGATGTAAAGCTGCATTTTATTTATTTTTATTCATACAAACCATTGCAGAGATGCAAAACCTTTTTTATTTATGAGACTGTGAAGTGAGCATGTTTATATGAAAATAACAGTGTAGGCGGTTAGAAATGCCGGTAAGTGTCAATATTTCAAGCATCATATTTCAAAAACTATTAGACGTACAGAGCTTAAAGTTGGCTTTAATTGTTCGAAATTTAATACACTTTCAAAATGATGTTGGCAACTAATGTCAAAAGCCTTGGACGAATCGTCCAAGTCAAAAGCTCATAGTTTTTTAATAAAACTGCAAAAACTGAAAAATAATGCAGTTTTTCACGTATAACGCAGCTAGCACAACTTTTTTTTGCTTGCAAAACATAGTTCCACGCTCCCTTAAGGGGTCCAAATAACATACCAAAAATGCAGCTTTACATCGCGTTTTGCGATTTAAATGTAGATTTTTACTGGGCTAAAGATAAAAGCACTCGTTTTAGTTTTTAAATCGTTTATGTGTACGGGCAAAGGTTTGATTTTTTGGAACTAAATAAGCTAAATATATCTGGCACAAAATCTCAATTTTGTATGCATACACCCGAGACATTAAAATATTTTCTGTGTATTCCTGAAACTAAATTGCATCGCCTAGTTAATAATATACAATATCTTAATTATTTTAATCTACACTAATGATTTAAATACTTTATAAAAGGTTCCGACACAGCTTATAGCCATCATAAAACAACCAGTGTCATAGCATTTCTTTACCGTGGTCATAGTAGCCACAATATCCGAACAAAAGACGTTCGCGCTTCCCGCGCCCACGTCCAAAAGAGTTACATTATGAAATTCAGTACAACATTAAAACACTCGTTTGGATGATTTTATGACAGACGCGCGTATTATATTACAGAGGATTCATAATTATATAACACGTGTAGATAAAATCTTATATGCAACATATTTAGTTATGAAAACACTAATGTGATACTATTATCACACTCGGCGAAACCCCTCATCCCTCATTATATACTACAGTTGCATAAATAACTACTTATAAGAACAATTACTTGTCCAACAGCCAGTTTTTAATGTCCCCACTGCTGGGGCACAGGCCTTCTTTATAGGTGGATAAGGAGGACGGGCCATAACCCACCATGCGGGCCCAATGCGGATTGGTGGTTGTTAACGACTGCAAATGCAGCCGGGACCAACGGCTTAACGTTCCTTCCGAAGCACGGAGAAGCTCGAGATAATAAATGTTTGGTCACCCATCTCATGACCGACCCTTGCGACAGGTGCTTAACCTCCGCAATCGCTGGGCCAGGCGCTCAACCACTGCGCCACCGAGCTCCTTGAACAATTACTTACATGATCTAAATGTCCAACTTCTTGCAGATGACGAGCCATCGGCGGAGCAGTTGAACGCCGTGAAAGCCCTCCTCAAATGTGGTGTGGATAGCGAACACTTGACCGCTAACTACCACGTGGTGGGACACAAGCAGCTCATCGCGACTGAATCCCCTGGCAGGAGGCTCTACAACAAGATTAGATCCTGGCCGGAGTGGCTGGAGGACGTCAGCTCACTTAAGCACTAAAACATTAAACGACACCAGTATATCCACTTAAAAGTACTAAACCTAACACTCCTGTAGAATAAAGCTTTAAAAAAAGCTATTAAGCCTCCTTCAAAAAATCTTATAAGGTTCAAATCAATTAATAAAAAAAATATCTATTGAAATTAGGTGGATCTAGAGGTAATTTTTTTTCAGTAAGACTATTGTTTTTTTATTTTAAAAACCATACCAGACTCCTTTAGACTTTTTTTTAATAAATTGATTTGAACTTGATTTGAACATTATTTCTTCCTTTTTTAGAGCTGCTTTTTCAAAGTCTTTTTTATTTTCAATTTTTTTGTTGTAAATAAATAGTTTTAATATTTGACACTTTTCAATGGTATAATATACCTAGGGTTACCATCCCGTAGGAATGACTATATTAGTAAGTTAATATATGTCACAAGAGGCTAGGATTGCAGATTAGGAAGTTATATAAAACTATCTCCATTAATAATGCGTGCAAGTTAGGAAGGAAAGCAATTTTCCAATAAAATCTTAGTTTACAGATGCGAAAAACGCTGAATTTGAAAAAATGTGAATCATTGTAACGTGTTTTAATTAATTGATTTGAACATTATTTCTTGCTTTTTATGGAGCTGTTTTTTTAAGATTTTTGACGGAGGTTTTGCTTTTTTAAAAAGCTTTTTTCATAATGGTCTTCTCAATACTATTGTATTGGTAATGATGCTGTAACATATTTAATGATGACATTCGCGTTAGAGTAATATATTCTGTGATGATGACGAAAATATAGTATTCTATCTTTCATGAAAGATCTCGTCATAATTCTGTAGACATTCAGTGGAAAAACAAATTAAATACAATGCTAATTAATTGCCTTTTATTGTTTTCGCAGAGGACGGCTATAATAATGGAAGTGCTACAAAACATCAAAATATTATTCCTTCAAACTCAAATTCTAGAACAAAGATTATTATTGATGTAAAACCGTTTGACTCCGCTTATTTATGTTTAATTGGATATAAATTAAATAGAATACTCTTCAAATATAGATGAGTAGGTACTTAAGTTCAAAAAGATCATCAGTTCTTCGGTACAAAATAGTAAAAGGAGTTTAGCTATTATATGTCCATCAGCCATTTTTGATGTCCCCACTGCTGGGGCTCAGGCCTTCCTTATGGGTGGATAAGGAGGACGGGCCATAACCCACCACGCGGGCCCAATGCGGATTGGTGGGTGTTAACGACTGAAAATGCAGCCGGGACCAACGGTTTAACGTGCCTTCCGAAGCACGGAGGAGCTCGAGATAAAAAAATTTTGGTCACCCATCCCATGACCGACTCTTGAGAACGTTGCTTAACTTCCGCAATCGCTGGGCCAGGCGCTAAACCACTGCGCCATCGAGCTCCTCAATATGCTATTATATAGTGTGTCTTAAGTAGAATAAACATGAAGAGGAAAATGATGGAATTTATTTTGCATTAATAGTTATGTATACCTATATCCCCATTCCTACAAGCCAAAAAAATGCAGAACGGCTATACGTGAACCAAAGATTTCCTTCGGTAGGATTGATCCTTGTGTTCCTAAGATGTGCTTATGAAGTGGAGCCACCTGGATTTTTCAAGCAGCAATTTATTCGGAAGTTTCCTAAACATTATACAATAACCAATATTTTCAACACATTTTTTTTATTTTAAGTCACCGTAAATATTAAACTGATGTTCTTATTTGCAAACAAAAAATATGTTAACAAAGCTTATAAATTGAAGGCTTGAAATATATAAATAACAAATTTCTTTATTAACAATAAATAGCGAAAAAATAATTCACTGTCGCGTGCCGTTAATTTTTTTTAAACCTATGGAAATATATTATTTTTTATGATAACAATATGGGTATCAAATGAAAAGTAATAAATAGCCGATTTCAAATATATATACATTATAACACTTTTATGTAACTATTTAAAAAGAAACTTAAAAAGTAAATTATTAGAAAAACAAAAAATGCCAGTCAATAAGGACAAAAAATTGGCCAAGTGCAAGTCGGACTCGCGCACGCAGGGTTCCGTACCAAAAAAACAGGAAAAAAATCACGTTTGTTGTATGGGAGCCCCCCTTAAATATTTATTTTATTCTGTTTTTAGCATATGTTGTTATAGCAGCAATAGAAATACACGATATGTGAAAATTTCAACTGTCTACCTGTAGTCGTTATCAATATCGAGCAAAAAACGACAAAAAAATCACGTTTGTGGTATGGGAGCCCCCCTTAAATATTTATTTTATGCAGTTTTTAGTATTTGTTGTTATAGCGGCAACAGAAATACATCATCTGTGAAAATTTCAACTGTCTAGCTATCACGGTTCATTAGATACAGCCTGGTGACAGACAGACAGACAGACGGACAGCGGAGGCTTAATAATAGGGTCCCGTTTTTACCCTTTGGGTACGGAACCCTAAAAAAGGCAAATATCACAAGCGCGCATGTAACTACGATTTTTTCAGATGTTGTTAGGTACCTTGAGAGTAGTTTTACCCAAGTTTTAACCCTTGGAAACTCTATACTGCTGGAAAAACTTGGCACTTGTTTCAGTATTTTCGAAAAAACTACCTTATGGAAGCGTTTTTCAGGTATACTATAATAAAGCTAACTTTTGCTACAATTTGAGCCTATCATAAACAAGTTTCGATTTGATTTTTAAAATTATAATATTTAATAAAAAAAAGTAGCTTTCATACCGAAACGAAGTATTTTTTTTATTAAGCAAACAAGTTTTTTTTCTTATATTATTATTTTAAAAATAAAAGGATAATTAGAGCTCTTACGAGGTATTTTTATTTTACAAATATTCCAATTTGTGTATTTAATGGAATTTTTTTTCTTTAATCAAGCGCGTATTTATTTTTGTTTTTATTTTTTTTAAATAGTTTAACAATTGAATCGTACAAATATGAATCCAAAAATGAATTCGACACCCTAAATTCATACGAATACGTTATCAAACTGGGCATAGCAGCTTAACTAATACATCTATCAAGATTGGGCTGAAAGCCAAAACTTCAAACAAATTACTTCAAAAGTCGTGGTGGCTCTACTTCTTGTATCCATCCTAGGGTCCTAAGGACTAACCCTACCAAAGGAAATTTCTGGTTCACAAACGCCATATTTTTCACCGTATTGACGCCACTACTACGTCTTCTTTACATACTGTAAAGAATCAGTGAGACCGCAAATGTGTTATTTCCGACATTATTATCATGTATTATTATTTATTAGTCACAAATGTACAATAACAAGATCACTTTTGTGTTAATTCCCGAGAAACATTCGCATTAAATATATTACTTAGAATGTACGCAAATAGGATTATAACGTTTTTTATTGTGATGACATGTATTTTGGAATTGGTTAGCACAGGTAAGTGTTTTTTTTTAATTTGAAGCACGAGACAATGCTTGATTTCGCATAGTCGAAACTTTATGAAACAGCAGATTTTTTTTTCGCGATATCGGAGTTGGTCCCATAGTAAAAGTTGTTCAATTTAAGAGCCCCTCTGTACCAAATTCGACTTTATAAGGCTATTCCCACCTTGTGTAAAATTCATGTTTGTGTGGATTGAGGAGTCTACAAAACCGTTAGTTTCTACTCGACCTTCACACTAACAAGCAATATCCGACGCTTTGTTTAAGAAATCTTTGAAATGTTTATAGAAATTTAATTAATTTGGAAAATTACATCTCTTTGTTAGTAACACTGGCTTTATCACGTTGTCTTCAGATAATATCAAGTCGTTTTGAATTTTATATAAACAAAGAAAAATAATTTGTTTAATAACTATTGTTTGAATAATTATAATCATCTCTAATAACTTACTACACAAAAGTTTGACTTTCTTTTCTTACCAATTTGTCCCAACTTATTTTCGTGATTAAAAAGATTGGGACGGCTTGGAGCCCCTGCGTGTCACTTACCTAGCCCGCCCACTTGAACTGGCTTTTAAATACTTACTTCTTTTAGAATGCAATATCGTGAGTAAAAAAGATTGGGACGGCTTGGAGCCCCTGCGCGTCACCTACCTAGCCCGCCCTCTTGACCTGGTCATCATTCAACACTCCGTAACGGCGCCCTGTACTTCTGATTCTCGATGTGCAGACATGCTTAGAAACATACAGACTCATTACACAGATGAGTTAAACTACTGGGACATTGGGAGTTCGTGAGTTCATTAAAATATAACTTTATTTCAATATCAGCTACAAAAGTTAGCAAAGTCACCTATTGAAGTTTGCATACTTCAATAGAGAATTTGCTATGGATTTTCTCTAGAACTTTTTCGGTGATCGCTTCTTCTGATGATGTTCACTTTTTTCTTTTTCTTCCATATTACCTACTTGATTTCAGTTTTTACGTCGGCGGCAATGCGAAAATCTACGAAGGCACTGGTTGGTTCCATGTGGGCGCGCACACTCCTGGATATGACAACCGAACTATAGGAATCTCCTTCATTGGAAACTATAACAGTACGTGGTTACTTTATAGTAACTTTGGCGCTCTTTTTATTTATTTATGTGTAGTATGTCCCTATATTTTGGAAATAGCAAATGTTTCAGAATTCATGATTTCTCAATCATAATTTGAACTAAAATAAAATAAATTGATTCGATGAGCTTGGTGGTGCAGTAACGCCTGGCCTAGCGATTGCGGAGGGTAAGCAACATTCGCAAGGGTCGGTCATGGGATGGGTGACCAAAAATTTATTATCTCGAGCTCCTCCGTGCTTCGGAAGGCACGTTAAGCCGTTGGCCCCCGCTGCATTTGCAGTCGTTAACACCCACCAATCCGCATTGGGCCCGCGTGGTGGGTTATGATGACCCGTCCTCCTTATCCACCCATAAGGAAGGCCTGTGCCCCAGCAGTGGGGACATAAAAATGGCTGATAGATAAATTAGATTGGATCATGTCAAATTTCTACGAGGAATTTCAATTTGGCGTAGATACAAAGATATCCCATATTTTATGATTTGGTGATAGTTTTATACTCGATTCGCAAACACGATACTCTTTATAACTTCAAAAAATCAACTTCCAAACACGACTTGCGCTAGTAGTAGGGGCTGCCAGAGCCACAAAAATAATTGACAATGCCATGATGAAGTCGACAGTAGATAGGCGAAGATTTGACAATGAGTTTTTTTAATCGGGCTATCATTCTTAATCTTAACATTATCTTCAGACGACAAGCCTACATCAGAGCAGTTGGACGCCGTGAAGGCTCTCCTGAAATGTGGTGTAGACAACGGCTACTTAACTTCGAACTACCACGTGGTGGGGCAGAAGCAGCTGATGGCTACCCAGTCCCCAGGCAGGAGACTCTACAGCAAGATCAGGGCCTGGCCCGAGTGGTTGGAAGATACCAGCTTCATCAAGCATGGGCAGTGAAACTGCAGTCAAAGGAAAGAAAAGTGGAGGTAGTGCAGTAGAAGTAATCTGGATTGATTCCTCTTTATATCAGACTTTTCCTGAAAACACTTTTAATAAAAGCGCTTTAATAAAAAATACTCTTTAAAATTACCCGTAGTACATACAGAGTGTCCCAAAACTTTGTCACACGGAGGGAAAGGTGATTTTTCAAAAATCTTTGA
Source organism: Agriphila tristella (assembly GCA_928269145.1). Lineage (NCBI taxonomy): Eukaryota > Metazoa > Arthropoda > Insecta > Lepidoptera > Crambidae > Agriphila > Agriphila tristella. The sequence goes on along the minus strand of OV743440.1, from coordinate 20,124,220 downwards.
ATGAAGTTTATTTTATTTTTAAAACAAAATGGAAGTCTGCTTTCTGTAAAATTTCTTATTTTCAATAATATGTGCGTGCAATGAAAAAAAAACAGCCTATATTTTGATCTGACGAAAAAGGAATCTGACGAAAGTGTCCTAGATCTTAAAATCCTGTCTCAAAAAACTTAGTGCTACGAAATCTAAGTAGAGTACCTACACCCGTATTCACAAACACTATGAGGTCTCACACAATTCAATTCAATTCATTTATTTCATACAATATACATTGTGTACAATATCACACTGTACCCGCACAACATCCCAACTACCAATCACACATAATACGTAAAACAAACGAACCAATCACAGGGCTCTATTTCATCGCAGTGCTCTCGCATAGATAGGCAATAATCATTTGAGTATTGTTGTTGAATACGGGTATAAATGTCAATAAAAAATGTCCCTTAGTAAAATACTTATTTTAAATAGGTATACATTTAGTCATTACTTTGCAAGTTTGTTTGTCAGACAAACAAAATAAGTTGAATAAAATCCTAAAAAGGCTTTTTGATAAAGTAATCAATTAGATATGTTTTGATGGAAATTTTGATGAAAAGCACAAATATTGTTAACGGCGTTGTTACGACTTTTTATATTTAATTTAGATTTGTATCTACAAAAGTTAATAATCTTTATTGCATGTTAAACAACTAAGTAAAGAAAACACTATAAATATTTCGAACGAGGCATTTATTTAGGTACGGAGATTTCAGCACAACTTAAGTCACAGGCAAAACAAGTGAAATATCACAACAGCTTAAATATAGTCTGTTTTTCTTGACTCGATTTATTCAGTAAACAGTATTTTTATTTCAATAACAGTGTATTCATTTTTACTAGAATAAAAAGGTCTCAATGGCTCAAAGGCACAATTTCTTAGTTTTGAGTTTAAAATTGCTTACGAAACAGAATTTTAGCGTACAATAATCAAGGAAAAGTAATACAAAAATTATAGGTACCTAAAAACCCACTATAATTTTTTTGTAGGACTAGGTAGATGTAAATAATAAAATATCTTATGACTGTTAAATTCCAAAAAGACACAAGTTGTTAAATAAAATCCATCGTAGACACGTGTAAGATATTTGTAGTGATGTACAAATGAGTTCTACTTTTGAAGACTCGACTCGGATTGGCAGGACTCGGTGAGCTCAGTAGGCTCGTAAGCCCGAGCCTAGCCGAAAAACGAGCTCTCTGAGCCACGCCTCGACGCTTCAAAAGAGTTTCAAGCCTTCAAAAGAGCTCGAACCTATTAAAAGAGCTCGAGCCTTCAAAAAAGCTCGAGTGTTAAAATGAACGCGAGCCTCATAAAAAGCTTAGAGTTCATGTTTATGACTTTAATATCTCCGTAAATAATAATATTTACAATATTATTAATTACGGAGATATTAAAGCCAAGCCTATCGAGCTCACAGAGCCCTGAAAATCTGACTGTCTTCAAAATTAGAACTCAAAAAGATGAATGTCTTATGTTATAAAGAGCACCGTAGATGCTTAATCTATAGTGCTTTAGCTCTACTTATCCTCATTCATCAGCAGCCCATGACAACTAGTGCGCCGAAAAAGACTCGAGTCGTGAAAAAGCCTCGAGATCGACTGAGCTCTCCAAAACGGCTCGAGCCGTGAAACTGGCTCGAAGTCGGCCGAGCTCTGAAAAAGGCTCGAGCGCTAAAAAAGACTCCCGAGTCGTCGAACTTCGTACAAACGAGGCGAGCCCTGTAAAACGACTCCGAGCTTGTACAAAAGGACTCGGAGGGCTCGAGTCTTGTACATCACTAGATATTTGTGATATGATAACCATTATAATATTATGTACTAGTCAAAGAGAAATCAGATTTACGAAACGTTTTGTTTGTGATTATGATTGATATCTTTTCTGAGTAAATGTTTCCAAGTGCTTTCAAATACGCGACGATAGCTTTCAAAGTCTAATCGTACATAATTATCTTTGGTTTGAGAATAACGTGCCTGAATTCGGGGAATTGTTCTATGTAACGGTTTTCGTGTGATTATGCGGATAAATACACGTATATTACAACAGCTTGCTCTTAAAGAAAAAAATATCGAAAAATTCCTGTAACTCAGAAAAGTTTTGGTAATGGATTCCTGTAACCAGTATATGGACTCGCGGGCTGATTATCTAATTAAAAACCACCTAGCGACTGGTTGCAGTTCACAGATGATCGTGATCCATTGCTACTTCTTTTTGGGTAAAAAAAAAACATACCAAAGAAAAGTGGCAATGTATTTCAAATGCAACCGGTCGCAATATAGTTTCTTATTAGATAATCAGGGTGCCGGTATCTATAGGCGTTTATTTTATGATGTATTGTAAAATATTCCAAACGTTATTTGTTTCTCAGAATAAACTTTACGAACTTTCAAGTTTACTAGAAAAACTTATTAGCATCATACTAGATAGTTAAAACTTTCTATAGTAATCTCTTCTGTTAGTTAGTATTCTCTCAGACACGTGAAAATTGTTTGACGACATAATTATTATTTTTCACTTGACGATTCAAAATTGGTATGTAATAAGCGCAATGTTTTAAAATATCGACAACTATGGTTATCACAATGACGTAAGTGTAAACAAATTCATTGTGTCAATATCAACGTCATATTTGCATGGAATGTATCCTCAAGATCTCTTGATCCTTATGCCGTGTGTCCACATAGCGAGGTTGGCTTACAAGCCATGCCTCACAAGGCAGCTTTGTGATGTGAAGACGCGTTTTCCTCGTTAGCCAACTTGGTCCTCGCGAGCCAACTTCGCAACTTACCGTTCAATGCGAGCATTATGAGCAGTCTCGCGAGCAACTTCGTGATGTAGATACACGGAATAAAGATCTTAATCTTCGACAAAAAAGTTTAGTCATCCATCTCTTGTAACTGCAGCCTTACTTCATATTGTGATCGGTACCAAATCCACCAACCAAGGGCATGCCGAGTCGCAGCTGAGACGATCCAACAGTAATAACACACCTGGGGATAAACACGTCAGTTACATTACTTTTTATTAAATCACGGTGACAGTTGTATTATTGTGTTTAGATGTTGACGCGAATTGCGCTATTATTTCGCAAGTAACTTTCAGAGACGAAAGTAAAAAAAGCTTTTAAATGTGACCTCAAAATTGTTTCATAAGTTAAAAGTAACTGGGTCGCTTAGGCTTGTCCAGCCAGCATAAAAGAAAATGAGAAGATTTTCTTCTAGTCTCAAGAGTAGTTTCTATTTGAGTAAGCCGAAATCCCAAATAAGAAAGTAATTGTTAAGTTTATTTTTGTACAGTAGGAGCTTGATAGTGCAGGGGCTAAGCGCACTCGCCTGCTATTGAGGCGGTTCAGCAACTGTCTCTTGGTCGGTCATCAGATGGGTGACCAAAAATTAATTATCTCGAATTCCTTCGTGTAAAGAAGGCACGTTAAGCCATTGGTTCAGGCTGTATTTGCAGTCTAAAGGTGTACACTGACTTGATGTAAACTCTATAACGACTCTCATTGTTTATTTGTAAGAGGATTAATGAAGTAAACTTCTACTCACTAGCGTCATACATGCCAGGACAAAGGTTGACGCGAGCGGCCACGGAGTAGAAACATTGTCTTGTCTCATCAGCCCAGCAAGAGTCCGTCCAGATAACCAGGCGGCTAGAATTGCTAATGGGGACATCAGCATGATCCCCAAGCTATCCACCATCAACTGCGAATAAAATAATCTTTTATAGAAATATGACTTGACCAATCATCTTATTGCATGAAAAAACCGGGTTACCTACGCCATATCGAATACCAAATGATCGAAAATCAAAATATCGAACACTATACATCGAACGGTCAAAACATCCAACGTTCAAAATATCGAATTTACAAATAATCGAACGATCAAAATATCGAATGGTTAAAATATCGAACGCTCAATACATCGAAAGATTAATTTATCGAAAAATATTATTCTCCAAATTTATTAACTTTTTAGCACAAAAATACTCAATTCACACATAAACTGATAAAACAAGACTGCTGCTATGAAATTATAAATAAACTGCTTTGTTTACAAAATATTACTCCGTTAGTGGGTAGAACAAAAATTATTTGACGCAATAGTTTCGTTCCGAAATTAAGTTTTATGAAATTTCATTGAAATATCTACTGGTTGTTCATGATGGAAGAAACTATGAAAAATATAAATTTTCGATAAATTTATCTTTCGATGTATTGAGCGTTTGATATTTTAACCATTCGATATTTTGATCGTTCGATTATTTGTAAATTCGATATTTTGAACGTTCGATGTTTTGACCGTACGATGTTTTAACCGTTCGATGTTTTGAGCGTTCGATGTACAGTGTTCGATATTTTGATTTTCGATCATTTTGTATTCGATATCGCGTAGGTAACCCGAAAAAACCAGACTGTTCAAAAATTTTTTCAACTTATGTCATAATTTAAGTAGTCTAGAATTAACCATAAAGCTCGGCTTCATGGTGACAAAATTATGGGTAGAATCATAGCCTTCTTTATTTCCAAGCTGTGAACATAAGTTTGGCAACGTCTGTTACTGTCAGTTCGTGGTCATGTCGTCGGCCAGTCTCCATACTAAATGTATGGGAATATTTCAATTTTAAGAGGTCGATATTTTTTTTCCTAGTAATCGTGTGAGGTTTAAAATATGAAAATAATTTAGTTCTTTTATTGAAATGCTTTGTATATAATAATAATAATATAATTTTCTTCACCATGGAGTTGATTAACATGCCCTCTAGCAAAAAATTATATATCATTAGAAAGGTCTTTTAAAGACAAATATTTGCTGTTAATATACTTTACTAGCTTTCGCCCGCGACTTCGTCCGCGTGGACATTCGGAAAATCCTTAGGGGACTTTTGACCGAGAAAAGTATCTGTTTTAATCCAGGCTATAAAATATCTGTGTGTGCCATTTTAAATCCGTCGTTTTTGCGATTGAGTTATAACATCTCTAAACATCTAAACCTTCACTAAATAACTTTTTAATTTTTGCAATCAACATTCCATTAAACTTCAATAACGATTTCCATAAAGATTTTTAGGTTTATTTACCCTGTTTAAGCCTCGATTACATACGCCGATTTAAGGAACCAATTTAGAGTTGCCACTCGTATAAATAAGTTAAATTTTAACAGTGAATTTGCACAAATGACGCAAAGGTCAACATTTTTTATGATTTTTTATTTTCAATTCTCATCTCCAATCTTAAACAATGTTTACTTTTCTGTTATAGTGTAGATTCGATTTTAAAATCGAACTTATACTACAATATTTTATTGTCAAGTACGGGTGGCAACCCGAAATTGGTTCCTAGCTAGGAAGCTAAATTGGCGTATGTAATCGTTTTCGTAATTCAAGAAGCATTACTCCTTAAGGGAAAAAAATCAGAAAGTCACAAAATACATATTTGCTTAATTTTTTAAATTTCTACCACGAAGTTGTAGGTTGCAATGACGATAAAATATTATTTTTCCACTGGATTGATGATATTTTTTATTAATTCCTGGGCCATTGCATAAAATAAATAAAGCAATAAAGCACTATTTAAAGACTCTGCTATAAACTATATTGTATGTCTTTCCATTTGGCGTGAATACATACAAATTCTGGGCAGTAGACACACGCGACCATGATACATATAGTTGACCATGGGAAAAACATGGCTTTTCCAGATGAACCCCTGCTACCTGTAATGTTTGCCCTTGCGCTTTATTTATAGTGATAGCAAAGCTTAATTTGACTGGAAATTTAAGCCTTTAAACTGGAATGGTAGGTCAACTGGAATGGTAAGTAATTAGTGGGAATTATTGGGATTCGAGGTATCATCACACTTTCCCATTTTCCTACACCTGTTAAAATAGTGGCTCCGATGATATTTTGTCCTAATTGTGTACGAAGCCTCGTCCCATTACATAACCGGGGTGCATCTATATTTCGCATCAGCATGACCGGTACACCTAATTTCAATTCGAGTTTATGCGAGGGTACACCGGAAAGCTCCAGAGAATTTAAAAATTCAGCGGGGTATGAAGTGCTCTGTTCTGTGTCCATGATGGTACATACATACATACATACATACACTCACGCCTGTTTCCCATGGGGGTAGGCAGAGACTATGGATCGCCACCTGCTACGATCCTTGCACACTTCTTTCGCTTCATTCATATCCATCAATCTTTTCATACATGCCCTGCGGTTTTTGTCACTGCGTACACCAGCCTTTTTTATAATAACCTCTATTTGGTCCGCGTAGGTTTTTCTGGGACGCCCTCGTACAATCGTTCCTTCCACATTCGCACAATATATCTCTTTCGTGATTCGCCTTTCATTCATCCTCTCTAAGTGACCAAACCACTGGAGCATTCCTTTCTCAATTCTTGTCACTATATCATCTTTCAGACCACACCTTTTGCGAATCACCTCATTGCTCATTCTATCACTCGGTTTTACTCCACATATTTTCCTCAACGATCGCATCTCTACCGCATTTATTCTGCTTTCATTCTTCTTCTGCCATACCCAAGATTCACTTCCATACATCAGTGTCGGTACCAGTACTCCGTTATGAATAGCCATTCGCGCCTTTGCAGAAACGGTTTGGCTACTCATAACCGAGTGTATAGCACCACTCACCGAATTTCCTTTCTTCACTCGTCTTTCTATGTCTTCCTCACTCTTTCCGTCCCTTGTGAACAAACTCCCCAAGTATACAAACTCACGGACTTGTTCCACTTTTTCGCCACCTAACATTACCGTACAGTCAGTCATTTCTTCATCTCTCTCAAACACCATCACTTTAGTCTTAGTTACATTCACTTTCATCCCTTTTCTCACAAAATCTTCATTCATAACCGACATCATTTCCTGCAACTCTTGCGCAGAAGACGCAAGTATAACTTGGTCGTCAGCGTAGAGAAGGCACTTGATTTGAGTCCCATTCATCACAACCCCACAGTCACGTTCTTTCAGACCTTTCATACAACTGTCCAAAAACAGATTAAAGAGCCATGGTGACGCAACACATCCCTGTCTGACACCCCTAGAGATGCCAAACCAGTCAGTGTATACGCCGTCAATCCTGACGCATGCACGGGAATCCTCATAGAGAGATTTCAGTGCATGAATCAGTCTGCTCTCCAATCCGTATTCGGACAACACCTTCCATAGCTCATTCCTGTCAACTCGATCGTAGGCCTTCTCCAGGTCCACAAAGGCACAGTAAACCTTTTTGTGCTTAGCCAGGTGTTTTTCGGTTAAGCACCTCAAGGAGAAGACCTGATCCGTGCATTCCATTCCCTTTCTGAATCCCGCTTGCACATCCCAAATACTCTGATCAGTTTTTTGCATCACTCTTTCAATCAGTACCTTTGCATACAATTTACTGACAATGCTGAGAAGACTGATCCCGCGGTAGTTTTTAGCATCCTGCCGTGACCCTTTCCCTTTGTACAGCGGCACGACCACGGCTTTACGCCAATCTTCCGGCACTTTGCCACTGCTCCAACATTTATTAAAGATCAGGCACAGCCAGGACGCAACCAGCTCTTTCCCACCTCTCAGCATTTCAACAGTAATTCTGTCATATCCTGCTGCTTTCCCTTTTTTCATGCTCTTCATTGCACTAATAATCTCATCCATATATATATCTCTTTCATCCACTTCTGTCTCTTCCTCGTCTTCCACCCTTTTATCCGAGGCTTCTAGCATAGAGCCATCCGCCTCAAACAAACTCTCAAAATATTTCATCCACTCCTGTAGTATACCTTTTTCATCTGTCACTAGCTCACCTTTTTCATCTCTTATCACATTCATTTTAGACTTATGTGATCCACTTCGAGACGTTTTCACTTGCTTCCAAAACAATTTTATATTGTCTCGAAAGTTATCACAGAGTTTGAAGTCACACTTTTCTTTCATCTTTCTCTTTTTTTCGTCTACTTTTTCTTTCACTACTTTCTTAATCCTTTTAAACTCCCTTGCAACTGTATCAACATCGTCTTCTGTAACACTTGCATTCACTCTTTTACTGGCTTTGATGGCCAGCAGATCCTGCCATACTTTTTTCTTCTCATTCACTATCTGTCTTACCTCACTATCCCACCAGTTTATTGGGGGAGCATTCTTCCTTTTACTCACTCCACATATTTCCTCAGCTGTTTCAGTCACACCTTTTTTAAACTTTTCCCAAACTTCCTCAAGCTTGCCATCTTTCACTTCAGCCACATTTCCCAATCGTTCTTTCAATTTGCACAAATATGTCTTTTGCACTTCCACTTCATCCAGGTTCTCAACTTTTACTCTAGTCAGCTCCGTTGTTGACACTGTGGGACGATGACGCCAACTTTTGAACAGACCACTAACCCGAGACACTACAAGAAAGTGGTCTGTTCCAATGTTACTACCCCTAAAGACCCTGGTGTCTACAACTCTGCCCTTCAGTCTTTCATCAACAATCACAAAATCGATCATACTCTTCTTTTCCCCTCTCTGCCAAGTGTACATATGAATTTCCTTGTGGTCAAACATGGTGTTCGTTACCACAAGATTCTTTTCTAAACATACCTCAATCAAACTCCTGCCATTATCATTTACTCTTTTGTCTCCATATATTCCTAAAACTCCCTCACATCCCTCTCTTCTCACACCTACCCATCCGTTAAAATCTCCAAGCATAACTATCCTTTCATTATCTTTGCATTCATTCAAGATATCTTCCACACTTTTCCAGAAATCCTCCTTTTCCGTTGCTGACTTGGATATATCGGGAGCATACACGCCAATGACGCGTATCCGAAGTAATCCTACTTTGAGTCTAACCCAGAGAAGTCTGGGACTAACACACTCATACTCAGTCATGCATTCTATCATCCTTTCCGACAGCAGGAGTCCCACGCCCACACTCGCGTGCTCATTTTCGGCAACGCCCGACCACAGAACTTTAAACGGGCCATGTTCTGAGACTCCTTTGCCCTTTCTTTTCGTCTCGTTCACGCATAAAACATCCAACTTCTTTTCTTCCATAATCAAACACACCTCATCCATTTTCTCCTCCATCGCTCCACATACATTCAGCGTAGCAAAACGGGTCTCCGATGCCCGCTTTTCGCCCCGAGAGAAACAAGTTACGCGTGATGAGTGGCGAGCTCTATCGCCGCAGCCAGGTTTATTAAAAAAATTTGAAACCATTTTGTTCCCACGATTAGCTAGGGAAAGACAACTGTCCACCACACAGAGCCCCGCGTGTGTGGTAAGGCTATTTACGCCTGGAGGGCACCAATTTCCAGGGTGGCACGCTTATGACTAGGCACGCCCCTAGCCATGCAGCCATCGGCACGGCAGACCTTAGCTTAGCGGAGGGGAAGGAATAGGATTAGGATAGGGATGTGAGGTGGGTATAGGAGTGTGTAAAATGGGACGGATCAGGGTACAAAAAGGACACCGTTGCTGCGGGGGGGTTGAGAGGTTGCAGCAGCGGAGGCTGAGGGTCCGGGGGCGCTTACCCGTACTTGTCATAGGGAAACATGGTATCTATAGAAATATACTGTTTTGTTTCTCCCAGCACCTCTTTCAAAATTTCAGTGTTTAGTTTGTTGACTATTTCATTTTTTGGTGCAAGAATTGCTCTTGCACACAACCACTGATCACAATTTAAATTATTTTGCAAGTCCGGGTAAACTTTAGCCATGAGCTCCAAATCGTTTTCCACCAAATGACAAAATTCCCTTGTTAGTAAAACACAACCTTCAGCATCTGTTTCCAAACGTCCATCACCAATTTTCAATAGAGTCTCTGCATAAAGTCCCGAATCTACGTCATTATAAAGGTGTACTCTCATATTAGTTGTAATCTACGTCATTATAAAGGTGTACTCTCATATTAGTTGTAATATGAGAGTACACCTTTATAATGACGTAGATTCGGGACTTTATGCAGAGACTCTATTGAAAATTGGTGATGGACGTTTGGAAACAGATGCTGAAGGTTGTGTTTTACTAACAAGGGAATTTTGTCATTTGGTGGAAAACGATTTGGAGCTCATGGCTAAAGTTTACCCGGACTTGCAAAATAATTTAAATTGTGATCAGTGGTTGTGTGCAAGAGCAATTCTTGCACCAAAAAATGAAATAGTCAACAAACTAAACACTGAAATTTTGAAAGAGGTGCTGCATAAAGTCCCGAATCTACGTCATTATAAAGGTGTACTCTCATATTAGTTGTAATATGAGAGTACACCTTTATAATGACGTAGATTCGGGACTTTATGCAGAGACTCTATTGAAAATTGGTGATGGACGTTTGGAAACAGATGCTGAAGGTTGTGTTAGACTAAATTTTTTCACTTTTTCCCATAAGATTGATGACTTGAGACAGGCTTTGATTTCATCTGCAGGTGTGCCCTTTTGGATCACCGGTAGAGTTTGTCACCAGCCAGTAAAACTGCCATTCCTCCCATAATATCTGTACTGTCTCGCAGGTCCTGAAGAGTACGGTTTAACGCCTCTATGTCCATTTTGTGAGACATCGTATTTTCGTCCCACACTAATAGTTTACACTGTCGTAGCATCATACCTCGAGAGCTATTTTTGCTGAAATTGCAGATAGGTGACTCTTTTGTGCAAGATTTAACGGCAATTTTAGAACGGAATGTGCAGTACGGCCACCGTTGAGCAGAGTAGCGGCTATACCAGAGGAAGCTACGGCAACGGCTATTTTCTGGTCTTTTCTTATGAACGTCAATAATAAGTTCAGTAAAAACGTTTTTCCGGTTCCTCCAGGGGCGTCGAGAAAGAAGAGTGCACCCTTCCCTGACTCTACTTGACTTAATACCTGATGAAAGACGTAACTTTGTTCTGAAAGCAACCGCGGAACTAATTCGGTTACTTGCTGATGCAACGCTGTGAAATCATAATTTAATTCTCGAGAAATTTCATCGTTTAAGTTATTTTCGTCTGATCGTCGAGGGCTCACCATTCCAAAATCTTGTAGCTTCTTCCCCGCCATTGTCATAACCTTGTTTTCAATCTTTGTCAGCGTTTCGTTGTAGATGTGATCATTAAAAGTCATATCTGCATGTGATTGCTGCAGCCGCCGCAAAATATCTTCCGCCATGTACTCTTCGTTTTTTCTAGATGAAAGTACCCTATGTCCTTCTCTGTACCCCTGAAAATGTGTATGCAAAATTTCATGATGATCGGTTCAGTAGTTAAGACGTGAAGGCGTAATGGATAGTTTTTTAACTATCCCTCGGGAACTGTTTGTTTTTTCTGGATGAAAAGTACCCTATGTCCTTCTCTGTACCCCTGAAAAAGTGTATGCAAAATTTCATGATGATCGATTCAGTAGTTAAGACGTAAAGGCGTAATGGACAGTTTTTTACTATCCCTTGGGAACTGTTCGTTTTTTCTGGATAAAAGGTACCTTATGTCCTTCTCTGTACCTCTGACAACATGTATGCAAAATTTCATGTTGATCGGTTCAGTAGTTAAGACGTGAAGGCGTAACAAACAAACAAACAAACGGACTTTCGCATTTATAATATTAGTAAGGATATCAATTGTTAATACTTTTGGAGTTAAAGGTTATTAAAGTATAAAAGTGGTTTATTGTCTATGAGAGTTGATCTACCACACCTATAGAAATGAATGGTATATCATAAGAAAGGTTTTTTTATGACAAATATTTGCTGCAAACTTTCTTTCTATTAATTGTTAGTATTTTCGGAGTTTTAGGTCATTAATGTAAATATTATAGCTTATAGTAATAAAATAAAGTGTTTCAAATTTAAATACTTACCTTTTCAATGATGTAAGATTTATTGCTAGAGGAGGCTTAGATCAAAATGCTCATCGTACTAAAGGACCCCGGAAAAGTTCAAATAATTTGACTCATACCTTATGTTCTAAAAATTAATAATAATAAGAAAAAAAAACTTTATTGAAATAATCTTACATCACAATTTACAACTATTTTAGTTTAAACATATATAATATAGGAAAAACAAATAATAAATAATTATTAAAATAATTTTATACTATGTGCTTGACCACATGCGATGTAGCCGTTCTGCTCAACTTCAGCGCTTGGAAGATATAGAAGGCTATGGTAGAATACACGGGCGTAGCCAGAATTCTGTATCGGGGGGGGGGTTTAAAAAAATAAAACTACAACAATATAAATGAAATGACATTTAGGTAGGTATATTCTTATTAAATGAGCCCATGGGCATTAGAGGACCGCTCGGAGAAATAAATATTAAAAAATAAAAATGCAACTTAAATGTTTGTATATAGTAAAAAAAACGGCCAGGCAGCGCGATTTTTAGTCAGTTTCATCCACTAATCTTGTAAGTTATGATCTTGCCTGTCTATTGAAAAAAAAACGGTCGCGCAGCGCGATTTTTATTCAGTTTCATCCACTAATCTTGTAAGTTGTAATCTTGTCTAACTATTGAGAAAAAAAAAGGTGCGCAGCGTGATTTTTAGTCAGTTTTATCCACTAATCTTGTAAGTTGTGATCTTGCCTGTCTATTGAAAAAAAAAACGGCCGCGCAGCGCGATTTTTAGTTAGTTTCACCCATTAATCTTGTACTCTTGCCTGTCTATATTGGAATAAAACGGCCGCGATTTTTAGTTAATTTCATCCGCTAATCTTGTGATCTGTAGTGTAATGGTGTGGTGTGACATCCTTCGGGGAACCCAATATGTTGTTGACCTTTATGCCTGGAGTGTAAACTGTCGGTACAGAGTATTCACGTAAAACGTGGCCGATCTTATCTGTTACTCCATTATCATAAGGCATGTAGGCTGGTTGTCTGCTAACCTCGCCGAGGTTACCTCGGGATGCCAAAACTTAATAATAATAAGTTTTATGGTATAAATAATCACGAAAGAAAGCTTTACCATTTACTTACCAAATCACACTATGGACTGATAGATGTCAAATGTGATCTATTAAATTGATCCATTTTTTTTAGTTATTTTCATTTACTTACAAGTAAGTGACAAAATACTTCGTTCACTGCAGTCCGGCACGCACGCTAGAATGTGTATGTATACCTACCCTGACCTACCCACAAAATTCTTTTCGCGGTAATCGGTGCTGCTGCTGACTGGCGACAGCCGAGCGGTGCACGAAAACATACAAAAATTACCGAATGCGATGCGGTGGATGTAATTCAAATGATCGGTGACAGATGGCAGCGCGGCAAATTCAAAATGTTAATATGTATAATAATTATACTCCTCGCCTTGTCTAACTTTATTTTAATGTTATAGATCAATAAATAGATGATGCCTTTTGTATATTTCGGGGGGGTTTGAACCCCCAAACCCCCCCCCCCTGGCTACGCCCGTGGTAGAATACATAAAATAAGAACATAAATATCCATGACTCAGGAACGCTGATGCTCATCACACAAACACAGATGCCTGGCCCCTCCCCATGGTAGACTTTTTTTTTATAGGAGGAAACGCGGTTTTATCGCCTTCCGACACACCCCATCAAGATCGTTCTCCGATCCGACAGGAGGGGGCCGGCGAGTTCTGAGCTCGTGCCATGGTACAATATTATACTGCGCTAGGTATTACACCAAGACAGAGGAAGTGAAGTGGTCTACACAAGCTTACGTCATCGCCTCTATTGGTATTGAAAAATGTAATTGAACGTTTCTGTATAGTTTGCTAAGTTCATCTCTATTTGAACTGTTTCGTTTGTTTCTTAGCAACAACTTTCTCTTAAAATCACAATTAAAATATAATAATTTTGTAATGTAATGTAATGTAATTTTGTAAAAAAGTCCTTCATTCTTTGCTTGTTACTATAAGTCAGTGTTTAAAGTCGCGCAACCTGGATAGTGACGTAAGCTAGTTAAGTGTTATTCTCGGAATTAAAACGTAGTGATTATTTCCTCTGTGTTCGGAATGGCAGACCATGTCTTCTTGGACCATGCCCCGCCCCTTCCAGTGTTCGTACTAGGCCCTTGGCGGAGAACGTATTGCAACGTTTTATCCCCTCAGCTTTTTATTTACTACGTTTTACGTGGAAAAATATGGTTTACCATTGCCAAGAAATAAGATATCAATTAAAATTGCACTGTGAACGCGAAGACACAAACTAATAAGTGTATGAAATTCTGATCATTATATTGCGGCATTACTGTTTATGCAAAGCCTTGTTTGGTGCCTTTTCCAGACCCTCAATTTGTGGTACTTTCTGCTACTTAGTAGGATAGATTTTTATTCATACGTGTCGGGCTAAAGTCATTGAAATTATTTTATCATTTTTTTTTATCTTCTTTTTGGAAGGCGGTCAAGGGGTGGCCTGAAAATTCGTAAGAAGATTAGAGCATTTACTCATTTGTCGGCGCAACATCGGTACGACATCATGTTCGGTATACGCGGTACAGAAAACATACAAAAAGCTTTATTGGACGTCTATATTTCAATAGAGCGTTAAGCCTTTTACTCATTTGTCGGTGCGGTACAGATTCTGTACCGAATTTATACCGTGCCGAGAGCTGACGTTGCGCCGACAAATGAGGCTCTAATGAAATCTAGCTGCGTCTAGTAAGCTTTTGCTATGCTTTTGGTACCCCGTATACCGAGCATGCTGATGTCGTACCGATGATAGTGCGCCGACAAATGAGTAAAGGCTCTACTCATTTCTCGGCGCAACATCAGCTCTGCGCGTTACAGATTCGGTATGTACAGAATCTGTACCGCGCCGGAAATTAGTCAATCTACACAGAGCCCCTGTCATTCATCATCCTGCATAGAAACATTACAAAGTAGCTATAGTAAATGCACTTTTAAACCAGCATTATCTTGTAACTCAAAGGAGGCAAAAACAATTATGTTTTCAGACAAATTAGGTCAGGGATTAGGTTTAGCTCTAAGAGATAAGCTCTCTAAAAAACTTGTTAATATTTGTACTCCTGGTGTATCTTTTAACAAAATTGTTCAAAATATTAATAAGTCGCATATTGATGACGCCACAACAGTAGTAATAATATGTGGGGACAGTTCCAATATTACAAAAAGGGACATTCTTAAAAATATGAATATTCTATTAACATTGCAGTCTGAAACAGGATGTAAAATAATAATAGGCGCTTTCCCTTATGCAAGTAACTTAAACTGGGATCAAAATAAGCGCATTTTTGATTTAAATTTGTATATATATAATTTGATTTGTCGTCACAGTGACGTTATTTTATACTTTGACGTTAATAAATTTATTAACACTTTTACATTGACACCAGATAGTATGTATCTGCCGAAAAAATTTAGGATGCAAATAGCTAATTTGTTAGCTTACAATTTACAGGACTCTGTTACAGCTGTAACTAAGTCCATAAAACCGAGTATTAGTACTTCATCTACTACTCGGCATATTGTTTCAAAGAAAACAGTGACAAACTCAGATTTAAACTGAGACACAAGACAACAGGCAGGCCTAATTGTATCAATTTAATTAGTCAAAATATTCAGGGTCTGTCTGGCAAAGATTTAGAATTAGAATTATTTGTTGAATGTAATAATATTCAAATAATTTGCATTACAGAACACTGGCTGAAGCCGGGTGATATGTCATTTAATCTAAATAATTTTCAACTAGCAAGTGCGATGGTTAGGCAAACAACTATTCGTGGCGGTTCTGTAATTTTTGTGAATAATAATATAAAGTATAAAGAAAGAAAGGATATTGTGAAACTCACATCAGAGCGCCATGTGGAGTTGTCTTGTATAGAATTAGATAGCATGATAATTGTGTCTGTATACCGCCCCCCTAAGGGTATCTATGAAATCTTTTAATCTGTCATGGAAGATGTTCTAAAAAAGTTAAGGTTAAAAAATAAATCAGTAGTAATTTGTGGCGATTTTAATATTGATATTCTTGAGAACAATTCTTTGACTACTCGTTTTCTGACATTATTTAAATGTTTTAATCTACACAATCAATTTTTAGAACCCACACGTGTAACTGAACACTCCGCCACTTGCATAGATAATGTTTTTTCAGAATGTGATCCAGCAAACAAATTTGTTTTTAGTAATATTTCATCTGATCATTACGGTTTGAAAGTTTCATACGCTGTGAACGTCATAGATACACCTAAGACTGTAGAATGCAGACCTATCACAAAAAAGGGATTGGACAATTTTAATAACAAAATTGATGAACAAATCTCTTTAATGCCATGGATTTCGGATAATCCTGATGTTTTGTACGGGAACCTCTTTCATTTAGTTACTAATGAGTTTGATAAAACATTTAAAACCAAGACTATTAAATGTACTCAGAAGTTACGGTTCTGCGATTGGGCTACGACAGGTATTTATAAAAGTAGAAACAGACTGTATGAACTTTACAAGCTTAGAGAAACTAACCAAAGCCCAGGTTTCTTAGAACATGTTAAAAAATATTCGAAGACTTTTAAAATGCTATGTGCAGTTGCAAAGTCTAACTGCATTAAAAAACAAATTAAAAACTCGAGTAACAAAACTAAAACAACTTGGGATATCATTAATCGTGAAACTGGTAAAACTAAAGCACGGGAAAATAACCTTACGCTTAATATTAATAATGAATTAATAAAATCAGATAATGAAATTGCTAATATTTTTGATAAGTTCTTTGTAAACATACCAGTAGAAACTACATCAAATTTGGATTCCTCACCAGCGGCTGCCGTATCTATGCTAAAGGGACATGTGGCTGAAAGTGATTCACTGTTTAATTTTAAATGTATTACTGCTTTAGATATAATTAAAGCTTTCAATTCTCTAAAAATGAAAAGCTCCACTGATTTATGGGGCATATCAGTTAAGGTTATTTAAAAAAATTGTGCATACTATTGCCCCTTATCTTGCTGACATTTTTAATCAGTGTATTGATCAAGGAATATTTCCTGATCTTATGAAGTTTAGCAAGGTAATACCATTGTTTAAATCAGGAGATAAAGAAGACCCTAGCAATTACAGACCAATATCGATATTACCTGTCCTAAGCAAGATTTTTGAAAAAATAATGCTTGAGCAGTTATTGGGTCATTTTAATGTAAATAAACTTCTGCACAATAAACAATTTGGCTTTACGAAAGGTCGTTCTACTACTGATGCTGGGGTTGCGCTTTTGAAGCATGTCTTTGAGGCTTGGGAGGGGTCTCAAAATGCCCTTGGCATTTTCTGCGACCTGTCCAAAGCTTTTGACTGCGTGGACCATTGGACGCTGCTGTTGAAGCTTAATCATTACGGTATAAAAAATAATGCCCAAAAATTAATACTGTCGTATCTCAGTTCCAGGACTCAAACAGTTAATATCAATGGAGTAAGTTCGTCAGGTTCTCATGTAAAAATGGGCGTTCCGCAAGGCTCCATTTTGGGCCCTTTCTTATTTTTAATATATATAAATGATCTTCCCTTTTTTGCAGAAAGGTTCTGTGATATTGTTTTGTTCGCAGATGATACTTCTTTAATATTCAAAGTTGGCAGGAAAAAAACAGATTTTGACGATGTGAACAAAGCACTCTCGCAGGTTCTTACTTGGTTTAATGTAAATAATCTCCAGCTTAATGCTAAGAAAACTAAATGTGTTAAATTCGCTTTACCTAATGTACAGGCGAATCCCACTGAAATTGTAATCAATAATGAGAAATTAGATTTGCTCGATTCAACAGTTTTCTTGGGTGTTACTCTTGACAGTAAACTTCAATGGAATATGCATATAGCAACTCTGGCGGGCAAGCTCAGCTCTGCTGCCTATGCCATTAGAAAAGTTAGACAGTTAACAGATGTAGAAACTGCCAGATTAGTGTATTTCAGTTATTTTCATAGCATTTTGTCATACTGTATTCTTTTGTGGGGGATAGCAGCCGATATAAATACTATTTTTGTTTTACAAAAACGAGCAATAAGAGCTATTTATCAACTAAGTTCTAGAAAATCTCTTAGGGATAGATTCAAAGAGATTGGTATATTGACAGCAGCATCTCAATTTATATTAAACTGCATACTTTTCGTGCGTCGCAATATTAACTTATATACAAAACATAGTGATTGGCACAATCGGAACACCAGAAACAAAGACAAACTTGTAATGCCTCAGTATAGATTAGAAAAAGTTCGTGGTTCTTTCATAGGTCTTGGTATAAAGTTTTATAATAAAATTCCAAGTAATATTTTGGATTTACCATTTGATAACTTTAAGACTCATGTAAAAAATTGTCTTCTCAAAAAAGGATACTATACCGTTAAAGATTATTTAATTGATAAAACAGCCTGGTCGTAGATTTTTCTATTCTTTGTGGAAATTGAGAGAATTGTCCTACCTACTTATAATTTATTGTATGCTTTTGACTCGACGCCTTAATGCGAGTAGCTTTAGTATGTCATGCTCACTTTAAACATTTCTGCGGTGGTGTCGTATGAGGCGGGTCGTTACGTTCCCTCAAATATGGTTGAGCGAAGCGATGGCTGGTTCATGCGTCATGCTCGTGAACGGGTGCTGCCAGTGGGAATGGGTCTGCTTCTGTCTGCTTGTACTAAGGGCGTCGTATATTTATATATATTGTTTTTCTGATTAATATTATCAATATGTATGGCACTTCTTACTCAAAATTTAAATTAATAACTAAACCTTGTTTTGATTTCAATTTTTTTTTTATTGCAATCATTTTGCTTTCTATACTCAGTAGTTTTGTAAGTAAAGGCCTATGAAAAGCTTTAGGATAATAGTTTTCAATTCGGTGCCTTAGGATGGGTAGCCTAAGTATGTCATGCTCTCTTTAATCATTTCTGCGGTGGTGTCGTGTGGGGCGGGTCGTTACGTTCCCTCAAATATGGTTGAGCGAAGTCAAAGTCAAAGTCAAATAAGCTTTATTCAAATAAACTTAATTATTAAGTACTTTTGAATCGTCTATATTTTCCTACCACCCGTTCCAGACTTTTTTAGCTGACAAGAAGAACGGGCGCAAGAAACTTATCAGCTGTAACAGCCATAAGTAACGATATTTACAAACTTGAATATATCGTTACCAGATAATTACAATACAACAGGGTGACAAGATTATTGGCAACAACATAGACTTATTATATAACTTCAACAAAGTACTTATTAGCAAGTTATGTGTTACATCATTTCCACGCATTTAGATCTTTAAGATAATCATCTACTTTATAATAAAATACTTTATAATAAAAAAAAAATAAAAAAAAAAAAAAAAAAAAAAATAAAAAAAAAATAACCTTTACCCATGAGCGTTTTTTTAACATGGTTTTTAAATTCATGCAAAGGAAAATCAATCACTTGTTGTGGAACTTTATTAATAAAGGCTATGCCTTTCCCCATAAATGAACCTCTAGTTTTTGCAAGCCTAAATCTTGGAACGGCAAGTTTATCTTTATTTCTTGTATTGATCTGGTGAATATTGCTGTTCTTAGCAAATGAATCATAGTGTTTCCTTACATAAACTAAATTATCATAAATATATTGGCCTGCAAAAGTTAAAATATTTATTTCTTTGAACATTTCTCTCAAGGTATCTCTCCGCCGTAGATTGTATATGGCGCGAACAGCTCTTTTTTGGAGTACAAAAATATTTTCAATACTGGCAGCTGAGCCCCACAATAGCAGTCCATACGACATTACGCTATGAAAATAACTAAAGTATACTAACCTTGCCGTTTCAATATCAGTTAAAAGCCTTATTTTCTTAACAGCGAATGCCGCTGAACTAAGTCTACTTGACAAGGCTTCAATATGTGGATCCCATTGCAGTCGAGAATCTAGTGTGATACCTAGAAATTTTGTGCTCTCGATAAACTCGACTTCATCGTCATTCAAATTAATATTTAATTTTGTCTGCTCAACATTAGGTAATGAGAATTTAACACATTTAGTTTTTTTGGGGTTAAGTGCTAAATTATTACTATTAAACCAGTATGAAACTTTAGAGAGGGCACTATTTACTTCGTCCGAACAGTTATTACCTCTGTTTACTTTAAAAACTAAAGAAGTATCATCCGCAAATAGTACTGTTTCACATCAATTATTCGCGTAGTTGGGAAGGTCATTTATATAAATTAGAAACAGCAATGGGCCCAATATTGATCCCTGTGGCACCCCCATATTGATGGGGGCTCCAGTAGATTCAGTTCTATTAATCACTACTTTCTGAGTTCTATTGTACAAATACGATTTCATAAGACTAACTGATTTATCAGAGACACCATAATGTTCTAGCTTCTTTAATAGTGTTTGATGATCAACGCAATCGAATGCCTTAGAAAGGTCACAGAAAATGCCAATTACATCTTGCTTTTCTTCCCAAGCATCAAGAATATGTTTGAGAAGTGCAATTCCAGCATCAGTAGTACTTTTACCGTTGGAAAAACCAAACTGATTTTTATGAAGTATATTATTGTATGTGAAGTAATCTAATAATTGGGAATATATAATTTTTTCGAATATTTTACTAAGTGCTGGTAGTATAGATATTGGCCTAAAGTTAACTGGGTCACTTTTATCCCCAGATTTAAAAAGAGGAATTAATTTACTATTTTTCATTAGATCAGGAAATACCCCTTCGTCAATACATTTGTTAAAAATAAAAGCCAAGTAAGGGGCTAGTATATCAATTATTGATTTAATTATGCTTGTTGACATGCCCCAAAAGATCTTCTGTTTTTTTGACATTAATTGTTTTAAAAGCTTTAATGATATCTGCACTATTTATATATTTAAAGGAAAAACTTTCATTGCACTTATCAACACTAGACTCCAGAAGGGAGACAGCGATGTTGGGACAAGCACTAAGAGTACTGGTAGTTTCTACAGGTATTCTAGCAAAGAAATCTTCAAAAACTTTAGCGACCTCATTGTCAGATTCAAAAGTTTGATCACCAGTTTTTAAACAGAAGGAATTTATATTGGATTTTGATTTGCCCGTTTCTTTGTTAATAATATTCCAAGTAGCCTTAATTTTATTGTCAGCTAATTTAATTTTATTTGCAAAGTACTTGGACTTTGCTAAGATACAGACTTCTCTGAATGTTTGTGAATACTTCTTGACAAATTCAATGAAGTTAGGATCACTAGAAGTAGCTTTCTCTGCATAAAGTTCGTATAATTTCCTTCTGCTCTTATATATGCCGGGTGTGGCCCAGTCACTAAATTTCGTACTATCATTACATTTGATGACTTTTTGTTTAAAAGTTTTACTAAATTCAGTTTGAACTATGCTAAATAAATGATTATATAGGTTATTGGCTTCAAAATTTGGTTCTGGTAATGTTTCAATTTTACTTGTGACATTGGTTCTGAATTTTTCAATACAGTGTTTTTTTACTGGCCTACACATTATTTCCCGTTTAGGCGGAACATGATGGTGCTCAATGGAGGCTAATTGTCCACTATGGTCGGATTTAATACAATTTAAAATTGATTTTTCAATGACATTACAGTTACAGAAAATATTATCTAAGCAGGTTGCCGATGTGGGTGTGATACGCGTTGGTTCATTAAAAATATGTAGTAAATTAAATGATTTAAATAGGTTTATGAACCTACTCGACAGTTTGGCTATTTTAGGGTCTAAGATGTCGACATTAAAAAGCAGCCCTTGACGAGTTTCTTGCCGGTTCTTCTCGTTACAAGGTCTCCCGCTTAGGGTTTGCGAACCGATGGCGTAGCTTCTATGACATTCACAAGTGCTTGTAACAGCCTAGACTGAATAAATAATTTTTGAAATATTGATAATGAGTAAAGGGCCTTAGACATCGTCCTGCATAGCATAGCATAGGATGCATTAATAATTAAGTCACCAAAAAGATAAGGGTATTAAGCGAGTGACAAACCCTGGGTGGGTGTCAGTGTCAGGTGACAAACTAACCAACCGAAACGTTGATACTGTATACTCGTACATGACACCTCTGGGTCTGGCTGGGCTAAAACGAATCCTTCGTGAAATTCTTGATATTCGGTCGTCTTTTATTACACCCTAGCGACCGCCTGCGACTTCGTCTGCGTGGGCAGTTATTTTCACACGACTACCCAAAACAAACGGAGTAATGACACTGCAACTGAATTTTTGGCACACAGTTTATAGCCATTACATAGGGTAGTTTTTTTTAATCTCAGTCAAAGGTTCTCTAGGGATTTTCCGAATGTTTACGCAGCGAAGTTGCAGGTGGAAACTAGTTAAATATATTATGCTAGTAAATACTATTATTTATTCGTGATCATTTAACTGGCTTTTATTTACGTAGACAGTTATTTTTCTTTACCTCGGGAACAACTTTTTTCTTAAGGTACCATAATAATGTAACATATTTTTTTCTGTACCCCTGACAACGTGTAAGCAAAATTTTATGATATTCGGTAGTTAAGGCGTGAAAGCGTAACAAACAAACAAAAATGAATAAACTTACTTTCATAATTATAATATTAAAAATAATATTAAGGAAGTAGAAGGATAATAAATGAGGATAAATTAAATTTTACAGTAAAATTGGTGCATGTAGTGGGGTAACGAAGGGAAAAGGGAAGAAGCAACGGAAAAGCTGACATAATCTTTGTTATTTTAGGAAATTGTCCTGAACTGAATCCCTAGTTGACTAATTAAAGAAAGAAAAAACGAAGCCGGTAGCTAATTTTACTTTTTGTAGTGTTTGAAAGAGCAAATTGCCTGACGGTAAAAGAAAGAAGAGAGGCCGCGCAATAAGCAACGAATTCCTTTGCGTTAAACATTAGAACGCGCACCACTGCACAGAAGCCAAATTGGCTCGATAGTTTTGTAGGTTATCTGTTCAAGTACTAATAAATACTTTGTAGTATTCATAAACTGTAATCATTCCTGGCTATACAACATTTTTTTTTGTATTAATTAAAGCCGAAACACGGGCCACTAATTTTAATTTTCAATAGTATAAAAATTAATGATAATGACACCTAAACTCACGAAGTTACAAGCTTTTTGTATTTTTGTGAGACATTTTAGTAGGGCGTGCGTTAATTATGGTTTTCTAAATATTATTTAGTCAAAATATAAAACGTGATATAAAAAATATTGCAATCGATTCTATTACTGATTCTAAACAAACAGTTTTCAGGTGTCGTATATACTAAAAATAGTCTTGTATACACCGTTATTTTGTAGTCGTTTTAATTAACTTAAGGCTGTGTTGTACTAATGAAACTAAACATTTTTGCCCAAGAAACATGGGTCAAAAAACGACAAAAAATTTTGGTCCTCCCATACTAACTAGATCGCTAAAACATTGTATTTGTATGGGAAAGTGAAACATTTTTGTCGTTTTTCGACCCATGTTTCTTTGGCAAAAATTATTATTTTCATTAGTAGAGCACTCCCTTAAGTTAATTAAAACGACTACAAAATAACGGTGTATTGTTATTTTTACTATAAGAAGTGACAAACGAGTTTACTTATATTTATTTGGCATCGTTGTTTGAATACGCGACACGGAAAGCAAAATATCGATACAGCGGTTTTACTTCATAAAACATTCCAAGACTTCGAACAGAATGAGAACACATGACATTTTGCATAAGACAGCCAACATAGTCAGTCAGACATAACTCAAAAAATACATAATTTATTAGCCTTTTTTTCTCTATAAACTGGTAAAACAGCCATAATTCTAAGTTATTTCCTTTTGACGCTCAACGACGTCAATTTGTGTCGCATTTCGAATTTAACACACCAAATTGGAAAATTATTTATAATGTGACTTTGACTTGATATACTGTATTGCCTGTCGACTTATAAATAAAAATTATATAATAATAAAATAAATAAGTTAATGTTATTTCGAGACATTACTGTTTTGATTGTTCTTTCATCCATCAGCCATTTTAATGTCCCCACTGCTGGGGCACAGGCCTTCCTTATGGGTGGTAAGGAGGACGGGCCATAACCCACCACGCGGGCCCAATGCGGATTGGTGAGTATTAACGACTGCAAATGCAGCCGGGACCAACGGCTTAACGTGCCTTCCGAAGTACGGAGGAGCTCGAGATAATAAATTTTTGGTCACCCATCCCATGACCGACCCTTGCGAACGTTGCTTAACCTCCGCAATCGTTGGGCCAGGCGCTTAACCACTGCGCCACCGAGCTCCTGTATTTGTTCTTTAACTTCTGTTAATTAATTAAAGGCGAGGCAACATAGTACATTCTATAAAGTAGTTTGTAAATCCTTAAACATATAATTAGTCCCAAAGACTTTATTTTAAATTTTTTATACTTAGAAAGTAGAAGAATGTAGCTTTCCAATGTTAATATAATCAGGCCATAAATACTTCACAGTTAGAAATTGATTTTTTAAATCTTTGAAACGCTATATCTACAAGCTACGTTTTTTAAGTTATGAGTTATTATGACTCATAAAATATGACTATGTTAATTTTCATGTGCATTTTATTGATTTTGATTGATATTTGGTTGAATTAAAATAAACAATAGTTACGCTTTTTCTTACAATAAGATGGAACCTAACCTAATGAGTTTTCAGTGTCAATGTAGTGAGTCAGAGTCTGATCGATCACTTGATTAATAGATAAAGCTACGTTAAGAATCAACTCGTGTAAATTAAGGTTTTTTTACGTAGGTAGGTAATTTTGTTTTGTAACATGTTGAAGATGAATTACTTAGATAGCCCAGAATTGACTAATGCATTAAAATACTCTCGACTCTTTTGGTCAGTCGCATTCGAGAGCAAATGATGACTTCATAAGAAACGCACATTTACAAATGTAATTTTAATACAAAGACGGTATCTTGTGCACAAACCTAAATACAAAGAAAACTGCTGTTTGGTGTTATACATAGCATAAGAATAAATAAAATATTTATTCTTAAGCTTTGTCCAGACTTGTATCATTTTGGCGCATCAGATCACCGTATCTTTACCATACATCGTTAGTTTAGTTGGGCGTGCGTTGATATTACTTCATCGCACGCCCAACCAAACTATTATAGCGATGTATGTTAAAGATACGGTGATCTGATACGCCAAAATGGACTAGTCTGGACAAAGCTTTATGTACATAGTAAGGTTGTCCATCAGCCATTTTTGATGGGGCTCAGGCCTTCCTTATGGGTGGATAAGGAGGACGGGCCATAACCCACCACACGGGCCCAATGCGGATTGGTGGGTGTTAACGACTGCAAATGCAGCCGGGACCAACGGCTTAACGTGCCTTCCGAAGCATGGAGGAGGTTGAGATTAAAAATTTTTGGTCACCCATCCCATGACCGACCCTTGCGGACGTTGCTTATTTTTTTTTTATTTATTTATTTAATTCAGGCAACTGAATTAAATAAATAAATAAAACTTAACTTCCGCAATCGCTGGGCCAGGCGCTAAACCACTGCACCATCGAGCTCCTCTCGTCATAGTAAGGTTGGAGGAAAGTAAATACAGAATCTGTGTAAGTACGGAATTTCGAGAAAATTGTTATTTGTTATACAAGTGACCAAAATCAAATTGTGCTGCGAGTAGCGACTTTAAATCACGAACTAGCGAAGTAGTCTAGAATTGAATCACGAGCGTAGCGAGTGATTCTAATATAGACTACTGAGCACAGTGAGTGATTTAAAGGCACGAGGCAGAACAACATTTTGGTCTCGTGTAAAACATACAACTTTTCACCTCGACCAGCGAGAAAATTTTCACGTGACTTTCCTGGTAAAAAAGCTTAATTCAGCATTAGAAACTTGTTCACTTAACTCTTTTGGAGTTAGACAACTATCTTCATCGTTGGACGCATTCATTTTTGTAATTTATCACAAAAATAATTCAGTCAAACCTATGCTGAAAATTTTATTCATAAAGTCAGTAAAGTAGATTCCCGTCGTTTTGATTACATTGCGTTGTGTTTTTCTCTTATTCATTAATATTCCGTCTTATTTATTTATTTATAATCATAAAACATATAATTTGTTAATAAATTTCATTAATTTTTCTTATTTCATATTTGTTTCATACATGTGACCTCATTACCTACATACTCTTTATTTCGAATTATCAACCTTCTTTTTTAACAATCCTTATTTAAAACTCCTTGGTATATCCGTGCATTTTATTTTTTTACTTTTTAATCCGTGTATGACACCATAAAGCACTCTATCTATCCTTTTCTCACATATCAATTTTACAAGTGTCATCCTTGTCACTTTATTTGTTTTTTCTTTATTATTTTAAAAGTTGGTGTTAGTAATTAAAAAAGCACTTTGTCTCACGCTCGCAGCAAAAATCGATTTTGCTGCGAGTTTTTAAGCGCCAAAAGCACCCTTTTCGTGCTGGAGAGGTGAAAAATATTTTTCCCCATAGTTTTTCATTGAATATTTTCCGTATATTTTAATTACGTTAGTCAAACAGCGCGGATCAAAGTGATAAAGGTCCTTTGTTTTCGATCCATCATTCCAACGCTTTTATCTATTAGTAAAAAGTTGTGATGACTCTAAGGAGCAATTTGA
Organism: Agriphila tristella; assembly: GCA_928269145.1. Classification (NCBI taxonomy): domain Eukaryota; kingdom Metazoa; phylum Arthropoda; class Insecta; order Lepidoptera; family Crambidae; genus Agriphila; species Agriphila tristella. The sequence continues at coordinate 20,097,657 of OV743440.1, read as the reverse complement.
AAGATCTGTAAACAGCAAAAGCTAATTAAAACCATGGAAACATATTTTTTCGAGTAAATTATTCAATTTATTTTAAAAGTCAGTTTAAATATCAAATGTCTGCTATGTTCTGCTATTGTGTGTGGGTAGCACAGCAAAATAAAATATTTTAGGATTGGATACAGTAAAACTTTCTCTCTGAACTTTGTTCAACATCGCGTGAAAGGAAGTGCATTGGAACAACAACTTTTACAGAGTTTCGTGTACACTCACGAGTAGACACAGCCACCCTATATAACAAATTCTACGTACGATACATTTACATGACTATGGTTATATTATGTATACGAATAGCTTTGTTAGCTTACGCATGAAGAAGAAATTAATAAAACAAAGAGGAACTAAAAGGGTGCTTTGATTATTGTATACGTAGAACGAATAAGAAAACTTTCAAGTTCCACAAACGATCGGTCAGCGGAAAAGTGATCAAGAAAGCCTTTACATGAAAATACTAATATTTCCGAGATTCAATAATACAGCGATTTCTCAAAATAATTAGGTTAAAAATTGTCAGCAACATATTCCTCATTTCTTGTTGGAATTGAAGACATTTTGTAACAATAATAATTGCCGTTTATTTCGTATCATGCAAGGCGAGTATCGTAGATTGTTTGAATTTAAACTGACCTTTTGTGTCTAAACAGTAACCATGTCAAACAAAATCACGTGTGCGTTTGAACACTTTAGGAATTTCGTGCTAGAGACGTGTGAGATGGGCACAAATGTTTTTTTCACCTCTCCAGCACGAAAAGGGTGCTTTTGGCGCGTAAAAACTCGCAGCAAAATCGATTTTTGCTGCGAGCGTGAGACAAAGTGCTTTTTTAATTTCTAACACCAACTTTTAAAATAATAAAGAAAAAACAAATAAAGTGACAAGGATGACACTTGTAAAATTGATATGTAAGAAAAGGATAGATAGAGTGCTTTATGGTGTCATACACGGATTAAAAAGTAAAAAAATAAAATGCACGGATATACCAAGGAGTTTTAAATAAGGATTGTTAAAAAAGAAGGTTGATAATTCGAAATAAAGAGTATGGACCTATGGAGGTAATGAGGTCACATGTATGAAACAAATATGAAATAAGAAAAATTAATGAAGTTTATTAACAAATTATATGTTTTATGATTATAAATAAATAAATAAGACGGAATATTAATGAATAAAAGAAAAACACAACGCAATGTAATCAAAACGACGGTAATCCACTTTACTGACTCTATGAATAAAATTTTTCAGCATAGGTTTGATTGAATTATTTTTGTGATAAATTACAAAAATGAATGCGTCCAACGATGAAGATAGTTGTCTAACGCCAAAAGAGTTAAGTGAACAAGTTTCTAATGCTGAATTAAGCTTTTTTATCAGGAAAGTCACGTGAAAATTTTCTCGCTGGTCGAGGTGAAAAGTTGTATGTTTTACACGAGACCAAAATGTTGTTCTGCCTCGTGCCTTTAAATCACTCACTGTGCTCAGTAGTCTATATTAGAATCACTCGCTACGCTCGTGATTAAATTCTAGACTACTTCGCTAGTTCGTGATTTAAAGTCGCCACTCGCAGCACAATTTGATTTTGGTCACTTGTATAACAAATAACTATTTTCAGCTGTAGGTATTTATATTATTTTCTTTGATTGCGATTGGTTTTCGGATATCTGCCGTATTTATCCAGTCATACATAGCACTGTACGACTCTAATAATATTATCATTTAGCGGGATAGATTTACTAAGTTTTTTTATTTAATTTGCTGCTTTATTATTAATGTTATTGTTTTAAATGCGTTTTCCCCGGCACTATATTATTTAATAAAAATATGAGAAAAAAAGCTCCAATCTAAGAGCTGACAGCTTTCGTCACTCTTACCCCTCTATTTCACCAAGGTATAATACAAGTTTTATGCAATTGTTTTGATTTTTGTTCTCATTCATATACATGTATAAAACATGTTTTATACAAAACTTGTCGCCTACATGTTCAAAACTTTTAGTTGCCTGCTTAGTGCCTTTAGTTGCCTTTTAAATTTGTATAAATACTTGTTGGTTGACTGTTGCAATACATGTATAAAACAAATACTTGTTTGCAACAAGTATTCTACAAGTTTTGTATGAAACAAGTATTTGACAGGTTTTTTTGGTGAAAACGAGGGGTTAGAGAATACGGAAATTACATATTTATAAAGTTTCAGTGAGCTCTTTAATCATACGATTATTATTCAACAAACTACGAAATGTTGAAGTGAAAAATTTGAAAATACCTGTTTAGCATTCTGGCTTAGTATCCACATGAGCAATGCCCTTGGCACGCCGTATCTATGGACTCGTTTAGTAAGGTATCTGGTACCACAAAGTTCGCATCTTGACTTCCCGGATTCTGTTAGCCACCTCTCCAAGCACTTTACATGGACCCTTCCGACAGTACCACGACACGAACAAGCTGATATCAGTTGACCTAGTTCATTGGTCAACGGCTCTCCGCCGTGACAGATGCGGCACATATCATCCATAGAGTGATTGCTCACTCTATTCGGCTGCTCTTCAGTTCTTGCCACTAAACTCGTTGTGTTATCTAGTATAACCTCCATCTCTTGTTCCCAATCTATAGGAGCTGTCTCAACTGACCGTTGATTTATATTCTCAAAATTCTTTTGATCTACAGCAGGCGGTTTTCTCCTGGGACTCCGTACTTTGATCCGATGTTGTCGGGGATGTTTATCTCTTCTCAATTGAGCTGTGTTGTCTCTGCTGGCTAGTCGTGCATCTCTTATTTTTGGTGTTGATTCATTAGTGTTTGGAGTATCAAAGGATTGTTCATTAGGAGTATCTGTTTCGCTAATAATGTTGAATAAATCAATGGTGCTTGAACTTGCAGTTACGTCTTTATCTGTCGTGGTCTTCTTAATAGTTGATGTAGAACTTTCGGTTTCAGCAATTATTTTTAAGATACTGGGAGTTTTTGAACTGTTAGGCAACATCTTGTTCTTCGATTTAGATGACTTCATGGTCACCGCGTTATTTATGATTGATTTAGAGTTTTCGATGTCCTGGTAGCTATGGAAATAAGAAGATATTTAAATAAGAATATATCCACATCAGACTTTTTATGGTCCTGATAGCCTTTATGTAAGTAAAAGCAAAGCTCTGGCGTTTTATTAACTGAAGTTGGTACTAGTTTCATATCAAACAACTTCCGCCCGCGACTTCGTCCGCGTGGACATTCATAAAATCCCCAGGGAACCTTTGACCTATCAATCTATCAATAAAAAGTATTTTATGTTATAATCCAGGCTATAAACTAACTGTGTGTCAAATTTTATCCAAATCTGTTCAGCCGTTTTTGCGTGATTGAGGAACAAAATATCCAAACCCACAAACTTTCACATTTACCTATAATATTAAGTAGGAAGTAGGATGTCAGTTTTTATAACAATAATTGAGAGGTGTTTGCTGTAACAGTTTGGTACTTTCTACCTACAGAATTACTATGACAGACACACTTGCCTGTTCTGTAGACTATTTTGCATTTTGGCAGAGTCTCTACCACCGACATCATTTTGCACTGAAAACCTGCGTCGCCTCGTGTTTGGCATTTCACAGGAATTTAATTTTTGGGATTTCTGTTTTATTTTTTCTACAAAAATAATGGAATCAAAAAATCTACTCGTTCATATTTGACAGTGTTGACGCTTGTTTTTTATCCTCCTTTTCTATTTATACATTAATGGTTTTTGACTTTATGGAAAACAGTAAAGAGGTCCATTAGAAACAAAAATAAACAACGCACGCAGACAAATACTGCGTGGTTGCGGAGCATAAAAATGTTAAAATAGTATAAATTCGATATAATACGCTAATATAAGGCGAATATGGATCAAGCTTTTCTATATTGCGCTACCTAAAAAACACGTTATCATTAATTTTGGTGGATTTGATACATGTTAGTAATTTTTTTTTTATATAACTCCTCGTTAGTGAATATTTTCTACATTAGTAGTATTGTTTAGTGTTAACATAAAACAAGGTTGTTCTTTGAAATATGGGAGAGAATCAGTTGTTTAAATGAAATTAGCTAAACTATAAACAAGCGCATTTTGAAGAAACGCGTCAAAAACACCTATTCATTGTACCTAAATAAAAAATAAAAGGTTTTTTAATAAAAGGCGTGAACAAAAAAATCACAGATTTTGCGGATTTTTCAGCCCCAGTAAATCACAGATTTTGCAGTCCCGGTTCAGTAACATCAAATTTGATTTTAAATTTCATTAGAATCTTTATCTTTTATCTAATTGGAAGTTAATACTTCCACGTAGACCCGAAATATTGAACTATACTATAATTAGTATTGTACAATATTTCGGGTCTGCGTACTATAATACTGTTGAAGAAATAAATAGTACGCAAAAATACTATATTTTCTTAGATAAATAAAATAGATAGATTAGATGAGATTAGATAAAGGAATATAGGTAAGGCTTAGAAAAATTAGTTATGGAAAGTGATAGCGATAGCGAAAGTGCATGCTAACGCCGATCAAAATGCGAAAGGTACAAAAAAGACTCCATAAAATCTAAAACTTGTAGAAAAATGCAAAAAAAGAAAAAAAATTTTTTTATAAAAATAAATAAGTAAAAAAGTATATTTACCTATTAATTACTATATTTTTAAGTGTACTATATATTTATAGCTTAATTTGAAAAATACTATATTTCGCCAAAGACATGTTGGCAACCCTACCTACAGGTCACAATTATCAAACGATTTTTTAAATTTTTTCGCTATTTTGTAGCTAAACTAATAACCTAGGACCCATTTTTCATTTTTTCTTAAATAGGTTTTTATTCCGAAATATTAACAATTTAGTATACAAACACCCCCTAAAAAACCCGAATTTTGCAAAATTCCACAAAAAGTTACGAGTAGATTTTTAAAATTGAAACATTCACACGTGTCTCGATAAATTCCTCAACTTTTGGTACTATTTCCATCTCGATCCTCCCAAAATCCTCGGAGATATGGCCAAAAATACGTTTAAGGCGATTTGCATTTGATAACCATTTTCAATGGTAATACAAACACGTAATTACTTAAATAATAAGTAATAGTACAAGTCTTATCGAATTGCTCTGTCAATAAGCGAAAAATTCAGCAATAACCATTTTGGCGTCGTATAATCTTATTGAAAATTGTCATATTATTTCTGACTGCAGAAAGAAAAAGCTTTTAAAAAAAAAAGAAAAACCGCCTTCAAAAAACTAAAAACAAAAACAGCTTAAAAATTAAATACCTCTAAAAAGCAAGAAATAAATTCGAATCATTCGTTACACATATCAATATTCATAAAACACGTCTATTGAAGTCGGGTGGGGCTGGAGGACAACTTAATTTTTTTCTAAAAGCCCCACCCGACTTCATTAGACGTGTTTTATTAATATTGATATGTGTAACGAATGATTCGAATTTATTTCTTGCTTTTTAGAGGAATTAAATTTTTAAGCTGTTTTTGTTTTCAGTTTTTTGAAGGCGGTTTTTCTTTTAATAAAAATACCGTCGACTTGAGAACCTCCTCCTTTTTTTGAAGTCGGTTAAAAATTGAAAAAATCAGCTTGGTATTACAGGGTGTAAATAAATAAACGAAAAATGAGAAAACCGTTTCTTTGGAGCATCAAACTTAACAACTTTTACTGTGGGACCGAATCTGAAATCACGAAAAAAAAACAGCTGTTTCATTCATTTTGAAATGGTTATTAAATTTGTATGAAACAGAAGATTTTTTCGCGATTTTAAAATGAAGTAGTGATTTTTGTTTAGTGACTTATAGGACCACATGCACAACTGTGAATAAATTTTTGCGGTATCTCTTAAAACAGAAAAGTTATATGGCCTAGAACGGGTACGTATCAGAATGTCTAAAGTTAGAATGTCTAAACTTAAAATGGCAAAGTTCATAATGTCAAAAATTTTAATGTCTAACGATCAAAATGTCGAAAGTTCAAAATGTCAAAAACGAAAATGTCAAACGGTCAGATGTTCAGTTTGATCGTCCGAAGAAACGGTTTTCCCATTTTTAGTTCATTCATTAACACGTTGTATATTTTTTTATAACATTTTATGTTATTTTGATGAGATTAAGTCTGAAATTTTAAGAATTAATATACCTACTACAAATTAATTAAGTACCCGCCCTCGCTTTGCTTCGGTGCAGTGTGGAGTTGGATACCATGTATTATACATATAAACCTTCCTCTTGAATCACTCTATCTATTAAAATAAAACGCATCAAAATCCGTTGCGTAGTTTTAAAGATGTAAGCACACATTAGGGATATAGGGACAAAGAAAGCGACTTTGTTTTATACTATGTAGTGAAGAAGTTAGAAGTTCAAATCCATGATTGGCTTGTTGAAAATAAAATGCTGCAACTGAAAGATTGTATTCAAGAATCTTATATGGAATATAAATATAAGTTTCTTGGTTCTATCAATATGAAGCCAGCTATGAACATAAACAATGTTTGCCTTACCGAATTTAAATAATATCTGGCACACTTTATTCTTTTGTACAACTATAATCTTATTAAGGCCTTTATAAGCCTTAGGCAAAAGTGCCTAAGATGGCCACGTTCATGCTTAAACTGGTCACTTTTTGCTCCTTTGCCTACTACTACAACTAATTATATTTTAATGAGGTTATTGTTTGTAAATAAACTTCAATCTGTACAAGTCAATGTTCGATACATTAAGTACCTAGCGAGCAATCATTTCATTTAAATGAAGGCGCCACTTTCAGGGCTATAAGGCCATTAAGAGGCCGTACAACGCTATTTTCCATATATTGAAATTATTGCCATTGTTATCGTTTTTAATTTAATAACTAATAAACTATTTATTATTTATACTCTATCAATCACAAAACTAGAGAGCTTGTTATGGTTTTTTCTTAGAGTAAGACGGGCTTCTACAGACGAAGCCTTTTGTTGCTCGAAGGGTTTTTTATTACAGTTTCAAGATTATAGGTTACTAGCTTCCGCCCGCGACTTCGTCCGCGTGCATTTTAGAGAAAATCCTTAGGGAACCTACCACCAGGATCCGACCATTTTTACGTATTTGGCGGGTCCCCACCAAGCGCGCTGCCTTGCGAGGCACAACGTTTGCCGCGTGTGGCGGGCCTCGCACGAGCCTGCGCGCTTGGTGGGGACCCGCCAAATACGTAAAAATGGTAATAAAAATAAACTATTTATTATTTTGGAACTCTATCAATCACAAAACTAGAGAGGTAGTTATGGTTTTTTATTACAGTTTCAATATTATAGGTTATTATGATTGGTTAGCACATCACCGAAAAATCACAAAATTAGAGGTCACTTTACGATTTTTATCTATCGAGAAAAGTTTTAGATATGATGATTCTGTCAATCACAAAACTGAGTAAGTACATAATAACTTTCTAAATTATTTTTAGGACCTTTGTTTTTTTAATGCACAACGGGATAGTTCTTAGCTTTCAACTCACCTGATGTTAAGTGACGGTAAGGCCGAAGGTCCTTGAAATCCTTACCACTGAGGAACTGGCTATCTTATCTCTAACTGGCGGAACACAACAATTTTTTAATTGTCTTATGGCGTCAGACTTAGGTAATATGGTAGTGGTAGCTAGCTAGGCGGACTTGGAATAAACACTAAAACAAAAACGAATAGAAATTGGACCCCCTCTGGGTATTGAACCCGGGACCCCTGCGTCTTACACGAGTGGGCAAACCACAAGACCACAGAGGCGGTTAAATATCTTCATCTTTAATACTGTACAACACATTGTCACAATTTTGATAACAAAAATTGATATAAGTAGAGGTACCACTGCGGTCTTTTTAAACGTTAGTTTTGGTTCGGTTGACTTGAATTTGGATTATCTGAACCGAAGGGCTAAATCGGATTTAGCTATTTCAACGGAATAATTATAAAAACCAATACACTACTTCGCTGTTTAGTGGATTTGGCAACGCTTTCTATATTTTTTTAACTCAATTACAGTATCAAAGGCAAAATTAATATCAATTCTAAATGAAAACATGACATTACCTACCCATCCCATGACCGCTAAACCACTGGCGTACTGCGCCACCGAGCTCCGACAACCTTTGCAGGATAAAAAGTAGCCAACATGTTAATCCAGGTCCTATTCTGGCTATCAACTAAATTTTGTAAATGAAAATTGTTATTTTTTCACGCTCACAAACACATACAAACATAAAATACTTATTTAAGTAGGATCACTAGCGGCCGCCCGCCACTTCGTCCGCGTTTCAGGTCTTTTCAGGAGCTTTCATCCTCTATAATTCACTCCCATCGATAATAGTTTTCGTGACAAAGGATAAGTAGAGTAGCGTGTCCTTTCCCATGGACCAATCTATACTAAAATTCATCGAAATTGATTCAGTGGTTCAAAAGTGAAAAGTTGTGACACAGTAGCTTTCACATTTATAATAATTGTTAGGCATCGTAAATATAAAGATAAGCAGGTATTTTGCTTGAGACCTCGAATGTGGTTTTCGTCGGCGCGGCAGAGAACAGAACAGTCAGCAAACAACTGGCAATATTGAGCGGGTGCTATCAATATTGTTATTGACACAGGGACCCTGTGACACGGCAGGACCTACATTTATTGTACCTACGTTTTAGAGAAGGAAAATATTTGATAGCTTTCGCTTTCCCGACTTCCCCGTGCGGTGGGATTAGGGTTGCTAGATTGGAAGTCTAAAATATCTAGAGAAAATGAAAATTTTAAAATGTCGGGATTTTGCGGTTGTTGCCGAGAAAAATAAACATTTAAAATAAAAAAGGAACTTAAATGCCTCTATATAGTAAGAAAACGGCCGCGCAGCGCAATTTTTTGTCAGTTTCATCCACTAATCTTGTAAGTTGAAATCTTGCCTGTCTATTGTAAAAAAACCACCGCGCAGCGCGATTTTTTGTTAGTTTCATCCACTAATCTTGTACTCTTGCCTTTCTATTATAAAAAACCCGCCCGAAGCGCGATTTTTAGTGAGTTTCATCTACTAATCTTGTAATCTCGCCTGTCTATTGCAAATAATCGGTCGCGCAGCGCAATTTTTAGTCAGTTTTATCCATTAATCTTATAGTCTGTGGTTTCATCCGCGTAAATTATTGTTTTCTGAAGAACTTTTGGAACAGCTGCTTTTCCGGGAGAATTTTATATGTGTCGGGAGTCGGGAGATCACTTGAAATTCTGGCAGAATCCAGGCGAATCCCGACCATCTGCCAACCCTAGGTGGGATAGGTGCCTAATTTAAAGAAGAGTATAACCATAGACATAGAAAAATTTTCGCTGCGCTATAACAATGAAACAATAAAATTGAACAACTTTATTATAAACTGAGTGAGAAGATATTTCCAAATCCATGACTGCAAACCAAGAAGCTTATACCTCCCTCCAATGGAGATTGCACGGCCATATGTCATAGTGAAGATTGAAGAAAGCTTCTTTAGTGACGTGACGGCTTATTGCAACCTCTTTCTTTAGTGTTACAATACGTGTTCGTTGTTAATCGTTCGTTCGTTCGTGAGAAACGAAAACGTATTGTAAAACGAAAAGAAAGAGATAGCAATACGCTGTGACGTCACTAAAGAGTCTTTTTCAATCTTCAGTATGATACTAGGCGTGCAAACTCCATTGTGGTTTTAAGCTTCTTGCTGCAAACAATCAAACTTTTTATGTTCACTGACAGCATTGGCAGTGTCTGTGAAATATCCCTTTGTCGGGATTTACGATAAGCTAAGTAATCCCAATATAATAGGGGTGTTCAAACCATTGTCACTTATCAGTTTCCACTTCCATTGCTGCGGTTTTGTACGATATTGTACATAAGTATAAGTTATCAAAGGGTAATTTTGTTCACAGCTAAATATCGATCGAAATTAATTATTTAATAAGCATGCTTCACGAGTATGAACCGTAACGTATCACGACAGTACTAAGTATATAGTATTTTGTCCCGATATTGATTATACAGAGTTTTTTATGGACACGGGCAAGAAAAAATACTTAAGTAGATTGAAAAAAGAAATATATGTAGCTTACTTCCGCAAACAAATATAATATGCAAGATGCACCGCCCGCCCGTCCGCAAAAATATGCACATGGGTTGGGGCGTGCAAGGTATGTTGCTGTCCTGCTAAATGCAGGTTGTGCACTGATATTTTGTGGTGTGCATGTGCATATTTTTGCGGGCGGGCGAGCGGTCGGTGCATCTTGCGTATATTATTGTTTGCGGAAGTAAGCTACATAGGTATATTTCTTTTTATAAAAATGGTTTGGGACTTCCGCCAAGTGACGCCTGATTCAATCAAATACTTTAGTAGGTATGAAACTCCATATAAATAAATCTTGGAAGTTACAAGTCGTTGTAAAGTTTGGCCACATGATGGAAACTGTTCTGTATAGACTGTTTTCAACTAATTTGAGCTGTAGGCTATTCATTATAAATTTGAAAATTCGGCCTGGAAAGTTTGGTATCATTTTCAGACAATTCAATATCGTAGAATTCATTATTGGTATAATAAATCAAAATGGTGGATTATAGAAATAAAAAAAAAGTAGCGCTCAGCCCGCTTCATTCAAAAAGTTATAACCTTATAACTGTCCATCCAGGTTTAGCCAGGTTGCGGAGAACTACCTAGCCAAAGATGTAATGAGCCTTTTTTCGCAAAACATGCCCATCTCTACTTTTACCCGCCGTCTCATTTTGAATCCAATATTTTTTAATGGAGGTTCATACAACTACTGTCACTTATTTTCTCTGTGCTTGGGTGAATCAAATAATGACAGGATGTCTGTCTGTCGCCTACACAATTAGAACCCTTAAATTAATTACGAATTTCTCTGTCGACTTTGCAAACTTGTATAGGATTATAATGACGTTGGTTTCGCTTTAAAATCAATAAAGATTTTTTGATTTACTTAATATTCAATCTCAAGTATCGAATATAGTACACTTTTACCTACTAAATATGAGTAGAGTAGGTACAGTCGAGTTCAATAATATTCACGCACCTTGAACAGTTCATCAACCTTTATGCCTTTGTATTAAAATCAATATGCTATCAACAGTGCCAACATTAATTACTTGATTACTATGGCTAGTAATTAAGATATAAAGACCAAGTTGATATTCAAAGTATGTAAGATAAACAGTTCCGCCAGTCATTAATTTGTTTGCCTTTGAAAATTCGTCAACAAAATATCTGGATACAGATGCTGATATTTTGTTGACGAAAATATCAGCATACAGATGCTGATATTTGCTTTGGAAGCTTATTTCGTAAAATGGACTTTAGTCTGTACTAAAGTCCATTTTACGAAATAAGCTCCCAAAGAATATCAGCACGTGCGCGTGATATTCAATAGCCTAGTAGGCCCTTTTTAGGGTTCCGTACCTCTGTCTGTCTGTCTGGCCGTCCGTCTGTCAAGACCCTTTATCTCGGGAACGCGTAAAGCGTAAAGGTATCGAGTTGAAAAAACCATAGACTCAAATCTATGGACTCTTGATCCTGTGAAAAAAATTTAACTTCTAAGTTTACGTTAAAAAAAGATACAGCCGTTTATGACGCAAAAAACGCATATTTCGACACACTCAAGGGTATCAAAATTCATAGGGTATTTCCCGTTGACCTAGAACTATGAAATTTTGCAAATAATATCTTATACTACAAGTATAAGATACAGTCGTCTTATACTACAAGTACAGGGAGAAATCTGAAAATTATACATTTGTATTAAATCTGTATGTCTGTCCGTTGGTGTGTCAAAACTCTTTATCTCGGTAACGCGTAAAGATATCGACTTGAAATTAAAACCATAACCTCAAATCTATGGACCCTTGAAGCTGTAAAAAAAGCTGTAAAAAAAAAGTTTCCGTAAAAAAAAGATACGGCCGTTTATGCCACAAAAAACTCATATTTCGACACTCTCAAAGTACAGGGAAAGCTCTGAAAACTATACATAAGTAATTAATTACTAAGAACTTATTCTTTATTTCAGTACCAACAAATTTGTACGAAACACTCGGTAGGCGAGTCCGACTCGCACTTGTCCGGTTTTTTTACATATGCCGTAGAAAAACGCATTTACGCGCTTCCCTTCCCGCAGGTGAGCGGGGAGGGGGTATGTGGGACTCGCCAGGAGAGGACCGCAACAGTACAGTCAACATTGCGGCTCCCTCCACGACTACCTCCCGTGATCCCACCCAACCGAGTGGTTCGATGGGATCTCGGGAGGAGGGAATACCCACTTAAAAACTACGGCACTTACCCACTCGCCACCGGTTGGTCATACGGGGGGCCATGGATGGGTGGTAATCACCCCAACTGACCTGGGGGCTCGCCCGGCACCCCGGGCCTCCTCGTAGTTGGGAGATGGCCGGGCAAGTTTTGCTATCTCCCCAGACGGTCGAGGACCGTGCAATGCAGGCGATGGGGGGGTGACCCATGGCGTGGTCCCCGCATAAGAATAAATAAAACTGTTTATTCTTATGGTCCCCGTCAGAGCGGTATGAGGTGCGCGTAGCGCCTCCTCCTAACGCCCACCCGCTGCGTCGGAGCCGGTTCGCATGAGCTTCCTCTTCGCGAACCCGCTCCGATATCTCCTTCTGGAGGATCACCTTCTCGCAGAAGGAGACTACCGCCTCACAGGATCTAGCTAGGCCGTAGCCTCTAGCTCTAGCCGCTCGCATTGACCGAGCTGCGAGTATTTTGTTCACTGAGTTCGATTCGTGGAACGGAATATACTTAGCGTGGGCTTCTTCCCTATCTGAGAAACGTGTTTTATTTCGATATTAGAACTTTTTACTTGGTATTTTTTTATATTCAAATTGTAGAGTTACATTGCGTGTTGGATTTGAGCGCGGGACAAAATTAAAAGCGCTATCACCAAACATTATTGGGCTCGGGTAAGGGATCAAATATTTGAAATTCATTTTGATGGCAATAGGCAACCTTGGATTAGCTCTTACTAACTAATCTTACTTATACAGGGTGTTTGGTAATAGCCTTATAAAGCCGAATATGGTAGATAGGGACCATCAAATTGAACAACGTTTTATTTGGGACCAACTCTGAAATCGCGAAAAAAAATCTGCTGTTTCATACAAAAATTAATAACGAAAATATCAATATGAAACAGCAGATTTTTTTTTCGCGATTTCAAAGTTGGTCCCATAGTAAAAGTTGTTCAGTTTGATGGTCCCTATCTACCATATACGGCTTTGTAAGGCTATTACCAAACATCCTGTATATTAATAGCTTCCGCAAGCGACTTCCTCCTCAATAAATCCATAATGATTTTTAGGATAATTTACCCCAGATTTACTTCTTATAGGAAAATTATGAATTTTGCTTATGATGTTTGCTTATTAATCCATAATAGTACGTATATCTTTTCTGTGCCATAATACTAAAGAAAAAAAAAATATTTTTACTTTGAAAATGAAAGACTTTTTGTACACATCTTCATCCCCTTTTCACTCCTTTGGAGATGGAATGGGGAGAAAAAGCGCAATTTTATCCCGATAGATGGCGTCTGGTCTTTGGTACCCGGCCGCCTCAAAGAAAGTGTCAAAACATATGGGAATCTCTTGGAGTATTGCACTTTTTAATTTTATACTGAGAAAATGCCGCATTGTTATGCATGTAACTTGTAAAATATTGGAGTTCATCGATTTCTCAGTAACAAAAAAAAATAGTGGGCAAAAAAATATCAAAAAAAAGATGCTTTTCCCTTGATTTTCTCGTTTGCTAAGCCTGAGAAACATTATAAATCAAAAGGAATGTTTCATGAATTTGATGAAGCTTCGCCAAAATAAAACAACATTTGAATTATAACAGCTTTGTTCTTTAATATTTCAACCTCGGCAGTTTCTAACATATTTATAACTTGGATGAATTTGATAGGTGTATCAAATATGGAATAAGCCCAATATTGGGGCCAAACAGAGAATTAATAGAATTTTATATGCCAGAGTCATTCAAGAAACTTAGAATAATAAAATAAATATGATAAAACGGTTTGTGTAATTTTGGATGGTACAGAAATTCCAGTACAGAAACCTGAAATTACTATTGCACAGAAGGCATCATCAGGCAACTATAAACACGGAAATTCACACTCAGTTGCTTTGTTAAAATTTAAATCATATGCTTCTAATCTGAAATAAAAAGATTACTTGTAAATGTTACACGAAATTTAAAGAAATGTAATGCTTGTTAGAAATTTTTTGTAAGTTGCTATAATCTTTCTTGCCTGTTGTTTTGGCTTTTCTTTTCCGTAATTCTTCTTTTATCTGAGCTAAAGTTAGCATAGAATACATTGTTTGTCCGCAAAACCGAAAAAATACAATCTAAGAAAGTAAAATCACGTAATACACAGTCAAGACAATATAAGCTCAAACTGACAATTGTTCCAAAGACTGAGCGCCATCTGTAATTCACTTTGCCTTCGCCTCCCCATTGTCAGCCTAAACACAGATCCAAACCTCGAAACTGCACGGACTTTTATACAAAGGGGTTGCCTTATTTTACCCCGCTTAGGGGTGAAATTTAAAAAAATAATTTCTTAGTGGATGTCTACACCATAATTATTTAATTATAAGGTGTGCAAATGTGCAAAATTCAAAGTCTTTAGGTTCAATAGTTTGGACTGTGCGTTGATATATCAGTCAATTGTTCAGCACTTTTAATTTTACTTATGTTATTTAGATAACTTTTCCATGATAAAAAAAAAAACAAATTCAATGTTTGAATCGTGAGTTTGGTCTTGAGTTCAGAAGGACGTTCAGTTTTTCTCAAACATTGCAGACTTTCCGAAAAATTAAACGTATTTTTACGTAATGACACCAAGTTCGGACTATACCTAATAAACATTATTTAACAAAAAAAATAGACAAAGGTGCATTGATAAGTTAAGTGCAAGTGAAATGCGTTTACCGGCGAATAGATTTTCACTATGTCACATAAGAATCTGTGACATTATATCTAAAATGTTTGACCTCTTCGAGCAACGACGGCTTCGTTCCGGAACGAAGCCTGCAATGCTCTAAGTTTGACCTAGACATGAAAGACGAAGCTACATAGATTTGTTGCGACATTGCATTGTGCACAAGGTTTTGTTGTATTTTTCTGTAAACAACTCATAGTGATAAGGGTGTGGGTTCAACGATTTCAAAGCACAAGAGAAGGGTTGTTTTGCCACAACCCGTGAAGCTTGGCAGGGTAGCCAGTTATCAAATGTGCCGCGCGCTGGGCGGACGTTTTCCAATACGACGCATCGCTAGCATTTCGACAATCGTGGTATGAAAGTGACTATGAAATTGTGTTCCGGTGTTAAAAACTTGTTTTAATTATGACTTGGGCTAAGATATTCGTGACTTTAATTTGATTTTTTGATTAGTTAGAAAGTAAAAGTTGATTTTAGTTACCGAAAGTTTTCTTTAGTGAAGTTTGAAAAAGTTTTCGAATTATTATCGTAAGTATTTAATAATAATGATAATTAAAGGAAAAGTAGTTTTGGTGATAGGAACGCAAATAATCTGATTAATAGGTACATCCATTATAGTTTTAAGTTAGATTTATTCACTTTAGTTCTGACATTTTCTAACTTTGCCGGAATGATAATGTATGAAGAATTATACAAAAATATTCCAGAAATGAATACACTCGGCGTCAGAAAAATCGCACCTTTTCAAAAATTTCTTCAAAGTCAATTTAAACCTATCTAATTTAATCGTAAGTGTTGTTATATACTTCTTACTCTTCGAATATAGCCAACAGTCTCTAGAAACCGTTGGAATACTCGTCGAACTGAATCAATTACGGAGATTCAGTTTCCGAGCACTATTACATTACCTATTTTTTTGCAATATTTGAGCAACTTCATGGGCAATAGTATCCATCTTGGGTATTCCATTTTTTAATTGAACTGTTGAAGTGTGTTTTCTCCATCATCTCGGTAGCGAATTTACCCGAATGAACCCTTTTATTTCCGTTCGTTTTTATTCCGTTTTATGACGTCGCAATAAATAACGCTTTAAGCGTTTTATTATGGTAACTGTTATGTTAATTAAATCAAACAATTATTAATTGAAAGCTTATTAAATGTACTTTCAATAGATAACAACATTTACACAATAAATAAAACGTTAGCTAGCAAAAGCTGATGCCCAAGTCTAAATTTATTTTCGAAGAGGTGCGATTTTTCTGACGTCGGGTGTATTATTTTTAGGTGAGCTTAAGAAGTTAGTAAAGTTTTTGGAAGGCTACGTGGGTGAACGCATATCGTTGTTGAAGTCATTAATAAGAACTTGCTAGGCTGGTTTCTTATTTACTAGGCGAAGCTATATAATTACTAGCGTAGGACGACGTAGCGGTAACTACCATAATTATACATTTATAAGTTACTTTTTTGGTATCTCACGTTTTACTTTACTATAATTAAGAAACAAAGTGATGTTAAAGTGAGATCAGCAATTAAAATGTTGAGAATTGTGAACTAAATTTTTCAATGTGGTAGGAAAATATGGACGATTTGAAAGCTTTTAATTTTTAGCTTAGTAATGAATATTATTTTGACTTTGACTTATTCGATAAAGGTTTGTAACAGCCTTCTCTGGAACAAGGTAATTTTTAGCCACCGACCGTCTAAATGACAAGACAACGTTTTCCAAAGAAACTAGTAATTCGCCCAAATATTTTGGTTATCCCTTACTAAACGGATTACGTGATCTCTCTCTTTGATTTGTATGGATAAAAGTAGTCATTTTTTTACATATTTGGCTCTTTGTTCTATGAAGAAAGGTGTTTAGTTTCATGAAATTAACATCTTATCCTTATAAGTTTTGGATGACGACTAAAAAACAAATGTAAAAAAATTAAATATCGAATGCTATAAGTATTTAAAATAGCCGATTTTTTTTTATTATCCATGATTATTATCACTTGTTTTTTTAATAACAAAATTAAAAAAATAAATAAGGTAAAACTTATTTAATTTTGAAAACTATAGGTTATAGATTCTTGATTTTAGATTCATCATAATTTTCTGCAATCGAGTTCTTATTGTAAGACTTAAGCAGAAAGAAAGAAAATCAAGATAGTATGTCTTAGGTAGGTTTTCAAATAAAAAAAACTTCTGTCTTCTTATGTCTTCAGCTGCGAAAACGACTCCGAAACTTCGTTTACGTTGGATATGAAGAGTTTTTTGAGTGGTACTTATCAAAAAGTGCGAAAAACTTTAATAGAAAAAGAGATAAAGTTTTTTTATTTATACGATCTTCTGAGAACATTACTTCGTCGATCCAGGTAATTGGAAAAGTAGCAAAGCTTTAAAAAGTTCAGAATGTTTGTTTTTCGATCTATTGAAAACACTTAAAGGAATCCATCTTTTTTCATTTACTCTGTAACATTGGGATCTGACGCACACTTAAAGCATGTTTGACGGAGCGAGCGCGAAGCATTTCCGTTTCAGCTTGGGCAAAAATTCTTTCGTATTTCGTATGTCCGGCTGTCCGTTTATTCTCCTCTATAGGTCGCATTTCTCAACAGATTATAGTGAAATTTTGTGAGCAGGTTTTATAATTATATTGCTTTTTTTAACTGACTTTAAAAAAGGAAGAGGTTATAATGTCGACTGTATATATATTTTTTATGTATGTTTTACCATAACTTCACCAGTTGTAAACCGATTTAAATAATTATTTTTTATCTGAAAGAATATAATTCAGGTGTGGTCCCATAAAAAAATTACAGAGATCTGGCTAGATTTTTTTTCATAACCCTGACAAAAAGAAATTATTTAGCTTACCATCACACGAGTTTTTCAGGCACAACTTCATTGTTTATGAACCGATTTAGTTGATTCTTTTTTTATTTGAAAGGGTATACCTCAAGAATGCTTACATTTAATTGGTATTGGACCTTGGACCTCGAAGATGCATAAGAAGACTCCTTAAAGTCAAATAGGATATGTATAGTGATTGAGATATTAGTAGGCTTATGACAATCCAAAACAAACCGAGCTAACGTTTTGCTTCTTAACTTTTTACAACTTATATAATTATTGATTTTAGACATTTTGCTTTAAAGACGTTCTGCAAGTTAGGCTTTCTGATCATAATGCCTATGGTCTGCGACGGTAACGTTCTGGGCTAGACTTTGCTTGGACTACGAAAACACAATGGAGCTGTTTAAAAATAAACCACGTAAATTTGGAAATTGAGTTACTTACGGGCATTGTGTCATTAAAAATATTATATAAAGTTAAAAATTATTTATATAGTGTAAACTTGGGATGATTTAATGAAAAAGACGTCAAGGTCTTCTAGCGCATTAAGTTGCAAGTTAATGGAGCATTTACATGAGTCAATTTTCCGGGGGGCTTGCTAGGTGACTTTAGTCGAATATGGCTTTTTATCGATAACTAGCTTCCGCCCGCGACTTCGTCCGCGTGGATATTATTGAAAATCCTTAGGGAACCTTCAACCAGGATCCGACCAGCCGTTTATACGCGGTTAGGCGAGGCAAAACGTTTGCCGCGTGTGGCAGGCCTCGCACGAGGCAGTGCGCTAGGTGGGGACCCATCTAATCGCGTAAAAACGGCTGGTCGGATCCTGGTTGAAAGTTCCCTAAGGATTTTCTCTAATATCCACGCGGACGAAGTCGCGGGCGGTAGCTAGTTTATTACAATAATCAGATTTGAGTCCAAAGATATTAGTAGTATCTCGTTCCCGTTTCTTTACTCTTTCCCGTTCCCATTCCCGTTTGGTCCCGTTCCTGTTCCCGGTTTCCGTTCTTGTTCGCTTTCGCTTTCGCGATCACTTTTGCGATCGCGTTCCCGTTCTCGTTCTCGTTCCGGTTGCGGTCCCGGTCCTGGTCCCGGTTCCCGTTCCCGTTCCTATTCCGATTCCCGTTCTCGTTCCCTGGGGCTGAATCATGTCCACCGTATTGGACTTCAAAATAAATGTAATTTGCGCATTCTCATCCCATAAAACCTCAAAAACGACATCCACATCGATTTTCATGTTTACTTAGGTACCCTATTTACTGCCTAAGGGATGATTTTCAAAATAACAAAATATGTGTTTGCCCATTTTATTTTTAGACATGCTCCTACGGATTTTAGAGTTGTAATGTCTATTTTATATTCTTTTTCCATACATAATATGAACCCCATTTTCACCCCTTTAGCGGTTAAATCTTGTCCACCGTGTTGGACTTCAAAATAAATGTTATTTTCGCAATCACCATCCCATAAAACCTCAAAAACGACATCCATATCGATTTTTATGTTTACTTATCCCATTTATCCCCTAAGGGGTTGATTTTTTAAAATCACAAAATATATTATTGCCTTTTTATTTTTAGACATGCTCCTACGAAGTTTAAAGTTGTAATGTCTATTTTATATTATTTTTCCATACATAATTTGAGCCCCATTTTCAGCCCTTTAGGGGTTAAATCATGTCGACCGTGTTGGACTTCAAAATAAATGTCATTTTTGCAATCGTCATCCCAAAAAACCTCAATAACGACATCCATATCTATTTTAGGTTTATTTACCCCATTTCATCCCTATAGGAGTTAAAATACTACCCAATAACAATATACGTTGAGTTATATTTCCAACCATAAGCCTAAATTATAAATTTAGCGATTTTTACTTCGAAAATTAAGGCTTTTCTTCTATACACAACTTCATCCCCCTTTTCACCCCTTCGGGGGTAAAATTTTGAAAAACGCTGAGACACGTTCTTATTAATTTTCAATCATCAGCCTAAACACAAAATTTGAAGATCCTAGCTTCAAAACTTTTTTATACTTTCATACAAACTTTCATCCCTTATTTCATCCCCTTAGGGATGGAATTTTCAAAAATCCTTTCTTAGTGGATGCCTACACTATATAAGGTATCTATGTGCAAAATTTCAAGTCTCTAGGTTGATCGGTTTGGGCTGTGCGTTGATATCTCACTCAGTCAGTCAGTCAGGACTTTGAATTTTATATATATAGATTGCTTGTAAGATAATGTGGTGGTGATTCGATGTACCTTATGCCTTAAAAATCATTAAAAGAACAAACAAAATGGGTGAAAAGAAAATTAAAGTTTTATTTTTATGAGTAATTTGTTTCTTGTGGACATAATTTTAAACTTTTTGATAATACTTACTTAGATACTTACATCATGCTGAGAATAAGCGATATTGTTATAAAAATTTGGGAATAACTTTAAAAAATGTATGCGATTCGGATTTCACCGGTTTAAATCGAACAGTATTTAGTATGCCAAGGAAGAACGTACAAAATGCCCCAAATCCCCCTCTCGCTACGCCCTGTTAAGCTGCACGGTTGCATACTAACTACTCTCAAACACAAAATACCAAAACCTGTGAGAAGACATAAAACTCACTTTCTCATAAAACGGAGACCACTATATTCAGGAATACAAATTTGTATTAGTACAATCGCGAAACAACCTCTTTACCGCGATGTTAAAGATTACAGTCTTCCTTCACGGAAGATTTTTGTTTACCCTGTCTATGCTATGTACTATCTAGTATGAAAGGAACTTTAGACAACACTATGCAATGCTATGAATTTGCTTTGTTAGGTTTGCAAAGAGTTAGTTATTAACAATAACTAGTTATCCATTCTTATGGTTTCATCCAATTTGAATACTTCAAGCAAGCCTATTTTACACTATCTATCTTGCCTAAAATATTTTCTTTGCATTTTGCTTGACAGACAATCGATAAGTTAGTTTCTATTGTAAGTAATTAATGATGTTCGAAAATAGCCTCTCGTAATTAGACGATCATAAAAGGTGATGGAATGAGGTACAATGGAGACTTATTTTATGAGTTAATTTCTCATTTCAGCTTCATTTATATTCCAACGAAAATTCGACATTAAAAAACTTTGTGCATACTAGATTATTTAAAACTTTTCATATTGATTTGAATAAAATTTCGGTACGAACTTGACAATTGAAGGTAATTTATTGTGTTCTTCTCACCTTGAGCAAAGCTAGGGGGCATTATCTCAACATATTTCAATATGACATTTTGTTCCCTCGTGAGTGCGACGTCTAATGTATTCCAACCCTGACTTCAGACAGTCGTCAGAGCAATTTGTATTGTCGCAGATAGCTGCGACATATGGAGTGTACAGAATGTACGTACAGAGTACCTAAGTGTAACTAGGGTTGCCAGGTCCAAAAACACAAAAGCCGGTTTCGGAATTTAATTTGGACGGACATTTTACTCTAAAAGCCGGATATAGTAATAAATAAAAAAAAATAGTAAAATACCTTTTTTAATAGGTAGCTAATTTATAACAGCGGTCGGATGGACTCGGAGCGGGGCAGTCAGTCGTGCGTGTCGTGGCATTAGGTGGGCTCGACTTATGACTCGCGCGGCAGCCATTCAAATAGCCTAACAAAATCCAGATAGGCCGAACGCAGTCAAATTTGGCCGGATAAGACATCAAAAAGCCAAACATGTCCGGCTCGGCTAAAGCCGGACACCTGGCAACCTTACCTATAACGAACTGAGCGATTGCGGTAAATTCTGGAGTTACACAATATGAGAAGTTCCGCATCCATTGAAATATTTAAAATTATTTATAAATTATGAAATACCAGTGAAAATATAAAGGAAATGACCTTTGCTCGCAGTATGCGGTCAAATGTCATTTCGAATAAGCGTTTAGTCTATATCTCACATTGCTAATTTCGCGATACGACTATGTCGCTTTTGGACTATATCGCACATTGCCCATTTCACGATACGACTGTCGCTATTGGTCTAGTTTTTACATTGGTTTTTACATTGAAAAAAAAAGCATTTTTTTAAACATTATCAAAATAAAAAAGTCCCTTTTCTTTATATTTATATATTCTAGATTTTTCATTTCCTAACAGATTAATATGGCCTAATATTGTTTAACTCAGTATAAGGATAATAATTTCATTTTAAATTGGTTATATTTTTTGTATTATTTTGACTTATTTTTGCAATAGTTTTATTTGCCTATTTCGCCCTTAAACTAAAACTCAATGAACCTTAGTCTCACTAACCCTATCCCGCTATTAAACTAAAACGTAATTAATTGACCTGAATCACAATACGCCCACATCTCGTTTGGTCTAAGCTAAACGCGGCTTAGGCACACTGCGTAACAGGGATACAGCTAGCAAGTGATTTTTTATTTGAATGATTGCTGACCTTTCTACTGGAAATACCCAACACACTTTAAAAGGATTTCGTAGTGTTTGGTGAATTTTGGTATCCCGACGTAGAGTCGTGAAACAGTTTTAGAACAAAGCTTTTTACCAGGAATCAGGATGAATTCCTATTCACTCTGATATGTTTATTGTTATCATTACGTTAGTTAACGCCCCACTCAAACGTGGTTATTTTAGGAATAAAGTAGGAACTCAAAATTAGGGTTCTGGCATAATAGGTATTACTAATGAATTAAAGAAACATGACATAAATGAGCAGAATGATGTTAATGAACTAGATATAAAATTAAAATTCAGTTGAGTGGTAATGGTAAGTTTAGTTGTAGTTTTTTTTTTATAAAAACAAAACTATGTGTCAAAATATTTGCAGGCCTATTACATAGTACTTACTTTAAAAAAACACGATAATCGGACGCAATTCGTCGTTAAATTTACTTGATATTGAATGAATTAATAAATAAATACTTTATTATTCACCATAATAAATACAAACAAGGACAGTACGTGGAACAATTGGCGACCTTATAGCTGAAAAGCGATTTCTTCCAGGCAACCATTTATTTACACAGAACAGAAAGAAAAATAAGGAATGGGCAGATTATGGTGCTTTAAAAGTAGGAACAAAAAACGTTAATTAATATAATTTAACCCAATTTGTGAGTTAATTGTGTCACGGAGTGGGTCGAACATCGTCCGTCTATCGCGATTGTTTTTATGTAAGGCCTGCCGATCTTTTTGTCAAGAGACAAGAAAATTTCATTATTTTGTATTTACATATTCAACGAATAACAAAAACAAGTCCTTAATCTTTCTTCTTTACATAGAAGAAATTTATTCTGTTTTTGTCCTTTATGCAAACAATAACGGAGCGGATATTTTTGCCAAAAATAGTATCCGCGTTTGAATATTTATTTAGTTTGCTTATATCCGTATCTTCTTTGAAGTCTAATTTTGGTATTCATTTCTATTTTCTTGATGTATGACAAAGATGTGTTGATTTTGCTTGTAAATTATTTGTATTGTTACAGGTATGGGGTTTATATAAATAATGCAGTTATTTATTAAAGTAATAAAAGTGAAGTGGAACTAGAAATGGAAAAATCAACTGATTTCGTTAATGTTAGAAAATGCAAAAGTATCCAAGATGGATGTTATGCATAACATAACGTTGGAGCGCCAGAAGTTTTACGCCACCCACGACTTCAAGAAGCCCAGTGATTCGAATGACGTGGATGTAAGTTCAATCTTTAATATGCTAGTTTACACGTATCTTTCCCAAAAAACCTTTATCCTCAAACTTTAGTGAAAAATATGAAAAATTAGCGTCTAAAGGAACTTTAGGAAAAATACGTGTACATTAAGAAAAGAAGGAGTCTGCAAGTGGTCTATGAACAAATAGCCGCGATACTGTTGTATCAGTTCTGTGGAGATACCTTCACTACATCATTATGCAAAAAAGGCACCCGACAGTTCCGAGTAAAACGATATTTTAGAACACGTCTTGTTTTCGATCCCTACATTTTTCTTATGAGAGTATTTTTGGAAATGATATTTGGCTGGCTATATTATATTATGTTGGCATATTATGTGTTTTTTTGTTAGTGCTAGCCCAAGGAATTTGCCATTTGAGTTCTCAACAGCTTTTAAAAATAGTTTTGGAGGTAAAATTCAGTTAGAAAATAAAAAATAGATTCGTATTGTTTCACCCATAGAAATTATGAGCGCAGTGAAATTTTTTCTATGTCTATAGTTTCACCGGATTATGTTAATCATGACGTCAACCCTAGCAACGTTTTTTTCATACTCTAACATGACGTGGTTTGGTTTGAACTGTATTCAAAGTTATACAAAAATCTGTTACGAAATCTGAATCTGGTTATGAACATATATTGATATAATTTATTGATTTAGTATAAAATTAATCCGTATTGTTGAATGCTGAGTGCTTGAAATAACTCCGCAGGCTAAATATTTTTTTCATATTGAGGTTGGGTACAGTATGTATTTTTCCGCACGGATTGAATCCGTCTGAATTAGAGAAGGGTAGACTTTACACAAGAGGTTTATAACACTACCTTTTCAGATTAGTATGTTTTTTTTTCGACGATTAAACAAATAATTTTGGTTACACCACAGCAATATTGTACACGATACTGACTGATCCTAAGTGAAAAATGTATGACGAAACATGTGAATTTATAATTTCCGTGACAATAAGAGAAAGTACTAGGCATACTAAACACAGGAAAATATAAATGTGAAATTCCTTAAAAAGGAAACGTTGGACCAATATAAGGCTTATCCGGTTTACGACGCCCTGACCTTATAAATATATTGTAGGGCATTGTGCAATCGTTTGCCTCATTCAATGGCTAGTAATAAATTTAGAAAAGACGGGATTCGTGCCATATTTTTACCGGATTTTCTATGTAAAAATATTTGAAATTGATTTTTATTTGTTTGGGTTAGGACCCAAAGTTTCCTGATTTGAGAATGTCTTTTTATCTTTGAATGTTTTATACCAATTTGTTATTGTCTTTTATTTATTTATTTATTAATCTTAAGGAAGACCAAAAACTATTAACAAACAAATAGCACTCGTAATGACAGTAGGAAGTCAATACAGGGCCTCGCATGTATATATAACAGTTTGATTTACAAAGAGCGATACAAGCTTATAAAACCAAATAAGACGTTATACTTACACTAAAAACGTACACAAAGTTATTTGTAATAAAAAACAAGATTCAAGTACTAACTGCAAAAACATTAACAATATTATCTTTAAAAAAGGTGTTCCTAAGTTATAGTCTAAGTAAGCTTGAAAGCACAAAAATACAAAAACCGCTCATGTAGCCATCAGAAACTGAGACAATTACTCAAAAAAGCTACTCGCTAGCATACGTCTCGCCTTCTGAAAAACAGTATTAAAAAGATCAATATCGAATAAATTATTTAATTTATTGAAACTGCTACACGCACGCCACATAAATGCGTTTTGCCTGTAATTAGTAGTAGCCAACGGGAGATTAATAAGTGCATTAGATCTAAGGGTCTTTCGTGGTGGAACTATAGATATTAAAGCTAATAGTTGAGGGCAATCAATGACATTAAAAGTTATTTTAAGAGCAAAGATCTGCGATCGTACGTCGTTGCTCCAATGGAAGAAGATGGTGTCTTTTACATTGATCCAGATATTCAGAAGAGGAAAAGGGCACATCTAGTCTGAAACATCAATCACAATTCTCTTTATCATTTCTTATTCCAATATTTTAATCTGTTTGATTATTATTTTTACTAATACTTGTATTGCTAGGTATAAAAATATATTTCGCTTTAGACCTTCTTTTCTTCTTTTATAATATAAAAAAAAAGACACAATATGTAACATTAACCGGAAGTAAATCAGCATTCGAAACGGCAGGTTGTATTATGTAACATCTGGCTCTTTGGAACTAAGTATACGAAACACGACAAAGTACAAGTAAAGTGTCAGTTGTGTTACGAACTGAACAATTGAAGAATACAGCTAGAACTTTGTTGATTTTAAGCTTAGCCAAGTTGGTGAGGAGTTGCAACACAAGTTTAAGACGAACTCCAACAGTGTAAATAAATAGAAACTCACGAGTTTTACCCGACAAATTACTACTGGCTCCGTGAGCTGTAGACCTCGCGTTAAAAAGTAGCTCAACTTGTATGTTGTTTAAAAATAATTTTACCTCAGTTCCCAGAATCCTACTTCCTACTAATATTATAAATGTGAAAGTTTGTGGGTTTGGATGTTTGGATGTTTAGATGTTTGGATGTTTGTTCCTCAATCACGCAAAAACTACTGGACGGATTAAGTTGAAATTTGGCAGACAGATAGTAGATAGCCTAGATTAAAACATAGAATACTTTTAATCCCGATATTCCCACGGGAACGGGAACCACGCGGGTGAAACCGCGGGCAGCCGCTAGTAATATAATAAGTATTCCAATCAGTAGGTAAGCAATGAAGTTCTTATAGAAAATCTTAATAATATTACGCAGTTATAAGTTCTGTCACAAACTTATTACGAATATTGGCCAGATATATTTTGATTAATGTGAACTTAAAATTAGTAATCTTTTAAAAATAAAAAGTAAAAGTTGCTTTTCATCGTTAACAAAAAAAGTTTATCGTTTTTGAACATTTTTTGAAACGGCTGAAAAATGTGTTTTTTTTACTTACATATCTGCGCCATTTTGAAAAATTCGAAAAACTGGCTAGACAAAAAAATATGTATAAATTTATCAAACCTGCTCACAAAATTTCATGAGAATCGGTTGAGAAATGCGACCTGTAGAGACAAACGGACAGACATCCGCCGGACGGACATAATTTTTGATCAAGCTGAAGCAGAGCAGAGACACTTCGCTCGGCGCTACATCTTACCCTTTATGAACTCGTAAATAATTATTGTTTCGGAGAAATTTCATTTCGTTTTCCGGTGGTAGATGGCGCTGTAAAAAAATTCCATACAAAATTTACTCTGAGGATTTTTTACGCGCCTTTTTTTCGATAGCTGATTTTCATCCTAAAGTTTTGCAATATTCATTCGGTCGTCGACTTTTTTTACGGTTTTTACTAATGGAAATTATATGTATTTTCATCCTTTGTGAAAACGGAAGGAATTTTGCATTATCGAAAGCCATAAAGTCCCGCCGCTTTGTTCAGAATAAATAGCGTTTAAGACCAAGTTCAAAGCATACAAATTCTGTAAAATTTTGTATTTTACTATTATATTGACTGTTATTATATTATCTTAAGTGGATGTATACTTGCAATAAAATTATCGAACGTCATATCCATGTAATAACTTAAAAGGACTGAACGCCACTGGCAAACTTCATGAAAGAACATTTTTGGTGTCTTGTTACCGAACACTCATTGCGCATCACGTCGGCGTCGTCTCCGATGTATCTTAGACCTAAACGAGCAATTCTTGTATGTATATAAATTTGTTTCTGTGATCTCGGATACGGCTCTAAAGATTTCACTGAAATTTGGTATATGGGAGTTTTCGGGGGTAAACAATCGATCTAGATTAGTCTTATGTTTGGGAAAACGCTAAATCACGTTTAGATAGCAAAAGTAGGACTGGAATGAGGGTGAAAAATGGGACGTCACTGTTATCCTTTCATGAAATAATGTCTGCCTGCTTTAATGTTTATTGGATAAGTAAATACCTAGTTCATTCATTTTCTGGAGCCCTTGACACAGGTGTAGACGTATTACTGGCTTAGGTGACACCTCAGCCACAAAAATCTCAGCTCAGCCAGCGGTAAGTTGTCATGTCGGACTTTCAGCCACATGGTATGTAAGTAATGTTAGCTAAGATGACACTTGGAAAAATCGTAAACAAAGAAGATATGGTCGATCATCCGTATAAGTTCATAAAATGGTGACGAAAACGACAGTATTTTCAAGTTTTCCTGAAAAATACTGAACGGATTTCGAAATTTCAAAAAATGGGACCAACTTGGGAACAAACCTGATCTAATAACGACAACCTCCGTGGTTGAGTGGTTCGCATGCCGGTTTTCAAGGCGTCACCATCTCTTGAGGTCCCGGGTTCGATCCCCGGCTGGGTCAATGTAGAAAATGATCTTTTCAATATTGTCTCAGATCTGGGTGTGTGTCATACCACCGTTGTTTCTGATTTTCATAACACAAGTGCTATAGCTACTTGCTTTGGGATTTTGTAATCTGATTGATAAAAAAAAATAAAAAAAAAACGTTTAAATTATTACAATCGATTCAGCAGTCTTCGAGTAATCGGTGGACATACATAAGAGAAAAAAAAACATACATACAGCCGAACAGAGAACCTCCTCCTTTTTGGAAGTGGGTTAAAAATGGTCATGTTATCAATTTAACAAAAACGTATGAAAGTGTAAATAAGTGCCTAGTCTCAGATTAGAATTTTGTCTGTCTCCCATAGTTCGGAACAAATGCTTCGAATTGGAATCAATATAAATATTTTTTTTTAAAATTACATAAATAAATATATAAGTTAATGATCCAAAAAAATTGAATAAAAGAAAAGAGATATGTTCTGTCTCATTTCTAATAATTTTATACTTATCCAATATCAAACAGATAATGTCAGGATTTTTAATAACAATAATGACAAAAATGAGGAAAAATACTTAACATATTGTTTTCAATCTGATTTCCATGGTTATTGACGTTAATAAACAGGTACATGGTGTAAATCCCGACATAGTTTATTCTATTAAAAATACTTAACTTGAAATATTGTGTATGTTGTCCAGTCATACGGGTTTATAACGGTGCGACTGAAAATTTAATTTACTTTGCATTTTGCATGGCTAGATAGCTAAGTAAAATATTATGAAAGTTAGAGATAGTTGAAATTTATTAAATATTACTTAGTCTTATTTCTTTAATTATAAGACTTTTTGAAATTACATCAGTAAGAGATAAAATACGCCTGTCCGTTAATCTTTATAAAATGGTGCCTATTCTATCTAAGGAAGTTTAGATAAAATGAACTTTATTACTATCATGATCGTCTGTTAGTTTGTTATTAAAAAACCCGGTCAAGTGCGAGTCGGACTCGCGAACGAAGGGTTCCTCAGCAATAGGAATACATCATCTGTGAAAATTTCAACTGTTTACCTGCAGTCGTTATTAATATCGAGCAAAAAACGGCAAAAATATCACGTTTGTTGTATGGGAGCCCCCTTAAATATTTATTTTATTCTATTTTTAGTATTTGTTGTTATAGCGGCAACAGAAATACATCATCTGTGAACATTTCACCCGTCTAGCTATCACGGTTCATGAGATAAAGCCTGGTGACAGACAGACAGACAGATGGACAGCGGAGTCTCCACAGAACAAAGAAAAAATTTTTCCCCCCAGTCTCAGTGATAGGGTTCTGTTTTTAGGGTTCCGTACCCAAAGGGTAAAAACGGGACCCTATTACTAAGACTCCGCTGTCCGTCTGTCTGTCTGTCTCTCTGTCTCTCTGTCCGTCTGTCTGTCTGTCTGTCACCAGGCTGTGTCTCATAAACCGTGATAGCTAGACAGGTGAAATTTTCACAGATGATGTATTTCTGTTGCCGCTATAACAACAAATACTAAAAACAGAATAAAATAAATATTTAAGGGTCCTCCCATACAACAAAAGTGTTTTTTTGCCGTTTTTGTACGGAACTCTTCGTGCGCGAGTCCGACTCGCACTTGGCCGGTTTTTTGTTTTTTGCTCGCTATTAATAACGACTGCAGGTAGACAGTTGAAATTTTCACAGATGATGTTTTTCTATTGCTGCTATAACAACAAATATTAAAAACAGAAAAAAAAATATTTAAGGGGGCTCCCATACAACAAACGTAATTTTTTTTTGCTGTTTTTTGGTACGGAACCCTTCGTGCGCGAGTCCGACTCGCACTTGGCCGGTTTTTACCCTTTGGGTACGGAACCCTAAAAATGGGTGAGTTCTAAAGATACAAGGTAAATCAAATACAAATCCAAAAATTTATATAGTCTCTCATAAAATATCTCCTATAGGTACATTTATGCTGGTCATAATTCTGAATTTTTGTAAGCTCGCTTATGTCAACTATAGGTACCTATTTTTTAAACCATTTGTGATTACTATTCGCGGATACAAATTAAGTATGTGTATTTTTATTTTATCTCCATATTTACGCTTTTGTAACGATATTAAGGCTATTTGATTTTATTACCTTGTTAATCGAAAACTATAATGGAATTGTCACTGTTCATGCAAATGAGTGTGTGGATTCGAGGCTGTTCTGTTTGATTCAATTTACAATGAAATACCTACAAATGATTCCAAATAAACAGCTTCGAATTACAACATTATTTTCCACGGCTATAATTCACTAGCGTTTTATTTCTTAAAGATCCAATTTATGATAGGGAGATGATAGGAGACTCCTTAGGGATTAGATTTTGCCAAATGGTGCAATTTGCTTTACATTCTCCAATTCTATGAACCAATAATTTGAAACATGCCCAGTAGATACTGTGAAAGTTATTGCCTAGTTGTACATTTTAGACTTAAGATTCTGTTACACAAGGAAAGTTTCTCGCACGCAAGTGGCAAAAAATTGAATGCGATTAACTATCGCATGGTAAAACTTGCCTTTCAATTCTCGCCTGCATTTATGTCAAAAACATGGTTTGTTTACACAGTCACGTGGTCTAGGAAAGTTTAAGTAGCGATAATTGTATTCAAGAATCGAGGCTTGAAGCATCTGTTTACATTAGGCAACACACTTAGGTATTGCCAAGAAAAAATTGCCACTTGCGTGCAAGAAACTTTTCTTGTGTAACAGCGTCTTAACAGCTTTGACAAATTTGTCTGACCTGGTGGCCAAAACTGTAACTGTTTTGATCATAGACCTAGAAAAAATTCACAGATTTTACAGTCCCCGCAAGAATCGGAGCATTGAAAATGAACACCAAAATTTACGAAAAACCAAAATCAAATCAAATGCAAAGTCCTATTATATGTTTAAAGTTACCTAGGTAGTGTTAGGTATAATAAACTTAAGACACCTGTCATCTGCGAATGACAGCTAACGTCAATGTCACATTCAAGTGACAGCTCTATGCAAACGTCAATCGAGTTTGACACTTCTCTATCTCTCTGTGGTAATGGCCGTCGCCTTGATAAGTTTGTGCCGAAATAAATCTGCTGTAATCTTTGAAGTATCTTTCTTTTTCGCCCTCAACCCTTCAGGTTCTGGGCCCAGGGACGCATCTTGTCCCTGCAGTATAATAATTTTCGCGAAAAATTGTTTACTTACAAAGTTTAAAACACCGGCCGGCATACCACGTCATACCACACCACATATTTTGTTCCTGATCGACACCAACCATGACCACGCTATCCGGAGGAGGATATCAAGTCGATAAGTTGAGGGGCATGGAGGATTACAACAACTGGAAATTCCTCATGCGGATGATACTCATGCATGAAGATATGTATGACTGCATCGAGTCCGAAGGTGGGTGCAAAGATGAAAAGAAGCAACAGAAGGCGTTAGCAAAAATTTGTTTATGCGTCAGCTCATCGGCGTTGCACCACGTCCGAAATGCAAGAACAGCTTATGAAGCGTGGACAAATCTTCAGAGGGCATATGAAGACAAAGGCTTATCCCGGAGGCTGGGATTATTGAGATCTCTGTTCAGTGCCAAGTTGAAGGAACATGATGGTATGGAGAGCTACCTCCTGAAGATTACTGAGCTTGCGCAACAGCTCAGGGATATAGAATCACCGCTGGACGATGAGTTCATAGCGATTGTGATGCTCAGCGGACTAACATCAGATTATGATCCAATGATCATGGCACTGGAAAACTCCAGTATAAAACTCACAAGCGAGGCAGTAAAAAGTAAACTTTTACAAGAACAACTGAGACGTGATGAAAAGTTTGATAATAATGATTTATCAGCTTTAACAGCGAAGAAAGCTATGAGATGTTTTCGATGCAAGAAGACTGGTCACCTAAAGAAGGACTGTCCAAAGTTGAACAGAGGCTCGAAGACTGACGGCAAGTACACACCTGCGTCTAAGGACAAGTCGCTGTTAACTGCACTATCAGTGAAAATAAGGAGTGATGTTTGGCTGGTGGATTCCGGCGCAACAAACCATATGTGCAACAACAAAGAACAGATGTTGGACTTCCAGTGTTCAAAGCCGAGGATGGTTAGTGTAGCCAACGGTGAAGCGGTGTCAACAGGAGGACATGGTAGTGTTCGCGTTAACTTGAAAAGTGGTTTAAGGACAATAAGTAATGTTTACTATATACCTAAGCTTTCTGCAAATTTATTATCAGTAAGTGAGTTAAACAAAAAGGGTTATAGTGTAATTTTTAATTCTAATGGTTGTAAGATTCTTGATGGTTGTGAAATTTTAGCTACCGCTACTTGTAATAATGGAGTTTACCAACTTGACATTGTTGATAGTGAGCTAAATTGTAAGGTAAAGTCAGGAATTGCCATGAACTCGGTCTGTGAACAGCCAGCGGCGACTGGGTCTACCAGTGGGAGTCAGGAGACTTCATCGGGGTCTGCAGGTGGTAATGTGTCACAGGAATTATGGCATAAGCGACTTGGTCACCTCAATTCAAGAAGTATGAATCTTATGAAGAATGGACTAGCAACAGGTATGAACTTTAAATATACTACTTTTAATCCCTGTATTGCATGTGTAGAAGGAAAACAATCAAAATTACCTTTTCCAAAGAAAAGTCAAAGTAGGTCCAGTGAAATATTAGAATTAGTACACAGTGATGTCTGCGGACCCATCCAAACAAAATCATTGAATGGTGCACGGTACTTTGTCACTTTTATAGATGATTTTACACGGAAAACTTTTGTCTATTTTATAAACCAAAAGAATGAAGTGTTTGAAAAATTTAAATTATTCAAAGCTCTGGTTGAAAATGAGACTAATAGGAAAATTAAGGTATTGCGAAGCGATAATGGCGGAGAGTACATTAATTCTGCTTTTCAGGATTTTTTGAAGAGTTGCGGTATCCGACATCAAACAACAGTGCCGCATTGCAGCGAGCAAAACGGGGTTGCTGAGCGGGCAAACCGCACTATAATGGACAAGGTCCGGTGTATGCTCCAGGATGCTGCATTGGATAAACGATTTTGGGCTGAGGCTGCTAACACGGCTGTATACCTGAAAAACCGTTGCCCTACAAAAGCTGTAATGGGAGCAACTCCTGAAGAAAAGTGGACATCCAAAAAGGTAAATGTAAGCCACTTACGTGTATTTGGTTGTGTGGCATTTGCCAAAGTTCATAATAGTAAGAAATTAGACGCTAGAACTAAGAAATACATTTTTGTAGGCTACTGTGAGGATAGCAAAGGCTATAGGCTCATAGATCCAGAGTGTCCAAAGACATGTGTAAAAGCAAGACATGTTACTTTTATGGAAAGTGTATTTTGGAAAAAGAATGTGTCATATGATGATAATAATGAAAGTATAGATAAAATGATAATTAATCTATCTAATGACAGCAGTAGCACTCCTTGTGAACATGAGGAACAGAGTTCACCAGAATCATCTTTTCTATCAGATACTGTAATTTTTCCCCAATCTGATGACACGAAGATTACACGCAGACAAACCATATTCGATCTAAGTGTAGAGGATTCTCAAACCACAGATGATCCGTCGGACTCTACTTACGTTCCAGGTAGCAGCAGCATAGATTCAGAAGATTCAAGCCAGGCGCTCTTTGAAGATGCTGAAGTCGGTTCTGAGTTTGCTGGGCTAGCAGAAATCACTGAGGAAGGCATTCCTGAAACTGTGGCAGAAGCGCGACAGAGCAGCGAAGCCAAATATTGGAATGAAGCGATACAAGATGAGTATGACTCTTTTATAACTAATGATTGTTGGACATTAGTTGATTTGCCCGAAGGCCATAAGGCAGTTAAATGTAAATGGGTCTTTAGCAAAAAGAGAGGCCTGAACGGCGAATTACTTAAATACAAAGCTCGTTTGGTGGCTAAGGGCTACACCCAAAGGTACGGGGTAGATTACCAGGAAACATTTTCTCCGGTTGTCAGATATTCAACAATAAGAATTTTGCTAGCTCTAGCGGCTCAGTACGATATGATTGTAGAGCATCTTGATGTAAAAACCGCCTTTTTAAATGGGGATCTGGTAGAGACAGTTTACATGGAACAGCCCGAAGGCTTTGTAATAGAAAATAGTGAAAAGAAAGTTTTTAAGTTGAAAAAGGCAATTTATGGCTTAAAACAAGCGGCGAAAGCATGGAATGAGAAAATTAATCATGTTTTAACCAATAAATTGAAATTTAAAAGGTTATCCTCAGAGCCCTGTGTTTATATTTATAAAGAAAACAAAGATATAATAATAATTGCTTTGTATGTTGACGATATAATTTTATTTTCTACAAAAACATCGCAGGAAAAGGATGTTATAAAGCAACAACTTATGAGTGAGTTTGAAATGAAAGACTTAGGTACAGCAAACTCTATTTTAGGAATGAAAGTCACAAGAACAAGTGATGGCTCGTTCATTCTTAATCAGTCAAGCTATATAAAGAAAATGTTGGATATTTTTCAGATGTCTGATTGTAAACCGTGCAAGACTCCTATGGAAGTTGGACTAAAATTGCAGAAAGAAGATAGTACACAATGTAACTATGATTATAGAAGTCTTATAGGTCATTTAATGTATTTAACAGTATGTTCCAGGCCTGACATCGCACATAGTGTGAGCTATCTTAGTCAGTTCAATAACTGTTATTCTGACACTCATTGGAAAGCAGCTTAACGGGTACTACGGTATTTAAAAGGTACATTGGACTATAGTCTTGAATTTAAAAAAGGTGATTTTAAAATAACAGGATTTACAGATGCTGACTGGGCAGGTGATCAGCTGGATCGTCGGTCATATACTGGGTATGCATTTAACTTTGCTAACTCTTTAGTTTCCTGGGAAAGCCGAAAACAGCGCACAGTGGCTCTTTCCAGCACTGAGGCCGAGTACATGGCTATTTCTGACTCCTGCAAAGAAGCTTTGTTTTTGCAAACCTTTATCTATGAATGTACAGGTTCTTTATGTGGAATTAATTTGTTTAATGACAACCAATCTGCACAAAAGATATGTAAAAACTCTGTATCTCATTCTAGAACAAAACATATTGATATTAGGCACCACTTCATTAGAGAACTGGTAGATTGTAAAGCTATTAATTTGAGTTATATTTCAAGTGAAGAAATGTTAGCTGATATTTTAACAAAGTCTTTATCACAAATTAAACATTTAAAGTTTGTTTCAAAGTTAATGAAAACTTGTTGAAATATAGTGTGTTATTTTTTTTATTACTCCAATGTAATAGTTTATTTTTCTTTACTTAAATAAA
Organism: Agriphila tristella; assembly: GCA_928269145.1. Taxonomy (NCBI): domain Eukaryota; kingdom Metazoa; phylum Arthropoda; class Insecta; order Lepidoptera; family Crambidae; genus Agriphila; species Agriphila tristella. The sequence goes on along the minus strand of OV743440.1, from coordinate 20,062,384 downwards.
GCATTGTATAACTCATAACTAAATGTCTTAGTTTAAGGGGTAGTGTTAGGTATAATAAACTTAAGACACCTGTCATCTGCGAATGACAGCTAACGTCAATGTCACATTCAAGTGACAGCTCTATGCAAACGTCAATCGAGTTTGACACTTCTCTATCTCTCTGTGGTAATGGCCGTCGCCTTGATAAGTTTGTGCCGAAATAAATCTGCTGTAATCTTTGAAGTATCTTTCTTTTTCGCCCTCAACCCTTCAGGTAGTACCTATTTATTTAATTTACGATTGTGACACTCGGATCCGCCTCGTGTCACAAAAGCGCCCGCTGACTTCCTCGACGCAGCCGAAATATTATTAAACTATTTTCAAAATTCCAACGAATGCACTTCTCGTCTGCTTCTGCATCTTTTAACACTATTACCATGACGATCGGCCAATAATAATAAAAGCTACATCACTTTTTATGTACGGAAACAGCCGTTTTTCAACAATTCAAAATCTAAAGAGACCACCTACAGGTCACAATTATTAACCGATCTTCAAAATTATTTCGCCATTTGGTAGCTTAACTAATAGCCTAGGGCTCTTTTTTCATTTTTTCTTAAGTCGGTTTTTGTTTCAAAATATTTACAATTTAGTAAACAAACACCCCCCTAAAAACCCGGAATTTTCGGAATTTTTCAAAATTCCAAAAAAAGTTACCAATAGATTTTCAAAATTCAAACGTTTACACGTGTCTCGATAAATTCCTCAACTTATAGTACTATTTTCATCTCCATCCTCCCAAAATCTTCGTAAATATGGCCAAAAATACGTCTCAGGCGATTTGCATCTGATAACCATTTTCAATGGTAAAAAATGTTTTAGACAACAATAATATGTCATAAATTCACGCAAACAGCGACACGGTGACCGGGTCAGAAGTATTTTTTTATGCACAACGAGGAAATGCTTGGCCTTCATCTCACCTGATGGTAAGTAACGATAAGGCAGAAGGTGGAAGCGCACTACTCCAGAATCCTCATCACTGAGGAACTGGCTATCTTACCTCTTACTGCCGGAACACAAAAAAAAATTGATGTTATGGCGCCAGACTTAGGTAAGATGGTGGTAGCTAGCAGGCGGATTTGAAATAAGCTCTACCACCAACCAAACCGAGTTCAAATTATACCCCCCTGGGAATCGAACCTGGGACCTCTGCATCTTACACGGGTGGGCGAACTATTAGACCACAGAGTATTTGGTCACCTTGTTTGCTACAATATATTTGACGGCGACCGTACCTAGAATGGACAGAATCGAAAATTATGCCGTCCCAGGAGAACTTTGATTGCCACCAAGAAGTTGATTATTGAAATTATATATTTCTTTTTAAACCTTCAAATCATTTAGTATGGAAATTTTCAAAGCTTTAAAATTATGAAAATAAGAGGCATTTTTTTATGAAGTAGGTCACGCTTAGTCCAGTGATAGCTATAAGAAAACTCATACACTGTTTCGTTCTTATCAACCCGGAAAATTCTAGAGGTACTTACAGTCTGTTTATCCTTACTTGTCATAAATATTCATCAAAAGCGACGCGGTCACCGGGTCAGAAGTATTTGGTCACCTTGTCTGCTACAATATATCTGACGGCGACCGTACTAGACTGGACAGAAATGAAAATTATGCCATCCCAGGAGAACTTTGATTGCCATCAAGCAGATTATTGAAATTACAATAAATTTAAAGTAAACCTTTAAATAATTTAGTATGGAAATTTTTGAAGCTTTGCAATTATGAGAATGAGAGGAATTTTTATAAGCAGGTCACGCAGGTGGTTGATACTGTCATAGAAATTATAGTACCTATGATATCTATGAGGAAACCTATAGGTACATACACGGTTACCTTTTTATCGACCCGGATTAGAGGTAACTTGATAAAGGTTGTTATAACAATAGGTTTCAAGAGAAAAAAGGTGAGGTAATTTTTATTTTTTATTTTTATCCCACTACGAGAATCGGCCCTGAAATTTTCCTGGGTGATAAAAAGTAACCGTGTACATACTCAAACCGTATTGTTTGTTTACTATGTCATTCTCTTTATTGCTACTTCACTTATACAATTCTTTTTTAAAGGAAGGGTTAGCCTTCAGACTAAGCGTTTCAAACAGTCCCTTATTTAATTTATTTGGCGAATCGGGTATAAATAGTGGCGAACCATCCAAGTAATTTATATGTAACGCTCGAGGGCATAACCTTAATCATGTCCGCCCTAGATTCAGAAAGGTGCATTCCTCAGATGTGTCAGATCCATGGAATATGATATGTGATTAGGGTAAATAGTGTAAGTATAAAGGAAATTGTGTTTGTCTTCAGAGATTTCAATGTTAGATTTTCCAAAGTTCTGAACGATAACATGATTTAAATGTTATGTGTAAATCCAAACAGAGAACGAACTGAGATAATTCCGTTAACGATTATTGTTCTACCATTAGACCCTTCAAACTGTTTATAAATTAATCTTATTGCTTGCTTTGATTGGTTAGCTAATCGCTCGTTTTTCTTTGTTTAGCCTTTTCTCAATTGCGTGAAAGCCTATACTAAGTTCAAGGTTGTTTCTAGCGTAGATACTGATACCCTCTTGTAGACAAGAGGGTATCAGTTTTCAGAATGGCTATAATTTCAGAATATCTAATTGCGTCTTTTTCTCGCTATTCAGCAAATATGTATAAAAGATTTAGAAAACTGTCAAGTTTTAGGAGGTTCTAATACCCTATAGAACTATTTTAAATTCTAACCGAAATAGATCTATTAGTCTGTTTATGAATAAATGTCATAAAAAAGCAAACCAGACCTTAGCGTGTTTGCTTGTTAGGACAAAATCAAAAGGTTAAATGTAGGTATAAGGTAATAATCATAAAATCTAAACTTCTACCATAAAACCTAAAAGAAGTAATTTTTGTAAGAATTAGTTCTTTGCACGTGTTAACCTTTACTTTTATTCATTTTTAGCTCGTTTACCTATATTTATAGATAAAAAAAATCCATCACATTACATCACACGACCATAGTTACGTGACTTTTGTCAATGAACATTTTACATTTTATTTTTGTTGTTTCTTTCTTTAGTAAAAAACTAACATTGCTTTATGAGAACATAGTTAGCTTAGATTAACCCTGGTTTCTTGGCCTACGTTTTGGAGAAAGTATCATGACAAAAAAACGTTTAATGTTTTATTACAATAAGAATAAATTCTCGCATGTTCAAAGGTTTGTAAATGTCACTCATCACGTGATCAAGTTATCGTGTCTGTTACCTAAGTCTGAGCTACAGATTGAATAATAGTTACTACGTACGCGCTGAAACACTGAACCAGTTTACTTTTTTCGGGCTTCATTCTTATTAAGTCTTTTCCATTTCCAGGAAGTCTGGTAGAACTTACTTTGTAACAAGAAGTTTGCTCATTATTGCCGGATGAACGGTAAAACGTAATGGCCTGCGGCTCTACCGGTTAACTTTTCGAACTTCGGCGGGTCTGCCGAGTTTCAACATCGAAGTAATGAATATCGTATTGTACTATTTGCCGAAGTTATTTGGAAGATATCAATGTTCGTGTGACGTCATGAATTGGGATTCACCATTTTAGCCCAACTGGGGCTCGATTTATCTGTTTTAATTTGATGCCCAGCAGAATTTCCGAAATTTGATGCGTTAAGCTAGGGTTTCCTAGGATGACGGTGCCGTCATATTACGGCCGTAATTTAGCGGTGTTGAATGTTGTCTATGTAAACAATATGGCGACACCATAACGTCAGAAACCGCGCCGTATTGTTTACATAGACAACGTTCTACGCCGCTAAATTACGGCCGTAATATAACGGCACCGTCATCCTAGGAAACCTTAGCTTAACGCATCAAATTTCGGAAATTCTGCTGGGAAAATCTTTTTCGGAAATCCTAGAAAAAGCTAGGGAGCTTTAGCCGGTACGGCCCATGGCCACCGAGCAGCGACCGGCGATGCGGCGCGGAGGAATAAGAGAAACCAACTTAATTTTGCGGTCAAATGCGTAGCTTTATCCTTTAGCCACGCTTTAGTCCTATTTAGTTCAGAACTCTAAATGTGCGCACTGCGACACGCACTCGACCGATTTTGACATTGAAAATGTCTTTTCGTTCGCTCCAGTGTAAGCTCCGATTTCAAGAAAAAGTGCTATCCCCTTATATTTCAGAGGGTTGTGAAGATATGATATTCAAAAAAACTCAAAAGACGCGTATTTACGATAGCTGCAAGATGCAAAAAGAATTATTCGAAAATATAAAAAAACGAAAAATAATATGGCCGAAATAGTGGAAAAGAATCTATTTTTTTCCGATTTTTTGATTTTGGATACGAAGAAAGATATCAAAATTTTAGGAAAAACTCTTCTGAACAATTTAGTCAGCTACAATTTGAGCCTAATACAACTAAGACGATCGAGTCAAGGGTTTGCCCTGTAGCTTAACCTTTGAAAATAAACATTGAAAATATTTTGTCGATCGCTTCAGTACCTTTTTGGTGTCGTAAGTTTTAAGGCTATATCAATGATTGAAGCCTCGCGTATCAACGAGGGCTTCAATATTCGCCTCGGGCTTCAAAACAAATCTTAGAAATATATTTTAGGTTATAGTAGTACTACCTTTCAATAAAATAATAATGTTTATAACAATTATTAAATATTTTTATATGAATTTCATACACACGAATCACAGAATAGTAGATCCAAAGATTTTCATGACTTTGCTTTGATTTCAAAGTACATATTGCAAGTAACTACCTACTAATATTTTTATGAAATTCAATAAATTCATTTTTAATGTACCAGAAGGTCGTGAAAGGCACGAGATCTGTGAGTTTTTTGTATTAGGTAAAGATATTGTAGATGATGAATGTGTGTAGAAGGAGAATGGGCCATAACACATCTAACGCAGGCCCAATGCTGATGGTTGGTTACCTTGTAATTACTAAGTTAATATTAAAATATTTTTCATTTCCATGAAAGTTTGATAGTCGCAAAAACTCTCCGAATACCAAATTCTTAGTTTCTCGGAAGGCAAGCTTAATTAACATTGCTAATAAATATTACCCTGGCTCAGGAATGTTTTTATACGAAACTTTGTCCGAATTTACTTTGGTTTTTGACGTGTTTTATTAGGTAACGAGTTATTTCCCTGAAAAGAGAAAACTGAACTAACATTCGTTATTAATTTAATTGAATATGCTTACCGCTTCATTTGTTCCATTGTTTGTAGGTATAATCAGTTTGTGCTAACAATAGGCCCTGATAGGTCTAATCATAGAAATATAATGTCAAAGAACAACAATGTCAATAAACAGGTGATCCGAAAACGAATGCATACATTTTATATGAGACACGTAAAAAATGACTTAGATTTATAAAATATGACTATATGTGGCAGAGGAAGTTAGTAAACTATGTTCCATACTGTTTTCTTCGGCGATAAACGAATAAATGAAGCGAAATTTGGTTTTAGAGTAATTTGGGGCAATATTTTATTTACCTGTGAAAAGTGTGATTACTTGGATTGTTTCTTTTTGTCACATCACAATTACTTAGAGCACAAGACACCATGGCTCCACGATACCTTTATTTTAAATTCTAATTAAGATTAACAAATATTTTAAACAAACTGTGATTGCTCATTTGCTAGGCGGGACGCTAGGGGCTCTTACTGTAAAAAATGTTGGCACATGTCACTTGATCCTTTGGCTCTTCTTTACATAGACCGTGTCCGTATGATGTTAACTTCTCTTTTCCACGCTTTGTTGGTTTTCTTGAGCGCAGCTAAATTTTTTCTATGTCTATGGGTATAATACACTGATAGCAAATCAACAGCATTGACGTTAGTAACGTGAAATGATTTGATTATTGATAGAGTAAATAAAAAAAGATAGTTTTTGAATTATTTGACATAAATTTTGTTTCGTTTGACATGAAGGTAGAGTTGTCAACATTTTTGCATGAAATATAGTATTTTCAAGAGTATTAATTACGTGTAAAAATATAGTAGAAGGCGAAAAAGTCCAAAAAATTATAGTAGGTTGCCGTTTTGTATGGAGGATTTTAAAGAACTTTATACCTAAATTTCGTTCTAATAGTTAAGTATTAGGTACTACTAATATTTAAGGCTTGGTGGTGATGTATGAAAAAAAAAATACTTTTGTATTTTTTATTTTCATGTAAGTGACTTATGTAAGTCTTTTTTAAAATAAAGTCTTTAAACCTAAACCTAAGTTGTATTTTTAATGCTTACTAAACATTTTCATAATTTATTCAACAACCATAAACACGAGTTTAAACACAAAAATTATTATGCAATTAGCTACTTATGTGCAACAGTAATATTTTTTTTGCTTTTTTTGTTTAATTTTTTCACTTGAAAAATACAGTAGTTTTGCCTACACTTTTCATGTACCATGGGCAACAGCGACGCTTAACCACTGCTAAGGTCAAAATCGCTTGCACGCCGCGCCGTCACAACCATACGTTTAGTTCGTGTAGGGGCGATACGCGCGCACACGAATTTTGTTGCAAACTGGTTAAGCGTCGCTGTTGCCCATAGTACATCCGCTTGTTCGACAAAGTTAGCTCTCTAAATATCGAAAAGTTTCTGTGTATGAAAATAGAGTTCGATCTTAGAGTTTGTGTTTATTCTATCACTATTATGATAACATACCTACTCCACAAGAATAAACAAAACGTTATTCTTATGCCTACACATCACAAAAACAGAAAATACATAGGTAGTCAAAGCTTATACTAACGATCTGACGAGTTAGCTTTGTCCGGTGTTGCAAACTCCTTTTATTTTTTGTCTTTGGTTGGTTTGTAGGGTTCCGTACCCAAACGGTAAAAACGGGACCCTATTACTAAGACTCCGCTGTCCGTCTGTCTGTCTGTCACCAAGCTGTATCTCATGAACCGTGATAGCTAGACAGTTGAAATGTTTACAGATGATGTATTTCTGTTGCCGCTATAACAACAAATACTAAAAGCAGAATATCCTTACTAATATTATAAATGCGAAAGTCCGTTTGTTTGTTTGTTTGTGTCGCCTTCACGTCTTAACTACTGAACCGATCATCATGAAATTTTGCATATACGTTGTCAGGGGTACAGAGAATGACTTTCATCCCGAAAAAAAGTTTGTTCCCGAGGGATAGCCAAAAACCTTTCCACGCAGACGAAGTCGCGGGCGGCCACTAGTATTAGAAATGCGAAAGTCCGTTTGTTTGTTTATTTGTTTGTTTGTTTGTAACGCCTTCACGTCTTAACTACTGCACCGATCATCATGAAATTTTGCATATACGTTGCCAGGGGTACAGAGAATAACATAGGGTACCTTTCATCTCGAAAAAACGTTTGTTCCCGAGGGATAGCCAAAAACCTTTCCACGAAGACGAAGTCGCGGGCGGCCGCTAGTAATAAAATATTTAATGGGGGCTCCCATATAATATACGTGTTTTTTTTGCCTCTGTGCCTCTGTGTGTGTGACAATTAAATTTTCTCTAGCTATCGAAATTATTCTCATACAGTAACGCGTTGTAACCAGTGACTGTTGTAGTACACAACATGAAGTCATTGGTCATAATTTCGTCTTCTTCGTATTAAATAAATAAATAAAGAATGGACAAAAATGGTGGCAACATAACAACATTTTTCCGATCAATCGGAGACAATGGTGGTATCACAAACACGCAAATCTTTGTGAAATTAGAAAAGTTGGTTCCCAAATTGATTTATTCCTCGTTCGCCCCACATAAAAAAAATATGATTCGCCCTAAAGAATATGCCTCCTTCGCCCCAAAATAGAAGTAATTAAAAATATTATTTTATTCCTGATTCGCCCCATTTCATATTACTTCTTCGCCCCATAGTGTAAGAAAGGAAGGTAGTGGACCCCCACAGTAAATCCTGACGAATCTTTACAGTGTGATAATGTATCATATATGAAACATATGTTTTTAAATATCTAAATCGTTTTTTTTGTTTTTGGATATTTGTACAGAGATTTTGGTTCATACACATGACATTACATCCCTGCAAAGTTTCATCGACTGAGGATTTAAAGTTGGGGTCTCCATACAAAAGATCGCTTCATTTCCTACACTACCACATGTTTTTATATTGCCTACTTACTTTGACCCAAACGGGGATCGAACCCGGCACCTTAAAGATGGTGACACTTTGAAAACTGCTTTACAAATAAATCATCCAACCACGACTGTCGTCAAATAATATCCGTAGGATTTGAACCCAGGAACTTTCCTCGTGAACAATATATCTTTTTACGATATATTATACTCGCACTTACCTAGTTTTCCATCGTCGACCTTTTTGTGACTCTACAAAATCTGCCTGTTTCGCTAGGGATGGCTAACTTTTTACGCACTCAACTTTTACCACAGAATAGATTAATATCTATTCGTTAATACCTATTAGTACTAATGTACTACACGTTCTTCTACTTTTTGTCGTTATTCTTGATGTCAATGTCATGCTGGTAGTCAACGCTTTCAAATTGCTAAAGTCTATGACGTCAGTCCTTGTCATCGTGTTATGATATGACAAGGACGGATAGAGCATAGCTTTCGCTTTGGCTATCGCTTTGAGTTAGGCGTTAGGGCCCGGTTTAAAGTCTATTCGGCGAAAAGTCAATTTATGAAAATACTTATTTCAGAATAGCGATGATCGCAATCCGTATTGTGGTACGGTATGAATTACTTACCTAGTCGATGTCAAGCGCAAGGCTGCCAGCACCCGAGACCGTTGTAGGATACCACAATGGATATGTGTAATACTGGTTATTTTCTTTGTTATCATTCCCCGCGAACAGAGTTTAATAAATAAATTGTAATCATCGGTTATTTCTTCTTAGGTCATATACGCTTGGAAGATGGACTTCAACCGCAGCATACTCAGCGCCGCGACGCTGCTCGTGCCAAAGAACCCGACGCAAGCGCCGTCTACGTCCATGCCGCTGTGGGCCCATAACTCCTGGGTGTGCCTGTTCGCCGCCATGCTTGTCGTCGCCATTGGTGGGAACGCGATCGTCATCTGGATTGTCACAGGTAATGTTCTGCTTTTTTTCAAGATATCCACAGATTTTTTTTTATTTGTTGTACAAGAGACCAAAGTGAGATTGTGCTGCGAGTGCAGATTTTAAATCATGAACTTAGCGAAGCAGTCTAGAATTATGAGCACAGACACGAGACCTCACAAAAATTTGGTCTCGAGTTAAACATACAACTTTTCACCTCTACCAGCGAGAAGAGTTTATGTTTAACTCGAGCTGGGGTTCGCAGCTGCAAGCTGTCAGCCGCAAACTATATGTGTCAGCGGCTTCTCTCCGGAGACTCCGTAACTTTCTTCCCACTGCCACTAAAATTGCTCTAGTAAATTCTCTTTTGCTTCCTATACTCGATTACGCCGACGCCTGCTATCTAGATCTTACGGAGGACCAGCTAAATAAACTTGAGAGACTCCAAAACTTCTGTATCAGATTTATATTTGGCTTACTCAAATATGATCATGTTTCCCATTTTCGTGATAAGCTCAAGTGGCTGCCCATTAGGCTTCGCCGGAATACTTATATTTTGTCCCTCCTTTACAATATTTTGTTCAATTCTTCTTACCCGCGCTATCTCAAAGAACGATTTAGTTATCTTTGTTCAACTTCACGGAGTCTTAGGTCTTCAGAGAATTTGAGCCTCTCCACGCCTATCCACAGGACAATCTTCTACCACGGTTCTTTTACTGTTCGGGCAGTACTGCTCTGGAACTCTTTGCCTGTGTCCATTAGGCGTTCCCAGTCCTTGAACACTTTCAAAAACCAAGTAAAACTGCATTACCTATCACTATGATTTTGTCATTTTCTTATATACTTATTCATTTATTACTTACTTTGGCTATACTGCAATTACGTTGTTAATGTGTGTTTTCCTTAATTACCTATTATTGTATTTTTAAGTGTATGTATGTTTATGTAAGTTTATTATATTATATTATTCTATGTATGTTTATGACTTTAACTTTATCATAAATTACTTTGTTCCGTCCGTGCCATTTTACACCCCCCTCTTTTTTCATCTTCTGTCAATATCTCCATGCCTCCGGTTGCCTGCAAGAAATCGCTTTTAGCGATAAGGCCGCCATGTTTAGCACTGTAAGTTTTAATTGTTAATTCTTTATTTATGTTTCTCTCTTGGTGTTAAAATAAAGTATTATCTAATCTAATCTAATCTAAAAGTGTTATAGGTAAGAACAGTAATTATTTTCACTTGACTTTCCTGGTAAAAATCTTTAGAAACTTGTTCTCTCTATCCATTGCACCCTAGCTATCCTTTTCTTGCATATCAATTTTCTTTTTTCTTTATTATTTCAAAAGGTGGTGTTAGAAATAAAAAAAAACACTTTGCTTCACGCTCGCAGCTAAAATTGATTTTGATTTTGATTTAAAGTCTTCCATTTTATTTAACTGTATCCAAAAAAAGGTGGAGTTTATCAAGTCTCCTGTATGTTTTACCATAACTTCACCAGTTGTTAACTGATTTAAATATTTTTTTTATCCTAAAAAACATAAATTCGGGTGTGGTCCCATATTTTTTTACAGAGATCTATTTATAATTTTATTCATAATCCTGAAAAATAGAAATTATTTAGCTTACCATCGCACGAGTTTTTCTGGTATAACTTCTTTGTTTAAGAACCGATTTAGATGATCCTTTTTTTTTGTTTGAAAGGGAATATTTCAAGAATGCTCACGTTTTTTATTTCATTGGTATTGGACCTTGGACTTCGAAGATGCATAAGGGAATTCCTCAAACTCAAATAGGATATGTATAGTGATTGAGATATTGGTAGGTTTATGACAATCCAAAACAAACTGAGCTATGGTCTGCGATGGTGACGTTCTGGACTAGACTTGGACTACGAAGGCACAACGGAACTTCTTAAAAACATGGAAATCGAGTTATGGGCATTGGCTCATTGAAAATATTATAAGTAAAAAAAATTAAACGTTTACATACCTCTACCAGTAAAAAGTTGAAAAAAAAATCCAAACTTTTAGATTTTATGCATTCACAATGCTATTTTTTATATTAAGATTAATATAATTGAAAAATATTAGAAAAAAATCGACTCACCCGTAGCGGTTCGGTAGCATAATTGGTTAGTGCATTGGGCCGGAATCCTAAGGGTGCGGGTTCGGGTCCCGTCTGAGCTGCTACAGGTGAGTCGATTTTTTCTAATATTTTTTAATTATATTAATCTTAATATAAAAAGTTGCATTGTGAATGCATGAAATCTAAAAGTTTGGAATTATATGGCTATTTCACCTTAATCGATTTGTCTAGCATCTGCAATGATGTTGCTTTCGAATGTCGAAGTTAATTTTCTTCACATTGGTGAGATGGCGCTAGCCTACAGCGGAAACGTTAAAAGTATTAGAAAATTTCGCCAATCCCGTCGGGCAGCTCGGTAGCATAATTGGTTAGTGCATTGGGCCGGAATCCTAAGGCTGCGGGTTCGTGTCCCGTCTGAGCTGCTACGGGTGAGTCGATTTTTTCTAATATTTTTCAATTATATTAATCTTAATGAAAATAAAACTTAAAAAAAAATAAAAACCTCCTTCAAAAAACCTGAAACAGCTTCAAAATTAAATACATCTAAAAAGCAAGGAATAATTTTAAAATAATTTTACGCGTATCATTATATATTTTTACGCATATCATTATAATATAAAAACACGTCTAATGAAGTCAAAGTCTAAAGCCGGAATTATATTACGAAATTAGTGTCATGCATGTTGAACTTGTTTCCGCGAAAGTAGTTTCGATATATGCGAAAGTAATTTCGTAAAATAATTAGTGTAAGGAAGCCTAACTCCTAACAAATATTGCATAAAAAATGGCACCTTCACATATTCTGTAACACAAAAGGTCGCAAACTCAACAATGAACTAGTAAAAACATACCTTATTACAATGCACGCATAATCGGCATTAGATTGTATTCTAACGCATATGACGTTTTCTATTGGCTGGGGTTTGAACGCAGATCAAACATGATTGGATATTTGACTCGCCTCGTGTCACTCATTGGGCCGTTGTCGTGCCTTTGTCATTGAGGCGAGGACGGTGTAACGTAGAATGCAGTCAGTACACCTAACCTACTACGGCGCGCTGGGCGGCATCATAAAATTGTTTTATGAAATTAGTACATTATTGTTTGTTAGATATAATGTTTGTTTTATTATGTAGACGGACGACTTGGTAAAGACCGCTCGAATACGCTTGATGCAAGTCGCCTGTAACTAGTCGCTCTTAAAAACTAAAGGAGACCTATGTCAGCAGTGGACGTCTTTCGGCTGTGATGATTTTATTGTTATTTTATTTTATGAAAATTATAAAATGATGATGTTGATGAATGATGATCATATTATTTGTCACGAATTGGTAAGACATATGATTTCAAGAAGGACTAAAATTAGGCAAGCTATTGAAATAAAATAGGTATGCTTGATAAAAGACAATGTATTCTGTAAAGATTTTTTTTTTCATAACATGTAAGTACATATTATGTAGATAATTATCACATTTGCGCGAGCAACACCTTAATACGTCTTTTAGAGGTGTGACTGATAAAGAACAACAGTATTAATACGTCGCTTTATTTTTATTTTTTACTTAAAAAAGCATGCCTTAATTGGCAATACAAAATTCTTATAGCGACACCTTTTTAACCGACTTCAAAAAAGGAGGAGGTTCTCAGTTTGTCGTAATGTATTTTTTATAGCAGCGTATTCCACCAAGTCAAAGTTTATTCTTGTCAAGATCTTTTTCAAATGCAGACTATTTTAACATGCTTATTGACCGGTGCGCAAATACCTAAACTAGCAATATGGGTGACGGTGGATTGGAAGAGGTGGACCAACTCCGTAGCCAGCGCGATCTCCAGATTTGACACCCCTTGATTTTTATTTGTGAGGTCATGTTTACAGTTGATGTTTAAAAACATTTGTGAGAGTGAATCCGTAATGCGTTTGCGAATAATAGCCACATATTTTGTACTAATTAAGTGGAATACAGGTGTGCTGCAAAGTGTTCGGGACAATCTAGTACACCGTTGCTAGGCATGTATTTCTATTGGTGGTGGAAATATAAAGTAGCATTTTCGCAGCAGATCTCACATTAAGGTTCCAGCAGAATGATCCGCGGATCAAACTCCATATTAAAAAGCTGTTTTCAGAGCTGCATAAAAATCATAGTTTCTGGAAATTGTGTTCTGATCTGTCGGTCTTGACCTCATGACGTCACTACTTGTCGTGCTACTCTGCTGCCTTCGGTGTTGCAATGTGAGTTCTCCATTTTTTATTTATTCTATTTTAACCAGGGATTTTTACTCATTAATCAAAGAGGATTGCGTGAATAGAATCTTATAGGTACCTACCTAATCATCCCTTCACGGATTGGACAGCGTTTTTGTTACACCCTGTATAATAATAAAAAACAAGGAGATTACATCAGATTACTCGTTTTCTATGTATTGCATATTGCAGGACGCGCCATTTTTAGCATTACAAAATTTTGATTTAAATTTTCCTTTTTTTTGTTGTACTGAATTCCATGAGAGAGTTTTATTCTTGTTTAAAAATGTGTGATAGCAGTGAATGTGAAGATTTGACTCTGCCCCACAAAGCGACTGAACACTTGTTGCATAATAACGACCATATTTTGTATGTATACGCTCATAGATATTTCTAAAAAAACGAAAAATATGTTACTTTCCTATGTTATGTTATGTCTGTATAGTTTTGCTGCCTTCTTTTGGTCTTTTTCGCCACTTGACCACACATGACGTCATTTTAATCATTTTTCTAATTATTTTTTTGTGGTAACGCTAACGACTGTCGCCGAGCGCGTGGCAGACATGACTAATCGTGCTTCGCTAGTACTTTTTTAGCCCCGCCCACTCTGTGTTAGTTTGCGTGGTGCTATTTTTTGAGCGGAATTACACTTCCTTAGTATCTTAGTTCGTTGATTAGTGTCGTGAAATCCACAGTATCACAGTAACCATGGCCTCATCAGGATCAAAGCTATATTTTTCTATATTCAATGTAGCTAAAGAGATGTTTCTATATAAACTTAAAAAAAAGATTCATTTATGAATTGTATATTTTTATCTGTACTCCATCGTTGGTTTGCGCCTGAAGCGCCCACTATGACAAAAATACACACGTCCGCACAGCCCAGGCACTTTCGCGACACCAGTTTCACGTCGCATCTATAGTATGAAATTAGTTGCATGACACTAATTTTACTGAAAAATCGCGCAGGGTACGAAACTAATTTGCATTCATGAAATTAATGCACGCTTTACGAAAATATTAAATTACACGTAAACTATTGGTAAAACTAATGTAACGAAATTAATGAGGGATTTTCCAGGCAACGTTCCTTTAAAATCACCTAGATGGCGCTGTCCAATTTCCATGGCATTAGTATGAAAGTCTGACCAAAGTGTACCGACCATCGAAAAAAATAAAAAACTTATAATATTGACAAGTGAACATTTCCTCTATGATTTTGACAGTTTGCTTACTTTGTTTCGCGGCAATTTTAATTTTTGTTGTGATCAGCTTTTCAATAAAAATAAATAAATATTCAATAACTGTCGATAGGTATTACTTATTTTGAAAATACATTAAAATGAGGGAATGTCATTAGCCGGGTCCACACCAGACGATCCAAACTGGATCGGCGATCCTGCGATCCACGATCCAAGATTGTGATGCGTGGAGCGTGGATCGTACTAGGCTAGGGTCGCCAGACGCCCGGGATTTCCGGGATTGTCCCGGAATGACGTGACTTGTCCCGTGTCCAGGAATAACACCCTACTGTCCCGGATTTCAAATATCTACCACAATTTTTTTTCATTATTTTACGAGTAGGTTACGTTACGATTCATAATTTTATAGGTCTTTACCTATGTAATTAGTGTTTTGTATGGAGAATTTAAAAATAGTTGCATTTTCCATACTAACATTTCTTAATTTATTAAACAACCATGAACGCTAGTCGCTAATGTTTTAAAACTTTTATGCACAAATGTTTAAAAAGTAAGATAACTTATAATATTATGCCACAAAGGGTAAGCGATAAAAATAAGTTTAGGCCAAGTTAAAAGAAATAAAGTGGTAATTTCTGACAACAAAAAGAGTATTTTGGAACTATTGGTAGTTGTCTTGTCTATAATGGTTATTAATTATTCGATATAATATCAATAATTGATGAATATTTCAAAGAAATGACGAAGTTCATTCAAACGTAATGTTGATTTCTTAGTCTTATTTAATCAATAATGAAAAGCGAGTTGCTGTGCAATTTTTGTTTTAAGGTTTATTTTCATGTATGTTAATAAATAAAAGTAAATTTCTATTCCAAAAATATAAAATAATATGCATTTCTTTCTTAACATTGCCCCACGACAACCCCCCCCCCCCCGCTATTCTAGCTACGCTCCAAGCGATCCAGTGTTGCCAGACCGTGGGCAATTGCCCACGCCATGGGCAATTTTAGGACTTTTTTGAAAAAAGGGCAAAAAGGGCAGAAAGGTCTTGGAACCGGTAAAATATGGGCAATTTTGGAAATCATGGAACTCACTTACCAGAAACCACATGAAACACCTGGCACAAAGTACCAAAACACAAAATCACAACTTAGTTTGGGTATACATTGTCGTTTCTTCCTATAGAACCATCTAAGAACTAAGCCCAGCACCTGCGTTTAAGATTTCGCAGATACAAACAGTTTACTGATGTAGATTGACTGGACCCTAACATTGTTTGCCAAAAAAATTCGAAGGGCAATTTTAACAGCTTGTGTGGGCAAGAGTTTTGATCGGGTCTGGCAACACTGAAGCGATCCGTGATTCAGTCAAACTCTTGCTGGATATGGAGTCACACGTACAGCGGCGGCGTCAAATTGCTGTGGCAGCAGAACCTTTATTTTGCTTAAATATTTGCGCAAAAGATCATAGAAACAAAAAAGACGGTTCTGGGTGAGAATGATATACAAAAATCACTTGGAAAACGGGGCTCGGCTTTACATAAAGTTAATGTTCTGAGTAAGTAGCTCGCTAGCGCGGTTCGTTTAGCATTGCGCTTCTCCAACTCTGCTTTTAGCGCTGCTAGAGTCCAACAACCGTAGTCTGTACTCATGGCCGACGCGATGGTTATAACAATAATAAAATACCAAAATCATTAAATTCAATGCGCCGAAGATTTCAAAGATAACAAGCTGTCAAATCATACATCATAGAAGTCTTTGGTCAAATCATTGTTTTACCATTGAAAATGGTTATCAGATGCAAATCGCCTGAGACGTATTTTTGACCATATCTCCGAGGATTTTGAGAGGATCGAGATGGGAGTAGTACCAAAAGTTGAGGAATTTATCGAGACACCTGTGAACGTTTGAATTTTGAAAATCTACTAGAAGCTTTTTTTGGAATTCAGCAAAACACCAAAAATTCCGAGTTTTTGGCGGGTGTTTGTTTACTAAATTGTAAATATTTCGGAAATAAAACCGACTTAAGAAAAAATGAAAAAAAAGGTCCTAGGGTATTAGTTTAGCTACTAAATGGTGAAATTTTTTTGAAAATCGGTTAATAATTGTTACCCGTAGGTGGTCCCTTTAGATTTGGAATTGTTGAAAAACGGGTGTTTCCGTACATAGAAAGTGATGTAGCTTTTATGATTATTGACCGAACGTCATGGTAATAGTGTTAATAGATGCAGAAGCAGACGAGAAGTGCATTCGTTGCAATTTTGAAAATCGGTTAATAATATTTCGGCTGCGTCGAGGCAGTCAGCGGACGCTTTTGTGAAAATAATCGTAAAAATAAATAGGCACTACCTAGGTAACCCCAGAAATATAATAGGACTTTGCATTTGATTTGATTTTGGTTTTTCGTAAATTTTTGTGTTCATTTTCAATGCTCCGATTCTTGCGGGGACTGTAAAATCTGTGAATTTTTTACGATGGTATGGATGGTAGTTATTCTCTTTGATCAGACCTTTATACTAATACCATGGAAATTGGACAGCGCCATCTAGTAGATTTTTTAGGAACGTTGCCTGGAAAATCTCTCATTTCATGCCACTAATTTCGTAATGTAAATCCGGCTTTAGGAAACCATGGCAACCGTTTTAATGTAGGAACAGATTTTTGACGTGTATTTTTCAAAAGCGAACGAGATCTGTTTCTTTGGCCAGGCCCTCAGACTTTATATATCACAACACATTTATAAATTTACCTACTTGGTAACTCCAATATTTCAAAGGAATCTGGGTGTCACTGATAAGAGGCTTATAAATTGTTCGGTTTGTTTTGGTTAGAAACAGTAAACTGTATTGAAATATATGGTGTAACAAGATCCTCAACGAAGCGGAAGTCCACGCATTTCGTCCATCATGAGGATATTTTTTTTGTCTTTTAGACTATACCTGGGAAACCAATAGGTACTTCATCAACTTGTGCAGATTTCAATCCTTTAGTGTCCACAGTGTAGGACTTCACAATAAATGCTATTTTTGCAATCAACACCGCATAAAAACTCAACGACATCCATACCGATTGTATTCATCCCCTTTGCGGTTAATTATCGCAAAATTATGAAAGTATGTCTATATGTTATTTTCTAACCATAAGCCTACATAAGCTTAGAGATTTTTACTTTGGGAAATGATGCAATTTCCATACACTATTTCATCCTCCTTTTCACCCCTTCGGGGGTCGAAATATCAAAAACACTGAGACACGATGGTTCTGTAAACCGGAATCTGTACTGTAAACACAATACTGTTAGATATTCTGAAGCTTATTGCTTTAACATTGAACGGCATTTATTATTACAACCTTTTACAACCTTCGTTAAATATGTAGGAAATACCGATTTTGAGGTTTGGTGATTTTTTAAAAGGTTACCGAGATTTCTATTATATCGTAATTAAGTTTAGAGGTAAGCTCGAGGGTTTACTGGCAAAACCTACTTTTTTGTGAAAATGAGTTAAAAATACAGCTCAACTCCGTTTTAATCTTCCTCGTCTGGAAAAACCGGCTATTTGATAGGACTAATAATGAAGGAGATATTTTAAGTGATAACCGTGTATGAGCATGGTAAAGTTAAAAATGCCCAAGAAAAACAATTTGAGCCATTTATTAGGCCAAAGCATTTCTGTTTACTAATGTACCTCTGGCCAAAAAACATTTTCCCAAAATATCACATCGCAAATTATTTTACGCAAATTTTCATTATTTAATATTGTAATCCTAATACACAATTGTAATAAAACTTCTCGTGGTTTTTTTTCTATTATTATAATACGGGCATCAAATGAAAGGCCTTGACGAGCACATTCCAAAACTATATAATTTTCCACTAAAACGTGTGAATAAAAAATAAATAAATTAAAATTAATATTTTATAATTTCTTTTTTTTTAGATGCTATCATTACATTCCCTCGTAGTCACTGCTAGAAGTAGATAGCAAAACTGCTAAAAGTGGCCGTTTTTGACACAGTTGCTATTACTAGATTATGAGCCCTAAAAATTCCACGAAAGGTTTTATTAAAATCCTTCTCTATTGACAACTTATTAAATAAAAACATCTGAGAGCGTCACTTTCGGTCAGGGAATCGCCTTAAAGCTTTTAGAATTACTTCGAACGTTATAAAGTTGCTAATTCTGGCGTAGGTAATATCTTTATCATATGATTGATCGTATTAAGTGGATTTTTATTGTAGTAAGGTAAATATTTTGTATTGGAATCATGTACGTAATATTGATAACGTAACTTTCTATATAAGGATATTGAACCTAGGCAAAGCTTTGATGTTTCACGTAAGAGCAATCTACATTCCTGAAATCCTGAAAACGTCTCATGAAAATAAGACACATTTTATTTCTTACTATGGGGTAGAAAAAAGAGTGATTTATTTGGGGCTTTAAAAGTATCGGGTTTCTCCTTATCTCAGACTCTCAAGACAAGTTTTTCCTGAAATAGATTTTTACGGCAACAACAGAAAAAAAATAAGTACCTACTTACTTACAGATTTTTCTTTCACTCAAGAAAAATGATGTTTATACTAGGCGAGGGCTACAAGAAAGCAGAGGCTGTAATTATCAAAGCGCACGTATGTCATACGACGTTTTATAACATATTTGCGAGGAAATAAATAAAACTCGGACTTTGCATTTTTGCTTGTTTTCTATAATGATGTAATTTTGATACACTTGTAAGTATCTATCGGTCGATTTTTCTGCCTTTCACTTCGATTGTGAAGAAATTAAACAACAATAAAGTAAAAAAACTAAAATTGAAAAAAAAACATTTTTTTTAATTTTAGTGACAAATTATATCATTTTGGAATGTGCTCATTAAGGCCTTTCATTTGATACCCATATTCAAAAATTGAAAAAAAAAATTTTCTTAAATTTTAGTGACAAATTATGTAATTTTCGAATGTGCTCATCAAGGCCTTTCATTTGATACCCATATTCAAAAATAATAAAAAAATTTTTTCTTAAATTTAGTGACAAATTATATTATTTTGGAATGTGCTCATCAAGGCCTTTCATTTGATACTTCTTACCCATATTCAAAAATCGAAAAAAAAATTTTTTTCTAAAATTTTAGTGACACATTATATTATTATTTTCGAATGTGCTCATCAAGGCATTTCATTTGATACCCATATTCAAAAATCGAAAAAAAAATTTTTTTTTCTTAAATTTTAGTGACAAATTATATAATTTTG
Organism: Agriphila tristella; assembly: GCA_928269145.1. NCBI lineage: Eukaryota > Metazoa > Arthropoda > Insecta > Lepidoptera > Crambidae > Agriphila > Agriphila tristella. Next base: position 20,042,524 of record OV743440.1, on the reverse strand, counting down.
GAATGCGCTCATCAAGGCCTTTCATTTGATACCCATATTAAAAAATCGAAAAAAAATTTTTTTTCTTAAATTTTAGTCACAAATTATATAATTTTGGAATGTGCTCATCAAGGCCTTTCATTTGATACCCATATTCAAAAATTGAAAAAAAAAAAATATTGAAAAAATAAATTATATAAAGTAAATTTTATTCATAAAATGTTGACCTCTTTTCTGATATAAAAACTCTTTGCTAAGATTTAAAAAAGTACCGTTCGTTTAAGACGAAGCATCTTGATAAACCGTGCGTTTTACTTTACATTACCGCACAAGTTCGTAATGAGATACAATACGATATTGAAATTGGCGTAATAAGAGACCCTTTACGAGCAAATATGTTATAAACATATTTACGATCACAAACTTTATAATGAGACGATTTAAAGGAGAAAAAGCTCCTGTAATCGTCAAAACTTGTACTATTAGTTATTCTGTGTCAAAACTAACTAAATAAAAATTCTCGATACGGGATAGAAAATATATTTTAGACACTTACGTACCAAAGATATTTTTCTATCCCGTAATAATAAGCTGGAATCTGAAAAATAAAGTAACGTAGAAAGTCAAGTACTGTAATGTGTTTTATATAATGTGTAGAAACATTCTTGTTATGTACTAAATTTAATGATTAAAAGACTTTCGGCTTCGTGTTTGCAACTTTTTTACGTGACAGTAAATACTTCCAAGCCAGTAAATTTTTTCATATTTAGTTTGTATTTGGACCGTATTTTAGTGAACTGTATTTTTCTTTGATAGCGTTTGACCGCTGTCACGCATGGTGGTAAGCAATGATGCAAACTACGATGAAACGCGTTTGCCTAACAATAACCTAGTATCGTGACGTCCATTTACTTGTATAATGGACGTCAGTGCTAAAACGTAGTTTTTACCATTGAAAATGGCTATCAGATGCAAATCGCCTGAGACGTATATTTGGCCATATTTCCGAAGATTTTGGGAGGATCGAGATAAAAATAGTACTAAAAGTTGAGGAATTTATCGAGACACGTGTAAACGTTTGAATTTTGAAAATCTACTGGTAACTTTTTTTGGAATTTTGCAAAACTCCAAAAATTCCGGGTTTTTAGGGGGGTGTTTGTTTACTAAATTGTAAATATTTCGAAACAAAAACCGACTTAAGAAAAAATGAAAAAAAGGTCCTAGGGTATTAGTTTAGCTACCAAATGGCGAAAATTTTTTGAAAATCGGTTAATAATTGTGACCCGTAGGTGGTCCCTTTAGATTTGGAATTGTTGAAAAACGGGTGTTTCCGTACATAAAAAGTGAAGTAGCTTTTATGATTATTGGCCGATCGTCATGGTAATAGTGTTAAAAGATGCAGAAGCAGACGAGAAGTATATTCGTTGTAATTTTGAAAATAGTTTAATAATAATTCGGCTGCGTCGAGGCAGTCAGCGGGCGCTTTTGTGACACGAGGCGGAGCCGAGTGTCACAATCGTAAAAATAAATAGGTATTAGGTAGGTACCTAGGTATCTTTAAAAATATAATAGGACTTTGCATTTGATTTGATTTTGGTTTTTCGTAAATTTTGGTGTTCATTTTCAATGCTCCGATTCTTGCGGGGACTGTAAAATCTGTGAATTTTTTTACATTCTCTTTGGTCAGTGTCTAGTATAAAGTTATTTTGACTTCTTTAACTGTGGTATTCAATTGTTTTTATTTTTAGAGATATTATTTTGATCTTTATATTGATCGCATTGTCTATATACACATCGCTGTATTGCGTATAGACACAGATTAGTACAGACTCGTGTGCTGATCGTGAGCAGTTATTATAGCCCAGGTTGTCTATTATCCACCACACACACACACAGCAAAATGGCTTGTTTACGACGCAAAAATATGAGACACTAAGTTGATATTTATATTACCTTTAATTATTAGCGTGTTAAGAGTTAGTATTTATCAAAATAAAACACAAAAAGTAAAAAAAAAAACAAAAAATAAATCAAATCATCTTAAAATTGATAAAAACTTCTTGGTTGTATGAATTTGTTTGTTTGACAACATTTTGTCGCTTTGAGGTAATTACTGGATCAGATTTATGAAAATATAGTGCAAAATATCCGTATTTGTGTTCACTTTTGAAGTTTTTCTCGTGTGGAAGGGGGGGAGAAAGGGTAATAATTGCAAAAAGTCTTAAATTTCATATCACGCTTATTCATTGATATTTTTAAATTAAAAGGCTTTATGTAACAAGGTAATTATTTATTGTTTATAAAGTACAAACTACTAGGTAAAACATCCATAGTTAGAACAAATTATATGATTGACAAAACAAGTCTATAGGTATATCACACCTGATAAATAGGGTAAATTAAAACAATATTGAATAGAAAAAGTGGAAATGACGAGCGAGTGCTGATTTTTTGATATTTCTTTTGTTCCTAATGCACTGGTTACTTAGACACGTTTTGAAAGGTGTATTGAGTTATTTTAAACACTTTGCATTTTTGACTTTTGTCGTCGTAAATGAGCCATTTTGCCGTGTGTGTCTCGTGAGCAAACCTCGCCCGTGTGTACTTCGTGCACCTTCAGGGACCCTACTGGCTAACTATTCGAACTTTGGCGGGTCTGCCGAGCTTCAGCTTAAAACAAATCAAAGTAAGGAATTTCTTATTGTACTACTAGCGGCTGCCCGCGGTTTCACCCGTGTAGTTTTTGCGTGATTGAGGATCAAAATCCAAACATCCAAACCTATCCAAACCCACACAAACTTTCACATTTATAATATTATAGTAGGATTTCCCTAAGTTATTTGGAAGATATTGATGTTCATGTGACATCATAAATTGGGCTTCGCCATTTTGACCTGATTGGAGCTCGATTTATCTGTTTTAATTTGAAGCCTAGTAGACGTTAGCTGGTACGACCCCTGTTCAGTTTAATAATGGCGGACGTTATTTGGACTCCCTTGGCTCAATTCTTAACGTTAATATTATATTTCCAAAGTAAAAACGTTTTTTTCTCTTACCAAATAGACTGGTCCACTACGCAATTACGCTTGCTGGTCTCATTTTAAGCGCAAGCAAAGAGCTTGACAAAAATGCATTGCTAAAAATAATATTTTGAATATTAAACTTGTGAAGTGAGTTTTTACAGTTTCAAAGATCAATGGGATAAGTAAACATAAAAATCGATATGGATGTCGTTTTTGAGGTTTTATGGGATGGTGATTGCGAAAATAACATTTATTTTGAAGTCCAACACGGTGGACAAGATTTAACCGCTAAAGGGGTGAAAATGGGGTTCATATTATGTATGGAAAAAGAATATAAAATAGACATTACAACTTTAAAATCCGTAGGAGCATGTCTAAAAATAAAATGGGCAAACACATATTTTGTTATTTTGAAAATCATCCCTTAGGCAGTAAATAGGGTACCTAAGTAAACATGAAAATCGATGTGGATGTCGTTTTTGAGGTTTTATGGGATGAGAATGCGCAAATTACATTTATTTTGAAGTCCAATACGGTGGACATGATTCAGCCCCAGGGAACGAGAACGGGAATCGGAATAGGAACGGGAACGGGAACGGGAACGGGAACCGGAACCGGAACCGGGACCGGGACCGGGACGGGAACCGGAACCGGAACCGGAACGAGAACGAGAACGGGAACGCGATCGCAAAAGCGAACAGGAACGGAAACCGGGAACAGGAACGGGACCAAACGGGAATGGGAACGGGAAAAAGTAAAGAAACGGGAACGAGATACTACTAATATCTTTGGACTCAATTCTGATTATTGTAATAAACTAGCTACCGCCCGCGACTTCGTCCGCGTGGATATTAGAGAAAATCCTTAGGGAACCTTCAACCAGGATCCGACCAGCCGTTTTTACGCGATTAGATGGGTCCCCATCTAGCGCACTGCCTCGTGCGAGGCCTGCCACACGCGGCAAACGTTTTGCCTCGCCTAATCGCGTAAAAACGGCTGGTCGGATCCTGGTTGAAGGTTCCCTAAGGATTTTCAATAATATCCACGCGGACGAAGTCGCGGGCGGAAGCTAGTTCTGGATAAAGTACAAGAATTTAAAGCTACCGAATGTCTCATAAAATATGAACCTTGATAATTATAATATTCCTTTTTAATCTTATCCTGTATTTGGCATTAAGAAAATGGCATGTTTCTAAAATTGTAGCTTCCTTTGTTTTAAAAATTATTGATCTTATTCGTTGAAGAGTCAGGGAACCAAAACTTTAAGATATTTTTTAGGGTTCCGTTTCAAAATAGTAAAAAAGGAACCCTTATGGTGTGACTCAGTCTGTCTGTCTTTCACAGCTGGATATCTGAAATTTGGAATAGTTTAAGATGACGTTTGCCCAACTATTTTGCAAATAAGAAAAAAATATAAAGTCTATATTTTTTTACAACAGATACTTTTTTAGAAATTCAAAAAACAAAAAATAGTTCCTCTACCAGTCAACAGATGGCCCTGACCTAAGAAAACTTAAATTAGTTCCACTATCGGCCAAGAGATGGTGCTGACCTAATACGGCAATAATAATTTTATTATTCTACAGCTCTGCAGTGTATTAATTATGATGGTACGGAAACCCTCGGTGCGCGAGTCCGACTCACTCTTGAACGGTTTTTTCTAATAGCAGCTTTAGGTTGTTGTACTTTAATTTTACTTAAATAAAACGAAATTGCGTTTTCATTGAATTAATATTTGAATTGAAAGCGAAAGCACCCAAAACCAGCTTTATATTGTTTTGTAACATTCCCTTTTACTGTCGGGCCACGGGAAGTGGCGAACGGCAATGCGACGAGCGAAAGTCTCGCTCAGGACGCAGTGGTTTAGTTCACAGTTTGCGGAAACGCTAGTTTTTTTACATTCTCTTTGGTTTGCAGTATCACACGCCATGTAACTATTATAATCATAGATATAGAAAAAATTTCGCTGCGCTCAAGAAGACCAACAAAGCGTGGAAAAGAGAAGTTAACATTATACGAACACGGTCTGTGAAAAAAGAGACAAAGAATCGAATGACACTATGCCAACATTTTTTACAGTAAGAGCTCCTAGCGTCCCGCCTTGCAAATGAGCAATCACCGTTTGTTTAAAATATTTGTTAATCCTTATTAGAATTTCAAATAAAGTTATCGTGGACTGGAGCCATGGTGTCTTGTGCTCTAAGTAATTGTGATGTGATAAAAAGAAACAATCCAAGTAATCACACTTTTCAAAGGTAAATAAGATTTTGCCACACATTTCTCTAAAATCAAATTTCGCTACATTTATTCGTTTATCGACGAAGAAAACAGTATGGAACATAGTTTATTAATTTCTTTGCCATAATATAGTCATATTTTATGTATGTAAGTCATATTTTTCGTATCTCATACAAAATGTATACATTCGTTTTTCGGATCACCTGTTTTTTTTTTAGTATAGAATAGAATAGAATTTATTTGTGAAATGCAGGTGTTAGTATTACAATGATGGAAGTTGTCATTGTTGTTTATTGACATTGTTGTTCTTTGGTATTCTATTTCTGTGATTATAATCGTACGACTACTCCAGTGCGCTTATTCATGTTCATCTTACGTTTTCGTCGTAACGTGAAACGCCATAGAGCATGCCCTATACTTCTCAAAGGAACATCAAAAACTGTGCTTAAATGGAGTGGGCCTGGAACAGATGATAACAATTTTTTTTTGTAGTTTGCGTAAATGTCACATTTATTTATTTTTGACTCGTGAGCGCACAGGTTTACTGTTTACGCACAGGTATACGACAAATATTGCAAGCGTTTGACTTAAAAAGTGAAATCGCAAGATGAAAGCGCACTGGTGTTGTAGCAATTCGCGCGTTGCTTCGCCTTTCGCCGCGTCGCGTGGCCGTACATAGCTCTTGTAAATTGATCGTACAATAAATCACTGTGTTGTCACAAACACTAAGTAGTGAAGTAATTTACTGTAAATGTGACAGAACACAACTGACATATCGATGTAATCATGGGAATGAAACTCTGTATACCGAGTTAATTAAACCCTCGAATTCTGCTGTTTACTTGTGTTTGCTTATATATAAGGCAGTACGCTTACGTAATTGATTATCTTCCTTAGTTCAGTTGACTAAATACTACTGTTTATAATTTGTCACCATTAATCAATGGAAGTGTGTGTAAAGCAATGAAATACACGCACACACCATTAGAAGTATGTCACATTCAATCCGTCTCTATCTGTCGTCGGGCAAATGCAAAGGAAGTTTCAATTATTATTATTATTGTTTAGTTAAAGATTTTTATTTCTCAAGCGAATTATACATTTACTTAATGAGAAATGTGACATTATTTTGAAGTGAAAAGTTTAAATTACAGATGTTTAGGGAATACAAATAATTGGTACGTTGTTTCAACAACGCGGGTAGTCAAAGTATCTTATGCACGTTATTAAATATTGTAATGTGATTATGTGACATTATTTCTATGGTTTATACGAGTAAGTACTTACATGAATTGCTCGTGACTTGTATTGAAGTCACTTTTGTTTAAGGGAATGCCACAACTTAATGAAAAAGTTACTTGCTATAAAAATAAATCTTGAAAAATATAAAGCTAATTTTAATGAAGAATTAAAATGATTGGCGTCTCTGAACACGGCTGTTAGAAGTCAAAATCAAAATATATAATATTCAAATAAACTCAAAAATTAAGCGCTTTTGAATCGTCTATATTTTCCTACCACCCCCGGTCGAGACATTTTTGACTGTCAAAAAGAACGGGCGCAAGAAACTTTCACCGAAAAAAATAATTTAATATCTCTTTAAGTTTTCGTAAGCACTTTCGCAACAATCGACGTGAAAATCTGATTTGAAAAATAAGCACGTTTTTTTTAAATTAATACTGTCATGTCAAGCTTGCTGAAAACTTTGCTAAGTCTATTACCGTTTTGTCAATAGGCTTACCAAGAGACCGGCCAAGTGTGTGTCGGGCCACGCGCGATATAGGGTTCCCTTAGATTATCAATAATCTAAGAGGGTTCTATAGTAACCTTATACCATACGTGTATAATGTTAATGACTGTAAACTTATTTTTACTTCCTGTTTTACACAACTAATGACTGTAACTAAATACCAAACTATTCAATGAAATTTGTACCTAGGAATTTTGCCCAATATTTATAAGTTCATCGACCATTACTCGCCAATTTGTAAAGCCTACCTAGTTTTATTTTTAACTTCATTAATGTACTTACCTACTACAGTCATAATTTTTTTTACCTATCCAAAAGCAACCGTTTTGAGGCTTTGAGACAAGTGCTTATAAAACGTAGTGATGTCTTTACTAAAAGGTTAGGTCGTGCAAATTACTACGAACCATCTACAACCACGTAATAAAAATAACAGACCCTAGTTCAGTTATAAGACGTTCTTATCCAGTTCCAGATGCATATAGATAACTAATGGAGGAAAAACTAGCGGAAATGGTTGATATGGGAATAATATCTAGAGGTTCTACTCCATATTGCAGTCCGTTAACGGTTCAATTAGGGTTCTATTAGATGCACGAGAAATTAACAAATACGAGTTAAAGTTCAGAGGACTTGTCCGGTTTCCCTATGACAAGTACGGGTAAGCGCCCCCGGACCCTCAGCCTCCGCTGCTGCAACCTCTCAACCCCCCGCAGCAACGGTGTCCTTTTTGTACCCTGATCCGTCCCATTTTACACACTCCTATACCCACCTCACATCCCTATCCTAATCCTATTCCTTCCCCTCCGCTAAGCTAAGGTCTGCCGTGCCGATGGCTGCATGGCTAGGGGCGTGCCTAGTCATAAGCGTGCCACCCTGGAAATTGGTGCCCTCCAGGCGTAAATAGCCTTACCACACACGCGGGACTCTGTGTGGTGGACAGTTGTCTTTCCCTAGCTAATCGTGGGAACAAAATGGTTTCAAATTTTTTTAATAAACCTGGCTGCGGCGATAGAGCTCGCCACTCATCACGCGTAACTTGTTTCTCTCGGGGCGAAAAGCGGGCATCGGAGACCCGTTTTGCTACGCTGAATGTATGTGGAGCGATGGAGGAGAAAATGGATGAGGTGTGTTTGATTATGGAAGAAAAGAAGTTGGATGTTTTATGCGTGAACGAGACGAAAAGAAAGGGCAAAGGAGTCTCAGAACATGGCCCGTTTAAAGTTCTGTGGTCGGGCGTTGCCGAAAATGAGCACGCGAGTATGGGCGTGGGACTCCTGCTGTCGGAAAGGATGATAGAATGCATGACTGAGTATGAGTGTGTTAGTCCCAGACTTCTCTGGGTTAGACTCAAAGTAGGATTACTTCGGATACGCGTCATTGGCGTGTATGCTCCCGATATATCCAAGTCAGCAACGGAAAAGGAGGATTTCTGGAAAAGTGTGGAAGACATCTTGAATGAATGCAAAGATAATGAAAGGATAGTTATGCTTGGAGATTTTAACGGATGGGTAGGTGTGAGAAGAGAGGGATGTGAGGGAGTTTTAGGAATATATGGAGACAAAAGAGTAAATGATAATGGCAGGAGTTTGATTGAGGTATGTTTAGAAAAGAATCTTGTGGTAACGAACACCATGTTTGACCACAAGGAAATTCATATGTACACTTGGCAGAGAGGGGAAAAGAAGAGTATGATCGATTTTGTGATTGTTGATGAAAGACTGAAGGGCAGAGTTGTAGACACCAGGGTCTTTAGGGGTAGTAACATTGGAACAGACCACTTTCTTGTAGTGTCTCGGGTTAGTGGTCTGTTCAAAAGTTGGCGTCATCGTCCCACAGTGTCAACAACGGAGCTGACTAGAGTAAAAGTTGAGAACCTGGATGAAGTGGAAGTGCAAAAGACATATTTGTGCAAATTGAAAGAACGATTGGGAAATGTGGCTGAAGTGAAAGATGGCAAGCTTGAGGAAGTTTGGGAAAAGTTTAAAAAAGGTGTGACTGAAACAGCTGAGGAAATATGTGGAGTGAGTAAAAGGAAGAATGCTCCCCCAATAAACTGGTGGGATAGTGAGGTAAGACAGATAGTGAATGAAAAGAAAAAAGTATGGCAGGATCTGCTGGCCATCAAAGCCAGTAAAAGAGTGAATGCAAGTGTTACAGAAGATGATGTTGATACAGTTGCAAGGGAGTTTAAAAGGATTAAGAAAGTAGTGAAAGAAAAAGTAGACGAAAAAAAGAGAAAGATGAAAGAAAAGTGTGACTTCAAACTCTGTGATAACTTTCGAGACAATATAAAATTGTTTTGGAAACAAGTGAAAACGTCTCGAAGTGGATCACATAAGTCTAAAATGAATGTGATAAGAGATGAAAAAGGTGAGCTAGTGACAGATGAAAAAGGTGTACTACAGGAGTGGATGAAATATTTTGAGAGTTTGTTTGAGGCGGATGGCTCTATGCTAGAAGCCTCGGATAAAAGGGTGGAAGACGAGGAAGAGACAGAAGTGGATGAAAGAGATATATATATGGATGAGATTATTAGTGCAATGAAGAGCATGAAAAAAGGGAAAGCAGCAGGATATGACAGAATTACTGTTGAAATGCTGAGAGGTGGGATAGAGCTGGTTGCGTCCTGGCTGTGCCTGATCTTTAATAAATGTTGGAACAGTGGCAAAGTGCCGGAAGATTGGCGTAAAGCCGTGGTCGTGCCGCTGTACAAAGGGAAAGGGTCACGGCAGGATGCTAAAAACTACCGCGGGATCAGTCTTCTCAGCATTGTCAGTAAATTGTATGCAAAGGTACTGATTGAAAGAGTGATGCAAAAAACTGATCAGAGTATTTGGGATGTGCAAGCGGGATTCAGAAAGGGAATGGGATGCACGGATCAGGTCTTCTCCTTGAGGTGCTTAACCGAAAAACACCTGGCTAAGCACAAAAAGGTTTACTGTGCCTTTGTGGACCTGGAGAAGGCCTACGATCGAGTTGACAGGAATGAGCTATGGAAGGTGTTGTCCGAATACGGATTGGAGAGCAGACTGATTCATGCACTGAAATCTCTCTATGAGGATTCCCGTGCATGCGTCAGGATTGACGGCGTATACACTGATTGGTTTGGCATCTCTAGGGGTGTCAGACAGGGATGTGTTGCGTCACCATGGCTCTTTAATCTGTTTTTGGACAGTTGTATGAAAGGTCTGAAAGAACGTGACTGTGGGGTTGTGATGAATGGGACTCAAATCAAGTGCCTTCTCTACGCTGACGACCAAGTTATACTTGCGTCTTCTGCGCAAGAGTTGCAGGAAATGATGTCGGTTATGAATGAAGATTTTGTGAGAAAAGGGATGAAAGTGAATGTAACTAAGACTAAAGTGATGGTGTTTGAGAGAGATGAAGAAATGACTGACTGTACGGTAATGTTAGGTGGCGAAAAAGTGGAACAAGTCCGTGAGTTTGTATACTTGGGGAGTTTGTTCACAAGGGACGGAAAGAGTGAGGAAGACATAGAAAGACGAGTGAAGAAAGGAAATTCGGTGAGTGGTGCTATACACTCGGTTATGAGTAGCCAAACCGTTTCTGCAAAGGCGCGAATGGCTATTCATAACGGAGTGCTGGTACCGACACTGATGTATGGAAGTGAATCTTGGGTATGGCAGAAGAAGAATGAAAGCAGAATAAATGCGGTAGAGATGCGATCGTTGAGGAAAATATGCGGAGTAAAACTGAGTGATAGAGTGAGCAATGAGGTGATTCGCAAAAGGTGTGGTCTGAAAGATGATATAGTGACAAGAATTGAGAAAGGAATGCTCCAGTGGTTTGGTCACTTAGAGAGGATGAATGAAAGGCGAATCACGAAAGAGATATACTGTGCGAATGTGGAAGGAACGATTGCACGAGGGCGTCCCAGAAAAACCTACGCGGACCAAATAGAGGTTATTATAAAAAAGGCTGGTGTACGCAGTGACAAAAACCGCAGGGCATGTATGAAAAGATTGATGGATATGAATGAAGCGAAAGAAGTGTGCAAGGATCGTAGCAGGTGGCGATCCATAGTCTCTGCCTACCCCCATGGGAAACAGGCGTGAGTGTATGTATGTATGTATGTATGTATGAGTATATGGTAGCTGAGGCCAAAGCCCCACCAATGCAAATAGACGTTTCAAATTCGTTTCACGGGGTTAAATTACATCAGCATATTAGACCTTAATAACGCGTACTATGAGATTGACGAGAAAAAAATGCGTGACTACCCTGTTCACATTTGCGCCAAATTAAAGCTTTCTAGCTTGATGGGCCTCTGAGCGAAGCCACGGACTGACAGACAGACGGACGGACGGATGGACTTGGCGAAACTATAAGGGTTCCTTGTTGACTTGACTATGGAACCATAAAAAGGTTCGAATATTATGGCTGTTAGAAATGTTAGCTTTTGCTCTCACGTTTAAATGATTGGGATTAAAATTAAACCTTTACGTTCACCTACCACATGGTGATTTAAGCATTCACGATTTATAAAAAGTTATGAGGGAGTACCCACGTCGTAAAAATAAATAATAAATGTGTTATTTTCCCGTTCAATTTATCGGCGGAATATCGCATAGGATCTACATATTTATTTTACACCGCAACGCAACCCGTTTATATCAAGTTCGCCAAGAAAGCAAGTTTATTTAAAAGGTCAAAAGCAAAAGTTCATGTATTGGGCCCGGGGCCCTACCGTCTAACTCAAAGCGATAGCCAAAGCGATAGCTATGCTCTATCCATCCTTGTCATATCATAACACGATGACAAGGACGGACAGTGCACTGACATCATAAACCAAAGCCAGAGTCAAAGCGAGAGAAGCGGTAGACCCGCAGGACCCCACCAAAGCGGGGGACAAGAAGAGATGTGCATAGCAGGGAGGAAAAAAAAAGTTTTTCAGCCAAAGTCTCTCTACCAAAGCTGTGCATAGCGGAGCGGACCAGTAGGTACACATCTGGCGGAGCGGAGGAATATTAAATGTCAAAGCAGTCAAAACACAACATAGATTGCGGAACTAGTAGTTTAGTAAAAATCGTATATATTTTTTGCATTGCTTGCATGCTTCTTTTAAGTGACACTCGTCGCTCTCTTTTACTCGTCTCGTCGCGCAACCGACCGCTGCCCAGCTCACAGCTTGGCAAGGCACAGCTGACATTCGCGCGATGATGATCAAGCCAGCAGAGAGATTAAATAATTATTCGTTAATAATTATGCGAGCACAGGCGCTAAAGGGTCAAACGATAATAATCTAGAGCTAATTCCGGAGCTAAAGCTATCTAAGCCTTGACGTGGAAAAATATTTTATAATTTTCTTCGACTGTACTATCTTAGCAAAGTTACGTAAATATACACTTCTAAGGCTTCCGTTATTGAAATGGCAATGAAAAATTTACTGCATTATTAATAAAAAACTAAACTGCTTTTAGAACCAATTTATTTGTGTAAAAGTCTTCTTTGTTGAAACTCAATTCATAATACGAAAGGAAATGCTAAAACAATTTTTAACAGCTTCCAAAAAGGAAGACTTTGATTTATTTATGACATGGTTAGTAACTAGATGAATCAAATTTATTAAAAAATAATCAATCTAAAATAGGTTTAGATTTAAGTATTATACAGGGCTATCTATCTGAGGAGCTCGGTGGCGCAGTGGCTTAGCGCCTGGCCCAGAGATTGCGGAAGTTAAGCAACGTTCGCAAGGGTCGGTCATGGGATGGGTGACCAAAAATTTATTATCTCGAGGTCCTCCGTGCTTCGGAAGGCACGTTAAGCCGTTGGTCCCGGCTGCATTTGCAGTCGTTAAGGGCAGTATATTGCAAATTAACTTATTTTTGATTCAGTTTTAAACAATCAAGCATTATTTATTTTGAGCAGATAAAAATATATGTTGTAGTTTCATAATCGAACTTGATTATTTTACGGTTAAAAACACGATTTTCGTATTTTCACTCGACTATAAAAATGTGCAAAGACAATGAATATTTTCATTGTTTTTTGAATAATACTTAAAGATTATAAATCTCTTACGCACAAATAATATATAGAAAAAAAGGTAATGACATATAGCAGAATATTTTACGGTTACTTTTTCAAAAAGTGACTTTATGTTTATTTAAAAATTAATATATAATAAAACGCACGACGTATCTTGGTTTAGTAGCCTGCGAGGCGTCGTCGGCGTAGGACCTGTGTCGTTTTTGCTGCCGCGCTGTGTTCCCCCTCTCGCGTCTAGTCGATTGAGAATCTTTTAGATACTCGAAGAGTAGTATAAGACTTGGAAACGCAGTAGGTAATCTAAGTGTAAAATTTTATTTAGTGTAAATTACCAATTTAGTTTAATTTGTAAATGCATAGAGTAGGTAGGTAGGTATTTGGATACAGCAACCAAGTACAAGCTAACGCGTAATTAATTTTGATGACTTTTAAGAAATAAATACTTATCTATAAATAAAATATAAAATAAAAAATATACCTATCGTATAATTTATAAAATGGTTGACTTTGCAATGATTTTACTTATATCGGAAGATGAAGAAGAAAACTAAGTACAGTCAGCAGCATATCAAGCCATAAGTACAAAACTGTCAAAAATCTATAATGAATTTTGAACCTTAAACTGTTCGACTTAAAGTTTAAAAATGATTGAAGTAATTTTACACATTGTGGAAGCCCAGCATGCCGTTGACTGTACCGTAAGGCTGCGTTCAGACGATAACGCACGACCCAACCTCAACCCAAACTCAGCCCAAACTCAGCTCAAACTCAACTCAAACTCAACTCACCCGCAGCCTACTCCTTGAAATACATCACTTACAATTTTGAATCTTATGACACATTAATAAGCTCTTTTTTTATTTTGTCGATGCAACTGCACCCTCCCCGCGCTCAACCCGAACTCAACTCAAACTCAACCCGTACACAACCCAAACTCAAATCAAACTCAAACCGAACTCAAACAGAACTCACTTCAAACTCACCTGGACATTACTCAGGACCTTATTAAAGTGTCATAAGACTCAAAATTGTAAGCGATGTATTTCATGGTGGGCTGTGGTTGAGGTGAGTTTGAGTTGAGTTTGAGTTGAGTTCGGGTTGAGGTCGGGTCGTGTGTTATCGTTTGAACGCAGCCTAAAAGTATGCTTCCGCACAGCTATGCGGTCGCGACAATTTTCCGTTCACTTCAAATTGAGCCTTTTGGTCATAACATTACGGTTCAACTTGGAGCGCACTGCTGCTTGCTGCCGAGATCGGCGCAAGCGTTAGTCGTCTTATTTACTTTGAAATTCGGTTGTTTTTTTCCCATATTTTTGTTCACAAACTTTGTTGTTTCATTAAAAACAGTTATTTTGATAAATGTCAATATGGTCGAAAATCACTTGCACCTGTTTTTTTTTTTACTAGTAATCACTACAAATTTTAGCGAACTTCAATTTTTCCCCGACATTATTTGTTCTTCTGGCTATTGCCTAATATGCCCCAGCAGTTGAAACATGAATAGGCTGGTGATAATGAGGTTGTTTTTAGCCTGGGTGCATTAATCTACTTAAGGGTACACATAAATCACCTGGGTGAATCTGTCTGCTGAAGGGAGAAAAATAATTATGTACGTTGGCCGGTGAGGATGCACGGCTCAAAATCAAGTGTCAACCAATCACGACTTTACCTACGAGTCGACGGTGTGATACTTCCCAGCAACGCCACCATGGAGTAGAGATTTCTAAATACCCTCAAATGAAAGACCATAAAATGTACCTAATTGTACCTTAACTCAAAAAATTGTACCTCTGATAGTTTCAGAGAAAAACGCACTTGATTGTGGCATTGCCAGGAAGTATACTTCCTGGCAACGCGACGCTGTACCAGATTCCAATTGGTCTCATAGTAATGGCCAAAAATTGTACTTCATTTGTACCTCATTCAATAATTAAAATATGCAGTTTCGATATAAAAAAACTCTTACTTGATTTGCAATACATGCAATGCACGTTGTTATTGATATAAACTGATGTTTATTATGCATTATGCAGTAGTAGGACCAAGGAGGCAACCGCCTCTGTGCTCTAGTGGTTCGCCCACCCGTGTAAGATGCAGACGTCCCGGGTTCAATTCTCAGGAGGGTACAATTTGTACTCGGTTTGGTTGATGGTAGGGCTTAATTTGGTGCCATTCATTTGGTACTATTAAGTACAATTAATTATGTACCACATAGTACAATTTATTAGGTACTATGTAGTACAATTTATTTGGTATCATATAGTACAATTAGAAGGTAGTTTAGGTACTATTTAGTACAATAAATTTTGTACCATAGAGTAAAATTTATTAGGTACTACTTTGTACAATAAATTTGGCACCATATAGTACAATTTATTAGGTACTATTAGGCACATTTTATTTGGTACCGTATAGTACAATTTTATAGGTACTATATAAAAGCATTCATTTGGTACATATTATCTGGTAACATATTATAGTACAATTAATAAAGTACTAATTACAAACTAATTAGTACAATCAATTTAGTATTATTTAGTACAATTTATTAGGTACTATTTAATAAAATTAATTATGTACTATACAGTACAATTTATTTGGTACCATAATAATACAATTAATTTAGTACTACTTAGTGCCATTCATTTGGTACTATACAGTACAGTTTATTAGGTACTATTTATTACAATTTATTTGGTACCATATAGTACAATTAGTAGATACCATTTAGTACAATTAATTAGATACTATTTAGTACTATTAATTTTGTACCATAGAGTACAATTGTAAGAAACAAGTACAAAAGCTAAACTAACTTGCATCTACATATCGACGGCGAAGTGCCAATATCTCCTAGTCCTAACAATGATGCCTTTGAATTCAACACCTAAAGCACAGAATAAATAATAGTACAAGTACAGAAGATGCACTCCACTGAACCATTTAAATAAATAGCAACTCTAATATCATTATGATAATGTTGAATTCAGCTTGTACGGCGCTAATTACGAAAGGCTATATTCACCTAGACGCTGCATCTCTTTCTATCGCATATATCTTATCTTTTCGGACCTACGTTAGGGTTGCAGCTCGCGGCAATGAAAGCGCGGGAATCGTAAGACCCTGTGAAAACGCGCTACAGATATTCCGAGGACGCGACGGACAACCCTGCCGATTTTGTCCACGCAGAGGACGCCGAGCGCTAGGTGCTTTTCTCATACCTACGCGCGGAGTGATAGAGCCCTGCCTAAAGGAAGTTAATTTCTCAAAAAAGTCTCAGTTAGGAGCGATTGGTACTTCCCCGTTGAAATCTCATAAAATTTTATTCTTTTCCTCTCTTTTTGTATTAGTTTGATTGTTGCTATAGAGGTTTTTCTTATTATGATTTTATAATAGTATTTAGTCATCATTATCATATCAGTTGCACCACACCCACTGTTGGGTATAGGCCTCCCTCATGGGTCTTCATAACGATCGGTCCTGCTTGGCCCGCATCCAGCGGCGCACCGCGACCCTCACCAGATCGTCGGTCCACCTTGTCGGGGGCCTACCCTCGGAGCGTCGTCCGGTACGCGGTCGCTATTCCAATCTTTCCGCCCCAACTGCCTTTGGTTCGTCTCGCTAATTTGTCCCGCCCACTGCCACTTCAGCTAAACAATCTTTCGAGCGATATCGGTTACTTTAGTTCTCCTACGCATATACTCATTTCTG
Source organism: Agriphila tristella (assembly GCA_928269145.1). Lineage (NCBI taxonomy): Eukaryota > Metazoa > Arthropoda > Insecta > Lepidoptera > Crambidae > Agriphila > Agriphila tristella. The sequence continues at coordinate 20,025,814 of OV743440.1, read as the reverse complement.
GTTCGATCACGCAGGGAAATGCCGACCATGGCTCTCCATTGCACACTGGGTGAGAGCCTTCTTATGAGACCTGTAGTTAGCGACCACGTTTTACTGCGATAAGTCAACAATGGCAACACACACACACACAACTTAGACTTTAGTCTTGAGATAAGACACCGAGGTAAGTTGGACTCGAAGATTTGTCGAATACTGGCCAACCGAGCTGGATTCGACGAGAGATCTCTTTTCGAAGTTGAACTTACCTAACTGGACTGTCTGTCCTAGGGATACGTAATGGTCAACAACTTCGTGTGTAGTGTTCCCAACATGAGCTAGAGTGGGTACAACATGAGCACTCGACATGATTTTCGTCTTATCCATCTTCATTCTAAGAGCCACTTTCTGGGAGGCACTACGGATAACTTCGAGGATTGTGTTCAAGTCTTCCATGAATAAAAACTATATCATCGGCAAAAAGAAGGTGTGTTAGTTAGGTACTGGCCATTAATGTTGATACCGAGTCTTTTCCAGTCCAAGAGCTTCAAGACATCCTCCATCACAGCTGTGAACAGTTTCGGAGAAATAACTTCTGTCTCTGTCTCACACCTCGCTGTAGTTGGATGGGATCTGTGCTCTGATTCTGTACTCGAGCCGAAATGGTGACATTTTCCTATAAGTGCCTCAACACCTCTTCCTTCCTTTCCTTCCTCCTCTTGGTCCTATTGGTGCACCAGACTGCAGCACTGCCCAGGTCTCAATCAAATCAAAAACTTTCTCATAGTCCACGAACGCCAAGCAAAGTGGCAGTTTATACACCTCGGTCTTCTGTATAACCTGCCGCAGCGTATGGATGTGGTATATGGTGCCAAAGCCTTTTCAGAACGCGGCTAGTTCGGGAGATTGGAAGTCGTCGAACTTGCGAGCGCAACGATTCGTAAGATTCGTATTCTTCAAGAGGGCCTTGTCACCCTTTTTAAAGAACAGAATGACCTCACTTATGTTCCATGTCTTCGGCGTTCTGCCCTCAACGATGACGGAATTGAAAAGCTTCTAAAGGTCTTTTATTCTACTTATTTTGACCATCCACACCGATTACGCCGATGACACCGCCGCCGCCGACAATTTAGACGCCAGACGCCGTTGCCGGTCAAATGACCATGAATAATAAAACCATGCAACCCCATCGAGTTTGGGCTCGTTTGAATCGTTTTGACGAGTGCTCCGATAGGAGATGGTATATTTTTAGTCTTAGCTCGTTAACTAAAAAGCATAACATAATAATTTACTGAAAAAAAGTATTTTTTAAAAACACCTTTTTTATACGGACTAAATAATTCCAAAAAATCGGACTAAAAATATTAAAACGGACAAGTAAAAACAAACTAAAAAGTAAAAAATAAATTCTTCTGTAAATATTTATAACCCTAATAACTTATACCTACAGAAATTTTAAACCAAAAAACGTGGGGCGCGTTTTGTAAAGTTTCTCATCTATATTGTCTATAGCATGCGCCCCACGTTTTTTGGTTTAAAATTTCTGTAGGTATAAGTTATTAGGGTTATAAATATTTACAGAAGAATTTATTTTTTACTTTTTAGTTTGTTTTTAATTGTCCGTTTTAATATTATTAGACCGATTTTTGGAATAATTTAGTCCGTTTTAAAAACGTGTTTTAAAAAAATACTTTTCTCAGTAAATTTTACTCTATACAGTGCCTTTGGTCTTAAACTAGCGATAATTTAAAGGCGTGAAATACATCTAATTTTATTGACAAAAACACCCACATGTTGAGGTGAGTAGGCGGGTCCCTACCAAGCGCGCTGCCTCGCGAGGCAAGACGTTTGCCGCGTGTGGCGGGCCTCGCACGAGGCTGCTCGCTTGGTGAGGACCCGCCTAATCGCGTAAAAACGGCTGGTCGGATCCTGGTTGAAAGTTCCCTAAGGATTTTCTCTAATATGCACGCGACGAAGTCGCGGGCGGAAGCTAGTTTATTGCAATAATCAGAATTGGGTCTAGAATATTATTATCCCGTTCCCGTTTCTTTACCCTCTCCCTCTCTCTGCCCCTCTCACTCTTCCTCTCCCTCTCCCATACTCCTTTCCGTTCCCGACCCCTTAACAAAAGTTTGATCCCCTATTTCACCTCTTTAGGGGCTGAAGCAAGTCCACCGTGTGTGTTGGTCTTCAAAATAAATGTCATTTTCGCAATCACCATCCCAAAATTAAAAAAATATTAAAAACACGACTGCCCTGCCAAAAACGAACTAAAAAGTTAAACAACAAGTGTCATTGCAGTCGGGGGACCTTATTATGGAACAATTTTTGATCAAAGAGGTCCCCCGACTGCAATGACACTTGTTGTTTAACTTTTTAGTTCGTTTTTGGCAGGGCAGTCGTGTTTTTAATATTTTTTTAATTTATTTATTTTTATTTAACACATTTTAGTGACATATTATACAGTTTTGGAATGTGCTCATCAAGGCCTTTCATTTGATGCCCATATTGTAGTAATTGAAGAAAAAAAATTTTTTTTTCACATTTGAAAATGGCGTCGTACTGTCGCCATATTGATTTATTCTAAAAAATATAGCCAGTGTCACTGGGAATGCTGTAAGGATTCTAACGATACCCCATTTATCCAAATCAGTTCAGGCATTTAGAAGTTATGGTGGAATAAAGAAACTCACATACCCACAAACTTACATGAACCCTGAACACATATACACTCTTTTTGCTTTGGGCAGTCGTGTAAATAAAAGCCCAAGAACGACATCCATAACGATTTTTATGTTTACTTACCCCATTTACCCCCTATGGGATGATTTTCAAAATAACAAATTATGTGTTTGATTTTATTTTTAGACGTGCTCCGACGAATTTTTAATGCTGTTGTAATTTCGATTTTATTTTCTTTTTCATCATGTCCACCGTGTTGGACTTCAAAATAAATGTCATTTTCGCAATCACCATCCCATAAAACCTCAAGAACGACATCCATATCGATTTTTAGGTTTACTTACCCTATTTGTCCTCTAAGGGGTTGATTATCAAAATCACAAAACATGTGTGTGCCTATTTATTTTTAGACGTGCTTCTGCGAAGTTTAGAGTTAAAGTTTTAATTTTATATTCTATTTTCCATACAAAATTTGAACCCCATTTTCACCCCTTTAGAGGTTGAACATGTCCACCGTGTTGAACTTCAAAATAAATGTTATTTTCGCAATCGTCATCCTAGGAAACCCCAATAACGACATCCATATCGATTTTTAGGTTTATTTGCCCCATTTCACACCCACATTTCATCCCCATAAGTATTGAAATACTAACAGTAACGATATACGTTGCGTTAGATTTCCATCCATAAGCTTAAATTATAAATTTAGCGATTTTTACATAGAAAATGAAGAATTTTCTATTCATAAATTAATTCCCTTTTCACTTCTTCGGGGGTAAAATTTTCAAAAACGCTTAAACACGTGTATATTAATTTTCAATCGTCAGTCTAACCACAAAATTTGAAGACCCTAGCTTCGAAACTGAGGGACTTTCATACAAACTTTGGACCCCCGTTTCACACCCTTAGAGGGTGAGTTTTGAAAAACTCTTTCTTAGTGCACCCTTAGACCTCATAAGGAATCAATGTGCCAAATTTGGAGTCTCTAAACCCAGCGGTTTGGGCTGTGCGTTGATATGTCAGTCACCAATCAGTATCTTCTTTTATAATATTTAGATGTATTTAATGGTATGTATTAATGTATTTTGTATGCATGTGAATATCATTTTTCTTTGTTTGTTCCACATTCGTGTTTATTGGTTTGCTGTTAGTTGACTTATAGATAATGCTCTTAGCATTAAGTCCGCCATTTCTACCTTACTTTATGTATTTGTACAAAAACAATTATGAATAGATAAATAGTACCTAATAAATTGTACTATATGGTACCAAATAAATTGTACTTATCAATACCAAATTAATAGTAATAAATAGTACCTAATAAAAAATTAATTGTACTAAAAAGTACCTACTAATTGTACGATATTGTACAAAATAAATTGTACTATATAGTACCTAATAAATTGTACTATATGGTACAAAATTAATTATACTTATTAGTATCAAATGAATGGCACCAAATAGTACCTAAAATGTACTACTAATTTCCAAATAAATTGTACAAATTGTACCTATAAAATTGTACTATATGGTACCGAATAAATTGTACTTAATAGTACCAAATGAATGTCACTAATTTGTACCAAATTAATTGTAAGTAATTGTAGGTAAGATGGTGGTAGCTATTCAGGCGGCCTTGACTTAAGCCCTACCACCAACCAAACCGAGTACAAATTGTACCTCCCTGAGAATCGAACCCGAGACCCCTGCGTCTTACACGGGTGGGCAAACCACTAGACTACAGAGGCGGTTGCCTCTATGGTCTTACTACTGCATAATGCATAATAATTCCTTAGCCAAACATCAATTTATATCAATAACAACGTGCATTGCATGTATTGCAGATCAAATCATGTAAGAGTATTTTTTTTATTTATTTTTTTCGAAACTCTGCCTGTTTTAATAATTGAATGAGGTACAAATTAAGTACAATTTCTGGCCATTACTATGAGATCAATTGGAATCTGGTACAGCGTGGCGTCGCCAAGAAGTATATAGGTACTTCCCAACGTCCGTTGCATGTATTGCAGGTCAAATAAGAGTAGATTTAAAAATGTTTTTTATCGAAACTCTGCATGTTTCATTTATTGAATGGGGTACAAATTAAGTACAATTTCTGGCCATTACTATAAGATCAATTGGAATCTGGTACAGTGTCACGTTGCCAGGAAGTATACTTCCTGGAAACGCCACAATCAAGTGATTTTTTCTCTGAAACTATCAGAGGTACAATTTTTTGAGTTAGGGTACAATTAGGTACATTTTATGGTCTTTCATTTGAGGTTATCTAAAAATCTCTACGCCATGGTGGTGTTGCTGGGAAGTATAACACAATAAGAGTGAATTTGCTTTGCATCAAACAATTCGATGCGCTTCGATTCGGTTGCAGCATGAATTGACCCTAATATTTGATTACTCGTTTTTGGAGGTCCCTTTTCATCGGCAAATTATTAAAAAAAAAGTTAAAATAAAATATCGGTTACACAAAAAAAGCTTGTTGTGAGTGCTCAAATATGTTTAGGTACTTATTTGTAGATAATTATATTGGCAGTTGAGTTGACACTCCACTAACGAATTTACTCAATGAATTCATTGTTTATTCACATTCAAGTAGTTAATTCAAACTCAGAGACCATACAACAAGTACCTATTCGAACTATAATATTCGAATAAACAAAAATAATTATTTAATTCGAATTAACTACCTAGCTACCTATAATTTTATTGTGTGTGTTAAATGTATTTTTTACCTAGTAAGTACCCATACCCATCATACTTATTTATTGATTTACAACATTATTGATAACAATACATAAACATAAAAAACATAATTATTTAGTTCGAATTATCAAAATAAATATTGCGCGTTCACGCAGTGCATGAGAGTTGACAGAGCACTAGATTCGGCACATGAAATCGCGGGCGGGGAGTGTCCTTTCTGCACGTAGTAAATATCTATATTCTGTGGCTTGGTCTGCGGGGTCAGAGAACACAGAGAGTTCATTTGAAAATGCGTTCGCGCGGCTCGCTCCGCGGGGAGGGAGGTAGCGCTAAATGCCTACGACGCTCGACTATACTGGCCTTAACACCCACCAATCCGCATTGGGCCCGCGTGGTGGGTTATGGGCGTTATGGCCCATCCTCCTTACCACCCATAAGGAAGGCCTGTGCCCCAGCAGTGGGGACATCAAAAATGGCTGATGGACACACAGGGCTATCTGTAAAACACCAAAAACTTTACAGGAGTAGTTTACTACATAGAAATGGCCAATCAGCTGATCGAATTTTGTATGAAAAGTATATTTCTTCTGTTTTCAGAAAAGTTGTAGAAAGTTATTGTTGTTTATGATGTTAGTCATCTACTCCTACGAGGTTGTTGGTGTTTTACAAAATATTACCCAACTAGCGACCGCCCGCGACTTTGTCTGCGTGGAAAGTTTTTTGCTATCCCTCGGGAAAATATTTTTTTTGGGATGAAAGGTACCCTATATCCTTCTCTGTACCCCTGACAAAGTGCTTGTAAAATTTCATGATGATCGGTTGAAGGCGTAACAAACAAATAAACGGACTTTCTCATTTATAATATTAAACTAAGGATATATTTAAGATTTTTAATTTATTTCATTTCTAGTACATAATTCCAGTATTTTGTTTCAGCTCATCGGCGGATGAGGACCGTAACAAACTACTTCCTGGTGAACCTCTCATTTGCTGACTTGATGATGGCGTCACTCAACTGCCTCTTCAACTTTATATACATGTTACACAGGTAAATAACTAGTGGCTCCATAGAAATAGAATGTCAAAGAACAACAATGTCAATAAACAGGTGATCCGAAAACGAATGCATACATTTTATATGAGATACGTAAAATATGACTTAGATTCATAAAATATGACTATATATGGCAAAGGAAATTAATAAACTATGTTCCATACTGTTTTCTTCGTCGATAAACGAATAAATGTAGCGAAATTTGGTTTTAGAGAAATGGGTGGCAATATCTTATTTACCTGTTAAAAGTGTGATTACTTGGATTATCTCTTTTTGTCACATCACAATTACTTAGAGCACAAGACACCATGGCTCCACGATACCTTTATTTTAAATTCTAATTAAGATTAACAAATATTTAAAAAAAAACTGTGATTGCTCATTTGCTAGGCGGGACGCTAAGAGTAAGAGCCCCTCTTACTGTAAAAAATGTTGGCACCTGTCACTTGATCCTTTGTCTCTTCTTTACATAGACCGTGTCCGTATGATGTTAACTTCTCTTTTCCACGCTTTGTTGGTCTTCTTGAGCGCAGTGAAAATTTTTCTATGTCTATGAGTGGCTCCGTGGGCTGTAGACCTCGCGTTGAAATAGCTCAATTTGTATGTTTTTTTAAAACAAATAACACAGAATAGATATTTTTTTTCAACTAATAAGTAAGTATCTATACTCTGCAAATAGAAAACGCAGCCCTAGATCACAAAGTCACAACTTTATTTATTTTCCAATTTCGAATATTGGCTAGACATGTTTACTTTTGATTGATGAAATTTTGAGTCTTCAAATAAAAAACAAAATCTTTGTACCGCTAACAAAAAAGTTTTGTTAAGGTCATGGCACACTATACCGGCACCGCAACGGCAACGCTCCAACCTAGCCATTATTATAGACTAAGCTCCCATTGCATGAAACCTTACCTCACAAGGTGGAAGAGCAGAAATGTGTTGCAGTAATAGATATTACTTAGGAACACTGGATTTTAGTGGGTTGCCTTCGCATATCCTGGAAGAACATATATTTTTTTTCGTTTTCGTACCGCTATTTTGATCGAAAATTACATCATGAGGTGGAAGATCGAAATGTTTACCCATCCAAAGAGAAACATTTGGAGGTTAAAACCCGCATGGGTTGCCAGCCCCTACCCTGGCAGGTTTCAAGGTCAGCCAAGTTTTATGAGGCCCAAAAATGGGGTCACTTACCTCATCAGGTGGAAAGATAAAATTGATGCAGATCGATAGCCCTCGACGTGCCATTCATGAATATATAGGGTTGCCTGCCTTCAGCCTGGCAGTTTTTCTGGTCAGCCACCTCAAACAATCTATATCAATATCTTGGAAAAACGAAAAAGTCATGTAAAGATGCTATGATCAAGGGCAAACCCTGAAATTAAATTAAAGTCTACGCACTGGCAGCCTTGCGCCTATTATGGAGTTGAAATAATAGGGTAAGTGCACCAGTTACGGACATTTTTCATTGGTATCTTCAAATATTGAAAAAAGTAATGTAGCTGTTTAACGTTATCAGGTGGCTCGATGAAACTGATGCAGATCGATAGCCCCAGACGTGCTATTCATTAATATATAGGGTTGCCTACCTTCAGCCTGGCAGTTTTTCTGGTCAGCCACCTCAAACAATCTATATCAATATCTTGGAAAAACGAAAAATTATTGTAAAGACGCTTTGATTCGGGGTATATTTAATACAAACCATGGTATTCAATTAAAATCTATGCATTGGTAGTCTTGCGCCTATTATAGTGTTGAAATAATAAGGTAAATGCACCAGTTATGGTCATTTTTCATTGGTATCTTCAAAATATTGAAAAAAGTAATGTAGCTGTTTAACCTCATCAGGTGGCTCGATGAAACTGATGCAGATCAATAGCCCCAGACGTGCCATTCATTAACATATAGGGTTGCCTACCTTCAGCCTGGCAGTTTTTCTGGTCAGCCACCTCAAACAATCTATATCAATATCTTGGAAAAACGAATAATTCTTGTAAAGACGCTTTGATTCGGGGTATATTTAGTACAAACCGTGATATTCAATTAAAATCTACGCGCTGGTAGTATTGTGCCTATACGGTGTTGAAATAATAGAGTAAAGGGACCAGTAAGTGGTCATTGTTATCTTCAAATACGGAAAAATGTATCTTTTTTAGCGTTCTCATACCAGAGTGATAATCTTATACTAAGTATAACTTATTTTGATATTATAATTGTAAAAAATATACAGAGGGTAGTGCCGTGTGCGTGCGTGTATGCAGAGGCGAATGGTGCCCGATATTATTCCGACAAGTTAACATCAAAAACAAATTTTCACACAGTTGTTTTTTTATCATAAGAAGTATCACAACCAATATCGGAATTATTTTCAATATTTTCATCCACATTAATAATATCGTTGACGCTATCGCTATGCTCCTCGATGGGGATATAATTTGGAACTCTTACTAATATTACAGGAGGGGGACATATTTGAGCTGAATCCTACTATCCTTACTAATATTACAGAATGCGAAAGTAAGTTTATCTGTTTACTAGCTTCTGCCCGCGACTTCGTCCACGTGGATATTAGATGAAATCCTTTTAAGGATCCTTCAACCAGGATCCGGCCAGCCATTTTTACGCGATTAGGCGAGTCCCCATCAAGCGCGCTGCCTCGCGAGGCAAGACATTTGCCGCGTGTGGCGGGCCTCGCACAAGGCTTCCAGTTCCCGTTCCAGTTCCCGCTCCCGCTCCCGTTCCCCGTTCCCGTTCCGTTCCCGTCCCGTTTGCGTTCCCGTCCCGTAAACGTCCCGTAACCGAACCGTACCCCTTCCGTTTCCGTTCCGTTCCGTTCCGTTCCGTTCCCGTTCCCGTTCCCGTGCCCGTGCCCGTTCCGGTTCCCGTTCCCGTTCCCTGGATGTGCATGTCCAGGTTCAGGTCCATATGTGTCATGTCCACCGTGTTGGACTTCAAAATAAATGTCATTTTTGCAAACGTCATCCCAGAAAACCCCAATAACGATATCTATATCGATTTTTATGTTTACTCACCCCATTTACCCTCTAAGGGGTTGATTTTCAATATAAAAAAATATATATTTACCTATTTATTTTTAGATGTGCTCCTACGAAGTTTAAAGTTGTAATGTCTATTTAATATTATTTTTACATACAAAATTTGGACCCCATTTTTAACCTTTAGGGGTGAAATCATGTCCACAGTGTTGGACTTCAAAATAAATGTCATTTTGGCAATCGTCATCCCAGAAAACCCCAATAACGACATCTATATCGATTTTTATGTTTACTCACCCCATTTACCCCCTAAGGGGTTGATTTTCAAAATAACAAAATATATATTTGCCTATTTATTTTTAGATGTGCTCCTACGAAGTTTAAAGTTGTAATGTCTATTTTATATTATTTTCCCATACAAAATTTGGACCCCATTTTCACCCCTTTATGGGGTTAAATCATGTCCACCGTGGTTGGACTTCAAAATAAATGTCATTTTTGCAATCGTCATCCCACAAAACCCCGATAACGACATCCATATCTATTTTTAGGTGTTTTTAACCCTTTTCATCCCCATTTCATCCCCTTTGGAGTTGAAATTCTAAAAAAAACAATATACGTTGCTTTAGATTTCTATCCATAAGCCTAAATTATAAATTTAGCGATTTTTACTTCGAAAACATAAAATAAAAAATACAAAATAAACTAACAACAGCTAAATAAAAAAAAATACAATATAAGTTTTTGTCAATTATGGCCTCTAGCGAGTCCACCGTGCGAGGGATAGAAATATAACTGTTTACGAAGATAAAGTCGCGGGGGGCTACTAGTAATCTTTTTTAATATATAAAAGAAGATACTGATTGGTGACTGACATATCAAACCGCTGGGTCTAAAGACTCCAAATTTGACACGTAGGTTCCTTATGAGGTCTAAGGGTGCACTAAGAAAGGATTTTTCAAAACTCACCCTCCAAGGGGGTGAAACGGGGGCCCAAAATTTGTATGAAAGTTCCTCAGTTTCGAAGCTAGGATCTTCAAATTTTGTGTTTAGGCTAAGGATTGAATATTAATATAAATTGTCTCAGCGTTTTTAAAAATTGTACTCCTGAAGGGGTGAAAAGGGGGATGAAGTTGTGTAAAGAAAATCCTTCATTTACGAAGTAAAAATTGCTAAATTTATTATTTAAGCTTATGGATGGAAATCAAACGCAACGTATATCGTTATTGTTAGTATTTTGACCCCTATGGGGATGAAATGGGGGTGAAATAGGGTAAAAAAACCCAAAAATCGATATGGATGTCGTTATTAGGGTTTTCTAGGATGACGATTGCGAAAATAACATTTATTTTGAAGTCTAATACGGTAAACATGATTTAACCCCTAAAGGGGTGAAAATGGGGTTCAAATCAACCCCTTAGGGCAACCTTAGGGGGTAAATGGGGTAAGTAAACATAAAAATCGATATGGATGCCGTTCTTGAGGTTTTATGGGATGGTGATTGCGAATATGACAGAGGGAGAGGGAGAGGGAGAGGGAGAGGGAGAGGGAGAGGGAGAGGGAGAGGGAGAGGGAGAGGGAGAGGGAGAGGGAGAGGGAGAGGGAGAGGGAGAGGGAGAGGGAGAGGGAGAGGGAGAGGGAGAGGGAGAGGGAGAGGGAGAGGGAGAGGGAGAGGGAGAGGGAGAGGGAGAGGGAGAGGGAGAGGGAGAGGGAGAGGGAGAGGGAGAGGGAGAGGGAGAGGGAGAGGGAGAGGGAGAGGGAGAGGGAGAGGGAGAGGGAGAGGGAGAGGGAGAGGGAGATATCTGGACCCAATTCTGATTATTGTAATAAACTAGCTTCCACCCGCGACTTCGTCCGCGTGCATATTAGAGAAAATCCTTACGGAACCTACAACCAGGATCCGACCAGCCGTTTTTACCTCATTTGGCGGGTCCCCACCAAGCGCGCAGCCTCGTGCGAGGCCCGCCACACGCGGCAAACGTTGTGCCTCGCGAGCTTCGTGGGGACCCGCCAAATGACGTAAAAACGGCTGGTCGGATCCTGGTTGTAGGTTCCCTAAGGATTTTCTCTAATATGCACGTGGACGAAGTCGCGGGTGGAAGCTAGTATTATTATAAAATTATGAAAGTTTTGATGTTCGTTACTCAATCACGCAAAAACTCTAATTATTGCTTTTTATGTGGCAAAAACGGCTCAACGGATTTAGATAGGGACACAGATTGTTGAATTAAAATATAGGATACTTTTTATCGTGTTTTGATTGTTTAAAAGCTAAAATCCTGAGAAACCAAGTATGCAATAATACTTTTTATTTAACTGGTTCATTTTTGGCAGGGCAGTGATGTTTTTTTTATTTCATACATTTTAGTTACAAATTATTAGTTTTGGAATGTGTTCATCAAGGCCTTTAATTTTGTAATCATTGCAAAAAATAAATAAATGGTGTCATGCAGCTGACATATATTATTGTCATTTTACAAAAATCTATTGTTAGTGTCGTTTGGGGTGATGTAAGGATTCTAATTTAACGATACCTCTCACAGCCAAATTTGTTCAGGTGTTTTGATGTTATAGTGAAATAAGAAACTCACATACATAATACATCAAACCCGAACACAATACACTTTTTTGGATAGTTGTGTAATAAAAATGACTTACTAACTCTGTTAAATAATCCTAAATATCACCAAATAAAAGTATTTACTTCAAATCGTCAAATTTAGTATTTTTTTACGACATTAATATTCCAAAATTTAATATATTAAATTTTTTACATTTTTCTAGCGAAGTGTCAATTAAAAGCTATGCAATAATCAACCAGTTGTAAGAAAGAGAAGATTTTGTGAACTCCCTGGTTTTGAATAAAAAAAAGTATGTACGTGATTTTGTATTTCCTTTTTATGTACATTTTTTACAATTGTAATATCAAAATAAGTTATACGTAGTATAAGATTATCACTCTGGTATGAGAACGCTAAAACAGATACATTTTTCCGTATTGGAAGATAACAATGACCACTTACTAGTACCTTTACCCTATTATTTCAACACCTATAGGCGCAAGACTACCAGTGCGTAGATTTTAATTGAATACCACGGTTTATATCAAATATACCCCGAATCAAAGCGTCTCTACAAGAATTTTTCGTTTTTTTAAGATATTGATATAGATTGTTTGAGGTAGCTGACCAGAAAAACTGCCAAGCTGAAGGCAGGCAACCCTATATATTCATGAACGGCACGTCTGGAGCTATCGATCTGCATCAGTTTCATCGAGCCACTTGATGAGGTTAAACAACTACATTACTTTTTTCAATATTTTGAAGATACCAATGAAAAATGACCATAACTGGTGCATTTACCTTATTATTTCAACACTATAATAGGCGCAAGACTGCCAGAGCGTAGATTTTAATTGAATACCACGGTTTGTATAAAATTTACTCCGAATCAAAGCGTCTTTACAAGAATTTTTCGTTTTTCCGAGATATTGATATAGATTGTTTGAGGTGGCTGACCAGAAAAACTGCCAGGCTGAAGGCAGGCAACCCTATATATTCATGAACGGCACGACTAGGGCTATCGATCTGCATCAATTTTATCTTTCCACCTGATGAGGTAAGTGACCCCATTTTTGGGCCTCATAAAACTTGGCTGACCTTGAAACCTGCCAGGGTAGGGGCTGGCAACCCATGCGGGTTTTGACCTCCGAATGTTTCTCTTTCGATGGGTAAACATTTCGATCTTCCACCTCATGATGTAATTTTCGGTCAAAATTGCGGTACGAAAACGAAAAAAAATATATGTTCTTCCAGGATATGCGATGGCAACCCACTAAAATCCAGTGTACCTAAGTAATATCTATTACTGCAACACATTTCTGCTCTTCCACCTTGTGAGGTAAGGTTTCATGCAATGGGAGCTTAGTCTATTATTGTCATTCAAATTAGAGCATTGAATAATGTGTCGTAATAGTAGATTGTTATACAAGACGCTAAAATGACCCATTGCATACGAGGAAGTTTTATTCCCGAGCTTTAGCGAGGGAATAAATAGAAATCGAGTTACAATGGGTTTTAGCGTCGTGTGTTACACTCTACTTTTCACTACGATTGCGAAAAAATAAAATCCAATATTAAATACCTATAGTTTATACTTCCGTAAACGAATCCACTCGTTTTTCTATCCTCCACTTCATAAAATTTTCATACAGTATTTAAATAAATGATTTGTGCTTGACGGCGAAAGATTAAAATTATTTCTATCCTATTACTTACTTACAGTCACACAATTCAATCAGTTTGGAATTAGAGAAAAATTCTAATGATTTCGCGCCAGTGCCTTTTTTAATTTCTACTGTAGCCGCTAAGAAACACAATGCACGCATTTTAAACTAAAAGTCACAGAGTATAAATAAGTCTATGATTTCACCGAAGAGATCGCTGCTTTTAGTTCCATTTTCAAAAATCGAGCAAGTTTTTATCCGTAATTATGAATAAAGACTTTTTCGTTTTAGTAGGTTCATTGGTAATAGACAAACTTTAAAAAAGAAAAAACTTTATCCCCTAGGGGTATTTATGCTATTTTATCCTGACTCTTGTACCTTACAATGATGGACTTTTTGAGCAAGAGGAGTGAAAAATATATTTCATAATGCCAATAAGAAAAAGCCAACAGCTGGCAGTCAGCGTCCTTGCCGCTACCATACAACTCGACTCGCGGCCAGCTCGCTGCAAGCTCGGAAAACTGTCTCAACTCAAAAATTCTATGTAATTATCAAACCTGCTCACAAAATATCACGAGAACTGATTGAAAAATGCGACCTGTAGAGGAGAACAAATGGACAGCTGGAAGGACATATGAAAGAATTTTTGGCCAAGCGGAAGCAGAGACGCTTCGCTCGCGCTTCGCGCTGCCTCGGTCAAAAACATAATAATTAAAATCATCACCTTCATCATCATGAGCCATAAATGCCCCATTGCTATGGCACACTGGTATTTTTAAAGGTATCTAATTACTGTACTTATAAGTTCAGTAAAATTACGGGTTCGCAAAACATTAAATGGTAATAAGCTGTAATTTTGCAATTTGACTTTGATGTGATTATAAAACACTAATATAAACGAATCCAACTAAATTTACGAATACAAAAAAATACAGCGTAGGGGAGGTCAGCTCAATGCGGCCATAGGAGGCCAAGCGGCCATGCCTCATTTCTCGGCAACTTATAACGATAGTACAATGTTTTATGTTCTGATATGCAGCAAATCTACCGCGCCGCCCAGAGCAGCCATTTGGTAGTGGTCGGAACTAGCATGTGGCCGCGGCAACATACAAAAGATTTTTGTTCATTTTGTTAAGAAAATCCAGGGTAAACTCAATCTGTTTTGATCAAAACTCTATAAAACTCAATGTTTTTATTTTACGTCTGTTATTGCTCATCTATTTGGCTTTGTTTGTGTAACATTGGTTCCGACATGAGACAAATGTTATGAGCACAGTTAATTTTTAAAACAAAACGGTGGAAAAAGGCAAAGCGGTCCGGGCAAAGTGGCCAAGTGCTTTGTCTAGCTGTTGAATATTTTAATTTAAGTAAAAGAACTGTTGGTAGATAAGTATTAGAAAATTGTTGCGTACCTATAACATAAATAAAATAATTATTAATATAATAATTGAAAATAAATTTAGAAAGAATTCGAAGATTCTAAGACTGTAATAATAAATGACTCATTTGAAACTTAAGAACATTTTTTTTCATTAGTAGAGTTTTTTTTTTTTTTTGGTCTTCTTGTTTTTTTAAGCACGATGTTTTCAACTTTAAATGAATTTCTTGTAATCTTTTGGAATGACCACTTTGCCCTTACCCCCATGGCCGCTTTAGGCGCTCACTTGGGCAAAGCGGTTTTTTGTCAAGTTTTTGTAATTTACAAATGAAAAGAAACTATTAAAGTTTTAACGGAATGCGGTTACACGTTATAAAATTTTAATAAATTCCCTATCTATTGGTATAATAGTAGATTATACAACAAGTGAAAAAAGAAGGAATTTAGTTCGAGGTACTATGTTGGATCCCGAGAGCAGCGAAGGATTCAAAAGTAGAATCCTGAGCGAAACGAGGGATACAAAGGACCGATATAAAAAAATTTTTCACGAGTTGTGTACTCTACTTTTTACCATTGACTGCGAGAAAACATAATAGCAGTACTTACACCTATAGTACCTATTTATAGTTATCAAATTTTATTATTTAGATAGGTAATCGGTAACTTAAAAAAAATAGTAAGGAAAATAGTGAAACTATAAGTTTTCCAATGACATAAAACAACCATGCTAAGAAGGAAATTACATGATCAGTCTGACATCAGTCCATTTCATCAGTTTGTATAGACTTTGAATTTTTACAGACTGAAGATCGTACTAGACTGATGGAATGGACTGATGCAAGACTGAACATCTAATCTCCCTTTAATATAAAGAAAAGAACCCAAAGATAAGACACTAAAAAGAACCTAATTAATTTGGCGAGATATTTTTTTAGAAAAGAACCCAAAGATAAGACACTAAAAAAACCTAAATAAAATTAGCGGGTTTTTTTTTTAATTAATTGTTAACTATGGCTTTATCTATGGAATAGCTCCATACTTTCAGCACATTTTTTTTTTGTACATAATTCATACGATGCGCGCTTGTTCCAAATTCAAAATATTTTTATTCACTCGGTGAATAAAACAGCGTTTTATTCACTCTTATCGTTGAATTAAGAGGATACCTCGTGGATTTTCATGCTTTTCAATTTAGATTTAGTCCTATTGATCCTTCTACAATTGTTCTAATTTTGGAATATGTTAAAATAGACTAATAAATACATCTTTTGGTTAAGCTCAAAACATGAACGGAAACAATTTTCTCGATAAAAAAAAATCCAAAGTTGATGCCTCTCATATAATTTTTGTAGTACTGTAAGCAAACGGACTCATATTTTGAACTGAAATTAAGTTAATAAGAAAAGTAATAAATAGTTCCAACTTCTGATAAAACCACTTTTTTTAAAAATAATTTAGTTTTTTAATAAATCAACTATTTTCATAATGTCGCTTACGTTATTTTATTTCGGAACGCGTGCGCTATTGTTGTCCCTTTCTTTGCGCTGGGAAGCTATATTACTTTACCTCTTTGCACCGGAACTTCAGACGGCCGCGAGCCTTTATTGAGGACGGACCTGTGCTTGAGCGCTCAAAAAATTTACCAGCCAAAACACGTAAAATGACAGTTATACTGACAATGACAGTTTTAATTGCTCCCACATTTCAAAGACAAGAGTCTATAATACTCATGCAACCTATTTTTAGGAGATGGAATTTATCAACAGAACAAAACTTCCAAGAGTCGCCATTGCGTAACAAAAAATGTATTATCCACAAAAAGAAGGTGGGTGATTCGAAATAAAGTGTATGGACGAAATGAGGTCGCATGTATGAAATAAATATAAAATAAGAAAAAATAAGAGGAAGCACAACGTAAAACAAAATGACGGGAATCTACTAAACTCTTTGAATATTTTTTTTCAGCAAAGCTTTGTTCCACAGTGTTTATGTTCTGTGGTTTGATCGAACTATTTTTAACATATAAATGGGGAGGCGAAGGCAAAGTGAATTACAGATGGCGCTCAGTCTTTGGAACAATTGTCAGTTTGAGCTTATATTGTCTTGACTGTGTATTACGTGATTTTACTTTCTTAGATTGTATTTGTTTCGGTTTTGCGGACAAACAATATATTCTATACTAACTTTAGCTCATATAAAAGAAGAATTACGGAAAAGAAAAGCCAAAACAACAGGCAAGAAACATTCCTTTTGATTTATAATGTTTCTCAGGCTAAGCAAAGGAGAAAATCGAGGAAAAAGTATATTTTTTTTTATATTTTTTTTCTCACTATTTTTTTTGTTACTGGGAAATCGATGAACTCCAATATTTTACAAGTTACATCCATAACAATGCGGCATTTTCTCAGTATAAAATTAAAAAGTGCAATACTCCAAGAGATTCCCATATGTTTTGACAGTTTCTTTGAGGCGGCTCGGTACCAACGACAAGACGCCACCTATCGGGATAAAATTGCGCTTTTCCTCCCCATTAATGGGGAAGGCAACTGTCAAAATGGCGCTGCGTACGCTTGTTCCACGAGAACTGTGAAAAAAAGGACTTTTACTTTAAAAAAAATTTTTTAAGCTTTAAAATGATTAAATTCTGTATAATAAGCTCTAAAAAGTTGGCACTTACAAATTTCCGAAAAATCTGGATATGGAAAAAATTTATAGATTCTGTAAGAATAAAAACGTCTTAACTTGGCTTTAAATTCCGGCATTTGCATTGTAGAATAGTCTTATAAAACAATTTTTGGTCAATGGGTCTTTTTCGGTAAAAAAAAAACACAAAATAAATATCTATTTTCCCATACATTTTGTTCTGAACGTCTACTGTCTTAGGAACAAGCGTACGCAGCGACATCTACAGTTAGCTTTGCGTTGCCAACCCCATTAAGTATTACGTTTTGTATAGTACCTTCATTCTTCATAACTTAAGAGCCGCGCTCTTGTCGGTGTAGCTTCCCCCACTTGTCTCTGTCCAAGGCCAGTTCTTTGGTTTCTTGATAAGACACGACGTTTGCCTTCTCTTTGATCTGTTCCATGTACGCTCTTCTTGGTCTTCCTCTTTCTCTCTTTCCCTCTATTTTTCCTTCTATAATGTTTGTAATTAATTTGTCGTGTCTTATCAAGTGGCCGATCATTCTACCTCTTCTGTCTTCTATGATTTTCAATATCTGACGTTTTTCATTGACTCTTTTCTTCTTTGTATTTTCTGTTCTTTGTATAGTACCGTATGCGATTATTTTATCATTTAAGTACTCTTCCTTTGACTTTATTATCGTTTGTTTAATAATACAATATGTTTGGTTAGCGATATCGGAACTTTTAAAGGCAGATAATATGATAAATTTTATCGGCAAAACCCCCCACATGTTGGACTCTATCCCTCTCCTGTAGGAATGACAGGCATTTTAAATTTGACTTTTTATTTTAGATGGCTTTGCACCTAAGTAAGTAAACTTTTAACTTTAATTCGTCATAAAAAAACTACTAAAGTAAATGTTAACCTGAAATTAGTGTTTTTTTAGTTTCCATAAAAAAATTGAGCCACCACTGCAGTCCTTTAGGTGTTGAATAATGTCCACCGTGTCGTGTTGGACCCTAAAATATATGCCATTTTCGCAATCAACATCCCATAAAACCTCGATAACGACACCTATATCGATGTTGGGCTTTTTTTAACCCATTTACCTCCTAAAGAGTTGAGTTTGGAAAACCGCGAAACACGTTTTTGCTTATTTGTTTATAGTACGAAGTTTTAAGTTGAAATGTCTATTTAATATTTTTTCCATACAAACTTTGTACCCCTATTTCAACCCTATAGAAGTGGAATTTCCAAAAAACCCTTCTTAGTGGGTGTTTACATTGTATAAAGTAACTGTGTACAAAATTTCAAATCTCTAGGTACCATAGGCAACAGCGTCGCTTAACCACTGCTAAGGTTAAAATCGCTTGCACGCCGCGCCGTCACTACATACGTTTAGTTCGTGCAAGGGCGATACGCGCGCACGCAAATTTTGTTTGTTGCTAACTGGTTAAGCGACGCTGTTGCCCATAGTACAGTGGTTTGGGCTGGGCAATAGTCTGTCAGTCACCCCTTCACTTTTATATATAAGAGATTGTATTTTTGTATAATTAATAAACTAAACATGAAATAAAACATTTTTTAACGGATACTAGCGCGGTTTTACTGAAAGAACTTTGGTAATTAGTTGGTATTTGGCTTGATTTTTATTTTCCCGACGTTTACGTTTTTACGTTTATTTTCATTTTTCAATTTGAAGATACATAAATTTATCAAAGAAAATGTTCTAAATACAATGTATTGCGACTCCATCGTTTCTCTATTCTTCTTCTTTAAACTTTCGATGAAACCTCACAGGCATTTGGCGCGAAAATCAAACTTTACGATTGAAGGCAGAATGTCACTATGGGATACGAGGGGTGAGTGGGCGGAGCCTGTAAAAAATTTTTTTCACGAGGCGTCGTCTTTCGAGTGGCAATGGTAAAAAATACTTTTCCAAATTCTGATTTTTAACAGCATTTTTTTAAAGTCAAAGTTAAGGTGGCCGCGCTGAGCTGACCTCCCCTAGTTGTAACTTTTTTTTGGTGGATTTACATTCACAATCAAATTATAGTTCCAAATCAAGCAAAAAGTAAAGAAAGTATGTAATTAGCAATATTGATAAAGCAATGAAATAAATTAATATTTTGGTTAGTAAAGTAAAAAAAAATAATTGTGAAAATTAGTTGGATTTATTTACAAAATGACAGCTAGCCATTTAATCTAACGATCAAAAGAAGAAAGACAGCTAGTGCAAATTATTTATATTTCGTCATACTAGCTCCCGTAATTTTACTGAACTATTATGTAATGCTTCGATAGACAGCAATATTGGCATAAAATCACTAAAAGAAAGAAAAGTGGTTATTTTAATTTTTTTTTTAATTTATCTATTTTATGTCTCGTAAAAGGATTTTTTATTACATTACTCTGTAATTGAAAGTCTGTATAAAGGTTAAGTCTACTTTTGCTTGTAGCAGCATGCGATAATGAAGTTATATTATGCATAAATGGAACCACTCAAGCAAAAAATATACAACGTCAAGTATTTTTATAACTTGCTAACGATCCTATGTATGTGTACACAATAAGGATAAAACATTTACAGAGATTGCGTTCCCTAAAAATTGCACATAAAGTAAAGAAACCGTGGTTTATTTGTTCAAGATAAGAATGCAAAAGGTTTGCCTCAATGGAATTCCAAAACGTATTCCAAACTTAGCGAAGACTTGAGCAAACAATCATTTTTATCTTCCCACTCCTTAATATTGCATTGGTAAACATTTGAAGAATTTTTCCTTTAAATTATGGATGCTGGCTAAAAAACTTTCGTTTAAAATCCTTATCTTCCAGTGGATTTTTATTGTTATAGATTTTTAAAAACAACATCATGTTTAAGGGTATCAAAACTCATTATAAAACTTGGCGATTTTATATTTGAAGCTCTTTGAAGCTGTTTTATGCTTCGGTTATTCATTTGGCTTATTCTTTATCAGTATTTACGCAGGTGTAAGGCCTGTAGTGTAAAGATCGGATAGCACTATTGAGACCAATTAAAAAGTAAAAAAATAGTGACTTTACCTACTACTTTAGAGGTAAGTACTCAAAAATCTCTCTATGTTCTTCAATACAAACAGCCTTTACGGAAAACCACTCAAAGATAAATACGAATAAAAAAAAATCCTAAAGGAGCACATTTATTGAAGAGCACGTATTATATTATATACTGGTGTAAATGAATCACGAAGTGAAATGCGCATTCAAATACAAGTACGTCTTGATTTGAATCCCAACTAATATTATAAACAGGCGGCCGCCCGTGACTTCGTCTGCGTGGAAAGTTTGATATTCCTCGAGAACGATACTTTTTTTTCGGGATGAAAGGTACCCTATGTCCCTCTCTGTACCGCTGACAACGTATATGTAAAATTACAACAAACAAACAAATTGACTTTCGCATTTATAATATTAATAAGGATGCAACACTGAGTTTGTTTTCTTATGACGCTTTCATGTCTTATCTCTAGAAAAGAACACAAGGTAACTTTCATCCAGAAAAAATACTGTTCCCGCCCGAGGCATAGAAAAATAATTGTCCACGATAACGAAGTCGACGGCGGCCGCTAGTATCATTATAAATCTTTATTATACGACCATTTTTCTTATCAGCTTAAAAAGTCTTGAATTGGTAGGAAAATATTGATTATTCAAAAACGCTGTTAAGCTTATTTGAATAAACATTATTTTGACTTCGTCTTAGGCAATGGTGAAAAGTAAGCCAGTCGGACTTTAGGAGCCTTGCATCTACAAATGATAGGAGCGATCGAGAAACTACAAAATATGTTAAGGGCACGGTAGCGTTTTCATAAAAGTTTTTACTGCGGTTAAAACAGTAAACATCAGCGTAATGATAACTAGGTAAAACCTTATAGTAGTGCAATTTTGGCGCTGCTTCACGAGATAAAATATTTAATATTACTTTTTAGAGCGACATGCTCAATGCTCAGTGTTAACTCCCAGCAGGGATTATTCATTTGAGACGATATCTACGAGGGTGGTTTGATAAGTCCATGACTTTGAAAAGAAGAAATACAATTTTTTCATAATTTATTTTTGAATCTTAAAAAGAAACTCCTTAGGAATCTTTACACTACATTTTTTCAAATTCAGCAAAGATTATTACTATTGGAAACAAAAAGCTCAAGCGACTTCTAACTTTTCGTAATGACCCTGCCGACCCTCTCGGCGGCACTCATGACATCAAAACTCATCGAATGAAGATGCGAATCCTTCCTATTCTCTAGATTAAACCCACTGACATTTTGTCTCCTACCAAACATGAATAAATGTCTTGGCGGGCATTAAGCCAAAAGGTGGTGTCTGAAATGGGCCCTCATTTCAGTTACCAGTTTTCAGGCGATGAATGAAAAAAATAATGGGTTAAAGAGGTAGGAACTTCGTTAGACTGAATACGCAGAGCTACAATAAGATTATGTAGAGAAATGAAACAAAATATTCCGAAAAAAAGTGTTTCTTCATTACAAAGTCATAGACTTATCAATCCACCCTCGTAGTAACGTTATTGCATGATATTAGTTTGTTGCATGTGACAAGCATACCACATCGTTTACATATTGATCGAGATTAGATCGATCATCACATTTGCTTCTATATGACAGGTACTCTGCCGATTCGTTTCATGAATTTTGCACTTGTTTGTGAAAATATATATTACGAGGGGCATGTCAGAAGTTTTTAAATAGGTATTGTACTTTTACTCAAAAATATGACACTGGCAAGTTGTACACCATCGTAAACACAGGTTATTTAGTATAAAACTAAATATGTAAGACTAGTGGCCGCCCGTGACTTCGTCTGCGTGGATAGTTTTTTTGCTATCGCTCGGGAACTGTACGTTTTTTCTGGATAAAGGTACCCTATTTAAGGTACAAAATTTCATGACGATCGGTTCAGTAGTTACGACGTGAAGGCGTAACAAACAAACAAACGGACTTTCGCATTCATAATATTAAAGTAAGGATAGGTACTTGAATTCTAAATATTGTTTTCTTAAAAAAGCTTATATTTGTGAGAATCTGGGGCCCTTTTTTGAATAATTTATTCGAGTTATTTTGAGTTAGTCACAACTGGCAACTAAATCGCACTATAAAATCGCTGACCAAAGAGACTGGACTATAAAAAATACGGATTACGGATACGGACGCCAGCTGAGGGATTTAATAAACGAAAAAACAATCTAATAAAAATGTCTTAAAAGATAGGGATCAGATTCGTACAAATAAAAACATTTTTAAGAAAAAATATTTGAATTTATTTAACCAGTGTTTGCGATGGTGTATAACTTGCAAGTTATCAAATTATTGAAGACTTAAAACTTTGGACATACGCTTTGTACTAAAACTGAAGTGCTACCGTCGCTCACGTGTTGTTTGCTTGTTTAAAACATCGTCTGCATACGCTCCTAGTATATTGTTAAGACTTCATTATGACATTCATTTTGGGTTGATATTAATATTCAAGTACAAAGTAATCACAAGTTGCAATCCTAACAATTCTGGGTCATTGTCAAATTCAGTGGTCATTTTGTTCGAAAGCTATAAGATTAAATAAGTTATACATTTAGAAGAGAAAACTTTACCAAACAATACCCAATAAATAATAACTGAACTAGATAATGTGTTCTGAGAGGGTAATAAAATCCTAAAATCATATTTTTTTCCAAAAATCCTATTTTGACTCAAAAAGTCCTCTTCGGTTGCCTGTTCGGAAACCAACACAGCTTTAATTTGTGACCTTAAGGTATATTAAAACAACCCCAATTAATAAATTTCATTACCATTCAAAAATTTAAGACTAATTTATATATACAGGGTAATTTTGCGACCCCTTTACAAAATCAAATAATAGTTCAAGGAAGTAATAAAAAAAAAATTGGTGAGATAATTATAAATTATTTCTTTTTAAATTCACAGTTTTCAACCACTTTTTATATCCTAAAAATCTAGGCGCGCACGCTCACCGTCACGAACGGGACGCGAGCGGGGGAAGGCGGGTGGTGGGAGGGGGGCTCGCGCGGGTCGACCGTGCGACGCGCATACAGTGACAACAATTTCAATTTGTGTAGGGACAAAGTTTGAAAAGGGGTCCAAAAATGACCCTGTATAAACGTTATTCAGCAATATACCATTATTTATTATTTTATAATCTAGTCTCAATGTTGTTCCGAAGATTTCGATATTTTCGGTTACCCTATTTTATTACTTGAAAAATCAAAATATTTATATTCATATTATTATTATATTTCCCTGAACGCATCTTAATCTAATCTGAATAGCAGCTTAACTGTCAATGCATCAATAATTCGTATAAGCTTCTTGAATAATTCGTAGGAGGTATAAGCTTCTTGTTCGTAGTGCAAGTGAGAGCACTGCTGCAAAGATAATCATGTCAAAAAGAAACAAAATAAAAAAATGTCAAAGATGACTTTACTTTTCGGTGACAAATGTAAAAATTTTACAACTTACTAAACTACAAGCTACATGGGCCTACTTGATTATTAAGCCACTTTACTAATTTCAAAGTGCTTTTATCATTATCTTCAAAAAGTTTGGTTTTATGTTTTTTAGTGAGGAAAATCCATTCGGTGGTCCTCTTTTCGGTGGTCTTATTTCCGTAGTTTTTTTTAATTTTGATGGAGCGATCTCTGATTTATGTTGATTTAGATTGCTAATGTTCCAATGGATAAAAATAAAAACAAATTTCCTTTAATTTTGGACTTTTATTTTTTACAATTTCTTGAGCCCTGTTTTGACAATCTGCGCCTAGCCTCAAGAAATTACGATTCTGTTGACATACAGGCTCTTAGGAGTTAATCCTTTGGATGTGCCTGATCGGAATAATAATAACCTATTTAAATTGTTACTAAACAACGATATTAAGTAATTTATTGAACCAGAATGAAGGGTATAAACCTTACTTAAAATTGTAATTGATAGTCCTATATACAAAATTTTAACTAGGTTACGTATTAGAACCTCTAAAGTTGAATGGCCTAAGGTCATAAAACCTAAGGACGGGAGACCTAATTTGAGTGTCAAATTAAGTTACATTACAAATCTTTTCCAAAATACAATATGCCTACTCCAACTAATTTGAATGTATAAATTATGAAAATAAATGAAAAAACTTCAGGTGGCAAGCCGCCAGCCTTCATTTTTTTCAATATTAAACAAAACTTCTAATTTTAGCGAAGCCAGAGTTAAAGCTAGAGTTAAAAACATTCTGAATTGTTTGCTGTTTGTCGGTTGTCTCGAATAATCATTACATAGTTAAGTGAAAACTTAAAGTACTATCAATTGGTAATGCGCTGGAACCTTGTCAAAGTCACATACACATCAACATCATCTGCAACTAAAAATGTCAAAAACAGTGAAATTCTAATAGGTAATATAATAAATTAATTATTGAATTCTTATTTTTAATAAGAAAGGGCCTAGGTATATGAAAAAAATACAATTGTTTTTCGTTTTTGAGGTTAAAATCATGGCCGCCAGGCGCATTACCAATTGACGGGGATAGTACACAATACATTATGATAAATGGCGCAGTAAAACTTGTGTTAACGAAGTATAATTTTTATTCAGGTGTGTTTAACTAGAGTTTAGTAATTTTTTTCTTGTGGGCAACAGTCTAGTTATTAGACTGTTGCCAACAAGAAAAAAAATTGCGATTTAAATAAATCAAGAAGTTTTTAAGTAATAATTATTTTATTGTAAGTATATTCTTAATCGCCACAAAAAAAATTCTTCGAGCGCGTTTTTCTGTCCGAAACGTTTTTGGGTACCTACTTTTTGTGAACGTAAAAGTTTATAGAGTGGTGAGATATAACCTACACTAGCACGTATCACACATACTTTCAAATTTGCGTCAACTATTTGGTGGCGTTTTATGATTTGGAACGAAACACTTACACTAGGGGTTCAGAATTCGCCGCCCCCCTCCCGTCAGATCTTGATGGGGTGAGTCGGAAGGCAATAACACCGCGTTTCCTCTTAAATATAAATTATTGTAAAAAAACATGTAGGGGCGGAGATTGTATATTCAGGTGACAAACTAATTTAAATTAAATAAAAACGGGAATCAAATAAAAGCATGTACTTGACATATTCAAAACAGAAAAACTAAGATAAAAATCAATAATGAATGACACGAAGTGTCACCCGCGAACATGCCCCCGCGCGTTGGAGGCTCGTCCTTCAACCAAAACATCTTCTTCTGGCAATAAAGGGGACTATCTTGCTGCAGCTACGCCGAACGACGCCATTCGCCGTCCTTATGTCAGCGACACGACTTATACCATCACTGGCACCAGGGTAAACAGCCACAATACGTCCAAGCTTCCATTTCAACGGTGGGAGACCATCCTCCTTTATCAGGACTAGAGTATCGACATTTAACGAATATTTGTTAGAAAGCCATTTGACTCGCTGTTGGAGTTCAGCGATTATATTCTTTACTCCACCTTGTCCAGAAATGCTGGAGTAATTGTTCAATGTGTTGGAAGCGTGACAATCTGGTAACAGGATAGTCTGCGTAGCTTCGGTCCGGTAGGGCGGTGAGAGGGCGGCCAACAAGGAAATGGCCGGGCGTGAGTGGCGTCAAATCTGCGGGATCCGATGACAATGGAGAGAGTGGCCGAGAGTTCAGTATCGCCTCGATCTGCACTTACGTTGTAGTTCTCCTCAAACGTCAGATTACAACATCCCAACACTCTATTTAAATGGAATTTGACACATTTGACTCTAGCCTCCCAGAGCTCACCAAAGTTAGGACTATATGCAGGGATAAAATGAAACTGTATATTTTCCTGCGCTACATTAGAGGCCAGTGAATTACAATTATTTTTCAAAAACTTAGAAATATCATTATATGCACCCACAAATGAAGTGCCGTTATCTGAAAATATATGAGAGGGTTTACCTCTACGCGAAATAAAACGGCGTAACGCTAGAAGGTAACGATTTCGAGCTATTCTCTCAAGCTCTTTAATTTGGTACCTATATTGTAAGAGTGCATCAAAAATAACTTGTCCACCATTTTGGATGTTTCGCTATGTTACAGCTAACCATGCATTGTCATCCAAACAAAACATGTGTACGAAATTTCAGCTCAATCGGTTGAAGATATCTGCTTCTGAGTTGCAAATGTCCAACCGAAACTAACATATAGGTACATTGCAATAAAATCTTGTAAAAAAGGTGATTTGCTACAGGCATTCTGAGAACAAACCGGGCTTTAGTCAGTACCTACTATTTCGATTACCAAGCAGTTTATAGCGCAACGCAAAGGAAGTGTTTTTGACACTTTTGGCCTTCTCTGGGCATATGTCCGAGTGGCGTTTATTTTTAGAACACAAAGGCTGTATATTTAATGCTATTGCCAATGGATGCTTGTTGACCTTACCGTGCATAACCGTCTCTAGTATGTACTCATTCACTGCGAGTAGATCGTTTGTGACCGCAATTGCCTCAATTTTGTGGAGGCATCCTGACAGACCTACATAGGTTGTTCCATTGCTTTTCAGTGTCGTTGACTTTGTTAACGGTTATTTGTCCACTTACAAGAACACTATTCTTTTATTTTAGGTAGACTTTATTGACAAGTCTTTAACTGAAGCCGTCGGTCGTTAGAGTAATAAATTAGAAAACTAGGTCTGCTAAATGTACCTTAAATCTCCCTATCTTAATAAAATGCTCAACTGTGTTAATTTGGCCTCTTTGTGGGTACGTCAGAACTTGCAAGAAAAAATCTGACAGATTTTCTCTTTGGCATTATCAGATTTTCAATCAAAACATTTTATCTTTTTGTTGTGCCACGAAATATTACTGTGTAATTTACGTAACCGAAAAGTAGTTTTTTATATTCATCTAATAATTAAAAGTTACTGTCTAGCATGCGTCTTCCTCCGCAAATAGGCTTTCAAGCTAAGACATTACATTAAAATATTATCATAATTTATCTTACTCCAATAAAATTAGCACAAGTAACTTACTGCTACAGTTTTATATTATACGCTTCGTCGAAACTAAATCATTTAGTCTCTCGTAGATGATACCACCGTAGCACGTTTATTAAACTACGTGCTACGAACCGGCATAATAAAAATATAATATAGAGATTTTTAATAAAACATCCGAGAAAAATAGTTGTGAGTCGTGAAAATACCTTATTGTGCCAAAAGTTATAGTAATATAGAATCATGGGCTCGGTGAATTAAACAACTTGCAGAAACGTTGAATTTTATTTTCTGATTCTTACAAATAGGAAATTTTCATAAAATAAAAGCGGAGCGCGCACACACAGCTTTTTGTCGTCCATTCGTCTGTCTTTCGTCTCTCTCACACCCTCCTTCCTTCTCTCTTGCACATTCGTTCAACATCCGTAGTCACACATCACACTCATACGTTCAGAAACAAATCCCACAGTAATGGGGAGGAAAAGCGCAATTTTATCCCGATAGGTGGCGTCTTGTCGTTGGTACCGAGCCGCCTCAAAGAAACTGTCAAAACATATGGGAATCTCTTGGAGTATTGCACTTTTTAATTTTATACTAAGAAAATGCCGCATTGTTATGCATGTAACTTGTAAAAAATTGGAGTTCATCGATTTCCCAGTAACAAAAAAAATTGTGGGCAAAAAAATATCAAAAAACATATGCTTTTTCCTCGATTTTCTCCTTTGCTGAGCGTGAGAAACATTATAAATCAAAAGGAATGTTTCATGAATTTGATGAAGCTTCGCCAAAATAAAACAACATTTGAATTATAACAGCTTTGTTCTTTAATATTTCAACCTCAGCAGTTTCTAACATATTTATAACTTGGATGAATTTGATAGGTATATCAAATATGGAATAAGCCCAATATTGGGGCCAAACAGAGAATTAATAGAATTTTATATGCCAGAGTCATTCAAGAAACTTAGAATAATAAAATAAATATGATAAAATGGTTCGTGTAATTTTGGATGGTACAGAAATTCCAGTACAGAAACCTGAAATTACTATTGCACAGAAGGCATCATCAGGCAACTATAAACACGGAAATTCACACTCAGTTGCTTTGTTAAAATTTAAATCATATGCTTCTAATCTGAAATAAAAAGATTACTTGTAAATCTTACACGAAATTTAAAGAAATGTAATGCTTGTTAGCAATTTTTTGTAAGTTGCTATAAACTTCCTTGCCTGTTGTTTTGGCTTTTCTTTTCCGTAATTCTTCTTCTATATGAGCTAAAGTTAGCATAGAATACATTGTTTGTCCGCAAAACCGAAAAAAATACAATCTAAGAAAGTAAAATCACGTAATACACAGTCAAGACAATATAAGCTCAAACTGACAATTGTTCCAAAGACTAAGCGCCATCTGTAATTCACTTTGCCTTCGCCTCCCCATTATGTATTTCTTATAACTAGTGGCTCCGTGAGCTGTAGACCTCGCGAAAAAATAAAATAAAATATCGCCATGAAGCTTTCAAAGCACACAGTAGGTACGTGAGTATTGCAGCTAGATGGTGCTTCTAATTTTGATCATTTTTCAAAATGGGTGAGTATTTTTTTTATAAATTTGGAAAAATTGGCTTGACTGAACAGTTATATATAATTATCGAACCTACTCACAAAATTTCACCAGAATCTGTTGAGAAATGCGACTTGTAGAGGAGATCAAACAGCCGGAAAGCTGGAATGAAACATGGTTTTTTACATATCTCCGTCATTTCCACAAATTTCGAAAAACTGTCTAAAAAAAAAATTTTATAAATTTATCGAACCTGCTCACAAAATTTCACCGAGATCGGTTGAGAAATGCGACCTGTAGAGGAGAACAGCCAGCGCCGGAAATACGGACTGAAATTTGATTTTTTTACATTATCTCCGCCATTTAGAAAAAAAAATGAAAAACTGGCTTGACATAAGAAATCTAAACAATTTTGAAACCTGCTTACAAAATTTTACGAGAATCGGTTGAGAAATGCTACCTGTAGAGGAAAACAGACAGCCCTAGAAGCCGGACTGAAATATGTATTTTTAACATTTCTCCGTCATTTTGAAAAAATTCCAAAAACTGGCATGACAAAAAAAAAACTATATTATTTTCGAACCGGCTCACAAAATTTCACGAGAATCGGTTGAGAAATGCGACCTGTAGAGGTGAACATCCAGCGTCAGAAAGCCGGACTAAAATACATTTTTCTTACATATCTCCGCCGTTACGAAAAATTTAGAAAAACTGTCTCAACTTGAAAAAATCTATATGATTTTCGAACCTGCCCACACAATTTCACGAAATTCGGTTAAGAGATGCGACCTGTAGAGGAGAAAAGACATAGCCGGAAAGCTGGACTGCAATAGGTTTTTTCACATATCTCCGCCATTTCGAAAAAACCCTTAAAAGTGGCGTGACAATAAAATTCTATATCATTTTCAAACCTGCTCACAAAATTTCACGAGAATCGGTTGAGGAATGCGACCTGTAGAGGAGAACAGACAGCGCTGGAAAGCCGAAAAACCTGTTTTTTTAACATATCTCCGCCATTTTGAAAAATTAAAAAAATCTGGCTCGACAAAAAAATTCCATATAATTTTCAAACCTGCTCACAAATTTTCACGAGCATCGGTTGAGAAATGCGACCTGTAGAAGAGAACATACAGACATACGAAAGTATATAGGTCGAAAAATCGGTTTGACCAAACGTGAGATAATCGCGGACATACATGCATATGGGTCAAACTGAGAATCTCCTTTTTAAGTCGGTTATAAACCCTCTAAAATGTAAAAAATACTTTTCTGAAAACCGCATCAAAATCAATTCAGCTATACACGAGATAATCGCGGAAAAACATTCATGAATACATAAGGGTCAAGTGAGGTGAGAACCTCCTTTTTTGAAGTCGGTTAAAACACCAAAATCATGTCCTAAATCTAACAAATACTTTTCTGAAAACCGCATAAAATCGGTTCAGCCGAACACGAGATAATCGCGG
Source organism: Agriphila tristella (assembly GCA_928269145.1). Classification (NCBI taxonomy): domain Eukaryota; kingdom Metazoa; phylum Arthropoda; class Insecta; order Lepidoptera; family Crambidae; genus Agriphila; species Agriphila tristella. The sequence continues at coordinate 19,995,108 of OV743440.1, read as the reverse complement.
ACAAATATACGTACATACTGGTCAAACTGAGAACCACCTTTTTTGAAGTCGGTAAAAGTACCAAAACCTTCTCCTAAACGTAACAAATACTTTTCTGATGAAAACCGCAACAAAGTCGGTTCAGCCGAACGCGAGATAATCGCAGACAAACATACATACATCATATCAGCCACACGACACCAACTGCTGGGTATAGGCCTCCCCTAAGGATCTCCACGACGATCGGTCCTGCGCTGCCTGCATCCACTGGCTTTCCGCGACCTTCACCAGATCGTCGGTCCACCTTGTCGGGGGCCTACCCACGGAGCGTCGTCCGGTGCGCGGTCGCCATTCCAGAACCTTTCTGCCCCAACGGCCATCGGTTCTTCTCGCTATGTGTCCCGCCCATTGTCACTTCAGCTGAGCAATCCTTCGAGCGATGTCGGTTCCTTTAGTTCTCCTGCGGATCTCCTCGTTTCTGATTTGATCACGTAGGGAAACGCCGAGCATGGCTCTCTCCATTGCACGCTGAGCGACCTTGAGCCTCCTTATGAGACCCATAGTTAGCGGCCACGTTTCACTGCCGTAAGTCATCACTGGCAACACACACTGTTCATAGACTTTCATCTTAAGACACTGAGGTAAGTCGGACGCGAAGATTTTTCGAAGCTTCCCGAATGCTGCCCACCCGAGTTGGATTCGGCGAGAGATCTCTTTCTCGAAGTTGGACCTACCTAACTGGACTGCCTGTCCAAGGTATACGTAATGGTCAACAACTTCAAGTGTAGTGTTCCCAACATGAACTGGAGAGGGTACAACATGGGCATTTGACATAATTTTCGTCTTTTCCATGTTCATCCTAAGACCCACTCTTTGGGAAGCACTACGGAGATCTTCGAGCATTGTGTTCAGGTCTTCCATGGTCTCAGTCATAAGGACTATATCATCGGCAAAACGAAGGTGTGTTAGGTACTCGCCATTAATGTTGATGCCGAGTCCTTTCCAGTCCAAGAGCTTAAAGATGTCCTCCAACGCAGCTGTGAACAGTTTCGGAGAAATAACGTCTCCCTGTCTCACACCACGCTGCAGTTGGATAGGATTTGTGTTCTGGTTCTGTACTCGGATCGTCATGGTGGCATTTTGGTATAAGTACCTCAACACCTCGATATACCTATAGTCCACTTGGCACCTTTGGAGAGACTGCAGCACCGCCCAGGTTTCAATCGAATCAAAGGCTTTCTCATAGTCCACGAACGCCAAGCAAAGTGGCTCATTATACTCCTCGGTCTTCTCTCAAAAAGCACTCAATACAGTAATATTATCTATGGAAAAAATAATTTCTTTCAAAAAGTTTCTTAATTTTAGATTTTTGCATTCACAATGCTATTTTAATTGTGTTAATCCCGATTCCAGTCCAGGTCATATTTATATACATGCCAAATTTCGGCTTGAAAGAGTAACAAACATACAGACAGACAGACAAATGTTCGTACATATAATATAAGTGGGATTAGTGTAAAAAAATAGTATAATAACTAAGGATAGCGATATGAACATTCCTTAATAAATAGACTTTGTTTTTCTTTTAAATTAAGTTACCAGTTATTATATCAAACGGCTCCTACCTCCTAGACTAAAATTATTAGTACAGAAATTGAAACAATCGAGAGCGTAAATTAAAATGAACCAAAATAATACTAGCTCTTAGATTCAAATTCGATTGCAATAGTGTAGCGCACGGAACGGCAACGGCGCGATTAGCCGCTTCCGAGCCATTATTTTGAATTTTTTGGCGGGAAAACGGTTTTTGGCTTATAATTTTGAAACTAAGGGGCTCAGAGATTTGAAATTATGCCTCGTGTGTGCTGCACTTATAACGTATTAGTTGATGTTCAAAAGGAAACTCTAACATATACAGTTACAGCTATTCACCATGTGTCAGCCAGAGACACGTGTCCCCAGCTTACACATAGATATCGGCTCGTAGCTCAAAAACTTTTCGAGATAAAGCTTTAATAAATTTGGAGCCTAATGCTCCAATTTGGCAGAGAATTTTGAGGTATATTATATAATCGTGGCTTAAATAATAACGAAAATACAGCTGTGCAAGCCAGTGACACGTGTCTCCAGCTCGCACACAGTGTTATATTCGCTCGTAGTTTCAACAGTATTTGAGTGTGATGGTTAGTTTTTTGGATCTCATTGCTGCAATTAGGCTTTAAATTTCTGACTATAGTCTAAAACCCTAACCTCACTGGTTTGCCTTAACGGGATGTGTAAGCTGCAGACACGTGTCGCCAGCTCACACACATAAAACAACTCATGGTGACGAACTCATGGTGGCTGCTATTATTTTGTCTGGAAGTTTGATTGCTCCTATTATGCTTTAAAATATAGCATGCTTAGAATTTCTCTATAGCCTATGAGGAAGCTGGAGACCCACACATCTAACTTTCTCATGTTACGAATTTACATAGTATAACAAAGTAATTAAAATGCAAGATTACTTAATTGCCCAAGAATATTGAACTGCTTGAGGCAAATTAAAACCTTTGATCGTAGGTAGTTCAGATGGTAAATATAATAACCTAATAGGTTGTTATTATGTAATAACTTTTGAAAGTAATAAGTAAAAGAATTTCTATTTATGTGTTTTTAAATTTTAACCGATTTTTTGTTCATTCTTGTTATTAAAATGTTATTTAATTGGGAATTTACATGGGTTGATATTCCGATCGTTTTTCTGGTCGATTTTAGTCGCCTGGGGCTTTTATTGACAATCGCCTGAAAAATAGAATCGCCACCTCATTAAAATTAGGTTTGTGATGCGATTTAAGAGAGTCGAATCGATAAAAAACCGGAAAATCGATAAGTGTAAATCCAACATAACTGAAGACAGTTAAAGATGATTAATATTAATAAAACATGTTTTGTAGTTTAGTAGTATTTAATATTAATAGAATACTTAGTGGATACTAATACTAGTGGTTGTATTGAAAGTCCATTGATAATGATTATACGATGCAAAAGTGCCGAAGCGTCGGGAAAAATAAAAATGTAGCTAAATCCTAACTAAATATTATTTCTAATTTCCATGTTTATTGACTTTATTAGAATAAATCGAATAAAAATCGGTTATTAAGATAAATCAGAGTCTCAAAACTAAACAGGTGTAAATCCCGACATAGTTTATTCAAATCCTAACTAATCAAGGACATTAAAAAAACCGCGCTAGTGCACCTATTTACCCGACTGCAAAGAAAGGGTTATGTTTTTCGCGCGTATCTTGTATGTAACTATGTAAGTATGTTTGTATGTGTGTTTGTATGTAATATTCTTTATTACCTCATATCTTTCAAACGGCTGAATGGATTTCTGTAATTAAGATATCGTTAGATTTGTCTCATCAGCCCAAGTGTTCTTAAGAAGGTGGCGTTATAAAAAAAACAACATGGCGGCTGTACGGTACTAATATACGTAGTGGGAAAATTTTTCCACCTTCTTAAGAACACTTGTTCAATGTGTGTCGGCTCATGAAAATGTTGAGCACTATATTACTGTGGCAAAATAAAAAGAGTGACATGTTATTATTTTCAATATGACAAGGTTTTAAGTAAGAATGATGAAAATTTTCAAGGGCCGACTATAGAGATCATAAAGTATACATTTATGTATTTGCTTAATTAGTTTTATTACACGTAGATAATATGCTAAAACATATTACGTCATATCATAGCACTTTACCTTAATTTTCAAGAATTTACTCAATATTTTTGTAACGTATAGCGTATGAGAAATTAAATAAATATTTTAACATATCAGTATTGCATAGCAGACGTGTCGACCAAGAAAGTTCTGTTTCTTAGATTTAAATTCAATCTCATTGTAATAACAGTTAGTTGATTAAAAGATCCAGTGTAGATACGGTGAGAAGCCAGTTACCAAAACAAATACTTAAAAAAAATAGTTATTCGTCGAAGGTTCGCAGAATATGAACGGGCCAAGTCGTTAATAACTTTCTAGATGCTATCTTGAATAAACTTACAACGTATTTTTTCTGAAAATCTACTACCTGTTATAGATAGTAAGAACAGACACATTAAATACACAGTACATACAACGTATTACTAAAAAAATCCCTAAACTCGAATATGGTAAATAGGGTACAATCCATACAACCCCGGAAAATTGTTATAAACCCTGAAAACCGCTACTTTATTAAAAAAAAACACTATAAACTGCATAATGACAACCCTAGATCTAAATTGTGTTTATAGTCTATTTGCGTCTAGGGTACGCCTCGTCCTAAATCTGGAGTACCACCGTTGCTCACGTGTTGTTTGCTTGTTTAAAACATCGTCTGCATACGCTCTTAGTATATTGTTAAGATTTAATTGACATTCCTTTTGTGTTGATATTAATATTCAAGGACAAAGTAATCACAAGTTTCAATCCTAACAATTCTATAATCTGCGCCTAGCTTCAAGAAATTACGATTCTATTGCCATACAGGCTCTTAGGAGTTAATCCTTTGGGTGTGCCTGATCGGAATAATAATAGCCTACTTAAATTGTTACTAAACAACGATATTAAGTAATTTAATGAACCAGAAAGGAGGGTATAAACCTTACTTAAAATTGTAATTGATAGTCCTATAATACAAAATTGTAACTTGGTTACGTATTAGAATCTCTAAAGTTGAATGGCCTTACACCTAAGGACGAAAGACCTAATTTGAGTGTCAAATTAAGTTACAAATCTTTTACTAAACAACCTTACTTTAAATTGTAATTGATAGTCCTATAATACAAAATTTTAACTTGGTTACGTATTAGAACCTCTAAAGTTGAATCGCCTAAGGTCATAAAACTTAAGGACGAAAGACCTAATTTGAGTCTCAAATTAAGTTACAAATCTTTTACAAAATAAAATCTACCTACTCCAACTAATTTGAAAGTATAAATTATAGAAATAAATGAAAAAACTTCAGGTGGCATGCGCCAGCCTTCATGTTTTTCAATATTAAAACAAAACTTCCGATTTTAGCGAAGTCAGAGTGAAACATTATGAATTGTTTGCTGTTTATCGGTTGATTCGAATAATAATTAGTAAAGTGAAATTGTATGTAGACATACGATGTTAACGCAGTATTATTCTTATTCAGGTATGTTTGACTGTTGACTATAAGAAAAAAAAACCGGGCAAGTGCGAGTCGGACTCGCCCACCGAGGGTTCCGTACAAATTTGTTGGTACTTAAATAAAGACTATATTAATATGATTTCATTACAAATGTATAGTTATCAGATTTTTCCCTGTACTTGTATTATAAGACGATATAACTTGCCAAATTTGATAGTTCTAGTCTAGGTCAACGGGAAGTATCCTATGAGTTTTGATTCCCTTGAGAGTGTCGAAATATGCGTTTTTTTATTTGCAAAATAGTAGGGCAAACATCATTTTAAACTATTCTTAATTTCAAGTTGATATATTGGTATCGAAACTAAATCATTACTAATGAGTAATTCTCGAGATATCCAGCTGTGACAGATAGACAGACTGAGTCACTTTACCATTTTGGTACGGAACCCTAAAAAGGTGATTAGCGACAGGCATTCTAAGACCAAACCAGGCTTTAGACAGTACCTACTATTTCGATTCTCAAGCAGATTACAGCGCAACGTGACGAAAGTTTTTTTGACACGCCTTCGATCAAGAATATCCTAGATCAGCGGTTCCGAATTCTTTTGGCTACGGAACCCTTTTGGGTTCACCGTTTTTGGGCGGAACCCCAGCTCAAGTAAAAAGTAAATTAATCAGGGTTGCCACTATTAGGAATAGAAAATAGGACAAGTAAGCGAAAAATTTTTGTAATTTCGAATAAAAAGAAAATTTTCCATGCATATTTTGTATTGCTACGAGCCTCTTTCATTAATTCCGCATCATTTTTATATTTACTTATGAATTCCGAACAAGTCATGTCTTTTGCAATTCTGCTTAGAGCAACGATTTCTGACATTAGGACATTTAAGCGTCATAAGGGAAAAACCTCGCTTAACATAAGCATTTGAAGGCGGTATGCTTAAAGCGCGAGAAACAACGCAAAATAAGGCATTTAACTTGTTATCCTTTATGCTTTTAAACATTTGGCTCGGTATTCACATCTCTAAGTATAGTTTGACTTTAAAATAAGGACTTTTATGATATAAAATATTACCTAAACTCTTGAATTGTCGCGGAACCCCTGAGAGCCTCTCACGGAACCCAAGGGTTCCGCAGAACCCTATTCGGGAACCGCTGTCCTAGATAACGCTTTACGAACTAAAACAGCACGCAAATATAGCACCGACTGACAAAACAAAATGCGATTCGAAATTTTAAAATTCGAATCTCCAAATGAATATATTTTCCTGGGTTCAAATGACTATTCTTTCCAAATTCAACTTTAAATAGCAAAGGAAGATATTGTAAAAAAAAATAAGCTCAGTTTGAAAGTGGGGCGTTTTTTCGAGGTGCCGTTTTTGAGACCGGATATTTAGAGTATTCTTGATTGAAGCTCTGGGCATATGCCCGAGAGTGGCGTAAATGTCTAGAACACACAGGCTGTATATTTTATGCAATTGCCAATGGATGCTTGTTGACCTTACCATGCATAAACAACTTTAGTACCTATGTAGGTACTCATTCACTTCGAGTAGGTCGTTTGTAACCGCAATTGCCACTTAGACCCAGCCTCAATTTCGTGGAGGCATCCTGACAGACCTACATAGGTTTCTTTTCAGTGTCGTTGACTTTGTTCAACGGTTATTTGTCCTCTTATTATAATAATAATAATAATTCTTTATTTCAGAATACAAGGTTCCATAGTCATTAGTACATTCATTCAATAATCTTAATATTAATAATAAAAATGTCAATTTAATTAAATCATATAAATTAAATAAAAATATAAATTAAATTAAATCATATAAATTAATTAATAAAAACACAAAATAAAAACTTATTATTACAAGAACACGATTCTTTTATTTTATTTTAGGTAGTACTTTACTGACAAGTCTTTGAATACATGAGCAAAGCCAGCGGTCGTTAGAGTAATAAATTAGAAAATTTGGTCTGCTAAATGTAAATATCCCTATCTCAACGAATAAAATGCTCACCTGTGTTAATTTGGCCTTTGAGTAGGTACGTATATCATCGTACATAATTTTCTCTGTGGCATTTTTTAGTTGTGCCACAAAATGCAAATGTGTAATTTACATAACCCAAAAGTCAGCTTTTATATTCATCCAATAAATAAAAGTTATTACCTACTGTCTAGCGTGCGCCTATCCACACTTAGGCTTCCAAGGCTATGACATTACATAAATATAGATTATCATAATTTATCTTACTTCTATATAAAATTGCGCAAGTAACTGTAGTATACGGTTACCATTCTATATTATACGTTTCGTCGAAACTAAATCATTTAGTATCTCGTAGACGATACCGCCGTAGCACGTTTATTGAGCTACGTGCTACGAACATGGCATAATAAAAGCTCAACTCAACTTACATTAATTAAAAATCCGGGAAAAGCAGTTTTGAGTCGACACCTTTGTACCAAAGGTTATTTCTTTAAAGAAAATTCATGTATTTATAAATTTATATGAAAATGGCCCAAAGGTCTATGAAAACTTTGTAACACTAATAGTAAACAACAAGATAAGATAATCTAAGAAGATAAGTATATTTACATAGTATAAACAATGTAATTAAAATGTAAGATTACTTTCCTTGCCAAGAATATTGAACTGCTTGAGACAAAACTTGTAATAATATAGAATTTCGTAGTTCAGAGGGTAAACAATGTCGTAAGTTGTTATTAATTTCAATTTATTAATTAATGCTTAAGATTATCGTAAAGTTTGACTACATCAAGTTATGTTATTAAAATAGCATTCAATGGGGCATTAACTGGTCGATTTTAGTCGCCTAGGGCTATTTATCGGCAATCGCTTGTAAAATAGAATCGCTATGTCATTGAAATTAATTTTGCGATAAAATTTTACAAACGACTGTCGATAAAAAGCCCTTTGCGAATAAAATAGGAAAATCGACGAGTGTAATTCAAACATCTCGGAAACGGCTCTAACGATTTCGCTAAAATTTAGTATATGGGGGTTTTCGGAGGCAAACAATCGATCTAGATTAGTCTTATGTTTGGGAAAACGCGTGTTTTCGTGTTTTCATGCGTTTTTCTTTCGACGCAGAATATGGTCCCTAATTTCGTCCTGCCGGCCACTGTCCGTCTGGTCCGGCGGGTTAAGACGCGGACGGCAAAAACGTGTTACGGATTTGAATCCCGCTCGGTGACTTACTTTTGTTTTTTTTATATGTTCAAGTTTATATGTTTTTTAATTTTTATTGTTTTTAGACAAGTGAAAAAAAATTTAGTTAATATTTGAGATAACAATGTAGATTATCACCTAAACACCACTATATTACAATAAATAGTTATAACCGAGCAAAGCTCTGTCGCCCAGGTACTGATTAATATTAATAAAACATTTCCAGTAGTAGAAAACTTAATGGATTACTAATACTAGTGCGGTTTTATTGAAAGTCCATTGATGATTAGTTAAGCAGCTGTAATAGTGTCAAAACATCAGGTAAAATAAAAAGTTAATTCAATCCTATCTAATCAAGGACATTCAATAAAACCACGCTTGTATCCGTTAAGTGTGTTTATTTCAATGTATGTCGGCCCATTAAAAATATAACAGAATAGAATAGAATAATTATTTATTTTCCAAAAATGCAGTTTTGAACAATCATTTACAAAGTTAACTTAAGTAAAATAATAACATTTGCCTGAACTAGGAAAATGTTAAGCACTTTATTACTGTGTCAAATTAAATAACAAAAAACGTAAAAAGTAACAATGACATGTTATGTTTCAACATGACAATGTTCTAAAATGTTGAGCACTTTAGTACTGTGTCGAACTAAATAACAAATAAGGCAAAGAGTAACAGTGACAAGTTAGTGTTTTCAATATGATAAGGTCGCAAGTATGCTCAACATTTTCATGAGCCGAGTGTAGAGAACATGAAGTAAGTACCTTACTTTTTTAGTTTTATTACACGTAGAAAATATTATGCTAAAACACATTACGCCGGAGCACTTTACCTTAATTTTCAAGAACTCATTAAATATTTCTGTGACGTATGAGACATGTTTTAACTTGTCAGTATCGTATAGCAGACGTGTTGATTGTTTCTTAGATTTGAATTCAATCTCGTTGTAATAACTTGTATATAAGATTTTTCGAAATATAAATAACAGACAAATATTTATTCGTCGAAGGTACAGAATAATATGGTGGTGAGGTAATTTAGTTGGCAACGACCTAACTAAATTGAAAGGACTAAACTAGTTTTCCATCTTTTTCTTTGTGTTTCAAGACAAGATTCCTAAAATTAAGTTTAGTTCTTTTAATTTAGGTCCAAACTGTTAGTAATTTCTGGATGCTGTCTTGAATAAACTTTACTTAGAAGATATTTTTTTCTGAAAATCTACTACGTATTTATAGATGTAAGTGCAGACACATAAAACACAGTATATACAACGTGTTTAAAAAATCCTAAAGTCGTATATGGTAGAATGCATACAACCCCGGAAAATTGATATAAACCGTGAAAACCGACACTTTTTCGAAAAAAAAAAATTATAAACTGCATAGTGGCAACCCTCGACCTCAATTGTGTTGATAGTCTATTTGCATCTAGGGTTGTCACTTTGCAGTTTTCCATACAAATAAAAAACAAAATTTTACGGGTTATTATGAAACACTCTGTTTATTACTTTATTTATGTACTGTGTTAAATATTAAAGTTATATTCCCACTTAAAATACCTTTCGACGACTTGTTTCCCGCCATAAATAAACTTGGAATACCCACTCTCCCCTTTTGTTTCCCAATACCGAAGATCAAAACGCTCTTGCTTAGATTGCCGATTTATTTATAGTCGTGGAAGAATTCGTTTCTTTAATATTACTGTAGGTAAAATATGGAAGGGTTTTATAATAGCTTGAGGCTACGAATTTGATTGCACGAGTAGCTTAGTAGCTTAATACACATCGTTGATGTTACGTTATATTTTAAGCGCTTTTGTTTTATTGTAATCTGTGTAACAATGTAACTAAGCATTAGATCTCATGCTGATAGCTTAGACGGCCACTTCTCGGTTATAAGTATAATTGTCCTGATTCACATAAAAATAATAATAAAAATAAAAAGTTCTTTATTGCACCAAATCACAAAATAATTTCAATAAGAATTACATAGCAAGAAAATGTGCACTTCCGATTTATAGTATAATTATATAAGAAATCAAGCAGAGGTCCCCAAACTATAGGCAAACCTGTATCTTGGGAAACCAACTGTTATTGTACATAGAGAGAAGCTATTTTATATATTTAGATTTATACATCATTAGATTTATACATTTAAACATGCAAGTAATGTTGAAAGGAAAATATCAGGATCAAATCAAAACTAGGTAAGCTTATAGATTACAAAAAATAAACAAAAAGTATTAATAAATAACATTAACATAATGTTAATGTATGTCAGTGTCTTAAAAACAGAGTACACTAATTAGTTACTGGAAAAACTGTTTTCATGAAATGCGGAAGCTAAAGGTATTGAGTATGTAAATGAATTTATGGGAAACGAAGGCCCAGGAAAAGATGATGATAGATGAATTATTTATGTGATGATAGAGATAAGGTTATTTCTGCCTCTAGACAGGTGGCAAATTTGATATTCGTTTGGACGCATCCAATTCAATTCCATTCAATCGACATCTGCGATTCAAATAAAATCAAATAATGACTTTCTTCAATATGTGAATATTTGCGTTATGGTACACCTATGATCTGCCAAAATTGTGTGTTATTCATGTAGCGAGATAATGTATCAAGTCATAAGTAAATTGTTAGGCGGTGTTTTCATAAATTATCGTTTCGGTGGTATTTTCATAAAGTATCGTTTGGTAAGGATTTATTGGCTCATATATTCGTTTTACCGCTTCTAATTGTGGGTGTTTTATAACAAACTTGGTTTAATAATTATGTTTTTGTTATGTTCTAGAATAGATAATTATAGCAGATGAGTTATTTTCCTAACTTAAAAAGGTTTGAGTGTTATTTTCTATCACGAATAAGTTCATCTCAGTATACAATATACAATGTTTTACAAATCACAAAGTTAAATTAAAATTTGAACGAAGATTATATTAGATAGATTTATATTATCCTTACCAAAGGCATACATAAAATTAAAATTTAATTATGAATTCTGGTATTGAATTCAAGGACCTATTGCAATTTATAATATTTTCTTTTGAATTAGATCATTAACAATTTTGAATTTTATTCTCTGTTGTTTAATGGTTTGGCAAAATCTTTTTTGCCGAAAAATAACTGTTATTTATTATCCTTACCCGTTTTTGTTTTGAAACTTTTACTTTTCAAAGAAGGCGGGCTAATGTCTGGTTGCTTAGTAAGTACTTATAGTCAGTCATGGAATATGAAAATAGATTTCAATCGATGGATACCGGCCAACCGGGTAGTATTAGTAGTATAGGATAAGATGTAGTACTGAGGTTTCATGGCCTACATTTGTGCTTACATAATCTGTTACATATAAATTGTATACTACACTAGCTTTTGCCCACGACTTCGTTCGCGTGATTAAGATAGTTGTGCGTTTATTTTGAAAGTCACGGATTACCAATATACTAAGGTACCTATTTATCAGTAGGTAGACCTTATTTCTTTGTTCCATGCTCACTTATCCTCTATAAGATATGGGTCAGAGTCTTTGTTTGCTTGTTTTTTTACTATCAATCAACATGCACTATGAATTAAAGAAATCTAATACATAATTTTTTTTTTAAAAACTAAAAACCGACTCCAAAAAACCTGCCTCTAAAATGCAAGAAATAATATTCAAATCATTAGATCGGTACGCAATTTCATCGTCATAATAACGAGTGTAGATATTTTTATTAGGTAGAAAAATCGGCTCAGCCAAACGTGAGATAATCGCAGAGAAACATACATAGGTACATACACGTCAAACTGAGATCCTTATTTATGTTGAAGTCGGTTAAAAAGAATACACTAAAGGTATCAGGTAGGCTTTTCCAACAGACACACTTATTCAAGTTTAGTACAAATTCTGACTACTTTTGCGCAACCTCACTATTTCACTTGGGTGAAAACTGAAAATCAGTGATTTACTCTACGAGTAAATATTACACTGAGTTTTCTCCTTTTTGCATCGCTACGGCACACAATTGGAGTTTTGCTCTGTTCTATATTGTTTGTTTTTGTTTCATTGTTTTATTTTTAATCTTTTATTTTGTAATGTTCATTGGTCTTACTTGAATTTTGTGTGCGTGCTTGGTGCGAATAAATACATTTCACTTTCACTTTCACTTTCAACACTAAAAACTTTATCTAATTCGGTTCATAAAAAACAAAGTCGTCAAGGTAGTTATGCAAAATCATAGTATTTTCAGAATTACTTGAAAACTACTCGACCGATTTGAAAAAAATTAAATGGGACCATTTCGCAAGCAAACTGAATCGACCAAAAAAATAATCATCAAAATCGGTCCATAAATGACGAAGATATTATGCACGAACAACGATAAAAAAAAACAAGTATACAATCGAATTGAGAACCTCCTCCTTTTGATGAAGTCGGTTAAAAAATGGAGTATCTACCTTCAGCCCTATACGAATTCCCATACAAACTGGAACAACCTGTAGCACCCTGTATAATGGTAATTTTCCAAAATCCTTTCTTAGTGCTCTGCTCACCTACACTATGAAAGATATCAACCCCCCAAAAATAACGTCTGTACCTTCAGCCCTATACAGATTCCTATACAAACTGGAACAGCCTGTAGCACCCTGTATAATGGGAATTTCCCAAAATCCTTTCTTAGTGCTCACCTGCACCATGAAAGATATCAAAAATCCTTCAAAAATGGTTCTAAGTACCTTCAGTCGTTAGGTCTCTACGCCTATCCCAACAATGAATGAATCAATCAATTTAGAGTTTTATTATGTATAGATTAGAATAGCATATGTTGAGTCTTCATGGAAGATATTAGTTAGTTAAAATTTGACTTTTTTGGCACAATACCTAAAGTAAAATTCTCACCTCAGACCGGCTATGACAAATGAAATTAGGTTTTATATTTTAAGTTTACTCACCAATTTAAAGTTTAAAAGTTTAATTTGATTTATAAATTCTGTCTTATATTCAGAAATCAGTAGGTATCATTCAGAAAATTTTGGAACAGATGTTGGAAAGTTTCAGCCGGACATAAGTTTTGTCTGGCTTAACTTCTCTCAAAAGTTTCTCACGGTTTCACGTCTATTTCTAATATCGCGAAGAGTTTCTGAAACCAATCAGAAAGTGGTTTTCTGAATTCTGAAGTTGGTTAGAAGTATAATTGTAATCAAGAAGGGAAAATTCTTACTCTCGCTATTGATCCATCAAAGTGAGGAAATGAGTCGTTCAAAATATGTTTAGTATCGATATTTTAACAGCATTTAACTTTTTTAATTTTTTATTCATAACGGGAGAGTGCTTGGCCTTCACCGTGACGATAAGGCCGTAAGTGTAAGCGCCATTGACATAGAAAAATTTTCGCTGCGCAAAAGACCAACAAAGTGTGGAAAAGAGAAGTTATATTATATTATATTTATTTATTAGGGACACCAACAGGTAACATGTTCACATTACAATATAAAATTCTTAAATCATATTTAGGTCTAGCATGCAACCCAATTACAGGTGAACACATAATTGCAAATAAAATAAAATAAATAAGATTGATACACATTACGTTTCACAAAGCCGGTACAAAGAAAAAACTTAAGAAAAAACTTGTTAACAACACTTCGATTGTGACATTAATAGGATGACTGAACCATACGTTTAAATTTTAACAGTGATTCGTGGTAAATATCCAGATTATTAACACTGCTTACTTTATTGTAACTTGTGAGCATTCTCGACAAGGGTGCATGTCTACTTAGGTTTGACCGCGCTTGAGGCACAATGTATGTATTTATGAGCTTCCTACGGGCATTAGGCCTGGGTACAATCAGTTTTATTTTGTGAAAAATGTTTTGACAGTCAACAGTACAATGAACGAGCTTATACAAAAAACAAGTTAACATTATACGAAAAAGGAAGTTAACATTATACGGACACGGTCTGTGAAAAAAAGAGACAAAGAATCTAGTGACAATGTGCCAACATTTTTTACAGTAAGAGCCCCTAGCGTCCCGTCTTGCAAATGATCAATCACAGTTTGTTTAAAATATTTGTTCATCACACTTTTCAAAGGTAAATAAGATTTTGCCACACTTTTCTCTAAAACCAAATTTCGCTACATTTATTCGTTTATCGACGAAGAAAACAGCATGGAACATAGTTTATTAATTTCCTTTGACATAATATAGTTATATTTTATGTGTGTAAGTCATATTTTACGTATCTCATATAATTATAATGTACTAGCTTTTGCCCGCGACTTCGTTCGCGTGATTAAGATAGTTTTGCATTTATTTTGAAAGTCACGGATTGCCAATATACCTAGGTATTTATCTGTAGACCTCATTTCATACATTTAAATTTTCTCATAAAAATTCATGTAGGTACAAACTGGAACACTCTGTAGCACCCTGTATAATGGGAATTTTCCAAAACCCTTTCTTAGTACTCATCTACACCATGAAAGGTATTAACCCTCCAAAAATGGTGTCTCAACCTTCATACAAACTTCAACACCCTGTAGCACCCTGTATAACGGGAATTTTCCAAAACCCTTTTCGTAGTGCTCACGTACATTATAAAAGGAATCTACCCTCCAAAATAGGAGTTTCTACCTTCAGCCCTATACAAATTCTCATACAAACTTGAACAACCTGTAGCACCCTATGTAACGAACATTTCACAAAACCCTTTCTTAGTGCTTACCTACACCATGAAAGGTATTTACCCTCCAAAAATGGTGTCTCTACCTTCATAAAAACTGGAATACCCTGTAGCACCTTGTATAACAGGAATTTTCTAAAATCCTTTCTTAGTGCTCATTTACATCATGAAAGGTATCTACCCTCCAAAATTGGTGCTTCGCTTCTACCTTCAGCCCTATACAAATCCCATACAAACTGGAACACCCTGTAGCACCCTGAATAACGGAAATGTCACAAAACCCTTTCTTAGTGCTTACCTACACCATGAAAGGTATTTACTCTACAAAAATGGTGTCTCAACTTCAGCCCTATACAAATTCCCATACAAACTGGAATACCCTGTAGCACCCTGTATGACGGGAATTTTCTAAAATCCCTTCTTAGTGCTCATCTACATCATGAAAGGTATCTACCCTCCAAAAATGGTGTCTCTACCTTCAGCCGTTAGGGCTCCACGCCTATCCCAACAATCAATCAATTTAGAATTTTATATGTATAGATAGGTACATTTGTTTTTCGGATCACCCGTTTATTGACATTGTTGTTCTTTAGCATTCTATTTCTATGGTAAGCGCACTACTATTTAGATAGCATTATAACTGTAAGTAGTTGTTATGGCGTCAAGACTTAAGTAGGATGGTGGTAGCTAGCCAGGCGGACTTGAAATGAGCCCTTCCAACAACCAAACCGAGCACAAATTCTTGGGAACGATAACCCTCCTCTTGGGAATGGAACCCGGGAACCCTACATCTTACATGTGTGGGCAAACCACTGGATCACAGATGCGGTAAAAACCTTGCTTGTTGTTAAATTAAACTTTCTCATGTGAATATGAGGTTAATATGTGGTTATACCTCTATTACGGAGTTTATGTGCTTTGGACACAGAGCATTTGGTCTTTTCACTTTGGCTAAAAACAGTGTTTTGTTTCAGTGATTGGGTGTTTGGAGTGAGATACTGCCAGCTCAGCAACTTTATAGCAAACGTTACCGTCGCAGCCAGCGTGTTCACACTTACTGGAATATCGTTTGACAGGTACCTATCTAAATTATTTAAAAACCCCTAAAGGTCGTCCATTTATCACGTGGTATTTTTTAGCAAATTCAAAATATATTTATTCAAATAAACTTAATTACATTTCGGTTAAAAAATCGCATGTTTAACGAAAAAAATAATATATACGTATCTACGTGATATCTCAATACAAGCCCCTCCCCCTTATGATATATCTTGATATTTTCCGAACCCCCTCCCCTCTTTCGAGCCACACGTAATTAATGGACGACCCTCGATTCGCAATCCCAAAAAATATTATAATAGGCGGTTTATTCAATAAACAACCTCTGTGGTTTAACCTATTTGTGGAACAACTTTTAAATAAAAGGTCCCCCGACTGCAATGACGCTTGTTATTTAACTTTTGAATTCGTTTTTGTCAGGGAAGTCGTATTTTTCATTTCACACATTTTAGTGACAAATTATTTAATTTTGGAATGTGCTCATCAATGCCTTTCATTTGATGCCCATATTGTAATAATTGGAAACAATTTTTTCTTTATCAAGTATACTTATGAGGTTATGAGTATACTTAATTCACCTAGGTGCATTAAGTATTCTAAAAACCAATACAGGTAAATTAAGTTTACTAATAATAAATATTGGTTACTAATTAAATATTACTATTAATTAAGTATACTGATAAGTATACTAAAACTAGTAATTACTACTAAATAATTAAACTAATAACTATATACTAAAAACCTGTATTGGTTTTTAATGTACTAAAATGCAAATAGGTGTATTAAGAATACTCATAAGTATACTTAATTCACCCAGAGGAATTAGGCCAGGTAAAAAAAATGTACGACGGGGAAAAGAAAATGCTAAACCCCAAAAAGAACGCAAAAAACTTAAAATTTTAAATTATACAATTTGTGTGTAAAACTCGCGCTAAAATCCATAGGTAACAAAGAAAATAAACACCTAAATAGACTCGAATTTGATTCCAGCGAATACTATTTATTTATTTACTCTATGACGACTAAAATATTAATTATAAATAAATATACTCTTGTAACATTATGAATTAAGAACTAAAATTATTGTACCATATTTTCTGCGAATAAGCGATGTCTAAATTCTAATTAATTATTATTTCGAGCTAGGTACTATTTTGTTTACCCTGAGGTATTTGTTGTTTGAGTTTCAGTAAAAGTATTTACATAGTTGTTAAAGTAGTAGCTTGTGTTGTTAAAACATAAACATTATTTAGTTAGAACCAATACTTATCCTCTTACTTATAGTAAACAAACGCAATACGAAGCAATCATTGTGAAACCCATGCTTGAAAAATTGGAATTAAATCACTTACACTAATTTATAAATTAATAATTCATGAAACTTTCAGCCACTTTTCTATCGTTAGGTTTGCGTTACACCTTCGAAAATGCGACACAATTTTGTTAATGATACAGGACAGACATTTTAGAAGAAGTTTATAGAAACTTCTTGGTAAACAGTTTTTGACAGGTATCACATAATATCTGTATTCAAGTAAGATTTTTATGGACGGATATGCTTCATATTTCTAGCTTCAGCAACTACTTTCATACACTACGAAATTATCTGTATTCTAGATAAATACTATAATAAAAAATACTGTATTCTTCTTAATTTCTATTAATATAAAAACCACCCTCGTAGAACTTGGTTAACTAGATAAAAAGCATAGTTTTAGTCATTGTTTGTAAATCGATTTTTAATACGAATTAATTTACATGAGTTATATACGAATTTTTTATCAGTTTCAACATTAATATTACATTCTACACTTGTCAACTTCACTTGTCTGTCAATTTGTCAATAATACGAGAAAAACGTTTTTGCATAATGTTAATGATTTGGTGTCGCAACATAATTTAAGTAGGAGGCAAGGATGCAAGCGCTATTCGAAGATATTGATGCCAAATGTTATTACCTTACAAGATTTTCCACGTCTCACTTTATCAGATTCGCTGATATTTCTGTGCAGAGGGCCTAGCCAAAGTAACATCGGCAAATCTTCGTTATCGCTTCGCTTTCGAAACATGTATGGGATTGACATAAGGTTTCGTTAACTATCGAATTTTAAAACGTCAAATCCATACATGTTTCGAAGCGAAGCGATAGCGAAAATTTGCAAATGTTACTTTGGCTAGGGGGTCAGTTATCAAATAGAACAAGCTCACTTCTCTATTATGGTAAGCACGTATCATTCTTTTTTTCATTATCTTCAAGTTTTTGGGAAAATTAAAAATACTTTTTGGTTCCCTTTTGGAATGAACTTTAACGAGCCAGTAAAAGTTTTCGTGCAGGTGATCAGGCCGAACTCTCATAAGAAACCCGCCAATCTCTTTTCTACATTGTTCTGAAAAACAAACAATTTGAATATGACTTATTGTCATGGAGTTTTTAATTTGTTTGGTATAAACAGTCCATCAAAATCCTTTATAAAATCAAGCCATATATACAAAGACGTGTTGTATTATATTTAATTTGTTATTCCAAAATTAAGATGTGCGGCTTAGTTGTAAGCAATAAAGAACCTGTAACTCATACAGGTTCTTCCATTTTTATTATGAAATATACTGTACTGATTTATGATTTGAGGTAGTTTTATGGGATAACCCCTCACAAGCCTGCGACTTCGCCGCGTGGACATCCGGAAAGAGCTTTTGACCGGGATAAAAAGTGTCCTTATGTCCTATGTTTTGATTCAAGCTAAAAACTATCTGTGTTCCAAATGCAAGAAATCCTTAATAAGAGAGCAAAAGGAGAGCAATTTAACTTTTAGCTGTACAATTGCGCAAATAACATGTTTTACATTTCGCATTTCGGTACAACCAGCTATATTAATGGCGGAACGTCAATTCAATGCCCTGAACTTCGATAAATCTATCTGATCGAAGCATAGATGTAGCAAATACCTTCGGTATAAACCAGATTGAGCTCTTCGCCCCAAAACGAGCCGACAGAGAGGTCAAGTAGATAATTGTGTCTCTTTCTTCATTAGGGTGACAAAACTGTATGGTTGGTCGGAGACATACTTATTACATTAAACTGTTTAATATAAACTTAAGTACTTAGGTAGTTCTATATTTACAATTAATACTTTTGCCACGTTTTTATAAGGTTGCTTGCTCGTTTGTTTGTGTTTTTGTTTGTTTGTTTGAGCACAAATTTTGCAAACGATTTTATACTAACTTCCCGATGAACTAGAGACTTAAAACTTTGAAAACAGGTCAGAACTAGAAGGTTATGTAATATTATGGTATGATTGAGCTGATCTGACGATGGAGCCGGAACAACGCCACAGGAACACTATGATGAAACCATACAACTCTATCGTGTTTGGGCTCGTTAGAATCGTCTTGGCAAGTACTCTGTTGGGGAATAATATCCAAGGGGCTGATGAAGGAGCCGGAAGAAGGCCATTGGAACTTTGTAATAATATGCAACCCCATCGAGTTTGAGCTTGATCGATTCGTCTTGACGAGTGCTCCGATAGGAGGTGGTATACTTTTAGTTTTAACTCGTTAACTGAAAAGCAAAAAATAATAATTTACTAAAAATAAATCTTCACGTTTTATTAGGTTGCTTTCTTGTTTTTATTTATAAATATGGTTAATCAACCAATATTTACAAAAAATCAAGTGTAAATAATGACATAACTATAAAGTTTATTCCAATTTTGATAAAAATACAATGTGCGTGAATTTCGGAAATCAAATGAATGTTGGAAAAACAAGTGAAGGTAGGAAAACATTGTCTAGTGATCTGTAGTTAAAAAAATAGGTGGAAACGATTTTCGACTTTATTGACGTTTAAAATTCGGTTGCTTTCTACCATAATTATTCTCTTTCATTAAAAACTGTAATTTTGGTAAATATATCAATAAGGTCTATTATAGGTATACTTGCATCAATTTTTTACAAGTAATATTAAAAAAATGAGTGCAAGCGATTTTCAACGACACAATGTTAAAAATAAAAAACAAGATGGCGGCCAACCTTTTTTTGTTTTTGGCTTGATTTCGATGAAAATCGGTTTTTAGTAATATTTTGACAAAAAATAACAATGAAATGTTGAAAATATAAAAAAAACAAAATGGCAGCTTACTTTTTGTTCGTAGGCCGATTTCGATGAAACTCTGTTTTTGGTACTACTTAGGCAAGAAAATAACAACGCAATTTTTAAAATATTTAAAATCCAAGATGGCGCTTAACTTTATTGTTTTTAAGACGATTTCGATGAAAATAGTACCAAAACCCGAGTTTTATCGAAATCAGCCCAAAAACAAAAAAGATGGCCACCATCTTGAATTTTTTAATATTTTAAAAAATTTCGGTGTTATTTTCTTCTCAAAATAGTACCAAAAACCGAATTTCATCGTAATCGGCCCACAAAGAAAAAAGTTGACCGCCATCTTGGATTTTAATTTTTTTTAACATAGCGTTGTTATTTTCTTGTCAAAATAGTACCAAAAACCAAGTTTCATTGAAATCGGCCTACAAACAAAAAAGTTGGCCGCCATCTTGGATTTTTAATATTTTTAACATTGCGTTGTTATTGTCTTGTCAAAATAGTACAAAAAACCGAGTTTCATCGAAATCGGCCCTCACACAAAAAAGTTGGCCGCCATCTTGGATTTTTTATACTTTAAATATCGCATTGTTATTATCGTGTCAGAATAGTATAAAAAACCGAGTTTCATCGAAATCGGCCTAAAACAAAAAAGTTGGCCGTAATCTTGGATTTTTTATACTTTAAAAATTGCGTTGTTATTGTCTTGTCAAAACAGTACAAAAAACCGAGTTTCATCGAAATCGGCCTAAAAACAAAAAAGTTGGCCGCCATCTTGGATTTTTAACATTTTTAACATTGCATTGTTATTATCTTTTCAAAATAGTACCAAAAACCGAGTTTCATCAAAATCGGCCCACAAACAAAAAAGTTGGCCGCCATCTTGAATTTTTTATACTTTAAATATTGCTTTGTTATTTTCTTGTCAAAATTGTACCAAAAACCGAGTTTCATCGAAATCGGTCTACAAACTTAAAAGCTGGCCGCCATCTTGGATTTTTTAATATTTTTAACACTGCGTTGTTATTTTCTTATCGAAATAGTAGCTTAAATCGAGTTTCATCGAAATCGGCGCACAAACATGAATTTGATTATTAATATTAACTTTACCCCTCGCCTGCGACTTTCAGTTATTTCAATAGAACAATTTCGTTTTTTGTAAATCTGAAATGGTGTAGTATTTATGGTCACCCTAGTTTTGTAAAGGAATATTTCCTAAATATTGAAATTCTAAAATTTAAATTCGGCGCCAAAATCAAAATCGGAGTTGCCAGGATTGACACTTGAATTTAACACCACCTCACCGATGATAGCTGATTAGCATTATTGTGAAAATCATATTAAATCAAAAGAGTAAGTTCAGTTTTATTTCACAATAAGTATGTGTTATTCTAAATTAATATTTAAGTAGTATATTTTCAATATTCCACTCCAAATCCTTAACTTTGATACACTACGTACATTTTTTTCCCTACCATCGTGGTATTATTGTTTAGTAATGGCAATTGTGCGAACGAGACATCCTCATCTACTTGGTGATGTTTCATTCACAGTCTTCAGTCAATGTCGTCGATAGAATTTCAACTCTATGCCGAAAAGAATAAAGTTGAATTTCTTTTAAACGTATAGTGAGAATTTTTGTAGAGTACTCACTCCTCGAAGACCCTGAATATCAATCTTCTTTTGTTTAAGAAAAATAAACTGATCGTATGAAATCATAAAGTTAATATACCTACGGAATAGAGGAACAAACATGAGCTGTCAATCGAAACCGAAATTGATTTACATTTGTGTGTGTATTTTTTTTATGTATTAGTCTCAGTGATGTAATCTTGTCACTATTGATATAAATATCGATATCGATAGTATTAATTAACAGCCATAGATTCAAAATAAATGGGATAGAATTTTGCACGGGTGTCTTAAAATTACAATTCTGATATGAATTATGACTATTAGAAAAAGTTCAGGAGATATTTAAAATCATTTATTTAACATAAAAAAGATAAGAAGAATGTTTTCAGTTCGTTACAGTTAGAAGTTGATTGAGATAATATCCAATGATTTAGAACGCTCAAGTAGACGGACAATGAAACAAACCGTTTCTTACGGCTTATGCGATGTGCGAGAAAGAGTTGAAAAAAAAGACAGCAGAACCTAGTTTGACTTCATTTATCATCTTTTATCATCTTGGTGAAAAGCGTCCACACGATTATTTTGTTATTTTGATTGCGATCGGGTTGATTTGGCTCTTATAACTACATAAATTAATAATGGTGTCGTGTTCTGTGTTGAATTGTTATTTTACTTACGACAATAACCCAAAGAAATACTTATTTCACAGGTAAATATGATTGTACAAGTACCATTTTCATATTTTAGTTGAATATATTCCCAAACACACTAAGTTAATTGCGTACTTTTTCAAAATATTTACAGATAAGGTCTCAAATATTTTGAAAAAGTACGCAATAAAAACTATCTTCACTCCTTTGAAAAAGGTATCGCAATGTCTACGGTCCCCGAAAGATAGTTTTCCTTTGGAGAAACCTGGCGATTATAAGATCGACTGCAGTTGTGGTAGCTCATATATCGGCCAAACTAAACGCACAATAGCATGCCGTATAAAGGAGCACATAAAAGCTGTCCAAAACAACGATACGCAAAAATCGGCCATTGCTGAACATTTAATTCATTCGGACACAAATCACTGGATCGAGTTACATAACCCCCAGATTATTTCAACAGAACGCCACTACATACCAAGAATGGTCAGGGAAGCGATTGAAATTACCAAATACAAAAATTTCAATCGTGAGGATGGGTTTAAATTGTCGAGTGTCTGGAATCTGAAAGTAGTCCGGTTGTGTAAAAACAACAAAAATAAAAAAAGTGCCGTTTCGCGTACAGATACAGTGAGTGTTGTGTGTCGAGAACAAATTCGAGTGAATAGTGAGTTTGCAGACAGTGGTACCGGTATCGAACGTAGTAATAAAAGAACTAGACGGAGGGTAGACCGATTCGTCTGCCAATAACATCTACCCGCACGCAACAATCGACAGTTCTTCCGTGATCATGGAGCATGCAACTGCGCCGAAATATCGGAGTCTCAAAAATAAACAGGTACATGGTGTAAATCCTGACATAGTTTATTCTATTAACGTCAATAACCATGGAAATTTAAAACAATATAGTTAAATTACTTATTATGGTATTCTAATAGTCAGAAACTGATACCTATGGATCGGCTTAAGTATCTTAAATGGGATTACATTCCAAGATGATTATTAACTAAACATCATATAAGTACTTTTACAACAGTGAAACATATTCGTTTACCGCGTGATGCGGCGTGATAGACAATCGACAAAAAATATCGATAACTTTATGCACCCCTACTGTAAAATGAAAATTATTTCTTTACACAAAATATTCGTTAATTTTGCATTTTGTCTAGCCGATCTTTGCTTCTTACAAAAATGAGTGTTTACAGAAGAGAATAATCACGCTCAGTGCTAAAATTTCGAAACGTATTGGCAAAAATAAACACAAAGTTAGGCGGGATCATAGACTTACGGGATCGATTTGGAATAATTTACCTGTGAAATGAACACTTTTCTGGGTTATTTCCATGTGTTGTACTACAATCAATCACTGAACAGGGCACCATGTTTCCGAAGCATTATTTCGCAAAAATGTCCAAAAAACGATTTCAAGAAAAATCGGAAATATTTTCAGAACTCAAATTCTCAGCGGGCTGATAAGTGCTGACAAACTGTCAATCAGTTGCGAAAAAGAGTTCTGCACGTCATAATCACGCATCTCTTTTTATCACACATTGTTGCTGATTAGTGACATCTCGCTTGCTCAGCCCTTTGTTACTCTATTCCGCTAGGTAATATTAACTTTATGTATGAAATGCAAAGAAGTTTTATAATCTCATTCATTAAGATTTGTTGCAAAGAGGTTTCATATCTTTTTGCATTGAGGTTTGTACATTTTATAAAAGTGACTCGATACAAACATACATACAATTAAATATTATTCAATAACACTCAAGTAAATTATAATTAATACGGAATTAGGATTACTTAATATAATATAGGCTAACATTATGTAGGACAAAGGATGTAGGTACCTATATCTGCCAAAGATTTTATAATCCTCTTAAAGCATTCTTCCACAAGTAATCACCAGAGTTATTCATGAAACAAAATTAAGCTTTCGACATAGTGTCTATATCAGATACAAAGCAAACAGTGTATGCAGCTCAGTTATTGAGAAATGGTTTCGGCTTGATTACCTGAGCGTAAGCTTAACAGTATGCAAGCACGGCTAATTGGAATATACATTTATATTATTGGATCTAACTATCTAGAATATAAACGCTTGCATACTGACGAGGATAATGTTGTTTAGAAGTTACCAAACACTTAAGAAAGTTACACAGCAAAGAAAGCAAGTAAATACCTAGCTGTTAAAATTAATCATGAATTTGAGTAATACTAGTAACGTCTTTAAGTTCCCGTTTAAAAAAACACATGATTAATGATTTATTTGATAATGCATTTGGTTGTGTTCCGGAAGTTAGAGGTAAAATAGCCCGTTCCTCAGTGATGAGGATTCCGGGTATAGTGCGCTTCCACTTTCTGCTTTATCGTTACACTAGCGGCCGCCCGCGGTTTCACCCGCGTGGTTCCCATTCCCGTGAGAATATCGGGATAAAAAGTATCCTATGTTTTAATCTAGGCTATCTACTATCTGTGTGCCAAATTTCAACCAAATCCGTTCAGTAGTTTTTACGTGATTGAGGAACAAACATCCAAACATCTAAACATCCAAACTCACAAACTTTCACATTTATAATATTAGTAGGATTACATCAGGCGAGTCGTACATACAAAAAAATGATTAAGTATCTTTATTGAATAGGTATCAAGCCATCGTGAGGCCAATGCGTCCAAGAATGTCGAAGACCTGCTCACTCCTCATGATCGCACTGATATGGGTCAGCGGTATGTTGCTAGCCATACCTTGCCTGCTCTACTCCACAACCAAGGAATATAGGTGAGTTTTTTTAAACGCATCAGCTTGTATATGTAGTTGATGATTCAAAAATGCTAAGTTTAAAGTTATTATATATTTTGCTTCTCATGACGTTGACACTTGTTTGATGTTGTTTGTACCTAAAAATTTTACCACCAATATGTTTATTTATAAAATAACTTAGATTTGCTGTTTGTAATTTTTCATCATCTTCCACTGATTATGATGACAATTTGGAAATGAAATTATACTTTGTTATTTGTTTACCTAATGGATTAGATTTTCCTTAACATATTTTGATAATTTTTTTTTAACTTAATTTTGCTAAGAATTTTGTACAAATGTAAAATGCGTAGAAGTTTATCTTAACAATAAAATAATATTGTTCGTTACTGTCAAAATCAATTGACAGCGGGAATCGTCCAAGACAGCGGGCTACCGTCAAGCGGGCCGTAACAATTGAACTTTGGGCATTTACATACGAATTCAAACAGTCAGTTGAAATGTAATTCACCCTGTTTTTGTCCAGGAATTTGGATTTAGGTGTCGTCGTATTGTTTGCGATTGATTAAAGTCTGTTTGATTTTGACACGAAATTTATCTGTTGGTAGGTAATTTAATGTTTTAGCTAGATTACTGCCTTGGATGAACTATTATCCTTTAAGATTTTTTTATATAAAAAAATTGACCAAAATGTCGAATTATTGGACATAAAGAAGTCAGTTTTCTGAACTTTTATGCTCAACGATTTTTAGAAGTCTGGGTTAGGTTATGACTGTTATGAGTTTGCGATACATCAATTTAAAAATTTGAGAATAATTATGTAATATTGGTTTCTAAATGTGTCCATCTGTCTGTCGCCAGGGTTAAAGGGTTTTTGAAAAAAAAAAGGGTCAAATATTTTTGCGACACCGAACCCAATCGATTTTTTTACGTTTTGCGGCGTTATTTGGACTTTTTGACCTGAAAAGGTCGTATAAGGTCTGCTGAAATTATACTTTTCTTCCAACTATGCTTTAATTTCATCACAATCACACTAAAAACTCAGTACAAAGCGAGTCTTTAATGCTCCAGAGCAATAAAAATGTATGAAATTTCTTTAATTCCACAGTTTTTTTTTATCGCACAAAAAGGTGCCAATCTCAATGGATTAGCTGTAGGTATTCAGCCAGCCGATATTAATACTTTTTTTTTTACGTAAGTATTATTCGTTTCTATCCTACTTGTTCCAAATTTAACAAATGATTGCTGCTAACTCTTATTTAAAAATGAAAGAAATTTAAAAAAGTGATTTGGCGGGAACTTTGTTGATTTTGCTTGACAATATTTTTGGAAACGATAAAGTGTGATACTATTCCTATAGGTAATAGTTGAAAGAAAAGCAGATTATGCACCTCGCCTTAAGTAATTTATAAATTACTTTGTGCTCGATGCAATAATCTACTATTTTTTAACATAAACTAATCCTATTTTAACTTTAAAACCTATAAATAAATAGCTACCTCATAATGCTTTCCTTATAAAGTACTAACCAAATAATGTATTATCTAACCTTTGAAATTGGGTAGATTATAAGCAAAGGGAAATTACTTATACAAAGTGGAGTTTTTTTTAAACGAAAATAACAGATCATATTTTTTTATTATTATTAGAATAACAAGTAAAACAAAACAGTCAGATAAATATCTCAACATTCAGGACGTAGTCGGTAGGGTCACAAAATTAAAATGAAAAAATATATTTTCTTAAAAAAAAAAAATTAAAGCTACAAATGATTAATAAAGAAACAAATATTTTGCAAATTGCTCGCCTATGAAAGCAATTAATAGTTATTTATCGAGAAATCTTCATTATTATTCCATCTTCTTTAACTGAGGTGACAAGAAAAGTTAGTGTTTCTCCTAATTATCTAGCAAAAAAATACTATACCTACGTGAATCTACAAATAAAATAATTACTTAAGGTTCGCTCTCATGTAGTAATTATGTTGTAACTTATTGTTGGAGCTTTAATTATCTTGGCTTCTGCGAATTACAATATACATCAGCTTATGTTAAGGTTTAATTCACCATGAGATATAATTTCCGGTTTTAGCACAAATTATGCAATATGGGAACATATTGCACGTAATACGCATGTGTAATGTGACCAGTGAAAGTTGAACTGGTAGATACCATATCTAAAATAAAAATGAATCGCTGAATGTCTTGTTAAGCGCAAATCTCGAGATCAGCTGAACCGATTTCGCTAATTCTTTTTTTGTTGTGTTTGTTATTATTAGGAGAAGGTTTTTATGGAAAAAAGGATTAAGAAAAAATAAAGAAAATTGCGCAGAAAATAAGAAAATTTTAGAATACTTAACCACCATATAAAATTTAATTTGGACTATAAACTTTTTTAATGTAACCTTATGACGTTTGACATAGAATTGACAGAATGCGGGCTGCAAAAAAACTAAATGTCTTTTAAAATTTGAATTAAATATTCATAAATCATAACTAAGACAGGACAACGTCTGTCGGGTCAGCCAATGTGTATCATGGACTCTATCGTCTGGGAAGCATGATAGTCTCAAAAGTTTGCCGAGAACAGAAACTACTCCTCTATTTGTGTCTGTCTGACCTGGGAGAGAAAAGTTTATTGTGGAATGTATGTGTGTATTAACTATTTGTATGTACACTATAAAAGTGGTACTATGTTTCAGTCTTTTACTTATAGAAATCCCCGAGCCCGAATCAACTGTTGGCCTTAATCGGTTGCAAGCGTATGAGAAATAAATGATACGTGATGTCTGCTTTGAACATGGAAAATTACATTTGGTTAATGTTTTAATCAAATTCAAAAACCTAACCACTTTTATATACCTAATTTTATTAGCTTAAGGTTCCTGATGTTGATACCGCACTATGGAAGCTGTTTTATATTTCCAATTTCATATTCCAAGATAAAACACTATAATTATAATGCTGTTCGCTCTCATACCTTTGTACAATAATATGTCGTTAGCTTTAGAGTCTTTTGTGTGTCATGACGTCTGATGATGACGGTATCTTCATGACTGACGAAAAAAATCGTCTTCTTTAAGGTGGATTCACACTGGGCTTAACGTGACGCCACCCCACGCCACGCGACGACACGCTAGAAGCACACTTGTAACACGCCACCCCACGTGACGTGACGCGTCAGCGAGCATCAGCCTAATTTTTAGTGAAGCGATAATCATCGATACATTCGCTCATTTCGTGCCTTAGCTCACTACTCAAAAAATGGATTTGAGTAACAGTTCCGAGTCTGATGAAGATTTGGTAAACTTGGTGGTTTTAAATCACCTATTAAAAAATAAAAAAGTGAAAAAAGATAATGGGTTCAAAAAATCAATAAAAAAGAGAGCCACATGGTGAATATCATAATCTCGCCTTAGCAGATTTAGTAGATGAACTATTTTTCAAATACTTTTGTGCTACTAAGGCACAGTAATCCACGGTTTCGATATTTTATACGATTCAGTATCGATATGTTCGCATGATTGTTTATTAAAATATACTATAGATTTAAATATTTTCGATAAATATCGATATTTTTATCGTTGAAAACACCTTGCATCCCTACCTGCCGCATCACCCGCGTCATGAGGCGTGTTAACACGTCTTCCCACGTGTTAACACGGACGCTGATGCATCGTCGCGTCAGCGACGCGTTGTAGGCTAGGTGTGCTTCTGGTTCATACAATTACTATGAAAACCGACGTCCCATGACGGGCGTGTCGACACGTACGTGGGGTGGCGTAGGCCCAGTTTGTTTGCACCTTTATTGTTGGAGCCGACATATTAGTACTGATTGGCGCCTTCAGAGCAACGCGGCTTCCGTAAGCCGAGTTGCTCTAGCTAGGGTTTTAGGATAGCGTTGCCGTCATATTACGGCCGTAATAAGCGCCGTTTAATGATGTCTATGTAAACAATATGGCGACATTGTAACGTCAGAAACCGCGCCGTATTGCTTACATAAACAACGTTCTACGCCGCTAAATTACGGCCGTAATATGACAGCACCGTCATCCTAGGAAACCCTAGCTTAAGTTTGGCACCAACTTTTAACTCTGTGAAACTTGAGTCCATATCAAAGAATATATGTCTATGGACATTAGACATCACAGAATATACCGGGTCATTTTGAACTTACCATCCAAATTTTGAGGATGTGTTCAGTCCATGAAACTGAACAACTTTCTCTAAGGAACACATGGTCAAATATGTAAAAAAAGTCGACTCTCCATACAAATCAAAGAGATCACGTGATCAATTTAGTATGGGATGACCAAAATTTGTGGCGAAATTCGACACATGTTTCTTAGAGAAAGTTGTTTAGTTTCATGGACTGGACACATCCTTGAAATTTGGATGGTATGCTCAAAATGACCCGATATTAGTACTAAACGTTCCATATTATGTTAATTCATAGAAGCTATTTTTCATGAAAGCGTAGAGGCTAATTGAGAAAACCTTCTAATATCGAATTATTTATTTTACACTTCATAGAATATTAAATTAAAATTAACGTAGTCAAGATATTTGAGAAAACGTTGGTAAATCTTAATGCGATAATTTTAAGTAAATTGACTTTTATTTTAAAATTAAATGATGCTCTATTTCGATTTAAATTAAAACTTTCATAAAAAGAAGGACAAAAGCGTTAGTGGATTGGAATAAAATGATTCATTGACCGGTATTCATAGGGATATTGCATCCAAAGAATAATAATTTTGCTTTAAAAAGGTGAAGTGATAATTATTAATGTAGAATCTTTATGAAATTGGCATGACCATGACCAACAGCCATTTTAATGTCCCCACTGCTGGAGCACAGGCCTTCTTTATGGGTGAATAAGGAGGATGGGCCAAAACCCACCACGCGGGCCCAATGCGGACTGGTAGGTGTTAAGGACTGAAAATACAGCCGGGACCAACGGCTTAACGTGCCTTCCGAAGCACGGATAATACATTTTTGATCACCCATCCCATGACCGACCCTTGAAAGTTGCTTAACCTCCGCAATTGCTGGGCCAGGCGCTAAACTTCTGCGTCATTGACCTCTTCAATAAATGTATTATAGTAGTATATGAAATTGGTGTGCGACGCAGACCTCCTATCTCATGAAATAAATTTGTAATAAGATCCACGTTTATTTTACCACAATAGTACTACTAAAGTAAATAAAAGAGAAACTACGTCTTCTACGTCAATGTCGTATGTTAAATTACTTAAAGTTTGAACTTTCTTTGAAACGGTTAGGGAACTGTTGAATCAAAGTGTATGCGGGCTGAGGTAAAGTTGAATTGCTGAGCATATTGGAGATGGTGGAAAAGCCGTGTTGGCTTTTGTGCTACATAATATTTTAATAAAATAGTCGTAGAGAAAATAAAGTGGCGCATACAATTTTCGAAAAATAAAGTTTGGTGCAGCAAAACCCCCAAGGCGAAAAATAATTTCTTAGTGCTGCTCTGTGAATGAGTGAACCTTTGTTGGTGTTGCGTAACTTTGTTGGGTGTTGTCCAACTTTGTTGGTGTTACGCCGCGCCGTGGAAAAAGGAAAGGAATTGTAAAGAAAACGCCGTGTAAGCTTTTTTTACAAAAACTTTGGATATTTAAATTAAAATATCATTTAAAGTTTATCTACGTAAGTGGAATACCTACGTCAATTTCATTTCGTCCAATCGATTCGATCAGTTTATCCAATTTACCCGGCTCCACACTCGCCCGCGAACCGCGGCCGCGAATCACGGGCGCGGTTTGCGCATGAAAACGGTGCGAAAAATATAGCCCTCCAGACTCGCGCGTGAACCTAAGTTCGGCACACAAGTCCTTGACGCGGACCAAAAAACTGCCACCGGACGGGGAACGCCGCGAAGCGCGAACGCAAAGCCCTTACGCGAAGCCGCGAAACCCTCCACACTCGCGGTTCGCGGGCTTTCGCGGCGCGAGTGTGCAGCCCTCATATTGCTTTTCCACGCAAAAACATGTTCTAATGGAATAAAATACATCTGCTGAATAGTAAATTTATTACGGGGAAGCCACAGATTGGAAAAAATGGAAATAGTAAACGTTCAATATTAATGGAAATGTCAGATGGGTTAATAAAGTGACAGCACACAAAATATAATGTACGGGTTGTTTTTTTGTGGATTGATTTGAAAGATTGAACATAGATTAAAAAATCACGATTGTTGTATGGGAGCTGGAAAATATCTCAAATACGCCCATAGTTTTTGGTTAAGAGAATCTAGTTATTTTTACGAAATCATAAATAAAATATTCTGTTAAGTTTTGTTTTTAAAACAAATTAATGCTTATTATGTGACGCACCTTTTATAGGAATAAACCAAGAACTTTATAATATTATTCTGGGAATAAACAGAAAAAAAGAAAAATCAAAGGGACCCAACCTTTAGATTAGATTTGATAAACCACAAATCCTTGCCAAAGATCAAAGACTTATCCCATAATGCTACGCGAGGCTATTGAAATCCACAAATATCCAAATTTAAATAGAGAAGATGGTTGGAGAGTACCAACAGCATGGGACCCCATAATTCAACAACTAAAATCTCATCGCAAATCACACACTACAGCTGCAGGATTTAAAGATATAGTTAGTTCGATTAGTAGATAGGGATCAGAAGAGAGGTTGACACAACCTCTCAGAGTTTTCTTCCGCCAGTTCTTTCTCTAAGAGGCCTCCCAATTTCTGAACCGGGGTGGTAGATTAAGTAGCTAGATCGTGTTTTCTAATTAACTTTTATTAATTTAATTCAGTAATAATTATTAAAATCAGAGCGCAGCTACAAAATTATTTAATAAACTTGAATGCATTTTTACGAAGTTCCGAGCGGGCAATTTCATAAAAATATGAACAGCCTTTTTGTTATAATCGTCCCGTGACACTTGTACTATTAGTTATTCTGTGCCGTGACCTCGGCCCCTGGAAAGGTGTTGAAACGTCTGGAAATCCAAAAACCAACAACAAACTAAATAATTCTAAAATAACATCTGAATTAACCAATATACGGCGCGCTGTAATCCGTAAAAAGTATTTATTTCCAAAGAAAAAAAGAAGTTTT
The DNA here is from genome assembly GCA_928269145.1 of Agriphila tristella. Lineage (NCBI taxonomy): Eukaryota > Metazoa > Arthropoda > Insecta > Lepidoptera > Crambidae > Agriphila > Agriphila tristella. The sequence goes on along the minus strand of OV743440.1, from coordinate 19,962,798 downwards.
GTGAAATTTAAATGACATAAGTTTGCTTAATAAAGTTGTAGTCATTATTTCCAAAGAAAATAAGAAGTTTTGTGAAATTTAAATAACATGTCATTATCATAACTACCGAAACGCGATATGATATTGCGAGTTATCACTTTTAACTGTCAATTAGCAATGGATTTCGATTCGAGTGTCAATAAAACACTATATCACAAGATATAGGTATATCGTTTCGGTGGTCATACTAGGCCTACAGATGCGATAAATTATTTTGGAGTAGGTACGTACGAGGAAACTATAAATGAGGAAAATTCACAATCTTAAATTAAAAGTTTGCTCTTGGAGCTGATAGTCAGTAAATATTATATAGTCCGTTTTGGCCTGAGTTTGCTCGTACTAAGTAAGCTAAGACAATTTGTTCCGCGTCTGTCGAATGTAGTACATTTTCCATGACTCCAAGCACGTGCTCCGAGTGTGCTTTTAAGGAAAAGTGAGCGAAAATCAAAATTTTGTGCTTAATAAATATTTATCCTTTGCTTATTGAAATGCAGTATTTATCTCTAGATATCTTTCAGCTATTATAATTTCTTTGTAAGCTAACTGTATGTCCTTTATGGCAGTCAGGGAATGATAACGTTATTTTTAAATGTAACGTTTTTTCTTACTTTTTTACCTTTAATTTCAAGATTAACGTTATGTCAGTAAATAACGTTAATTTTAACGTTATTTCTTACTTTTTTACCGTTAAACTTAAAAATATACGGTTATTCCAATTAATAACGTTATTTTTTAGCGATAATTTTAACGGTACTATTGTACCGGTAAAGTTTAACGCTATATTTAACGCTAATTTTACCGGTATAATATTTTTAACGTTATTTTTACCGGTAAAGGATTATGCCGATTTTTCTATACAAGCTAGGCCATGATGCGCTTTGATGAAATTACCAATATACTATAGTATTTTTATACTGATTGCGTGGGAAGAATGTCATTAAAATATAATGCGGGAGAAAAGAGAAATCTCAATCTCAAGGAGCTGTTTACAGTTATAATTGTTTGACATTTTCCTATTATATGACATTTCAAAGTCAAAGTCAATGAGATATGTATGGTTAATGCGCATCATGGCCCAGAATCCGGCATGATCCTTTACCGATAAATTTTTTTTACGGTATTTTTAACGTAATTTTTTTATCGTTATTTTTTTAACGGTATTTCAATCCCTGATGGCAGTGAATAAAAATAATATTATTATTGTCCGTTAATCTACCTTAAAATACCTTAATATTTACGTCCATATGGCTTAATATTGAAGAATTATCATAATGGAATTTAGAGTACTGAAGCATGACTTTTTTAAAATAACAAAACCTCAGTAACAAAAACACACTTGGTATTAATTCTAACTTTACAAAGGAACAAAAAAACGAAGACAATTTGATATTCAATTTAAAAGGGGAAAGAAAAGCGATTTAATATTTGATTCCAGACTTAACGGAACGAAAAGTAGTTTCGGTTGAATAGGTACTTACATAAAAGCGTTCTCATGCCAACCCCATTCAGAGAAAGTTTTGACTGAAATTCTTTCTTCAATTTTCAATTCAGTATTTTCTGATGGACTAGAATCTCACTAGATGTGTTCCTACGAATTTTAAAGTGATTAAATTTATTCAACAACAGACATTAATAATATGACAAACAATTACACTAGATGTTATATTCTCTTCTAAATATAATTTAGGTACCAAAATACTGTCGGTAAAGGTTTAATTCTTAGGGCCTGTTTGTTTCACAGGTTCCGCCTTATTTTCAATTAACTTAATTGACAGATAGTTTCATATATATTCCATTTTCAATAAAGTGTTAACCGTAAACTGGGATCCGGGGGCCTATTACGAAAATAACATACGCAAAAAATTGCGTAACGCAGTCACTTGGCCACGATAGTCGTCGGCAGTTCGTTGGTTGTAGTTATAACAAACATTTTGAATTTGGCTATCGTAGTCCATAGACTACTAAACGAACGATGTCGGATACGCTTGAGAAAAACTGTCAAACTCACGCAATCACTTCGCAATATCGCATACGAAAGTGATTTGTAATAGGAAACACTCAAAACGAAGCACGGACGCAGCTGCGTGTATCGCATTAAACTTTTCGTAATAGACCCCCAGGCATTTATTCTCTCAACAAAAATCATACTTAAACGCGACTTTATTAAAACGTTTTAAAAGAAATATGAAACGTTTTAAAGATGTAGTTCAGTTAGGCATGCATTTAATTTCATCATTTTGTGAGATAAGGGAGGTTATATCATTATGCTAAATGGTAGATTAATTCAATCGTACCTATATTTAAAAACATCCTTCAAAAACCTAAAAATAAAAACAGCTTCAAAATCAAATAGCTCTACAAAGCAATATATAATATTAAAATCACCAATACGCATTTCAATTTTAATAAAAAACGTCTATTAAGTCGGGTGGGGCTGGATGGAGGACAACTTTTTTTTTTAATTCTAAAATTTAATTAGGTACTATTGAAATTTGATTTAGGGACCCCTTATATTAAGCTTTAAAATGCAAAATTTTGTTAAAATCAAGTTTCTCTCCCCCCTATCAAGTAAACGGATGCTTTTGGAAACGTAAAATTCAGGACAGAAGTACATTAATGAAGTTAAATAAAATGTGAAAAAACAAAAATTTAATGGTTAGATATTAAGTATACTTAGTTTAAGGTGTAGGTAATACAAGAAATAAATATAATTTTATAGCCATAACTATGATAATTGTATACCTAGGGAAACTGCGGAACCCTATGCGGCACGTGGCCCGACACGCACTTGGCCGAACTTTACCGAATCCTAATAAAATTGTGGTCGTAGCGTATGACAAGATCAACCTCTAAAACTTTAATTATTATTATATTTATTAAGTTTTGTAGAACCACTTCACATTTTCTTCGACCGTTCAAATACCACTTGTTATATTAGATTATTCCCAGTTTAATCCTATACTTAATTGCTTTTACCACCTTAATATCGCGGTTCTGGTTCGTTGGTATCTGCACTTTACAGCAGATACTCTCCTAGTTTTCAATTTAATTAATTAATTTCTCTTTGTTCACAGGTCAAAAGGTACTCTCAAGACAGCATGCCTGTTATCGTGGCCAGACGGTCTACCAGATGTCTCTTATATGGATTTCATGTAAGTCATAAATGAGATTTTTTTTTATTGAAATAACTTCGATCAAAAGTGAAATCCTACTAATTTTATATATCCTACTAATATTTATATTATAAATGTGAAAGTTTGTGGGTTTGGATGGTTAGATGTTTGGATGTTTGTTCCTCAATCACGCAAAAACTACTAAACTTATAAACGGGAAAGTTTGTGGGTTTGGATGTTTAGATGTTTGGATTTTTGTTCCTCAATCACGCAAAAACTACTAAACGGATTTGTTTGAAATTTGGCACACAGATAGTAAACAGCCTTGATTAAAACATAAAATACTTTGTATCCCGATATTCGCGCGGGAATGGGAACCACGCGGGTGAAACCGCGGGCGGCCGCTAGTAACTGAATAAATTATGTTATTTCCATCAAAGGAAATACGATTATCTCAGTAATCACTAAAATAACAACATTCCGGGACCGTAATTTATTTACTTAACTCTCTACACCGGAAACGTAAAATTAAATTCATTTGCAAATTCATGCGGGTTGTTTTGTCACAAGTTATCTATTGAACAATTCACAGTTTTGGAATTAAATAGTACTGGATTATTGGCTACAAGCTACAATCTATGTTTCGCCACAAATTTTTGTAACAGTGGATTGATAAAAGGTTCGAATGACAAACCGAATTTTGTATGTAGCAGACTTCACATTTCTCTAAGGTTGGCTGTTTGGTTAAGTAACAAAATGTTTGCAATCTTAAGAAAAAAAAAATTTTGGATAATTGTTATTGAACGCCTACTACTACAATTATATTGTAATTACGGACAATTTCACTGGTCATACTCAGGAAATGATAAGGTAACAAATTTTTAATTAAATATTTACTTCAAATAGTTACCTAAAAGCATAAGTTTAAATGAGAACGAATTTCTTAAAAATATTACTTTAGCAAATGAAATACAACACAGTTTCTCGTAATTTTATGACCTAAATATTCTGATCTGGTGATAAAAATCCATTCCCATCGGAATACATAATATAGAAGGTGTTTGATAAAAGCCTTTCAGCCGAATATGGTAGATAGGGACCCTCAAACTGAGCAACTTTTAATATGGGACCAACTCTGGAGTAGTGAAAAAAAATCAGCTGTTTAGATGATATTTTCGTTATTATTTTTTGTATGAAACAGCAGATTTATTTTCGCGATTTCAGAGTTGGTCCCATATTAAGTTGTTCAGATTGATGGGCCCTATCTACCATATTCGGGTTTATAAGGCTTTTACCAAAAACGTTGTATTTCTGCGCTTTTTTTTAGGTAGACTAAAGTCTACCTGCTAATACAGTTACGGTACTAAAATTGATTTTGTAGTCCTAAATTCAGTTCGCGGATTGAAAGCATTTGAAATATTTATAGCTTAGCGTGACCTTTATGAGCAGAATACTAAAATATTAACGTTTTTGGCAACCGTTCAATTTTGGCGCTACTTAATAAAAATATGATAATCTCTGTTTTGGCAAAGTTAATAAAATATTAAAATATAAGTCTCTTAAGACTTTAAGTTCGTGAAACATAATACCTACCTAACTATAAACATTTTCGTTATTAGATTTATATATTTTGTTACATAAAAAAATGCACACAAGTTTTTATGTAACAAAATATAACCTGCACGTGTTTGATGCACATTCATCGTGTGAGCAGCCCATTCATCTGCTTCATATAGCGCCACCTACCTCAGTAAAAGAAATTATAATTTCTGATACAAAAAATTGACATCAGCTAGCACGAACATTAGTCGAGGAAAGTACGTCGTAAAAACTACTTAAGAGTAATATGTAAGTATGGATATTTCGTTCAGCACTACCTAGCGCCGTAACGCGAACTATAATTTCTCATACAAAGTAACCCTTCGTAGCATAATGTGCCTAATATATGATCCGGCTTACAAATGGATCACCACTACTGACGAAGTCCTTAACGATAACTTTGAACGGCTCCCAAACGTAACGTCAACAGTCTGTGAAACTAACTGTAAAAACAAGAGACTGTGAAACTCCACTGTTACGGGTCGGTCCCACTATTCCCATTACATTACCCATTGCAATTGCAAATACTGAGACTTCACTTTTTTCTCAAAACAGTCCCACTAAAACCATTGGTTTACCTAAGAATTGGTATTGGTCAAACGTAATGGTAATTGTGGCAAAGTTAGTGCAACTATTACCATTAATGGTGATTCTCAATCAAAATAGTGGTACCGACCCACTGTCACGTACGTCCAGCAAGTGGACTATATGAATAAAAACGTTGGCCGGTTCGTGAATAACTTCTGTTGATTCCCAATACGGATGTTTGAACACTTGAAGTTAACTTACAAATTCAAACGATACAATTTAAGCCAATCTCAAACCACTATTGCAAAACTAGAAGCGAAGCAACGCTCTGAACAACTCGTGAATTTCAAACTAACAATCCCAAACAAACTAACAGCACTTGATGCGAAGTGACAACTCCAAAAACAAAACACTTCTTAAAACACGGAAGTTAAACTTTTTTTAAACACTGCTCACTTGCTGATTTCCTACTACTGCTTACTACGGCGAACTGCTACAGTGTTACTGCTACTACGGCGTAGTACTACGAGTATACTACAATAACATTTTGGGATATTTAATTTTGTGACTAGAAATAATTAAAGGCGACTGTTAAAGGGATACGTAAATACTAAACCCGGCAGTGGCTTATTTTTTTTGGCGACAAAATAACTAAACGGGCGACAAACTGTGGATGACTCTCTTCTTCCTCGTATCCTCATGACTGAGGGCCGCGACAGCATGAGGTCATTCGGTGTATGAGGGCCCTCCATGCGGTACGGTTTTCGGCCATCCGGATAGATGTCTGCATGTCAGCTTGGCAGACCTATTTAACTGCATCGGTCCATCGGATCGGTAATCTTCCACGGCTTCATCTTCCTTCCACGTGGCCTACGACGATGAGCTTTTGGAGGTTATCCGGTTCCCGTCTGGCCACGTATCCGAAGTACGGAGACGCTACATGCAAATAGTTTTTAAGCGGGTCTTAATATCCAACTCTAGTAATATTTTTACAAGAAAGAAGTCGCCGTTTATATGCTACTTTGGACTATTGCAAAAAGCCCTTCCAACCAAAGAGGACAGTATTTAGGTCCTTACCTAAACATGCAAAAGAGGAGTTAAAGTCTACGAAGAGTTTTAAGGGGAAATGGGACAAAAGGCGAGAAAAAAGTCGATGATGCGTCGCCATGTGCGTTAAAGTAGCCCCCTGATTGGTCGACACTATTTCTATCGAAATCTTGCTATTTTTCATGATTTCTGCGTCAGACGCCGGCTGTCGTCAACAATAAAGATTTTATGTGCGTTTTTTTCATCATATGTACGTGTTCGATACGAATTCGATTCACACTCGTTACTTTTTCATGCTACGGTAAATAATAAACGCACCCTTCCATCAGCGTCATAACTTATTCTTGCCTACACCCTTGTTGTAGCAAAGGCTTCATTAACGAAAGTGCTTATGTCTGAAGCACGCGTGCTGCAGTCGAGTTTGGAACAGCGCCAACTCTTCATTCTCTTAGTTATTGGGGCCATGAATATTTTGTGAAAAATATATTCTTCATATTAAATAAGATGTAATTTTATCTTTTATAATAGGTTTATAAAAGCTACCTTATGAAATTGACGTTTTGTAAGAGAATTTTTGACAAATTGCATTTTCCATACCAGCATTTTCATAATTTATTTAACAACCGTGAACTTAGGCTTTTAGGCTAAGTTACAACGGATATAGTGGTCATTTCCGCAAACAAAAAGTAAAAGTTTTTTAAAGCTAAGAATCCTTACTTAATTAATATTATAAATGCGAAAGTCCTTTTATGTATGTTTGTTACGCCTTCACGTCTTAACTACTGAACCGATCATCATGAAATTTTGCATACACGTTGTCAGGGGTATAGAGAAGGACATAGGGTCTTTCATCCTGAAAAAAGATATTGTTCGCGAGGGATAGCAAAAAACCTTTCCACGCAGACGAAGTCGCGGGCGATCACTAGTATAAAATAAATAGGCTTTCATTATGCCGATAGTTGATGGCTTTGATCATAATTTGATGTAATGTGCAACTGATAAATATTTTAAATCACAGAATTTATGAGGTTCTCTGGGTGTGAGAAAAAAACACTAATTTCATAGGTAAGGACCAAATACTCTACAAAAATTGTTTTAAATTTAATAATAGGTTATACTTTTAACGTTTTTTTAGGTATTTAAACTGAACTAAAAGTTATCAATGGTCTAATAGTATATTATAATACAAGTGAGCAGAGCTCACGAGTTTCATATGAAGTTTTTCAACATATTATATGCGAGGAAAAAATAAACATGTATTGATTATATAGTTTGCCCTTCGTTTACCACACAGCTACAAATAAATACGATAAAAACAAAAAATGAAAATTGTGGTAAAACCCGCCCAAGTTCTTTTTTTCATGCGCCAAATGCAGAATGAGTGAACATATTTAAGTGATACTATTAAAATGTAAAACTAATTTGGTAATAATAAATGTGTGTTTGACTTAATTAAGGACGTACACATTTATTTATTCCAATAATCGAAGGATTTTCAGTGGCATAAAACCTGTTTGTTGTTACCAATAAAATCGTTTGAGAAGGCTCTGTCTACCAGAACATAACTTGCAGTAAGGTCCCTACTAATTTTAACTTTATATGGATAATTTTATTACGCACTAGTGTGTAATGTTATTACACACGTGTGTGTTATAGTTTGGTTTATGTCCCTAAAAGCGATGGCTCCCTACACGAGCAAATGTGTTGGAAAATTATTTTACTGATGTTTAAAACCAATAGACTCACTCGGTATAATATTTGTTCTTCAAGATTTTATTACCAGGCACAAATATGTACATTTAGATTATATATATTTCTAAAGTGTTATGGACTGAAAGTTATGAAATTTTGTATTTAAATAAAATTTAAAACAACAAAGATTAATTTTGTCTGGGTAAATATTAGCACAGGTATTAAAACTTTTACAAAGTAGCTTAAAATAAAATAATAAGTTTTTTTTTACAAAACAAATAAATCTAAACCTACTTTACTTTAAATTCAGAGCTCGAGACCGAGCCAACCGTAATTAAAAATTCAGTTTTCTGTACCAATCAAAGGGTTCATTGAATCGTATTAAATGTTTATTAAAATATGAAAAAAAAAACTGTTAAAAAACAGTTTGTTCACTCATTAAAAAACAACGGTATTTGCACACTCCATGTTGTCAACTTATTCTCATTTGACATTGGCATTCAACTGATATAAATAAAAAATCATTGCTATCTTTAATAAAATATACAGTGGTGATATGAAGTATTAAATTTTATTGTATGGTCTGTGACAGTGGGTCACAAAAATAGTGAGGTCTTTAGAATCACGTCGCGTCAGTTATATACAGGGTGGCCCAAACGGTGACACTAAAAATTTTTTTTTTGATTCCTCACATCTAGTTGTACCCGGAAATACCCTATGTATGTTCAGCGATTTTTTGTAGTTTTCGAGCTATGATTTTTTTTTTAAATTTTGAGATTTTTTTACTTGACAGACTAAAATATTTTTTTTACCGGAAATTATACATCTTTTTTTTATTTTTTTTTTGTTACATAGACCTCATGACTTGTTCTTTAACACATAAAATACCCAGCTTCCTATCATCAAAATAAGTTCCAAAAATATTGACCGACAATAAAAAATTGAGGTAAAAGCAAGTCATAGTTAAAATTTCAACTTTGAATTAAAAATTAAAAAAAAGGTTCCATGACTTTTTAGTAATTTTAAAAACTTAACAAGACCCTAAGCTTTAATTCTAATTAAAAAAAAGTGGTGCTTAATAGGCTTTTTTTAGCCGAAATCTGCCTTCAAATGTACAAAGGTAATTTATTTTAAAAGCACTCATTGTTATTATCTAAGGTTAATTAGGTTTGATATAACATAATAATTGACATTTAGTATAGTTTATAAATTTAGAGTTCTAAATTAGTTTAGTGGTAGTTAGTATGTTGTCACTTCAACAGCACAAGTTGGTCTTTGTACAAAGAAAATGGTCTTTACCTCCAACCGGTTTATCTTTAGCGACATCATAAATAACAATAGTTCTGGCAGACACTAGAATCACAAACAATAGACTTCCCGCGCGCCGAACAAAAGAAGGGGGACCAACACAGCGTCGTCTATAAGCACGTCCTCTCTTTCTCATCTAGGCCGTCTTGCTCTATCTATCTTGCTGTCTTGCTCTATCTATCTTGCTATCTTGCTCTATTCATCTCATGTCGGTCGCATTCCTCCCTCCTTCACCTCAGTTGTTCACAGCTTTCGCTCGTGTTACTACTACTCCTGGTTTTGTTTTCAATTCTGATACAACTACTCTCGCTTGCTAACTGGACTCTGATTCTTCCTGTGACTGATTTACCTGTGCTTGTGTTTCGGACTTTGATTACCTACCTTGTGATTTGGACCTTTGTGCTGCAACATGAGCTATTCTTTGCGTGAATACGCAGAGATGCACTATTTTTACGGTGTTGCCCAAGGAAATGCTAGTTTGGCAGCAAGGCTTTATCGAGAGCAATTGGAACGGCGAGGAGAACAACGGGAGCATTACCCGAATTACAGAGTATTTCAAAATACTCACCATACATTTATGGAGGGACGAATTCCTGGACGTTCATCTCAGGAAGGAATACCCAGAATGGATCCAGATATTATGGATCAAGTCGTGGAACAAGTGGAAAGGGATTCATCGACTAGCACCAGAGCAATCGCAAGAAGGACTGGTGTACCACGAACCTCAGTTATGAGGATACTGAAGTCAGGTGGGTTAATTTCATCTTGTCTTTAAACCTCATAATTACGCACCCATTAGCTCGCCCACTATGCCCACGTGCTATTTTTTTTAGCTGTAATTATTGTGACTTAAAAAAAATAGCACGCACGTGCTTTATGAGCGACTTTTTGTAGCACGTGGTCTTTTTAAGTATTGAACTCTGACTGAATGTGTATTTGGCAACAAAATAATCACTCGCTAGTGGGCGAGAAAGCGTGGTACATACCAGTGATTATCACTAGCCTACTATTTGGTGAAACTGAAAAAAGACTATCTTACCTATGCTTTGAATTTACAATTTCGGTGTTTTTTTTTTTCAGAGGGATACCACGCTTTTCATATCCAACGCGTGCAACAATTGCAACCTGCAGATTATCCAAGACGAGTGACTTTCTGTGAAACAATGCTTCAAAAAACTCAAGACGATCCTGATTTCTTCGACAAAATTTTGTGGACAGACGAATCACGCTTTGAAAGAACCGGAGTTTTCAATATTCATAATTATCACAGTTGGGCCATTGAAAACCCACACAAGGCAAGACCATCCAATTTTCAAACAAGGTTTAGTGTAAATTTGTGGTCAGGAATTGTCAATGGGGAATTTATAGGACCATTTGAATTGCCGGCTAGGTTGAACGGAGCGCAATATTTGGATTTTCTACGAAATAGCTTGAACGGTTTATTAGAGGATGTGAATCTACTAACAAGAAGAAGAATGATATTTCAAAACGATGGTGCTCCGTGCCACTATGCTAGAGAAGTACGAGAGCACCTTAACCAGACTTTTCCGAGACGGTGGATTGGGCGTGGCGGCCCGATTCCTTGGCCTGCGCGTTCACCAGACTTAAACCCCATAGATTTTTTTCTGTGGGGCTATTACAAAGAGATGGTTTACGCAAACGAAACAAACACTGAAGCAGAGCTGCGTCAAAAACTAAGAGAAGCAGAAATAAAAATCAAAGAAAATACTAATGCTTTCCGAAATTTAAAACAAAATTTTTTAAGGCGATGTAGGTTGTGCATTGAAGCGGGAGGGAGACATTTTGAAAACTTATTGTGAAATAAATTTAATTGTTGAATTTGTAGTAATTGTTTTATTTAATATGATTTATCCTTAAAATAACCAAAATAACTATAACTAAATGACATCGATGTTACCGCTTCGTAATAACATACTTTTAAAGGTTGTTTTTAATTCTTTATTCAATAAACAGTACCATTTTAAACTTTATTTTGGTAAGAATCATTTTGTGAATGACAAAATAGCCAATAAAAAATCTTAGAAAATTTCACCTTTGTGCATTTGAAGGCAGATTTCGGCTAAAAAAACCTTATTAAGCACATTTTTTTTAAATTAGAATTAAAGCTTAGGGTCTTGTGAAGTTTTTAAAATTACTCAGAAGTCATGGAACCTTTTTTTTAATTTTTAATTCAAAGTTGAAAATTTAACTATGATTTGATTTTACGTCAATTTTTCACTGTCGGTCAATATTTTTGTAACTTATTTTGATGACAGGAAGCTGGGTATTTTATGTGTTAAAGTTCAAGTCATGAGGTCTATGTAACAAAAAAATAATTCAAAAAAAGATGTATAATTTCCGAAAGAAAAATATTTTAGTCTGTCAAGTCAAAAATTCTCAAAATTTAAAAAAATAATTCATAGCTCGAAAACTACAAAAAATCGCTGAACATACATAGGGTATTTCCGGGTACAACGAGATGTGAGGAAACAAAAAAAAAATTTTTAGCGTCACCGTTTGGGCCACCCTGTATAAGTAAGTAGACTGTATACAATAAATACAAAATGAACAAAGATCACTCCACAATGCACTCGCAGGTTTATAAGTCTAAAGGCTCTGAAACGCGGTAACCAAAAGGTTATTGTGATTTTCCATATCATACTTTTTGGGTCCTAGTACAAATACTTTTCTACCAAAGTTATAAAAAAGTAAAAGTACTTAATAATTGCAATAACATATTGTTTTGCAACTTGTTGGATAGTGCTGAATGCGAGTTACAGTTGGTGTGACAAAGTACCAAGTGTTGTTATTTTCCAGTTCATTACTCAACATTATCTCATTACTTCAATAGGAAAGTAACGTGATTCCTTTGTTTCAGCTACCAGGTATCCTTCTTCGTAGTGACTTATGCTGTGCCCATGTTGGGCATGACATTCTTCTACTCTGCGATGGGCAGGGTTCTGTGGGGCTCACGGTCTATAGGCGAACTGACGCAACGGCAGGTGGACTCAATACGATCCAAACGAAAGGTATGTTTTAATTGCATTATTATACGAAGAACGTAGGTATACCTTTTTCTTTATATCATTTTTTATTATACCATAAGGAAATTTCATATCCCTGCTGCTAGGTCACTGACCTCCATTAAACAAATACGCTGGACGGGCTATTGTCATGAAATGACAGCAATTTTTTGTGCCGATTTGAAAATCGCCATATTGGCGCTGAGAGCAGTAGAATCTACTATGGCAGTAGTGAGTAAACTTGGAACTTATTAGTTCCAAGTTCACTCACTACTGCCAGAGTAGAATCCACTGCTCTCAGCGCCAATATGGTGATTTTCAAATCGGATCAAACGATTGGTGAATGGTGACCTTACTGTTCAGCGTACTTGTATAATGGAGGTCAGTGTGCTAGGCCTACCATACCAGTGGGTATAGCAGCCCAAAATAGTTTTAGTTTTCCAAAATAATAATTCATGTAACTATTAAATAACTATGAAGGAAAATGTAAAAAGATTCATGTTTTTCTTCACTAGAATAACACACAAACAATAGTTCAGATTCGTACTCCCTTTGGGCGGCTTACTAATGTCTTTTTTCGAATGGATAGGGCGTGAAAGGTTTCTAATGTTCATCTCTATCGAAGTTGACAATAATAGGGTTTGAACACCGAGACATCTCCATTGGGAAATATCTAAGGCATTATACAATAGTCTGATGTCCTAAGTCTTACCAACACAAATAATACTTACTTTTTATTGCATTGCCTAACCGAGGTCTAATCCCGTAGGACCGAACTTTCTCTGATTCAATAATATAGGCTGGTTCGTGATTTAATCAAAAACGAAAATACACAGTCAATATTGATCGAACACTTTTAAAACCGTATCAATCAATTAATTACAATAAAAAAGCAATTAAAATAACAGTAAATGGCTTTGTGTAAATATCCACGGGAAATTGTGGTGTTTACACGAGTCGACTTGGCAGGCAACTTGGCAGCCGACTTTAGTCAATGAGGATCAGTAACGATTTTTGTTTAGTGGCTAATTGGAAAGCTTATGCCACCACATGATTAACTGTGAATTTTTTTACGATATCTCTTAAACCTGAGAAGTTATAAGAGCTAAAACTACTGGTTTTTGGGGGTCCCTATGACGTCATCGCGACGTACGCGAACCTTACAACGTAAGTGATAAAGCGCACATATTGCATTGAGCTTTGCATTTCCTTCAAACCCTTTTAACTCAACCATTTCTAAACGCATTTCAAAAATTCTTTCACTAGGTTTCATAGCTATCAATATGTGTTTATATTATATTAATAAAACTATAGGATTCAAGCCTGTTACTGATCCTCAATGCTAGGTCGCTCCATCTAAATACCCTTGCCAAACAACATGTAGGTATCTCCTTACCCCAGGGATTTAGCCTTGTAACTCTCACTGGATTAATTAATTGTTAGTAGGTTAGGGAAAATCTGGAATTTGTCGATACAAGAGGAGTTGTGATCAGTTGTTGTAATTATTGAAGTGGCTATTTCGTCGAAACATTTTGAGGATTTTGTTTTTCTTACATTTCCCAGAAATAAGATAGGATTGTTTATCATCACCTAGAGTGGAGAGGCACATTGTTTATCTATGATTTCGTGTTTACTTACATTAGCCGTCGTGGCGGTTTCATTAACATTCATTTCAATAAATTACACGAACCATCAATTTTCCCGTAACACTAGAGGTAGACCAAAATCTCATGGAACGGAAGTGAGATTATTTTTACTTAAAACACCTGGTTGTTGCATGCAGATTGTCAAGAAAGTCATTTCTTTTCTTTGTCATTAGTATTATTGTATGACAACAATTAACAGTAACTACTTTTGTAATGAAAAACCACTTTTTTGGTAAAAATAATTTTACTTCCGTTTCATGAGATTCTGTTCTGCCTATATACATTTTTTTTCAATCTATGTCGAGTGTCGCGTACAGTTCATCAGTCGATTCCTGTTCCGGTGGTAACGGATATTGGTTGGCAAATACGCTCAAACTGAGAATATATGCTTGACATTTGAAATTTTCCATACAGTGTGTAAAGAAAAATTTGTATAAAATTGCAAATGAGCATTTCTTTTGTGGGAAGGTTCAGAGTATTTCGGAATATTCTGGGCATAATGTACCAAAAGTAATGAATGAATCAACATTCAATAATTATATTAATGATATTATACTTGAAAGAAAAGAAAGAAAGAAAATACGATACACAACATTACAAAGACAGTACAAAGAACAAAACACATACAAGGCCAATAACACACACTGCGCATTGTCACGCAATACAAAACTTTACTTGGCTCATAAGCAGGCTAGGCCTGATGATCCGATATTCTGCCGAGCACAGTAATGACATCAGGACCGACATTTACACACTCATTTTTACACATTAAAAGTTTTACAAAATAGCACAGTGACCTTAAAATTATGATACCTTGCCTTAATTTGCATGCTAGCATTTAATCTGGTTTAACACTTAATTAACATCATTCGCTAATGACCTCACGTTTCGTAGTTAATTGATTTACTGTATTTATTCAGTTCAATATTCAGTTTCAGGTGGCTAGACCGAATACACCATTGTGTTTTGTTAATTAGCAGTAACATAAATGGTGTCACAGCCAACTCCCTTAACCCTTTTAATCGAAAAACGGGCATTCAATTAACAGCTTTAGCCTTTTCACACGACTGCACAAAAAAACAGAGAGTGTAATGTGTTCATGGGTATGTTTGTACGTGGGTATGTGAGTCTCTTTATTCCTCTATAACATATTATAAATGCCTTAACTGATTTGGAAATACGGGGTATCGTTAGAATCTTTACGACATCTCTTTGACACTGACGTTTTTTTGTAAAACAATATGACGACTGTACGACGCCATCACTTTCAAATTTCAATAAAATATCAATTTATTACAATATGGGCATCAAATAAAAGGCCTTGGCAAGCACATTCCAAAACTGTCTACTCTACACAACTGTCCTGCCAAGAATGAACTAAAAAGAGAATTAACAAATGTCATTGCAATGACACTTGATTTAGAGCTGAATGTTGCTTGGAGTCAACCGGTCCCCCCCCCCCCCCATTATTATAAGGATTAAGGCCGAAATCTTGTTATATATTTTGCTAGGTAGTTAATGGATTCTCACACGTTACCTTACTTCCAGGTTGTCAAGATGTTCATACTGGTGATCATCATATTCGGCATCTGCTGGCTGCCATACCACAGTTACTTCATCTACACCCACTTCAATCCGTCTATATTGTACATGAAGTACGTGCAGCACATCTACCTTGGCTTCTATTGGCTGGCTATGGCGAACGCCATGGTTAATCCCCTCATCTATTATTGGATGAATGCTAAGTAAGTTCAGAACTTAATACTTTTTCATATAAGTCTTCTATCGATAAAACTGGGTAAATTGTTCCCCAGAAACAGGGGTATAAAAATGAAAAGAGTTCAATCGTCTTATACTAATCATGGTACTATTATCTTTTGAACCATTTTTAATGCTCCCACTGCTAGTGCACAGGTCTTCCCCATGGGTGGATAAGAAGAATGGATCATAATCCATAACGCAGGCCTATGCGGATTGATGGGTATTGACGACTGCAAATGCAGCCGAAACCAACGGCTTAACGTACCTTCCGAAGCACGGAGGAACTCGATATAATAAATTTTTGGTCACCCATCCTGTAACTAACCCTTGTAAAACTCCGCAAGTGCATGACCAGGCCCTAAACCATTACACCACCTAAACCAATATTTGTGAATACAGATGTAATTAATTTAAGTTAAAACTCCATGGCATCAGAAAATAACGTAAAAAAACTTTTTTATTTCTCATACAGGTTAATGGTTTAAACATTCGGAAAGTGTTTAACCCATTGACCTGATTTTTCTTTCTATGTTTAAACTGAGCAATGGGTTGTGGTAAACTTTGCTTTTCACTCTAAAGAGGAAAATAACTAAAAAAATTGAACTGAATTTGGTTATGTACTCAGCCATATAGAATCACCTCATCAGCAACTAAAAAAATTACATAACAAAAAAAAATGGTTTAGAGTAAAAAAAATGTTGCGGCCATGTTAGGGTACGTTTCCACTAAAGCGGAGCGGAGTAGAGTAGTGATTTGTAATTGGTCAATTCATGCGAAGTGGTGCGTAGCGGGGCGGTGCTGAGCGTAGTGCAGACCAGCGTAGAGTGGAGCGGCGTGACGTCAGATGAAGTTTTTGTACACGCGCAACTATGTGTGTAAGTTTAGGGCTATCGTGCTGTTTGTACTGTTTGAGCGGCGTTATCTTCGATCAGATACCTAAAGGATGAAACACGCCATACAATGACAAAGCTGAAATGTGGCACATGCGTTGAATTTCACCATATTATGCTTCGACTGGCTCTGTCCATACATTGCTGCTGACGCTTAAGTCCTATAAAATTTCTTCGGTCATGAAGCAGTAATGTAAAACAAACAACCAGTTGAAGCTACATAAGTTAATTTTAGAAGCTGACAGAAGACTTTCAGGAACAAAGAGCAGTGGAGTAGCAACATGCTATATTTTTTTATTTTTGTCTATCTAATTTTTTTTAGAATTATTTGGAGGTGATGCTACTCATATATAAAATTGTCACCTACCGCGTCTGTCTGTTTGTTCGTTTAGTTCTTCTAAAGTACTTTTGCAATGGGTTTTGATGCGGTTTTATCTTTATTTTTTCCGAAAATTTAAAATTGCTTCTTATTTTTATTACATTTTTTTTAATTAGTAGAGAAAAGTCAATGATTTGTAAGTTTTTAAGGGTCCATGATAGGAAAATATGGTTTGCGCGGGCCATATTTTTATATAGAAAACGTACAGTTGTAGCCACAAAAAAAACATACGTCAAGTTAAAGAGATTATCTAGTAGCTACAAGTCTTAAATTGCGTATAAACTTCACAAATGATGATGAAAACAAAACAAAATCATAATATCATTAAAAGCGCTTGTCGCGGGTCATATTTTAGCGTAAATAACAGCAGAAACGTATTGAACTCTACATCAAAATACACTTTAACGTACTGTGAAGTTGCTCGAATAACTTTTTTTCAAGAAAGATAATTATTGTGCTAAAGATAATGATGACAAAACAACGAAAAACATCGAAAAAGTGCAGAATTGAGGTAATTTTCCATACTCTTAACACGCAAAGACAAATGTTTCCGCATAACCGAGCCTTAAAATATTATTTTGATGAGGTATACCTACGTAATAACTATTATTGATTGACGAAAACTTGAAAAAATCGTGATTAGAGTTTAGTAGCTGTGTGAGCGAATAAGTGTTTTAAAGAAAAATAATGTTTGGTTAATATAATTCTTCTTTTCGGTCTATTGCCACAATTTTTCTCCATATTTCTCTTTATTCATAGTTGTGTGGAAAACTTGACAAAGAAAAGCAATTGAAAATTAGTTACTTACTTTACGAAAAAAAATATGTTTAGCGACTCCATTCATTTGAATTTTGACTTTGTTCCTATTACGTCAAGAACCATTGGTATTTGAGTTTTATATTTTAAAATTTAAATAACTAAAGCGAATTTCAAGCTAGTTTTTGCATGAACTTGATCTTAAAAATTTTACTTACCGATGATACGCAAAATTATCATTTTTAAAACGAATTGAATTGTGATTTTTGCAATTTGCTATAGAGCACTTCGGCATGTTTACCATTTGACAAATCACGCAAGACTAAATGACAAGTCGTGAGAAATGGGGGACTTGCAGTGTTTTGGGGGAGTTTGAGGTGTGCCACGAATGCCACTATCATGCAATATCCTCAGGTAGATGATCGAAGGGCGTTATATTCATATTTAATATTTTTTGGTAAATAAAGTTACGACGCATTGCTTTGAATATCAAAATAAGTTGACAGTTGACAAAAACGACTAAACGAGCATACGATTCGGCATACGAACTCGCGGGGTGGGATGAGGTAATAGATACTGGGGCGGGGTGGAGAGTGTCCTTTCTGTACGGTAGTACTTATATCTGTTCTCTGCTGAAGGTGCCTTTGAATAAATATAAGGTCTTGGTGAGATCATCATTTCAGATGACAGCTGTCAAACTTAAAACTGCAATATCTCGGAAAGTACCTATCCTAGACTGATGGTGTGATTAAAGAAATTAAAGGCCTTTGTGAGATTTTCATTTCAGATGACAGCTGTCAAACTTTAAACAGCAATATCTCAGAAAGTACTACGCCTAGACTGATGGTGTCTGTCATTGAAGAAATGAAAGGTCTTGGTGAGATTTTCATTTCAGACGTCAAACATAAAACGCTGGTCATCTGAAATGAATGGTCTCACCAACACAGACTCTAGCCGCGCCGCTCCGCTCCACTCCGCTCACTCCGCGCCGCTTCACTCTTCGACCTTTGTATAACAATCTATCTACTGTTGAATGGCTTGTACCTCAAAGAAATTCTAACAAAGTGTAAGAAAAATTAGTTTTATGATAATAATTTCCAATTCAAACTTTAAAAAACATACTGAGTAATAACATTTTTCTTGAGTAAATATCAATATTTTCGTGTAGAATATCTTAAAGTTTGCATTATCGATCTAAATTAAAATATTGCGAGCATCAAAGTAATAGTTTGCAAGTAAATTTTGTTTGTAAGTATTTTTAACTTTGTTTTTCCATTATAGTTATTTACTTTTAGCTTTACTTAATGTTTTTACGATATTTTCAATTTGCTTTAAGAGTAAGAGTATCTACACAATGTCACACAAAATTATGTAAACATTAACAAAAAACATTGAGAGATTATGCTGCCATAATCTCTAGATGTTTCTCTCAACTCAGCTGTAAAGTAAATATTGTTTTTACCATCGCCACTCTAAAAAGTACGTTTAATTCAACGATAAGAGTGAATAATAAGCGATTTTATTCACCGAGTGAATAAAAATAATTTGGATTTGGAACAAGCGCGCATCATGAATTAGTAAAAAAAAGTACCTATACCTACTGGCTGCTATGGAGCTATTCCATAAAGCCATAGTTACACAATAAAATTAAAGAAAAAAAAATATCCCGCCAAATTTAATTAGGTTCTTTTTAGTGTCTTATCTTTGGGTTCTTTTTTATCTATTAGAGGGAGATTGAATATTCAGTCTTGCATCAGTCCATTCCATCAGTCTGGTACGATCCGTACGATATTCAGTCTGCAGAAATACAAAGTCTATACCGACTGATGAAATGGACTGATGCCAGACTGATCATGTAATCTCTCTCTTAGCGTGGTTGTTTTATGTCATTGGAAAACTTCTAATTTCACGCATGGGTCGGTCATGGGATGGGTGACCAAAAATGTATTATCTCGAGCTCCTCCGTGCCTTGGAAGGCACGTTAAGCCGTTGGTCCCGGCTGCATTTGCAGTTGTTAACACCCATCAATCCGCATTAGGCCCGCGTGGTGGGTTATGGCCCATCCTCCCACCCATGAGGAAGGCCTGTGCCCCAGCAGTGGGGACATTAAAAATGGCTGATGGTCATTTATAAATAGTAAGTATAAAGTACTGCTAGGTAGGTACCTATTTTTTTTCTCGCAGTCAGTGGTAAAAAGTAGGGTACACAACTCGTGAATAAAAAATTTCATCTCGGTCCTTTGTATCCCTCGAACTAAATTCCCTTTTTATTCACTTGTCGTATAATCTACTACTTACTCGCTGATAAAAAGCTTCTAAAAGTTCAAGCGGACACACAATTTAAAGTAAAATATGCTTGTTTGGCTAACACATTAAATAACCGCGTAAAACATGAGTTGGTATAATGACTATTGGGCACAAAAGTTTCGGAGTTTGTTCAAAAACAGGTTAAAAACATGTTTTTGGTTATTCGAAAATGATGATTACGTGTAACCAGATAACATAACATGAATTCTTAGCATTAAAAACGAAAGTAAAAGAAAAAAAAATCGTCAGTGGCCATTTTTAACCGACTTCCAAAAAGTAGGAGGTTCTATGTTCTATGTACTCGAAAACGGATAGACCGATTGAAATGGTTCAAACGTTATTACATTAGGTAAACTCCCAAGTTGGTCCCATTTTTTAAAATTTGGAAATCGGTTCAGTACTTTTCAAGTAATCTTGGAAAAAAGCACGAAAATAGTATGATTTTGTGTGAATTACTTCGATGATAATGGTCGTATTACTTCTTTGTTTATGAACTGAATAAGATAATTCTTTTTTTGTTGGAAGAGGGATATCTGTGTAGTTCTGTAACCGACTTAAAAAAGGAGGTTCTCAGTTTGACCCGTATGTATGTACGAGTATGTTTCTTCGCAATTATCTCACGTTTGGCCGAGCCGACTTTACTATCTAAACAATATACCTACAATACAAGGTACCTACACTAAAAATAAAATATTAAAAAAACAAAAAACCGACTTCAAAAAACCTACCTCTAAAAAGCAAGAAATAATATTCGTAATAAAAAACACGTCTATTGAAGTCGGGTGGGGCTGGAGTACAGATTTCTTTTTTTATTCTAAAAGTCCCACCCGACTTCAATAGACGTGTTTTTATTATTACGAATATTATTTCTTGCTTTTTAGAGGTAGGTTTTTTGAAGTCGGTTTTTTGTTTTTTTTTAATATTTTATTTTTATTTTTAGTGTAGGTACCTTGTAGGTATATTGTTTAGATAGTAAAATCGGCTCGGCCAAACGTGAGATAATTGCGAAGAAACATACTCGTACATATATACGGGTCGTGGGGCTTTTAGAATAAAAAAAAGGAATCTGTACTCCAGCCCCGCCCGACTTCAATAGACGTGTTTTTATTATTACGAATATAATTTCTTGCTTTTTAGAGGTAGGTTTTTTGAAGTCGGTTTTTATAAGCCATTTTAAATGATCATTGTGGCAAGGACAAACTTTTTTCGGGTCAGTGACATTTTGTGTTTCGGTTAAATTTGTTTAAATTTAACCAAAACCGGTTAAATTTATTAGAAAAACACATTTACAATTTAATTTTATGCAAAGACGGTGTCTCATAAACCTCTAAGGGTTTTTCTGTACACCGTAACTTGTCGTCTTTATACATTGAGTACATCCAAACTACTTATTTAGGGACACGTATGTAACACATAGTACATTATATTGTTTTAAATTTCCATGGTTATTGACGTTTACATAGTACATTATTTGTTACTTACAATATTTTTAAGTTGTAATTTTTTAATTAAATTAAATTAAATTAAATAATGTTTATTTCAGATAATGACATCCATTATGTGTTAGTACCTAATCTTAATGCTATTGTTAGTAATTAAATGAAATTGAATTAAATTAACATATTGTGCCAAGACTGGCTATCACATAAAAGGGTAGGTTCCCGTGGCTAGTATTCTTCGAATAAAGCACTTCCACAGTGGGGAAGTGTATCGATTTGCCAGAGTCTTTAGGATGCTATTGGGACTGTCCCTCACTCTGCGGATTAAGGATGCGGTTTTTTTACGTACGATGGCTTCAAAACCATCAGTTTGGTACTCCGCAAACATGCCAGAAGCACTGCGAAAACGAGGCAGATCCAACATCATCCTAAAGATATTATTGTAAAGGATTCGCAGTGTCTCCAGCGACATTTTAGTATGGTTAACCCACAGATTTCCCGCGTATATGTTTTGGCAATATGCCTTAAAAAATTTAATGTCTCTCGCAGATTTAGGACATACTTCCGTACGGCGATACTGTGCCGGTGGCGCGATGTGTTTTGGCGCCGGAAGAGGCCACTGCCCGAGTCTCCGCCGGACTGTGTCTCACAGTCCGGCAGCCGATCCCGATCAGGTTTTTACTCGTTAACGTAATTATTAAAGTGATATCTTTGGTAGGTATAATTTTCTGCCTCAATAGATTTTGTAGTCATAACTTTTATTTATTTTTATGATACGAATGAATAAGGATGGTGACTATTTTTGGAACCGCATTAATTTTATAGGTAGACATGTGAATAATACGAAGAAAATACAAAAAAATAACACAAAAATCCAGTAAAAATCAAAGTAAATTATTTGATGTAAATTTTTCCTGCCTAAACGCTCCAAGCAGTCACGTGATCTTAATTTCGTTATGTGGTATCACGAGTTGACATGGACGGCAACAAACTTGGTGGCGACTTTAGTCAATTAGATTTTTTTTATCCACAATCGCTTGTAAAATCGAATCGATGTTATAAATAAACAAACCAATGTCAAACATCAATATAACCAACACCAACAAACACTTTGATCGATGACACTATGACAGACAGTTTGACAGCTTGTCTTTTCTCGTTTGAGTAATAATATCTCACAGTCACACCCAAGTCACACCGATATGTAATGCGCTCCGATTGGCGATTGCAGTCACGTGATTTTGGGCATTTTAAACATTTTTATTTCGTTTATTACGCATATCTACAGTTACAAATATGTTTTCCAGTATTTTAATATTCTCTCCTACTACGGGTTTAAATATAACTTTTTATACATAATTATTTGCGAATGTCACCATCCCTATTGATTGCATGACATTAAGTACAATATTTAATTTTATGGGCATACACTTATTTACTAGCGTAATCATTGGTTATAGGTATGTAATTTCACTAATAAAATCAATTCATATTATAACACATCTTCTATTTTAAGACGAACCTATAATGCTTAAATCCCTAAGGAGCGTAAGAATCACCGTAGGAAAAAGAAAAAAGTAAAGTCGAAAATAAGTAGGCGTCGAAACTTCGGTACAGCGTCGAAACAATCTTTCAGTCGCTTGATTTGGCACTACGTATCAATCTATATTTATCTCTTTTCAATTCTCTCAGAAGTCTCGAGAAAACAGCAAGGTAGGCACTCGATTATTGTAAAATGAGGGATACGATTCGAAATTCGAAATAAGTTATGAAAAAAAAGTAAAAGTTTGAAGTAGGAAAGAATAGTTTATTATAAAAAAAGTCGGCTATTGATTATTGTGATGCATTGGACCATAATAAAATTAATTGACTGTTACGTAAACTTCCTCGTTGTCCTCAATATATCTTCAGCCACCATAAACGTCAAAACCATCTTGGCATCAGAGATTTATGAAAGGAAGAAAAATACTTTCACGCTTTGAAAGAAAGTCCTTAGTTTATGAATGGAACGATTTGTAAGGTCATTTTTCTCATAATGTCATGAAATTGTTGGTACTAAGCATTGTGTCTTTGTCAGAGCTACTCGACTGTTTTTCTGATTACAATAATCAGTCAAACGAAATTAACCGACTGTGATCTAATTTGTCTCATTATTTATAAGATTGCCAAGCAAGGAATCTATATCTTAAGCTTTATTGAATAACTAACGGATTTATTTTCTTTGTTGATGGGTTTTAGGCAGGGTTGGCTAAAAAACAGTTTTTTTTTAAAGAAAAAAACATCATGTTTTATTTAGTAAACAAAAAAAACATGTTTTAAATATCCTTACTAATATTATAAATGCGAAAGTCCGTTTGTTTGTTTGTTTGTTTGTTTGTTACGCCTTCACGTCTTAACTACTGAACCGATCAACATGAAATTTTGCATACATGTTGTCAGAGGTACAGAGAAGGACATAGGGTACCTTTCATCCAGAAAAACGAACAGTTCCCGAGGGATAGTAAAAAACTGTCCATTACGCCTTCACGTCTTAACTACTGAACCGATCATCATGAAATTTTGCATACACGTTTTCAGGGGTACAGAGAAAGACATAGAGTACCTTTAATCCAGAAAAAACATACAGTTCCCGAGGGATAGTTAAAAAACTGTCCATTACGCTTTCACGTCTTAACTACTGAACCGATCATCATGAAATTTTGCATACATGTTGTCAGACGTACAGAGAAGGACATAGGGTACCTTTCATCCAGAAAAAACAAACAGTTCCCGAGGGATAGTTAAAAAACTGTCCATTACGCCTTCACGTCTTAACTACTGAACCGATCATCATGAAATTTTGCATACATGTTGTCAGTCGTACAGAGAAGGACATAGGGTACCTTTCATCCAGAAAAAACGAACAGTTCCCGAGGGATAGTTAAAAAACTGTCCATTACGCCTTCACGTCTTAACTACTGAAGCGATCATCATGAAATTTTGCATACACATTTTCAGGGGTACAGAGAAGGACATAGAGTACTTTTCATCCAGAAAAAACGAACAGTACATGGCGGAAGATATTTTGCGGCGGCTGCAGCAATTACATGCAGATATGACTTTTAATGATCACATCTACAACGAAGCGCTGACGAAGATTGAAAACAAGGTTATGACAATGGCGGGGAAGAAGCTACAAGATTTTGGAATGGTGAGCCCTCAACGATCAGACGAAAATAACTTAAACGATGAAATTTCTCGAGAATTAAATTATGATTTCACAGCGTTGCAATGCAACAGCAAGTAACCGAATTAGTTCCGCGGTTGCTTCCAGAACAAAGTTACGTCTTTCATCAGGTATTAAGTCAAGTAGAGTCAGGGAAGGGTGCACTCTTCTTTCTTGACGCCCCTGGAGGAACCGGAAAAACGTTTTTACTGAACTTATTATTGACGTTCATAAGAAAAGACCAGAAAATAGCCGTTGCCGTAGCTTCCTCTGGTATAGCCGCTACACTGCTCAACGGTGGCCGTACTGCACATTCCGTTCTAAAATTGCCATTAAATCTTGCACAAGAAGAGTCACATATCTGCAATTTCAGCAAAAATAGCTCTCGAGGTATGATGCTACGACAGTGTAAACTATTAGTGTGGGACGAAAGTACGATGTCTCACAAAAAGGCCATAGAGGCGTTAAACCGTACTCTTCAGGACCTGCGAGACAGTACAGATATTATGGGAGGAATGGCAGTTTTACTGGCTGGTGACTTCCGACAAACTCTACCGGTGATCCAAAAGGGCACACCTGCAGATGAAATCAAAGCCTGTCTCAAGTCATCAATCTTATGGGAAAAAGTGAAAAAATTTAGTCTAACAACTAATATGAGAGTACACCATTATAATGACGTAGATTCGGGACTTTATGCAGAGACTCTATTGAAAATTGGTGATGGACGTTTGGAAACAGATGCTGAAGGTTGTGTTTTACTAACAAGGGAATTTTGTCATTTGGTGGAAAACGATTTGGAGCTCATGGCCAAAGTTTACCCGGACTTGCAAAATAATTTAAACTGTGATCAGTGGTTGTGTGCAAGAGCAATTCTTGCACCAAAAAATGAAATAGTCAACAAACTAAACACTGAAATTTTGAAAGAGGTGCTGGGAGAAACAAAACAGTATATTTCTATAGATACAATCATGGACACAGAACAGAGCACTTCATACCCCGCTGAATTTTTAAATTCTCTGGAGCTTTCCGGTGTACCCTCGCATAAATTCGAATTGAAATTAGGTGTACCGGTCATGCTGATGCGAAATATAGATGCACCCTGGTTATGTAATGGGACGAGGCTTCGTATCACACAATTAGGATAAAATATCATCGGAGCCACTATTTTAACAGGTGTAGGAAAAGGGGAAAGTGTGATGATACCTCGAATCCCAATAATCCCCACTGACCTACCATTCCAGTTTAAGAGGCTTCAATTTCCAGTCAAATTAAGCTTTGCTATCACTATAAATAAAGCGCAAGGGCAAACATTACAGGTAGCAGGGGTTCATCTGGAAAAGCCATGTTTTTCCCATGGTCAACTATATGTAGCATGTTCGCGTGTGTCTACTGCCCAGAATTTGTATGTATTCGCGCCAAATGGAAAGACATACAATATAGTTTATAGCAGCGTCTTAAAATAGTGCTTTATTCTATGCCCATGATTGCAATGGCCCAGGAATTAATAAAAAATATCATCAATCCAGTGGAAAAATAATATTTTATCGTCATTGCAACCTACAACTTCGTAGTAGAAATTTAAAAAATTAAGCAAATATGCATTTTGTGACTTTCTGATTTTTTTCCCTTAAGGAGTATTGCTTCTTGAATGCCTCGATTACATACGCCAATTTAGCTTCCTAGCTAGGAACCAATTTCGGGTTGCCACCCGTACTTGACAATAAAATATTGTAGTATAAGTTCGATTTTAAAATCGAATCTACACTATAACGGAAAAGTAAACATTGTTTAAGATTGGAGATGAGAATTGAAAATAAAAAATCATAAAAAATGTTGACCTGTCCGTCATTTGTGCAAATTCACTTTTAAAATTTAACTTATTTATACGAGTGGCAACTCTAAATTGGTTCCTTAAATCGGCGTATGTAATCGAGGCTTAAACAGGGTAAATAAACCTAAAAATCTTTATGGAAATCGTTATTGAAGTTTAATGGAATGTTGATTGCAAAAATTAAAAAGTCATTTAGTGAAAGTTTGGATGTTTAGAGATGTTATAACTCAATCGCAAAAAACGACGGATTTAAAATGGCACACACAGATATTTTATAGCCTGGATTAAAACAGATACTTTTCTCGGTCAAAAGTCCCCTAAGGATTTTCCGAATGTCCACGCGGACGAAGTCGCGGGCGAAAGCTAGTTTTTTTTATAAATGTTTTGATTGATTTGTTTTAAACATGTTTTAAATATGTTTTAAACATATTTTAAACAGGTTTCAAATAGGTATATAATTGATATGTTTTCATTTTTTACAAGGTAGGTACTTTAAATCGAAAACCATTTCGAGGTTTTTCAATTTCTGACACCGTACATATTTTTTGGGGTTTTTTTAACGAAATATGTGGAAATAACCCTGAAATATCAAGAGGAAGGAATAATAAATTTTGTGATTGTTTTGTGCTTGGAGTAAGGGGAAGAAAAATAGCAAAAAAAACACCGCAGTATAAGCAGAGTGAACTAAGTAGTTTCGTCCCTTTCCCATTTACCCACAGTAGAATACATGTTATTCGTTCGTTCACTTAGTGTAGTCTGCCAGCCAGAACAATCGGTCGGAGTCTAGGAAATTCCACGAATTCAAAGTTCAGAGTTACCATCACAATTATTATTTAACTCAAATTTACTATTGCAAATAAAAAGTTTTAAAAAGTACGAAAAATATTAATTACGCGTAATTTTATTGAAGTAAACCTTAATGTTTTTTAAACGTGTTTAAAACAAAATGTTTTTAAACGTGTTTTAAACAGATGTGTTTTTTTTCCAGTGTTTTAAACACTTGTTTTAAACAAATGTTTTAAACATTGCCAACCCTGGTTAGGTTTTCATGCCGCATTAGGAATATAAGTGGTCATTTAGGCTATTATTTCATCGCCCGTCTGTCTTTCAAGCATGACCCTTTTCTCAAGAACGCGTGAAGGTATCAAGTTGCAAATAAACGCGTGAAGGTATCAAGTTGCAAATAAACTACTAAAAATCTAAAAAAATAATGATAATGAAGCCGCTTATTTTGACATTAATGTAAAAAGTTAAAACCTATCGGGCCGTTCTTAGATCTAGAATCACAGCCGGCACAGTAATGCTCTCTGACACAATTTATGGTTGACTGGGAGAAAATGCCTAATGGTATTAAGTCCGCCATTTGTATGTATTTTTATACTTGCAATAAAGTTTAAATAAATAAATAAATCATTAAATTTAACGATAGGTACCTTTCTCACGTCACAAAAAGCAATGGAAAAATCATAGGGCAAAAATATCGCATAAAATCGTACCTTGTATGGAACTCTCTGCATGCAATGAACTAGAATACTATTTGTCAGCTAAGAACTGATTACTGAAGTCATTTAAAATTAAGCCCACATGGAGCTGCGTTCTAAGCAGAAGCACTGCTCTTGCCGTAACTACTAAAACCAAATACATCTGGAGCAGCTACTGCCTATCAATGTGGTGAATAATCTCGTTCATTAGCTTACCTTTTAGACTTAGAATAATTACACCTAGAAGCCGTGTCCGCGTATGCAAAGGGAGGCAACTTATACTGAGCCATAATGGCTCAGTTTTCAGATTTATATCTTTCATACGTTACCTAATCGTAACTAAAGTCCAATAATATAATAATTAATCCCTTTGAGGTAGGGAAATTGAAACTGTTTTGTACTTATTAGGTATGATAATGTAATAATGGAATAAAAATATGAAAACGGCGCCATTTTGGCTGTTTTAGTGGCCTCACTTTTGACAGCGCGCTTTGTTGGGAATTATCGTTCTAGGTGTAAGCTTTTAGAAATCCCAGCACACCGATCCACAATGCAGATCATAACATTTCTGTAGAACGGCTAACCTTCGTTATGTTTTTCAGCCTTCGTGACTGCTGTCTATGTACTCGTTTTGGTCCGAGATTGCCCGTAGATACGTTATTTCTATGTATGCGTACACGGAAAATAGTGATTTGTTACACGAGGCTCTTCAGTCAACTATTTGTGGTGATTGTAATATTTAAAAAACAAACTCTTTTAGTATGATATCTTAAAATAGGATCTAAATTATTATATAACAGCGGTACCCACTTAATAATAATGTAATCAGTAAAAAAAACTGTGGAGAGAAAAGCGGCTTAAGCTTGAAAAACCCTAAAAACATCTTCGCAAATATTTGTTGGGGAAAAACATGTGAATATATTTACTAAAAATGCGGTGGTTGTCTAAATTGGGTTGTTAAAGATAATAACGGAAGGAAAAGCTTAAATAAAAAAGGTACATGTTCCCTACCAAATGTTGTTACGTGCTTCGCACTGTCATGTGCTTCTAAACTTCCCTCTTCGGTATGTAAAGAAAATACCGTTGTTGTATTTTAATAATGAATCCTTACTTAATATCCTTACTAATATTATAAATTCGAAAGTCCGTTTGTTTGTTTGTTACGCCTTCACGTCGTAACTACTGAACCGATCATCATGAAATTTTGCATACACGTTGTCAGGGGTGCAGAAAAGGACATAGGGTACCTTCCATCCAGAAAAACGTACAGTTCCCGAGGGATAGCAAAAAACTGTCCACGCAGACGAAGTCGCGGGCGGCCGCTAGTTATATTATAAATGCGAAAGTCCGTTTGTTTGTTTGTTTGTTACGCCTTCGCGTCTTAACTACTGAACATCGATCATCATGAAATTTTGCATACACGTTGTCAGGGGTACAGAGAAGGACATAGGGTACCTTTCATCCCGAAAAAAAGTATTGTTTCCGAGGGATAGCAAAAAATCTTTCCACGCAGACGAAGTCGCGGGCGGCCGCTAGTATTTCAATAAAGAGTTGGGTGAAGATTGTGTACCAAATAAAAACACGTAAGGATAAACAGATTGAACTCAATATCACACTTAGTTAAAGAGCTATTGAAAATTACTGCAAGAGTTATCTCAAGGTCCTCCTCATGATAGAGTGTTTTTAAACACTACTCAAGTGCAATTGATTGGAGGAATTGATCCAACTTCGATGTTAACGTTATTGACTCCGCTACTGAGTCTCGAAGTATTAATTGTCGACATTCTAAAGTATGTACGTACAGCAACAAGAGATCGATGTACGCCAGTTCCGAAATACACGAGTTAGTTAGAGAGCTATTGAAAATTACTGCAAGAGTTATCTCAAGGTCCTCCTCTCAATATGATAGAGTGTTTAGGGTGTACATGAGTCAGCACCTACTCCCAGCGCCAGGAAGTGGAACACCAGGCTTTTTTTGTGCTATTCTCTACCATACTGCCAAATTTAAACCTTGAGATAACTCTTGTAGAGCATGTCGAAATGCTACATGTTTGAAAGCGTGCTGACGCCTAGTGTTCCACTTCCTGGCGCTGGCAGTAGGTGCTGACTCATGTACACCCTAAACACTCTATCATATTGAGAGGAGGACCTTGAGATAACTCTTGCAGTAATTTTCAATAGCTCTCTAACTAACTCGTGTATTTCGGAACTGGCGTACATCGATCTCTTGTTGCTGTACATACTTATAATGGCGACATTTAATACTTCGAGACTCAGTCGCGGAGTCAATAACGTTAACATCGAAGTTGGATCAATTCCTCCAATTAATTGCACTTGAGTAGTGTTTAAAAACGCGGGTTAACAGAAAAGCCTTCTTAAGTAGGCATTATCCGTTCAGAAACGACTATAATTACGTCATAAGTCCCAGCACTGTCATTATTATCCATAATTTAAAGCGAAGGAATCTCCCTGTTAATTTAATCCTCCCCTTAAAGCAACAAAAAAGGCTTATAAATCAAAACCAGATATCCTATTTAAAGAAAATTCATTTCATTGTTTAAAAATGTCATTCAACCCAAAACAAGAACACTCAGACGAAGTGAGTTAATTATTTTCGTAGGTTAATTGAAAAAATTTAAAACAAGGAGAATGGGCCATAACCCACAACACGGGCCCAATGAGGATTAGTGGGTGTTAACGACTGCAAATGCAGTCGGGACCAACAGCATAACGTGCTTTCCGTAGCACGGAGGAGCTCGAGATTATAAACTTTTGGTCACCCATCGCATGACCGACTCTGGCAACATCAGGCGCTAAACTACTGCGCCACCGAGCTCCCCTATTAAGAATCAGCCCCCCCCCCCCCCTCGACAGGAATTAACGAGATCGAGTTCACATCAGGATCGAATAAACGTCAAAAATCTGTTATTTTAGTACATTGAAAACGGTTGCCATGGTTTCCATTGTACTGTTTTGACGTTTACTCGACACCAGTTCGATGTCAGATTCTAGGTAATGTTTCGGGAGTAACCCCGCAGTTCCTTACGCGTTGATAACGACTAAGTAAAAGGATTAAGAAGAAAGCTTTATTAAAGAGTAATTCGTGTAATTTTATGTGAAATAAACGCTACATCTAACGTTACAAAATTTATGAGTAAGTCGAGATCCGAGTTTTCCCCCAAGAATACTATTAAGAATCTTCAACGCTCATAATTTAACTTTTTTTGTTCCGAAATTGGTCTCCAGGGAAAACGAGTTTATTTTTGATACTTTAATGCTCAGTTAAGCCTACTTTGAAACCTAAGTAGGCATTTCAAGGATAACGTGATATTGTGTCTGACTGATAAAAGCTTTGTGTAATTACGATGTGTAGGTGATAGGTACTAATCCTGTTTTGTTATAGTAATAGTATTAGGTAACTATAGAACAGACAGAGGTAATATAATAACAATTATATTAGGTATATTTGTCTACGTCTACGTTATCACATTTGTGTGCCTGCCTGTAATTTAACTCTAAAATCATTAGGTATTTCATTATGCTACATTTACCGCTCTGAATAATGCTATTAATAATATAAGCACCAAATCAAATGACTGAAAAGAATTGTTGTTATTTCTACGATTGGGTGGGCGCGAAAGTTGAAAGACCCAAATCATTGATGAATTTTAAGGAAGTGGTACCTAATTTGAGTTAGTGGCTATTAAATATGTATCTGTAGTTTTTTATCTTTATTTAATTTAGGGACTTTTACACAGATTACGTCAGTCCCATTATACTCCAAGTTCTCTGCAACAAATTAAGAACGTGATTTCACCATGTCACAGACAAGCCTGGCTGCTTCCGATGAGTTATCTGTCAAAATACTTTGGAAAGCTCCCACATCGGATGCCTTCAAGTCTAAATGATGAAAAAAACTGTAGTTGAAATTATAGGTACCTACTTACATAATAATATAAAACGTGTATCTATTTTCTCATTGTAATTGAGTTCATGTTACGAAAATAACGCGTATTTTTATTATATATATCATTTTTATTTCATAACGGCAGACAAAATTGCGCTTGAAATAGTTTCATTCTTTATCCTTAGAAAAATAACACCTAGAACGATAGTTCTCTACAAAGCGCACTGTCAAAAGTGGGGCAACTAAAACAGCCAAAATGGCTCTGTTTTTCGATTTTTATACTCCATTATTACCTAATCACACCAACTAAGTACAAAACAGTTTAAATTTTACTACATTTAGAGGATTAGTTACTATACTATTTGATTTTTGTTACGATTAGCTGTAACGTATGAAGGATATAAATCTGAAAACTAAGCCATTTTGGCTTAGTTTTAGTTGCCTCACTTTGCATGCGAGGACACGGCTTCTAGTTGTTATTATTCTAAGCCTTTATCTGAATCGTCTGAATATTATTATCTTCTCTTATATTGAATAGCAATTTATTTCTTTTCCTGTAATCACATTATGCCTTCTTTCCATAGTTTTATTTTACAACACAATATAGACTGTTTTTAATTTTGTTGAGTAATATTCGTTAATTAAACTTACATAAATAATATTAATATTATGTAATTTATATGATGCACTTCGTCTAGACAAATTGAATCTTTTAGCATCTGTAATGGCTTCATTACTGCATAGTTTTGGTAAAGTCAAATGGTCTAAGAATTCCGTAAGAGCTATTTCTAAATTATCTTGATAGAGCTATAGAATGAGCTATAAGGGTTAAGATGCTTGAGGGATATTCTCGATCCATATGTTGGTATATATACATGGAATTCAAAATGGTCGCCATGAAAACGCTTGGATTTAATGTCGGTATTTGATTTATGATGTAAATTCAGTTTGATGTGAAAGGTTAGTATTAAGTATTTTAAGCTCATAACCAAACACTTTAATTTGCGAATAGGGAATATGCATAAGTCACCGATTTTGATGAATTTGAGCTTGATCGCTGCGGACACTTATAAAAACATGATGGAACAGGAAAAAAAATAAAAAAAATGTATTATTTTAGTTTTATCACACGATGAAATCAGGGAAAAATAACAATTTTTTTTTTCATTTTCGGATATAATGCACTTTACAGTCAGGTAGAATATCGAATAAGAAACAATATTTTGTATTAAGATGAATAAATAATGAAAATTAATATTTTGTATGACACATATGTACTTAAACGCAAAATTTAGGGAGATAATTGAAGATTATTGGCTAACTCCATATTAAATGCGCCGAAACACACCTGAAACGTGATGTGTGACGTCACCGTTTTGTATGGAGCGTTTTCGGCGCGTGCTGCTGCGCGCTAACTTCAAGTAACTATATCACGAGAAAAAAACGCAAGTGAAAAGTTTTAATATTACAGTTAATTTTCTCACGCATTATACTTTTGATTAAGATAAAAAAAAAATTGATGCATATTCCCTATTGCGCGTGAATTATTGGGTTGTTTATACGAATCGCGTATGAATGGAATTTTGGCTGGCGACTAATGTTAATGTGTAAAGACAAGTTCACCCACTTTCGTCAAAAAAATCGACTGGCTTCGTGCTCTCTACTGTAAAAAATGATAATTAATGTGATCGCGCCAAATAATCCATTTAGACTCTACCTAATTGCTCATTCCTACGGCCTAATGAATGAAGCGAGCGCCACTTAATCTTATAATCCCTTTGAAGTTCTCGGATCTACAGGTATCGAGGATCTAAGAGACTCAAGAGGAAATGCAGCAGCAGAATGGCCGCTCTCGTCGTATCGGACTCCGGACGGCCTCCGGTCGCAGAGACCGCCTTTGCTTGCTAGCTGTCCGAAGTGCCCCCATAGAACATATTATGACGGTAAGTTACATATCGGGTGTAACAAGACCCTCAATGAAACTGAGGTTTACGTATTCTGCCCATCATCAGAACCATTTCTGTTCAAAATTATTGCTGGGAAACGATTTTAATTTTTGGTGTTAAAAAAGCATTGCATACTATTGCAATGTAACGCGTACAACAGACCGCGCCTGAGAGTGTATGCTACACAGCTGCGTGCGGCCGAGTTGAAAAGCAGCGTTTATGTGCGTGCTCATGAGATACATTAAGTGACGACTTTCTGAAGCCCTTCTTTGTTAAAAATTAGGAAATAATGAATAAAATAAGATTTCAAAAATTTGAGAAAAAAAAACAAAATAAAATTTTTGTTTTTTTTTTACTTTGACCTTCAATGACTGCGTAGCTATTTGTTTCCCAGGAATAGTCTAAAACACAAATATGATCCTGATGATGGGTGGAATGCGTGGACTTCGGCTTCGTTGGGTGTCTTTTTACATCCGTTATAGTCTGTCTTTACCAAGTCGCTTCAACTTTCAAATCAACTTCCTCCAGACGCAAGCAATATTGCCTCAAAACCGTGCGCTTAAAACGCTCGCTTTCAACTTTCTGCCATGCAAAGGATGATGCCGATTTTTCTATACAAGCTAGGCCATGCGCTTTGATGAAATTACCAATATACCTATAGGTACTATAATAATTTTCTAGTGATTGTGTGGGAAGAATATCATTAAAATACAATGCAGGAGAATCATGGAAAACGCATCTTGGCCCAGAATCCGGCATGATTCTTTGACGTTTTCAATATTAGTAGTAGTAGGCAAAAGTGCTAAAAGTGGCCACTTTTGCTCTTTTGCCTACTACTAATAAAATATACTAAATTTTACTGGGAATTATCGTTTGTAAATAAACTATAGAACCTTAGCTTAAATCTGTACATGTAAATTTTAGATGCATTATGTACTTAGCGAGCAATAAATTAAACTTTTAGGTTTATAGGGGCCTTAGCATTGGTTATAACTTATAATAAATGACCGTACTTATTGTTTTGTTTTGTTACAGCGTACATACACGGACGAAAAGCATAAATAAAACGACCAAATAAATTTTAATGCGATTGAAGTGATTAAAAAGTGCGAAATGTGTTTTAATAATATTGTGTACGAGTATTGAACGGTCGTGTATCGCTGCCAAGCAACGAATCTTAGTTCGTTGCTGCCAAGTATTATCTACGTAATTTGATGTACCAATTTTAGTAAAACATAAATGTGTTCGATAAACAATGTTTTACAAATAAGTAATCAATCAATTTACTAATTAGTAGGTATCTGTTACAATATCATTAGTGTCAAAAGAAGGCTATATTAGGAATCCGGAAAACAGGATACTAAAATATAAATGTACCTACCTACTTTTGTAAATAAAATTTAATGTCTTTAAATTGTATTGTTAGTGCGAAAGCACGCTGTCATGATCATGAATTATTTATTTTCAGTATTAATAACGATCAATCATAGTACCTAGTATTTGATTTGTGATAATAATATATTGTATAAAATAATTTTGACATTCCGTTTTTTCTTTTTCTTTTGAAAATAGGCTTATTTATTGATACTTGCAGGTATTTAATAGCAAGTTAGAATGAAAGATAAGTTTAATACCTTTTTATTATTAAATGTTAATTTTACTAGTGATAATATAGAGAATTATATATTTAATTTGTTATACATTTTACACAAATTAAATATACAATTACTTACATATTATGCTAGTCCCCGATATTTGATATTGCATGTGATTTTAGATGATATTTTAATTACCGACTTTTTGACTTCGCTTTATAGATAAAATATTTTTTGGAAGTACATAATTTTCCATTCAACGGGTTTTTTTACGTGTTTAATTAATTTGTTTTTAACTGAAAAAATGCCAAATATTTTTATCATCAGTTCACCCATAAGCATAATGAAATGGACCGTAGTAATCACTCATTTCAAAGGCTCACACAGTCCATATTATGTTACAAGTAATGAAAGATAATGAGACGCTTTTATGTATATATGTTACGGCTAATACCCGAAGTGCGGCTAAACCTAGTTTTAGCCGGCTAAAACTAGGTGTAGCCGCTAGCTGTTGGCTAAAACTAGGTGTAGCCGATTTGCTCGCGGCTAATACTAGGTGTAGCCGGCTAAAACTAGGTGCACCATGGGATATAAATAAAGTTTTTTCTGTTGTCTGTTAAAAAAAAATAACCTCGAAATTTAAGGCTCACGCTCCGCTGCGCTTCGCGCTCGCCTTAAATTTCTAACCTAACCCGGGACCTACAGGAGTAAAGCAGATCGGTTACACCTAGTTTTAGCCAACAGCTATCGGCTACACCTAGTTTTAGCCGGCTAGAACTAGGTTTAGCCGCACTTCGGGTATTAGCCGTAACATATACACAAACACAGGGATTTTTAAATTTTTATTTTGTTAATCTTCCTTTTAACTTCTTAGATATTATTATTTCTATTTTCTCCCGTCATAGCTTTAAGGATAAACATCGTTTAATTTTCTAAATATATTCACTTCTCAAGCTTACGCGCTCACTAGACATGAAATAAAAGACTTTTTAACGGATACTAGTAGTACAATATTCTGTGGTATTACCATAGTTCAGCTATTCCTAGCGTCATCATTATATTATTTACCTATGTCTGTTATTATTATCATGCCTATCATTAAAACAGAGTAAACTATAAGAGCTTACCGTATTACCCACATTGTATTAAATTTTTAAATTAATTTATGTTATGATAGTTTTACTTATAACTACGTCCACCAAATAACTTTAAGATTATCGGTCCTGCAAAATCTAAACCACTAACAAGAAATGCTCGCTGTGGAGTGACTCTATCTTTGGGCAAATTTCCCATTAATTGACTTAAAGGTTTATTAGAATTACGACAACAAGCTACGCATTTCCTTATAATCCCTTTTTTGTCGTTTTTGTAAATTAACTAAATATTCTTGACTCCATTGCCGCCAAAATGACTGCATTTTTTTTTGTAAATATATCCATCGTTTATTGTATGGAACATAACAAGTTTCTTCTAAATTTTCATTAGGGACCACTATAGGATTGTCACCTATCAAAAAATGACCAGGTGTTAATGCAACCGTGGTTCCTTCTCTATCATCATTTAAAGATGTCATTGGACGAGAATTCAAACAACTTTCTATTTGACATAGTAGAGTTGAATATTCTTCGTAAGTCAATTTTGTATCTCCAAGAACACGATTTAAATGTCGTTTAATTGATTTTATATTTGCTTCCCAAAGGCCACCCATATGGGGTGCTCCAGCGGGGTTAAATTGCCATTCTGTCCCATCTAAAGCTAACAACTCTGCTATTTCAACTGGTAAATTACTGACACTTTTATTGAACATAAGCTTAAGTTCTTTGGTGGCGCCTATAAAATTCGTTCCGCAGTCACTAATAAGTTTCTTACAATGTCCTCTACGTGCTGTGAAGCGACGAAAAGCAGCTATGAATCCCTCGGTACTAAGGCTAGTGATTAATTCAATATGAACAGCCTTTGTGACTGTGCAAATGAATAAAGCAATATAAGACTTTTGAGTTTTATTAGAACCGCGTCCACCAAATAACTTTAAGATTATCGGTCCTGCAAAATCTAAACCACTAACAAGAAATGCTCGCTGTGGAGTGACTCTATCTTTGGGCAAATTTCCCATTAATTGACTTAAAGGTTTATTAGAATTACGACAACAAGCTACGCATTTCCTTATAATCCCTTTTATTATGTTTTTTACTCCTATGATATGATATTTATTCCTTATATAATTCAACATTAATAGCATTCCGCCATGGAGGGTTTTTAAATGCGCTTCTTTTACAATCAGGTAAGCTAATCTACTATTTTTTGATAAAATGATAGGGTGTTTAGTTTCTCTACTACAAGCTGCATTTTGAATACGACCTCCAACCTTTAAAATGTTGTCGACATCAATGAACGGATTAAGATTTTTTATATTCTTTGGATTTACAGGATCAAAAGTTTGAGACATTCGTATCAGGTAAGACATTGCGTTTTGCATTTCTGTTGAGTTTAAATAAGTAGTGTACATTGGTGAACAATGTTTTTTAACTTTAGCTTTGCATTTATTGTAGAATCTAAGACAATAGCTAATTATTCTTACTAGTTTGTTGAGATTAGAATATTTATTAATAATGTCTGTTTCTTTTTCAGATTCCGGCGCTATCACTACACTACACTTCACTTTCACTTCAGACCTTTTCTCTACATCAGTAGGATTAACTATGTCACTTATTTCTTTCACAGGTAGTTCACGACGTTCTCGGAGCCATGGCGGACCACACCACCACAACTCGTGCGATTGCAACTCAAGTGGACAGATTCCACGAGATGCAACATCTGCTGGGTTGTCTTGCGACGTAACGTGATGCCATCTGCTTGGGTCTATTCTATTTGTAATTTCTGTAACTCTATTGGCTACAAAAGTGTTCCAATAATTTGAAGGGCGTTGCAACCAAGCTAGAACTATAGTTGCGTCAGTCCAGGCGTGAATGTCTTTCACAGGAATGTTAAGAGCTACCTTAACTCTATCTAGAAGTTTTGCTAAAAGCACTGCTCCACACAATTCTAGTCTCGGTGTTGATATTTTCTTTACTGGAGCTACTTTAGTTTTTGCTTCGATCATTGTCACTTTTATACTATCACTTGAAATGACTCGACAGTAGACAACTGCTGCATAAGCTGTCTCTGAAGCATCCGAGAATCCGTGGAGTTCAATACTTAGTGTTTTGTCTGTTATGCCTATCCATCTATCCAATTCTATCAGTGGCATATTACATAAATTTTTGCGAAAGGTCAACCATTCCATCTTTAGTGTTTCGGAAATATCATCATCCCAATCAATACCTTCTGCCTACAATTTTTGGAGAAAAACCTTTGCTCGAACTACTATAGGAGCTAACCAACCTGCTGGATCGTAAATTTTTGCTATGTCTTGCAATATTATGCGTTTTGTTGGTTTTTCATTCTCTATATTACGCATTTCAAAATGGAGCTCAAACTTGTCAGTTTTATTGTTCCAGACTAAACCCAAAATCTTTTGTTTATCGGATGTTGAACTTTCTATAGATGAACAGTTTGAAGCCCATTTATGCAATTCAAAGCCGCCTTTATTCAAAAGTTTCATTAACTCGGTTTTCAACATAAGAGCTTTGTCAATCGTTGGTGCTCCTGTCAACAAATCATCGACATAGAATTCTGATGAAAGCGCGTTGATAGCTTCCTCTGAGAAATTTCCATTTTCATCCTCCGCGAGCTGCTTCAAAGTTTTTATAGCTAGGTATGGAGCACATGACGTACCATATGTGACCGTGGATAGTCTATAGTGTTGAATTGGCTCGTTGAAATTCGATCTCCAAAGAATTCTTTGAAAGTCTCTGTCACTATCATCTATGTTTATTTGGCGATACATTTGGCGAATGTCTCCTACCAACACTATTACATGTCTTCTCCATCTGAGGGTTGTATCTCTAAGATCACTTTGAAGTGTTGGCCCAATTAAAAGATTATCGTTTAATGACTTTCCATTACTAGTTTTGGCTGAAGCGTCAAAAACTACGCGAAGTTTGGTAGTGACGCGTTGCTCATTTATTACAGCATGATGAGGTAAGTAGCAAACACTGTTGTTTGGCATCATTACTGTTGGAGCAAGTTCCATGTGTTTTTTATCTAAGTAATCTTGCATAAATTCTGCATATCTGTGTTGTAAATCAGGATCTGTTTTAAACTTACGCTCTACTGAGGCAAATCGTTTCATTGCAATGGATAATGACTCACCGATGTCTGGTGGGCTAATAGTGAATGGTAAGCGCACTACATATCTTTCCTCTGATGTTCTACTATGTGTGGTATTGTAATGCCGCTCGCATTTTTTCTCATCATTTGTTAATACTCTTTGCTTAGGAATTGGTTCCTCAAGTTCCCAGAACCTTCGGAGTGCTATGTCTATTTCTATTTTTGCGTGATGAGAACAAGCTATTTGCTGAGGAGTTTCACCTTTGTTACTATTTCCAGAAATCAACCATCCTAGTGAAGTTTGCTGTGCAACTAGCGAATTTGTGTCGTTTCTATAAACCATTACACCTTGTTGAATGATTTCTGCGAAAATATCTGCTCCTAAGAGTAAATCTATTCTTCCAGGCTGTGTAAAGGTGTGATCTGCTAGTTGAAGACTATTTAGTTGTGGCCAATCAACTGACTGAGCCCGCTGTGGTATGTATGAGGTCAGATTTCTTAGTACATATGCTATGACTTTGATTCTATCTATTGAGTTATGTCTCGACATAATTTCGAACTCTACAAGTGCTTTTGTGGTTGTATTATTAGAA
The DNA here is from genome assembly GCA_928269145.1 of Agriphila tristella. Lineage (NCBI taxonomy): Eukaryota > Metazoa > Arthropoda > Insecta > Lepidoptera > Crambidae > Agriphila > Agriphila tristella. The sequence goes on along the minus strand of OV743440.1, from coordinate 19,922,505 downwards.
CCTATGCCTACTATGTTTCCGTGAATAGCAGTCTTGCTGAGCCCCAACTCTTGGCAAGCACTTTCAGTAATAAATGATGCCTGTGATCCTTGATCGACAAGTGCTCGAAGTGTATGGATTCTATTTGTTCTATTTGACTTCACTGTGACAAGTGCTGTGGCTAATATGACTGGAGAAGTATCTCTATCTACGGATGTCTTCATGGCTATACTATCTATGTTTACTATCTTCTCTTGGGTATTGTTACTATTTTCTGTGCTTTGAACTATTGCTGTGTTTACTATCGGAGTGACTGGTGACGATTGTGATGTTGATGGAGTTGTACTAGAACCTACTGGCACACTGTAACCGTGTAACAGGGTATGATGTTTGCGACCACACGTTCTACAGCTCGATTGAGTGCAAACTTTTACTGAGTGACCCTTTTTCAGGCAGTTGAAGCACATATTATTCTTCTGTATGTACTGTTGTCTTTCGTTTACATCTAGCTGACAAAAAGCTTTGCATGAATGAATTCTATGATCCGCGTTACAATACAAGCATTTCAATGGACTTGTAATATTAGCAGTGAAGCTTTTTGCTGTTGCTGTATGCCTGACATGCGGGTAAGTATCTTTAGGTTTAACGGCTTCCAATGTTCTAAATCTCAACTCTAAAAATTCTGATAAATCTTTCCATGTTGGCAGTCTATCTAGTGTTTCTATGCGTTGTTCAAATAACCGGTGCGAATCGGTGTCTAGTTTTTGAATAATTATATAAACAACTATGTCGTCCCATGTGTCTGTGGGAACATCTATAGATTTCAATGACGTTAAACATTCAGATGTAGTGTCTAAAATCTCTCTAATAGCTTTCGGTGTTTCGTTTGTGACTTTCTTTTGATTCAAGAGTCTACCTATGTACGAATTGATGATATGTCTACGGTTATTATATCTTTTATTTAACGTTTCCCATATCAAGTCGTAGTTCGCTTCTGTGACAGGAATCTGTTTCACTAAATTTTCAGCTTCACCTTGCAAACATGACTTAAGATACTGACATTTGTTCACAGTACTCAAAGAATCATTATCATTGATGAGAGATTTAAATAAATCATGAAACGAAACCCAATCTCTATATTCTCCTGAAAACTTCGGTATTTCTATAGGCGGAAGCTTCACATTACAGGATTGCTTTGAAGTATGACTGTCGGTAGACATAACAACTGTGGATGGATTTGCTTGGTGACTAAAAACCTCTAGTTTCTCCTTAATGTATGTTTTCAAATCCATATACAGGTCCAAGCAGCTATCGTTTATGTTTTCCTTAAAATAACTTAGTTGAGCTCTTTTATCAACCGAAACTCCTGCTAGTGTGTCATGGTTACTTTGGAACTTTACCCAATATTGTTCTAATGTTTCTAGTCTCGTTTCTAAGTGTGCCTTTGTTAAACGCTCTTTTGGACACTTTTTGATATTACTAAATAGTTTCTGTATGAGATTAAACTTCTCAATTTGATTATTCTGAAGTTCCTCCATTGTAAAGTAGTAGTTCTATGTTAATATGAAGGTAATCAAATGTGCGAAGTAATTTCTAAACGGTCCAAAATTACGAAAGTCGAAAAATAGATTCACAGTTTTTACACACAGTTAATTAGTTAATATGAAGATAAAGTTCACTTTTCTTAGTCTCTATTACTCACGATACCGCAACCAAAGCCTTTAAATACTGAAATCCGTCACTGAAATCCGACTATTATTGCACAATTTTCACAAGCTATTTTTACTTTGACGCACACACTGATTCTATAATATCCACTCGAATGACCAAAAAATGTTTGTCTATTTATGATTGAAACACAGCTTTTGCACTAAATTCACGTTTTATTACTATTTTTCAAAGCACAATGTGAAAATTTCTATACGTTTATTCTAAAGCAAAAATCAATACATTTTATTCATAAACAAAAAGACAAGCGTTGCATTTAAATCGCAATCGATAGCAATAAGGTTTTATGTCATGACTCAATGGTCGAAATATCAAACTACAAACCAAACAACGCTGTTGTTTTGTAAAATTCTGCACAAAGTATTAAATTCAATAAGCTTGATTTAGTACAACACTTTTGATAAACCTGCCTGTTATTTTATTTTAAGCAATCAAGTCATAAAAGATGTCTGGATGGGTGATTGTAAATAAAGTGAATGATTATTTTAAGCGATTGTTAAGTCTAAGCCGTTTGCCTAATAATAATGTGCTCAATTTGATGAAACTGTATAAAATAAAGATAAGATTGACATGTGTGCCCTCGCTCCACATGCACAGGCCTGAGCTGCAGGGTCGTACGGAGGCGCGGCCACTCGCGGCCTTCCGGCCAAATCTTTACGTGTGTAGGGAGAGGCGCGGCCTCCTCAGAACCGAAGAGGCCTCACTCCCCCTACAAAGGCCGAGATTTGGCCGGAAGGCCGCGAGAGGCCGCACCTGTAGGCCAGGCCTGTGCATGTGGAGGGTCCATTAGAGATTTAGAGCCGTAATCGGAGACGTCAATTAATTTTAATAATTACATTAAAGTACTAACTAGCTATCACTTTTTTTTCATAATATTTGTAGAAGAAGACTCAACAAATTATGAAGCTTTGAAATTAATTGACGAATCTGAGTGAGTCTTAGATAGTAATTTTTCCCTGAATTAAAATTTGCATCAATTTAATCACTAAGAGTTGTGATTTGTAATTTAATAATAAAAAACCTTAAAAATTTAACGACTTTTATACTTACAGAAACATTTGTTGAATTTAATCTAAGTATATTCAAAATAATTTCATTTTGTGTGCACTTTTGTAAATAAAAATGTATGTGTAAATGTACAGAATTAATATTTCTAAGTCAAATCGAATATTTCGAAAATATTAAATTAAATGTTTTCTGGTACCTGTTGCATCAAAAATACATATAATATCTTAAATAGCTTTAATGTTGAAAAAGTTACATATAGTTGAAAGGTAATGTTTGCTTATTGATGTCAACATTATTAAAAGCAAATGTAATAATATTTTTTGTGATGTGTTATTTATGTGATAAATGTAATTTATTGTCAAATGTTGAATCATGGAAATATTTTTTGACAAAAAAATTAATTCCACACATTGGTGTTGTTTTTTATTCCCTTTTTTATTTATAAAATACTTACCTAAAAGCGCAATAAAGGGCTTTGACCATTTTGGTATAGTAGTAACCGTAATTTTTTATTTTTGATGGGGATTTCGGAAATAGTAGCGGCGCACGATGAAACTTAATGATATCGATAGGGGATCTATAGACAAACAAAAAATGTCTCATGATATAACGTCCTAAAGCGCAACGTTTTCGAGATAAACCGGGGAATAACTATGGATTTTTATCTATACAGGATATTTAACATGGATCATCTCTGATTTTCTGTTTATCAATAGATCCTCTATCGATATGCACAGCGTGTGCCCCTATATTACCGAAACCCACGTCAAAAATAAAAACTATGCCATCAGCCTCTCATCATACTAAGAGGTTCAAACCCATTTTAGTGTAGGAAATGAAGTGATCTTTTGTATGGAGACCCCAACATTAAATCCTCAGCCTCGGAAATTGCAGGGATGTAATATAGTATGAACCAAAACCAATGTACAAATATCCAAAAAAACGACTAAGATAATTTAAAAAATATGTTTCATTTATGATACTTTATCCTTATTGAGGATTTATTGTGGGGGTCCACTACCTTTCTTTCCTACACTATTTTATTCATTCATTTACTCTTTATTCGTGAAAGTATTTTTAATTCCTTCACACCCATAGTAACAGAATAACGATTAGAAAATTGGTTTTCAGAACCTTTAGAGGTGTATTTGCTTTCTTTGGTTCGTCTCTTTTATGAGGCCGTCTTTTTATAGTACTTATTTATCAAATTCTTCGTAAGAATCTTAAATAAAACACTATACAGCCTCTCAGGGACGATAAGGTTTGAGTCGTAAACCCACAAAATAATAAAGCAAAAACGCTGTTTGAATTTTAATTCACTCCTGAATTTTTAAGAAAAATTGCGTAGTATTCGCGTTACAGATTCAACGAATATCCCCTCTGTATTTGGTCGATTGCTTCGCATCAGGAAGGCAAAAGCATATGTTTTGAATGATTGGAAAGGGCAAATGAATGGTTTATTCATTAATAAACAAAAAATATATATGCGAACAGGTTCAACATCAAGACCATTTTTATTGGTCTTTGTTAGCATTTAATCCAACTTAGCCAGTCAAAATAGCCTTTTTGCATGGGTTTAGCTTTTTTTTATGCACAACTGAAGAGTGCTTGGTCTTCACATTACCTGATGTTAAGTGATGCTAAGGCCGAAGGTGGAAGTGCACTACAACAGGGTTCCTGATCACTGAGGAACCGGAACACATCAATTTTGGCGTCAGACTTATGTAAGATGGTGGTACTTAGCTAGCAAGGCGGACTTGAAATAAGCCCTCCCACCATCTGGGAATCGAACCCAGGTCCCCTGCGTGTTACACGGGTGGGCGAACCACTAGATTATATATTTCTTCCTCAGATATCTAAATCAAAATAATAATATATAAATTAAAATACGAGTCGTCCAAGTCTCTTACCCAAGAAGCTTATACCCCCAATGGAGATTGCACGGCCAGTGTCATAGTGAAGATTGAAAAAAGGTCCTTTAGTGACGTGACGGCTTATTGTTACCTCTTTCTTTAGTGTTACAATACGTTTTCGTTTCTCACGAACGAACGAACAACGAACACGTATTGTAACACTAAAGAAAGAGGTAGCAATAAGCCGTCACGTCACTCAAGGATCTTTTTTCAATCTTCACTACGACACTGGCCGTGCAATCTCCATTGGGAGTATAAGCTTCTTGGGTAAGAGACTTGGACGAATCTCCATTGGAGGGAGGTATAAGCTTCTTGCTCTTACCCAAAGGAGTCTCCTCAAAGAAACTCTCGATCAAACTAAGTTTCATGTATTTTTAAGATTAAAAGGTTTGAGATTGAATGAGTTTTACCAGATGTAATGTATGTTAATTATAATAACATAAACATTGGTAAATAATTCCAGATCGAATACCAAAAGTAGATTCCAATTCAATATCATCTCATCATCCATCATCCAATACCCATGATCGACTGCGAGTAAACTGTTCGCCTGGAACGATATAATTTACTATGTGCGTTATATTCACAGTTTAATGTTTCAATGTAAGTATAAAAGATGTGATTATGTAGTAAAAACGTTTAACGTTACTCAAAACTAAGTTATTCCTTGCTCGCTTGGAAAAATCGAGTTGTGGAAAATTATGGAGTGTCCAATTTAGCGCTCCCGGCTGCCTGCCTCGCTGTGTTTTATTAATTTTCCTGGTAGTTCCAACTATTAACAAATTAAAAAAGATAGACACCGCTTTATCTAACTTAATGCAACGATGGATATAAAAGGTTCTTATTTTTTATTATTTTGTTAAGATTCTTTGTAACGTGTTAGATGATTGTTTTTAACAAAACATTTTATTCTGATTTCAGTGTTTTAATGTTTATCCCGATCCTCTTTTTAATGGTTTTTGGAAACAAGTTAAAAAGATTTACTTTTCCATCTTCATCAAATGATGTACAAGCAAATTAAATATGATAGTACTTTTACCTACTACAGCCTTTTTCATTTCTCCGAAAAAAGATCGTTTTGTATCTAAAAATAATGTCCAGAGATTGGTCACGTATTAGGTGTGGATTGAATTCTGCCATCCATTTTCCGACAATGTATGTAAAGCGAGCAATATTAGCTCCTGAGTCCTGAGCTTATAAGCGGAACAAGGTACGTGTCTTATCATGTTCAGATTTTGAGCTTTAAAAAATCCCGAGCTCAACACAAACGTACTATGAAGTTTTCAATGAATAAAAAATACAGCTTGGAAATATTAATTTCCGCGGTCAAACAACCCCACGGGCTTTAATAATAGATTGAGTTGCTATCTCTCTCTAAATTGGATTTTTGGCACTAGATAATGAAAAGCGTTCTACGCATAGACATAGAACAATTTTCGCTGATTCTATTTCTATGGTTCTACGTGTTTGAATCCAGGAGACGTCTTTCCTTTTAGTTAAAAAAAAACCTTCTTTCTAATGGGGATGCAAACTGAGGAACCAAGTGAGGAACTAATGGCGCCACAAACGCTCGTACCAAAGTCGTTTGATTGGTTGTTTCAAATGCCAAATGTAATTTCTGACTTATTTTAACCAATCAAAAGTACTATCTTAGGAACAAGCGTACACAGCGACATCTACAATTAGCTTTGCGTTGCCATCCCCATAAAACACAAAATGCTTACAAACAAACTTAACACGTACTTAATCTTTATATTTCTTTTATGAGGGATTTCTTTATAATAACTATGGTTAGTTTTTTTACTAGACAAGTAGCGGTATCACTCTTGACTTGAGATAATTTAGCTCAAGTTTCAAGTAGGAACACAAAAATAGAAGAACTTATAAATTAAGGAGACTATATTGACAGACACAAGCCTAGGAGATAGGAGTTGGAGAATTCGTACGAAAAGTAATCTTAAAGCCTAATTGGTTTGGTTGTGTTAGCAATTTGAGTATTGTCGCGAGTTGGAGACAAACTATTTCCAAGTCTTTAAGTGCATCAGCTAAAGTACGTAAAAACTTCTTTAATTAATTTAAGGCTGGCAAGGCGAAAGTTACGAACATAATACTGAGACTAAAAGCAGACGTGAAATCTGCTAAGTAGGAATTAAAAGGGGTGATGGAAAAGATTCCGGCAAAAGGATCTAATAATCCGAAAAGGTCGCCATTTCGATTATTTGCTTTTTCTGAAAGGAAAGTTCTTTTGTTGATAAGTTTGTTCTCGCAATACTTATGACTGTGATTGTCCATCAAAAAACCGGTCAAGAGTGAGTCGTACTTGTTAGTTTTTTATTTTTAAATAAGTTTGCTTTATTGACACATAGAATCATTTCAGATTTATCTATTTGCAAACTTCGGAGATAAAGGGGGAACGGTATTTTTTTAAAATTTTCATCATAAGTCGAAAACTATGTGGCATAAAAAAAAGAAAAAAAAAAGATTTTAAATGTGAAAACAGCGGTCTTTCATATGATACCCCACCCCACATGCCCTAGTCGCTCCACTTCAAATTTTTTATATTCTTCAATCTTATTTGCATAATAGTTGGACAAACGTCATTTTAAATTGTTCCAAATTTCAAGTTGATACCATTAGTAGTTTTCGAAATATCCAGCTGTTACAGACAGACAGACTGAGTCACACCATAAGGGTTACTTTTTAACATTTTGGTACGGAACCCTAAAAATGGGGTGTTTCCGTTTCGACAGAAACATTTTCGTTTTGTCAGAAATAAAAGACAGGTAAGTATTAAAGGTCATTTTTAACCGACTTAAAAAATTTGAAAAGGAGGATGTTATCTATTCGTCGCGTATATTTTTATTCATAAAGTAGATTCCCGCCGTTTTGTTTTACATTGGGCTTTTCTCTTAATCATTAATATCCCATCTTATTTATTTATTTATAATCATAAAACACTAAAAGACTAAAAGACGTCATAATGGGTTAATGGGTGGTAGGGTAAAAGAATTGACGATTTAAAAATGTTTATTATTATTCTCTTTCACAATTTTTTAAATAAATTTCAAAAAAAATCTTATTTTATTTTTATTTTATACATTCGAACTCATTTCGTCCATACTCTTTATTTCGAATTATCAACCTCCTTTTTTAACAATCCTTATTTAAAACTCCTTGGTATATCCGTGCATTTTATTTTTTACTTTTTAATCCATGTACTTACCTATGACACCATAAAGCAATCTATCTATTCTTTTCCATTGACCTGAAAAAATTTTTTTAGAGGTCATAGACCTTTTTCTCACATATCAATTTTACAAGTCTCATCCTTGTCACTTTATTTCTTTTTTCTTTATTATTTTAAAAGTTGGTGTTAGAAATTAAAAAAGCACTTTGTCTCACGCTTTTTAATTTCTAACACCAGCTTTTAAAATAATAAATAAAAAACAAATAAAGTGACAAGGATGACACTTGTAAAATTGATATGTGAGAAAAGGATAGATAGAGTGCTTTATGGTGTCATACACGGATTAAAAAGTAAAAAAAAACAATGCACGGATATACCAAGGAGTTTTAAATTAGGATTGTTAAAAAAGAGGGTTGATAATGGGGAGGCGAAGGCAAAGTGAATTACAGATGGCGCTCAGTCTTTGGAACAATTGTCAGTTTGAGCTTATATTGTCTTGACTGTGTATTACGTGATTTTACTTTCTTAGATTGTATTTTTTTCGGTTTTGCGGACAAACAATGTATTCTATGCTAACTTTAGCTCATATAAAAGAAGAATTACGGAAAAGAAAAGCCAAAACAACAGGCAAGAAAGTTTATAGCAACTTACAAAAAATTGCTAACAAGCATTACATTTCTTTAAATTTCGTGTAAGATTTACAAGTAATCTTTTTATTTCAGATTAGAAGCATATGATTTAAATTTTAACAAAGCAACTGAGTGTGAATTTCCGTGTTTATAGTTGCCTGATGATGCCTTCTGTGCAATAGTAATTTCAGGTTTCTGTACTGGAATTTGTACCATCCAAAATTCCACGAACCGTTTTATCATATTTATTTTATTATTCTAAGTTTCTTGAATGACTCTGGCATATAAAATTCTATTAATTCTCTGTTTGGCCCCAATATTGGGCTTATTCCATATTTGATATACCTATCAAATTCATCCAAGTTATAAATATGTTAGAAACTGCTGAGGTTGAAATATTAGAGAACAAAGCTGTTATAATTCAAATGTTGTTTTATTTTGGCGAAGCTTCATCAAATTCATGAAACATTCCTTTTGATTTATAATGTTTCTCAGGCTCAGCAAAGGAGAAAATCGAGGGAAAAGCATATTTTTTTGATATTTTTTTGCCTACTATTTTTTTTGTTACTGGGAAATCGATGAACTCCAATATTTTACAAGTTACATGCATAACAATGCGGCATTTTCTCAGTATAAAATTAAAAAGTGCAATACTCCAAGAGATTCCCATATGTTTTGACACTTTCTTTGAGGCGGCCCGGTACCAAAGACCAGACGCCACCTATCGGGATAAAATTGCGCTTTTCCTCCCCATTCGAAATAAAGAGTATGTAGGTAATGAGGTCACATGTATGAAACAAATATGAAATAAGAAAAATTAATGAAATTAATTAACAAATTATTTGTTTTATGATTATAAATAAATAAATAAGACGGAATATTAATGAATAAGAGAAAAACACAACGCAATGTAATCAAAACGACGGACGGGAATCTACTTTACTGACTCTATGAATAAAATTTTTCAGCATTGGTTTGATTGAATTATTTTTGTGATAAATTACAAAAATGAATGCGTCCAACGATGAAGATAGTTGTCTAACTCCAAAAGTTAAGTAAACAAGTTTCTAATGCTGAATTAAGCTTTTTTACCAGGAAAGTCACGTGAAAATTTTCTCGCTGGTCGAGGTGAAAAGTTGTATGTTTTACACGAGACCAAAATGTTGTTCTGCCTCGTGCCTTTAAATCACTCACTGTGCTCAGTAGTCTATATTAGAATAACTCGCTACGCTCGTGATTCAATTCTAGACTACTTCGCTAGTTCGTGATTTAAAGTCGCCACTCGCAGCACAATTTGATTTTGGTCACTTTTATAACAAATAACTATTGTAGTAGGTATCATCACTGACAAATAAAAGTTTCAAAGTGGACTAAAAATTCTAACTGGTTATCATTCTGAATAACTATAACAATTTTTTCCGCTTATTGTTGCTTCCTGACGTTTTTTTATAATGAACTAGCTTCCGCCCGCGACTTCGTCCGCGTGGATATTAGAGAAAATCCTTAGGGAACCTTCAACCAGGATCCGACCAGCCGTTTTTACGCGATTAGGCGGGTCCCCACCAAGCGCGCTGCCTCGCGAGGCAAGACGTTTGCCTCGTGAGGCGGGCCTCGCACGAGGCTGCTCGCTTGGTGGGGACCCGCCTAATCGCGTAAAAACGGCTGGTCGGATCCTGGTTGAAGGTTCCCTAAGGATTTTCTCTAATATCCACGCGGACGAAGTCGCGGGCGGAAGCTAGTTTTTTACAATAATCAGAATTGGTACAGAGATATTAGTAGGTATCTTGTCCCCGTCCCTGTCCCCTTAAAAGCTCAAAAACGACATCCACATCGATTTTCATGTTTACTTACCCCATTTAAGTACCTCTAAGGAATGATTTTCAAAATAACAAAATAGGTATGTAATTGCCTATTTATTTCTAGACGTGCTCCTACGAATTTTAAAATTGTAATTTAAAATTGTAATATCTATTTCATATTCTTTTTCCATGCAAAATTTGAACCCCTGTAGGGGTTCAAATCATGTCCACCTTGTTGGACTATAAATTAATGTCATTTTCGCAATCACCATCCCATAAAACCTCAAAAACGACATCCACATCGATTTTCATGTTTACTTATCCCATTTACCCCTAAGGGATGATTTTCAAAATAACAAAATATATAATTTTTAGATGTGTTCCAACGAATTTTAAAGTTGTAGTGTCTATTTAATATTATTTTTCCATACAAAATTTGAACCCCGATTTCACCCCTTTAGGGGTTAAATCATGTCCACCGTGTTGGACTTCAAAATAAATGTCATTTTCGCAATCACTATCCCATAAAACCGCAAGAACGACATCCATATCGATTTTTATGTTTACTTACCCCATTTACCCCCTACGGGGTTGATTTTCAAAATAACAAAATATATGTAGATTTATTTTTAGACGTGCTCCTACGAAGTTTAAAGTTGTACTGTCTATTTCATATTGTTTTTCCATACAAAATTTGAACCCCATTTTCACCCCTTTAGGGGTTAAATCATGTCCACCGTGTTGGACTTCAAAATAAATGTCATTTTCGCAATCACCATCCCATAAAACCTCAAAAACGACATCCACATCGATTTTCATGTTTACTTATCCCATTTACCCCTAAGGGATGATTTTCAAAATAACAAAATATATAATTGCCTTTTTATTTTTAGATGTGTTTCTACGAATTTTAAAGTTGTAATGTCTATTCAATATTATTTTTCCATACAAAATTTGAACCCCGATTTCACCCCTTTAGGGGTTAAATCATGTCCACTGTGTTGGACTTCAAAATAAATGTCATTTTTGCAATCACTATCCCATAAAACCTCAAGAACGACATCCATATCGATTTTTATGTTTACTTACCCCATTTACCCCCTACGGGGTTGATTTTCAAAATAACAAAATATATGTATATTTATTTTTTAGACGTGCTCATATGAAGTTTAAAGTTGTACTGTCTATTTCATATTGTTTTTCCATACAAAATTTGAACCCCATTTTCACCCCTTTAGGGGTAAAATCATGTCCACCGTGTTGGACTTCAAAATAAATGTTATTTTCGCAATCGTCAACTCAGAAAACCCCAATAACGACATCCATATCGATTTTTAGGTTTATTTACCCCATTGCAACCCCATTTCATCACCATGGGGGTTGAAATTTTACCAATACAATATGCGTTGCGTTAGATTTCCATCCATAAGCCCCTAAATTACAAATTTAGCGATTTTTACTTCAAAAATAAAGGATTATCTTCTAAACACAACTTCATCCCCCTTTTCACCCCTTCTGGGGTAGAATTTTGAAAAACGCTGAGACACGTATTTATTTATTTTCAATCATCAGCCTAAACACAAATTTTGAAGATCCTAGCTTCAAAACTGAGGGACTTTCATACAAACTTTCAACCCTTATTTCATCCCCTTAGGGATTGAATTTTCAAAAATCCTTCCTTAGTGGATGCCTACACTGTATAAGGTATCTGTGTGCAAAATTTCAAGTCTCTAGGTTCAGCGGTTTGGGCTGTGCGTTGATATCTCACTCAGTCAGGACTTTGAATTTTATATATATAGATAATGAAACCTATTAAGGAACAAAATAGATAGATAATATTAGCAAACAATACTGAAAATTGTGTATGAAAATATTTTTTTTAATTGACCGAGCGAGCACGAAGTGCGAGCGAAGCGTCTTTGCTTCAGCTTGGGCAAAAATTCTTTCGTATGTCTGTATGTTCTCTTCTACAGGTCGCATTTCTCAACCGATTCTCGTGAAAATTTGTGAGCAGGTTCGAAAATTATATGGATTTTTTTTGTCGAAATAGATTTTTTTAATTTTTCAAAATGGCGGAGATATGTTAAAAAAACAGGTTTTTCGGCTTTCCAGCGCCGTCTGTTCTCCTCTACAGGTCGCATTTCTCAAGTGATTCTCGTGAAATTTTGTGAGCAGGTTTGAAAATGATATAGATTTTTTTTGTCACGCCACTTTTTTGATTTTTTTCGAAATGGCGGAGATATGTAATAAAAACCTATTGCAGTCCAGCTTTCCGGCTCTGTCTTTTCTCCTCTACAGGTCGCATCTCTTAACCGAATTTCGTGAAATTTTGTGGGCAGGTTCGAAAATTACATTGATTTTTTCAAGTTGAGATGGCTTTTCTAAATTTGACGTAACGGCGGAGATATGTAAGAAAAATGTATTTCAGTCCAGCTTTCTGACGTTGGATGTTCTCCTCTACAGGTCGCATTTCTCAACCGATTCTCGTGAAATTTTGTGAGCCGGTTTGAAAATAATATAGATTTTTTTCGTCACGCCAGTTTTTGGAAATTTTTCAAAATGACGGAGATATTTTAAAAATACATATTTCAGTCCGGCTTTCCAGGGCTGTCTGTTTTCCTCTACAGGTAGCATTTCTCAACCGATTCTCGTCAAATTTTGTAAGCAGGTTTGAAAATTGTATACATTTTTTATGTCAAGCCAGTTTTTCATTTTTTTTTCTAAATGGCGGAGATAATGTAAAAAAAATCAAATTTCAGTCCGTATTTCCAGCGCTGGCTGTTCTCCTCTACAGGTCGCATTTCTCAACCGATCTCGGTGAAATTTTGTGAGCAGATTTGATAAATATATAATATTTTTTTGTCGAGACAGTTTTTCGAAATTTGTGAAAATGACGGAGATATGTAAAAAAACATATTTCATTCCAGCTTTCCGGCTGTTTGATCTCCTCTACAAGTAGCATTTCTCAACAGATGCTGGTGAAATTTTGTGAGTAGGTTCGACAATTATATATAACATTCAGTCAAGCCAATTTTTCCAAATTTATAAAAAAAATACTCACCCATTTTGAAAAATTATCAAAGTTAGAAGCACCATCTAGCTGCAATACTCACGTACCTACTGTGTGCTTTGGAAACTTCATGGCGACATTTTATTCTATTTTTTCGCGAGGTCTACAGCTCACGGAGCCACTAGTTAACTTATCTTCTGATTTGGACACGATCATTACCCACACACACACACACACACACACACACACACACACACATTCACAAACGTCACTGTTTATTAGAACATGCTATGCTTGTTCAAAAACTCGCATAGTCATAAATTTATCTCAGTAATGAGGGAAAAAATAAAAATAGATTATATAAGAATGATAATAATAATATTATTTCTTCAACCAAAAACAAATACAATACATTTTTACTTCACACATATACAAATATTTTTTACAGTTAATTAGCGTCTAAGTCTGTGGTTGATCGTCGGAGCAAGGGCGTCGCCAAGGGTGGGCAGGGGGGGCAGGTGCCCCCCCTAGAGGTTAAAAATGAAGCCAACTGCAAAGCAACCGTAATGTATGTACTGCAAGTAAGCCTAAGGCTGTGCAATTGACTTGCTTTTCCGATAATTCCGCATCTCAAACCTTGAACAAATTCACTAGGTGCTTTTGACTGTAGGTACCTATTTGTACAATTCATATTTTTCTCATCCTCTTTTATATTAATTTGCCCCCCCTGGACCATGGGCTGGCGACGCCCTTGCGTCGGAGTATTCTGAATAATGTCTGTCATAAAACTGAAGTGGCTCGCTACCTAAGGAACATCTCAATTAAGTCTTAAGTGGCTTTGCCTAATTAATTGTCACAAATGAAAAAAGCCAGATAAGAAAATTCAGGAAATATTATTTGTTGAGACTGATGGTCACTGTCAAAATACGAACAATTTTGATCTAGCCCCCATGAAAAGTTTACACCTAGTTTAAACAAAAAGTTTGCTTAGGAAAGAATATGATACTTTGGATGACAAACGTAAGGAGTATTCCTAAGAATTATTGTTAGTAAAACCAGGATTCAAATTTCAAAATCTATCGCAATCGCTTTCAGGATGTGATACATTGATGCTTCTTTTTGGCACAAATAAAAACTTACCAAAGAAATGAAGCAATGTGTCACATCCATCTGTCAAATGAAAGCGATTGCGATAGATTTTGAAAATTAGACAATAAGTATGCTGAACACAGAATAGATATAAGTACTACCACCTACCGTACAGAAAGGACACTCCCCGCCCCGCCCGAGAATCAATTACCTCACCCCTCCCCGCAAGTTCGTGTGCCGAATCGTGTGCTCGTTTAGTCGTGTTTATCAAATGCCAACTTATTTTGATATTCAAAGAGATGCGTCATAACCTTTTAGTCGTGTTTGTCAACTGCCAACTTATTTTCATATTCAGAGAAATGCTTCGTAACTTTATTTATCTAAAAGTTCACACATACGCTATACGGTACAAACTGCACGGTAACCCTAGACTTACACACACAGTTGCGCGTGTACAAAAACGTCATCTCACGTCATCTGTTTATAATAGCGCGGATGTATGGTGTGTCCGGGATGTGATCAGAGGTCTAAACTTACTCTTCGTTTATTATTAAAGCCGGTATTCTGTAGTCAGCTTGGGGTAAATAACTTGAAAGTATAAGTGTCAGTCAGATATGTAACAGGGCTTATATTTGGCAGCTCAGTTTGGTCTCGAAAATTGAAAGGCAAATAGTTTTGTTAACTCACAGACCGCAGAGGCAAGAACGTGGCTGGAATATTTATTAGTCTGACGCTCTTGTAAAGATCGCATGGTTTTGAAGCCATACCTTCATGAGACATATTGATAAGTTCTAATAATTTTAAAAGTATTCTTAAATTTAATGCTTGGAGCTCAGTGGAGCGGTTTAGTTCCTAGCCCAGCGATTGCGAAAGTAAAGCAACGTTCGCAAGGTCGGTCATGGGATGGGTAACCAAAAATTTATTATCTCGAGCTCCTCCGTGCTTCGGAAGGCACGTTAAGCCATTGGTCTCGGCCGCATTTGCAGTCGTTAACACCCACCAATCCGTATTGAGCCCGCGTGGTGGGTTATGGCCCGTACTCCATATCCACCCATAAGGAAGGCCTGTGCCCCAGCTGTGAGGCTGGCAAAATGGCTGATGGACTATTAAATGCAAGAAAAGTAAGGTTGAAAATACCTAGAGCCTAAAACCTCAATAAAACATGCACTTCTTTTTCAACTAGTATACAAATTGACTAGGATTTTAAAATGAATTTTATTTTTGCAGCCTTTTTTAAATCCTAATTTAAAAACAGGGATAATGAAGCTTTACAATTCAACTCATTGCATCATTTTCATTAACTGTGCTGTAATGACCTATTTTAATCACCTCGGGCCTAGTTTATGCCCAATAAAAGCGTTGCCGTGGCACCTACATAATCTTGCCTACAAAGCTCCAATAAATTAGAGAGATTCAATGGTATTAATTGGTCTGAAAAGCAAATTCAGATAGGAGGAGATAAATGGCGTTAATACTAATACTTATAAAGATGGACAGAGAGGCAATTTCCAATAGTAGGTAAACTAGAATAGATCTGGTGCGAGTCGTATTTTTTCTAGAATATTATTTAGTATTAGATAAACTAGAGTTAAAAGAAAGCCTTTTCAGTTAACTTAAAATCTTGTTTGACAGTTTTTACAAAAACGGCACTGCGCATAATTTTTTTGGTATAAAATAATGGCAGATAAATAATATGATGCTAGCTGAAAGCAGAATAAGGTAAAGACGATATTTTTATCTCGATTTAGACCTTTCTGAACCTGAAGCTAACTTCTTAACTAAGCTTTTCAGAATCTAAATAATACTAAAAAATCCTAACTGAAAAACTTGATACTTATCTTGTTTCGAGCCAATTCGAATACGGTAGTGTGAAATATTACCAATTTTTGTACGCACATACTTATTATTATTGAAACATACAATGATCTTCACGGGATACTTGACTTTTGTTTCCCCTGGGACTCATGTCTCATACTCGAATGGAATTACATTGTCGCCATGGTTGTAGGACGGAAATAACAAGTGAAGCATAAAATGTAATAGAAAGGGGGAAATAATGGTAGACGAAAGAAACTCTGACAAGAACAATAAGATAAGAATAAAAAAAATATACTTAAAAGGAACCTTTTCTCGCCACTTTTTTTTAATATAGGTTTTAGGGTCAGCAACAATCATAACTGTTCTTTAATCAATTCAATGAAAAAGAAACTTTTATAGAGCTGTAAAGTTACGTAGATTTTTATTTTGTGCATTATTTACTTACGATGTTTTAGACTCATTTGTATAAAATTACTTCTTTCAGCAAAAACGTGTATATCCATTGAACTTCAATTTTGATGTTTTAATCAACTCTAACTTACATATTCTATCGAGTTTTTTAAGCACAAACTTTAATTTGCATACGCCTATTCACGTTATTTGCGAGATCGCTATTTTACGAGCTCAATATCCATTATAATGAAAAGTGTACTCAATTTCACTTTTACGGCTAAAAAGGTGTTGAAAATTCTTATTGAAATCAAATAACGTCTCCTTACATTGTTATGAACATTCAAACGATATAGCCAATGCGATTGTTTTATTAAAAAATAAACACGTATTATACCTAAGTACTTTTTGCCATTTTTTATTTTAATGTGCTAAAACTACACCATAAAAGATAACTTCATAATGAAAACTAGCATCAAAAGCTGTTAACTACTGGTATAATAGCCAAACTAATGGAAAAAGCTTTTTAACAAGTAAATTAATTTTCGCTAACGTTGACTGAACACGATAGCCAACATCTTTCCTTTTTCCTTCCAGTTCTTTTATCATGTTTGCGTAAAAAATATTTTCTACAATTTTAGGTAGGTACCTAAATTGACTTTAGTAAAATTACTGTTATAGAATTATACGCTAACGACCTTTCACATCGGAGCGGAAGTATTGTGTCAACTCATACCTAACTTCACCAGCAACGGAAGTTCTACAATAGAATTCTAACAACACTCAACTACCCTATAGGGTTCCAATAGGCACGGTTCTCGTATGCTGTTTTGTTTTCAATGGCGTATGCAAACATTATGATGGTCACAGCAGGAATAAGAAGATTATATGCTTTTTTAATAGGGTAATTGATGCGGTAAAACCGCATGTTCAAACTATAATAGAAAAGGTGCTTAAAAAATAAATTAAATAAAAAATATATTAATAACACGACTGCCCTGCCGAAAACGAACTAAAAAGTAAAACAACAAGTGACATTGCAGTCGGGGGACCTTATTATGGAACAAATTTTTTATCAAAGAGATCCCCCGACTGCAATGACACTTGTTGTTTAACTTTTTAGTTCGTTTTTGGCAGGGCAGTCGTGTTTTTTTTAATATTTTTTTAATTAATTTATTTTTATTTTACACATTTTAGTGACATATTATATAGTTTTGGAATGTGCTCATCAAGGCCTTTGAAAATGGCGTCGCACAGTCGCTATATTGATTTTTTCTAAAAAAAAATATAGCCAGTGTCACTCGGAATGCTGTAAGGATTCTAACGATACCCCATTTATCAAAATCAGTTCAGGCATTTAGAAGTTATGGTGGAATAAAGAAACTCACATACCCACAAACATACATGAACCCTTAACACATATTTTTGAACCTGAACACACACTCTTTTTGCTTTGGGCAGTCGTGTAAAAAATGTCTCGATTTTCAAAATTATCTAATGAAATCATAGCTATCTTAAATAAAATATCTGATGTAAAAAAAATTCGGGTCACTATACCTAGTGAAAAGTGTATTATTTCAACGGCATCAACATAGTTTAACAAGAATTATTCCACAAAATAGTCCAAAGCTACTTTAGTAGCTGTCCAATTTCCCGGCTGGTAATGGCACAGCGTAATGAATGACCAGCTCAGTTTGAAGAGGACACTTCGTTTAAGTTAATTACGCTCCCGTAGGACCAACTACGGGATCATAACTGTCTGCGGGCCGAATTACGACAGAGTTTACAGCAGTAAATTTTTATTATGAAGAGTGAAAAATTATTGAAACTGAAATAAAATTGGTGACAGAATTTTCTTTATCATCGGAATTGTTTTTAAATTGAGATCATAGTAGGTTAGGTATAAATATTATAGGTATTTACATTCAACACATATTATTTCAATGATTAAGAAACATTATTTTTGTTAGGTACTGTGACTTTATTTGATGTGATTCTTATCCAAACTATTTCATCAGGTGTTAGTTTTGCATAATTTTTATTACTTATCTAGGTAACTTAGGCAAGGCTCATTTTTAAAGTATGATTGCTAAGATGCCTCTAAACATTATTGTTATGGATTTTCATACAACCATATTTACATAATCAGATAATCAGGTGCTCTCTGTCTCACAAACAATTAGTTTATTGACAAACATTCAATTTATTGCCCAATTTACGGCGATTATAGCACAGCTTATTCCGTAATTCCATATGTGGAAGCTCGCTCGTGGATTATGTTCGAGTAGATTAAAATAAATCATACCAGTATGAACGATACATTTATAACATACACGTGTCTATATTAATTTTAAGCTTCGTGTCACGTTTTGATGACAATTTAATTCTGAAATGTCGGGATTTGAAACCGTATTATTTGGAAGCTCAGCAATCTGCATTTTTGTATAAAATCTGTTCAGGCATTTTATGGTGAAAGAAATAAACTCACACACATACAGGAAACCTGAAAAAACATGTGTATGTTTGTTAATTGTGAGTTCCTGAAAAATTCTTCCGAATGTAATGAAACTTAGATTCTTCCAAATAAACTAAGTTATAAAATATAGTTTACAACCTTTTGCTTCATAGAGTTATGAAATAAAAAATCTGTCGCATTGCTTTTTTAATTGTTTCTTTTGTGTTTTGTTAATCAAAAAAAGTCTCAGGGCATAACAATGAACGTCAGGTACGTTCATTGTTATACCCTGAGACTTTTTTTGATTTTTATTGAAAAAAAGTGAGTTTAGATGATTTGCAACAGGTATTGTTTACACCATTATTCGTATTAAAGATTTATGGTTTTTGGAAACAGAATTTTCGTTCAAGGCGGTGAAGTAAGTGAGCAAACACTTGCGGATGGAAAAATACAGAACGCATTATTTGATATATCTTCCATCCTTTTTGTGAGCAAATTCACAAAAAGGTTGGAAATGATATCAAATAATGTGTTTTGTATTTTTTTCAGCAGCTGCCAAAAGCATGTTGAAAAATAAATAAGCAAAAATCTTGTGAAAGCAAATCAAATATTATGAAAAGAGCGTACAATTGATGCAGTTCTTTACACGATCTAACTCACGTTTCTAACAATAATGAATTTTATCGATTTGCGCATTAAAGCTTCATAACTCTGAAAGCCCTTTAAAATAATTAATTAATCGATAATTTTATACAAATCATTGGTAAGAAATTTGATTGAATCAGGCGTCACTTGGCGGAATTCCCAAACGATAGTGAAAAAAGAAATATACTCGTATGTAGCTTACTTCCGCAAACATGTGCATGTGCATTTTCTTGCTTTGCATTTTGCATATTATATTAGATAGATAGATAGATGAACACTTTATTGCACACACACATTATAAAAATCAATCACAAACTAAAACTTAAATCTATGGTGGGCAAAGGCGGTCTTATCGCTGGAAGCGATCTCTTCCAGACAACCTTTGATTTAGGATAGGTAGCTGAGAAGAGATTTGAAGGGCAGTGCTAGATATAAATGAAAATTAGATACCTACTTAATCTAAGTTATCAAGTCAATAAACTTACATACTATCATACAGAGCAAATTACAAAAAAAAATAAACTACATAAACCTAAATAGTTAATATATAAATATGTGTTGCAAACTAGGATTTTGCTAAAAGGTAAGCGCGCAATTTAGTTTTGAATACGGCAAGGGATTGTGAGTGTCGAAGCTCAGGTGGGAGGTTATTCCATAGGCTAGTCGCCGTAACCGTAAACGACTCTCTGTAATAACCAGAGCCAGGCAGAGGATTTCTAAGGATATTGTCGGTTTTGCTCCGAAGTTCCCGGTTATGATCCACGCCGAGAGGCTGGAAACGCTCTTTAAGATAGGGAGGGGATCTAGGATCATAAAGGATTTTAAAGAGTAGTGTAAGAACATGCTCCTCCCGACGCAACCTAATGGGAAGCCACCCAAGTTCCTTTCTGCAGGCCGACACATGATCGAACTTTCGCAATCCGAAAATGAATCTTATGCACAGATTCTGTAGACGCTGCAGTTTGTCCAAAAGGTCTTCATTGAGGTCAACGGTAGAAACATCTGCGTAGTCAAGAATTGACAAGAGGAGCGATTGTGAAAGTTCGATCTTGGTCTTCACAGGAAGTAAGTTTTTCCACTTACGCAAAGAGCCAGCTGCAGCGTACACCTTCCTGCTCACCTCAGCAATGTGAGGTGACCATGAAAGAGTACTGTCAAAGAGGACACCTAGGTTTTTGACAACATTGCTGAAGGGCAGGGGAGAGGAGTCGAAGAGAAGAGGTGGGACATTGACATGTTGCAGTTTGGCGATCTGCTTTGAACCTCCAATAATAATGGCTTGTGATTTGTGGGGATTGACCGTAAGGCCATAGGACAGGCTCCACTCATGGATGGTGGCAAGGTCAGCATTAAGGCTAGATATAAGATGGTTTAAATCAATGATGGAAGATTGAGAGTAGATTTGGAGGTCGTCAGCATAGAGGTGATACTGGCAAGAAAGAAGAGGTGTAAGGAAATTAATAAAAATAGAAAAAAGGAGAGGGGAGAGGACGACACCCTGGGGTACACCCGCCATAACGTCACAGGGAACAGACATTTTGTCATCAACCCGAACACATTGCAGACGATCAACGAGATAGCAACGAAACCACTCAACCACAACATCCGAAACGAGGACAGTTTTAAGCATTGCCAAGAGTATGTCAAAATCAACAGTGTTAAAAGCGTTGCTGAAATCTAATAGAACTAAAGTTGTAATCTGTTGTTTAGACATACCCTCTCGAATGTCATCAGTTACCTTGGTCAGAGCAGTGACTGTGCCATGCCCAGGGCGGAAACCAGATTGAAAAGGACTGAGAAGATTTACGGAGTTGATAAATGCGTTGATCTGATGAAGCACAAGACGCTCGAGGACTTTCGAAAGAAATGGGAGAATAGAGATAGGCCTGAAATGAGAATGAAGAGAAGGATTAGAGGTTTTAGGGATAGGAATTACTACGGCTTGGCGCCAGCAACTAGGAAAAGTGCCGGTGTCAAGTGAGAAGTTAAATATATAGCAGAGAACGGGGACAATGACAGAACCACACTGCAGAATCATTTTCCGACTTATTCTGTCCGCGCCCTCCGCATTTGATTTGATGTCTTGTAACATCTTTTCAATCTCAGGCTCAGTTACGCGTCGAAAAGAAAATGCAGAGTGGTGAACGTTTGGCATGGAGGCAAGAGACCGCAACGTGATCTGTTTAACTTGAGAAGAGAGAGGAGAGTGAGATAAAAAGTGGCGATTTAGGGAGTCAGGATCCAGGTTAAATGGAGTAGTCGGTTTTGTCTTACCTATTCCCAACGAATTTAAGAAAGACCACACTTTAGCCGGATTTCCATTCGAGACCGAGGCATGTATGTGTAGGCGCTGCGCATCCCTACACAACCTGTTACACCGATTCCTTAACTCCCTATAACGGCACTTGTTCTGTGAGGATGGATCACGCTTGTATTTCGCTTTGGCCGCATTGCGTCGTGTCACCAGGGCCTTAATATCCGCGGTGAGCCAAGGAGCAGGAAGATGCTTTAGACGAATGGGTCGCAATGGGGCATGCTGGTCAAAGAGTTGGATAAGGATTGAGTTGAAAATGTCCAGCTTTAGATCAATGGATATATTATTTGCGGAAGTAAGCTACTTTTTTTTTTCTTAATCCTATATCGTTCATATTGACAGAATAGAAGCGGTTCAGCGTAGGTTTGTGCGATCAATATGTCTGAAGTTTAGTCTGCCTATAATTATAAGAAGTTAAAAGATTATTCGGATCGTCTTAACTATTTTGGTATGGTCACTCTGGAGCAGGGGCTTCCAACCTTTTACCCTGTGTGTGCGGTGCACAACGGTAAGCTAAAATGCTTACGCCCCCCCCCCCTCCCGTAAATTTAAATTCTAGAAAATTAAGTCAACAAACACAAGAGGTGCACTAAGAAGCCGTGTCCTCGTAAGCAAATTGAGGCAACTAATCATCGTAATTCGTAACGTCTACTGGTTGGGGACCCATGCTTGTGCTCTCTTTATCGGATTGCCAATGGATCGGGGATTGATAGCGGTTTGGTCTAATCGTTAAAATTCAAAGTACCAACTTGATCTGTGCGTAAGCCACAATACACCTGAGCGCTTCCGTGCTTCGAAGGGCACGCTATACCTTCGGTCCCGGCTGTTGTCATCCGATAACAGTCGTTAAGCCAAGTTAGAGCCCTTACAGGCGGCTTGATAAGCTCTAACACCAGAGGTGGCCACTATTCCTCATAATATGATAAGTAAGTAAGTAATTCAAGAGAAAACATTACATCTTAGGATACTTGATTCATAAGAATCATTATCATCAGTTCAGCGGTAAAAAACAAAGTCAGCAAAATTTTTGCTGACTTTGGCAGTTCTCAAAATACTTGCAGATAAGTACTTTCAATAAAAAAAGCAAAACCTCCTTCAACAACCTTGAAAAAAGCAGCTCTATTTTATAGAGCTGCAAGAAAATATAATGTTCAAATCGATTAATTAAAACACGTCTATTGAAGTCGGGTGGAGCTGGAAGCATTTTTTTTTACCTTATTGTATTGTTTATATTCTAAAAGCCCCACCCGACTTCAATAGACGTGTTTTAATTAATCGATTTGAACATTATTTCTTGCTTTTTATAGAGCTATTTTTAAGGTTTTTGAAAGAGGTTTTGGTTTTTTATAAAGCTTTTTTATTTTAAACTTTTTTGTGGTAGATATGTAAGCGATGATTTTATAAAATAAAACGTTATAATGTTAAATGTTTCACCTTTTTCAATTGTATACCCCGAATAACTCAATTTCCACAGGAGTTCTGTTGGGCCTTCTCAGTTCAACTGTGGTCCAGTACGTCCTTGACAAAATAGATAGGTACCTTAACTTGTTTTTGATTGTAATAAACCAACATTTCAATCACTGTACAGTTCCCATTTGATTTTGAGGAGTTCCC
The DNA here is from genome assembly GCA_928269145.1 of Agriphila tristella. Classification (NCBI taxonomy): domain Eukaryota; kingdom Metazoa; phylum Arthropoda; class Insecta; order Lepidoptera; family Crambidae; genus Agriphila; species Agriphila tristella. Next base: position 19,898,927 of record OV743440.1, on the reverse strand, counting down.
TCGTAAATCTTCAAAATCCAAAGTCCAATACCAATGAAATTAATTATCATCTTTAAGGTGTCTTCTTTCAAACAAAAAAAGGATCATCTAAATCGGTACATAAACAAAAACGTAATGGTTGAAAATCCGTCTGAATTCATATAAAATGATAACGAAAACGACAGTATTTTCAAGATTACTTGAAAATTACTGAACCGATTTCAAAATTTCAAAAAATGGGACCAACTTGGGACCAAACCTCATGTTATAACGTTTGAATCCTTTCAATCGGTTCAGCCGTATTCGAGTAATCGGTGTACATACATATAAAAAAAAATACGCGACGAATAGATAACCTCCTCCTTTTCAAATTTTTGAAGTCAGTTAAAAATGAAGAGAAAATAAAAAGGATGAGATATTACTGTTTTTTCTAGTCAAGTCCATCTATCAAAAAAAGGTAAAATATACATTATACACTCAACTGTGTCCATGCATGTCCATGGGGACATTAGTAGACCCGAGGTTACCCTTTGAATTATTCTGTCTGTATAAAAGTATGGTAGGTAGTCTTCAAGCTTATTTGGCTGATCTGTGATAGATGTCAAGTTTTGACTTTGTTTTCTAAAAGATGCATTGCTAAAGTACCTACATCATTAGGTATAAGTTATATAACACTGTGGTTTATTGGTTATTAGCTTCCGCCCGCGACTTCGTCCGTGTGGACATTCGGAAAATCCCTAGGCAACCTTCGACCAGAATAAAAAGTATCCTTTTTAAATTTGAGTTTTTTGCATTCACAATGCTATTTTTAAACAATACTAAATAATATACTAGAAAAAATACGACTCGCACGATCAATACTCAGACGGGAATCGAACCCGCGACCTTTGGATATCCGGTCCAATGCTCTGACCGCTGAGCTACCGAGTCACTAGTGACATCGTCGAATTTCTTCTAGTATATCCTACTCTTACGCTGCAAGTCAGCGTTATTTCACCAATGTGAGGAATTACCTCGACATTCAATTGAAATATCTTTCCAGATATTTAGACAATTGATCAAGATGAAATAGCTATATAAATTTTTTAATTTGTTTGTTTGATCTGGTGCGAGTCGTATTTTTTCTAGTATTTTATTTAGTATTGTTTAAAAATAGCATTGTGAATGCAAAAAACTCAAATTTAAAAATTATATAGCTATTTCATCTTGATCAATTGTCTAAATATCTGGAAAGATATTTCAATTGAATGTCGAGGTAATTCCTCACATTGGTGAAATAACGCTGGCTTGCAGCGTAAGAGTAGGATATACTAGAAGAAATTCGACGATGTCACTAGTGACTCGGTAGCTCAGCGGTCAGAGCATTGGACCGGATATCCAAAGGTCGCGGGTTCGATTCCCGTCTGAGTATTGATCTGGTGCGAGTCGTATTTTTTCTAGTATATTATTTAGTATTGTTTAAAAAGTATCCTGTCTTAATCCAGTCTATAAACTATAATCCAAATCTATTCAGCCGTTTTTGCGTGATTGATGAACAAACATCCAAATCCACAAACTTTCACATTTATAATATTGTAGCATATATAATTGATATACTAGCCCGAGCCCCTTACTTAGCATTTTTGTAGCATATATAATTGATATACTAGCCCGAGCCCCTTACTTAGCATTTCTTTGATGAAGGGGTTTTCCCTGACTTAAAGAAAACTAGTAAATTAATTCCTCTTTTTAAATCTTCTGATAAAAGTGATCCACTACGGAACCCTATAAGGTTCCGTAGTTACCGCGCATGGCCCGACACCCACTCTGCTGGTTTTTATTATTTAAATCCTTAGCTTTCACAAAAGTAGCTTTGGTGATCCGGTGTTCATTATTATTCAGCACCACAGTGGAAAATTTAAACAATACAACACAATGAAAATAGGAATGACGAAAATATTTTTCCTTACTTCAATGCTATTGATTCCCAGGAGGGGAGTACAATAAAATTTGTATTCGGTTTAGTTGTGGTAGCGCTTAAATTCAAATCCTGGCCTGCTATCACCATCTTACCTAAGTCTGCCCATAACAACAATTTAAAAGTTGTTATGTTCCGGCAGTTAGATGTAAGATAGCCAGTACTTCGGTGGTGAGGATTACGAGTGTAGTGCGCTTCCACCTTCAGACTTATCGTCACTTAACCACAGAATATACTTAACATCAAGTGAGGTGAAGACGAAGCTAAAAAGATTTCAGGCGTTGTATGTAGGTACTGTCAGCAAAGTTATGAGCTGAATACCTTAAGGTTCGTTTCTAGATTGAGTAGTCTGTATTGTCACAGTTTTAATAACTTACATTCTTTATACTGTGGTATTGTCTTGCATTTACCCAAAAGTCACAAAATCATCTTTTGTATAAAAACAATGGAGGCAGGTAAAGACGAACTTTTGGTTCCATCCTTGCAAGCGATTTATTTTCAAACTGTTAAGGCTTTAACATGCCTCAATCCGAGCGGGTCGATCCGTGATGGTGTGAAATCGAACGTAACTCTACTCACTTTGGGTTCAAATCAGTGCGCGTTCCAACGCGGCGGTTACGTTGAGAACTAGCGCCGAATTCTCAATTTTTACAGGTTTTTATTAAATTTCTTCGCTTTCAAGTAAGTTAAAAAAAATCTGTTCAATTAAGATTGAAGGTATTAACATCGCCGATTTTTATGTGTTGGTTTTAACATTAACGAATGTTCTGTTTACGAGAAATTTTGCAAATAGGACCAGAAACAGGGTCCACGGAATATTTTTTTACATCAAAGGTGGTAACATTTTTACAAATGTTTTCAATTAAATCTATTGTGTATTATTCCAAGTACATTATATATTTTTTCCATGATAGCTTCACGCGCGTAATCTTTCAATAATTTGAATTGAATATTGGGATTTGACCCTTCTTAGCGCCTTAAGGTCATAACTTTGCTGACTTTACAATGAATCATAATCACAATTGAAGTCTTGACAAAGGTTAATTAAACAAAAAGTTGTCTATAAATTAATTGATTGAAGGCCTTAGATTATAAGCTATCTCCGTTAATCTGTCACGTTGGCTTTATAACTCATTGGCTATTCATCGAATTTCGTGGACTGTGGACCAGCGATGAAGGATTAAAACATTGAGCCTACTGGGAAAATTTGAATTGAAACATGCAGGGATAGATTAAATTGAATGTATATTTGTAAATAAAACAAGACGGGATCAAGGTTTAAATCGGTTATTTTAGCAACCTATTTATTATGTCCATCCCTTTATTTTTAGAGTGATTTATTAATATTTCATTAACTAGAATACTAGATTATTCTGCTAAAAAAACCGTTGCTCTATAATATTAAATTATACAAAAATACTGTTGTTTACTGCCAGTATTAACTTTATAAAAGATAATAATTTATTATTGTTGCTTTTTACAACGATACATTATGCAAATAATTATGTATACCTAATTATGCACATGAATGTGAAGGGAGTGGATGAAGAAATGACGAGTGACAGGAAGGAATGGAAGAAAAGGACGCAATGCACCGACCCCAAATAAATTGGGATAAGGGTAGGAGGATGATGATGCATACAAGACTTTATCTACTCCCATGATATATATCCTCTACCTAGAAAGGGTTTTGAAACTGTGGCTTATTGGTAACATTTAAACAACCTGGGGGTCAAGTTTGCTAATGGTAACGTCAAAATTCGTGGTTGAATGGTATTTGAATGGTAATGCTATTTGACACAGTTCTTGTTTCTTAAACCCAAAATCGATGCACAATGGGTTTTCGTTTTGGGTTTAAGAAACACAATGTGTTTCAGTTCTGGGTTTAAGAAACAAGAACTGTGCCAAAAAGCATTACCATTCAAACACTATTGAACTACGATTTTGACGTCAACATTAGCAGACTTGACCCCCTGTTTCATGGTAGCCTCAATGTCCGAGCAAGGGTTTGTCGTGCCGCGTGCCCTTCGCGCCCACGCCCGCCGCACGCGCCTCCGTCATAAAATCATCTGAATGAGTGTTTTAATGTTGTTCTGAACTTCATTATGTAACTCGTTCGGGCTCGTGTACGGGGAGGAGCGCATGCGACATGCTCTCGCTCAGATATTGTGGTTACTATGACACTGGGTGTTTTAATGTTGGCTATAAGCTAACTGTTTTAGAACTTTTTATAGGGGAATTTTTACACCCATGCTGGGTGTAGTTAAATGTTATTGTTACTCAAATGTTTCGTCCAAACAAATTAAGCCTGTTTTTCTTCCAACAAAACTCTCTACAGTGTGTTTAAACAAATAACAACAACTATGTAATGCTAAGTGGCCGCCCACAACTTGGACAGTTAGGTATTTATTTTTCCCTCGGGAACTTTACTTTTATCTGGATGAAAGGTACCCTATGTGTCCTTATCTGTACCCCAACGGTGTATAGGTATGTAAAATTTAATAATGCTCGGGATCGAGTAGTTAAGACGTGAAAGCACAACAAACTAACACACTTTTGCATTTGTAATATTTAGTAAGGATTCAGAATCAGTGACACTAAGCGCTCCCGCCCACGAGCGATTGCTGAGCGATTTCTTGTCGCCGAGAATAGAACATTATAGAGTTCAATACGTAAACTCCCACGACCTTCAAAAAGTAGCTCGGCGACTAATCACCCGCGAAATGACACGACAAAATGTTTAACTTAGCCAACGACAAAAAATCGCCGCGGTTACCGCAGCTACAAATAGGCGCTCGTGGGGGGGAAGCCTAAATAAAAAAGTTAATTAATAATTAAGTCCTATATTTTTTTTATGAAAGAAATTTCTTTGTCAAATGGGGAGGAAAAGCGCAATTTTATCCCGATAGGTGGCGTCTGGTCTTTGGTACCCGGCCGCCTCAAAGAAAGTGTCAAAACATATGGGAATCTCTTGGAGTATTGCACTTTTTAATTTTATACTGAGAAAATGCCGCATTGTTATGCATGTAACTTGTAAAATATTGGAGTTCATCGATTTCCCAGTAACAAAAAAAATAGTGGGCAAAAAATATAAAAAAAATATGCTTTTCCCTCGATTTTCTCCTTTGCTGAGCCTGAGAAACATAATAAATCAAAAGGAATGTTTCATGAATTTGATGAAGCTTCGCCAAAATAAAACAACATTTGAATTACCTATAACAGTTTTGTTCTTTAATATTTCAACCTCAGCAGTTTCTAGCATATTTATAACTTGGATGAATTTGATAGGTATATCAAATATGGAATAAGCCCAATATTGGGGCCAAACAGAGAATTAATAGAATTTTATATGCCAGAGTCATTCAAGAAACTTAGAATAATAAAATAAATATGATAAAACGGTTCGTGTAATTTTGGATGGTACAGAAATTCCAGTACAGAAACCTGAAATTACTATTGCACAGAAGGTATCATGAGGCAACTATAAACACGGAAATTCACACTCAGTTGCTTTGTTAAACTTTAAATCATATGCTTCTAATCTAAAATAAAAAGATTACTTGTAAATCTTACACGAAATTTAAAGAAATGTAATGCTTGTTAGCAATTTTTTGTAAGTTGCTATAAACTTTCTTGCCTGTTGTTTTGGCTTTTCTTTTCCGTAATTCTTCTTTTATCTGAGCTAAAGTTAGCATAGAATACATTGTTTGTCCGCAAAATCGAAAAAAATTAAAAAATACAATCTAAGAAAGTAAAATCACGTAATACACAGTCAAGACAATATAAGCTCATACTGACAATTGTTCCAAAGACTGAAGCGCCATCTGTAATTCACTTTGCCTTCGCCTTCCCATTGTCTTCGAAAGAATCCTCTTTCATTGTTGACCTTAAAGTAATGAGAAAACTTTGATAGGTACCTACATCTTTCATTATTATTGACATAAAACTTGAAAATAGATTTTCGTAATTTCTGTATGAGACACAAAAACACACACTTATACACCGTCATTTTGTAGTCGTTTTAATTAGCTTAAGGGTGTGCTGTACCAATGAAAATAAACATTTTTGCCCAAGAAACATGGGTCGAAAAACGACAAAAAAATTTGGGTCTCCCATACTAACTAGACAGCTAAAACATTTTATTAGTATCGGAAAGGCAATTTTTTTTGTCGTTTTTCGACCCATGTTTCTTGGGCAAAAATGTTTATTTTCATTGGTACAACACACCCTTAAGTTAATTAAAACGACTACAAAATGACGGTGTATAATTCTTTGCCAAAAGAAGTTTTGGTCAAAAGTAGTTAGTATTCTTTGCTAATGGCATAAAATAACTGGATGGACGTACAGACATGGCGAAACTGTAGGGGTTCCTTCCTTGTTGGACTACGGAACCCTAAAAAATGGACAGCAGTGCTACAAGCACAGACCAAATCGGGCTATAAGTACCTAATCCTAAGAAGTAATCATTCTATTATTAGCTTAAAGCGCAACAAATGCCAAAACTGTTTTCGAATACGGCGAGCGGCAATAGCAAAGTTTTATTCGCTATTATTAAAATTAAGGCCAAAATATTAACAACTGTGAAAGAATTATCAAATTATCTTAAAAAATTGAAAAGTTACAAGACGTAAAAGTTACGATTTTAAGATAATTTCGCTCATCGGGCCTGTTTTACTTTCCAGCGGAGGCGCGACGGTCGGTGGCTTGTCTGGGCACGAGTAGCGTGACGTCATCTCGAGCGGCCCGCCGCACCACCACCAGCATGCAAGCTAGATAGGGAGACGTCACGCCCGGCGTTCTTACAATCGGTCAATTGGGTCGCGCAAAAATTCTTCAACTTAAATTACTAGTATTTATTGCTCTGCTAGTATTTAGGTAGCTAGGTATTTATAGACGGATTTCATTTTTTTACTGATATATTAATTTTAGGCAACCTATATTTTAATTTATGAAGTTAAATAAAGTTGTTTTAACATCATGAAACCTTTCCATTCTGTCTTGAACATTACGAGGTTTTTTTTATTTTGGGCTTATAAGGATTTATTAGCAGGTTCAGGCGTTCGAGAACTTATCTGAAAGTTTAATACGTATAATAAACTAGCTTTTGCCCGTGACTTCGTCCGCGTGGATATTCGAGAAAATCCTATGGGAACTTTAAACCAGGATAAAAAGTATTCAATGTTTTAATTTCATCAAAATCAGATCAGCCGTTTTAATGTGATTAGGCGGATCCCCACCAAGCGTGCTGACCCGCTTCCTCTCATAAAATTTCATCCACTATTTTGACACCTACAGACTTTCATACAAACTTTCATCCCCTATTTTAAATCTTTCAACCATTATTTCGTAATAAAAGGTAGCCTGTGTCATTTTTCAAGCTTTACTCTATCTCTGTGGCAAATTTCATTTAAATCGGTTTAGTATTTTAGGCGTGAAAGCTTAACAGACAGACAGACAGACAAAATTACTTTCGCATTTATAATATATGTCAATTTAACTCGTGGAAGTCGATTAAATAACATAATCTCGTAGTGTAAAAGTATGTAAGTAAGTACCTAATAAATACGATAGTGGCATAACTTTTTAGTCTCTCTATTCTGTGGTACAATCAAATTTTCATCTTCTATTTCAACCCCTCCAACCCTTATTTCGCAATAAAAGGTAGCCTATGTCCTTTCTCGAGCTCTATTCTACCTCTGTACCAAATTTCATCTAAATCGGTTCAGTAGTTTCGGCGTGAAGGCGTAACAGACAGACGGATAGACAGATAGAGTTACTTTCGCATTTATAATATTAGTATGGATTTTTTATTATTGATTTTGAATTTCGTTCTGTCAATTTTACACATGGTAGTCGATTAAACAACATAATCTCGTAGTGTAAAAGTATGTAAATGGGTACCAAATAAATACGATGGTGGCATAACTTCTAAAGTCTCTCTATTCTGTGGTACAATCAAACTTTCAACCCTTATTTTGCATTAAAAGGTAGCCTATGTCCTTTCTTGAGCTCTACTCTACCTCTGTACCAAATTTCATCCAAATCGGTTCAGTAGTTTCGGCGTGAAGGCGTAACAGACAGACGGACAGACAGACAGAGTTACTTTCGCATTTATAATATTAGTATGGATTTATCAAATTATCAAATGAAACTAGAAGTCATTGTTAACCTTCAGTTCGAAGGTTAACTCTAGACTTCGAAACGGGATCTTTTGTAAAACTATCACAGGCACTAAGCACCAACTTCTGATTATTTAAATCTAAAAATAAATAAAACTGGGTCACTATATTCACCTTTATAGATGCTCACTCCCTTTCAATATTAAACAATAATCATTACAAATATTATTTAGAGAACCATAAAAGTTTAATGAATTTTATCTCTATTTTATTTATTAGTAATTCTTTTCTGCGAAACAAAAAAATCTAAATTAATCGTCATTTGTCACGCTTTTTCTGAGAACTAAATGGTTTTAATTAACTGGTTATTTATTAACTTGAATTACCAAAAGCGTACACGGCTAAAATTGCAAATAAAACAAATTGACCGCTCTATGCTAGAGAAATTTCATTATAGATGACAAACTGCCTCCCTTAAATTAGTGCTAAGGCGAATTTATCTAATTTCAATTATCGAATTCCAGAACAGTTTTTTTTTGTTTTACCTGTGTTTGAAGATCAGTAAAAAATCTTTTCAAATGCGGCAATATCAATATCCAATCGATGGATAAATTATTTATTAATTTTTGGCTGATTTGTATAGGACAATGCCGGGTTTGTTACGAACTCTATTTTTAAACAGTAATTTGTATGGGATATTGCCACATACATATATGTTTACATAATATAAAATACGTTCATAGATTTATAAAACGCTATTTTTAGTTCATTTTGGATATTAAGTGCAGATCCGAATTAGTTATTAACAGACATCGCAATCTGTCGGGAATACCAGGACCGCCTTTAAGGGTTATGAGGGTTCTCTTTTTAATTTGTATTTTGCAGGAAGTTCTAATGTTTATAATAATTAATTCCTTGTTAATTTGAGATAATAAACACAAACTCAATACATAGTAGCCCTCCCCCACTGTCAGAAGACAATTTATTAAGGGGGCCCCATTCATGATTATTTAATACGGACCTGGAATTACTGGCAGATTCTGACCTTTGGTAATTATAGAGTAAACAAACAGTGCCAATTTGAAGACTAAGTTATTAACTTCGAAGATAAAACTTTTGTAACCGCTTGAAGTTCTTTTAAAACTAAACTCCATTTGGACCATCGGCCAAGAAGCTCATTTTCTGGTCCAATATTGGGACCAGACCACATTGATAAGATAGCCATTAGTTTGGTGTTATCAAATATTCTTCGAACGTAAGGCGTACGGGACGGTTAGGGGACGGGAACGGGAACGAGAACAGGATGGGAACGGGACAGGAACGGGATGGGAACGGAAACGGAAGGGGTACGGGATGGTTACGGGACGTTTACGGGACGGGAACGCAAACGGGACGGGAACGGAACGGGAACGGGGAACGGTAGCGGGAGCCGGAGCGGGAACGGGAACGGGAACTGGAAGCCTTGTGCGAGGCCCGCCACACGCGGCAAATGTCTTGCCTCGCGAGGCAACGCGCTTGATGGGGACTCGCCTAATCGCGTAAAAATGGCTGGCCGGATCCTGGTTGAAGGTTCCTTAAAAGGATTTCGTCTAATATCCACGCGGACAAAGTCGCGGGCAGAAGCTAGTACTTTTATAAAGCTAACTAAATTTGCTACAATTTGAGCCTATCACCACAGAATACATAATCTATCACAAGCAAGTTTCGAATTGATATTTAAAATTTTTGTTCAGTTTTAATAAAAATAATAAGTTCCTTACAACGGTAACAAAGTTATTTTTTTTTAATTAGCCAAAACAAGAACATTTTCTTTTATTATTATTTTAAAAATAGAAGGATAATAGAGCTCCTACGAGGTATTTTTCTTTTTCAATATTCCAATTTGTGTATTTAATGGCGATTTTTTTCTTTAATCAAGCGAGTATTTTATTTTTGTTTTTATTTTTTTTAAATAGTTTAGCCATTGAATCGTACAGATATGAATCCAAAAATGAATTTGAGACCCTAAATTCATACGAATATGATATCAAACTAGGCATAGCAGCTTAACTAATACATCTATCGAGATTGGGCTGAAAGCCAAAACTTCAAAAAATGTACTACAAAAATCGTGGTGGCTCCACTTCTTATATCCATCCTAGGGTCCTAAGGACCAATCCTACCAAAGGAAATCTCTGGTTCACAAAACGCCGTATTTTTCAACCAACTGACGCCACTAAGAACGTAATAATATAGAAACGTTTTCGCATTTAAAACTATACAATAAAATCCAAACTTTGCTTTGGTTAAGGTTTAATGTTTAGTGAAGATTTTGTGATTTTGTTTTTTGCCACTTAATCTTAGTTATTATACTTTTAAAAAGGTATCCATAATTTGTATAATCCCTTCTTTAAATCGAATAATCCTGTTAAACCCACTTGCGTTAGCTAGGTTAACATTTAACTCAGAGTTAATGCATACAAAATTAACTCTAACTCTGAGTTAGATGTGTTAGCTTGGCGCAATTGGGCCTTATATACCTATGTATACCCGAAAGACACCACCAACACACGATAAAAAATGACTAGATAGTAGTAGCAAAATATTTTAAACAGAATTCCGCTTTATCGTGTTCCCACATCATTTAATAGGTTAAATTATATTTTATTTTCATTGATCCTTTAGTACTTAAACCTTAATTACCTCTCTGGCTCTTGTTTGTCAATTTCGAAAGAGCTGGTTATGACATGCCCCCTTGAGGTTCATCCCTGCAGCTTTCCACAAGCCACCTTCCGACCCGCAACATACAGCTAAGCACGTGCTTAGTCCACCCACCACCCAGCTGACCTCTTTTACGAGAGGTGGGAGATGGCGTACGAGTAATCCTATTCTTATCCCCAATAGAGGATGGATGGCTTTTAGATACCTTAGGAATTATCCCCATAGTAATACGCGTACCCAGCGTTAAGCCGCTCCTAAAAATTATAATTAAAAAAAAGAAATATATGTCACTTGCTTCGGCAAACAAATTATGCAAGATGCACCACCCGCCCGCCCGCAAAAATATGCACATGCACACCACAAAATATCAGTGCACAATACCTGCATTTGTCAGAGGGCGTTGTTGCTCATTTGGTGTTGGTTACGCACGATTTAACTCCTGAGGATGCTCCGGGTTGGGGTGAAACACGATGTAGGTAGAGTAGCCTAATTGGTGAAGGTGCTAGGTGTGTTGCTGTCTGGCTAAATGCATGTATTGTGCACTGATATTTTGTGGTGTGCATGTGCATATTTTTGCTGGCAGGCGGGCGGTGCATCTTGCACATATAGTTTGCGGAAGTAAGCTTCATATATTTCTTTTTTCAAAATGGTTTGGGACTTCCGCCAAGTGACGCCTAATTCAATCAAATACAAAAAATTTTAATTAACTAATATCTTCAGTAAAGAAATACATTTATGTTTACAGGTAAAAATTTAATAACCACTGAATGGCTCTTGTACACAGCAAAATGGCTAGGGTTGACTGTACAATTCTTGAGTAGTTTGACTTGTAAGTCGCAAAAGTTCAAAGGCTTCTTTTGAATAAGTATTCAAAGGAAACAAACAAGAAAATACTGACTTCTGTAAAAACAAATGTATCGCTTACCTTTATTGCAAAAACAAAACTGAAACAAAGGAAAGTACTTCATCATTTGTCTTTTTTAGGGTTCCGAACCCAAAGGGTAAAAACGGAACTCTATTACTAAGACTCCGCTGTCCGTCTGTCTGTCTGTCACCAGGCTGTATCTCATGCACCGTGATAGATATATAGTTGAAATTTTCACAGATGATGTATTTTTGTTGCTGCTATACAAATACTAAGATTAATAAATAATGAAAAATATTAGAAAAAATCGGCTCACCCGTAGCAACTTAGACGGGATAAGTTGCTACGGGTGAGCCGATTTTTTCTAATATTTTTCATTATTTATTCATCTTAATATAAAAATAGCATTGTGAATGCAAAAATCTAAAAGTTTACAAATACTAAATAAAATATATATTTAAGGGGGGCTCCCATACAAAAACCGTGATTCTTTTGCCGTTTTTTGCTCGATATTAATAACGAACAAAGGTAGACAGTTGAAATTTTCACACACGATGTATTTCTGTTGCCGCTATAACAACAAATACTAAAAACAGAATAAAATAAACATTTAAGGAGAGCTCCTATACAACAAACGTATTTTTTTTGCCGTTTTTTGGTACGGAACCCTTCGGGCGCGTACTTAGCCGGTTTTTACACAAAGTCTCACTTCAGAATAAGTCAAGACTGGGATATTTTTACCTCTGTTGATTTAGGATCTTGTTAAAATGCAAATAGAGTGGATAGGGCCAAAGAGAAAGATGCTACAAATTAGGATTACTTTGCCGTAAAGACTCTACAGTAAGAAGAATATTCCACTTCGATAACTTTGGCAAACAAGTTTGAGGAGCTTAATTAAATAATCTTAACCGCAAGTTTTGGCAAACAATGCCGATTGCCAAATTACTTCTGTAAAGGTATAGTTTAATAAGTGTTTAAAAGATTTTCAAGTTAATATTATTTCAAATGTTTGACAAATCACAAATAATTTTAATCGACCAAAATAGAATGTAATATATGCTCGAGATTCAACGAGGATCAAGTTTAAACGTGTGAACCTGAAAGGCTTTATTGCGCGCTCGAGCAAGGTTGGTTCAGATATTTGAGCTCGCCAAACTTACGCTTTGTAAAAATTTGCTCATCGATTATGTTTCAGCGTCGAGAGGAGAACCATACTATTAGATTTCAATTAAGTACTAGGTTTTATTTCTGAAACCTTTGTACAGAGCTAACTTATTTTCATGATAGGTATGTAGGAAGTATACTTATAAAAGAATAATGAAATATTCACTTCTCAAGCTTACGCGCTCACTAGACATGAAATAAAAGACTTTTTAATGGATAAGTACTAGCGCGGTTTTATTGAAAGTACTTTGGTAATTAGTTGGTATTTGGTTTGATTTTTGATTTTCCGACGTTTCGGCACCTTTGCAGCTGCCGTGGTCACGGGGGACTGACCACGGCAGCTGCAAAGGTGCCGAAACGTCATCGGAAAATCAAAAATCAAACCAAATACCAACTAATTACCAAAGTACTTTCAATAAAACCGCGCTAGTATCCGTTAAAAAGTCTTTTATTTCATGAATAATGAAATATTCAAACATTCAATAATGATAAATTTCAGAAAACTCAACCAAAAGCACGAAACAGTATTTCAAAAATACTTTATTATAATAGGTAGAGTAGGTATGTTTGATTGCCTTTAAGGTGAAAAAGACAATGATCAATGGCGACTTTGCCGTAATTAATGAAACCAATCTCCTTTGAGTGTTCTTATTAAAATTACCTGAAAAAAATGCTCATTAGTCATTTTAATTGTGTCTGTTTTTCGTACACTAATTACCAATTTTAGGAATTTGATAAGAAAGATACGTTGCCGTTTTCTGCGCTCATTTGTAGGCGTAATGATAAATCAATTATTATGAAAAGCGTTCAAGATTTGCGCGTGCCGCTAAAGTCTCAAATCTTAAGGTTTAAAAAATTTGGTGATTTTCATTTTCGAATAGTGTACTTTTCGTTTATTATTTTATTATAAAATAACATTAAGTACCTACGCTCAAAATAATCATTTAAGAAAACACAAGGTTTCGTAGACTCTTCAAATTAATGTAAACTAGATAAACCTTGTTAGTTACAATAATAATATTAGCGTAATTGAAACTAGAAAGTTTAGTTTACGTAAATTGAATCTTACCGATTCTAAACCTAAGCCATTTAGGTAATAAATTTAGTTAGGTATACCTATCTTTGTTTGTGTGGGCGTTGTATTCTTGTATATTATTCCAAACATCGAAATCAAATTGTTAAATTGTTTAAAGCGAAGCAACAATTTATTCTAAGGGCATTGCTTTTGCAGCTGCTATAGGCGCATTACTCGATTTTTGGTGAAAAAGGACGGGAAAAAAACCTGCATCAAAAACCTTAGAAAAACAACCTGATAAAGTCGGGTGGGACCGAAACGATTTTGTCGTTTTTTCATAAATCTACCTAACTTTTAATAACAGGTACTTATTTCGATGCTTTTTTATAATCTTTTTTGTCTAGTCCAGAAAGTCCTTGACCACAGAAAGGTAAATAACTTGTTAGGGTTCTGTACCCAAAGGGTAAAAACGGGGCCTTATAACTAAGACTCCACTGTCCATCTGTCTGTCTGTCACCAAGCTGTATTTTATGAACCGTGATAGCTAGACAGTTGAAATTTTCACAGAATATGATGTATTTCTGTTGCCATTATAAAAAAATACAACAAATACCAAAATAGTAGATTATACAACAAGTGAATAAAAAGGGAATTTAGTTCGAGGGACTAAGTTGGATCCCGAGAGTAGCGAAGGATACAAAGGACCGAGATGAATTTTTTTTTTCACGGGTTGTGTACTCTACTTTTTACCATTGACTGCTAGAAAACAAATAGGTACCTAGCAGTACTTTATACTTAGTATTTATAGATGACCATCAGCCATTTTTAATGTCACCACTGCTGGGGCACAGGCCTTCCTTATGGGTGGGAGGATGGGCCATAACCCACCACGCGGGCCCAATGCGGATTGATGGGTGTTAACAACTGCAAATGCAGCCGGGACCAACGGCTTAACGTGCCATCCGAGGCACGGAGGAACTCAAGATATTACATTTTTGGTCACCCATCCCATGACCGACCCATGCGTGAAATTAGAAGTTTTCCAATGACATAAAACAACCACGCCAAGAGAGAGATTACATGATCAGTCTGGCATCAGTCCATTTCATCAGTCTGTATAGACTGTATTTTTGCAGACTGAATATTGTACCAGACTGACGGAATAGACTGATGCAAGACTGAACATTCAATCTCCCTCTAATAGATAGAAAAGAACCCAAACATAAATCACTAAAAAGAACCTTATTAAATTTGGCGGGATATTTTTTTTCTTTAATTTTATCACAGTACATATATAAGTTTTTCAAACAGTAGAGGAGCTAACGTCACTTAGGCCCTTTTGTCATTGCACTCCGTCGGATCGCTAGGGTTGGCATTTTCCGGCCGTCTCGTGGAATGCTACGCGCGAACGCTATGGAAACAACTGCGACGCGATGTCACAACCCTGACCAAAGTATTGCGAACTTTGCTTAGAGCTCTTAGAGTGACGTCAGCCGTCAAATTCGAACGTTTCCATGGAGCTCTCATACTGTTTGAAAAAACTTATATATGTACTGTGATTTTATTGTGTAACTATGGCTCTATGGAATAGCTCCATAGCAGCCAGTAGGTATAGGTACTTTTTTGTACTAATTCTTGATGCGCGCTTGTTCCAAATTCAAATTATTTTTATTCACTCGGTGAATAAAATCGCTTATTATTCTTATTATATAGTTGAATTAAACGCACTTTTTAGAGTGGCGATGGTAAAAAATAAATATTATGGTTCCGAGCCCTTCGTGCGCGAGTCCGACTCCACTATTGGCTAGTTTATTTTAATGTCATAAACCTACCAATATTTAAATCACTATTTCCTTTTCGATTTTGTGGAGTTCGAATCGGTCTAGCCGCGTCTTCGAGTAATGAGCGCTTTTCAAAATAACATAAAGCTGTAGGCTCGATACATCTATCGACGCCATCGCGTTGATAAAAATGTATGTCTCAATGTAATTTTTTTACTAATCTTCGAAGAGTGCTCATGTAGGCAGGCAGATGTAATTAATCCTCAAATGTTTCTCTTTGGACATTATGTCAGCCAGCGAGTACTTACTTTCCTCTTTAGTACAGGCATAGCCTTCTATATCTTCCAAGCCCTGAAGTTGAGCAGAACGGCAACATCGCATGTGGTCAAGCACATAGTATAAAATTATTTTAATAATTATTTATTATTTGTTTTTCCTATATTATCTATGTTTAAACTAGTTGTAAATTGTGATGTAAGATTATTTCAATAAAGTTTTATATTTATTATTATTATTTATTTATTAGAACATAAGGTTTGAGTCAAATTATTTGAACTTTTCGGGGGTCCTTTAGTACGATGAGCATTTTGATCTAAGCCTCCTCTAGCAATAAATCTTACATCATTGGAAAGGTATTTAAATTTGAAACACTTTATTGTATCACTATAATCGTCAACTATTAGTACTTTGAGAGTTATAACGCTCTGAACTTGACCAATTTTTTTAACATTAATGACCTAAAACTCCGAAAATACTAGCAATTAATAGAAAGTATGTTTGAAACAAATATTTGTCATATAAAAACCTTTCTTATGATATATCATTCATTTCTATAGGTGTGGTAGATCAACTCCCATAGACAATAAACCACTTTTATACTTTAATAACCTTTAACTCCAAAAGTATTAACAATTGATATAAAGTATATTAACAGCAAATATTTGTCTTTAAAAGACATTTCTAATGATATATCATTTATTGCTAGAGGGCGTGTTAATCAACTCCCTGCTGAAGAAAATCAACAAAAAAGATGACATCTTTGACAGGCATTTTTTCCTGGTTAACATTGATATTTTTCTTATTGTTTAATATACAAAGCATTTCAATAAAAGAACTAAATTATTTTTATATTTTGAACCTCACACGATTACTACGAAAAAAAATATCGACCTCTTAAAATTGAAATATTCCCATACATTTAGTATGGAGACTGGCGGACGACATGACCACGAACTGACAGTAACAGACGTTGCCAAACTTATGTTCACGGCTTGGAAATGAAGAAGGCTATGGTACAGGCCATTTATTTATAAAAGCCAATTTTGAAACATCTCTTTCCATCAACACCATCTAGTGAGACAAATAGTTACTAATTTTATTTTTTAAATGTCACTTTAAAAAGCCTTCATTGGTGTAAGTAGGTACTAGACGCTCAAGGAATCGAAACTCCTTGAAATACTTCCAGCTAGAGTGGAATACATTATACAACGTGTCACAAAAATACCCCCAATGCCGAATCACCTGTTTACACAGAGGTAACAGCTTGCGGAAGTCAACTTCTGCAAGTTTTATTGCTAGTCTAAACTTCGCTAAGCTGAATTGAATTACCTACGTGAAACCTAAGAGAGAGACCTAAAAAAGACAACGGGTTTTTTGACGATTGATGACGCAGACATGACAATCGAAATAGAAAAGAATTTTCTTATTGCCTGTAGAAGCTACTTGTAATGTTTTCGGAATACAATAAGTAGACAGTGAAATACTAAGGGGGGAAATATTAAAAAATGTATATGTTACCGTTAGAGTACGGAATCCGTTAATCTGCAGATTAACTAGTGAATCTGCAGATTAAAATTAATTAAATGACTAGGCCGTTAATTGAGTGGCTGATTCAACCAGTTGACTGCGACATTATTGTCGCTAATCAACAAAATAAATATTAGTTTTCAATGCGCAAAAAGAGCGCACATCTATAGCGATAATTCTTAACTTTGTTTATCCATTCCACTCCACTCGCGGACGACCAATACGGATATAAGTATTGCCAATACTTAGATCCGTATGCGAATACCTGTGATGAAAATCTAAGACGACCTCAAGACGTACCGCGAAGCCATTTAGTACTCATTTAATTCTAAGTTCGCGAGAGAACCAATATTTTATTCAGCTATATTGTACCTTAATTTCCTGAGAATAAAGATGCTTTGGTTTAACCTGTATTAATTTTAAGTTTGTCGTGTAAGGTGGGGGAAAGGAGGCTTATGCGCACGCGACGCGCTTAGTCAGTGTGCCGCGAGCACTGGAGCGGGCGGTTATGACGGTTCGTGTTTGAATTGAATTGAATCGATACAGAACTGCTTTCGAACAGTGAAAGTGCGATGTTGACATGCAAATGCAAATGTTAAGTGTTCACAAACGTAGTTTTCAAATACGCTGCAGACTCCGATGCCATGGTAGGTCGAACTCACAAGTTAGCGCATCACTAATTACGTTAACCAAAAATGAACAAACAGATATCGACTTTTCTACCCAAAAATAAAGATCAAGATGGTTTGTAATATTTTAACAATGTAGCGGTTGTTATTAATATTCTTTTACAAAGCATAGAGCAGTTAGCGTAATGAGGTGAGTGATTTAAAACGTATTGAGATAAATGGGAAGTTCATATTGTATCAAGGCTTCCGCGTATAACGAAGGTTAAGTCCGGATAGAAGGGATTAAAATGTCCAAAACTTGTATCAGATCGAATATATCAAGGTCAAAATAAAATATCTTTATAGTCACTGTAAATTACAATTAAATTATATTATTTAATAGTGAAAAAATTGCAATGTTTCAAACTGTTAAATATAAAAGTTCAATTAGATACCGTAATGAAAAGGCTTTTAGTATATTATTTGCTTCGTGAATTTTTATTCAGATTCACTCTGGTATTAGAAACAATTACCTATCTGATTTAATTAAAGCAAAATAAGGATAGGTAATTGGGATGAAATCATAAAAAGAGCAACTCAATCCATCGCTGCCCATGTTTTAACAGGGCTTTGAAATTACTAATTTACCACATAAAAACACGTTGTAAGGTATAATTCATTTGAACAAGAATAAATATTAAATCATAATAAAGAAAATGTTCAGAAAAGTGAGCTTTGGTTAGGTAAAGGATTTGGTTTGGTTCATAGACACAATATTTGGTTTGGACAAAGAATACAAACATTGTAATATGTATATTGTCTAAATCTATATTGCTATTGCGAAAGCTGCAAAAAGAGCTTCTATTACGTAGGACATAAGACAGCTTTAAGGTCAACATGTATAAGTATATGATGTGACGTTGTCAGTACATCATAAATATTATTTATAGGTAAACCATGCTCAAGGAATTTATGAGTACTACTTATAAGTTCCTTGACCATGCTTCAATCACTGGTAGGTATAGCTCTGTCTGTCCCACTAGTCAAATTGACCCAGTCCCATGATGGGACAGGATGTCCCATTCGGTCCATGGGACACTGATACGAATATATTTTTTAAATGATATCCCAGTAGTCCCATGGTACTACTATTATGAATATATTTTCTAAATTCTGTTCCAGTAGTCATGAGACTATGATATAAGTTACTGTCACATATTTTTAATCGCAAAACACTTTTTATTTTAATTTTTTCTGATCATTTAAAATAACTTTTTATGTACTTAGATAATCAATTCTAACCATCTTGAGTAAAACTTGCAATTTTCAAATGCTTCTAATATTAAACTCACATGCAATTATAAGCAGAGTCTGTCTAAAAAGTCAGTTATATGAGAAATTATTAAATTACATATTTATAAAAACTTATACTGGTAACCCTGTTGGTTTTGTCAAAATTCTAATTGTAAATATAGCTTTAATCAGTTTTATTTAGATGGGTATTGGTGGGGTGGTTGGGGATTAAACTGACTTTTTAGACAGACTCTACCTATAAATTAATATTAAATGTACCAAAACTGCTCTAAAACTACATTTTAGATATTTTTTTTATAAGTAGGTACTATAAATTGTATCTGAATTTATGATTAGAAGATTATGAAAATTGCCAGTTTACTAAAGTTATTACTCGTCTATAGATACGAGGGTAAGTATGTACCCATTCAAGTATTAGTACTAAAAAGACAAAACGAAGGTTTGCAAGGTTATGATAATGAATCACCCGGCCTACTGGTTAGGTAGCGCAGCGACATTCCTATCGATATTACTGATATCGAATTGTTTGCTTTTTTATCAAATTTGATTTATTAGTAAATTAAGATAAGATTAAAGTTATTTAACAGTCATTTTTTATTTAAATGATATTTCAACAATATTCAGATAAAAGTAGTATTGAGAAGCTTTTCTTATAATTAAAATAAAACTAATGTTGTAAATTTTATTTAGGTACTGAAAATAACCGCATCAAGTCTTTATATTCTGACTAGAAGTTTAATACTAGATAGGTACCTACAACTTAATAAGCTTAATGTTAAAAACGACTTCGTTGTATGTTAATTAAATTCCGAATGATGTCTTTTGTAGTACTTAAATAAGTAGTACACCAGCTTGGTGACGTAAACATTGAACTAGTCCTACGTTCATTCATAAAACTACTTCTGTATAGAGGAGTAAAGTTTTACTAAGTAATGGGGAGGAAAAGCGCAATTTTATCCCGATAGGTGGCGTCTGGTCTTGGTACCGGGCCGCCTCAAAGAAAGTGTCAAAACATATGGGAATCTCTTGGAGTATTGCACTTTTTAATTTTATACTGCGAAAATTCCGCATTGTTATGCATGTAACTTGTAAATTATTGGAGTTCATCGATTTCCCAGTAACAAAAAAAATATTGGGCAAAAAAATATCAAAAAAAAGATGCTTTTCCCTCGATTTTCTCCTTTGCTGAGCCTGAGAAACATTATAAATCAAAAGGAATGTTTCATGAATTTGATGAAGCTTCGCCAAAATAAAACAACATTTGAATTATAACAGCTTTGTTCTTTAATATTTCAACCTCAGCAGTTTCTAGCATATTTATAACTTGGATGAATTTTATAGGTATATCAAATATGGAATAAGCCCAATATTGGGGCCAAACAGAGAATTAATAGAATTTTATATGCCAGAGTCATTCAAGAAACTTAGAATAATAAAATAAATCTTACACGAAATTTAAAGAAATGTAATGCTTGTTAGCTTTTTTTTGTAAGTTGCTATAAACTTTCTTGCCTGTTGTTTTGGCTTTTCTTTTCCGTAATTCTTCTTTTATATGAGCTAAAGTTAGCATATAATACATTGTTTGTCCGCAAAACCGAAAAAAATACAATCTAAGAAAGTAAAATCACGTAATACACAGTCAAGACAATATAAGCTCAAACTGACAATTGTTCCAAGGAATGAAGCGCCATCTGTAATTCACTTTGCCTTCGCCTCCCCATTGAAAATGTTGGACTACGAAATTTAAACTTGGATTTAAGATGATTAGTACCCTCACAATGGCGCCCTCATCTTAATTAAATTTATTGCTCGCTAAATAAAAATTGTTTCGAAAATACAAACGTACATATTGAAGCTTAAGTTCTATAGTAACTATAGACAGTTTATTTACAAACCTGTAAATAACCTCTGTAAAATATAGTTCGTTGTATTAGTAGGAAAAAGGGCAAAAAGTGGCCACTTTTGTAAAAAAAAAAATATAACCCGTTAGGCGTGTAATAATGCGATTAATTATACAATGTACCAAGGTGTGACATCATCTTATTAAATCAAATCAAATCAATCAATGAAACTAACAGTTACTTTCATAGGATGACGTCACACCTTTGTTGGTGCCTCCGAAGTTTTTTTTTTCTATGGGTAGGTAGTGTAAAATATGCACATTATATCCCTTAAGCAATATTTAATTCAGTTATGAAAAATCTTAATAATTAATACTGCAATTAAATAGTCGTACAAAAAAAACAACTTTTAATTTTTTTATCATAATCAGAAATACAGAAAGAGTAAATTTTATAAGGGGAATTTTTTTCTTCGAAATGTTGACTGCTACTCGAGAATTCGCATAATTTTAATTTCTTATATAAAAGGTGAGCAACATTCCAATGTGTAATCATTATACCCCACAGTAAGTTACAGACATTCCGAAACATTCAATTATTGGATTCCTAGCCGATTGAATTTATTACTGTATTGTTTGTGTTACTCGAGCATTAAGTGTAATGGACCATAAGTTACGACATGCCTTTTCATTTCATTTTCATTCTAAAAAAAGAATACCTAAGTAAAAAATATAATTCTTGTTTTTCTTTATAACCATGAACAATAAATTATGCACAACGTGTTTTATCCCAAAGGTTTGAGTTCGTGAAAGAACGGTGTATAAGATGACCTCGCCCTTTATAATTATGTTCTTTAGCAACGTTTCTTGTGCCATTTTACATCCTAAAAATGATTGTGTACTAAAAATAAAGTAATGCTTATTTCGTTATATAATGACGTAGGTAATGTTGTTTATAATCAACTGTGTCATGAGCTTTTAAGTAAAAATAATTACTAACTATTATAAATAAATAAATCACTAAATAGCAACTTATTTAGCTACTTAATAGTCACTTGATATTTTATTCCACCTTAAATAATTGATACTTACATTAGGAATTCCAAAAGATTCGTAACATGATTAACGAACACAATAAATGACATATTGTGAAATAAACATAGACAGGAAAAAAAACAGAAAGAAACAATAAACCATGAGAAAAAACCAAAAGCCTTATTGCTAGGTGGCAATATCTTTTAATTTTTGTTGTTTGTTGACTGTTGTTTTGTTATCATAACAAAAGTAAAGAGCCTTCAAATTAATAGTAGGTAAGTACTGACTATATAGCAGTGAGTGACGTCCATTATACAAAGTATTGTATAATGGGCGTCAGTGCTAGAATAGTGACTCAGTGAGCTGTAAACCTCGCGTTTGTGCGTTAAAAACTTTAAAAAGTAGCTCAAATTGTATTTTGTTTACTTTTTTTCTAATAGAAGTCGTCACGAGCTTTTTTAAAAAAGCAGTACTATGCGTTGTTTGGTAGGAATTATTTTATTATATCAATTTGAAGCTAGATGGCGCTAATTTTGAACATTTTCGAAAAGGCTGAAAATGTTTTGTTTTTCTGAAAAAAACAGCTAAATAATAATTGAACCTGCTCACAAAATTTCACGAGAATCGGTTGAGAATTGCGACCTGTAGTGTAGAGGGGAACGGACAGGACAGCGGACACGAAAGCATTTTTGCCCAAGCTGACGCTTCGCTAGCACTTTGCGCTCGCTCGGTCAATTAAACATCAATCTAAGTTGATATTTCCTTTCTCAATTTAGTTGATTCTAATTAAAGTTTAAATTAAACTTCTTCAAATAAAATGGCAGCTCAAGGGAATTTGCTGAGCCAAAATTACTTCTCTGAATTCCGGTACCTATTAATATATATTAGAAAGCTAATTGGTAAGTTATTTCAGTAAAAAAGTACCCTTATTTTATTTTTTAAAAGTATGAAATTGCCGTTTTGTACAGAGAATTTTAAAGAACTTCAATTTTTCATACTAACATTGTCTTATTTATTTAACAACCATGAACGCCAATGTTTTAAAACTTTTATGAACAAAAACACTCAGTTAACTAATGTCACATGTGTTAAGTGACAAAAATAAGTATCGGCTAAGCTACATCGATATTAGTGTTCATTTCTGCTAACAAAAAAGAAGTCATTTTAAGAAACAATTTTTAAGGTAAGGGAAAGAAAATAGAAAAACAGAAATATTTTTATTGCTGCTAGGCCGTCAGTAATGATCATAATTCGAAATAACAACAAGTGACTGAAGCATCTTTATCATCATAGAAGATATGAAAGCTTCTGTGTGTGAGAAAAAAATCGACAATTTCATACTTTAACCTATATTATAGCTCTGTTAGATTATTCTTATAAAAATTTATCTCACTTACTCGTACTACGTATAAAGGGAACATTAAACTCTAATTTTAATATGAGCCGCATCGTACCATTACCATTACTTACTGCTATTACCGGTTCCATTCGAGTACCATCATTATTTCCCAAAAAAGTTATATGCACCTGTTCGAAATGACCTAGAACCAGAATGTGGTTCAATTAGTTGTAAAGAACACGAAAAAACCGATGCAAGATAATGCATCGTAATGCAAGGAACTGACAAGACCGCTATAGTGAAAACCAGTTAAGGATTTTTTAGTTTACTTGAAATAATTATCTACATATCTTCGATCATCTGCACGGTATTTGCCGCATAAGCATTTTAATACTAGGAATTACATTATAGCACGATATTCTGTGCGGGTTCAAATCCCGTCTAAGTTGCTACGGGTGAGCCGATTTTTCTAATATTTTTCATTATTTATTCATCTTAATATAAAAATAGCATTGTGAATGCAAAAATCTAAAAGTTTAAAATTGTACTGTTTCACCTTAATTGAATCTACAACCGAATGTCGAAGTAGTTCTCTTCACATTGGTGAGATGGCGCTGATCTTCAGCGGAAACGTAAAAAGTATTAGAAAAAAATTTCGCCACATCCATCAGCGGCTTGGTAGCATAATTGGTAGTGCATTGGGCCGGAATCCTAAGGGTGCGGGTTCGAATCCCGTCTAAGTTGCTACGGGTGAGCCGATTTTTTCTAATATTTATTCATCTTAATATAAAAATAGCATTGTGAATGCAAAAATCTAAAAGTTTAAAATTGTACTGTTTCACCTTAATTGATTGTCTGGCACCCGCAAGGGTGCTACAACCGAATGTCGAAGTAGTTCTCTTCACATTGGTGAGATGGCGCTGATTTTCAGCGGAAACGTAAAAAGTATTAGAAAAATTTCGCCACATCCATCAGCGGCTTGGTAGCATAATTGGTAGTGCATTGGGCCGGAATCCTAAGGGTGCGAGTTCGAATCCCGTCTAAGTTGCTACGGGTGAGCCGATTTTTTCTAATATTTTTCATTATTTATTCATCTTAATATAAAAATAGCATTGTGAATGCAAAAATCTAAAAGTTTAAAATTGTACTGTTTCACCTTAATTGATTGTCTGGCACCCGCAAGGGTGCTACAACCGAATGGCGAAGTAGTTCTCTTCACATTGGTGAGATGGCGCTGATCTTCAGCGGAAACGTAAAAAGTATTAGAAAAATTTCGCCACATCCATCAGCGGCTTGGTAGCATAATTGGTAGTGCATTGGGCCGGAATCCTAAGGGTGCGGGTTCGAATCCCGTCTAAGTTGCTACGGGTGAGCCGATTTTTTCTAATATTTTTCATTATTTATTCATCTTAATATAAAAATAGCATTGTGAATGCAAAAATCTAAAAGTTGGGTGCTACAACCGAATGTCGAAGTAGTTCTCTTCACATTGGTGAGATGGCGCTGATCTTCAGCGGAAACGTAAAAAGTATAAGAAAAATTTCGCCACATCCATCAGCGGCTTGGTAGCATAATTGATAGTGTATTGGGCCGGAATCCTAAGGGTGCGGGTTCGAATCCCGTCTAAGTTGCTACGGGTGAGCCGATTTTTTCTAATATTTTTCATTATTTATTCATCTTAACGATATTCTGTGTTAAAGCTGGCAAATAAAGATAATGCAATTTTTATATAATATTAAATAATATACTAGAATAAAATCGACCCGTCACCAGATCATTTTCTCAGACGGTAATCGAACCCGCGACTTTTGGGAGTCCGTTGAAAAAAATAGACTCGTCACGAGATCATTTTCTCAGACGAGAATTCTCGACTTCCAAAGGTCGCGGGTTCGATTCTTCTGGTGACGAGTCAATTTTTTCTAGTATATTATTAAATTTAGTATTTTGACAGTTATGTGACTATTTAAAATAAAATTATTTTATTTTATTTTATTGAAAAAGCTCAACATACTCTGCCTTGTATGTAAGTATACAAAAGAAGTATGTTGTTTTGTCAAGCAACACACATTTCTAACTTTACTAGGCGACATGTCAGAGCTCACTATGCCCATCATTAATATCAGCCACCGCGTCGGACTTTTTTTCAAATTTTTTAACAGTTCACACAACGTTCAAACATATTTATTAATATGTTTACAATATCAAAATCATAATCCTAAATATAATATTTACAAATAATATAACTCCTCCAGAGTATCCCCACGAGACATGGTGTTCAGAAAGCTGGCAACATTTCCCCTTAACTTCTCTGTTTCAAAATGCCATACTTGCATAAATTATTTCCTATTTGTCCTATTACTTTATTTATTAGCCCTCACTCGTAGGAAATATAGCTTTTGCCCGCGGCTTCGTTTATTGCGTATAGAGTTTAATTTTCCTTTAGAATTTCTGGAATAAGAGTAGCCGAAGTAATTTTTAGGGTTCCGTAGCCTAAATGGCAAAAAACGGAACCCTTATAGATTCGTCATGTCTGTCTGTCTGTCTGTCCGTCCGTATGTCACAGTCATTTTATTCCGAAAGTACTCGTACCTATTAAGATTACACAGTTGAAACTTGGTAGGTAGATGTATTTTGTTAACCGCTTAACGAATTTAACACAAAAAATAAAAAATAAAATAAAAGATTAAGGGGGGGCTCCCCATATATGGAACTGAAACTGATTTTTTTTCTTCGAACCAATACGTGCGTGGTGTCTATAGTTTCAATTGTTTTTGTATAAGAAGCTTATACATAGCTTAATTATATAATATAATATGTTTACAACATACCATATTTAATACCACTATCATTTTTCGTCTGCAAAAATAACTTTGTTTTTTACAATGTTGGTATGAATGACAAATTTATATTTGCGGTTTTGGAAAATGTGCCATATCTCAAAACCTAATTACTATATCTCGTTCAAACCAACTTTCGTTTAAGGGTTTATTAAGATCTACAGCATTATCTTTCAAACGGTTGACTTTGAGAAAAAAAAGTTCGTAAAAATGACATTGAGGTTCCTAAGACATTTTTTTCTCAAAGTCAACCGTTTGAAAGATAATGCTGTAGAATAAACCCTTAAACGAAAGTTGGTTTGAACGAGATATAGTAATTAGGTTTTGAGATATGGCACATTTTCCAAAACCGCAAATATAAATTTGTCATTCATACCAACATTGTAAAAACAAAAAACCGACTTCAAAAACCTGCCTCTAAAAAGCAAGAAATAATATTCAAATCATTAGATACGCATTATCATTGTTATAATAACACGTCTATTGAAGTCGGGTGGGGCTGGAGTACAACTTCCTTTTTTTATTCTAAAAGCCCCACCCGACTTCAATAGACGTGTTGTTATTATAACAATGATAATGCGTATCTAATGATTTGAATATTATTTCTTGCTTTTTAGAGGCAGGTTTTTGAAGTCGGTTTTTTGTTTTTTAAAACAATTTTTTATTTTATTATTTTTAGTGTAAGTACCTTCTATATTAGGTATATTATTATAGGTATATTATTGGGTAGAAAAATCGGCTCAGCCAAACGTGAGATATTCGCGGAGAAACATACATCCATACAGGTTAAACTGAGAGAGAACCTTTTTTTTTGAAGTCGGTTAAAAAGACTACACTAAAAGTACCCCTTTCCCAACAAAAAGAAACATCTAATTCGGTTCATAAATAACAAAGTCGTCATGTGAGTTGATGAAAATCATAGTATTTTCAGGATTTCTCGAAAACTACTGAACCGATTTGAAAAAAAATTAAATGGGACCATCTCGCAAGAAAACTCAATCGAACAAAAAAAGAATCATCAAAATCGGTTCATAAATGACGAAGATATGCGCGAACAACGATAAAAAAAAAAAAAAAACATACAATCGAATTGAGAACCTCCTCCTTTTTGTGAAGTCGGTTAAAAAACAAAGTTATTTTTGCAGACGAAAAATGATAGTGGTATTAAATATGGTATGTTGTAAACATATTATATTATATAATTAAGCTATGTATAAGCTTCTTATACAAAAACAATTGAAACTTAAGGTTGGATAAACCTTAAAGTTTCGATTGTTTTAAAGAAAGAACGGCAAAAATATAGACAGATAAATTGTTGAATGAATGGCAAACGGCTTTGAGAAAAGAACTTTCAATGGTATTCGAAGCTTCCTTGGAATCACTTTCACCAATAAAACAAACAGTAAGCACTAAAATAAAAGTAAGTCAGACGGTCTAATCTTGGGTAATTAATGTTTTTCTGACAAAAGACGGACAAAAAATGTTTTATTGGTAATAAATTCCTAGCTTCGGAATAATACCTTGGCAGATTGACAATCCTTATCTATTTAAGCTAGGTTTAGAACCAACTTAAACCTAGATTCCTAACGTTCGAACGTTACCCTTTAAACCTAACCATCCGTCGATTCGACGAATAATTTAAAAGTTATTTAATTTCATAGATAAATATAAATGTTTCGTTACCTTTAATACATATATACATGAATCAGATATTATTTTAGTAAATAACACAATTAGTTTGCAATTTGTGCTTAATGTTTATTTATTCTAAAATAGTTTTCGGAGGCTCTACTCTAATGAGATCACGTGAGACTGTATACTTATCGAATAAAATAAAAATAAAATAACCTACTTATTCGCCGGACGCACCCACCTCCTGAAAGAGTTTGGCGAACACTGAATTGGCAAGTGACGCCACACAATGAATGATCGGCGCACACGTCGAAAAGATATACATAGATATATTTCTGCTGGATATTCGTCGAATGGACGAAGGTAAGGTGTATACTAAATTTTACCACCCTATACACTGTATAGGGTGGTAAAATTTAAAGCAGAATATAGTGTGTCATATTTCATAAACTATATTTATTATCAAAAGTATTCTTTATATTTATTGGATTTTGTTTAATTATACTTAGTGTAATTAAAAAATTCTAACTCTTTATGTTCGATTTAAACTTCGCAGAAGTTTATGAAGATATTACTTAATTACATATTAACGTAGTACCTACTTACTTAAATATTTAATTACCCACGAGTATGTCAGATAATTGAATATTTCTTGC
Organism: Agriphila tristella; assembly: GCA_928269145.1. Lineage (NCBI taxonomy): Eukaryota > Metazoa > Arthropoda > Insecta > Lepidoptera > Crambidae > Agriphila > Agriphila tristella. Next base: position 19,870,280 of record OV743440.1, on the reverse strand, counting down.
GAAACAATTTATTAAGCATATTATTTACCACAAAATTAACCTTTCAAAATTGTTTCATAAATTATTTCATAAAGTATGTAAAGTAAGTACTTTAGGTTAATATAATGGGGATCCTTTGTCGCTCGTAGTCCCGGCCCTTTGTCCCTGGAAGAGACCACGAGTATTTTTTCCCCGTGGTTAAAATAACATGAGTTTTTTTGAAATAAAATACTTTTTAACGGATACTAGCGCGGTTTTATTGAAAGTACTTTGGTAATTAGTTGGTATTTGGTTTGATTTTTTATTTTCCCGACGTTTCGGCACCTTTGCAGCTGCCGTGGTCACGGGGGACTGAAGTCACTCGTGAGCCTACCCTCAAGCGATGATTATTTTAAGACGTTCAGAAATTAATATTTAACAAAAAAAATTTAATTGATTTTAGTTAATTTATATTAAACAAAATTAAACTATAAATTAACTAAAATCAATTAAAAAAAATAGTTAAATATTAATTTCTGAACGTCCTAAAAAATTCATCGCTTGAGGGTAGGCTCACGAGTGACTTCAGTCCCCCGTGACCACGGCAGCTGCAAAGGTGTTGAAACGTCGGGAAAATAAAAAATCTAACCAAATACCAACTAATTACCAAAGTACTTTCAATAAAACCGCGCTAGTATCCGTTAAAATGTTTTTTATTTCATGTCTAGTGAACGCGTAAGCTTGAGAAGTGAATATGAGTTTTTTTTTCGAAAACAATATTGCTATAATTCAACTCGATATAAAACAAACACAAACTAGATACCAAACAATACCCAATTTTGTTCCTTCATGAAGTGTAAATTGGATGAATTTTATTTTAGAGAACAATACTCCTATTTTTCAATGTCAAAGTACTATACTTACTTGTATTTTTGGTTGGACACTGGTTATAATACAATACAAGAACTGTATACGTTTTATCTAGCAATGTATTCACGTTTTTGTCTATTGTCCAATCTGATTTAAAAAGGATAACGTGTTATGAGTTTTGCAGAAAAAACATTAAAAACGATGACTTTACCTTTGGTATAAAGAGTTTCATTATCAACAGCAATGGGTATGTATACAGGGTCACATAACGATTCTATAAATTTCATGGCAACTCAATTAGCAAACTTAGCAAAGCTTGCACAGGATATTACATACGAACTAATTTGTTTACACACTTTTTTGAAGAATTTAACAGGTTTTTTATTGTGCACAAATTTTATATTGTAGACTCATTTTTAGGGTTCCGTAGCCTAAATGGCAAAAAACGGAACCCTTATAGATTCGTCATGTCTGTCTGTCTGTCTGTCCGTCCGTATGTCACAGCCACTTTATTCCGAAAGTATTAAGATTACACAGTTGAAACTTGGTAGATAGATGTATTCTGTTAACCGCTTAACGAACTTAACACAAAAATAAAATAAATATAAAATTAGAGGGGGCTCCCCATACATGGAACTGAAACTGAAAATAAATATATATATGCTGTAGATCTTAATAAACACTTTCAACGAAAATTGATTTGAATGAGATATATAATTCGTTTTTGAGATATAGCACATTTCCCAAACCCGCAAATATAACTTTGTCATTCATACCAACACTGTGAAAAACAAAGTTATTTTTGCAGACGAAAATTAATAGTGGTATTAAATATCGTATGGTATAAGGTAACTACGGAACCCTATGGCGCGTGGCCCGACATGCACTTGGCCGGTTTTTTGTTTTTCTCGACGCCTCTCTTCGGGGTTCTTGGTCAGAAATAATTATCTATCATAATATGAATGTCAGATTAAAAAAAATGGACTTACGAAGAAAACGTTAGTAATCATTTGATTACAGATTATAAATAATATTTTCCCGTGCTCGTGCCGCAGCTCCTGTAAGATTTATGAAATGGAGCTAAAAACTCAGGAAATGCGTACTATACCTTTCAATTATGATATTGAGTCGGCTTTGAGTCGGGACATCTTAACAAACTATAACCGCAAAAGTAAACTAAGAATAGATTGTCAAAATTATTAACATTTTGTATTATGTTATATGTTGCATAAAAATAAATTCTCTGACTTCGGCCCTAAGAAATAGTGACAAAATTATTAATTTATTCAATCATATTTTTTTAAACCTAAATAAAACCTTAATGAACAAACTATGAAGTATTGCAACGTTACTTCGCAAAGCAGGTGAAAATGAAGCTTTCTCACGTTTAATTACGGCAATAATGAAAAATAACATCTTACCCTGATTGAGTGTTTCCCATAATCTAATTAATTCAACACTTTGTATAATTCTCACATACATTACACTTTTTATAAGTAGTGTTAACGTTAGCTTTCCTATAAGCGCACCGCATTGGATAGATAACATGTGATTGAGTACTCGCTTTAATTGATACTACCGTTGTATATAGTGATAGTGTAAATAATCACACTTGACCTTGATTATGTTGTTTTACTCACGTTGAGAAAATTCTCAGAAGAAACTTGAATTAACGCAGTGCATCAGTGATTTTCTCACACATACATGTTTTTTAGTAAATAAAGTATCAAATCAACATACTTACTCATTGTGATTGAAAGTTATACCTACTTGGTATTTTTTAAAAGGATAAGGTAAAAATATATTCAATAAGAAAACCGGGGAATCCGATTCTTTATGCCTCAGGGTTTTAGTCGATTTCAAATTTATTGAAATCCTTTAGGAATCCATTATAAGTTGTCGCTAGAGGAAATGAGATTTATTTTTGTCTGATACTGTCAACCGAGAAACTTTATAATTAAAGGCGTACCTATTGAAATGACTTGTCTAAAGAAAAGCTAATTTTAGCTTTCGCTGACAATTACAACAGGAAATATCAAATTGTATACACAATATATAGAATATAGAAAGAATATAGAATATAGAAACGTTTATTAACAACACACAAAATAAAATAAAACAGTATACAATGAAACAAGATACAAACAAGAAGAGATAAATACATATTAATTCTACAATATAAAAACAGAAAGTGTGAAGCTAATGGGCCCTGCCTCAGCAAAATTAACTTCTGGGTCATTCTTCGATGTACAGAATGACCAGAAGCACTGATATTCTGACAGGGCCAGAGGAGCGATTGGAACACATATTAAATATACAATGACAAAAACGGATACTTATTTGAGACACCTTTTTGAGATTACAAAAAAAAACAACGATATCATGCAAGAAATAAAAATGTCTTAGGCACTAGGCAACACAATTCCTATGCACAGGTAAAAAAAAAATCTGTGGTTTGACATTACGAAACGAAATAAAATTATATTAGCCTGTGAGGTTTTTTGGCGGGCTTTTGAAAAGTTGAACGCGATTTATAAAGTTTAATTTACAAATTCATTATAACAATTGTATATTGTAAATTTTGTGGTGTTAATAGTGTAAATAAATTTAAATATATATATATAGTGTAAATAAATAGGGAGTTGTTGAGTTGCAATGGGGAAAAGGAAAAAACCCAAATTGGATGGGGACCCAGTACCTTCTAATGAATCAGACTCGGACGAAAATGACGTGGATAAATACAAGCCATATAAAATAGATAATTACACCCGACAGTACCCTGAAGATGGGGGAAATTTTGAGTATCTTGTTATTTATGAGAGCATCGATGAAGGAAAACCCATAGGCGATAGAGACCTAATGGCGCTTGGTGCGCTCCTCAAGCGACATAACAAGGGTATCAAACGCTTTAAACGAATTAACCGATACAAAGTTGCTGCCATCTTCGGGCGGCCAGGGTTGGCCAATATGGCCTTAAACAATTCTAAAACAGCAGCCGAACTTAATGTTAAAGCCACAATACCAGCTACACTAACGGAGATTACAGGCGTTATTCGAGGTGTCCCAAGTTACATGTCTAATCACAACATATATAACGGCATATCCAGCTCCAAGGACGTCGTGTCTGTGCGTCGGCTGATGCGGCGCGGGCGTGATGAAGATGAAAACCCCATACTAATACCTACCCAGACAGTTGCCATCACATTTTCCTGCCCAACCCTTCCAGATAGTGTTGATATCAACAGCTGGTATTTTGAGGTAAGCCAGTACATTCCTCCTGTAAGTCAATGCTTACGTTGCCTTCGATACGGTCACATTGGAAAATTTTGCAAGAACGCACAGAAGTGCTCAATTTGTGGCGACAATCACCATTTTAAACAATGCACTAAAACCACGAAGGAAGCCGAATGCATTCACTGCAAGGGAAATCATATTTCAATTTCATCAGAATGCCCAAAAAGAAAAGAGGAAATAGAAAAAAATAATACAAAATATCAAAAGAGATCATATGCTGATGTTTTTAATAAAAATAATTTTCCAGACTTATCCTCCAATAAACCAGAAAAACACTTGCAAAACTTATTACAGTCAGACGTTATCCTTAATTTAATAATTTCCACCATACTTAAACTATACACTCAAAAATCATCTTCAGAAAACTCACCTCCATTAACATCGGAGACTATTAAAACTGTTCTCTTAGAAACTTTTAACTCCAGTAAGCCGAACAATATTACTAATAAATAATGGATCAGTTAAACATTATTCAATGGAATGCTCAAAGTCTGTTAAGTCATAAACATGTCTTCACACAATATCTTTATCAAAATGATATCCATATTGGTCTCATTTCTGAGACCTGGCTCCAATGCACAAAAACTTTAAACATAAGAGGTTATAAAATAGAAAGATTAGACATAGGTTCTAAACACAATGGTGTTGCTATTTTAATCAGAGATTATCTGCCTTATCAAAAATTACAAACATATTATGATGATTCTTTCCAAAATATTGCTATTACATTACAAATTAATAATGAAACTTTATCAATAGTTAGTTTTTATAGTCCCACATCTGCTACTCCTTGTAACTTTACCTATACACACCTTGATAATTTAGTAAAGTCAATACCCAAGCCCTTAATATTAGCCGGCGATTTCAATGCACATCACACTATGTGGGGTTGTGCATCTACAGACACTCGAGGGTCAACACTGTTAGATGTCCTAAATGATAACAATCTGTGCCTTTTAAATGATGGTTCACTAACAACTGTTGGTTCACATAACTGGCGGTCTAACGCTTTAGATCTTACAATAGTTTCTCCCGTTTTAGCTTTAAGATGTAATTGGCAAGTGCATGATGATTCCCTGTGCAGTTACCATTTTCCTGTCCTTATTAATTTATTATGTAATCCTGTAAATATAAACAATAGTGCTAACATAAATGTAAATTATTCGAAACCAAATTATAAGACAGTTGATTGGAAAAAATTTAAGCAGTTGACAGATGTTACATTAAGTAACTGTAACTTTAACTTAAATGATCCAGAAACATGCTATAATTTACTTTCTGAAATTTTATTAGAATGTGTAGATGAGGCAAATTCGTCTCGAAAACCAGTACATCAACCATTACACAGACAAATTAAAAAAAGAAAGTTAAAACTCCCTTGGTGGAATGATAAATGCACACAAGCTGTAGCAACATGTAAATCTGCTTATATAGAATTTAAACATAATCCTACTGAGCACAACTATATACAATTTAAAAAGAAACAAGCACATAAAAAACTAATAATTAGTAAGGAAAGGCAAAATGCGTGGTACGAACTATGTAACACATTCAATCGTCAGACACCTCTATCTGTGATATGGACTAACATTAGAAAATTTAATAAATCATACTGCAGTCCTACCAGTAATTTCAATTCTAACAGTTGGATTCAGTCGTTTTTAGATAAGTACACCTCTAATACACAATCTCAACCATTAAGCGACCATTCTGATTATAATTCCGATACTGAAAATTTTTTCATGAAACCCTTCACTTTAATTGAATTATTAGCTGCCATAGATTCCCGTAAAGACACTGCTTTTGGTTTAGATCATATATCTTACAAAATGTTTAAGAATCTTAGTACAATGGGTCATAAAATAGTTCTTAATATTTTTAATGCATTATGGAACAAACTAATCATTCCAAAATCCTGGAAAGTTGATTGCCTTGTCCCTATTCTTAAACCAGGCAAAGATAAAAATCATCATGATTCATATAGACCCATAGCACTAACATCCTGTGCAGCCAAGTTATTTGAGCAATTGGTAAAACAAAGGCTGGAATACTTTATAGAACATAATAATTTATTGCCTTATAATCAGTTCGGTTTCAGAAGAGGTCGTTCAGCAGTTGAAAGTTTGAATCACTTGTATTTAGATGTACATAATGCTCTCGTTAGTAGTAATTTCTTAGTGTGTATTTTCTTTGATATAACGGGTGCCTTCAATAATGTTGATCATAATGTTCTCGTGGATGAGCTGTTTTCACTGGGTTTACCTGAAAAATTAATAACATGGATATTTAATTTCTTAAATAAAAGAGAGGTGTTTGTTAAATTTCAAAATAATTTATATGGACCACAATTATCCAATAAAGGTGTTTGTCAAGGTGGAATATTAAGTCCATTATTATTCATTTTATACATTCATAAGTTAAATAATATATTAGGAAATGATATACAAAATTTGCAATATGCTGATGATCTCACAGTCTATTGCACCGGCAAAAACATGCATCAAGTGGAACAAAAACTTAATAATGCATTGATAAGATTGAAAGCCTATTTTGATTATTTAAAGTTAGAAGTTAACCTTAGTAAAACTAATGTTGTAGTATTTAGTAAATCAAAGATTTTACTCACAAATATTTTGTATGACGATAATTTACTTCCTGTCAGTGATGAGGCCAAATTCTTAGGAGTTATTTTTACACGGAACCTCTCATGGGTTAAACATGTTTCTGGCTTGGCAGACAAAGCATTAAGAGCATTTAACATCTTAAAGTCCCTAGCTCGAATGTACTGGGGAGCTGATCCAAAAATTTTACTTATGTTGTACAAATCCATTGTTCGTTCTCATTTTGAATATAGTTTCCTTTGTTATTCTTCTATTGATGTTCTTGTAAATAAACTGGAAAAGATTCAAAATAAACATCTTAGGCTTATCACAGGGGCAATGAACACTACACCTATTATATCAATGCAAGTAGAATGTAATATTTCATCCTTATTATTAAGGTTTAAGTACTTAAAATTTAAATTAATTCTTAAACTACACAGTGTAAATAATCACATTCTTTTGAGCAAACTAAAAAGTAATACTATCCATACTTTACATGCATCTTCATCAAATTGTAAATGCCCATATATTCTTCATGATTTTCAAGAAACATCAGCATATATTGAATTAGAAAATAATATAAAAAGCAATGAAAACTGGGCTTGCTACTGTGGTTCTTATGAAAGTAAATTTCCTCCATTAGAAATAGATATTGACCATGATCTTCGAACCAAAGAGGCAGTTTATGAAAAGTTATCAGATTGGCAAGATTATCAAGTAATTTACACAGATGGTTCGAAAGGTGATAGTGGAGTTTCAGCAGCGTATTACCATACAACTTTAAAATACGGAAAAGGTTATCGCTTACCAGCTAATTTTAGCGTTTTCTCAGCTGAAGCCACAGCAATCCTGTTGGCCTTACAATACATACAAACTGATGTTATGTGTTCTGACAAAGACAGATTTCTAATAGTTTCTGATAGCATGTCTGTTTTAAAGGCACTAGAAAATCCAGGATTCCACAATTCACATTATTTACTATTTGAGATTAAAGAATTAATACAAAATCTATCAAATATCAAGAAAGTAAAGTTTGTATGGACTCCAGCACATGTCGGTGTGACAGGTAACGAAAATGCCGATTATCTTGCCAGATTAACGAATTCTCGGGGTGGCAACATTAAAAACATTTCAACTCCTTGGCAAGATCTGCTTCCTGAATATCGAAAGAAAATCAATAATCAATGGATTGAAGAAAGGACAACTATTATCCAATCAAAAGGAGCGTGGTATGCTGGTATTAATAAAGAAGTTGGCCGAAAACCCTGGTTCGCTATATCCGGTAACTATCTGCAAAGGAAGTTTTACACGCAGATAAACAGGCTGCGATTTGGACATTGCAGATTTAAAGCTCATTTGTGTCGTATGCGCATAATATCATCCCCAGTATGCACTGAATGCACTTCACAGGAAGATCAGACTCTGGAACATATATTTTTCACATGTCCGGCGTTCAACATACAGCGACTGTTACTAATTGATCAGCTCTTGGAAACACATAAAACCATCCCGCCATCACTACAGGACATCTTAGCTCGCCCAGAAAATTTCATCCCCATCTATGAATTTGTTATCTCCACACTTGGAGAAATTTGATGTGACAAACTTGGACTTGACACTTAACTCGGATATGACTTTCAACTGGAAAAGACAAAATTGATATTTTAACAAGATATTACAAAAAAGATAATTTAAGATTTGGCTTTTTGCCTTATAAATACCAAGAAGACTCAAGATTTGGCTTTGCCTTTACACAAACAAGATTAAGAATCAAAGACTCAAGAACTGGCAGTATGGCCTAGTCCTTCGCCTGTCCAAAAGGACGAAACAACTACTACTACTACTACTACTTATATTAGCCTGTGAGAGTGACATTGACGGACTTTGTTCTGACATGTATTTTAATTTAAGTATAGTTAACAAAAATGACAAAACGAAAAGGAAATAAAAATTAAATGTTTAATGCGGGTGGGTAATAATAATTTTCAGAAATTAATAATGACACGTGGCGTAGACGTGGCAATCATGTTATGTTTATATGACAACAAAATTATGACAACGAAACATGAAAACAAAATAAACAACCATGAAATTGGTTTTTAGGGTTCCGTAGTCAAAATGGCAAAAAACGGAACCCTTATAGATTCGTCATGTCTGTCTGTCTGTCTGTCCGTCCGTATGTCACAGCCATTTTATTCCGAAAGTATTAGGATTACACAGTTGAAACTTAGTAGGTAGATGTATTCTGTTAACCGCTTAACGATTTTAACACAAAAATAAAAAAAGTAAAGATTAAGGGGGGGCTCCCCTCCCCATACATTGAACTGAAACTAAAAACACATGCGGGGTGTCTATAGATAGGTCTTAAAAAATGACATTGAGGTTCCTAAAACAATTTTTTTACAAAGTCAACCGTTTGAAAGATAACACTGCCAAAGTGGTAAAATGTGTGTCCCCCCCCCCCCTCTAACTTTTGAAATAAGAGAGTGAAAATCTATAAATAATATTTGCTATAGATCTTAATAAAAACTTTCAACGAAAATTGGTTTGAACGAGATAAAGTAATTAGTTTTTGAGATATATCATATTTTACAAAACCGCAAATATAACTTTGTCATTCATACCAACACTGTGAAAAATAAAGTTATTTTTGTAGACGAAAAATGATAGTGGTATTAAATATGGTACAGTATAAGGTAACTACGGAACCCTACGGCACGTGACCCGACACGCACTTGGCCGGTTTTTTTTTTATCGAATTTTGTTACATTATTTTATCAATAAACACTTATACTCGGTGATACCATTTATTGATTATTGCATAAAAATACATAAACTTGGTATAAAAAATATTATGGTGAAATTAAAATTTAAAAGCATGATATAATACATTCTCACGGAGTCACTAGTTTATATTTTGTCTGGTAGAATGTTTCAAAAGTTTGCTAAGAAAATACTACATTCACCGTAGATTCTGTTTGTGAATTATTTAATGATCGAAGGGAAATTGCCTAAATGCGTAAATACACATACTCAATGTTCCGCATTACTTAGAGTAAGATAGGTATTAGGTACCAGCGAACTAAAATTTATGGAAGAGTAATTGGAAACATATTTTGCTTAAAAATGGCACCACGGGGCCGAAAAAGTACAACCCGTTCAGCTGGCCAATTATGTAACTTTGTTTAATTATAAATTATGTATGGCTAATTATGTAACTTTGTTGCAATCAACTCTGACAGAAATCGCAGTTATATTGCTGCTTAAATAAGAACCAACGTGACCACTATCTTACATGTAACTGCGCTTTCAATCGATTTTAGTCAAGAATTTTTAGCAACAGACTTACGTTATCAACGGGCTGTACCTTGATCACGTAAGGCTGTTGCTAACAATTCTCGATTGAAATCGATTTAAAGCGCAGTTGCATTGCTGCTTTTGTTAAGATAGTTGTTACATTGGTTCTTACTAAAGCATCGATGTAACTGCGATTTCTGTCAGAGTTGATAGCAACAAAGTTACGTAATTACCCCCCCTGGTGACAGACGTTAGTGTTCTTTTCAATAAATTGCAGTTTGTATTGTCGAGAAAAGATAGAAAGCGAGAGTTTATTAGAAAGGACGTCCTTTATAGTCAAATGGTGTAAAAGATAAGCAAAGAGGGAAGTAAAACGATACAAAAAAAACGTAAGTATCTTATTTTTTCGTTCAGGTATAGAAAATATCTATGAGTATACAAATTATGGTCGCTAATAGGCAACCGGAGTAAGTAAGTAGTAAGCAACCAGTGTTCAGACGCTTTGTGCTGCATAATTAAATGCCAACATTTTTGGCTCTATCCACTTAGTTGTACTTTTCGAGTGGAGCCATTTTTTTGAGCACAATGCTTATTCCATAGATTTTAGTTCGCTGGTAGGTACTGTGAAATACGTACGGAAAGAAGCCAAAGTTGAGTAATAATCGTATTCCACGCGACTTGTAGAGTATTATGCAATAAAGATCTCAGCTCACGGATACTCTTAGATCCTGTTAACCTGGATCCACAAAGGAGGTATTTGATAACACTTTGTATACGTTTGCTAGTCTAATGGAGTTTCAATGTGTTGACGGAATATGTGTAGGTACTTTACGGTTTTCATACAATCTTTTATACATGTTTCTTTTTATTATCAAGGTCATAGGATGGTTCAATTCAGAAAACTAACTTTTCTGTACTGTCTCAGGTATGTTTTTGATACACCATTGCCTCGGATTCCCACAACATAAGTGCTTTAGCTACTTACTTTGGAATTGGAGCAATGTACCTATGTGATGATGTTCAAATTCAAAATTTAATAATACATTTTATTACCCTTAGAAAAGCAGGTGTGACTTCTTAATTATAATGTAGGAATAGTTTTACCACAGAAAAAAAATACAAGGGTTTAACAGAACGCTTTTTAGATAATTACACTCTTTTTAAAGTTTACCAGCTTCTTGAAAACACTTCCCCGATGTTCTGTGACAGTTATTTTCATCATAGAATAACACTGATGGTATTACAAAGAGCATTAAACTGGGGACATAAACTCTGCAATATAAACGCAATCGTTAAACAGAACCAACGGACCATAACTTTATTAACTTTCACATAGACAGGTGCTTAAGCAAAGCGATGGAAAACCGCTATACGAACGAACCAATTTAACTCATTTGATTCAAAGTCAAGGTTTAAAGTTGTTTGAATAATTCCACAGTTTGTACTTTGGCTTTATGCTTTATCATACTTTTTCTAAAAAATTGCATGCGAACTTTATTTTTCCAAATATAATTTGCAAAAATTTTATTTGCAGGTCACCATTTCCATAACGGTGAATAATAGGTTGTTGATACCGATGTCATTTCAATGTTTTTTTTTTCATTCAACCCGTCTTCAAAAAGGATAATGATATGTATCTATGTATATGTACCTATCTAGGAATCTTTGTATACATGTTGTAAGTACGTGTGTTTGCAATATAAAAAAAGTAAAAGGGATTGCATGGGAATTTTGAACTGAAGGTAGTCACTGTAGCGTAAAGACGATAAAAAATATACAAAAGGTGCTATAAATAACATACCATATAAAGTGTTTAACGTTGTTTAAACACTTTATATGGTATGTACAAGCAAGTCGTAAGAACTAAACAATAGGCTTTTATGTTCATTCATTTATTATTTATAATATCTTTTATTCCCCAAATCTGTAAATAATTTTATGAATCAAAATATTTCATAAAATATTGTCGCTCTCTAAAATGAATTGCAGATGTTCCACTAGGGTTTTCAATGGATTTCAACTTTAAATCATATTTTTTTTTCATTTAGAATCGTAATTCTCTTAGCATCTTGAAATACTTTATCTTCACTTTTTTAACCAACTTCAAAAAAGGAGGAGATTCTCAATTCGATTGTATATTTTTTTATCGCTGTTCGCGCCTATTTAGCGCGTAATTAGTAATTTCTTGCTTTTTAGAGCTATTTATTTTTGAAGCTGTTTTTCCTTTTATTGTTAGGTTTTTGAAGGAGATTTTTTTTTTCAAAAAGATTTTTTTAAGTAAGTGAAGTGCTTTTAAATATTAAAAACTTTTATTTCAAAGAAAAGCAAAATAAATATTATTTATACAATGAATACCAGGGATGTTAAGGAGCTCCGTAACCATTACCAACACTATCGTATATCTGAATTAAAAATTTATCCGTAACCGTACCGTAACCGAATCCGATACAAAAATTTCGTACCTATATGGGCGGAGAATCTAAATGAGACACGTTATGACAAGTTTTTTTGCGCGGTCGGCCAAATACACTGATATTATCTAATATCCATATTAACCGATACTAACGGATAGTTCAACATAATTTCATATCCGTAACCGTATCCGAAACCGGTATAATGTTATTTCTATATCCGTATCTACGTACCTAAATAGGTAATTTGTTTTGATAACGCACCTAATTAGGTGCGCATCGTGGAATAGTTTAGGTGAACTTCATTAGGTGCGCTTGAAAATGGGTGCGCTTCGTGGAATACCTCGTATCGAGATCCGTCATATCCATAGCATCCCTGATGAATAGTTAACCAGTTTATCCTCATAATCATCACATCCTGACTATTCAAGATGACATTAAAAGTACCAAACATGTTCTAATTTTAGAAAAGGCATGACCTTAATCTCCTTGTTGTTTTGTTGAGGGACACATTGGGACGCTTTCGAGCTATTTGCTCATGATAAACAAATTGAACACAGTGTTACTATAAATCTGTTGGAAAATAAGTGTTTAATTAAATGTGCTAATTTTTTTTATAATGTATGTTTTTACCTTTGATATATTGTACTGTTGTTTTTGCGTGAAAAAAAGCAATTTCATATTTCACACCCTGCAGAAAAAAAAACATCTAGCCTTTTTTCTTCACACGCCTAATGCAAGAATATTTTGCAAACAAAGAGGTGAGTGAGCATACAGCCTGTTTCAATATTATAAGTGATAAAATGCAAATATTTTAATATTTATAACAAAATATTGTGAATTCTGAATAAGTTAATTATTATTATCATTTGTTTGACTTAATTAAAGACTTACATATTTATTTATTCCAAACATGTATATGAATTTTCAGCGGCATAAAACCTCTTTGTTTTTACTAACAAATCAACTGTATTACCTGGCTAAATTGGCTGTTTACTCGCATATAACTTGCAGTATTTATCTTCTATCTTTAAACGAGCGATTCTTGTATATATATATATTTCTGTGATCTCGGAAACGGCTCTAACGATTTCGTTGAAATTTGGCATATGGGGGTTTTCGGGGGTAAACAATCGATCTAGATTGGTTTTACGTTTGGGAAAATGCGCGTTTTCGCGTTTTTATGTGTTTTTCTTTCGACGCAGAATATGGTCGCTAATTTCGTCCGCGACCGGAGTTAATGTTGCTTTCGAGTTTTTATTTTATTGAGACTTATGAAGCAATAGTGCAAAACGAAAATTTACCGACACGAATTTTAAACAGTTTTTCGGGTACGTTTTCTGACGTCATCTCTCGGATAATGCCATAAATACTAACTACTACGCCTCGCGGAATTATTATGTATTAAATACATATTATTCCACAGCTATGTAATAAGAGAAATTGACAATATGATGGCGTTACTCTGTGACAAGACGAGTAGGTAAGGTTGAGATTACGAATATTATCGAAAAAACATCACATACATTGCTCTGATCCCAAAGTAAGTAGCTAAAGCACTTTTTTATCACCTAAACACCACCATAATTACAATAAATACTAATAACCGTGCTTGCTCGGTTCACCCAGGTACTATGTATATTATTGCACGGTGTTTGTTATAGCTCGGTTTATGGCCCCAAAAGCAACGTATTAGGGCTCACTTTACAAGCAAGTGTGTTGAAAAATTTATTATAACTCTTTGTACGATGACGAGATTTATGAGAATTTCAGTTCAATCCTAGGTTAAGGCAAGATGTTTTTTTTTCTGCGGGGTGAAATATGAAATTGCCTTTTTTCACGCAAATTATAAGTTTCGAGACGAATAAGTAAGTAGGAATAAGTAAGAATAACTTTTTTAATATATTGCGCCAGTTGTCTAGTAATACTTAAATATTAAAACAAACTGACCGTGGTCAAGTTTTACTTTAAATGGAATCAAGTGACTCGTGGTTTAATTTTGATACTGTTAGAATAAGTTTAGAAAAAAACAATGGTGTCCATTTGGTTGGCATGATTTAACAAAATTGACAGAACTAAATTTTAGCACTCCGTTTCTTTTTCATTATTTTCGATACAGAAAGAAAAGGATGGAAAACTAAATTTAGTTTAGTCCTGTCAATTTAGTTAAGTCTTTGCCAACCAAACTGACACCATTACCTAATTTGTCTAGGTTGTGTTTCCACAATCAAAATACCTACTTGTAAGTAGTTATAATTCTCAAATTTTACGTTAGATGACCAGTATTACAGCATAACAAATGATTGTTCTTGCTCTTATGACAACTATAATGTTGAATGAAGTTGCAAGTAAGTTACGAAGTTACGAGTTTATCCATCGCTCAGTGTTACTCAAACATTGCCAATTTCAAGAGATTCGTATCCGGCTTCAACTAATTAATCAGATTATACGCTTAACTAGAAAAGGCGATAGATTGTGATAGAGTACAAATTTTACTTAAGTATTTACTTAAATTGAGATTTTCACATTCGCAACTCTGTGTTTTCGCATTTTGCAGCTGATAAGTAATCGCTCACACTTTTCAACTTGAAAAAAAAAGTTTTTATTTTTGGTGAATGTTTTCAAAACATCGTTAATAGAATACTATTAGTGACTATTATATTAGTACAACTAGATTTTCTACATTCAAATATAAGTTTTCAACAAAAACAATGTACCTATAAGTATGTCCGTAATAATATTCTATTAACGATGTATTGAATACATTCTCCAAAAATAAATGAAGTCATTTATTTTTCTTTAAAAAGGTCAAAAGTGTGAGTGAGACAGACTGCAAAATTTGAAAACACTCGTAAGAAAGATAAATATTATATTCAAAAACTAGAGAATTTCTACTCAATTGCGAACCAGACAACCTGCGAAACACTCACTACGAGGTGCTACGGGTGAATGGATTTTTTGAAAAAGTATTTTTCTAATAAGTATTATTATTTATCTTATGTAGGTACTTATATTGTACATTATATTATAAATAATAGGCGTTGTAAAAATATTTTACTGAAAATCTGTTATAATAATGAGTCATGACACTATGATAGTTTCACAATTCAAATAATTGCGAAAATTATTTTCTTTACAAATTCTTAATGTTTACGAGTCCCTTTATTTAGCAGCGATTCATAGAAGATTATGTTTTTCATAATTTCAATGAAAAGATGATTTGGAAAATACAATGAAAGTCAATAAAACTTTCTAGACAATCTAGGTACTTTACAAAGGCCTTATTTACTGAAGTTTGTCAATAAACAATTTACGAGTATTCTTTAAAAATGAAAATTAGGCCTTTGATGTTTTTCGAATACATTACTATTCACAAAATTTAAATTATTTTTAAAGTTACTTATTTTTAATATCAGTTTCTAAACTAAGTAAGATCGTTGGTCTAAAATTGCAGATAAACAAGGTTATTCTCAGTATATACGAAACCTGAAAACTGTTTGTTCAGAATCAGTAATAGAATTGATTGCAATATTTTTTTATGAAATGTTATATTTTGACTTAATAAAATTTACAAAATCATAATTAACGCACACCCTACTAAAATATCTCAAGCTCACAACACAAAAAGCTTGTAACTTCGTGAGTTTTTAAGGTATCTTTTTTTTTATACTGATTCTGAAAATGAAAATATGTGACCCGTATTTCGGCTTTCGTTTATACAAAAAATAATCCAGTATAATATATGTAAATGAAAATATTCACGACAAAATATTAGATTGTCTTAAAGTTGTCCTTAAGTTCTATAATACTTAGGTAAGTACTTACAAAAATGGGGAATGTCTGAAAAAAAACAAATTGGCTGAATATTTTTTTATAGGTAGGATATTTTTTATAAGTTCCCTTAGTACTAGAAAAAAGTTTTAGAATTATTGTTTGCGTGAAAAACTTTAAAAAAAATTAAAGTTTCTTCGACTTTACAGATATACAAAAGTAAGAGCAGAATGGAAATTATACCATTGCCACCACCTGCCACAACC
Source organism: Agriphila tristella (assembly GCA_928269145.1). Taxonomy (NCBI): domain Eukaryota; kingdom Metazoa; phylum Arthropoda; class Insecta; order Lepidoptera; family Crambidae; genus Agriphila; species Agriphila tristella. The sequence goes on along the minus strand of OV743440.1, from coordinate 19,853,810 downwards.
ATAGACTTTTTTCGAAAATTTTTCGCTATACAGTGGAATATTAAGTTTATGGCCACAATCACAAAATGGTATTAAAAATTATCGGTCAGAGCGAGTCGGACTCACGCACTGAGGGTTCCATACCATCATAATTGCACCATCAAACCACACTGCAGAGTAGAATAATAAATTAGTATTACAGTTTTAGGTCAGCGCCATCTCTTGACCGGTAGTGGAACTAATGTTAACTTCGGCCTAAAAAAAAAAATGATTGAAAACGTGCAAACGACGCTCTTTCATATGATACCCCACATGTCCTAGTTGCCCCACTTCAAATTTTTAAGACCCCTTTTCAGCCCCTGTTGTAAAAAAGATATTTTTATTTTTATTTATTTCTTATTTGCAAAATAGTTGGGCAAATGTCAACTTAAACTATTCCAAATTTCAAGTTGATACCATTAGTAGTTCTCGAGATATCCAGCTGTGACAGACAGACAGACAGACAGACTGAGTCACACCATAAGGGTTCCTTTTTTACCATTTTGGTACGGAACCCTAAAAAGATTCAAAAATGACAAATGTCAAAATGTCAAAACTTTTTATTTTTTATTGGTGTTGTTGTTTTTTTTCGTGATTTTAGAGTTGGTCCTATAGTAAAAGTAGTTCGTTTGATAGTCCGAAGAAACAATTTTCCCATTTTTGGTTCATTTAATTTATTAACACGTTGTGGTATCCCAATGTTTCTAGGTTAAGCGACACAGTGACATGATGTTTCAACTTTTTTACATAAAACCAATAGTAAAGTTACGGCTCAGTTTTCTTTTTCGGCATAAGTCACGAAGTCGTGACTTTTTTTCAAATAAGGCTAAAAGATCTTTAGAATAGAATACATTCGTACATTTCTATTGAAATACAGTCGTTTTACAAATCGTCTTTGGCGTGCGCAAAAACTAATGAAGAAATATCTTAGACAGCTTAGACAGCACGATTTCACAATCTTTATAAAAAAACATATCAAATATTAAAAATGTATTTTATAATATACGCAGTACTAGAAAAAAATAGCACATGTTAGAATAGTAATTTAAAAACACAATTATAAAAAAATATATTATTCAATATTAGAAAAGGTTAAATTGTCCAGTTGCATGAGGCTATTGTTTCGAATGATTCGATTGTCCCCAGAGTTATTGGTACAGTCAGTGGCACGAATCATGAATATTTTTCGACGGAGTGGGGATAAGTTCGCGCATGTGCTCTTGTGAGCGACCAATAGCGCGCGCCCCTCTCCCGCCGCCCGCGCCCCTCACCGCAACGCATACCCAAAATACGCGTTCCGCGCAATCCCCACCCGATTTCATGATTCGTGCCACTGACTGTATATTCCTTTAAATTCTTAATGAAGAACTGTAATTTATGTTGAGTAACTATACTTGGTACATTAGGCACAAATAAAAAATTACTACTAATTATTGATTCAAACAATAGGCTGTTGTTTTTCATATAATATTCAAGTCGTTATATAAACAAGATCCAATTACTTAAACAATACAAATGTCGCAATTATGATCTCTTCCATCTTAGCTATTATATTCATTGATACTGAACCAACTGTTTTATTTATTGCTAATTACTTTAAACATAACACATTTACAATACTAAATAATATACAATAGAAAAAACGACTCGCATCAGAACAATTTTCGATCAGGAATCGAATCCGGGATTCGGTCGATCCGGTCCAATGCTCTGACCGCGGAGCTACCGAGTCAGCTGTCAGAGTATTGGTCCGGATCCGAGAATTGATCTGGTGCGAGTCGTATTGTTTCTAGTATATTAATTAGTATTGTATAAAAATAGCACTGTGAATGCAAAAATCTCAAATTAAAAAAAAAATAACACATTTCCCTTTATAATTTTTGAAAGCGCACAAATTACTTTCAAATGATTGATTTGTATTGATTCAGTGTAATATTCTTCTGACAGACGATACTTTGATCACTCTAGTGGTCAGTGACTTTGAGTAACGGTAGCGTCATACCAAGACCGACTAACCACATCTTACTCATGTGGTCGATACACCAGTACATTGATTAGAAAATCCATTTGGAAGCGCCTGCATTTTTTAAGCTCACATTTCGTAAAGGTGAACAACTTGCAACTCACACTTAAGGTTCGAAGATTAAACAGCGTAGCTTTTAAAGCTTGATTGCATCTCGTAAATGGACATTATAATGACAGTGGTCTCAAGAGAATTTCATTACGCAGTAATTAATCTCAAACAAGGAAGCGCAAAAACATTTGGGTAGCCTTTGTCTTTGCAGTGATAAACGGCTAGAATAGAGGTTGATTAATGATCGTTTATACAAATTAATCACTTATTTTTCTCTCATCCTAAACTAACCGGATTGGTAAATGAATACCTTTTAATGACGTCAAATCTAAGTTCAAACATGCGTTAACTTACGATTGCAATCAAAACTTGTGTTTTCCCCGATTCAACACCTACTTGTAAATTCAAGATTCAAATTTTTGTCATGTATTTCCAATTTGAGTACAATGTTCGTTAATATAAGGTCTCGTTTCCAACTTTACTGAGTTGGTAGTGGGGTACGATGTCATTGTCATTGCTTGCGCGTGAGTCCAGTAAGCCGCGAGATCCGGCGTAGAGTGCGCGAGCGTCAGTTATGACGCCATCTTGTTTTTCGAACTTGACAAGTTGTTACCTGAACAAGTGTTAAATAAAGGTGTACGGATGTGGATTATTTGAAGTTTGTGCATAAATACGAGAATTTTGTATGTTCTTTACAAATTAATAGTAAGGCAACTTGTTACTCTTATTAAACTTGTGTTCTACTAATTTGTCACGAATGTGTTTGAAATGAACTAATACTCGATTTGCGAGTTCAGTCACTTTAGGTCTTGGATATCATTAATAAAACTTTCTATACTTATTAATGAATGAAAGTTGATATAAATCGAAGTGACGAAGCAGTTTGTCTGTACTTTCTCTAGCGCAGTTCATTGCGTCATTACTTTCTTATTTTCCAATAGTTTTCTTACATTTTCTAATATTCCCGTCAGCAGTTCTTGCAACTACAAGTTAGTAGTAATTCCTCAATGCGTTGATAATAATTGCTAGTTATGATTGCTATTGACGATATAAAAAACGAATACTATCATTTTTTGCTTCCATTACACAAAGACGTCAATGTATAAAAGCAATTTAATCGTACGAACTCGTGACTTTATAAGTCGTGTAATTAGAAGGCAATGTTCTGTGGTTGTCATTAGTAGAAACACGTAGTTACGCTCCGTGCATATTAATTTGAACTTTAATTAACGTCTTTTGACACGAAAATCATGTATCTGGTGTTATTAAGGCGCATGTTGGCATCATTATTATCAATACAGAAAACTTTAAACAAAGAAAGTATATAAAAAATACGGTTTGGTTAAAAGCAAGGTGTAACACCATGATTTGTGGTAAAATTAAAGTATCCATTGCATAACGTTACTCGATGGCTCATTGTCATAAAATTTACTAAACTCTTAATATTGATAGAGGCTATACTTTTGTCTATTCAAGTGCAAAACTGTTCCTTAAGTCGTTTATACACGGTTTGTCGTCACGGTCGGGTAGATGGTGCAGATGTGTGTGATTATGCATTCAGTCGGCGTTTATTCTGTGTGGTGAAAGCTTCGGACGGTACGGCCGATCCACGCTGTGATCAAGTGGACCACTTTAGTGCGCGTCCTGAGTGGCAGCGCGGCGCGGCGCATTGCGTATGCGATTGCGAAACGGAGGAGCCTGAGACGGAACTGCACCACAGAATAGACATACCCTTGCACATACACCGTTATAGTCCGTGAGCCCGCGACAGTATTGCCTACGTCATATGACATCACGATGAAATGCATTGCACACGGTCAGAAAAGTTGTGCTGAGCGAGGATCAGAAGATTATCGCAAATAAAATTGGCCGGAAGCTTGAGAAAATTTTCCACTTCCGGTCAAAATTTTAAGATTATATTTACGTCATGTGACATCAGTAAGAGACCCTTGTCATCATTTAGTTTTCAATCGTAGAGAGAGTTAACATAAGTCTGTCAGTTCTGAAATGGCCGGAATACCTTAAACTTAATTTTTTTGTTTTTTAATCATTTCGGAAGTGACAGATTGAAAATGAGGAGAATCGTATGAGGAATATAGTAACCAACATCGCTCGAAGAATTGCTCAGCTGAAGTAGCAGTAGGGAGACACATAGCGAGAAGAACCGATGGCCGTTGGAGCGGAAAGGTTTTAGTATGACGACCGCGCACCGGACGATGCTACGTGGGCAGGCCTCCGACAAGGTAGAACAACGGTCTCTGAAGGTCACGGGAATCCACTGTATGTGGGCGGCGCAGGACCGATCGTTGTGGAGATCCTTAGAGAAGACCATTTACCATTTAGCAGTAGGTGTCGTACGGCAGATATAATAGTGATGACCGCGGCTTTCGCATGGGTGATCCGCTGCTACTTAGGACGCACACGTTTCCAACTATTCCAAGCGGCTCTTTTGTGCGCCGATATCTCTTCTATTGTCGTGTCTAATAACATCGGTAATCTAATCGTTGGTTATGTTCGTTTGATTGGGCTCGTTAAATTCGAAATACACTTTTATGACGGTGAAATTAGCAAAACCTGTTTTAATATAGATGATTACTGATATCTACTTATAATATCAATGATTCTACTGCGATTATTACAGAACTAAGCTGCAAGTTTGTACCGTTTTGTTCAGAATAGCACAACTAATGTCCAGAAAAATATAAGCCTTCAACGAAGAAAATTATAAAAGAAATAGATATACCCGCATCAGTCACTGCAATCAAGATTAGAAGACTGATTTTATATCCAGATTTAACTATGAAAAGCCTTTAGTTTTTCCCGAAAGTTTTAGTTTGACGAAATGTCTGCTGCTTACCTAATCTAATTATTGTTTTCATGGTTTTGTAGGCGTTTAAAAATTTACCTATATAGGTACCTAAATATATAATTAGATTTTTCTTGACCATACATAAATAATTAAACTGTCTTTGATCCGTACTAAATAATTTAAAGGACGTCCTTGGCTCTACATTGCAAGTGATGTGTTGGGATTTAGCTGTTAATCCTTAAAAACTTTTTAATTAACAAAAAGAAAATGCACAAAATAGTAATTCAGAGTATTATTTCTTTTAATTAAGTCCCAAATTAAGTTTTAATGACGCCAAACACTTGACTTTGTCCTATTTATCTACTGTACAAAACTTCTAAAAACATTTTATTAGTTTAAAGCTAATGAGAGATGCCGATACACAAAGATTACAGCTGATAATAAAATTAAATAGGTTTTCTCTTACTACTATAATTATTTAAAAGAGCCTAATTCGTTCGAAGATTTATATGTGCTTGCGTTATCCACTAGATTACAATAGCCAATCAAATTAAAAACTAATTTCACTGAAAACACAATGGACCTTGCCTAATTGAATTTTAATGGATGAACTTAATTCGCTTTAAATATATCTCGTCATTATTCTGTGGACATTAACCTTCTAGATAAGTACTAGGTTCTTGAAGCATACTTAGGAATAAGTTATCCAATATGTTTAAGTAGCTTTTGCATGTTTGAAATATTTCTCAAAGAAGACAATGATCATTCAAGGGCCCTATGTAACTCAAAGTGGTGTCCTCGTCTTAATAAAAAGAAATATTTGTTTATGCCAAAAGAGCAAAAAGTGGTTTGCTTTTTAGTACTACAATATTTTACTGACTTTATTGTTTGTAATTAAACTATAGAACCTTATTAAGCTTCAACCAGTACATGTGAATTTTCTGTACATCATTATGTACGTAACGAGCAATTAATTTAAATAAGATGAGGGATATTAACATTTAATATGTCATCCAGCCTATATGTCTATACGTTTGAAGGCTACGCTTACGCTATCGAAGAAAAAATGTTTTAGTACATTAATACCCGAAATTAAAATTTAATACTAGGTACTAATATGTCTTCGTAAATGGTATAATATCAGTAACAAATATTTTTGGAAGACGTAATCATTTCTACTTTCTAATATAAATAGCTGCTATTACAGCGAATTCTGTAAGGCTAGCTCTCGCCTTTGTCATTTCCGTAAGAAAATTAGAAATAACGAAAACCTAGTCATGAGACACCACGAAGTTCATTATGAAAACCACTCGGCCATCGAGGTCATCGAATCATAATAAAAAAAATATGGTTTTGTAACGATTTTATTTATTGTTTCAGATATCTCAGTATGAAAATCTCTGACGTGTTTTAAGTGGCAATTCGCATTAAAGTGATAAAGTATCTAATAAAGTGAAGTGAAGTGATGCCAGTGGATTGCAGTGTCGCGTCACAAATGAGGCGGCGTCGATGTCGTGTCACATCACCAACGGAGGCTGTGTGACATTAAGATGCTCGTGTTATATGCTTGGATTTTCACCGCGGGATGTGTCGCATTTGGTATGTAATGTACTCATATCTTTTCCCTAAAACGGTGGATCAAAGTGGAATGAAATGTATGATTAAATCCACTTTTTGCCGTAAACCGGTGGATCGAAGAGGAAAATAAATATCCTTCGATCTACCAAGATCCTCGTCGGTGGATCGTAGAGGTATGAAGGTCATCATCATCTTGTGCCATTTTTATAGCGAATTTTGGAGATTGGTTATATCTAACCCTTGTAGTAATATGTAGTACCCTTCAGGTACTCGGCAGGTTTGCACTATTTTAAAGAGAACGAAAACTACTAATTTTAGAAAAGTATCTCACCAACGTCTCAAACCCATCACCCCAACTTAATTGGTTACCGGTCTTGTGATCGTTACTAATTTTTTTAGAGATATTAATAAATAGCAAAACTGGCATAAGAGTACAAATAAGCTTAATTATATCTTTCGAATGAAGCGACTCAGAAAATATCAATCGAACTTCGCTTCTAGAAGTTCGTTTGATCTTATACCTATATACTTATTATCTTTCGTCGTTCATACTCAGATATAAATAAATATATAATTAATATTTAAAAAAAAAAGTAAATAAATAGTAAACAAACATATTATGTTTACTTGTAGATGTTAAGAGCTATAAAGAAATATTAGCTAAAGAAAATGTTCGTATAATAATATTGCGGCACTTGGGTCTGAGTTAGCCCTGCACCCAGTAACCCGCAGATAGTGTAGGGTAGGGGTTCTCAATTAAAGATGGAATTAGGTCCATACATTTAATTATTGCCAAAAACACTAGTGGACGCTTCGTGGTAGTCTAGTTGAGAGGGGTAGATGAAGGAACACTGGCCTGACAATCCGTAGCTGGTCTATATGGTAGGTATTTCGTAGGTAGGTGTTTCCAAGGTAGATAGCCTGCAGTTCCTCGGTAGATATGTCTCCTCAGTAGGTTGAACTGAATCCGTACAATAAAATCCTGGAAGACCAGAAAATGGCAGCGTAAGCATTGTGTTTAGAAACACCACTTGGTCGTTTAGAGGTCACAGTGTTCGGGAGAAATGGAAGGTGGAATTTGCTAGCGTTAATCAACGTTTTTCATCTAAATAGAACACCTTACACATTAGCACTTCTTATAATAAATAATAGAACTCACCCCAGCGGGATTTCCTTTTTAACGTAGTTATTTTAATGGACGTTCGCGGAACGAGGGACACAGCCTCTGCGTACAACGTCTAAACCAGCTATGAAGTAGGGAAATCCGAGGATCACCGACGCGCGGCCAGTCGGGCTGGTTCGGGTGTTGCAATAGCATTCTTTTGTTTTCTTTAGGGATGCGCGAGCGCAAAATGCATAAACCATCGCGGCCAACGTACTTGTTGATTCCGTATGCAGATTTTTATTTATTGTTAGTTTATAAGTAGTTTTAATTTTATAATATTAGTGTAAGTGTTTATTTATAAGTTTTAGTGTATATAGATTTGTATTAGTATGTAAGTATTTTGAAGTTTTAATATAACTGTTTTTAATTTAATTGTTGTTATTATTTTTAAGGAGTGTCTTTTAGACAAAATGCTACAGTACCCCCGCACGAAGCGAAGGATTTTGCGTGCTTAGATGCAAAATCCGACTAATACTACTAAACAGTCTTACTGTTTCTTTTTTTTTTTCTTTCAGAATAACCTATCATACTTCACGCATACATTAATCAAAGAACATAGTGTCATCAACTCATATTAATGGTTTGAGACCATAACAAACAGAGAACAATTATATTAGCTGATAATTGTGCTCAAACAGCAAGAATTTGTGTATTAAAGTTATAGAATGAAAATTTAATACGCAAGGTTTTTACATAAGTAGATTTAAATAGTCTATTTAATTAGCACTAGCTAAATTGAGTTAACTAGCTTATACTATTATTATGTGATTTAGAATAAATTTTATACTTTATAGTTAGTGAGTTTAATATCTTTGATGTGATAGGATCCTAGCGGTTTCCCAGACATATCAGCCAGATCATAAACAAGAGGTGATAGTTTACCAATGATTTTGCATTTTATAAATTTAGGAGCTAGTTTTTTACTGAAATATTTATCCTTATCGCTTTGGTAAAACGTCTTCCTCCAAACTACATCACCGACATTAAACTCAGCAGGTTTCCTACGCAAATTATATTGTTGACAATTCCTACTGTGAGCTTGCAATAAGGAAGCTTGAACTTTGTTAAAAATGTTAGACAATGTTCCGATGTTGTCAGCGTAAGAATCGCGCGGTTGAAAAACAACATGATCGTCGTTCTCAGTGTTGACATAGTAAGAGCCACAAGTAACCAGTTCGCGACCGTATACTAGAAAGGAAGGAGTATAACCTGTAACCTCATTTACAGAACTATTTATAGCGAATTGAATTTTGGGTACTAGTAGATCCCAAATTCGTTGATCATTAGATATAAACGATGATATAGCAGTCATAATAGTTTTATTATATCTCTCGACCGTGTTAACGTGTGGAGAGTATTTAGGGGTGAAGTGTAGTTTTGGAACCTTGTATTTATCGAACATTTGTCTTAGGGTAGCACTAACAAATTGTTTACCGTTATCAAGAATCACCGTAGAAGGAATACCATGTATTAAGAATACATGTTCCTCTATGATTCTTGTAACAATTTCAGCGGTAGCGCGCTTGATTGGAAATAGTAAGCAATACTTACTAAAACAACAAGTCACTACTAGAATGTAGGAGTTTTGCTTCCTAGTAGGCGTTAGGGGTCCTACGAGATCAACGCTTATTGTTTCAAAGGGTTTAGAGCATTGTTTCGGTCTTCCCATTTCACCGAGAGGTGCATGGTTCTGATGTTTATGCGCAATGCAAGTATCGCATGAAGTTATAAGTTTGACGACATCGGCATGCATTCCAGGCCAGTAGTATCTAAGACTTAGACGTTTAAAGGTCTTAAATATGCCAAAGTGACCAGCTGTAGGTTCTGAGTGGTTTTTGATAATTATTTCCTGTCTAGATTCTGAAGGAATCACTTCTTTCCACTCGAACTCTCTGTGCAAAGGATGTTTGGTTTGCATAAAGCGAAATAAGCGATTATTCTTAACAGCATAGTTAGGGAATGATACAGGTGAATTTTGACATCCATGCCAAATGTTAAGATACCATTCATCACTAGTAGAAGGTGGTGTAGAATTGTTAGATGTAGTGGGTTCAGTGTCAATGGCGGATAAAGGGTAAGCACGAGATAGTGCGTCAGGTATTACATTCTCAACGCCACGACGGTGTTTTATGTCAAAATTAAAAGCGGATAGTCTTACGCCCCAACGAGCTAGACGTCCAGTAGGATTGTTTAGATTCAGGAACCATTTGAGGGCAGCATGATCAGTGTAGACGACGAATTTTTTACCATTATCTACATAGCATCTCCAGTGTTCTAATGCGAGTAAAACAGCAAGAGCCTCTCGTTCGGTAATGCCGTAGTTTCGTTCGGCTCCAGCCAAGGTTCGACTAAAGTAGGCTATAGGATGTTCGACGCCATCTATGGTCTGAGTTAGTAGGCCTCCAACACCATAGTTGCTGGCGTCAGTGTGGACCTCAAACGGTAGTTCAAAATTAGGGCATGATAGAATAGGGGTAGATACTAGTAGTTCTTTTAGTTTAAGAAATGATTCGTCAGCTTCTGTAGACCAAACAAAAGGATTAGATTTTTTGTTGGTAGACGTTAGTTTATTTAGGGGACCAGTTATTGTACTAAATTGAGGGACAAATTTACGGTACCAAGAGGCTATTCCTAGAAATCTTTTAAGTTCTTTTTTATTAGTTGGTGTAGGATAATTAACAATAGTTTCAATTTTAGATGGGTCGACATGAAGACCTTTAGAATTAATGACATAGCCTAAGTATTTAAGTTCTTTACGGAAAAAGACAGATTTTTCGAAATTTATAGTTAAATTAGCCAAAGATAGTTTCTTAAATACTTTTAGAAGAAGTGAAATGTGACTTTCAAAATCAGGACTAGCGATTACAATATCATCAACGTAAACCCATACAGAATTTTCAAATTCAGGCCCGGAGAACAGTGTATCAACCAGTCGTTGTTGGGTAGCGGGTGAATTTGTCAATCCGAAAGGCATAGTGACAAATCTGAAGGTTCCACGACGCGGGATATAGAAAGCAGTCTTGTTACGGTCATTTTCAGCAATAGGTATTTGCCAAAATGCTTTAGACAAGTCTATACTACTTAGGTATTTAGCATTCTTTAGGTTGTCCAAGATATCGGCTATATAAGGTAGCTTATATGCGTCTTTCTTAGTCACGGAGTTTAGTTTACGGCTGTCTAGACAGAATCGAAGTTTGCCATCCTTTTTAGGTGTGAGTAGGACAGGTGAAGACCAGGGGCTTTCACATTCTTCAACTACTCCTAAAGTTAACATTTCGTCCAGTTGTTCAGATAGAATACGCTGTTTTTCAGGAGAGACACGATAATAGCGTTGTCTAATAGGTAAGGAATCTCCAGTATCAATGTGATGAGTAACTAAAGTTGTTCTACCTAGACCTCGTTTTTCAGTGGAAATATCATTAAATTGACCAATGACGTTGTCAGCTACTACACGTTGAGTTTCAGTTAGTTCTTGGTAAGATTGTAAAAATATTGAAGATTTTTCATCTAGTGACAGCTCATTAATATCATCTAGATCAGTATGTAGGGAAATAGAATTACAAAATTTTGGAAACAGATTAAATTTTTTCCAAAAATCTACGCCTAGAATTAAGTTTGATTTTACAGAAGGTACTACGTATGTTTTTAGTATATGAAACTGATTTTCAAAGAAAATAGGCAGGTAAATATAACCAATAGCATGTAAGCGTTCACCTCCAGCAGCAGTAAATGTTATAGCAACATCCTTATGAAGAGTCAAGCCAAATGAATTTAAATGTTCATGATAGTTATTACCTAAAATGGTAACTACAGAACCGGAATCTAACAAACCGCTAAGTTTAGTATCACACACACTAATAGTTGCATAAGGGCGTGCATCATGATCAGAATTTTTATTGTAGACTGTTGTAATGGAATAGCCAGAAAAGAATATTTTCAAGGTAGATAGCCAATTTTTCCAATCGCTTTCATCAAAATTTTTAGAATTTTTAGTATTAGATTTAACAGTATTATCATTGCAACAGTCACTAATTAGTTTTTTTGGTTAGTATCTGAGTGACATTTAGTGCAATCAGGATATTTAAAATTTTTTGTTCCACACTTAAAGCAAATGGGGAATCTAGCAGCTTTACATTGACTCAATGATTGCTCAGAGTTACGGCAGCGTGGGCAATAAATCTTACTAGTATTAGAATCTGTAAAATTCATTGCGGCTATATTAGTTTTAGTATCAGCATGTTTCATGTTATAATTATTGTTATTATAACTTTGATAGTTTTTGTAGTTATTAGGTTTATAATTATTAGAATTATATTTAGGGTAAGTGTAATTATTGTTATTAGGTTTAGGATAAGAGAAATTGTTATTAGGTTTGTAGTTATTATTATTGTATTTATACTGGTAATGAAATTTCGACTTACTAGTACTAGGCTCAGAAAGCTTTGAAAACGCTAAGTCCGGAGCTAAAGTTTCAGATGAGACTCTTGGTGGTTCTTTGAATTGACAAGTGAGGGATTGCATTTTCTCAAAGTTTCTACAGACATTCTTCAGGTTAGCAATACTATCAATAGGTGAAGAGTTAGAAGCCAATACACTTGCGTAACAAGGCCTGATATTATGCATTAGAATACTTAATTTTTCCTGTTCAGAAATTTTGTTAGTAAGTCTAGAAAATAACTCAGTCATTTTAGCAAAATAAATAGTAATATTTTCTGTATCGCCTTGCGTTCGGTTACGAATCTCCATTAGAAGTCGGTAGTCGTAGTCGAACTGACTAAAATCCTCAATTAGTAGGGTTATCAACTCATTCCAAGTATGAACTGTATCCTTAACACTACGGTACCAATGTAAGGCGTCGCCAGTAAATATTTCGGTAGCAAAAGATAATAATTTAGAAGAAGTTATGTTCCTAGCATTGCTATACTCGTTCACTCTCTGTATAAAGGCGTGTACACAAGATTTACCATCAAACTTGATTTTTTGTAAATCACTGATATGCGAGCGATCACAATTAACAGAAACATTAGGTAGGATATTAGATGTAGAAGGTGTTAGTTCACTTTCTGCAGCAGGCTCACAGCTAGAAATTGCAGATTTATTAATAATGTTTAGTTTGTTCATTAAAATTTTTAGGTTCTTTGTTAGAGGCTTAACTTTTTCTGAAAATTTTGGATCCGAACAGTCTATTCGTTTTATGCGATGAAATAAATGATTGCATAATGCTGTAGTACGATCAAATAAGTTAGGGTCATACTTTTCCTCTAGTGACTTAATTCTATTCATGAGTTCACTAAATGATGTGCCAGCACTAGCAATATCCGCTTCAGGTTCTATACCGGACTCACAAATATCAGATGTAGGTATTAATGGTGTTAGTTTATTTATTTGTTTACGGAGTTCAAGTACGGTAGACGCAGGTTCCTCGCCTCTAATAAGCACTTCGTAGGTCAATTCATTTTTGTTTAGCAAAAAGAATTTAATAGGGTGAGTTTCCATATTTATTAGAAGTGTATAAAAAAAACAAACAATTGTTTCACTACTGAAAATTAATAAGGTTTGATGTGGTGTTCTTTACAATCATACAAGCTAACTAGCACGTATAGGTGATACTAATAATTACTTTTTGCTTTTGAAACGGAATAAAAATAAAAATGCGCAATTAATTTATAAAATGTGGGTAGGTAGTACAAGAAAAAAAAATCAAGACGGAAGCTATGAAGGCATGCGAACTGTTACGTTTCACAGTAAAATGTTTAGTTAGTTATGCTTTGTCTGTCTTTAGGTAACTAAAAAAAACATTAGGTATACAAGTTCACAATAAAAAAAACACAGTAAGTTGACTTATTAAAATGATTTAGGCCCACAGTATTGTTCCATGTTACTTTAATTTAATCTTAACTTTACGTAAAAATATGTTTGTAGACATTCACAGACCACTCATAGACAATCATTTAGAAGCAAAGCACAATAAAATTACATAAAAGAAACAGTAATAAGTACGTACCAGTTCACTGCGGTGTGGTAAAAAAATCACCTTCACGTTCACATTCACAGCAATCTCAGTTACGTTGTAATGACAGCTAGACTTCAAGGAAAAATCTAGAACTAACGCGATTAGTCCACTAGAGAACACGTTGTAGGCGCCACTGCGGCACTCGGGTCGGAGTTAGCCCTGCACCCAGTAACCCGCAGATAGTGTAGGGTAGGGGTTCTCAATTAAATATGGAATTAGGTCCATACATTTAATTATTGCCAAAAACACTAGTGGACGCTTCGTGGTAGTCTAGTTGAGAGGGGTAGATGAAGGAACACTGGCCTGACAATCCGTAGCTGGTCTATATGGTAGGTATTTCGTAGGTAGGTGTTTCCAAGGTAGATAGCCTGCAGTTCCTCGGTAGATATGTCTCCTCAGTAGGTTGAACTGAATCCGTACAATAAAATCCTGGAAGACCAGAAAATGGCAGCGTAAGCATTGTGTTTAGAAACACCACTTGGTCGTTTAGAGGTCACAGTGTTCGGGAGAAATGGAAGGTGGAATTTGCTAGCGTTAATCAACGTTTTTCATCTAAATAGAACACCTTACACATTAGCACTTCTTATATTAAATAATAGAACTCACCCCAGCGGGATTTCCTTTTTAACGTAGTTATTTTAATGGACGTTCGCGGAACGAGGGACACAGCCTCTGCGTACAACGTCTAAACCAGCTATGAAGTAGGGAAATCCGAGGATCACCGACGCGCGGCCAGTCGGGCTGGTTCGGGTGTTGCAATAGCATTCTTTTGTTTTCTTTAGGGATGCGCGAGCGCTAAATGCATAAACCATCGCGGCCAACGTACTTGTTGATTCCGTATGCAGATTTTTATTTATTGTTAGTTTATAAGTAGTTTTAATTTTATAATATTAGTGTAAGTGTTTATTTATAAGTTTTAGTGTATATAGATTTGTATTAGTATGTAAGTATTTTGAAGTTTTAATATAACTGTTTTTAATTTAATTGTTGTTATTATTTTTAAGGAGTGTCTTTTAGACAAAATGCTACAATATAATCAATTCAAAGCGTAATTATTCAACCATAATGTAGATAATATAATTATTAATTACTATCTTTCTGCGATCCCATGAAGCATCATTTTATTGGAGACTAAAAATTCCAAAGTAATAGATGTTTTTTTATTATTTTTAGTGAACACACTTATAACGAAATATTCTCACAATTTACAATTAAATACGTTGAGTATTGTCATTAAAAGTTGAATGATTTTTATTGGGACAAGTCGCCGCTTACTAGTTTATAGGGATCCGTACCTTAACCCCTAAGGTATGTTAAAAATAAAGCGTAAAACAGTGAAAAAACGTTGCGCGCCAGAGCGAGACCAATTTAGCAGATTAGGCGAAAAAATCACGAAATCAATTCGTTGTAAATAACTATAGCGATTGAAGAAAAATGCTTCTACTCAAAACGATTGTGAATATTGATGATACACAATTATTGAAAAGCAATTTTGACTTGAATTCCTAACTTCGTTTCTAAGTAATTTCAAACTTTTAAAAATTTAAGTGGTATTTTTGTGATTAAAATGTTTAGATCTATCTAAATTTGGCTCTATCTAATTTTGACTCTAGCCAAAATCACTTATTTGTGTTTTTGGTGTATGGGTAAAGATATAAAGAAATATTTCAGATCTGTAGGATCTTTCAGGGACCTATGGCATTACATCAAAAAGTTTACGATTGCCCTTGAAAGAAAAAAACGGAATGTTTATAGGATTACTTTGCTGTCCATCTGTCTGTCAAACAATACCCTTAATCTCGGAAACACGTAGGTAGTTGAAATTAAAACCAAACTCAAGTCTACAGTCCCTTGAAGCTGTGACAAGACAAAATCAAACTTCCTAGTTAACATGAAAAAAGATTGGCCGTTTATGTCACAAAAAAAGGGAAAAACCTGAAAACTGATACCTGAAAATTTGTATTTAAATGTATAGTAGTAGAGGTTCGATTCCTGAAGTACTTATAATATGTACATACTTTGTACGGAAACCTCGTTGGTGAATCCGGCTCGAACTTGTCCGGTTTTTTCTACAACAGTTTAAGAGGTTGACCTAGATCTCCTTGATGTAGTGACGTAGGCCAAAACTGCCTTTTGACCGGAAATCCTTGATCACTCAGGAACAGGCATTTCAATTTCCGTCGGTACACAAAATATTTGCATTGTTGTTATGGCGATAAATTTAGTAATTTAGATGTAGTAGAGTTTTAAAACAAATCCTTCTATCAAATCAACTGACATATTGCTATGTATGTACGTACATATGTATGTATTGTGTAATGTGTTCTGTTTAATACAGAACATTATTGATAATTTAATAATAAATTTGTTAATTTTAGTTACCAACCTTGTTAGTTACCTATTTGATAGGTAATCAAATTAATTTTAAGTTTGTACCAGACTTTATTTTTTATTGCATGCCGTGGCAGCTTTTAATTAAGGTGACACTAGACCTAGATTAATTTTCAACTGTGTTTTAGATCATGTATTTAGTGTTTGCTTTGATAGTTGTCCTTAAAAAAATGAAAAAAAAAAATGATTTGTGAACTTGATTTGTTCTTATTGCTCGTGTTGAGAATATTCTAGTAATATCTGTTCTCCGATAGTTAGTATTTTAATAAAATAAATAGACACGTTCTTATCAGCTCTTACAAGCCACACTAATTGGGCTAAGATTCGATAGTAAACCAATCTTTGAATAACTGCGTTTACCAAATAGTTTGCTAGCTTATCGCTTTTATATTGGACAAGATAAAATCTAATCCGAATCCCAACGAACAAAACCAATGATCCCACAGAAAACTTACAATAATAATGAAGGCATTCGTGTATCGTTTAGGTAGAGTTAATCGTAAAGTAACAATTACTAGACAATCCATCGCAAACAATGGTAACGTAAGTAGACATTGGAAAAACGTGACCCATGAGAAACACAATTCATAGGTGCCTATATTTTTTACATGTTGCTAAGTTTTATTTGCTCTATAATTTATTTAAATAGGCATGTATTTCTTCTTGTAAGTGCTTTCACATTATAAAGAAACCTCAAATAAGAAAATTAATAGTAATAAAATTTTATCCCAAATAATAAAATTCAGAATAAGGAATATTCTCTAAAAGCAAGAGCTGTAAATGTAAAACGCTTAAATAATATATTGATCATAGAATAAAACCATCTGCAAAGCCTATTTAAAAATTTGTGGTGAACAGCTGAGCGGTGTTTAGCGCTTGATTTTGCGTAGTAGATAACAAACTCACATAAATTATCCATTAGGTACCTGGTACAGGGCCTATTATTATACAAAAACAATCGCGATAATCGGACACTATTTGTCGTCCAATTTACTTGATATTCAAATCTTATTCGTGAGTAGATCGTGTCACGGAGTGGGACGAATATCGTCAGCTTATTTTTCATGTAATAGGCCTGCTGGTTTATACCGATCTATGACAACTATACAAATAATTTACTCGAATCACCAAATAGCTTTTAACGTAAAGTTTAAAAAATCGTAACGTTAGATTCTTGTATATTTATTCCGACAGTCAAAAAGGGTTATGTCCTGTTTATGCCAACCTATAGACATAGAAAAATTTTGGCATTTTATTTCTATGATGCCAACTTAATCAACCATTTCCAATTTTTAGCTCCCCCATCAAATAAAAATATAGGTATTGTGCATAACGCACCTTTTTTAATAGTTATTGTCTATTTTAAAATGTGACACTGACGTCGGCGTTTTGCCTTTGTAATATTACTTGTCAAGTGTAAAAGTTTGCTTCTGTTTGCCTTTATATTTATAATATTAAATTCCCTTCCATTACCTTTTAATTGATTTGCTAACCAGTATTACAGTCCCTCGCTCACAGGTATCATATAATATGTAACTACAAATAACAAGTTCGTTCGATTAGTGCGTCTCTTAAATTGAGCACAAAGCGTGTACCGTGTAGGGAATCTTAAGATGATTCTCAATTTCTTATTAGACAGAATTCGACACTAAACCAGATAATTTATTTTTTATCACAAAAACAAAAGCTCACATACAAAATATCGCTAGCACTAATTATCTCTACACATTTGCTCATTGGCAGTCTAATTGATTTGTTTTCGAATTTTATTCTTAGCAGAATGTTGTTAGTACTACTTAAGTATGTAAGTACATATTATACTTATTTAGTACATTATATACTGTGTTCGTTAGGTGCACTATAACACATTTCATTTTCTTTAGTAGTAGGTAGGTAATAATTTAACTTAACTCACTTAGGCTAAAAAGAGGCTGAAGATAGAAAGAGGCCCAGATGGGCTCATAATAAAATTTTTGCTTAAGTTTAAAAGCATTATAATTTCACAGTACGAAATTCTAGTAAGAATTTATTACCTAGCGAAAATTGGTTGTTGATCTTTTCTATTTGTTATGTTAATTGAAATCAGTATATTTTACCATGTGCCAAGACTTTACCTGTAGGTTTAACCTTCATAGAAAATGTAAATTACCTACACCGAGAATACGGTACCATTTGAAAATAGTTTGGCTCCTAGGAAATAGATTTAGACCTTAATTGATCTATTATAAAACGGGGTACCACCAAAGAGTACTAAAACTAATTGCTTAATTATTGATGCTTTCTGAAATGCTTTTCCCCTAATTAATCAGACTAATTGTTTGGACTTATAAAAATCTTACTTGGCATTTTCCTTCTTTAGACCTGTGTTTATAGCTGTTTCTGTGACCTGTGTTTATAGATGGTTCAGTAATACTCTTGTTAAACTAACCTCGACTGGATATTAGATTCCACGGAGTATTAGAAGTTCTTAGAAAGTACTAGGACATAAGAACTGTCGAGTAGGTCTCGCCTAGCATCCCCGTATATGGAACGCATGTACGGCCAACGCACAAACAACTTTTCTATGATCCCTATAGCTGTTCTACTCTGATGTATCCAGATTGAACTGTTAGAACGGGACAGAAATGGGAGCAAGTTTATTGCACATGTGTGTGTCATGAGTTTGCTGCAGTCATGGTTTGTCTAGACGGCAGGTGTTTTCTGGAATAGTTGTACTGCCGGATCTTAGGTACCAAAACAACATGACTGGTGCAGGCAGAATATGAAACAAGAAACCATGAGATGACATTGTACTGACTTAGAATATCAAATGGGTGTTAAGGTAGTTAGATAGGTACTTAGTTATTTGTTTGTTTTTATTTGCAATAAACATATAACAGATTTGCATAGACACAGATAAAAATCTGAGTAATACTTACCTTGCCAGGTATTTAAAATTACCACTGAAAATGTCACGCCGTAATTCATTCTTTTTTTAATTTATTATTATACTTACCGTCTTTATTAAGTGAAATTAATTGAAAAAATCTTTATTCAAATAAAGGCTGGCTTAGTGGTATTTCCTATGTTTAATATTTGAATACCAAAAAAATTTATTATTTGCTGTCGCCCAGAAAGCTATAATGATTTCCTTCCTAACAACTTATTTATTCAATTACGAAACGCTTAGGTATTATTACTTCCTTTTCATCATAATTGATAAATATTTACGGATAAATACCGCTATATTAGCGGTATTTTTATACAATTCTCGAGCTTAATAACTTCCTGCCGTTTCTTCCGAGTGTTTTTTTTTATGGGATAAGTAAGTACCTATTGAAATTAAAAGGAAAAGTGTGTCGTAGCACTGATGATTTATCAGTGTAAATAACTTTTGAAACGCGTTATTAACCGAGCGATCGCGAAGCCTCTCTATTTCAGCTTGGGCAAAAATACTTACGTATGTCTGTCCCGCTGTCCGTTTGATACATTGTAAGTAGTTAAGTTACATATTTTTTTATGTTTTTAGTAATAAAGAAAAACAAGAATCATATTTTCTACTTTTTCTTTTTTGACCGAGAGGTCAAACCACACGCACGCCTCTGTGGTTGGTTGGTTGGACACCCAAAGGCTGTCTAAGTTGTTTAAGATAATACGTTTTGTCTCAATTTTCACCCACATCAGCTTCCCACATAGTTCATCCAGACTTTACCTACAGGGTAAAAAGTTTTTGGTAACGATCGTGTATGGAGTACCTGTTCTCATCTTTATACCAGCTCAGTGACGTCATAAAAAATTACAAAATAAATTTTAATCTAAAATGAATGTTCATTTTTATTTTTTTTCTCGCAGATCTCAAAAACTAGGACATTAATGTGCAAGTTTTTTGCATTTTTTATTATACACAGGAATATTATCTCAAAAACGTCAGTAAAATCATTGCTCTGAATTGCATATTTCGAGAGTTATTCTTGTTTGAATATGACCCTTACGTAACATTTTTTTTAGGAAAAACATTTTTATCAGTTTTTTTATTAAGTTAATAATTTTATCTGAAAACAAATGTGATTGAAGCATAAAAGCAAGTATTTACAAGTTTTGAATTTTGACCATAATTATTCAAAAATTAACTTACCCTTACAAGCGGTCATATTCAAATAACAATAAGTAACTCTCGGAATATGCAACTCAGAGCAATGATTTTGATGTCGTTTTGTAGATAATATTCCATATAAAAATGCAAAAAATGCAGACTAATTTCGGATTAAAATTTACTTTAGTAATTTTTATGACGTACTAGCGGCCGCCCGCGACTTCGTCTGCGTGGATAGTATTTTGTCTATCCCTCGGGAACAGTTCCTTTCTCGGGATGAAAGGTACCCTATGTCCTTCTCTGTACCCCTGACAACGTGTGTGTAAAATTTCATGATGATCGGTTCTGAAGTTAAGACGTCAAGGCGTAACAAACAAACAAATAAACAAACGGACTTTCGCATTTATAATATTAGTAAGGATTACAAAGTAGTAAACTTTTAAGTTTACATAATATTTTTTTATGCTTATCAGCTTTCGAAGAGTATTTTTTTATAACTGTAGGACTTTTAAATACGGAGAAATTAATATTTTTCGGCAGGGCTATCTAAAATAAAAAGTCAAATTTGAAATGCCGTTTATTCCAACAGGAGAGGGGATAGACCCCAATATGTGGGAGTTTTTGTCGATAAAATTGATCATATTATCTGCCTTTAAAAGCTCCGACATCGCTAACCAAACATATTGTATAATAGTACTAACGTGTAGTACTAAGCTTGAATTCTGTCCTCTCTCTATTTGGTGCTAAAACTAAGTTTTAATTACTGGTTGCAAACTCCAAATTATCTTTATGTTCTTTTGATCAAGGTCAACGACCAAGATCAGGAGGGCAGGATCTTGTTTTGACAATATTATTATGCCTTACAACTGCGCAGTTTCATTTCGCGAGAGCCAGCCAACTGTTATTAAGGCCCATTCTATTTAATAAGTTCTGTAATGTTCTGACGATCCAATAGATTAAAGTTGTGAAGGTTTAAAGTAAAATAAAACCCCATCTAATTTTGTATTGAACAGATTGCGAACATTGTAATGAATTTCGACCTCCAAAACTTTGTTTGGGATCCAAATTATATCCTTCGATGTAGAAACTAGAGGAAATTAGGTAAATTTTACTATTGTTTAGAATCTTATTTTTAACAGTAGACAGGATATTAAATTCTTAATTACGTCGTTGATGAGGTTTTATGGGATGTTTATTCCGAAAATGGCATTTAATTTGAAGTCCAATACATAGACATAATTAGACATGATTGAATCAAACCTTAAAGGGATGAAATGGGGGTTCAAATTTTGTATGGAATAATAAATGAACTCAATATTACGACTTGAAACTTCGTGATATGGATATCCTGATATAATAATATTATATAGGTAAATGTGAAAGTTCAGATTTTCGGATGTTGGTTACTTAATCACGCAAAAATCGTTGAACGGATTCTGATTGGCACACAAATAGTTTACAGCTTGCATACTTTTAATCCAGCTCAAACGTTCCCTAGGGATTTTCCGAATGTCCACGTGGACGAAGTCGTGGGCGAAAGCTAGTTTAACACAAGCATTGATTATAGAATATTCATTGAGGATTCAAAGTTTTTAACTTGAATTTTGGATTGTCTTTTGCTCGAATTCTTTCAGCCCAATCTCGAGATTGTTCTTAATGAATGAAGTACAAAAACTAAAAGTTGTCGTTTGACAGTTCAAATAACTGTTAGAAACGACAACTTTTAGTATTTTAGCAACACGAAACTTTGAAATGTTTGAAATAAAAGATTTTTTAACGGATACTAGCGCGGTTTTATTAAAAGTACTTTGGTAATTAGTTGGTATTTGGTTTGATTTTTTTATTTTCCCGACGTTTCGGCACCTTTGCAGCTGCCGTGGTCACAGGAAACTGAAGCTACTCGTGAGCCTACCCTCAAGCGATGAATTTTTTAAGACGTTCAGAAATTAATATTTTACAATTTTTTTATCTTTTTAATTGGTTTAAGTTAATTTGTGATTTAATTAATACTAAAGAGAGAGAATCTACTGAAACTACCACCATTTCACAAAATTGGGAAGCCTCTCCAAGAAAGAAATGGCGAAATAAAACTTGGAGAGGAAAGCCGACCTCCGTCTTTTATATTTATTAATTTATTTGCAAAAGGATTTATTATTAACAAATTAACAAATTATTAACAAATTATATTATTTGAATGCATTGCATTTTCAATACCATTTTATTTATTTTATGTACAAGTGCCTAATGTGGCCACTTTTCGCTCTTTTGCCTACTACAACAAACTATATTTTACTGAGGTTACTGTTTGTAAATAAAATAAAGAATCTTAGCTTCAATCTGTAATGTGAAAGGACATGTCCCATCGCGTCTATGTCATTTGCCCCACCATTCTCAAAAAATGAAAGTCTATCGCGATTCGTAGTATCTCAGAGTAGGTATTTTACTCTAGAATATTAATCTAATAATTAGTTTCTGTATTAAAAAGTGTGATTTTTAAGTTAAAGCGCTTTTAATTTTTTTATCATGATAGTACTATTTACTTACATTTTTTTTACAAAATACTTCAGAAAACAACTTAAAGTTTTTGTAATTGTTTTTCTAAATGTAAAACAATTCTTGACTGATGCTATACCTAAATAAAATGTAATTAGCATTTTTTAATTATGAAAGTAATTAAATAAAATGAAACTGGGGCAACGTTGGGACATCTCCTTTCGATACATTATGTACTTAGCGAGCAAATAAATTTGATTAGGATGAAGGCCCTTAAGGCGCCCTACTACCCACTACTAGCGCCGGCAATACATTTATTTTTAGTTTCTAATGTATAAATGTATCTATGGGCCATTGTTGCCTGATTATTTATTTATTTACCTATTTATTTTACCTATTTACTATTTATTTTTAAAACTCGTAAACCAATCACTACATAAAGTCCCTCGCAGCGTCTGTCTGTCTGTTCGCGATTAACTAAAAACACCAAATGATAGAATGATTCCTGAGGAAGGTTTTAGCGTATAATAAGTTGAGGTTTTATGTAAATTGGTAGAAATATGACGATAATTGGGTTGGTAAACTTTTTCGAAGATAATTGTTTTATATTTTTTGTTGATAGCACAAGTTTGAAGAATAAAGAAAATAATATTATGAATTTTTTATTTCACCTTGTTAATGAAATGTATTTTTTTATATTATTATCGCGATAAAATATCAAACGTACGGCTGAACACGAAGTTCCCTTGCATTTACTGATAAAAAACTGATTGACAGGACAGATTTGACAGAAAGTGACAAAGAGTAATCCAATTATTTAACTCTTTGGTAATCATTAATAACGACGTAATGTTGTTTGTTTTTCAGCTTATTTATTGTGATTTTCTAGTGTTTTTATTGTTCAGTTATGGGAAATGGATCAGCTTGAAGAAATCCATTATCCAGCTTATTACGCCGATGAAGTACCTACACTGCTTTGTTCCGTTTAGTTTGAAATATAGATGTGACCATCCGCAGAACAAATTTTGTACAATTCCCATACCTTTGAAAGAGACGTGGGGTGCAGAGTATTAAACAGGAATTGCCTTCAGAAAGCTTTATACGTTTTTGTGATGATCACGTAAATATATGTATATCTACAAACTTACAAAAGAGTTATTTTATTTATTTTAGCCGACTGTGACTAACATGACAAATAGTAGACATTGCCAATGCCAAAATTTACATTTTTTTTATTTGAGCAAAAGCACTACCTACGCATACAGCCGTAATAGCGATTTATTGTACCATGCTGTAAATTTAAATTTTAAATAACTATTTAAATTAAAATGACGTATTATAAAAATTCCGCAATTGGTTATTCCTGACTCCAAAGCCAAAAGCTACCAGAAAATATATAATTCACAACAATTTTGAAAAAGTTTACCAACCCAATTGTTGAAGAGGTCGGCAAAAATTAAGATGATTCACAGTAGGGCCAAAACTAAAATTTGTGATAATAATTAAGCATTAGTAATTTTTTTGCCAAATATTATTTCTTATTCAAAATATCATCAAAAGTTTTTATTTCTGCAAAATAATTCGTTGGATCAGAAGATTTTTTAGGGTTCCGTACCGAAGGGTAAAAACGTGACCCTATTACTAAGACTCCGCTGTCCGTCTGTCTGTTTGCCTGTCTGTCTGTCACCAGGCAGTTGAAATTTTCACAGATGTATTTCTGTTGTTAGTATTTATTGTTATAGCGAACAACAAATACTAAAAACAGAATGAAATAAATATCCTCCTCTCCCATTATTTTATTATTTAGAAGGGGGGACACCAGCGAAGCTGAAAGGGTGATCGATCAGTCACCTTGATTGGAACCATTTCACCCATTTCCCCAAATCTCCCATATAACAAACGTGTTTTTTTTTGCCGTTTTTGGTACCCCTTCATGGCGAGTCCGACTCGCACTTGGCCGGTTTTTTATAACATCTGAAGCTTATTTTTTACCATCAGCCATTAAACTCATTTGGGCTGCATACACTCACTAGTAGATATACGGAACCTCGAAGTTCAGCTGTCCGTTTACGTTTTATCTGATCACTACTGAATCAAAATGTGAGAGGTCGTCCAACACGCCTACTATTTTAAATTTCAGTCGTACAAAGAAAATTTAAGATTTTTTTTAATTTGGTTCATTAGAATAAAATTCTTATTTTTTACGTTGATATTTTTCCCACTTTGTTTTAAATTGATTTTTTAAATATCTTAATTTTAATACTAAGTCAGACTTGTTGTAATCATTACAGTGCGTGTTTTCTCATAAATTTACAACTTCTTCGAAGTTTTGATCAAAATTCATGTAATTAATTGAAAAGAGGATGTCCACCATTTTTTCCATGAACACGAAAAATGGTCCACGTCTGGCAATAAAAATGACAAAAAATTATAGCACCTGATGAAACACAAAGCATATAAATGCATTTAAATTATATAGACATTAGTTGAATCCTATTAAGACATATAGTGTTTGATATGATTGGATTGATTTGAACTAAATATGTAAAATTAAATTTAAAAAACCCGGCAACCCTCCCGTTCTTCTGAATTCATAAAATTATTGCAAGACCCTTTATAATGTTGTACTATTATAAATTTCTACGAGAGAAATGCCGTAAACAGAAATAATATTTTTTATATAATAAAAACTATAAAATTCCAAATAATTTTAGTTTAACCTAATTAATACAATATTTAATGATCTATTTTTATATTTTTTAGAATGTGTCTACATACCTCCGTCTACAATTTCCATTTTAAATTTTGTAAATAACTTTGATAGTTTCCGAGAAATCTTATGGGGAATGTCTGAAAAAAAAGATTGGCTGAATATTTTTATAGGTAGGAATAAGCTACCTAAGTAATAGAAAAAGCTTCAGAATTTTCGGTTGTGTAAGAAAATTTTAAAAAATTAAAGTCTCTTCGACTTCACAAATATCCGAAAGTAAAAGCAAAATTATAACATTAAAGTATCACAATGTATTTATATTTGGAATCGGCTATTTATTAGCTTTTATTGGATACCCATATTGTTATAACCAAAAAATCTTTTTTATTCGACTATAAAAGAAATCGTCCGCGGGCGACGTTTCGACAATTTTTTTCGCTATTTATTGTTAGTAAAGGTAGGTACTTAAAAGTTATATTTTTTCAAATTTGCATTAAATGGGCTTTGTGGACGTATTTTTTGTTTGCCATATTCAAAATTTTAGTTGATTAATTATGGTTACTTATAAACTTAGTTAGAGCAAAAAATGGGGAGTTTTTGTGTATTGAATTTCCATGTAATTTAAAATATTTTCGTAACTGTACTATTCTGCTGACGTTGGGCATTATAGCACACTTAATGGGCATGATGACTATTTCTTTATTTTATGTTACATAAATTACTTCTCAAAAAAACATTTGTAAAAGAATTATTTCGCTAGCATGAAAACTGCCCGAGATATCACAGTTTCAAATGCACAAAATTGGACTCACCCGAAAACGCTCCATACTAACGGCAACTCAGTTATGACGTCACGCTTGAGTAGTTTGTTGTAACGCATAGGAAATTTGTTTAGAAAATTGAACTATTTGATAAAAATATTGTTTTTATCAAATAGTTTCTTAGACAAATTTGCTATAAACCTTATGGACTAATTAAAGGTATCATTTATTTTAATAAATTTTATACTTTTTAAGTGGACTTGTCCGCCCAAAGGTCATAAAACAAATAATACGCTATATATAAAACCAAGAGTTATACAAGCTACTCTAAAAGTTTAATATGTTTACTGTTGATTGTTATTAATATTTCATTATTTTATTCATTAGTCATCATCCCTATTACCTTTCATTTAACACCCCACACATGTTTATGTATGTACAGGGCTCATAAAATCATAATTATTCGCATTTTTTAAATACTGCGGCCGCCATTTTGATGACGTCATATCTCCGGATCCGGGCACTTTACAGGTGGGTTCCCGACTGTTTTTAAGATGGAATAACATGTTTAACAACATACTAAAATTTGGTGCTGGTATCACAAAGTGAACTTTTTTTTCTCGAACAGAAGGGAATACTTAGCTTTTTTTAAAGATTGATTTAGTTTACGAGTAATAAAAATGTATTGGCGGCGCTAGTAGTAGGTAGTATAATACTAGTATTATGTTTTGAACGATATCAATAAGTTATCATGATTTTCGTTCCGTTGCAGAATCACGTTCTCATAATATTTTCCATGTTTTCTTCTCCAATAACGCGATTTAAACACATTAGTATGATATGAAGCTCTGTCTAGACTGGCAAATTGCTTAGAATTATGTTATCATCTTATTTTTATACTTTGTAAAAAGTCGCAAATTAAGGTATTTATTGCAAAGAGGAGCTTGGTGGCGCAGTGGCTTACCGCCTGGCCCCTGCAATTGTGGAGGTTAAACAACTTTCGCAAGGGTCGGACATAAGATGGGTGACCAAACATTTATTATCTCGAGTTCCTCCGTGCTTCGAAATGCAGTTCCCAGCTGCAATTCCAGTCGTTAACATCCACCAACCAGCATTGGGCCTGAGTGGTGGGTTATGATGGCCCATCCTCTTTATCCGCACATAAGGAAGGCCTGTGCCAAGCCTGTGCGGCTGTGCCCCAGCAAAGGGCACAAAAAATACTGATTTCGAATCGCGAGAAGCCATGACATTAAGTAATGTTATTTTTAAAACAACACTTTTTATTTTAAGTCCTGAAAAATATTTTCAAATCCTAACAATAATTACTAACTACTGATTCTACTGTACTCATCAACTCATCAGTATTGTATTAGTGGATATTAATTTATTATTTCGTCTGGTGACTATCCTTTCTAATCCTACTATCCTTACTAATATAATAAATGCGAAAGTCCGTTTGTTTGTTTGTTACGCCTTCACGTCTTAACTACTGAACCGATCATCATGAAATTTTGCATACACGTTCTCAGGAGTACAGAGAAGGACATAGGGTACTTTTCATCCCGAAAAACAATATTGTTCCCGAGGGATAGCAAAAAAACTTTCCACGCAGACGAAGTCGCGGGCGGCCGCTAGTAATATTATAAATGCGATAGTTTGTGGGTTTGGATGTTTGTTCCTCAATCACGCAAAAACTACTGAACGGATTTGGTTGAAATTTGGCACACAGATAGTAGATAGCCTAGATTAAAACATAGAATACTTTTTATCCCGATATTCCTATGGGAACGGGAACCACGCGGTTGAAACCGCGGGCGGTACGCGGCTAGTACTTTAATAATGTACAAAATCACTCAAAGACCATTTTCGAGCCATTTTTAAAGATCATTAATTACTCGTACATAAAGATTCCGTTACTCCTTGTCTCTATGCCCTATCTCAAAGAAAATATAGTACTTTTGCTTTTATCTTTATGTAGTTCAGACATAACGCCTTTTCAGGATGAACGGAGATAACAAAGCCATTTATAACAATCACAAAGGCGCTAAAGGATTCATAAAGTAAATGCAAGCATTTTTATTAAGGGCAAAAGACAAGTCTTTTAGCCCTTAACCAGGACATTAAGATTACAGAAGCGTGTCATTGTTTTGTTGTAGTTCCATGTTATTTATATGAAAGTTCCGTATTGCTAACGACTCTCATCGATCATTCTATTCGCAATCTTCAAGTTTTCTTTCAACCCCTTTGAAGAAATTCTTGCAACATAACAATGTTCTTAGGCTTTTGAAAAGTTTTCGGTATCTAAAATGGAAATTTAAGGATGTCGATGTCTGCATATTTAGTCTCATTTTTTTTTGACCGAGCGAGCACGAAGTGCGAGCGAAGCGTCTCTGCTTCAGCTTGGGCAAAAATTCTTTCGTATGTCTGTATGTTCTCTTCTACAGGTCGCATTTCTTAATCGATTCTCGTGAAAATTTGTGAGCAGGTTCGGAAATTATATAGAATTTTTTTGTCGAGACAGTTTTTTTTAATTTTTCAAAATGGCGGAGATATGTTAAAAAAACAGGTTTTACGGCTTTCCAGCGCTGTCTGTTCTCCTCTACAGGTCGCATTTCTCAACCGATTCTCGTGAAACTTTGTGAGCAGGTTTGAATCTGGTATAGAATTTTTTGTCACGCCACTTTTTCGATTTTTTTCAAAATGGCGGAGATATGTAAAAAAAACATATTGCATTCCAGCTTTCCGGCTCTGACATTTCTCCTCTACAGGTCGCATTTCTCAACCGAATTTCGTGAAATTTTGTGAGCAGGTTCGAAAATCATATAGATTTTTTAAGTTGAGACATTTTTTTCTAAATTTTTCGTAATGGCGGAGATATGTAAGAAAAATGTATTTCCGTCCGGCTTTCTGGCGCTGGATGTTCTCCTCTACAGGTCGCATTTCTCAGATTCTCGTGAAATTTTGTGAGCATGTTCGATAATTATATTTTTTTTTAGTTTAGCCAGTTTTTCTAAATTTACCAAAAATCACCATTTCGAAAAATATTTAAAATTTGAAGCACCATCTAGCTGCGAATATACCTACCAAATAATACCAAACAGCACGTACCTACTACATGCTTTGAGCGTGATCCTCAGTGGCCGGACCACATTTAAGTACCCAGATGGTTTAGTTCCACATAGTTGCTACCTGAAGTCTACCTTCACAGGAATTTTCATAATTAATAGTACCTCAACATATAAGGAAATATTTAACAAATAAAGTGGTCCGGCCGCATAGCAATGCTCTCTGGCCGCACCAACTCAAATTTTAAAAAGTGTGATACATTTTCAAGAAATTCATATCGCAGTAAAACCTACCTAAATAGTACCTTTCACACGACAAGTTTCGTAAAATAAAACTCATTGGCTTAGAAGTTACAAACCGTAGTTTGTGGTCCGGCTGGGAAGCATTCTCTGCAGCAGGTCAATGTCGTAAGTGTGATACATTTTCAAGAAAGAGATATCCCAATAAAAGCTACCTAAATAGTACCTTCCACACGACAAGTTTCGTAAAATAAAACTCATTGGCTTAGAAGTTACAAGCCCTAGTTTGTGGTCCGGCTGGGAAGCATTCTCTGCAGCAGGCAATATCGTGAGTATGGTACATTTTCAAAAATGTGATATCCCAATAAAAGCTACCTAAATAGTACCATCCACACGACAAGTTTCGTAAAATAAAACTCATTGGCTTAGAAGTTACAAGCCCTAGTTTGTGGTCCGGCTGGGAAGCATTCTCTGCAGCAGGCAATATCGTGAGTATGGTACATTTTCAAGAAAGTGATATCCCAATAAAAGCTACCTAAATAGTACCTTTCACACGACAAGTTTCGTAAAATAAAACTCATTGGCTTAGAAGATACAAGCCCTAGTTTGTGCTCAGGCTAGAGAATATTGC
Organism: Agriphila tristella; assembly: GCA_928269145.1. NCBI lineage: Eukaryota > Metazoa > Arthropoda > Insecta > Lepidoptera > Crambidae > Agriphila > Agriphila tristella. The sequence continues at coordinate 19,823,790 of OV743440.1, read as the reverse complement.
TCTTTTATTTCATCAAACTATTAATTTGTATAATTAAGCTCAACGTATTTAATCCGGCTAGGAAGGACTACTTTTCAGCGAATGGAAGCAACTTTCGCAAGGGTCGGTAATGGGATGGGTGACCAAAAAACTGTGCTTCGGAAGGAACGTTAAGCCGTTGGTCCTGGCTGCATTTGCAGTCGTTAACACACAAGAACCCACATAGGGCCTGCATGGTGGGTTATGGCCCATCTTCTTTACAGTTCTTTACAGCAGTGGGGACTTCATTCGTATGGACATTCGAGAAAATCCTTAGGAAACCTCCTCCTCCTCTTGCTTGCTGCTTTTGCTAGAAAGCCCTGTTCAGCTTGTCACCTTTTATTTAAAGAGACGTTAAACTTTTAAAGTAAGCAATAATAATAAGTAAGGAATAATTTTTAAGTAAGGATAGAATACGAATACGAAATAAGAGTACCGATATTTTTCATTATTGTTGATGATTTTTTCAGTATAGCTACTTTATACTACTTAATTTAATTGTTTTGTTTTTTTTGTTAGTTTGATTATATCAATGTTATAAGATAAGTACCTACGTAATAGTTCATTATGAGACAAGTTAGCTAAGGTTGCTCATTGCATTCAAGGCTGTGGGTTGCAGCCCGAGCCGTAGGCGAGGGCGTAACTCAGCCGTGTATGCAATATGCAAGAGCTCATGAGTTTCATACGACGTTTTTTAACACACTTGCGAGGAAAAAACAAAGTAATTTACCACACAGCTACAAATACGATAAAAACAAAATATGTATGATAATTATGATGGGAAAAGGCGCGTTGGTTTTTTTTTTGTTTTTTTCACACGCCCAATGCAGAAATATTTTGCGAACAACAGTGTCAGTGAGCATACAACCACGATACAGCCTACCTCAAAATATAATTTTAAGTGATAAAACGCTAATATTTTATAATAAAATATTTTGAATTATGAATAATTAGATAATAATAAATATTTGTTTGACTTAATTAAGGACTTACAAGTTTATTTATTCCAAATATGTATATGAATTTTCAGCGGCATAAAACCTCTTTGTTGTTACTAAAAAATAACGGTTAAATTGGGAATGCTCTGTTTACTCGCATATAACTTGCAGTAAGGTACCTATTTAACTTTGTAAGGATTAAAGTAAGGAATAATAAATAATAAGTAAGGAATAATTTTAAGTAAGGTTATACGAAATAAGAGTGGCGGACTACGTTTTCTTTTCGCGTCCGCTTTGAAAACTCTACCGAATCATGCTCGAATTTCCACGCGAATGAAGTCCCCACTGCTGTAAAGAACTGTAAAGAAGATGGGCCATAACATAACCCACCATGCGGGCCCTATGCGGATTGGTGTGTGTTAACAACTGCAAATGCAGCCAGGACCAACGGCTTAACGTTCCTTCCGAAGCACAGTTTTTTGGTCACCCATCCCATGACCGACCCTTGCGAAAGTTGCTTCCATTCGCCAAAAAGTAGTCCTTCCTAGCCAGATTAAATAAGTTGAGCTTAATTATACAAATTAATAGTTTGATGAAATAAAAGAGCAATATTCTCTAGCCTGAGCACAAACTAGGGCTTATATTTTCTAAGCCAATGAGTTTTATTTTACGAAACTTGTCGTGTGGAAGGTACTATTTAGGTAGCTTTTATTGGGATATCACTTTCTTGAAAATGTATCACACTTCGATATTAACCTGCTGCAGAGAATGCTTCCCAGCCGGACCACAAACTAGGGCTTGTATCTTCTAAGCCAATGAGTTTTATTTTACGAAACTTGTCATGTGGAAGGTACTATTTAGGTAGCTTTTATTGGGATATCACTTTCTTGAAAATGTACCACACTCACGATATTGCCTACTGCAGAGAATGCTTCCCAGCCGGACCACAAACTAGGGCTTGTAACTTCTAAGCCAATGAGTTTTATTTTACGAAACTTGTCGTGTGGAAGGTACTATTTAGGTAGCTTTTATTGGGATATCTCTTTCTTGAAAATGTATCACACTTACGACATTGACCTGCTGCAGAGAATGCTTCCCAGCCGGACCACAAACTACGGCTTGTAACTTCTAAGCCAATGAGTTTTATTTTACGAAACTTGTTGTGTGGAAGGTACTACCTATATTTAGGTAGGTTTTACTGTGATATGAATTTCTTGAAAATGTATCACACTTTTTAAAATTTGAGTTGGTGCGGCCAGAGAGCATTGCTATGCGGCCGGACCACTTTATTTGTTAAATATTTCCTTATAAGTTGAGGTACTATTAATTATGATATATTCCTGTGAAGGTAGACTTCAGGTAGCAACTATGTGGAACTAAACCATCTGGGTACTTAAATGTGGTCCGGCGACTGAGGATCACGCCGTGAAAACAGTGTAGGTAAAGGAGGGGCGACATCTTTTAGATTATTTTTTAAACAACATACAATTTAAAGCTACTTTTTAACGCGAGGTCTACAGCTCACGGAGCCACTAGTTTAATTGTGGTTGAAAAAAGATCGTGACACAATTCCCGTATCATTGGAATTCTTTAGTGTATTCTGAGTATTATTGGTATTTAACCAATTTCAACATATTTCAGCCATTTCGAAAAATTATCAAAAATGTCGCAATCGCAAGGTCTGCAGCTCACGTAACCACTAGTATATTATCACACTTTTCAAAAGGCAGTACTCAAATATTACTAATTGTAAAGATTTTATAGATCCCGCAAAATGAGCCACAATAGATTTTCTATTGTTTTCCGGCCGCAGGCGGCCGCAAAGGCTTTTTATTAGTTGTTACTTGTTTGAAACCATAAAGTTCTTCACAACAAATAATCTAACCAAAAATGTGAGTAACATTTAAAAGCTACGCTAACTTCAAAATTAATATCGCCGGTACGAAGTTTTAGTGGTTTTAGTAATGGAATATTTACTAATATGTCAAGTTTGCGACTCCCACAGGTTTAAGTAGTTTGCACACACACGGCTCGAACAACACGTTAGAATAAATATCTGTGCCTCGCTTAGTATTTGCAGTTTCACCGTTGTATGAAAGTTTTATCTCAATGCCCTTCACGGTAAGATTGCTTTTCAATTCATGTGGGAGGAAATGAGTCTCCCATGCATTCATGCAAGCCTGGTAGCCTCCAACACACACGTCGTACGGTGTGGTACTAACATTCCATATATCAAGGTCAAACAGACTCGCTCACATGTGCTTTTATGTGTCTGTCTGTAGATGGCTATCTCTTTCACACGTACAGAAATGATTTTAGAATAACAAGGTACGCTATGTGTACCTGTAGTTCCTGCTTCGAAGTCTAGACGCGGGAAGTATGTGGCTTTCTCATGGAGACTATTTCACCTCATTCTGTTGAAAACTGTGAAGGTACCGAACGCTTTGATGCGCTAATTTTGAATGACTGTATGAGTAAGTGCAATGGAATACCAGGATCCCTATTCGAATGGCTTACTTTCTATTTCTTCGCTAACTAGAAGCTTTGTTGTGTTTTATAGAATTGACAAGTTTTTGAAATTCTATAATTATTTTGCTTATTTGTAAGTTGGCAAGCGAATAGAAATGTGGTCATTTTAATTAGGGACCCTTGACACAAACAGGTATCGAAAAAAGTACTCGAAATTGTCTATGGGAAATTTCATTTGGTGTTTTGGCGGTAGATGACGCCGTACTTTCCCATACAAAATTACATTATCGTTCTTAATGCGCATTTGTTTTTCTCGATAAATGTTTGTGTACTGGTGCTTCAATAATAATTCGTGGATGAAACAAGTTGAATCATTATCGTTTGAAGTGAAAGAAAAAAAATGGTCTTTATATAAATACTAGCTGCCCCGCCCTGGCTTCGCACGAGTGGCGCCATCTATTAGTTAATTGCTATTAAAAATGATGGAAAATAAAAAACAATATGTTTTTACGTCTTTCTGTACAATTTTTATATTTTTTTACAAACCTTGTCCTTAAGATAACAAACACAACAAAAAATAATTATCTGATTGCTGCAGTCGTACTAAAGTTATGCGCTTACATAAATTTCGGTGATTCATTTTAATTTATATAGATTCAAAAAGGTAAGTAGCAGATTAAATTTTGCACGTAAATCTAATCTGCACGAAAAGCCCGATACTCGTAAGTATCACAGGAAAATTTTAAATATCAAAGGTAAGGAAAAGAGCTTTACTTATGTTAAGTATTTTGAAGCGGGTTTCGTAGATGCTTATAAATCTAGGTAAATGGCTATTCAAGGGTACCATATTTACTTTAGGGACTAACTACCTGAGGTTGACAGAAAAATGCTTATGCATGAAGAAACTCTTGAGCTAAAAATGAATAGACTTACTTATACAGTTCATAAGAAAATAATAAATACGAGGGTGGTTTGATAAGTCCATGACTTTGAAAAGAAGAAATACTTTTTTTTTCATAATTTATTTTTGTGTCTTAAAAATAAACTCCTTAAGGCATCTTTACACTACATTTTTTTCGAATTCGGCAAAAGATTATTACTTTTGAAAACAAAAAGCTCAAGCGAGTTCTAACTTTTCTTAATGACCCTGTCGACCCTCTCGGCGGCACTCATGACATCAAAACTCATCGAATGAAGATGCGAATCCTTCCTTTTCTCTAGATTCAACCCCAGTGAGATATTTTCTCCTACTAAACATGAATAAATGTCTCGATAAATATCTTGGCGGGCAAAGATTTTCATCAAGCCAAAAGGTGATGTCTGAAATGGGCATTCATTTCAGTTACCAGTTTTCAGGCGATGAAAGAAAAAAATAATGGGTTAAAGAGGTAGGAACTTTGTTGGACTGAATACGCAGAGCTACAATAAGATTATGTACAGAAATAAAACAAAATATTCCGAAAAAAAGCCTTTCTTCTTTAAAAAGTCATGGACTTATCAATCCACCCTCGTACACGGAGATATGGTTTGGGAAAAACGTTGTCGGTTATCTATCAAACTGTAATATTTTTTGGCTATTTTTTCTCGCGGCAGACGAGAGGCTATAAATACAGATAGTTGAAAAGTTAGATAAACAACCTAAGACAGCAATTATTGCCCAGATGAAGAAACTAACAAAACTAATTTAAAATTTCCATAATGTCTCTCGCTAAGTAAATTCATCCATTTAAAACCTTCTAAGAACAGCACATTACGCATCGTTAAGTCGTCTGTTAAAAACAATAGTTAGCTTAATCAACAGTTCTTCTTCCCACAAACAATAATTAAGTACTTATTTAAATGTTTTAACAATGTAAATGGCATTTCTTTGTCTTTTTCAGTTTTTGTAAGCTTTTTTTAATTAAAGTTATTTATTTCTATTTAACAATGTGGATCTTTGTTGAACTTATCATTTAAAATTAAAATAAAAACATTTTTCCTCAAGGTTTTATAAAGAATATCAAATTAGCGAAATATCAATTGTTTTTAGAGACAATAATTCTATCTGATTTGTACGGTAACAAATATGATTATAGAAACTTTTGAAGTCTTTTAGATTAATGTTATTAGTATCTTAGTAGTTAGTAGATAGGTGAAAAGTATATTTAGTTCTATTAATAAACTTTCTCTGCATAGAAAATAGCAAAATAATAAAAATAGAATAATATGAAAATACTTTGTCAGTTACTCCGATTAAGCTGACAGCCAATTATTTCTGATTGATAGAGCGGATTCAGGAACCATCATAATTAATAAAATATCGTCAATTTCAATGTGCTTCATAAAACACAGTTTCAATAAAATCTTTGTACCTGTGTTGACTATGAGATTATTAATAATAGTCAAAATATTTCCACGAACAGTAAGTGCTTAACAATCTAACTTGATCCAACTGAACAATCCACTTAGCGAACTTGATATCTAAAAACATCAGACACAACTTTTGAACGCTTTGAACCACTCATAAGCACGTCATCATCATCCTTATCCCAATTTATTTATAGTGTTCTACACAAAATACAATTTTAGGCTCGTAGAACGACAACTATTGGGGTCGGCGCAGCATGTAATTCATACTGCATTAGGTGTTGGCAAAGTTTTACGGTCGGCCGCCTGCCTGACACCAACCCTCCTCGGGAATGCTGTTGTTGACAGTTTCCTTGCTGCCATTCGAGTGACCCTTTGTGCGATGGTCTGTACCGGGGGGCTAATTGTCTAATTTAAAAATCTATCGCAATCGCTATCATTTGACAGATAAATGTGAGACATTGCTGCATTTCTTTGGTAAGTTTTTATTTGTGCCAAAAAGAAGCATCAATGTATTACATTCTGAAAGCGATTGCGATAGATTTTGAAATTAGACAATAGAAAGGCGGGTCCCTAAAAACTTCCCTCTATCGCCTTCTACGATACCCACGGGATGAGATGGGACAGTCCTATTCTTAACCGGAACTGTACGGAACTGTACTGTACCACTCTTAAGCACGTGTTTTAAAATTGGAAATGTTTTTTCGATCGCATCTGTATAGGGCCCCGTTTTCAGCAAAAGTAGGACATGCCGATATTTCCGTTATTTCTAGGTAAATATAGTTCATTGATATGTCAAAATATTTGTATTTACAAGGCCTACAATGTACCAAAAAAATAAATTGAATAAGTCATACATTTATCTTTTAAACTTAAAAAAACGCTCTAAATGGGTCATTTTTTTGGAGTACGTAATGTACCCAACATCTAGTCTTAATAGTAATATTTTTTACATAAAATCTACATTTTCTTATGGAGGTAGGTTATATCTCCGGATGCTTTTCGAATTTTGAAAAAATAATCATTATTTTAGGAGTTAAGATGACTTTGAACTGTAGGTTTGAGCGTCTTAGCGCGCGCTTCTGGATTTACGTATTAGGAGTTTTTGTCGATAAATAGTTTGGGATTTCATTAAGTATATTTTTGTTTGTAATTCTGTTGTTTTGTAAATATTAACTAATTCGAAAAATAAATAAATATGTTTTATTTTAAAACATGACGTAATGGTGCTGGTAGGTGCAACGTTGGTTGTAGCGAAAGTCTTTCCGCTTTGTATAATTGCTATTTTAGATGAACTTGGTATAGGACTTTTCTTTAACTTGTTAGTGTCTTGGAAGGAAATCATACACAAATTAGAATTGTTTTTCGATCGCTTAGGTACTTAGGTTATTCCTTTTTTACCAAAGTGCGATATTTCCCTTATTCCTAAGTCAATATAGCCAATCTACCTACTTATTGTCGAATTTTCAAAATCTATCGCAATCGCTTTCATTTGACAGATGGATGTGACACATTGCCGTTTTTCTTTGGTAAGTTTTTATTTTTGCCAAATAGAAGCATCAATGTATCAAATCCTGAAAGCGATTGCGATAGATTTTGAAATTAGACAATTAGCCCCGGTCAGCCTGGTCCTAACTATAATTTTCTTAGTCCCGCACCGCAACGAGACGCGTCTATACTTAACTTTATACCCGTGCACATTATTTGAGCGCAAAATAGCGCAACGCCGCCGCCGCGGGATGTGAATTGTCTCTTTAACTATGTAGCGAAATGGCCTCAAGCTGGTTTTAAAATCACACGGACCGGCATGTCTCTGGACATGGAAATGAAGTTTTTAGTCAGCGATTCCAGTAGAATAAATAATAGACACAGAAATAGGAGAACGTAAAATTAATGATTACAAGTGGTTCAAAAAATTCCGCTCCGGAGTCTAGCGATGATTGTAGTTTGTAATACTATTATTATATATTCTATGGTATAGAAGTAGTATTGAACAACCTATGTAGGTATTTTAATAATAAATAAATTAGATTTTTCAGAAAATTTACCATAAAAAATAATGAATAATGCAGGTATCTAGTAGGTATGTAGGTAATATTCGTACATGAAAGCTGTAGTATGTAGTATAAAAGTAATATAGAATTGAAATCTCTGTAACCTGAAACCTTAGTATTTTCTAATAATAACTAAAATAAATGTTTTATTAAAAAAATAAAATAAATATGCATGTTCGTACAACAAAGCTGTACCTAGTTAGCATGTAGGTAGTATAGAAGTAGTATTGGAACGTCTTTATTTTCTATAACAATTACTTACTATAAGTAGTGGCTCCGGGAGCTGTAGACCTCGCGAAAAAATAAAATAAAATGTCACCATGAAGTTTTCAAAGCACACAGTAGGTAGGTGAGTATTGCAGCTAGATGGTGCTTCTAATTTTGATCATTTTTCAAAATGGGTACCTAAGTATTTTTTTTTTAAATTTGGAAAAATTGGCTTGACTGAACAGTTATATATAATTATCGAACCTACTCACAAAATTTCACCAGAATCTGTTGAGAAATGCGACTTGTAGAGGAGATCAAACAGCCGGAAAGCTAGAATGAAATATGGTTTTTTACATATCTCCGTCATTTTAACAAATTTCGAAAAACTGTCTCGACAAAAAAATAATATATTTATCAAACCTGAAAAATGCGACCTGTAGAGGAGAACAGACAGCGCCGGAAATACGGACTGAAATTTGTTTTTTTTTATATTATATCCGCCATTTAAAAAAAAATGAAAAACTGGCTTGACATAAGAAATCTATACAATTTTCAAACCTGCTTACAAAATTTTATGAGAATCGGTTGAGAAATGCGACCTGTAGAGGAAAACAGACAGCACTAGAAAGCCGGACTGAAATATGTATTTTTAACATTTCTCCGTCATTTTGAAAAATTTCAAAAAACTGGCGTGACAAAAAAATTCAATATTATTTTCGAACCTGCTCACAAAATATCACGAGAATCGGTTGAGAAATGCGACCTGTAGAGGAGAACATCCAGCGTCAGAAAGCCGGACTGAAATACATTTTTCTTACACATCTCCGCCATTACGAAAAATTTAGAAAAACTGTCTCAACTTGAAAAAATCTATTTGATTTTTAAACCTGCCTACAAAATTTTACGAAATTCGGTTAAGAAATGCGACCTGTAGAGGAGAAAAGGCAGAGCCGGAAAGCTGGAGTGCAATATGTTTTTTTTACATATCTCCGCCATTTTGTAAAAGATCGAAAAAATGGCGTGACAAAAAAATCTATATTATTTTCAAACTGGCTCACAAAATTTCACGAGAATCGGTTGAGAAATGCGACCTGTAGAGGAGAACAGACAGCGCTGGAAAGCCAAAAAACCTGTTTTTTTTACATTTCTCCGCCATTTTGAAAAATTAAAAAAATCTGGCTCGACAAAAAAATTTCATATAATTTTCGAACCTGCTTACAAAATTTTATGAGAATCGGTTGAGAAATGCGACCTGTAGAGGAAAACAGACAGCACTGGAAAGCCGGACTGAAATATGTATTTTTAACATTTCTCCGTCATTTTGAAAAATTTCAAAAAACTGGTGTGACAAAAAAAAACTATATTATTTTCGAACCTGCTCACAAAATATCACGAGAATCGGTTGAGAAATGCGACCTGTAGAAGAGAACATACAGACATACGAAAGAATTTTTGCCCAAGCTGAAGCAGAGACGCTTCGCTCGCACTTCGTGCTCGCTCGGTCAACAAGTTTTGAAAAATATTATAATATTAATATTCCTTCCTAGTTCGTTTTATCATTTAATGCTGAAGATCATTTCCAATGCCATTTGAAGGTCATGTGGTGCATGAGATCTGTGAATTTTTGATTAAGTTGATTCACCGTAAGCCTTCTGTAACATTTTCAGTGACTCCAAACATGATATATCATTGGCGATGCAAAATTTTAGACAAACTCTTTGTTCGACGTATTGTTCATTAAATTCGCAATACACAATTTTACAAATTCGCAATAGTCTTTTTGCAAATTTAATGGACAAAAACGTCAAACAACTCTTTGTTCGACGTTTTGTCCATTAAATTCGCAATACACAATAGTGTGTGTCTCTTTGTTTGACGTTTTGTGCATTAAATTCGCAATACACAATAGTGTGTATTGCGAATTTAATGGACAAAAATGTCGAACAAAGAGTTTGTCTAAAGTTTTGCATCGCCAATGAGTTTGAGTATACAGTTCTGTCTTTAGTTATATCATACTAGCGGCCGCCCGCGACTTCGTCTGCGTGAAAAGGTTTTTTTGGTATACCTCGGGAACAATACTGTTTTTCGGGATAAAAAGTACCCTATGTCCTTCTCTGTACCCCTGAGAACGTTTATGCAAAATTTCATGATGATCGGTTCAGTAGTTAAGACGTGAAGGCGTAACAAACAAATAAACAAACAAACGGACTTTCACATTTATAATATTAAGTAAGGATAGATGATAAAACTAAAGACAGCACTGTCTACTCAAACTCCGCGCCAAAATTAGAGTCCAGTCAGCGCAAGAATTAGAGCATTGAAAATGAATACATAAATTTACGAAAAAAATGAAATAAACAAAATCAAATCAAATCAAATGCAAAATCCTATTATTCTTCTATTAACTACTTATTTATTCCGATGAATATCTCGACGCAGCCGAAACCGATTACTAAAATTCCTACGAATGCACTTCATCGGTCAATAATCATAGAAGCTACATCACTTTTTAAATACGGAAATACTCGTTTTTCTACTATTCCAAATCTAAAGGGACCACCTAGATAAAAAAAATATCTAATACCCTAGGACTTTCTTTTTATTTTTTCTTCAACCCTATCGCTCGTGCGAATAAGTCTAGATCCTGTATCCACGTCACCTGACGAGACGTACATTTGTGAGACGTCCAAATGAAATACTTCCAGGCACTAACTAACTATTATTATACTTCCATTTGGACGTACCAACACCGTCACTTGTATAGCTTAAAATTATGTAGTTTAACTTCCATTTAGAATTATTTATTCTATTTGGACGTCTGCCAAATGGACTTCGTCTCTACGTATAATATAACCGCTAATTAAAACAGATGAAAAGATGTATACCTTCCCTTGAAAAATGTACATAAAAGTTTATTTTCCTGTATTAAAAACAGGAATATCACTTTGATAGCCGTCTATCTTCAGTATAAACACTATAAACCCAACAATTTACTGTAATTTTACGAGATTACCAATAAAATTATCCGTTATTTTTTCAAAAGTTTACTGGCAATTTCCTTTACCTGAAGAAACTTTTGTATCAAGCGTTATTACTTTTATGAGCAAAAAAGTCTTATATAACCAATTTGGAAAAGCGGTTAAGACTCAGTCTTAGACAGGCATATCATGGCTTGTAACTTTTTTATATACTTAGTTACTTCTTCTTTGAAAATATTCATGCCTTATCTTCTCCATGTTAGTGATGGGCAGTAGATAAAAACTCAAAAGTTAAAAACTCGGATATTTATCAAAAATGGATAAATATCCGTTTTTATCCATTTTTATCGGATTTTTATCAAAAATGGCGGATAAATATATTTAGACCTGTATCTATACACTAGTTTTGGTCCCAGGTGAAGCCCCGCCCCCGCTACCAACCCAACCACGACGACAACTGTACCTGGAATGGCAACATATAACAAGCGCACATTGAGGACTGGCGCTAAGTCCCTAGGCTAGATGGTGTCGTTTCAACGTCCACAAGTCCCTTGTCAACAACGTGATTACCATCGCAAGTGTGTTGACCAGGGTATGCTGGCCGACTTATGGAGAGAGAGAACCTCTTTACAATGAACTTTTTCTTCAGGAAGCCGGGATAATACCACAGCATAATCCAAGATGGCGGCCAATTTTTTTGTTTTTGGGCCGATTTCGATGAAACTCGGATTTTGGTACTATTGTGACAAGAAAACAGTAACGCAATGTTAAAAAATGCAAGTTGGCGGCCAACTTTTTTGTTTGTGGCTGATTTCGATGAAACTCGGTTTTTTATATTATTTTGACAAGAAAACAGCAACGCAATGTTAAAAACGTCAAAATCCAAGATAGCAGACAACTTTTTTGTTTGTGGGCCGATTTCGATGAAACTCGGTTTTTTGTACTATTTTGACAAGAAAACAGCAACGCAATGTTAAAAATATGAAAAATCCAAGATGGCGTCCAACTTTTTATAATGGGTCGATTTCGATGAAACTCGGTTTTTGGTACTATTTTAACAAGAAAACAGCAATGCAATGTTAAAAATGACAAAATCCAAGATGGCGGCCAACTGTTTTGTTTGTGGGCCGATTTCCACGAAACATTGTTTTTGGTAACATTTTGACAAGAAAACAGCAACGCAATGTTAAAAACGTCAAAATCCAAGATAGCAGACAACTTTTTTGTTTGTGGGCCGATTTCGATGAAACTCGGTTTTTTGTACTATTTTGACAAGAAAACAGCAACGCAATGTTAAAAATATGAAAAATCCAAGATGGCGTCCAACTTTTTATAATGGGTCGATTTCGATAAAACTCGGTTTTTGGTACTATTTTAACAAGAAAACAGCAACGCAATGTTAAAAATGACAAATCCAAGATGGCGGCCAACTGTTATGTTTGTGGGCCGATTTCCACGAAACATTGTTTTTGGTAACATTTTGACAAGAAAACAGCAACGCAATTTTAAAAATATGAAAAATCCAAGATGGCGTCCAACTTTTTATTTGTGGATCGATTTCGATGAAACTTGGTTTTGGATACTATTTTGACAAGAAAACAGCAACGCAATGTTAAAAATATGAAAAATCCAAGATGGCGGCCAACTGTTTTGTTTGTGGGCCGATTTCCACCAATCATTATTTTTGGTAACATTTTGACAAGAAAACAGCAACGCAATTTTAAAAATATGAAAAATCCAAGATGGCGTCCAACTTTTTATAATGGGTCGATTTCGATGAAACTCGGTTTTTGGTACTATTTTAACTAGAAAACAGCAATGCAATGTTAAAAATGACAAAATCCAAGATGGCGGCCAACTGTTTTGTTTGTGGGCCGATTTCCACGAAACATTGTTTTTGGTAACATTTTGACAAGAAAACAGCAACGCAATGTTAAAAACGTCAAAATCCAAGATAGCAGACAACTTTTTTGTTTGTGGGCCGATTTCGATGAAACTCGGTTTTTTGTACTATTTTGACAAGAAAACAGCAACGCAATGTTAAAAATATGAAAAATCCAAGATGGCGTCCAACTTTTTATAATGGGTCGATTTCGATGAAACTCGGTTTTTGGTACTATTTTAACAAGAAAACAGCAATGCAATGTTAAAAATGACAAAATCCAAGATGGCGGCCAACTGTTTTGTTTGTGGGCCGATTTCTACGAAACATTGTTTTTGGTAACATTTTGACAAGAAAACAGCAACGCAATGTTAAAAACGTCAAAATCCAAGATAGCAGACAACTTTTTTGTTTGTGGGCCGATTTCGATGAAACTCGGTTTTTTGTACTATTTTGACAAGAAAACAGCAACGCAATGTTAAAAATATGACAAATCCAAGATGGCGGCCAACTGTTTTGTTTGTGGGCCGATTTCCACGAAACATTGTTTTTGGTAACATTTTGACAAGAAAACAGCAACGCAATTTTAAAAATATGAAAAATCCAAGATGGCGTCCTACTTTTTATTTGTGGATCGATTTCGATGAAACTCAAACATTTCTGCGGTGGTGGGGTCGTTACGTTCCCTCAAATATGGTTGAGCGAAGCGATGGCTGGTTCATGCGTCATGAACTCACTTCCTAATTTGAGGCAGGTTCATATGACTATACATGTAAATGGCGAAGCAGTCGAATTTGTTGACTCAACAAAATTTTTAGGTATTACTATAGACTCGCGGTTGCAATGGGACCCTCATATCGATATCCTGTCAAGCAGACTTAGCTCTGCTGCCTTTGCAGTTAAGAAAATAAGGCTTCTGACCGACATTGAAACAGCAAGATTGGTTTACTTCAGTTATTTTCATAGTATTATGACCTACGGTTTGTTGTTGTGGGGCTCAGCTGCTAATATTAATAACATATTCATCTTACAAAAAAGGGCAGTGCGCGCTATATACAACTTACGGTCTAGAGATACTCTTCGTGACCTATTTAAAGAAATTAAAATATTAACGGTTGCTTCCCAATACATCTATGAAAATATAATGTATGTAAAGAAAAATTTAGATAGCTTTGTAAAAAATAGTAATGTTCATAAACTCAATACAAGAAACAAGAACAAACTTGCTGTTCCAAGGCGCAGACTGCATAAAACCGGAAGCTCTTTTTTGTGTAGATGTATTACCTTTTATAATAAGATACCACAACAAGTCACAGAACTGCCCTTGGAAAAATTTAAAATACTGTTAAATCCAATCTAATGAGTAAAGGTTATTACACTGTTGACGATTATTTGAAGGATAAAAAGGCATGGGCATAGCTTTTGTATTGTTAATTATTACTCTAGTACCTCAGTATTGATTAGAAAAAGTCAGGGGTTCTTTCATAGGTCTAGATAAAAGTCCTTTAATAAAACTCGAATCGTGATTTTCTTTTCTAAGTATAAAATTGTGAGAAGTATCCTACCTACTTAAAAACGTACTACTTACTGGCCTCTTGACTCGACGACTTAATATGGGTAGCTTTAGTATGTCATGCTTACTTCAAACATTTCTGCGGTGGTGTCGTGTGAGGCGGGTCGTTACGTTCCCTCAAATATGGTTGAGCGAAGCGATGACTGGTTCATGCGTCATGCTCGTGAACTGCCAGTGGGAATGGGTCTGCTTCTGTCTGCTTGTATTAAGGGCGTCGTATAACTCGTATATAAAAGATCTGTTTTATATTGTCTGTATGTATGGCACTTCTTACTCAAAAAATATAATTCTTAATAGCTTACCTTGTTTTGATTTATTTAATTGCAATATTTTTACTTTTTATAGTCAGTAGTTTAGTAAAAGACCTATGAAAAGCTTTTGGATAAAAAATTTCAATTCGATGCCTTAACATGGGTAGTCTTAGTATGTCATGCTCTCTTTAATCATTTCTGCGGTGGTGTCGTATGAGGCGGGTCGTTACGTTCCCTCAAATATGGTTGAGCGAAGAGATGGCTGGTTCATGCGTCATGCCATGCTCGTGAACTGGTGCTGCCAGTGGGAATGGGTCTGCTTCTGACTACCTATCTTAACGCATATTGTATTGTATATTTTTCTTTTATTTTTATTTATTGTAACAACCTAGACTGAATAACAAGTTCAAACTTTGAATTTAGCTTAAAATCTGTAAATTGATTAAGAAATTTGAAATTCATTAAGAAATGAGCTAATTCAATAATGTTATTTATTTGTTAATCTTTGTTAATATAAAGTCTGGAAACGATATACATATTTGTAAATATCGTTCCATCTGATTGATAAAGCTGACAAGTTTTTTGCGCCCATTTTTCTTGTCAGTTAAAAGACGTCATAATGGGTGGTAGGGTTAAAGAATTGACGATTTAAAAATGCTTATTATGTGAGCTTATTTAAATAAAATATATTTCACTTTCACTTTCACTTTCACATGCTCGTGAACGGGTGCTGCCAGTGGGAATGGGTCTGCTTCTGTCTGCTTGTATTAAGGGCGTCGTATAACTCGTATATAAAAGATCTGTTTTATATTGTCTGTATGTATGGCACTTCTTACTCAAAAAATATAATTCTTAATAGCTTACCTTGTTTTGATTTATTTAATTGCAATATTTTTACTTTCTATAGTCAGTAGTTTAGTGAAAGACCTATGAAAAGCTTTTGGATATAAATTTTCAATTCGATGCCTTAACATAGGTAGTCTTAGTATGTCATGCTCTCTTTAATCATTTCTGCGGTGGTGTCGTATGAGGCTCAAATATGGTTGAGCGAAGAGATGGCTGGTTCATGCGTCATGTTCAGGAACTGGTGCTGCCAGTGGGAATGGGTCTGCTTCTGACTACCTATCTTAATGCATATTGAATTGTATGTTTTTCTTTTATTTTTATTTATTGTAACAGCCTAGACTGAATAACAAGTTCAAACTTTGAATTTAGCTTAAAATCTGTAAATTGATTAAGAAATTTGAAACTCATTAAGAAATGAGCTATATCAATAATGTTATTTATTTGTTAATCTTTGTTAATATAAAGTCTGGAAACGATATACATATTTGTAAATATCGTTCCATCTGATTGATAAAGCTGACAAGTTTTTTGCGCCCATTTTTCTTGTCAGTTAAAAGACGTCATAATGGGTGGTAGGGTAAAAGAATTGACGATTTAAAAATGCTTATTATGTGAGCTTATTTAAATAAAATATATTTCACTTTCACTTTCACTCGGTTTTGGGTACTTTTTTGACAAGAAAACAGCAACACAATGCTAAAAATGACAAAAATGCAAGATGGCGGCAAACTTTTTTGTTTATGGGCTGATTTCGATGAATCTCGGTTTTTGTACTATTTTGAAAAGAAAACAGCAACACAATGCTAAAAACAAAAAAGTTTGCCGCCATCTTAGATTTTATATATTTTTAATATTGCGTTGCTGTTTTCTTTTAAAAATAGAGTCCCAAACAGATTTTCACCGAAATCGGCTAAAAAAAAGTTGGCTGCCATCTTGGATTTTCATATTTTTAACATTGCGTTGCTGTTTTCTTGTCAAAATAGTACAAAAAACCGAGTTTCATAGAAATTAGCCCACAGACAAAAAAGTTGGCGCCATCTTGGATTTTGACCTTTTTAACATTGCGTTGCTGTTTTTGTGTAAAAAATAGTACCAAAAACCAAGTTTCATCAAAATCGGCCCTCAAACAAAAAAGTTGGCCGCCATCATAGATTTTTATATTTTTAATATTGCGTTGCTGTTTTCTTTTAAAAACAGTGTCCCAAACCAATTTTCATCGAAATCGGCCCATAAACAAAAAAGTTGGCTGCCATCTTGGATTTTCATATTTTTTTTAACATTGCGTTGGTTTCCTGTCAAAATAGTACAAAAAACCGAGTTTCATCGAAATCGGCCCACAAACAAAAAAGTTGTCTGCTATCTTGGATTTTGACGTTTTTAACATTGCGTTGCTGTTTTCTTGTCAAAATGTTACCAAAAACAATGTTTCGTGGAAATCAGCCACAAACAAAAAAGTTGGCCTCCATCTTGGATTTTGTCATTTTTAGCATTGTGTTGCTGTTTTCTTGTCAAAAAAGTACCCAAAACCGAGTTTCATCAAAATCGATCCACAAATAAAAAATTGGACGCCATCTTGGATTTTTCATATTTTTTAAATTGCGTTGCTGTTTTCTTGTCAAAATGTTACCAAAAACAATGTTTCGTGGAAATCGGCCCACAAACAAAACAGTTGGCCGCCATCTTGGATTTTGACATTTTTAGCATTGTGTTGCTGTTTTCTTGTCAAAAAAGTACCCAAAACCGAGTTTCATCGAAATCGATATACAAATAAAAAGTTGGACGCCATCTTGGATTTTTCATATTTTTAAAATTGCGTTGCTGTTTTCTTGTCAAAATGTTACCAAAAACAATGTTTCGTGGAAATCGGCCCACAAACAAAAAAGTTTTCTGCTATCTTGGATTTTGACGTTTTTAACATTGCGTTGCTGTTTTCTTGTTAAAATAGTACCAAAAACCGAGTTTCATCGGAATCGACCCATAATAATAAGTTGGACGCCATCTTGAATTTTTCATGTTTTTAACATTGCGTTGCTGTTTTCTTGTAAAAATAATACCAAAGACCGATTTTCATCGAAATCGGCTAAAAAACAAAAGTTGGCTTCCATTTTGGATTTTCATATTTTTAACATTGCGTTGCTGTTTTCTTGTCAAAATAGTACAAAAATCGAGTATCATCGAAATCGGCCCACAAACAAAAAAGTTGGCCGCCATCTTGGATTTTGACATTTTTAACATTTTGTTTTGCTGTTTTCTTGTAAAAATAGAACGAAAAACCGAGTTTCATCGAAATCGGCTCACAAACAAAAAAGTTGGTCACCATCTTAGATTTTTTTATTTTTAATATGGCGTAGGTAGCTGTTTTCTTTTAAAAATATGTAGTGCCCCAAACAAAGTTTCATCGAAATCGGCCGCCATCTTTTCTTTTTATATTTTTATCATTGCGTTGCTCTTTTCTTGGCAAAATAGTACAAAAACCGAGTTTTATCGAAATCAGCCCATAAACAAAAATTTTGCCGCCATCCTGCATTTTTGTCATTTTTAACATTGCGTTGCTGTTTTCTTGTCAAAATAGTGCCAAAAACTGAATTTAATCGAAATCAGGCCACAAACAAAAAAGATGGCCGCCATCTTGGATTTTTGACATTTTAAACATTGCGTTGCTGTTTTCTTATCAAAATAGTACCAAAAACCGAGTTTTATCGAAATCGGCCCACAAACAAAAAAGTCGGCTGCCATCTTGGATTTTTTTTAAATATTAACCTGGTTTTCGAACCCTTCGTGTCAAGTAAGTTTTGTGACAACCCTTCCGTTTTTGCGTAAAACTACGTACTACGTACGTTGGGGGCTGGGGGTGATAGAGTCACCGAACGTATTCATTTATAATTCTGAAGTAGTTTGAGAATTCTCAAGATGTTGTTTTCATTCTTCTATTGCATTTTTTTGGATTTCTTAATTATAACGCACTTCAATAGCACTTATTTTGTTTAAAATTACTAAGTACCTTTATTTTAAATTCAAATTTTACGTGACATATCATATCAAAATGGTTTTAAAATATTTATCCGTCCTTTTGGATAAAAACTCGAGTAAAAACGGATATTTATTCAGTTTTTATCCATTTTGAGTTTTTATCCGGTTGAAAACCCATCACTACTCCATGTACATACTACTAAATAGAACCAGTCTTAATAGAAGCCAACAAACGGATAATAAAGTAATCTTTTAAGGATCTTTTATAGGCCTCCGCCGTCCGTCTGTCTGTCTGTCTGTCACCAGGCTGTATCTCATGAACCGTGATAGCTAGACAGTTGAAATTTTCACAGATGATGTATTTTTGTTGCCGCTATAACAACAAATACTAAAAACAGAATAAAATTAATATTTAAGGGGGGCTCCCATACAACCAACGTGTTTTTTTGCCGTTTTTTGCTCCATATTGATAACGACTACAGGTAGACAGTTGAAATTTTCACAGATCGTGTATTTCTATTGCTGCTATAATAACATATGCTATAAAAAGAATAAAATAAATATTTAAGGGGGGCTCCCATACAACAAACGTGATTTTTTTGCTGTTTTTTTTTCTTTTTGAAGTCAATAAAAGTGTGTGAAGTGTAAATTCTACAACAAATGTTAACATGGTTTTTTTTTCAAATTACTTACGTTACGAATAACTGCGCTTTGCATAAACATACCGGATTTAAGTAAGTAATAAAGCCAAAGTAAGACGGGAGTTATTTCCTTTTCTATCTATATTTTCCAACTATATTCCTATTACATTATTATTTTTGGGATCGGAACGCCTATAGTAGTTATATTCTGAAGCCTGTTTAATTCAGGCCTTTTCAGCAGTAATTTCTCCCTTTTTAGCATTAATTAATTCACAAAGTTAAATTAGTTAAAGTTGTACTTTAATTCAAATCATTTTTTTGTTCAATATTAATTTCTGAACGTCTTTATGAAATTCATTGCTCGAGGGTAGGCTCACGAGCAGTTTCACATGGTGCGTGTCACCACGGTCCCGTAGGTCCTGCGTGTTAGTGAGGGATATAGTAGGGGGTTAAGTGGGTAGTGCTCTGGCGAGTCCCACATACCTCGGATGCATAAATGCATTCCCCCTACTATAAAAAAAAAATAAAAAAAGGCCTACGAGCAGCTTCAGTCCCCCGTGATCATGGCAGCTGCAAAAGTGCCGGAACGTTGGGAAAATAAAAAAATAAACCAAATACCAACTATTAACCAAAGTACTTCTAATAAAACCGCCCCAGTATTCGTTAAAAAGTGATTTATTTCATAGCGCCATTTTTAATATGTTTTTTTCTGTAATCAAATTACTTAGGTACTAATCTTTCGTAGATTAATGAAAATCGCATTAGGGCTTTCCAAAATAAAACCAGACGAATTCTTTAATACTTTTTAGGGGAGGGTTAAAGAAAATTAACACTTATGCCAAAGGTCCCTAAAAGATCCTACGGATCTGAAATTAAGATAAATAATATTATATTTCTTTATATCTTTATCCAGACACGTGTCGTATTGAACTGGTTCCAATACGACTCGTGTATATGGAAAATCGTGTTTCTGGAAACACGATTCAATGTTTTTGGCTCGACACATTTTAATTTCGAAAAAGTTCTTAAGTTTAAAATTATTAATCCTTACTAATAGTTATTAATCCTTACTAATTGGAAAAGGCAAGTGGAAGTTGTGGCCAATAAAATTAATAGATTTACGTTCGCTCTTTATAAACTGACCAAAATAGCAACAAGAAATACTGCTCTTACAGCCTACTTTGCGTACGTAGAATCAGTTATTAGGTATGGACTAATCATATGGGGAAATAGCTGCGATATAAATAAAGCTTTCATTGCTCAAAAAAAATGCGTAAGGGCAATATGTGGTACTGCGCCAGATGAACCGTGCAGACCACTGTTTAAATGTTTAAAAATTCTACCATTACCTTGCATCTACATTCTTGAAGCCGCCAAATTTGTTAAACTGAATATGCACTATTTCCACCAAGCTAAGGATGTATATCCAAGGAATACACGAAATGGTAATAGATTGGTCTCTATAGTTACTCAAAAAAGCAGAAGATTTCAGAAATAATGTTTTTGGATGTGTATGCAAATTTACAATAAGATACCAGAAAAACCGCCTTCAAAAAACTGAAAACAAAAACAGCTTAAAAATTAAATACCTCTAAAAAGCAAGAAATAATATTCGAATCATTCGTTACACATATCAATATTAATAAAACACGTCTATTGAAGTCGGGTGGGGCTGGAGGACAACTTCATTTTTTTCTTAAAGCCCCACCCGACTTCATTAGACGTGTTTTATTAATATTGATATGTGTAACGAATGATTCGAATATTATTTCTTGCTTTTTAGAGGTATTTAATTTTTAAGCTGTTTTTGTTTTCAGTTTTTTGAAGGCGGTTTTTCTTTTTTTTAAAAAGCTTTTTTATTTTAAACTTTTTAGTGGTAGGTATGTAAGCGCAGCGTGTAAATATTTTTTTACTTTATATTATAATATTTTCAATGGTAAAATGCCCAGAACTCAATTTCCAAATTTACGCTGTTTGTTTTTGAGGAGTTCCGTTGTGTCATCGTAGTCCAAGTCTAGTCCAGAACGTTGCATCGCAAACCATGATTTGGTTTGTTTTGGATTGCCATAAACTTACCAAAACCTAAATCACTTTACTTATACTATTTGATTTTGAAGAGTTCCTTTATGTATCTTCGAAGTTCGAAGTCCAATAACAATAAAATTAAATTGTGACCACTCTTGAAGTATACCCTTTCAAATAAAAAAAGAATCATCTAAATCGGTTCATAAACAAAGAAGTTATGTCCGAAATTCCATAAAAACTCGTGCGATGGCGAGCTAAATAATTGATATTTTTCAGGATTATAAAAAAACTACTGGCCAGATCTCTGTAAAAAAAATATGGGACCACACACGAACTATGTTCTTTGAGTTAAAAAAAGAATTGTACAAATCGGGTAACAACTGACGAAGCTATGTTAAAACATACATAAAAAAAAAAAATAAAAAAAAAATACCGTCGACTTGAGAACCTCCTCCTTTTTTTGAAGTCGGTTAAAAATATCAAACAATTACCTTTTAATAAGTTTAAGACTGCTATGTACAGATGGCTATTAGATAGATTGTTTTATAGTACTAATGAATATTTGACTAGCAAGTGTTAAGGCATATAATGTTTATCAATAACAGTCAGTGTCTACTTTTTGTGTGTGTGTTCGTATTGCTTTTGCTTTGAGTATTTTATTGAATATTATTCTAATTCTGTTTGACATTAATTATTATTCTGAATCTTATTGACATTTATTTCATTTGTATTGTAATTGTTGTTGATTGTGACACTGATATAATAATCTGACTGCTATATCGATATCCGAAATGTAAAATGTTAAAGAAATAATTTAGTATACCTACTTGTTAATTTTAAGATAATATTTGCATGCTATTGTTAATGGTTGAATAGGCAGATCCTTTAAATACTATAAGACCTCCAGTGTACCCTAATCAAATGCAAATAAATGATATTCTATTCTATTCTATTCTAATATTATAAATGCGAAAGTCCGTTTGTTTGTTTGTTTGTTACGCCTTCACGTCTTAACTACTGAACCGATCATCATGAAATTTTGTATACACGTTCGCAGGGGTACCGAGAAGGACATAGGGTACTTTTTATCCCGAAAAACAATACTGTTCCCGAGGGATAGCAAAAAAACTTTCCACGCAGACGAAGTCGCGGGCTGCCGCTAGTACAACATAAAGGTATTCGAATAGAGATTGCTTTTTAGTAATACGTATCATAAATATTCACCATCATGTGGAAGAATTTCTCTTTAATCGCTACAGTTATTTAGGAGGTACGAATTTATTTTGTGATTTTTTTCGCCTAATCTGCAAAAATCGGTCTCGCTCCCCGCGCGTCTTTTTCTCATTGCTATCTCGCCTTAGCAAAGTTCTAAAATTAGCAAGATTCTTTTATACCGTTTTTAGTAAAGCTCTTTTGTCAAGCAACAGTTTCTTGATTAAAGTTCATGGACTTTGCATCTTCTGTAGGTATTGTGCAGAACATCTGTAGTTATAAATATATTTCTATCATCATCATATCAGCCGCCTGACACCCACGGCTGGGTATAGGCCTCCCCCAGGGATCTCCACGACGATCGCTCCTGCGCTTCGACCTTCACCAGATCGTCGGTCCACCTTCTCGGGGGCCTACCCACGGAGCGTCGTCCGGTGCGCGGTCGACATCCTAGAACTTTTCCGCCCCAACGGCCATCGGTTCTTCTCGCTATGTGTCTAGCCCACTGCCACTTCTGCGTAGCAATCCTTCGAGCGTTGTCGATTACTTTAGTTCTCCTGCGGATCTTCTCATTTCTGATTCGGTCACGTAGGGAAACGCCGCGAGCATGGATCTCTCCATTGCACGTTGGATGACCTTGAGCCTCCTTATGAGACCCATAGTTAGCGACCACGTTTAACTGCCGTAAGTCATCACGGGCAACACACAATGGTCATAGACTTTCGTCTTGAGACACTGAGGTAAATCGGACGCGAAGTTTTTCGAAGCTTCCCGAATGCTGCCCACCCGAGTTGGATTCGACGAGAGATCTCTTTCTCGAAGTTGGACTTACCTAAAGCTAGGGTTTCCTAAGATGACGGTGCCGTCATATTACGGCCGTAATTTAGCGGCGTAGAACGTTGTCTATGTAAACAATACGGCGCGGTTTCTGACGTTACAGTGTCGCCGTATTGTTTACATAGACAACATTCAACGCCGCTATATTACGGCCGTAATATGACGGCACCGCTATCCTAGGAAACCCTAGCTTAGCTGGACTGCCTGTCCTAGGTGTACGTATTGGTCAACAACTTCAATAGGGAATATGCATCAAAATTTTTTTTTATCAAAATCAATAGTATAATGCGTGAGAAAATCAACTGTAATATTGAAACTTGTCTCTTGCGTTTTTTTCTCGTAATATAGTTACTTGAAGTTAGCACGCATCAGCTCCCGCCGAAAACGCTCTATACAAAACGGTGACGTCACACATCACGTTTCGGTGTGTTTCGGGCGCGTTTAATATGGAGTTAGCCAATAATCTTCAATTATCTCCCAAAATTTTGCGTTTAAGTAGATATGTGTCATATTATTTCTTTTTAACCGACTTCAAAAAAGGAGGAGGTTCTCAAGTCGACGGTTTTTTTTTTTTTATTTTTTTTTTTATGTATGTTTTAACATAGCTTCGTCAGTTGTTACCCGATTTGTACAATTCTTTTTTTATCTCAAAGAACATAGTTCGTGTGTGGTCCCATAAAATTTTTTCAGAGATCTGGCCAGTAGTTTTCTCATAATCCTGAAAAATATCAATTATTTAGCTCGCCATCGTACGAGTTTTTATGGAATTTCGGACATAACATCTTTGTTTATGAACCGATTTAGATGATTCTTTTTTTATTTGAAAGGGTATACTTCAAGAGTGGTCACAATTTAATTTCATTGTTATTGGACTTCGAACTTCGAAGATACACAAGGGAACTCCTCAAAGTCAAATAGTATATGTAAAGTGATTTAGGTTTTGGTAAGTTTATGGCAATCCAAAACAAACCAAATCATGGTTTACAATGCAACGTTCTGGACTAGATTTGGACTACGAAAACACAACGGAACTCCTCAAAAACAAACAGCGTGAATTTGGAAATTGAGTTCTGGGCATTTTACCATTGAAAATGTTATAATATAAAGTTAAAAAAATATTTACACGCTGCGCTTACATACCTACCACTAAAAAGTTGAAAATAAAAAAGCTTTTTAAAAAAAAAAGAAAAACCGCCTTCAAAAAACCTGAAGGACAACTTCATTTTTTTTTTTTGTGGGGCTGGAGGACAACTTCATTTTTTTCTAAAAGCCCCACCCGACTTCAATAGACGTGTTTTATTAATATTGATATGTGTAACGAATGATTCGAATATTATTTCTTGCTTTTTAGAGGTATTTAATTTTTAAGCTGTTTTTGTTTTCAGGTTTTTTGAAGGCGGTTTTTCTTTTTTCGATATTCTATCTGACTGTAAAGTGCATTATATCCGAAAACGAAAAAAAAATATCGTCATTTTCCCCTGATTTCATCGTGTGATAAAACGAAAATAATCATTTTTTTTTAATTTTTCTTTCTGTTCCATCATGTTTTTACAAGTGTCCGCAGCGATCAAGCTCAATTTTAGGAAAATCGGAGACTTATGCATATTCCCTATTGTAGTGTTCCCGACATGAACTGGAGCGGGCACAACATCGGCATTCGACATTATTTTCGTCTATTTTTATATATTTATAGCTACATTTAAATTAATTTATTTGAAAACTTTTTTATCGTATCGATGATACAATTAATTTGTCTTGTCACACTCGGTTGGCCCCAGTGTGCAGTAACACGAATCTTTCTCTCCTGCAAATCTAATAATTCTGCCAAATCACAGTTTACACTAACTTCATTGTTTTTAGCCTATAGACCAGCAGGTCGTCCAAGCAAGTGGTGGGTTACAAAAACTGAAAAAAAAATAGTTTGGATTTTAATAGGTGCAACATTTATTAAAACATTTTTTTTTACATTTTTTTTTAGTTATAGTGTTTTTTTCGAGGTTTTGTTTTAAACGTAGATTATATTTAAGACAAACCATCTAAGCATCTAAAATAAAGAGATTAAAATTCTGGTTAAAGAACTCATGTGATAATACTTGATGGTTATAAAGTATTCTTGTTCTTCAATCAGAATTTTTATCTCTTATTATTTGACAAATAAACGTAGATTGGTTTTTCTTTTTAGAATTGAATAATAGACGAAACAGAATAATAATTTATCCTTAGAATTATTAATTATCTTATAACTTTATCGTAACTTAAATCATAACTTTATACCTACTTACTTAACAGTGTTGAATATTCGTGGGTATATATAGGTAGAATACCAAATTAAACAAACATCCCTAGTATTTGAAATACTTAACAAAAATATTTGTGTAATGTTATGAAGCCCTCATGTTGGTTCAATCGGAAATTCAACGTCAAATCAAATAATATCAGCTGAATCGACCGTATTAAAGGGCATTTTAGAGGTAGGTAGTCCAGAAACTCATCAAACGGAAGTAAATTTTCACTAAAATTACGTGGTTGTTGCGAAGTAGTCGGGGATGAGAAATTGGCTAATTGATAAGTAGACCTGGCGCCGAAAGGAGTATGTCAAGAAAGTCATAAAGTTGCTTTCTATGTCATTCGTGTTATTGTTTAAACAACACTAAACTACTTTTGGAACAACCACATGTTTTATTACTACTACTACTACTTTTATCACTACTTTTTTGATCTAATGTTGTAAAATATTGTGCCTGCGTGTGAAGACGATGTTGTGTTGTGTGACTTGTGTGTGCCTTACGTAGTTCCTGTACTCAAATTTTAGTTGACCTTAAAGAGTATTTTGATCACAGTAAGAAATAAGATCGTTTGGCACAAAAAAATATTTCGATGAATTTTTCGGTTTTCCGTACAAAATGTATGGGAAAAGTTTTTGGCGATTTCTGTCGTTTCTAGTACTCATACCTTAAATGGTCCCATAAAATCTTTTGATCCCCACATGAAATAGGATCGATTGACATAAAACATTTTTTTTTGGCATTTTAGCATTTTTTTTGCTAACGGTAACTTTTTTCCAATAACTGTGAATGCAGTTCAGAATATCGTAAAAAGTTATGGAAGGTCTCCCAAGAGTATTTTCCTGTAACTATAACGGTTAAGGTACCTGCCCTTAATGTACCATCTCAAAAATCCACCCTGTATTGATCTGGTTTAAGAAAAAAACAAATGTATTGACGGCGGCGGTAGTGGATGTAGTGGACCCATTAAAAAGTTAGAAGTTTGTAACAAAATAAATATTATAATCCAAAAAAATTGTATTATCCATTATTTTCATTGTCGTTTTTGTAAACATTTTATAATTATTATTCTATTTGTGTACCTGTAACCGGATTTGCCAATCTCGTTGATCACTTGTTATGATAGAATGTTGACGAATTTCTCCGACATCGTTGTGTCTCTTTCAAATTTTCGGAGTTGGAAAGAGAGATCCGCACAAGTGAGCACGTCGATTCGTCGGTGAGCGGTGAAAGTCGGCTGACCTCACACTTTCACTTAAGTAACCTTGGATTACGGACCAAATACGTAACGTTACAATGCTTATGAATCTGAACGTTTCGTAACTCGCAATAATTGTGTGGATTTTTTTTGTTTTCGTCCTCTTTGAGCCAATGAATACTGTCTATTATCTCAACTTATGGAGCCGTATAACGCTGGAAGCAATTTTAATAGTAAAAATTATCGAAATTAACAACAATCGTTTCCAATGAGCATCAGTAACAGGTTTGAATCCTATAGTTTTATCGGTATAATATAAAAACAGATTCATAGCTATGAAACTTAGGTAGTGAAAAAAAAAACTCTTTAGAAATGGTTGAGTTAAAAGGGTTTTGAAGGAAATGCCAAGCTCAATGCGATATGTGCTTTATTTATCACGTATGACATAAGGTTCGCGTACGTCTCGATGACGTGATAAGGACCCCCAAAATAACAGTGTTTTAGCACGTTTTAAGCACGTATATCTTCTCAGGTTTAAGAGATATCGTAAAAATTTCTTCACAGTTAATCATGTGGTGGCATAAGCTTTCTGATAAAGCCACTAATCACTAGATCGTAACTGATTCTCATTTTGGAAAACTGTCAATCACAACACTAGAGAGCTAGTTACGGTTTATTTTTTTATGGAACGGCTGGCACATCAGTGGGAAACTACAAAATTGGAGGTCACTTTATAATATTTTCTATCGAGAAAATGTTAGCTATATTATGTTTCTGTCAATCACATAACTGAGTAGAGTATAGAGTCTCTATATTATTTAATCTACTTTCTACATTATTTTTGGGCCCGATAAATCAAGTAATACCTACTGTGTGAAAGCCCCTTAAATAATACTGCTAAAAAAAGATAAAAGGCGATAGTTTTTGCATATAAATTAAATGCATAAAAACTAAACTAGAAAGGAGTAAGTATTATTTGTAAGATTCCAAATTAATAAAAGTTTTAATAGCTTTTCTAACTCATTATTAATATGCTGTAAATCCATAATTTAAATTTATCGTCGTGATAAAACTGTAAAAGTAAATAATGCTTTGTGCCTAATAATTTAGTCCAAGCTATAAAAACGTCTTTTGTTCTCAAGTCTTGGATAAGTATAGTGATTATATAGAATGTCTTGTTGCCTGCCCACTATCAATAAAAGTAACTGTAAAAGTTAATCTGAAAGTAACGTTTTTGCGTTAGCTTTTATTGAAATGTGATTTTTTAAATTAAGATTTCTTTTGTACGAAGTAGAAAACATAGCTAATTAATATTACCCACTAGCTTCCGCTCGCGACTTCGTCCACGGGGAGATTCGATAAAATCCTCAAAGAAGCTTAAACCAGGATAAAAAGTATTACCTATTTGTTTAATTTAATTTAATTTTGATCTGTCATTTTTACGTGATTGGGTGGGTCCGTCCACACCACCAAGCGAGCAGCCTCGTGCGAGGCCGTGCCGCAAACGTCCTGTAGGGAGGAGGGGACCCGCCTAATCACGTAAAAACTCTGATCAGAATTTAATGACATTAAAACATAGAATACTTTTATCCTAGTTTAAGGTTCTCTGAGGATTTTATCTAATGTCCACGCGGACGAAGTCGCAGGCGGAAGCTAGTAACAATATACGTTGCTTTAGATTTCCATCCACAAATTTTCCAAAAATCTGTATAAAGTACCTATCTATGTACAAAATTTCAAGTCTCTAGGTTCAGTGGTTTGGGCTGGGCGTTGATATGTCACTTTTATATAAGAGAGAAGATGTAGATAGTTTCCATTGGAGATATTTTTTCACTGGAAGTTTTCTATTTCATACAGAAGTGATCTTAATTAAAAAAATACATTCCAATTAAACCTTACTCCTGTTCAAAAAACCGAACCCACAAAATATTAAAAACTTTTGTATCCTGATCGTATACTTATTTTTTAGGGTTCCGTACCTAAAGGGTAAAAACGGGACCCTATTACTAAGACTTCGCTGTCCGTCTGTCTGTCTGTCTGTCACCAGGCTGTATCTCAGGAACCGTGATAGCTAGACAGCTGAAATTTTCACAGATGATGTAAGTATTTCTGTTGCCGCTATAACAACAAATACTAAAAACAAAATAAAATAAAGATTTAAAGGGGGCTCTCATACAACAAACATGTTTCTTTTGCCGTTTTTTGCTCGATATTAATAACGACAACATGTAGACAGTTAAAATTTTCACAGATGATGTATTTATGTTGCCGCTATAACAACAAATACTAAAAACAAAATAAAATAAATTTTGAAGGGGGCTCCCACACAACAAATGTGATTTTTTTTGCCGTTTCTTGGTACGGAACCCTTCGTGCGTGAGTCCGACTCGCACTTGGCCGGTTTTTCTTTAAATGCTAAACACAGTAAGTGTAAGATTCATAAAGTCTTTTTCATTACAAAGGTTACGAATTCTTGAAAAAATCGTGTTCCCTGGGGAAATTAAATGCTTAAATCCGGTAGCTTTGGACAAGATTTGTATTTAAATAATAGAAATATAAAATGTTTTAACAACCACCTCTCGGTATTGTGAGATTTCAAGGTTTGAGGAGTAAAAAAAATAGGTTATATTTGTTTATTCAATTGTTTTTCCGCAGTGTCGTGTAGATTTTTGTATACTTTACCTACTTAGACGTGTAAATAGATTATGACTTTTTGTTCTAATAATATAGTAGAAACGAAACTGTTAGTATACTTAATTAAATTATTATTTTCGACGTGATTGTACATAAAAATATATTCTCGTAAACATAGTTATATTATAACCAAGGAAAAAATGCTGAACCTATAGATAGATAATATTATTATGAGAAAACTGAGACTGATGTAACATAAATTATAGTCATATTAAAATTATGCAGTAAAACAGCTAAGTGCTTAGTTTGGTACCAAATAGTTGGTATTCGTCCGGAATCTTATACCTTTAAACGAGCAATAGGGAACATGCATAAGTCACCGATTTTGATAACAATCGGTGACTTATGCATGTTCCCTATGTACCTACTTAAACGCAATATTTAGGGAGATATTAAAAATTCTTGGCTAACTCCATAATGCGCCTGGAACGTAGCATAAGTGACGTCATAAATGTTGAGCGTTTTGTATACCTAGAGCGTTTTCGGCGGGTACTGCTGCGTGCTAACTTCAAGTAACTATATCACGAGAAAAAAACGCAAGAGAAAAGTTTTAATAATACAGTTGATTTTCCCACGCATTATACTTTTGATTTTAATATAAAAAAAATTGATGCATGTTCCCTATTCTTGTATGTAGGGCTAGTCGGGGTAATAATAAGACATCTGAAATTTCGGGTAAAATAAGACAGACCAAAATAATAGAGAAATAGCGTGTATTGTTAATCTTATTTCAGTCAAAAACGAGCCTTATTTGTTTATGAATATGGTCAAAAATTTATATCATCATATCTTGTAGTTTTGGAACTCTTTAAAACGATTATGTTTTCGGTTGAGAATTTTGGTGCGAAAATTTTACCTCGGGGTAAGCGAACTTTTGTTATTGCTGCGCGCATCAGAGAATTACGCGCGCGCCATCTCGCGGCATACCCGCGCTATGGGCGATACTTTCGCGATCGCGCGGCCATTTAGGTCTAGGCTTCTCTAGCACACGGATTGGACGCTTTAATTTTGCGGGAAAATATGAGACACGCTTTCTGGAAAATATGAGTCACTTTGTAGTCTAATAATAAGACAACCATCCTATACAAGCATAAGATACTCACATCATTTACTCTATTCATAAAGACGAAATCATCATTAAATTGCCTTTACCAAAGCAACAAAACAAGCGAGGAGCATTAATGTTGACCTTGAAAAATATAATTATTAAGTATGTTTAAACTGTCTCATAATTTAGCCTCAAGCAAATTCAATTGATATTTTTTTTTATTTTGTACGTAAATTTATATTTGCTAGTGATATTTTTTATCTGTTATATCTAAATGGTACACTTGTTATATTGTTTTGTTATTCCGTAGTTTATTACCAAATTAAACCAATTATAATTTCAAAAGCATTGGGTTTGTTAAAAAAAATAACAAGTCAGATATTTTTTTAGAAAATCTAAACAAACAAAGTTTTTTCTTAAGTTTTTAAACTATTTCGTATTATTTTTTCCCGCTCCGTCTTACAATTACCTACCCAGTTCAGAATTCAATAAAACATAGAAGTTGTAGGCCGTCTTATATTTAAACTTTGATGTATCATATTTACCCCATAGCAGCGGAAAAAAATGAGACACCTATTTTGTGTCCGAAATGTACTATTTTTGGCAATTACTAGCAAACTGATAATATTACACAATATAATTATAGTTTGGTAGTGCACAGTAATATTGGTTTATAGATATTTTAAAGTGATTTTAATAAGTGAAAAACGCAATAGTTTATATTTCGTCTCATAATTACCCCGCCTGACCCTACGTATATAAAATTTCTGTGATCTAGGAAACGGCTCTAACGATTTCGCTGAAATTTGGTATATGGGAGTTTTCGAGGGTAAACAATCGATCTAGATTAGTCTTATGTTTGGGAATTATTAATTTATTTACGATAATATCTGCCCCCAAATCCTTTTGTCTTTTGACAGTTACAGTCGATAAATAGCTATAACCATATATTGGTATGATGTAGTGGTGTGTGGACTTGTGTCCAGTCCCCCCTAGCATGACTTGACTGAAAGAAACGTGATTTTTGTCAAGGGATTTAAAACTTTGTTACATTTCTAACTCCCTCATTTCAGGTAATGACGAAAAATCATGTGGAGTCTCGTCTTTGTTATACCTCGAGATAATTGTAAATAAAATTGTTTTTGTTATTTCGTTTTCAAGTACCTGCTGTCCACGCATGCGCACGAAGCGTTTTTCATCTTCCTTTTTATGCGCACAATTAAAGAGTGGAATTCCCTGCCCGCGTCTGTATTCCAGGGTCTTTGTAAACTCGTCCCGTATGTAAACTCGTCACGATTTGAAAAGTTCCATACATTGAAAGTAAATTCGTCACTCATAAAATCCAGCATACAACCCAGCGATATTTAAAGCCCAAGTGAATACGCTTCTTCTGGGCAAGCGCGCTCCATCTTCGGTCTCTTATGGTTCTCGAATTTAGCCAAGAGTAAGCCCATTTAATGAAAAAAAACCTATCTTCAATAAAACCAAGAACAGCAAAGCTAAAAACTTGTTTTTTTTTCAGGATCACCTCAGCTGCCTGGCTTCAACATCCCAGCAATCATCAGGGTGAACCGAGACTGGATCGCGATGCCGTCCGAACCCATCGGCTCAGTGATCACCAGGGTCCACCGAGAAGGTGCCTGGAATCAGAACGTGACCTTTGGACTTGAGACTTCCGGCCCACCGGTGCCTTTCACCATAGACCCTCATACAGGGGTCGTCACTGTCAATGACACGCTTAAAGATAAGGTAAAGACTTTTTATGGGCAACGGGATACTGCTTGACTTTCACCTCACCTGATGTTAAGTGACACTAAGGCCGAAGGTGTAAGTGCACTACACTCGGAATCCTCATCCTGAGGAACTGGCTATCTTACCTCTAACTGCCGGAGCACAACATTTGTAAAATTGTTATTTTGGCGTCAGACCGATGTAAGACTAGCGGCCGCCAGCGACTTCGTCTGCGTGGAATCGTTTTTGCTATCCTTCGGGAACCATACTATTTTCGGGATGAAATGTACCCTTTGTCCTTCTCTGTACCCCTGATAACGTGTATGCAAAATTTCATGATGATCGGTTCAGTAGTTAGGACGTGAAGTTGTAACAAACAAACAAACGGACTTTCGCATTTATAATATTAGTAAGGATGGTGGTAGCTAGCCAGGCGGACTTAAAAAGCCCTACCACCAACCAAAACAAATTGTACCGCCCCTGGGAATCGAACCCGGGACCCCTGCGTCTTACACGGGTGGACGAACTACTAGACCATAGATGCGGTTAAAATAAGAGACTATGCAAAGACAAAGACAGTTCATTCATAAAAAAAACTTACCTAATCTAAAAAAGCTCAATGGCGCAGCATTTGTCAAATTAATTAATTAAAAACAGTGAGAGAAAAAGAAAGTTTTTAGATCTGTAGCAAATAAAACAAAATTAAATAGATATTGAAGCTTTTTCTTAATTGAAATCGTTTTTATTACTTTCGGCTTTCAGACCCTTTTCTAATCAACGTCATATTAACGTTACACTGAACAAAATGTAATAAAATGTCTGCTTTGATCTGATAAAAATGTTATCTTTACGATGAAATTATGTCGCAGTCCCTCGTCATGTTTACCGTTTAAATGTGTTCTCAGTATATTTTATCGATCAATCAAAAATAGTACTACGTCCCACTTCACTACCTATTATTCCTTCCTGATCACGCTGCCTAAAAATCAAAATGTCTACGAAGCAAAATGCCTAATATTCATGTCTAAAGAGCAAAATGTCTACTTAGCAAATTTCAACTTTCACTCGCTAATGTTAATTACACAGGATATTATTATGGCACCCAAATAATACTTCAAAGTGTAAAGGGGGTTGGCATCTTAAGGCTGGCCCCAGACCTACCGGTTCCGTTTCTTTGCTTTGCTGTGCTACCTTGCTTGAAAGACCGCCGGCCAACCAGGGTAATTTTCAATCTATAGCATTTTGGGACTAGACCAAATTGGCAAGATAGCCATTAGCTTGGTTTTATCAAATATCATCGCCTGGATTGCGAAGTAGGAAGCTTTTAGGAGATATGCCACCCTGAACATGGACTCCGATCGTTAAAAATAACTCGATCGCTTATTTATACAAGATGTTTGGTAAAGCCTTATAAAACTGAATATGGTAGATAGGGACCATAATAAAACTGAACAACTTTTACTATGGGACCAAATCTGAAATCGCGAAAAAAATGAACTTTTTCATACATTTTGATAATTTCGTTATTAATTTTTGTATAAAACAGCAGTTTTTTTTTTAAAACGAAAACTAAAACTTCTCATCGCACCCCAGACGACGATATTTGATAACACCAAACTAATGGCTATCTTGCCAATGTGGTCAGGTCAAAATATGCGATAGATTGAAAATGAGCCTCTTGGCCGGTGGTCCATGGTAGAACAGCAAAGCAAAGAAACGAAACCGGTAGGTCTGGGGCCAGCCTAACGGCCGATTTCAATAGAACCTAATAATTTATATATACTCTTTTACGAGGGTTATTCCCTAAACACGAACCAGAGATTCTGAAATTGAATTGGTATTGAATAAACGTCAAAAATCTGATATTTTAGTACATTGAAAACGGTTACCACGGTTTCCATTGTACTGTTATGACATTTTTACTTTATATCAATTCCATTCGTGTTTCGGTAGTAACCCCAAGTGAATCCATAGATAGTGATAGACTTGATCCAGATATTTAAAGAATTATCAATCAATCAAAGCTATGCAATCAAGAAGCTTAAACCCACAATGGAGATTGCACGCCTAGTATCATACTGAAGATTGAAAAAGACTCTTTAGTGACGTCACGGTGTATTGCTATCTCTTTCTTTTCGTTTTACAATACGTTTTCGTTTCTCACTAACGAACGAACGACGAACAACGAACACGTATTGTAACACTAAAGAAAGAGGTTGCAATAAGCCGTCACGTCACTAAAGGAGCTTTTTTCAATCTTCACTATGACATATGGCCGTGCAATCTCCATTGGAGGGAGGTATAAGCTTCTTGTATGCAATGTAAAGAATGATCAATAATTACTTGACAATTAATCTGGATCAGGTAATGCCTAACTAACTGTGGACTGATTATTGAAAATGGACGGAGGAGAATATAAGTAGGTACTACCAAAGAATATATGGTAGTAGGTACCTACCTACTTAGTGTACTGCTTGTAACTCATTTTTTCTAACTCGCTAATCTCCTATCTCTCAATAGATACGATACCAAATAAAATACAGATATAAGAGGAAAATCTGAATACAAAATTGCTCTTTTAAGTCTTAAACAGAGTTAAAACTGACTTAAACCTGGCTAAGCACAAAAAGGTTTACTGTGCCTTTGTGGACCTGGAGAAGGCCTACGATCGAGTTGACAGGAATGAGCTATGGAAGGTGTTGTCCGAATACGGATTGGAGAGCAGACTGATTCATGCACTGAAATCTCTCTATGAGGATTCCCGTGCATGCGTCAGGATTGACGGCGTATACACTGACTGGTTTGGCATCTCTAGGGGTGTCAGACAGGGATGTGTTGCGTCACCATGGCTCTTTAATCTGTTTTTGGACAGTTGTATGAAAGGTCTGAAAGAACGTGACTGTGGGGTTGTGATGAATGGGACTCAAATCAAGTGCCTTCTCTACGCTGACGACCAAGTTATACTTGCGTCTTCTGCGCAAGAGTTGCAGGAAATGATGTCGGTTATGAATGAAGATTTTGTGAGAAAAGGGATGAAAGTGAATGTAACTAAGACTAAAGTGATGGTGTTTGAGAGAGATGAAGAAATGACTGACTGTACGGTAATGTTAGGTGGCGAAAAAGTGGAACAAGTCCGTGAGTTTGTATACTTGGGGAGTTTGTTCACAAGGGACGGAAAGAGTGAGGAAGACATAGAAAGACGAGTGAAGAAAGGAAATTCGGTGAGTGGTGCTATACACTCGGTTATGAGTAGCCAAACCGTTTCTGCAAAGGCGCGAATGGCTATTCATAACGGAGTGCTGGTACCGACACTGATGTATGGAAGTGAATCTTGGGTATGGCAGAAGAAGAATGAAAGCAGAATAAATGCGGTAGAGATGCGATCGTTGAGGAAAATATGTGGAGTAAAACTGAGTGATAGAGTGAGCAATGAGGTGATTCGCAAAAGGTGTGGTCTGAAAGATGATATAGTGACAAGAATTGAGAAAGGAATGCTCCAGTGGTTTGGTCACTTAGAGAGGATGAATGAAAGGCGAATCACGAAAGAGATATACTGTGCGAATGTGGAAGGAACGATTGCACGAGGGCGTCCCAGAAAAACCTACGCGGACCAAATAGAGGTTATTATAAAAAAGGCTGGTGTACGCAGTGACAAAAACCGCAGGGCATGTATGAAAAGATTGATGGATATGAATGAAGCGAAAGAAGTGTGCAAGGATCGTAGCAGGTGGCGATCCATAGTCTCTGCCTACCCCCATGGGAAACAGGCGTGAGTGTATGTATGTATGTATGTATGTAAACAGAGTGCCTCGGGTAGGTAACTGTTCAACTAAAGAGGTATAACAGTCAACAAAAAACATTAAAATTTTGAATTTATTTGTATGATTTTATAAATGATCACTTTGAATTTTTATCGGAAAATGCCTACAGCTAACTTATACATAATATTTTAAGAAAATGTGTTTTTTTATTAGGGTTATTATTTTTGATTTAGATAAGTATTGTTTATTAAAAATGTAATTTGACAATCCATACGGAGTATATTCATTTAATATTTCAAACTCTGTCTGCTATCTTTTCACGATTTTATCGAAACTAATTTTGATGACTTTATTTAAATAAAGATAGATTGTACCACGGGGAAGGTCATAAGTCCTTCTGTCATGAAAATGGATATCAAAGGGAATGAAAGTATACCCTAAACACACATGGAACATAATCCATGTGATCGAAGTCGCGGGCGGTAGCTAATATTAATTGAAAAACAAATTGAAGCTATACATACGAGTTCCTATTGAAGAATGGTATTTTAATAACTTACATTTTTTTACGTTTCAGGAAAACTGTTCGTACTCACTGTGGGTAACAGCGTTCGATGGGTTTATACCGCAGCGGACGGAAGTGTTAGCCACGATCACGGATGGTCTAGGTCAACGACCGGTGCCTCATCCACAGCCGCCATGGGCATCGATCCCATCCTACCCCATACCCACACTGCCACAACCAAAGTACACAAGAACCACGCAAAGCGCAACCAAAGTGACCGAGAACCTTATAGAAGAATTCACAACAGTACCTGAGACTACAGTAGTCACAACACTCAGTTCACCTAAACGACCGGAAGATATCCCGCAAGAACATAATACTAGTAATATTGTCAACAATGAAGAAAATAGAACTAATATCTCAGAAGCAACTGAAGAGCCTACAGTAGGAAGTGACGTTCCATTAACAGTAATACCTGTGATTGCAATTGGCGGACTTGTGGTTATCGTCGCTGCGGTTATACTTTTTGTTTGGAAGAAAAACAATGGTTCGACTAAAGCGAAAAGCAAAAAGGATGACATGGTATGTAATACTTTTGTTAGCCTTCATAATTTTTTAAACTTTTAGATTTTTGCATTCACAATGCTATTTTTATATTAAGATGAATAAATAATGAAAAATATTAGAAAAAATATTAGAAAAACGTGGTGAAAAATATTAGAAAATTACGGGTGAGTCGATTTTTTCTAATATTTTTCATTATTTATTCATCTTAAGCCTTCATAATGTTAAACATCCATATTCTGCACCAAGCTTTAATTCCTTTAGTAATAATCATTAATTCGTTTAAGTGGAAAGCATTTTCGTAATACCTAACCTAAATTCGCGGTGAAATTCGACTTAGGTACTTCAATAACCAAAGCTCGGTAAGCCCGATAGATTTCTACACCTACGGTGAACAGTGGGAGTATAATGGAAAAAGTGGGTTGACAGTAAAAATAAAGAAAGTGCTATATCTAAGATCTTCACGAAACTAATTTCAAAGTTGTTGTTTCACTACGGCTTCAATTTATATAATAACTCTGTAAACCTGATAATATTTTATTAATGATTTACTTTTTCCATTCACAAAATGTTCCACAAATGTTTTGTCAATCGATGTAACTAATAGAAGAAGCGCCAGAAACCGCG
The DNA here is from genome assembly GCA_928269145.1 of Agriphila tristella. NCBI lineage: Eukaryota > Metazoa > Arthropoda > Insecta > Lepidoptera > Crambidae > Agriphila > Agriphila tristella. The sequence continues at coordinate 19,786,127 of OV743440.1, read as the reverse complement.
AAAAAAATATACTTAGTTGATTTCCGCGTATGCACAGCACACATACGCATAGATATTACGTCGGTACAGGCAGACCGTAGAGTTCCTCATTTTACTCTATGAGGCAGACTGGGCCATGAACTTTATCAGCTACCTACTAGCGCAACAAAACAAATGAGGAAGTGTTTTCGAATACCAGGCATTTAGAGTAAGACGGGCATCGACGAAGCCGTCGCTGCTCGAAGACCACGCAGAACAAAACAGGGCCAGGAGCCTAATTTTTGAAAGGCGGCGCTCTTTACTTCTCATTTTCATCGCATGCGGTTTATTGTCACAACTGGAAACACGCACTCGAAAAACACAAACTTACCAGACCCGATGACGGCGTCGTTCTAGTCTGTGTAGTTGTAACCTAGGTAAAATTATGTTACACTTAGTTACAGTTTAAGACATCGGGTTAGATAAGTTTGTGTCACTGTACACTGACAACTACTGCTCATTTTAATTCAACAGCATGGCGGTCCAATAGTGTATATAGCAGTAACGAGCGCTCGCCACCTTTCGAAAATAGGGCCCCTTCTATCACAGATTGCTAAATAGTTACTACGTCTTCTGTCTAGAACACCAAGACATTAACATTTTGTGATATAACTAGATCTCTGTCGTCCACAGAGCAAAGATTCGAGCGGTATAGTCCTCCAAGATTCTTCGGTAAACTTATGGAACCGACCGCGGGCGTACTCCAATCGTTACGAATCCTGGGACAACAGCCACTTGCAGGTCAGTTTTGTGGCCTCACATTAAAATTCACTTATCATTTTCCATTTTTATTCTCTGACTCATATCCACACTTCCTTTTAATATCTCATATACCGCTTTCGCTTTCTTTGAGGATTATACTGAGTTGTGTAACATGAAACGATTTCGTAACTAAGATACTTAAATTAAAACGGATTCTTTGATATCCCAGACGTTATCAGATATCAAAACAAACGGAAACGAATTTATAAAAAAATGCCATTACGCGAATTACTAAGGAAACCAATTTCAAGGATCAGGATAAAAATTACAGGCATCAAAGATAACGTAGCTATCTTTCTGAAAATTCATGACAAATACTTATTTCTAAAATCCAATATTTTCTAATTTATTTATGACTAGCGGCCGCCCGAGACTTCGTCTGCGTGAAAAGGTTTTTGCTATCTCTCGGGAACTATACTTTTGTTCGGGATGAAAGGTACCCTATGTCCTTTTCTGTACCCCTGACAACGTGTATGCAAAATTTCATGATGATCAGTTCAGTAGTTAGGACGTGAAGGCGTAACAAACAAACGGACTTTGTCATTTATAATATTATATACTAGCGGCCGCCCGCGACTTCGTCTGTGTGGAAAGTTTTTTGCTATCCCTCGGGAACAATATTTTTTTCGGGATGAAAAGTACCCTATGTCCTTCTCTGTACCCCTGAGAACGTGTATGCAAAATTTCATGATGATCGGTTCAGTAGTTAAGACGTGAAGGCGTAACAAACAAACAAACAAACAAATGGACTTTCGCATTTATAATATTAGTAAGGACTAGCGGTCGCCCGCGACTTCGTCTTCGTATATCTTGTTGATCAAAAAGTTTGTTTCAAGAATAATAGTTTGTAATTTATTTACTTTACCTACATCTCACCAGAGACCAGTTTTTACTTTTTTCTAGAAAAGTTCGTACGCTTAATCAGGGATGGGAATAGATTTTGAGATGGGCCGCCTTGTGTTTCAGATATCACCTATCTGTTTTATCTGATTATAGTATAATATCACGATTAGCATCATTTTAAATCAATTAGTAGATGATACTGCCTACTCAGAGTTAAGACCTATACATTATTATGTTTTGTTATAACTTTCCCGTAACATTCAGAGGTGAATATCAATATCGAGTTACATAAGGTCACAAAACATTCAGTCTGGTGCTATGGTGCACAATGGTTTTTGCGTCTCGTGAAATCAAAATAAGATCGTCTTTTGTTCAGTGACGCTCACAGCGTTTGGTTTACATCTTTTTCATGCACTAATATAAACAGGTTTTTTATCGCAAGTTGTATGTGTTTTTTCTCAAATTAACAACATGGTCATTATGTATGATAATGTAAAGCATGAATATTACGTAGGATAAGCCTTGCTTGTCATTCTACTACTCGCACAGTCTAGCCCAGCCCGATTGCTTAATCACCATCCCAATAAGCAAAACTATCCTGAAACACGTTCTTGATAAGGCTATATGGACTTATAGAGCTCCGATAATGACATCAGTATTTGCTATTGCACTTTTAACAGCATAAATTGATGCTGTTTTTACTTAAGTGCATTTACTACTGTAATTTCAGCTTGTAACCGTTTACAAGATCATATTTCTTGGTCATTATAGGCCCAAGTCTCCTTTAAAAGCATAACACAAGAGTAATTGTACTGAGGAGTAATTGCTCCGGTTACTTAGACTTATAAACGCTTATAAGTGAACATCTGCGGGCCGTTATAATCTTAGACTCCTGTATGAGTCAACACTAGGACTGAGCATATACTCTGAGGAGTAATTGCTCCGGTTTCTTATAATAAGCGCTTATAAGAAGACATCTGCAGGCTTTTTTAATCTTGGACTCCTATTTAGTGGTTAATATAATATTTTTAAATTGCAGGTTAAAAATATTATTATAATGATATTTAAGTTCAATCAAGGTTTATTAATTCAGTAAAGTGTTTTCATTTCCATTTCAAACATTTTTGTTTTGCATTGATGTACTACCCTAAATTCAGTAACAAACATGGCGGATTCTTTGGTTTTGACACGTGCCGTTATAAAACCAAGTATCCTATTATAGGACTATAACGCACTTCAAAATTCTACCGGAGAAAATGGCTGCTGCCTTTAATATTTCCTTAAAAAGTTGATAAATACTATTATGCAAATATTACAATTTCATGAAGCGCGTTAAAATTTTAACCAAAAAAGTTCTAAATTTCACTGAAAATTAATGTTCCCCTACGAAATATTACACCAAAAACTATAACTCAACAACATAATAATTTGTAATTAACTATCTCTGGCAGACATTAGTACAAAATTTACCTTTCAATCTATTTAAACTCAATCCACAACCATACCATACCACACCGAAAGCGTTACATCTACGACTATTCACGAATGAACTTATAAAAGCATTGCTGAGAGCGTATTAATCTATTTTTGCTATAAGCCACCTATAGTAGGTTGTACAGGAATGTTTGTAGTAACGTAATTCTACTATAGGAGGACTATTGGCGTAGGTAGCATTTCAACGGGCCATTTTAAATACCTTATAAGTGCAGATAGACTTATAAAATGGGCCCTTTTTCGGACTTGTAAACGCTAAGTCCTTTATAGTCCTGGTGTTAGGATAAATATAAAACCGTTTTTTGCTTGTTGGGATGACACTTTATTCTTTTACAGTTGTCAGAAGAAACGACAATAACGAAAGAAGAACCTGCCGATGAATGGGAGTTCCCTCGACACCGACTGAGGGTGTTCAACATTATCGGAGAGGGTGCCTTCGGTCAAGTATTCCGTGCTCAAGCCATAGACATCGATGGTGAGTATCAAAACTATTTGCAGCTCAGAAATCTCAGAAAACAGAACAAGAACCCGCGTATGGCCCTAAAATTAACGTCTGTGTTCGTCCCCACTTTTCGGGAACAGGCCTTCCTTATGGGTGGATAAGGCGGATGGGCCGTAACCCTCCACGCACGCCCAACCCGGATTGGTGAGTGTTAACACCTGCAAATGCAGCCGGGATCAACGGCTTAACATGCCTTCCGAAGGAAATCATTATAATAAATTTTTGGTCACCCATCCCATGCCCGACCCATGCGAAATTAGCTTAACGTTCGCAATCGCAGGGCCAGGCACTAAACCTTGAACCACAGAGCTCCTTGAGGAAAGTTTCACTTGTCTGAAACTACTCTATTTGGGAGTAGTTTGACGTTTTGTCCTCCTGCATGCAGGTTGGTTTTTTGTGGATAAACAAGCAGTTCTTAGAATTCTTCTTCATATTCTTCTTTTTTTAGAATTTTCACTTTCTTATTTTAAAAGTTAGAGGGGGGGGGGGGGCACACATTTTACCAGTTTGGCAGTGTATATCTTTCAAACTGTTGATTTTGAGAAAAAATTGTCTTAGAAACCTCAATCTTATTTTTAAAGACCTATCTATAGACACCCCCGCACGTATTGGTTTAATGAAAAATAATCTTTTTCAGTTTTAGTTCCATGTCTTCTATTTTTAAATTTTTGTGTAAGAATCGTAAAGCGGTTTACAGAATACATCTACCTACCAAGTTTCAACTGTGCAATCCTAATAGTTTCAGAATAAAGGCTGTGACATACGGACGGACGGACAGACATGACGAATCTAAAAGGGGTTCCGTTTTAAGCCTTTATGCTACGGAACCCAAAAAATTAAAATTAAATAAATTATTTTATTTCCCCAGAATATGCTACCATAGAACTCTGAAGAATAAAGGCACTCTGAATGATAATTGTGCGTTGGTTATCTTTCTCAATGCGAGTGTTGTACAAAATATAAATCACTTTTGGTGACAAGTTAATTTACTGTAGGTACTGTGTTAGTTAAACAAACATTCCCTCCATCAAGGGACTTGCATTGTTTTGTTCTCGGTAAACAAAGAAATTATTTTTTCTCATAAAAAAGATAAGTATCCTTGTCTTTTGTTGTCATCTCTCTACTATATTAATTTTCTTCTGGGTGGCTTTTGATTAAGACAAAATGATTACAACGAAACTTCAGAAATTAAGATCAAAGGAATTTATAAGTACTAATAACTTATAAATTCTTTTTTATTCACTTATTTTTAAATTCATTCTAATTTTTTTATTATGTTGTTAATTTGTTTTAAATGAAGGTACTTATTTAGAAACGATATATTTCTTTGTGAATATCGTTACTTCTGACATATGAGTAAATAATTTACTCATGTGCTTCTGATCTCTTACAAAGCTGATAAGTTTCTTGCGCCCATCTTTTTGTCAGCTAAAAAAGTCTCGAATGGGTAGTAGGAAAATATAGACTGTTATAGTCAATTCAAAAGCACTCAATTTCTAAGTTTATTTGAATAAAGGATTTTTCATTTCATTTCATTCTTAGTTAAGACCCTTAGATAATTTATTAATCTAAGTTAAGACCATATATTTTTTAACCATTCTGTTTTTCACATTTTCTCCATGCATAAAAACGTCAAAAACAGACTATTTAAACTTATCATCTGTTTAAGTGTTGGTGAACTTCAGCCAAAGTGACTTTGAACATCTTAAAATTAAATATTCTCCGAAACTAATTTTTAAGGGGTCAAAAATAATTTTATAAAATAACCTTTACATAATAAGATTAATGGACATAAAAGACAATGCCACTCTTGCATAGTAATGTGGCCTAAAAAATATTTTTGCACTTATTTACAAGCTAATAAAACCAGTGTTCAGTTAACTTTTTCTGTCCTTTTCTTTCCTACGCTAGCAAATATACTTGTATCAAGCTATAGCTTAACATTGTAGTAGACAGATTAAATTAAAAATAAAAACTTTGTACTGATCAAAAAATATAGACTTTAATATTTTGGATAACTATAACTTGTTTCTCCAGAATTTTTTGGTCCGATAGTTAAGTTACTAGTTACAATAATCTATTGATTGATATAGGTTTCATTTATAAACAACATATCAATTTTTTTAGGCCAGTTAGTTGCATTGTCCTTTGTTAAAAAGTTTGCTAGAAAATCTATTTGCAACATTTGCAATTCATTGTATTATAACCTTATCCCCTAATGACTGTCAAAGAGGCATACCTAAGTAAATTTTAAAATAAAACGATTTTACTCGACGCTCTTGAAAAATGTAGATAAGTCCGATATTATCTGGGACACGTCCAAGCTTAATGACTAAAACGTGGATCATATTATGGTGAATGTGAAAATCTTTGCCAGTTCAACGACTTTACCATAGAAGTATTGTACTGATCTAGATTATATATTATTTTTGAGTTATGCTATTTTTTTACTTAAAAGCTGAAAGTTGGTTTAGCTACCCTAAATGAAAAAAATCGGTTTGCTTTTATACCTTTTGTGTTTTATGCAAAGTATTAATAACCTAAAATTATTCCATACAAAAAAGCTGATTCTATTATATTTTATCAAAAAATAACAAGCTATTATTTTAAACTCGTCAAAAGACTGCAGTTCACACGTACAGACGTGATTTTCTTTCACACTTAGCTCATAATATTTCAGTTGTTTTAAAAAATTGTTTATTAAGTGTCTGAAATTGTTTACATTATCCGACGAGATTTATTCGAACATGTTTGTAAAATGAGCTCTCTAAAAAATGAAGCCGATCACTCAAGCCTAGATAATGGATTGGAGGCGATTAAATAACTGATGCGAAATAAATGTCGAATGTAGCATACTTTGCCTTATTGACTTTTTTCTTTGAGTATTTTCCAATGCTGTCATTTAGATGGTGCCGATTTTTTTCTTTAATGAGCTTTACGCAGTATCCTACGTATTTGTTATATTGATCAGATGAAAAGTTTGGATACGACTTTGTTTTTTCATTATTATTCACCTTCGATGACAATATAAATAATCAAAGCTTTACACATTGTTTTATATTTTATTTAAATCCTCAATATCGTGACTTCCATAACTAGAAAACTTCAAACTTCATGCTTCATATCTGTTAAACCAAAACTTTATTTTGGAGTTTTCTGGCACAAATATTCCTATAAGTACTTACACACTTATATCTAAAAGTGGGCCTAAAAATGGGATTGTATTCTAATTTGTGAAAATAATATTTTTGTATATTTTATTGTATTTTTCTTATCGGCTTGTGACAAAAAAATGAGTGTTTTTGAACATAAAGGGGGTAATAAAAAATAATAGAGGCAAATAATAGGGGTTAAAGTATGAAATTGCCGACTTTTTTCTCACACAGAGGCTCTCATAGAATACCATTTTAACGTCATGGAATACCATGACGTTAAAAATGCTGCGGTTACTTGTTATTATTTTAACGGCTTTACTGTCAGCAATAAAAATATTTCCGATTTTTTTCCCTAAACGTTATAGAAAGTATTTTAAAAGTGACTCTTTTTTTCGTTAGCAGAGAAATAATGATCACTTAATTCGTTGTAACTTAGCCGATACTCCCTTAACACGTGTGGCATTACTTATAGTTAGCAGAGTGTTTAAAAATTTTGTGCGTCAATGTTTTAAAAGATTAGCTTTCATGGTTGTTAAATTAATCAAGAAAATGTTAGTACTTATGGAAAATGCGAATCCTTTAAAATTCGCCATACAAAACAGCCATTTTGTACTTTTACCCGGACCCAGAAATGTTAGATACTGTTATAATATGAACTGGTAACTAATGACTTGGACTTTGTTTCATCACATACAATGTTTTTTCTAATCGGCTCTACCTGCGTCTTAACGCGTAAATTAACACGGTAATCTAAGCGTTACACTTTAACACTTTAACGTGTTAATTTACAAACGACATTACTAAATATATATAACTAGCGGCCCTCCCTCGCTTCGCTTCGGTTTATTCTTTTTTTTTTGCCAATTATAATAGAAAAGATAGACATATGCCGTCGCGGACTTTTTTGTAGACTCTAACAAAGGAACAATTTGATAAAAAATCATTTTGTTAAAGCTCAAAAGGTTTAGGCACCGTTTTCGATGCAAGCTTCCAGTCGGCTTAATTTTTGCCGACATCTTCAACAATTATCGTCATAGTTCTATCAATTTACATAAAACCTTAACTTACCTTCCTCAGAAATTACTCTATTAACTGCTGAATACCGCATGAAAATCCGTTCAGTAGTTTTAAAGTTTATCGTAAACAGCCAGACAGACGTGGCAAAAGAGACTTTGTTTTATAATATGTTGCCTTTGGTCATTACCATTAACGTTAACGCAGGTGAAGCCGTAGCATAACAATAAACACGTTAATATAATGGATTTGTGCATTAGCTTGTTTTTGATGTCTCCATTCCTTCCATATAATATGTCGATAAAGGAAGCTACACATAGACATTTATAGAATGGGTTTATTCGAAGTTATTTAAAACTAATTATTTATTTGCCAATATGTTTGACGACTTCTGCGAGTGAATAGCTAACACTACGCAAGTTATTTAAATAAGTCTGGCTAACACACAGTTTTTCTAAAGTCACAGTCCTATCATGTCAATAAAATTGATATTTTGTTAATGATTTTCTCGTCTAATTTTTTCCAATATTTATTTAATACAAAAGATTGTAATAATACACTTTTACGGATACACGATGTTTTTGATGTTCTTATTTGATTTTCCTGTCGTGGATTTTGTACTTAAAGAGCGGAATTCAATTGTACACGATTCCGATTAATGTACAGAAAAAAATATTAAACAGCATAAAATGAGAACTTTGATTATTACATAAACAGTTATATCAAATAAGAGACGCTCCTCACCTCGTCTCGGTGCCATGTCAACAGGGAAAAGATAGTCATTATTAATCTATGGTAGTATGGAGATGGGAATTTTGGTCAAAACTGTTTTAAAACCTTCAGTAATATTTTACAGCCTTCGTATAAATGGAGTTGGGCGTTAATAAACCCCTCGTCCCAAGCTTCTACGTGATTCCGGGCAGGATAATAACTTCCCGTGCTTAATTATGCATTTTGTCCACGCGTATCATACAAAAGGTTACAACACGCGTTTTCTAATCTAAGCCAGCGAAGCCGAAATTAAATTTTAGAAAATGAAGGATTATCTTTATTTTTACATATAGTACCTAAGCATTTGCCATTTGTATTATAAGATAGGCGATTTTAAATGGTTTGTAAAGAAAGTATTTTTAAAAAGAATTTGTTGCGAAATTGGTATTGAAGCGAAAGGAAGACACTGCCGTAAATGTGGATAGAGTTTAATCAGCCTAAGCTTCGTCATTGTCATTCAATAACCCCGCAACACAAAGGAAACAAGCTTTTTGGCGCGGAATGGTAAATTACAAAGTAATTACTGAGAAATACTTACCCAGTGCCTCAACTGTTGAACATTTCAATTTCGTCGTACAGCAATTGATAAGCAAGAATGTAGGTAGGTACTTTAAATAGCAAATTAGTGAAGGAGAGCAGTTTCAGCGCTTCTTCACGCCATTAATTTGAAGACACCAACAACCTGTTCTGATATTTCACAGGTTTTTTCACTGATTGAAAATAGTATGAATTTATCACAAATACTCGTAGGTAATGACCTACGAGTATCCTTACTAATATTATAAATGCGAAAGTCCGTTTGTTTGTTTGTTTGTTACGCCTTCACGTCCTAACTACTGAACCGATGATCATGAAATTTTGCATACACGTTGTCAGGGGTACAGAGAAGGACATATGGTACCTTTCATCCCGAAAAAAAGTATAGTTCCCGAGGGATAGCAAAAAACCTTTCCACGCAGACGAAGTCGCGGGCGGCCGCTAGTTTGTGATAAATTCATACTATTTTCGATATTTGTCTAGTTCTCAAAACTACTTATATACAACGTGTTACAAAATAACCCCTAATGGCATTGCCGAATCGAATATGGTAGATAGGGACCACCAAACTGAACAACTTTTACTGTAGGACCAACTCTGAAATCGCGAAAAAAATCTGCTGTTACATACATTTTTATATTATCGTTCTTAATTTTTATACCATATTAATGGTTATTTAACACGTTGTTACCTACTTAATTTCTATTACAACAATATAAGGTGTCAAAGTTATCCGCTGTGCAAACTTGAAATGTCTATGTGAGTGTCAAAGTTATCGAAAAACCTCACGGAACTCGATAATACTTTGCTTCCATTACCAAAACAACAGTGAAATGTACTAAGTTGAAAAAGAATACCTATAGAGAGAAAAACAACGCGTATTTTGTGAAAAAAATTCAAGTTCACATTGAAAATTAATAAGATGATCTGAAATTTTGTATTTTACATAATAGCTGAGAACTGATAACTTTAAGGACTCAGTCTTTTGTAATGTTTGTGAGTGTGAATATAATGAGTCTTTACTTATGCGTGCTTATGCCGTATTGTCTAAGAATTTGATTTATTAACGCAGCTGTACGTAATGTTTCATGAATGACTTGCACTGATAAAATAAATTGATGTCATTTTCTTAGAAAATACCTCTATATTAATCAGCAATATACTTAGTTTGGTTTAAGATCTAGAGCATAAAAATAAATGTCATTTTAACCGTCTTTGTTTAACTTTTCTATCGAATGTACCTAACTTTTCAGTTTTTTGGCTACAAGTTATTACCTACAATTTATTCTAAGAATCTATTAGAAAATATTTCTATGCAGTCGTATTGTATGATAGTCTCTTATAATGTTTTCTAAGGCGTTCGTTTTGTTTGACAATCTCCAAAATGTTTTTCACTAGTTTGATTTCTAACGTTGTTATGAAAAGTCAATTTGGTTTCAGGCCAAAAAGGTGAACAAATAGTGGCTGTAAAGACACTGAAAGAAAACGCTTCGGAAAAAGAGAAGACAGATTTGATTCAAGAGCTTATCGTCATGAAAAATCTTGGGACTCATCCCAACGTAGTCAGACTGATCGGGTGCTGCACAGAAAAGGTAATTTTGGCACGATTTGATCAGGTGAGATATTATGACATATTTGCTACATAGTATCTAAATGCGTGAAACGAACATCAGTCTATTGAGAAAAACGAACATCGATCAAGAAAAAAACCGGGCGTAAATATTCAATAGAGTAATTTTGTATGGGTTTGTGAGCGAAAAATTTTCTAAGTCTATGGGTTTTTGCGACGCCAACTACAACTGAATAGTGAAATTAAATTTCCTATAGACAATGACTCTATTTAGCAAGTAGGTACTTTTTACGTGCATGTTTCTACTCTACAAGTCCTAAATTCAAAAACTCTTCGCCTTAGTCAAAATATGAGGCTTGGCCGTTTCGTTACTACAAGAACCATTATTGTTGAGCAGTGAATACATTTTCCATGTAGCGAAATGGCCAAGCCACATATTTTGACTAAGGTGATGAGTTTTTGAAGTTAGGACTTGTAGAGTTCGGGTGCGTAGAGTTAGAAGCTTGGCTCTACCTACATGAGGTCTGATAACTTTTTGACAGTGCAAGCCATGGAGTCTTGGCAGGATTATACATGAAAATGTTTTTGGTGGGATTATAATATCTCGATAGGTCAGTATACCTTTAAATTAAAGTAACCTAAATAAATAGAAGTTCCAAGCTTGAAACCCAGCATCGGCAACGTAATAAGCCCCTGATTTGTATTTATTGTCATGATCCTGATTTGGATAACACAAATAGCTATAATTCAAACCCGATAGCCGATGGGCTTTACAACATCTATCTTATCAATAGTAAGTATATGAACAAAAAAAGGTTTGAATAATAAAATTAAACTGTATGTAAATTTAGGAAAAGCATGTTTTTGTTAAATCAAAAGAAGATTTAGAAAAGAATATGAAAATAAATTAAAAATAACATAAATAATAATACACAGAATTTTACAAGACGTTTAAAGCAAAATAATGATTTCTAAATAGGTTGTACGTGGTTGGAGTCGCCTTATTGAAGCCCAAAAAATATACACTTTTCAATAAAAAGGACGTTTATATTCGAAAAATACCTCAGAAATTGCTTTCATAAATCTTCGAAATGCTTAATTTGTAAAGGTCTGCTAAGTAAATCTTATTTTGCTGTCAAGTTAGACATAGGTTGGTGGAAATTCAAAAGAAATTCTACACAACTTTCATTATAATTGCAATTTTGCTTCAAGAAACTTTATAAGCAACCACAAGTTTTAGAAAATATACGTAAAGTTCTGACAATGCCATTATACTTCATATTTATTCATTGTTTATATTATGTATGTTCCTAGAGCTTGTTTAAAAATCAGTGCCTCGAGAAAAAAAAATATAAACCTAACGATTTCAAAGAATATTTTTTTATCTGTATTTTCTTTACTTGACCTAATATTTGAACAGTCTAGCATACAAAACACTTTCGGTTGACCAAGCCCCATTGTAGCAAAATAAACAATTTTCGAGGAGCATTTTGATGATATTGCTCTATTACTTCACATTGTTGACATAAAACCTAAGAAAGTAATTGTATGAAGTATGGAAGTGCGAGATGCATACAAGAAAAAAGCCAACCAAGTGCGTTTCGGGTCACGCGCAGTATGGTTCCGTATTTACCTTATACCATACCATATTGATTACCATGCACTATCAATTTTCGTCTGCAAAAATAACTTTATTTTTCATATATGAATGACAAAGTTATTTGCGGTTTTGGAAAATGTGCTATATCTCTAAAAAGATTTTTTTAGTATCTACATATATTTTTTTAGATTTTTCACTCTCTTATTTTAAAAGTTAAAGCGAAAAAAATAGTCTTAGAAACCTCAATGTATTTTTTGAAGACCTATTTATAGCACGTATAGGTTAGACTAAAAAAAATATTTTTCAGTTTCAGTTTTCATGTATGGGGAGCCCCCTCTTAATCTTTTATTTTTTATTTATATGTAAAAATCGTAAAGCGTTTCACTAAATAAATCTAGCTAGGTACCAAGTTTCAACTGTGTAATTTTAAAAGTTTCGGAATAAAGTGGCTGTAACATACGGACGGACAGATAGACATGACGAAACGGTAAGGGTTCCGTTTTTTGCCATTAGGCTACGGAACCCTAAAAATGGCTCTGACATATTATTATCTTGATCGTCAGGGGTAAGTACTGAAATTTAAAAAAAAACTTTTATTTTCTCTACCTAGGAACCAACCCTGGTCATCATGGAGTTCGTCAGCATTGGCAAGCTGCAGCAGTTCCTACGAGACTCCAGAGCTGAACGGCATTATGGCAACACGCATGGTAGCCAGTTCCTCACTTCAAGAGACCTGACACACTTTGCCTTCCAAATCGCGAGAGGCATGGAGTTCCTTAGTTCTAAGGGGGTATGTAAAAAAGCTACCTAACAAAATAAAAAAAATATATCTTATATCTTTAAACGAGCAATTCTTGTATATGTATATATATATATATATATTTCGGTGATCTCGGAAACGGCTCTAACGATTTCGTTGAAATTTGGTATATGGGGGTTTTCGGGGGTAAATAATCGATCTAGATTAGTCTTATGTTTGGGAAAACGCGCATTTTTGCATTTTCATGCGTTTTTCTTTCGACGCAGCATATGGTCGCTAATTTCGTCCGCGGCCGGCCAATATCCATTTGGTTTAGCGGGTTAGGACGCGGACCACAAGAAATGAGTGTTCTGAGTTCGAATCCCGCTCGGTGACTTATTTTTTTTTATATGTTTGTTCAAGTTTATATATTTTTTTATTTTTATTGTTTTTAGACAAGTTTAAAAAATTTTGTTAATGTTGCTTTCGAGTTTTTATTTTATTGAGACTTGTGTAGCAATAGTGCAAAACAAAAAAAATTTCGATACAAATTTTAAACACAGTTTTTCGGATACGTTTTACACATACTCTTACATTGGTCTGATCCCAAAGTAAGTAGCTAAAGCACTTTTGTTATCACCTAAACACCACCATATTACAATAAATAATAACCGAGCGAAGCTCGGTTTACCCAGATATTTTTTATTTATTTAATAATAAACAATGATGCAGAACATAAAATTTTCGACCGTACAGTGTTGCAAAAATCTGCATAGATTTTTCTGCACACTGCCATTCACCATCTATATCTAAACATTACAAAAACAATCAAAATACCATATTTTATAAACTAATCATAAATATACCTACATTAGAATATAATATGATTAACATAATAACAGTCCATAAAGTCCATGTATTATATTTGTAATAAATTTACGGAGGGTAAGATTGTAATAAACTGCGATCGCGGCTGTTCGGCACTACCTGCATACCAATCAAATGAATGAATCATCGAATCAGAGATTATGAAAAAGAAAAACTATTTATTTGTTTTCAGAAAAGATCAGACTGGATCAAAGATTGGTGTTTTTTTTCTGAAAATCCCCTTTCTCAAATGGCCAACTTTCTATGGTTGAACGCTACGCCTACTTTTAAAGCTTAAATATGAGCAATAGACATGTCGCAAATAATGTAAATCACAGACTTTGATATATATGGAACTAGCGGCCACCCGCGGTTTCACCCGCGTGGTTCCCGTTCCCGTGGGAATATCGGGATAAAAAGTATTATATGTTTTAATTTGGGCTATCTACTGTAACGAAACATAAATAATAGACTATAACTCTATAGCTGAATCATATGTCAAAGTGAGCTGTCACTGTCAAGTTGACAGTTGACAGCTAATGAAAAAGTGGCGCGTGTATCTTTTCAGGGCAACCTTACAGGAACGATCTCTTTTGATTGTTTAATTTAATATATAATTAAGTAAAGTTATCTCCAGGTAATGTGTTGAAATATTGTGAACCATAGTAATGCGAAATACAACTCTTGTTATTACGTTGATTGAACTTTTGTTTTAATGTAAACATTATCTCTTCCGACCGAGACACCAAGCCAATAGCTTGGTTACATCTCCGAAGTGGGATCACTTTATAAACAAATTGTTTATATAGACAGACCCGCCCATAAGCTCGACTAAAATAGCAACTTATTGCAATTAACTACGCAGTCAACGTATTAACAAGTAGGTACTTTTATTGTAAAGGAGTAAGTACCTAAGTGAGTTAGGAAGGAAGGACATCATTTTGGTAATGGAGTTTTGTACAAATTGAAATTTGAAAATGAGTCAGACAGGTACAATGCTTTGGGATGAAAAAAATAATAATAATAGAATTACTGCTCTTTTTGTGGGTCGAAGTAATAATGGAACCTATCAAGCAGTGTAGATGATGATTTTGTCAAATAGATATTACTTGAAACTTTGATTTTACAATGATCTATTAATGAAAGTATAACTGTTTTCAAGAGATGTTATAAACTCAGTGTCCCATTATAATGCTGACCAAATTCTATTGAATAGTGTACTACTATCACCGTGTGATATGCTGACCTAACCATTGACAAGACTGCTGAGGTGAACAATTGAAATCCCTACATATTTACTATGATCTATTAATGAATTTTGCTATCATTTATAGTTTTTTTTTGAGCGGATGATACATGCTTGCCTTACCCAGATGGGTTAGTGATATACGGTGAAAGAATGCAAATGACCAAATGGTTGATTGGTAACATTACAGTTGTAGTAAGTACTTTCATCACACACATTTAAAGGATATGGTAACAGTGCCGTGAGTATTAATTGAAATCATATAGGTGTGAAACAATGAGAAAGATAAAAACATCTTTTATATACTTATAACAGTAAGTACAGGTTTCTTAAAAGTGACAAAATACACTGCGATAATAAATGTTTACCATAATAAAACATTTATGCAAGTACATTACTTACATTAATAATGTACCTAGTAGGTTAAAAAAAAAGTGAGAGATCATTTTAATTCAGAAATTCGATGCAAGAGTTTATAGTGACCGATTGAAGTTTGAAGAAGATGTAGACTTTGGATAATTATTTCAAATAATCAATATACCTACATAATAGTATATTGAATATTTCAATTTGAAAAAGATATATTATGTTTTAAAATACTTATATAGTACAGCTGAAGTTTTAACACAAATTATTTATTTTTAAGATTGCTGTGTCCTGTGTCAGAGTCTATGTCGATACAAACAGAAACCAGCTGTAATGTAAGTAGGTACAACATGGATATGCAAAGGATGTTTTGGAATTGAAGGCTCACCAAAATCATAGTCAAGTTTACAGAAAATTATTGAAAGAGAGATCGAGCCTGGAGCGTAGATGGGTACGACTGCGATGTGCGGCAACGAGATCTACGAGTACGATAGCAACGATCCCGAAGCGACAGCGTATACTATCAACTTTACCGAGACCGTAATCGAGGCATGAGGAACAGCCAGAAACGATGCGAAAGACTTACGCTTAGCGAACACAAAATAATTCTTTCTCAGAAAAGAAAGTGACTTAAAATTGAATCTACAGAGTTCTTTGATTGATTGCTTTGATTTTGTATTATATTACTGGATTCGTTCACCTTGTGATGTTCTGTAAAGATGACACGGTCGGATATCAAGTAACTGAAAATCCATAACTAACGATGAGGGGCCAACTGCAGCACAAAATGGTAACATGATCGATACCTAACTGGAAGGCGAAGGTGGCTCTAGTTGAAGGGTGAAGTCTTCGATGCAGTCTAGGTAAAGTATGATAAGGGTGTTAGAGTCACAAGAGGGCAGGAGTCCAAGAGTGTCTCGAGCACCGCAGCCGTGGTGTGTCGTGTGAAGGAAGTAGCACTTCACCACAAGCGGTGTCGTTGTGAAGAGAAGTAGCACGTCACTCCCGGTTATAGTTAAGTGAGCGATGGGTGTTAGAGTCACAAGAGGGCAGGAGTCCAGAGTGTCTCGAGCACCGCAGCCGTGGTGTGTCGTGTGAAGGAAGTAGCACTTCACCACAAGCGGTGTCGTTGTGAAGAGAAGTAGCACGTCACTCCCGGTTATAGTTAAGTGAGCGATGGGTGTTAGAGTCACAAGAGGGCAGGAGTCCAGAGTGTCTCGAGCACCGCAGCCGTGGTGTGTCGTGTGAAGGAAGTAGCACTTCACCACAAGCGGTGTCGTTGTGAAGAGAAGTAGCACGTCACTCCCGGTTATAGTTAAGTGAGCGATGGGTGTTAGAGTCACAAGAGGGCAGGAGTCCAGAGTGTCTCGAGCACCGCAGCCGTGGTGTGTCGTGTGAAGGAAGTAGCACTTCACCACAAGCGGTGTCGTTGTGAAGAGAAGTAGCACGTCACTCCCGGTTATAGTTAAGTGAGCGATGGGTGTTAGAGTCACAAGAGGGCAGGAGTCCAGAGTGTCTCGAGCACCGCAGCCGTGGCGGTGTCGTGTGAAGGAAGTAGCACTTCACCACCCGGCTAAGATTAAGTAAGAGAAAAAAAATCAACACTTCGATGTAGGCGCCTGTTTCACTTGTTCTGGTCTTGTTTGAATTAACTTGACGGACAATTCTGTTAAAAACTCTACTCCATTTTTAATGCCAAAATCCTGGACTGTGAGACAGACACTAATAAAATAAGTAAGTAAATAAGTACCTGCTCGATTTGACTTGTTGCCTCATTAGTGATCGAACTGTGATGACCACCGTGACCGTAAGAGACTTATCCACCAATTTTCTTTACGAAGTGAGAGTAATTAAAAGTTTCAAATCCTAAGCGTGACAAACCCAGAGCGGAGTTAGCGGCAGGTCCTCACCCATATTACCTTCAGACTTAATTGTGAATACCTATCTCTGTAAGCTTTGGTGATTTTTGACGATTCAAAGGGTTTTACTTGTAAAAAGGACTGCTATCATAAATTGCAAAAGGGTATCAAATACCCTTAATTAAACATAATTAAAATTGAGTGGACTAGTCTGTTGTAGAATCTGTAATCAATCACACCTTATTTATAATAGTTTCTTACATGTGAAAACTTGATTACTGGCAAATGACTAACCATAGTTATATAAGCATTATAAGAATACTGATTAGCTGTAAGTTTGTCCAAGATTACAATAAAATAATAATTAGGAATTTTGAAAAATAAAAAGATTCTGTAGGTTACCTACATAAGCATATAAACATTATAAAATTACTTAACAAATATATAGTTGATGTATCAATAATCAGAATTGAAATCAAAAGGATTTTGTGTACCTACTTAGTGTTTTCAACAAGTAATATGCCATTATGCTGTTTGAATGTTCTTTTTAACCGACTTAAAAAAAAGGAGGTTCTCAGTACGTCGGAATGTTTGTTTTAAAATGACACTAATAGGGAATTACACCATTTTTTGAAAACAGTTTTAAATTAATCGTGAGGTCGAAAGAAGCCAGCAGGATTTTTAATTTAATTTTATAAAACCATTAATGCCTTAATGTTTGTTTACTATCGAAGTGACGTCACGTCACATCGTAATCCAATATGGCGAAGGGCGTTTTGAACATTTGATGAATAGATTAAAAAAATAGACGATTTATAAAATTAAATTATAAAATTTATATTGCATTTTTATGAATAAATGTCGACGTTTCTCGTTTCCTATTTATGAAATCTATCTTAAATATGCATTTTTATATTTTATCTTACATGGTGTAAAATAGCCTATTGTATTGTAATTTTAGAGATGGGTATTTTACTCGATATATTAGCAAATTTAGTATAGATTTACTGTTTATTTTTTTATTTTTAAATGCTAAAACGAAGGGACTCGTTCTTGAAGGATGGCCGACTGTAACGAAACATAAATAATAGACTATAACTCTATAGCTGAATCATATGTCAAAGTGAGCTGTCACTGTCAAGTTGACAGTTGACAGCTAATGAAAAAGTGGCGCGTGTATCTTTTCAGGGCAACCTTACAGGAACGATCTCTTTTGATTGTTTAATTTAATATATAATTAAGTAAAGTTATCTCCAGGTAATGTGTTGAAATATTGTGAACCATAGTAATGCGAAATACAACTCTTGTTATTACGTTGATTGAACTTTTGTTTTAATGTAAACATTATCTCTTCCGACCGAGACACCAAGCCAATAGCTTGGTTACACTACTATCTGTGTGCCAAATTTCAACCAAATCCGTTCAGTAGTTTTTGCGTGATTGAGGAACAAACATCCAAACATCTACACATCCAAACCCACAAACTTTCACATTTATAATATTAGTAGGATTAACTAACTACACTTACACACTTAATATCCTGTGACCCCTAGATGGGGCAGAGGGCGTCCACAGTGATCCGCCATCGCGTTCGGTCTTGAGCTTCGCGTTTCACTTCGCTCCAAGTCATCCCGATGCCTTTCGCCTCGTCAGCTACCGTACGTTGCCATGTTTGCTTGGGGCGGCCGCGTTTGCGCTTTCCTTGGGGATTCCAATCGAGGGCCTGTTTAGGGATATGATCGGAGTCCCTGCGTAAAGTGTGGCCAATCCAGTTCCACTTGCGGCGCTTGATCTGTTCGTCGATCGGTGTTTCGTGGCAGCGTTCCAAAAGTTGTTCGTTGGAGATCTGAGTTGGAGAAGATCTCCAACTAACTAACGCCACGTAATTTTAAAGTTTACTGCTTATTATAAAGCTTAAAGTAAACGTAGCGTTCAAACGCATAGAATGTTGGCCATTTGAGTATAGTAGGGGGAAGAATAAATAGGCTTCTCTTTCATTTTAATTATATTTTTTATTTTATTTAAAAAAAAATATTCAGGCAACGATGGTCCATAGATACCTTAAAACTAAACAAATATAATTTATAATTAGGTACACTTCAATATACGTGCTAATGTGGAAGTAATGGCAAAACAACAGTATTTATTTTTTTGCGACCAAAAATATCAAATGGTCGTGCACCAAACATAATAGTAATTAGCATCCCTATTCACATTTTGTTGGTATTAATTTATTCAGTGAATAATTAAATGATGCAGTCCGTATTTTGACTGTTAATATATTTTGTTATAGATGCATGCCTGATGTTGCAAATAAATATTAATTTAATACTTGTATTGACTGTATTAAAAAACGCTTCATAAAATCGCACAGGTCATGTTCTCTTCGTTTCTAATAATAATGGTTTAGTATGCTTATATTTGTTGTTATGGCGTCAGACTTAGGTACGATGGTGATAGCTAGCCAGGCGGACTTGAAATAAGCCCTACTACCTTCGATGATCAAAGCCTACCACCAACTAAACCGATTACAAATTGTACCCTCTCTGGGAATCGAACCTGCGGCCTCTGTGTCTTACACGGGTGGAGGAACTACTAGACTACAGAGGTGACACGCTGAACCAATTTTGATAACAAAGTAATAAGTAAAGGTTTGAATTGGAAAACGAAATTCCACGCAAAAACTCGTGGATAAAAGTTATTTTTAGCTACTCGTAACGAAAAGCTTTATTCATTCATTAATCTCTACTCTACATTGTTTGTGTTACAGATAATTCACCGAGATTTAGCCGCTCGTAACGTTTTGATTACGGAAGAGAGGACGTGCAAAGTTGCCGACTTTGGTCTCGCGAGGGATGTGGGAGGCTCCCACGTTTACGAGAGGAAAAGTGACGGCCGATTACCGATAAGGTATACCTACTACACTCAGCGTCAGAAAAATCGCACCTTTTCAAAATTTCTTCGAAGTTTATTTAATCCTATCCAATTTAATTTTAAGTATTGTTATATACTTCTTCCCATTCGGACATAGCCAACAGTCTCTGGAAACCGTTGGAATACTCGTCGAACGGAATCAATTACCAACATTACATTGCCTCATTTTTGAGCAACTTCATGGGCAATAGTATCCATCTTTTTGATTGAACTGTTAACGTTTGTTTTCTCCATCATCTCGATAGCGAATTTACCCGCATTTCCTGAATTGACCCCTTTTATTTCCCATTTATGGCGGCGCAAGCAATAAAGCTTTAAGCGTTTAATTGTGGTAACTGTTTTGTTAATTAAATCAAACAATTATTAATTGAAAGCTCATTAAATGTACTTTCAATAGATATCAACATTTACACAATAAAATGTTAGCTAGTAATAATAGGTGGCCACGTCCAAACTTATTTTCGAAGAGGAGCGATTTTTCTGACGTCGAGTGTATTTTTTTTAATTTGTTCTTTATCTACAGAAAGGTGTGTTAGAGAATTTTACTTTTAACAGAACATTGACATCCTGCTACGAGCCGATGCCGAACATCTTTCACAATACCTACTCATCATTTTGTAACACCAAAACGTTTTGAGGCTCATCTTTAATCTGTAGTGTATATTCACCTGAAAATGGAAAAAGAATCAGTTTTTCTTTTGTTTTTATAATACGAAGTTTTGAGGGGATGCAATTTATGAATGTTGAACCGTCGGCCAACCAGGGTCATTTTCGATCTATCGCATATTAGCACCAGACCAAATTCGCAAGATAGCCATTCGCATATTCGGGGTGGCATATCTCCCAGAAGCTTCCTACTTCGCAACCCAGGCGATAATATTTGAGAACACCAAACTAATGGCTATCTTATAAATGTGGTCTGGAGCCTGTTTCATAAAAAATATGAGTCTAATATTATGAGCATTAGACTAATAATATTAGTTTAAATCATTAGAGATTGTTTCATAAAAATACAAACTAATAAAATGAGTTATTAGCGTAGAGTCTAATAATATTAGCTAATATTATTTGTTTTAATAGTAAACCGTTTCATAGACAAAACAAATTAATATTATCAGCTAATAATATGAGTTTCATAAGTCTTTCTAGTCTAATAAATTTATTATTAGTTTTTGAAAATCATTTGAAATTAGCGATTCAGAGTCAAGTGAAGAAGATAATGTTATTGTTAGATGCCCGAGGATATTTAGGAGGATAACTCTTTATACGAATGCAACGGACATATGCATACGGAATTTACATACGAATGCAACGAACAATTTTGGTTAAAGTTTGAAAAATCGAGGTGCCTGATTTTGGTACTGAAATATATACATTTTGTAGAACTTTGAACGGCCTTTCAAATGAAATCCCCCTCCCAGCGCGGAAATGCGAATTTTTATTTTTATTGTTGTTTTAGTGTACGTAAAAGAAACATAATATTGTGTGAAAAAATGACAATATTTCGTACTTTTGACTAAAATGGAAAGCGTTTTGTTTTTTAAATAGAGGTTAGACAGTTCGCGCGTATGTCCAAATACCATAGATACCAGGCAGTCTCATAATATTAGTAACGTCAAAGAGTCTCTTTTTATTAGTGTTATCGAAAAGTTTATGAAACAGAAAAATGCCAACTAATAAAATTATTTTATGGGTCTAATAAAATTAGCTAATAATATTAGTAACTTATATGAAACAGGGCCCTGGTCCCAATATGCGATAGATTGAAAATGAGCTTCTTGGCCGACGGTCCATGTGTTCGTAGACTTACTTATTGTTTCCAATGCGAATGCAGGTATTATCAATGGCAGTCACATAAAGACAGCAGTCGATTTTCATATAAACTAGCTGTGAAGGTAACTTTGAAGCCTTGGTTCTCTGCAAAGGATTGACTTAGCTGTGATTTGATGATGTCTATCCAGGGAGTAAATAAAGAAGATTCAGGAGATTCACCCAACTGATCTGATCAGCATTCTAAGAAAAGATAAGGCTTCAAAGTTACCTCGTTTGTATAAAAATCGACTGGTGTCATTATGTGACCCCGCTATCTATGGGGACACAGTGTGGAGTCGCATTGTATTTATTATCAAGGACATTTTTACTTAATAATATTGTTGTATTTACAGACATCTATTACAAATAATTTATGACGTATACTTAGTTTCCTATCTGTGGTTTTTATCCATTTGGAATGCTAATGCTTGGTACTGAAGATAGATGATCTCCATTTGCGTTGCGATTATATCGCAAATAATTATGATTTATATCCCTTACGATTGCAAATAATTTAGGCTTTCACCGAAATGGGGGCAAAAAAATGCAAGAACGATAGAAGGTCTATTTATTTATTGTTATTTTCATGCTTTGTATGCACATACCTATGAAATGAAAGTTATTAGATTAATTCCAATATGACACTTTATCACCTGCCACCGAAATGACTGTGGGAGCTCGGTGGCGCAGTGGTTTAGCGCCGGGCCCAGCGATTGCGGAAGTTAAGCAACGTTCGCAAGGGTCGGTCATAGGATGGGTGACCAAAAGTTTACTATCTCGAGCTCCTCCGTGCTTCGGAAGGCACGTTAAGCCGTTGGTCCTGGTTGCATTTGCAGTCGTTAACATCCACCAATCCGCATTGGGCCCGCGTGGTGGGTTATGGCCCATCCTCCTTACCACCCATAAGGAAGGCCTGTGCCCCAGCAGTGGGGACATCAAAAATGGCTGATGGACTGGACTTTATCACCTGCCACCGAAATGACTGTGTTTTTTTGAAATAAAACCACATTTTCAGATGCCATGCACTATTTATTACTGTGGAATTATAAATCTAACAAACCCGGTTGTGTACAAAAATAACTTTGTGTCCGAAAAAATGGTATACCACACAAAAAAAAACGATTCCGTCTTTTGTTTTCGCTATAGGAGCTGCTACTACTATTACATTACAATGCGATTAAATTGACAATATACAGTTATATGCGGCAACTTCAGACCGCTTGCAGTACAAAACGACGTATTTTAATATGTAAAATCTTCTCTTTGCCACACATTCTCGAGTGAAGTAGCAGCGGACCTATTGTCAATTTAATCACCTTGTACTCGGTTTGACCTGTATTCTTCTACTCTATATTTCACATACTATGTGCTTTATTTTTCTTAGGTATAAATTATCTTAAAACTATGTGTGCCTGTAGATGGATGGCGCCAGAGTCCCTTTACGATGACATATTCAGCGTAAAGTCGGATATTTGGAGTTTCGGCGTGCTGCTTTGGGAGATCGTGACCCTAGGGTCCACTCCCTACCCTGGGATGTCAGCGGGTGACGTCATGAGAAAGGTAAATGGTTTGAAGTCATTTGATTGCCCTCCAAAATACTCAATAATTTAAATAAAAACGGTGATTTTAAATGTTAAAGAATACGTCAGTAGTACGCGTACAAAAATTATAAAATTCATCACATTATACGTTTCAAAGGCAGCCAAAATTAATATTCTCAAAGGATACGCCTTTCAATTATCGAAAAGATAACTTATGAATCTATTTTTGTTTTATTTTATCTTGACGCAAACGCGATGCTAACAAAATTTTATTAGTACTTCGTTAGCGATTATATTTATTTGTAAGTGCATTTAAGAGTTTTTTGTATCACTTTGAAATTGAATAGAGATTTATAGATTAATCTAAAGGTTCTCATAAACAACGTGGTGACGACAATACAATAATAAATGAAAAAAATCGAGACACTATTATAGGAGTATTTTGAAACTATAAGGATCGAAATAAAAAAATGTAAACTAACCAAAGGTGTAAGAAAATAGATTGTACTGAAAACAATGACTGAACAATATCTCCTGTAACTAAACTATTGGAAATTTTTAATTGTTTATGAAGGCTGGGAGCGTAATTATCAGATACTCAGACCAAATAACTGCGCAACGCTCCATCTTCCTTTTTTATTAGATCTGAGAGATTGTATACAATACAAATGAAATATTTATAATAATTGATATCTTCTGTCATACATACTTACAACAGCTATTTTCTTACCCTTTTATTGATCATAATTGTGTACTATGTATTAAATAAGTGAGTAAAGAGTAAAGATTATAAAGTTGTAATTTAAAGAAATAATGTATATTTACTTTGAAAATAACATTGTTTTTTTATCTCAAGGTTGCTGAATAGTCAAAAGTGTGTTAAAGAAAGTCTTTAAGTCAGTCGTCTATTTGAATCACTGATGTATTTATAGCTGGTGAGATATTGGGAAGTGTTGATCCCTTTTTTCTATTGCCCTCTTGAGTAGTACCCAAATCAAAGTTAACATGGGTAGGTCTTCCAGACGGGAAATTTTGATAGAAATGCCTTTGTGTTCGATTCCAAAAAGAATCACGTACCTACACTGATGTGATTCCCACTACACTAACTCAAAATGTTTGTTTAATCAGCGACCATTTTTATATGATAGTAATGTTAAAATTCAGTTACTTAATGAAGAATTAATAAAATAAAAAAAAAGTAAAGAAATATTTCTAACAGAACTATTATTTGGGTTTTTCTCTGTAAATTCCTAAAATATCTAGGGAGGCAAGTCGCTTTAGTAAAAGCAATCAAACTTTCCGATACCTGCAATGAAACTTTGACTAGATATAATGGGAACATGCTTCAAGTCCCTATGAGACTTGAGTAGTTAAGGGGGTGAAGCAAACGAATTCCATACAAACGGCGATAGGTAACGTTTCCTACCCTCTTACTAAAGTAACCCTTAACCTACACCTACAGCAATGAATTTTCGGTATGTTGTGGTACCTAAGAACAATGTATGTAGGTTGTGATATTATAAAAAATCATTTTAGATTTGAAAGTATCGGGACTTTTTTGTTTTGTATGAAGACACTAAGGTGCAAATAAATAGTAAAAAAATCGGACACGTGCGAGTCGGACTCGTCCACCGAGGGTTCCGTACAAATTTGTTGGTACTGAAATAAAGACTATATTTTTTATGATTTAAGTTATCAGTAGGGTTTCTGATTTCTCGACCTTTTTTATTTCTCGACTTTCGGGAATTCTCGAGGCCAAATTCTCGAGTTTTCTCGAGTCTCGAGTCTTTTAATTGAAACTGTTGAAATCTGTTGAAATTTATTAAAAATACAAGTTTTTTTTAATCTAAGATACTTTTATTGCACCACAAACAATATTTAGTTTTTTTTCTTCTTATTGAAACAAAATCTACTTAATGTTCGAAAAACGAGAAAATTTATTCCTTATTTCACCATTTTCGATTTTCCAAAAAAAGTTACGGACCAATTTTCAAAAATTTTGTACCATACGATGCCGCTCAAGTTCTTACATCTTTTTACATCATTGCCTTTTGTTTATCTTAATAAATTTCGAAAATATAGCCAAAATAAACTCCCCCACGAAAACGCTCTGATAAACATGAATCATCTTACATATTAATTTATTAACTAATAATCAAAACTTAGTAATTAACTTATTGAAACAATAATCATAAAGACGAGTGTACTTTAAGGATAAGTAACAATAAAAATCCAGAGCTACAATTTAACAAAGAAAAACATTTTTTACGATAACAACGTGAATAAGTAGGTACTCTATTGACGAAGTTAGTATGTACCTGCCTAACTTAACAAACAGTAGACTAATTTTTCAGTCAGTCAGTCAAACATAACATGTCATAGGTGTACTTATTAATTTCGTTTGAAATCATTACTTGCAAATCAAATCAGTTAAAGTATTATATTATTAAAGTATAGTATTATATCTATCTATAGACGAGTAAGTAATGACTTGAATAATACTTGCAATTTTAATGCAGTGCAGTTTTGGTGCATCAAACATGAATTTATACTACTAATAACTTATTAAATAATTAGAAAACTTACTTTTGCCTTAGTTAGACAAACGAATGAAAAAGCACAGAGTGCGGGCGATATTAGTTAACGGCGAAAAATAGTCACGTGTCGCGTCTGCGACGATTCTAATTCGAAACTCGAGAATTCTCGAGCTCCTGTTATTTTTTTCTCGTCTCGAATGAAGCCAAATTTCTCGAGTTTTCTCGAGTTCGAGAAAGCTCGAGCAGAAACCCTAGTTATCAGATTTTTCCCTGTACTTTGGGAGTGTCGAAATATGAGTTTTTTTGTGGCATAAACGGCAACATACAATAAAGTTATTACTTAGTATGTGAAGGTAGATCGTCTGAAACGTTGTCGCCTTTTGTATGGAGACTGCTTAGTTCACAATCCTATTAAGGTCTTTTTATAGAAAACCGCCAGAATCATACTATACGGAACAAGCACATGCGTGCTAAAAGAAGCCCTCCCCTCGCGTCTTTTCTAACAATCAATACACCCTTTTTCTGCCATTAATCTGTACAATGCTTTCAATTTCTTTTCATTAATAGTATTACACAAAACCTCAAAGTACTTGATGAAAAGTGCACTCCTATATCGGAACAGAACAAAAGGCTGATTTTTCCTTTTAATTCCAGGTGCATAGCGGCTACCGGCTTGAAAAACCTGAGCACTGCCGTCGAGAGCTATACAACATTATGTACTACTGCTGGGAAGCGAAGCCAACTGACAGGCCTGACTTCAAAGAAGTAGTGGCCATGTTAGAACGCCTTCTCTGTACAGAAACAGACTATATAGAGCTGGAAAGGTTCCCAGACCACTCCTATTATAATGTACAGCACTTAGATGGAGAAAAATTGTAAAAGTATACTGTATCCCAAAAAAATTAGGCTAGTTTTGTAATAAGTAATTGTTAAGATATAGGAGATTCATTTTATTATTTATTTCTGGCTAAAAGTCGAACAAGAGCAAGGAATAAAAGTAATTTTATTAAATTTTATGTTAAAAAATAACAAAAATAAAAAGCATCACGATAAACATTAAGTTTGGATTTTTATATTATGTATGTACCTAGTTATAACAAAACTTTAAACATTATAGGACATTATTTATAGTAGGTACTTAAAATTTTCTAAATATATCCCTATTTGTTCGTAGATATATCCAAATGTTCGACTTAAGTTTTATTTTTTCTACGTTTTTTTAAACATCAAAAGTTGAATCTCACTGTAAAGTAGCTTGTATCAAGATTTTATTTAAAAATTCAAGTTAACATTCCATAAATCATATAGGTGAGCTTTTTAAAATTAAGACTCGTAGAACCTTAAGTTCATGCTTATTTGTATATTATACAGGGTTCACTAAACCCTGTGAACTTTATATATCACCTACATATTATATTGTGATTATCAATTTTACCTTGAGTATTTTGAAATATTATTGAAAACCAGCGTTATTCTGTTTTAAAATGAAAATTCCTCTATGGGTAAACCTCTTTATAAGTATTCCGAAATGGCGACAACCATACCACATTGCCAAAATGTTGAATTTTCAAATATCATTTGGGTTTTTCCCACTTTTTTTTGGTTCTAAACTAGTTTCACTTGTAAATCAACGCCATCTACTGAAGCAAATAGTAAATAATTTTTGTTTTTGAATGATACTTGGAAAATCCCTCATTAATAAACCATCCTACGCTTGATATTGCGGTTTTGAAGTTAATGCTACAAAAAAATATATAATAACAAAGCATTTATTAAACAAAAGATCTTCTAACTGTAAAAACAATGTCTATGTACCTTTTATGACACTATCCGTCCATTTTTTTTTTCAATCATTAGAGATCTCGTGCCTTTTGGTTATAAATATAGGTAATTAATTGGTAATAAAATTATATAAAAAGTTTTATATATTTTTCTTCATACATTAAATTTTAAACTTATGGTTATATTTAAGTACTAGTCTCTAGAAATAAACTTATTTTAGAATAGAAACAATAGTTCTTTTAAGTAGCATTAAAATTTGTATAGTAGGTTATTTCAAGAACAATTTGTAAGAATCTATTAATAAGACTAATTCATAACAATAAATGTTTTGTTTTATAGCTAAAGCTGGTAGTTATTTAAATTCGCACCCCTTTGTTGAAAACTCCGGTAAATAATTAAATTATTTCATAAACATTACATATTATTATCAAAAACATTATTTTCAGAAATGACTAAAAATAACGATATGTGAAAACATACTCCGTTTTTCATAATTATAAAATAACATATAATTAATTACTACGACGACTACAGTCGCCATAGAGTATTAAACGTACTTAACTGTGCTATCTCTTTAGAATAATAACACCTAGAACGATAGTTCTCTACAAAGCGCACTGTCAAAAGTGAGGCAACTATAACAGCCAAAATGGCGGCGCCGTTTTCGGATTTTTATTCTCCTTTATTACCTAATCATACCGAATAAGTGCAAAACTTTCTTCATTTAGGAGATTAGTTACTATATTATTGGATTTTAGTTACGATTAGGTAACGTATGAAGGATGTAAATCTGAAAACTAAGCCATTTTGGCTCAGTATTAGATGCCTCATTTTGCATACGAGGACACGGCTTCTAGGTATTATTATTCTAAGGCTAACTCATAACAGAGTTAAATAACAGCCAATGGTTTTGTAATAATTTGACAATGCTATCTCCAACTAGGGTTGCCAACTATACTTTTGTAATAACGTATTCCTATACGTTATTCCGCTTCATTACCTATAAGTACTTTATACTTTTGAGTTTTTAAAAAAGTATCGAAAATACTTCATTTCTGGCCTATGCATGGAATGGAAGTGAATATTTTTGTTTTATGAAATGAATGATAACGCCCGAATGGAAAAACGGGGTGAACGCAAGATCAAGACCTGCGCTGAACGTATTAACTGTCAAACAAAAGTGTCAGTCATTGTTCTTTGTCTTATTAATACTATTTTTATTTGCAAATACTTTTTTAATATCTTCAGAGATCTATGTTATTTAATTTATAAAAGTTGGCAACTCTTTCTCCAGTACAACCCACCAGTCACGCATGGAGATTATGACGTCATATGGCATATAATTATAACATATCCTCTCACTGGAGTTTGCCTATATAGAGTGGGTATTTAGTCCACTGCAGTTTATAATATACTGCAGTGGATGTAGGGTTGCCACCTCTTGGCCGTTTGAATCCGGGAGATAGAAAACTTCAAAATAAAACGAGTAATCTTTCAACACATTTTATTATTTTTAGAACGTGTATTTTTCATTTTTGTTCGTACAGATTTCATAATTTTTGGTTTAGAACTCACAAATCGAAAAAACTCTACATTCCATTCGAAAATTAATAACTAATATCTGGACTTGTGCCCAAACATGTTCTTCATTTAAACGTTTTCGAAGAAGACGATACTGAAAATGCGCTCGCAAGGAACTCATAAATCAAAAAAACATTCCATTCGAATATTGACGGATTTGAAATTCCGGGATGATTTGGATTATCTTGAAATAATTCCGGGAAACGGGAGATTTTTGTTTTCAGGGCATGATTCCGGGAGAGGTGACAACCCTAAGTGGACCTTATGATGAACAATTATCTATACTTATTTAGACTCAATTTCCTTTTGTCCCGTCTGAGAAGCTGGTGACGATGACGAGTCGATTTTTTCTAGTAAAAAAACTAAAAACATAATATACGTACACGTCGCGAAGGGTCCATACAACCCGATTTCCATCGGCTTACATAATAATATTAGAAATCCCACCCCACCGATCCACTATGCAGATCATAACAATTGTCTTTTTGTAGAACGGCTATAACTTTGGCATAATTTCACCCCTGCCACTGGTACCTATTTGCTATTATTGATACATAATATAATAATCAGTTTCATTCGACAATCAAAGAATCAGAATATAAACAATTTTTTTCGTTAGTAAAAATATTTACATCAGCCATTTTTGATGTCCCCACTGCTGGGGCACAGACCTTCCTTATAGATGGACTAGCGGCCGCCCGCGGTTTTACCCGCGTGGTTCCCGTTTCCGTGGGAATATCAGGATAAAAAGTATTCTATGTTTTAATCTAGGCTATCTACTATCTGTATGCCGAATTCCAACCAAATCCGTTCAGTAGTTTTTGCGTGATTGAGGAACAAACATCTAAACATCCAAACATCCAAACCCACAAACTTTCACATTTATAATATAAGTAGGGTAAGGGGGATGGGCCATAACCTATCACGCGGGCCCGATGCAGATTTGGGGTATTAACGACTGTAA
Source organism: Agriphila tristella (assembly GCA_928269145.1). Classification (NCBI taxonomy): domain Eukaryota; kingdom Metazoa; phylum Arthropoda; class Insecta; order Lepidoptera; family Crambidae; genus Agriphila; species Agriphila tristella. The sequence goes on along the minus strand of OV743440.1, from coordinate 19,755,633 downwards.
ATGCATCCGGGACCAACGGCTTAACGTGCCTTCCAAAGCACGGAGGAGCTCGAGATAATAAATTTTTGACCGACCCTTGCGAAAGTTGCTTAACCTCCGCAATCGCTGAGCCAGGCACTAAACCACTGCGCAACCAGTTTGAGGATAGTTTAATTTCGACGAAACATATTTTTATTGACTATTAATATTGCTCCGACAAAGTTAATCAAATAATGGGTTGACACATCACATGGCATTAATTAACAACAACTTAGTTTACACGATGCCATACAATCAAAGTAGGACTTTAACACAAAGTGTTATTGTTCTGGAGTGGAGATAATGTTTAGCTTTTTACTAAAGAGCTACCTACCCTACAAATAGTAATAAGAAGTCATTTAAATTACATATTCTAGTGTTCGTAATAATAACTCAAGAACTGGAACTGCTTTATTTTAACTAGATTTAAATAAGATTTGACAAGTTAAAGATACTTATTAAATATTTGTTTAAGAAATTCTTAAAATTTTATTCTTTGTAAATACAATGTTTGAAACAATTTCAACTACTAAGGTCACGGCACCGGCTGTGTAGCCGAGTATTAGTGCCAAGAAGCCTCCTTGCAAATGCTGAATAGACAACGCGTCAACTTCTGGTTCCTGAATATTCAAAAAACGTAGAAGATTAGCTTTCTTTCTTAAATTATAATATGAAAAATATCGTCTCAGTTTCGCTGTTAATCCACACTGTTTCAGAAGCCCCATAGTTTTTGTAAAAGCTGGCATAAATGGGTAGCCTTTTAAAGTGATCATCTCCATTGGTACAGAGAACACATTCGTACTAAAAGCGTAATACTTGTACTTTCCAAAGCTATCACTTAATTCTGGAATCATTGCTGATTTATGGGCTAACTCCAAACGGCTACAAAGCAATGAAAAGTTTCTATGTACAGCTACATCTTTCAACGCCTTATGTATATCTTCAACCACTACCCAATTATCAAAAACGTATGCGTCTATAGGGTCATCGGTATTGTTATAAATGTCATGCAGTTCTTCAAAACCACCAAATTTCAAACCACTGTTTATCAATTCTTCACCAGTTTTTATCTGATGTTCGAATGTGGGATTCCTCAAAACGTCAATCATCTTGGCCGTATAAGCTGTAAAACACATCACGGAATATAGGTTTAGAAAGACGAAAAATGTTCTCAAGCTGTCTGTTTTTGGACGAGTATACGTACAAAATCCAAGAGTACAAATCCAAGTGTTAAGAAAACAATGGCTAAATGTTCTGTTATTTGTTGAATCGTCACTCAATGCCCCAATAATTTTCCAGGCACCAGCACAAATAATAAAAATTATAACTACAGCTAGCCACACAGTTTGCTGAAAAATAATCGTCAATGCAATCCAACGTGGTGATAAGTCAGCTCTTGGTACTACCCAAATAAATGCATCAGCCAAATAGGATGAACTACAGTCAAAGTCTTCGTGGACATCGAAATCAGGAAATATACCCCCCAATAGCACATCACCTTTTTTTGTTATCAGTTCTCTTAAAGCTCCATCCCATTCCCCCATATCACGCTCACCTCGATTTGTTTCGAGAATTTCGTAGTTCGTTTTAAAATTATATATTTTTATTATTTCTTCCACGAGATTTTTTTCTATATTTGGATCTTCTTCATCTGCACTAATGAAAGGTTGACGCTCCAATGCTATTAGGTATAAAGTACACCCTTTCATGTCTGATGGAATTTTGTTTCCGAATACACTCCTTTTGTATTTTAATACACCTTTCTCGCAAACATTTTCCTTGCTCAATCTATTTTTAGCTGTCTCATTAATATATCCGCAATACTTTGGAGGATCGTAAGGTCGCCAACTATATATTACTGCATTTCTAATATTATTTGCTTTTGGCACCATAATAACGATATCTATTACATTATATTTATATAAACACGTGAGGATATCTTCAATTATTTCTTCATTATTTCGATCATTATATGTAAAATGATAAAGCAATACAAAAAATTTTGCCCGTGGGTTCCAAGTTTGTGAATTAATTAGTTTACTCACCATTAAATATAAATCTTGTTTCCCATCTATAATTATAACAAAGTAATTTGCTATAAGGATGTGTTTTGAAAGATCTAAATTATATGAAACCATCGCGGTCTTTTCATTTTCGCCACAAACAGCCTCTTCACCAGAACTTGCAATCTCAACGGAAAATTTTGTACTTCTGTGAATGTTATCCAGAATATTGCTTCTTATTCTTCTCACGGGTGTGCTTGCATTATTGCTATTGCCAAATATCAAAAGCCCTGGGTCTTTAAAATCTATTTCTGTTATTTGTAAAATACAACTTGTAAAATCACTGATCACGGTAGGACCTACAGGATTTATCCTGGCTTCAACATGCATCAAGAAAAATAGTATTGAAATAATCATTTTTGTCTGATGATTGATTATTTTAAATGAGAAAAGAGAATAGGTAATCGTTTTATAAACTGGAATAAAAGCAAGCTTTAAATTTCATTTGAAATACATTGCATATCGGTCTTCATTATGCAACAGAGTTCAATTTAACATGAATAATGTAACATTAAAAACGCAAATTGTAAAGTGGTGGACAGATAAACATACATTAATTTTGATAACCTTTAATATATTCTGTTTCACAAAGACCTTTTCAATTTGAATATTAATTGAGATTAGATAATGAAGTTTTTGCAGTAAATGTTATGCTGATTTTTTTTTAAAGTATTGTGATAAAAATATAATGATTCTTAATACTTGTGAATCAACGCATTTTAATATAATATTCAGAACATTTTGAAAATATGGTTATTTCTGCATAATTGTGGTGGTTTTACGTTTGCTATCTGAACAAAGATCTTTACTTAATGCTAACACAGTAAATAGAATCCATTAGCGATACATTGTTGTAACTGACATTCATCATTCACACAAAGCAGAATAACTGGTATTAAATTGAATAACAAATTCTTTTAGCCTTCAAAATGTGTTCAAAATAAACATAATTTATTATTTAGCGTTATTTTAAAACCATAATTCAAATCACAAGTCCAAATATCTTTATTCAAATAAACTGGGTTTGTCTATATTTTCCGACCCGTTCCAGACTTGACAGTTTGTACTCATCATAACTAACATAACGATAGATGACATGGGTTATTGTTTAGTAATAAGTCTATTAAATTATGTATTTGTTTAGAACTAGAAGGAATGTACCTAGCTATTTCAAAATGTTGGCTATATTACATCTATTGCTGAAGTCAGAACTTTTATAATTTGAAAAACTGCCCTTTAATAAAACTACTCAATCATATCAAAATAGCTGTAAAAATCAATAAAAAAAAGTTTACCTATTTTCTTTCCAAAGGTGCTACTTTGAAAAGGAAACCTTTCATAATTCAAAAACGACCGATAAAACTTGTACCTTGACGTAGGCTTTCGGGCAAAATTTCGTAAAACAGCTGGAGCTAAATACTCAACTTTTTTATTTCGCGAAAATTCTTTGTGAAGCGATTCTGTTGAACATGAAAAGATGAAAAGTCAGAATGAGTGCACATTTTTCTCGGTAACTTGAAACCTGTGATAAGAGGCTTGAGCATGAATAAAAGATACTCGTTGCATAGATTAGTAAGTGGTGGATTAATGACTTGCCCAAATATTACATTATTCATGACATCAAATTGCTTATCGGTTCATGTGCTTGTCGGTGTTCATCACATCATCATTACATCATTCTTGTATTGAAAAAACTCTCCTTATTAATATATTTTTGATATATGTAGTTAAGTGTTATCATACAGTTAAACTTATAGGAATTTGTAGTATGGTCAAAAACTTTAAATTTATTAATAAATTAAGTTCTTGAGTAACACTGAAAATCATTTTTTCAGGTTCGTAGTGTCCGTATGGTCATTAAAAGTGGTGCATTTTTATGGTAGTTAAGTTTTATTTTTTTGCCAAGCTCCATAGATATTTCTGCAGTTGACAGTACCTACCATAATATTTGAATCAGAGTCATAACAAACCTATTTGAGAAATGAATAATTCTACCAAAAAAAAACCACGTGAAATTTGACAATATTAGTGTCAACGTGTCATCAAAGTGGTTTTCAAAGGGTTGTATTTTGGTTCTTTTGATATAATTTTGGAATATTTTTTGTGAGTTAAATGTATGATTGTTCAAGTAGTGATAACGTTAATTTCAATATTGACTTCATTTGGAGGTGCATATGCACGTAAGTTATACGAACATACCTATTTTAAAATTATGATATTGTCTTTCTACCTTTGATTATGTAAATAAACAAAGTTTTTTATAATAATAATAATATGTTTTCGGTTTTGATTATTTTGAGGTAGAGATAACAATCAACTGCGCTTGGCAAAAATTCTTATTACCTACAAAAGAAAATCCCCCACAAAGTCAAATACAAATAACCAACGTAAATTAATAAGTCTATGACAATAACTTAGATCAATATCAATAATCTTAGGACAATAACAATATTTTTTGTGCTTGACTAACCCTTATTGACAGTTTGCGGATGGTTTGAGGCACTTTGAGGCGTAACCCGTCAAGGTTCCTTACTTATTTTTCTTACTGCATAATAATTATATCCTAAAATTTGATAAATAAATATCCAGTAAACATAAATTAATATGACATTGATTGACGCCCTTATAACGAGACATCTCGTGACAGCGTAAAAAATCCTTTATTAAGGCATTTTTCGTTTTCAACAGCTGTGTTCCTGAAGCGAGGTGCTGACAGTGCATTCACAAAAAAAACGTTACATATTAAAAGGTGTTTTTTAAAACTCGTCAAAATCTTGGCGTGTCCAGATGACGATAATAAAATCAGTGATGCTAATTTTCAGTTTCACCAACTGGACACACGTAATGTCCGGTCTCTTGTGTCGAGTTGGTGAAAATTTATGCTTTATTTAATAAATGCTTTAATCCGTACAGTGATTTTCTGATTAACATGTTCCTTTTTTTAAGTTTAATTGCACAAAACAAAACTCTTTCATTCATTTTCTCATCTCATTATCTGTAGGACTCTGTTTCGAAACGATGTTTAAAAATATCTTAAATAATAAAAATAAATAAACTAAAAAAATATTAAAAAACACGACTGCCTTGCCAAAAACGACCTAAAAAGTTAAATAACAAGTGTTATTGCAGTCGAGAGACTGTTTTGTGGAACAATTTTTAATCAAGAGGTTTTTAGTGACAAATTATTTAGTTTTGAAATGTGCTCATTTAGGCCTTTTATTTGATGCCCATATTGTAATAATTGAAAAAATCAATTTTCACACTTGAAAAGGGCATAGTACAGTCACATGAGTAATAAAAAAGAAAGAAAGTCCTTTCTTTTTACTCATGTGGTACAGTCGCCACATTGACTTTAAAAAAAAAATAACCAGTGTCACCCGGAATGATGTAAGGATTCTAACGATATCCCATAACATCCAAATCCGTTGAGCCATTTAGAAGTTGTGGTGGAATAAAGAAACTCACATACCCACAAACATACATGAACCCTAAACACATTATACACTCCTTTTTAGGCAGTCGTGTAAAAACAGTCCATGGCCCATAGACTAATTATTTGCCAAAAGATTTCTCGTTTAGATTAAAATTAAAAATCTGCTTGACATTTTAGGGAACTGGTTTTCATGTTCTACCTAGAGGGTTCTAGTCTTTATGAATAATTTTAACAATTCTGTCCAAATAATTATGAACGACCTTACTAGTTTCCTCGTAAAAATGTAGCAGAAAAGCAGGTAAATTGCAAAATCTTTGCACAGGAAATTCGTTTGCGATAGCTGGTCTTTATTGAATCCTCTCAAAGAAACTGAATAAAATTGCCACATCAATTATGTAAATGATGCTCTTTAACTCTATCTATGATGGATCTCGGTGGCGCAGTGGTTCACCCTGCGATTGCGAAGGTTAAGCAACTTTCGCAATGGTCGGTCATGGGAAGGGTGACCAAAAATTTATTACTTCGATGTGCTGCGAAAGGCCCGTTACGCCGTTGGTCCTGGCTGCATTTGCAGGCATTAACACCCACCACCCGCATTGGACCTCCATGGTAAGTTATGACCCTTCTTCCTTATCCACCTATAAGGAAGGCCTGTGCCTAAAGCTAGGGTTTCCTAGGATGACGGTGCCGTCATATTACGGCCGTCATTTAGCGGCGTTGAACGTTGTCTATGTAAAAAATACGGTGTGCCATATTGTTTACATAGACAACGTTCTACGCCGCTAAATTACGGCCGTAATATGACGGCACCGTCATCCTAGGAAACCCTAGCTTAAGCAGTTAGGACAGGGGGACATAAAAAATGGCTGTTGTCAAATCTCTATCTATTACTTACGCTAACGGTTCTTAATAAAAGTTTTATTTTCACCTTGACATTGAAATTTGTGATAAACTAAGGAGAAACTTTCAAAACTGACAGTTTGATTAGTTTGCTTTAATAATTGTAGTCGGGAGACTGAAATGAAAATGGCGGGCTTTACATTGAAAAATGTTCATGCTTGGCACAACATTTAATATCACCGATCCCAGGTACTACTGAAAATTAACAATGGAGTCAAAAGCCGGCAGCTAGATTTACCTACGAGTTTTCAGTGTATTTGTTTTGTTGACTGGTGTTTTGTACATTGGAAAGTTTCGTGGAGTTTGACAGTATTCCCCTTTGTAATTTAACGTTTGGAAAGCTATAGGGAAATACTGGTATTCCAATTAAGCGATACTTGATAGATTTAAACTTCACTTTGCCACGTCGTGTTTGTAGAGGGGATTAATAGTTTTGTGTTGTATCAATTTCAAATTGAGTTGAAAGGTATAAGTAAATTCAATTTGGTAAAGCTGTTCGTATATAACTCAAATTAATGATTCTTATTATAGCCTGTTTATCCTTACTTGTCTTTCTTTACTGCAAAAAAATAAATTATAAAATACAATACCTAAATGGTTTTCCATACATAGATTATGAAAGAAATTACTAATAGTCTCTGAGTGACTGTGAGCTGTACTAGACCTCGTGCAAATTGTATGTATGTTGTTTGAAAACAAATAGTTAATGTAGGTAGTGTCTGTTTAAAAAGTCAGTTTACCTGAGAAATTATTAAATTATTAAAAAAAACTTATACTGGTAACCCTGTCGGTGCTGTCAAAATTCTAATAGTAAACATATTTTTTTATTTATTTATTTAGATGGGTATTGGTGGGGTGGTTGGGGATTTAGGTGGGTAAAAAAAATATTTTTGAAATTACCCATGTAAACTGACTTTTTAGACAGACTCTAGCATAGGTTCTGTCTATCACAATCACAACCTTATTATTTTTGGCCAGAATTTTTTGACTGATTTTGGACTATAAACAAAACAAAGAAACAATTCAATTCAATTATCGGACCTGCTCACAAATTTTCACGGGAATCGGTTGAGAAATGCGTAGAGAAGAATAAACGGACGGACAGACTGCCACGCCGGATACGTAAGAATTTTTGCCCAAGCTGAAGCAGAGACGTTTCGCGCTCGCTCGGTCAATTATTACTAGTGACCATTTGATTATAAGATATTTTATTTTGCGTATGTCCATATTTTCTATGAAGATGACCTTTTAACATTCTAGATCAAGACCAGACTAGCTCGCGGGCCAACACATTATTGGACGATGCCGACGATATCCAGAGGCAGCTTGACAACGAAGCGAGGGACAGGATCAAGTACGGCGGGGTTGGTCACGAAACTTTGATTAATCGCTCGGGTCGCTCTCGGAGGGTCTATTTGTCACAGTTTAACTGTTTAGTGGGATAGTTTAAGGCTTAGAGGCGTTACTATAAAGCGATAAAACTTGTGTTGGGTATTGCTTTTATCCTTGACAAAACGATAGCTTGTTAAACGAATGTATCATGGGACAGAAATGTTTAGAAATGTTTCTTTCTTGCAAACAAAGATTTTGCTTGCAAAATAGTTGGGCTAACTATTCCAAATTTCAAATTGATAGCATTTAGTTGTTGAAATATCCAGCTGTGACAGCCGGGCAGACTGAGTCGCAGCATAAGGGTTCATTTTTGCCATTTTGGTACGGAACCCTAATAAAAACAAAGAATACAATACCTTGTACAAAATAAGCTCCCAGTTTAAAAGTGGGGCGTTATTACGCGGTGCCGTTTTTAGACTGACCGGACATCTAGGATTCGAGATGGAAGAGTTAAATTATAAATTTTATAGATTTTTTATTATTTAAGGTATTAACAATGCTATTTTTAAATCAAGATAATTAATTTCTCAGACGGGTTGAGCTGCTACGGGTGAATCGATTTTTACAAGACTAAGTATTTCTTCTATTAAATTATTATCTTATTATAGATTTTATTTTTATACTTAGAAGCAATTTCAATATAATGATCACTAAACCCTATTTATCTGTTCACTTTCTTACGTACCGACGAATTGTAAGTTTTGTTAATGTTTTAAGCTCACTTTGATTACTTTACTTTTTTACGTATTAGGTACTTACGTTGGTCTTTAAACTTTACATTTTGGAAGGATGCACCTTCGTATCTATAAACGAGTAAGTAATGACTTGAGTAAAACTTAGAATTTTCAAATGCTTCTAATTATATTCATTTGCAATTTATATTAAAACTAGCTTCTGCCCGCGACTTCGTCCGCGTGGATATTCAAGAAAATCCTTAGGGCCTTTTAACCAGGTCGAATAGTATTCTATGTTTTAATTTCATCAAAATCAGAACAGCCGTTTTAACGGATTCACGTAATCACTCGGTGGGGACCCGCCTGATTAGGCGGCGGCGTTGCCCCGCCTTTTCCTCTCCTACAATTTCATCCCTTATTTTTCTGTAGGTACGAAATTTCATCAAAATCGGTTCAGCAGTTTAGGCGTGAAAGTGCAACAGACAGACAGACAGATTAACATTCGCATTTATAATATTAGTATGGATTACGGATTTTGTATTATTGATTTTAATTTTCATCCTGTCAATTTGATTCAATGGTATTCGATTAAACAACATCATCTCGTATTGTAAAAGTATGTAAATAGCCTTATAAATACGACAGTAGCATAACTTCTGTAGTCTCTCTATTCTGTGGTACAATCAAACTTTCATCCCCTATTTCAACCCTTCCAGCCCTGATTTCGCAATAAAAGATAGCCTTTGTCCTTTCTCGAGCTCTACTTTACCTCGGTACTAAATTTCATTCAAATCGGTTCAATAGTTTCGGCGATGCAGACAGACAGACAGAGTTACTTTCGCATTTATAATATTAGTATGGAGTATGGATTTTGTATTATTGATTTTGAATTTCGTTCTGTCAATTTTACTCATGGAAGTCGATTGAATAACATAATCTCGTAGTGTAAAAGTATGATCCTGTGTGTCTGTGTCCTTTCTCGTGCTCTACTTTATCTCTGTGCTAAATTTCATCAAAATCGGTTTAGTAGTTTAGGCGTGAAAGCGTAACAGACAGACAGACAGACAGACGGACAGACAGAGTTACTTTCGCATTTATAATATTAGTATGGATATGGATTAATCTTAAATGAATTTTAGTGCAGTTTTGGTACATTTAAAATTAATTTATAACTATTTTCATATGAATAATATAAGTATTTTAAAGTTGCAAGTTTTACTCAAGTCATTACTTACTCTTCTATAGGTCTCATACCTATCCTATAATCTACAATCCTACAATCTAAACTAACCTATAATCTTTATAGCTGTCGGCAAATTTTGGTAAAAAACGCTGGACAAAAAGAAATAAATTGAATCTAATATCACATAAAACCGATATAAATTACAGTCTAGAAACATATCGTTGCGTCAGGTTGTAGGGGGAGATTGGAATGGATTATTGATGATCGACCTATTCC